>CM066033.1:302241452-303672196 GCA_033557465.1 Ichthyophis bannanicus
ATGTGTGGGCTAGGGACAGGTGTGTGAGTGAGAACCGTAGGGTTTAGTGATTTATGTCTTCTTGTTGCAGATTTGTGGCCTTTGTTGCAGTAGGCAGATAGGCTCAGGGTAATAGGGTCACAAAAAGGCTAAACGGTTTAAAACATACATACACAGTTTAAGACATAGGCTAGGAGTTTCCTAGAGCAGTAAACAATTCAAGGGAACATCTGACACTGGGTTGAGGAGAATGGTCAACATAAAGAGCAGTCTACTAGATTCTCTGTGTTCAATTAGTTACTTTGTTGCAGTGTTCAATTAGTTACTTTGTTGCAGGGATTCTCTACTGTTAGATCGGTTACTTTGTTTAAAGAAGGGCAAACCTCTGTAGCTCAATGATTGCCTCGTGAAACTGTAAGGAATTCTTACTTACTGAGCTTCTGCAACAAACAGCTGATGTGTGAGGAGTCTTACTTGGATTCTGTGTCAGATAGCTGGTGGTGCACAGAGTTTGGCTGGATCGGGATATCTGTTATTTTCCCACTTTTCGTGCCCCGCTTAGAGGGCCACGCCAAAGGGCCCTCTGGCGAGGCCCTCTGGCGAGGCCCTCCGGCGCGGGCCCGCCGGCGCGTGTGTGCGCCTCCTGGCGCTCTTCTTTTGAAAGGCCCGAAACTGCCCCAATTGGGCAGGCAGCAGCTGGAGGCCCATTGCACTACCGGCAAGGGATACCCTCTCTGTAAAAAATTATTCTTCAACCGTTGTGATTGTCTACGAAAATCTAAAGTGTCAGAGCAATTTCTCCGGTATCTTAAAACCTGGGAGAATGGTAACCCTTCTTTTAACTGTCTAGGGTGAGCACTGCTGAAATGTAAAAACGTATTGCGATCAGTGGGCTGTTGAAAAATGGAAGTGTGCCAAGCTGTAGGACCTCTCACGATCTGTAAATCCAAAAACGTGATTTTTTTCCTTATGGTACATGATGTAAACTTTATGTGTGAATCACATAGATTCAACCAATCAAAAAACGACAAGAGATCCTCCTCACTACCCCGCCAAAGCAAAAAAACATCATCTATAAACCGTCGCCAAACTATGATGTTCCCGGTATAAGAAGATTCTTGCAACCAATGCTCTTCAAATGATGCCATGTACAAATTTGCAGTGGAGGGAGCGCAGGTGGCTCCCATGGCCACCCCAGCTATTTGTTGATACAAAACATCTTGAAAACAAAAGAAGCTGCTGAAAATTACTAAACTTGCCAGCTGCAATAACAACATGATGGTACCGGGGCTTAGATCACCTCTTTGGTGTAAAATATGTTTTACCGTATTGTATGCTGCTTCCTGAGGAATATTGGTATATAAGGAGACTACGTCCAGGGTTACTAAAATCGTATCGGGGTTGTCCGACCAAGCCGAAAAGTCTCCCAAGATATTCAAAAAATGTGTCGTGTCCTTCAAATATGAAGGAATCAAAGGCAAAAGTGGACGCAAAAAGGAATCCAAATATGTGGAAACCGGTTCCAATGGGGTTCCCCTTGTTGATACTATGGGTCGCCCCGGAGGAGTCTCCAAATTTTTATGAACTTTAGGGACCGTGTAAAATTGTGCTATAAGACTGGAGTCACTATTTAAATACCGATATTCTTTTCGCTCCAATATGTGATCGTGTAGAGCCTCCAACGTGATGGCTTTTATTTCTAAACGTAGTGCTGGCGTGGGGTCCGATAAAAGAACCCTATATGTGTTCACATCCTGAAGTTGACCCAATGCTTCTGAGATATAATATTGTCGTCCAACACAACAATCGCTCCCCCCTTATCTGCTCGTCTAATGACGATATCGGTCCGATCCTGCAGTTCTCGAAGAGTAACTTGCTCTTGACGAGATAAATTTGTAGACTGTCCATTTTGTGTTTGTTCCAATTTTTTAACATCAGCTAGGACCATTTCCTGAGAAACTAGAAGAGCTGGTGGGAGAGGACCCGGCGGTGACCATGTAGATTTGAATGGAAGCGGAATACGAAGGTTCCGCTGATCTTCTTCTACCCTGTCAAGGGTCTGGGGAGACTGTTCCGGTTTAGCAAAAAAGCACTTTAAGTTCAGTTTTCTAATCAGATTCGTAAAATCAACTTGGAACTGAAAAGGGTCATGTGCTATTCTTGGGCCAAAAGATAATCCTTTAGTCAATAAACGTAATGACTCCTATGTTAAAACCTGTCCTGAAATGTTAATCACCAGGTTAGGTACAGGAGGACTAACATGAGACACTGCTATTTTCTTCTTGGATAACGTCGCTCTTGAGACCTCCCGCGGGTATCGGTTGACTTTTTCTTTTTATGCTTGTCTTCGCGATCCCCAGAAAAACCCCTCTCCTTCGAAGAAATGCTCGTGCTCACCCCCTCGGAATCTTCTGAACTATCCTTAAAATAAACCTTTCTTCGTGGCCCCCGTGTAGTTTTTCTATTAGCATTTAACCATGGATACACATACCCGACTGTATAATCTGAATTGTCTCTGTTCAGTTTTTTTGTTTTCTTCGCCATGACTTCCTGCTTCACCACCTCCACCTGTTTCTGAATCTGAAGTAATTTTTGAGTATGATGTTCTTCGGTTTCCATCCCCTTCAAGGTACTCCGAATTTTTTCAGACTCAACGTTCATTTTATATACCTCGGACTTGGTATGTTCTATTATAAGGATCATCAGATCCAAAGAGCACTTGTTTAATACCCTGTTCCATTTGTCGATGAAGGATACATCAATATTCAGTAGGCGAGGCTCTTTATAAATGCGTAAGCCCCTGGGGATTTGTTGCCTATTAACATATTCCACTAAAGACGAGCGATGCAGCTCCACTCTGGTGCTTCGTTTCTGAATTTGAAGAAAATCATCCCAGGAACTAGCTGAGGTTCTGCCAATGCCACATTCGTCTGTGAGAAAGGAGTTTTTTCTTTGATTAATCCGGCAACGTAATCTTGTGGGAAACTGAAAGTTTCCTTCCATCCTATATGACCTTCCATTGGTGTTTATGCAACTACAGTAATACGGTCAAATATCTGAGCAATGTATGCCAATATGATCTACTCTTATTTATATGCTCATAAATTCACCTCTCTGAAACAACAGAATTAATCAATAAATCTTGAAAAAGACTTATCTAAATCAGGTACTGAGGTCTCAGTATAATACACGCAGCTCCTCAAAACATTTTTTTAAATTTCCGCTGCTATTCACATCAGTGACCTCTTGTGAAGTACCTGTGTAAATTACCTTTACTTATTTGACTAGATATCTTCAAGTATTCAATCATTAATCATGCTGGCGATCACAGATGAAGTCCCAACGCCGTTCTTCTAAGGCACCCAGCTCTTTTAGTTTTTCAGGAATGGTCCTGGCTGATGTTAAAAAATTGGAACAAACACAAAATGGACAATCTACAACTTTATCTCGTCAAGAGCAAGTTACTCTTCGAGAACTGCAGGATCAGACCGATATCGTCATTAGACGAGCAGATAAGGGGGGAGCGATTGTTGTGTTGGACCGACAATATTATATCTCAGAAGCATTGGGTCAACTTCAGGATGTGAACACATATAGGGTTCTTTTATCGGACCCCACGCCAGCACTACGTTTAGAAATAAAAGCCATCACGTTGGAGGCTCTACACGATCACATATTGGAGCGAAAAGAATATCGGTATTTAAATAGTGACTCCAGTCTTATAGCACAATTTTATACGGTCCCTAAAGTTCATAAAAATTTGGAGACTCCTCCGGGGCGACCCATAGTATCAACAAGGGGAACCCCATTGGAACCGGTTTCCACATATTTGGATTCCTTTTTGCGTCCACTTTTGCCTTTGATTCCTTCATATTTGAAGGACACGACACATTTTTTGAATATCTAGGGAGACTTTTCGGCTTGGTCGGGCAACCCCGATACGATTTTAGTAACCCTGGACGTAGTCTCCTTATATACCAATATTCCTCAGGAAGCAGCATACAATACGGTAAAACATTTTTTACACCAAAGAGGTGATCTAAGCCCCGGTACCATCATGTTGTTATTGCAGCTGGCAAGTTTAGTAATTTTCAGCAGCTTCTTTTGTTTTCAAGATGTTTTGTATCAACAAATAGCTGGGGTGGCCATGGGAGCCACCTCCGCTCCCTCCATTGCAAATTTGTACATGGCATCATTTGAAGAGCGTTGGTTGCAAGAATCTTCTTATACCGGGAACATCATAGTTTGGCGACGGTTTATAGATGATGTTTTTTTGCTTTGGCGGGGTAGTGAGGAGGATCTCTTGTCGTTTTTCGATTGGGTGAATCTATGTGATTCACACATAAAGTTTACCATCACGTACCATAAGGAAAAAATCACGTTTTTGGATTTACAGATCGTGAGAGGTCCTACAGCTTGGCACACTTCCATTTTTCACAAGCCCACTGATCGCAATACGTTTTTACATTTCAGCAGTGCTCACCCTAGACAGTTAAAAGAAGGGATACCATTCTCCCAGTTTTTAAGATACCGGAGAAATTGCTCTGACACGTTAGATTTTCGTAGACAATCACAACGGTTGAAGAATAATTTTTTACAGAGAGGATATCCCTTGCCGGTAGTGCAACGGGCTTATACGAGAGCATTATATAATGATCGATGGCTTCTGCTGGCTCCACCTGACTCCTCAAGTAAACGTACCACGGGGAAGGAGCCAGATACAATAAATCTGATTACCCGTTTTTCTCCCTCAAGTAAGGGAATTCAGAAGATCCTCAAGACTCATAGTGTGATTCTAGGAATGATTCCAGAATTGCGGGATAAAACTATTTGCTGTGTGTGGAGTAGAAGTCCTAACTTGAAGGAAAAGTTAAGCCCATCCCGACTGCGACCGGAAGCTTCAGAGCAGGTGTTGAATATTAAAGGAGGACATAAGCAGTGTGGAAGTTGCAGTATTTGTCCTATCACACTGGAGACAGAAGTGTTAGAGCACCGTGGTATGATTTATAATCTGCGAAAAGCTACCACTTGTAGATCTAAGTGTGTAGTCTATGGGGTATGGTGCCCTTGCCCTTTGCTATACGTAGGTAAGACGATACGATCTCTGAAGTCTCGTATGATTGAACATCGCAGTCGAGTTAATAATAAAATCCTTGAGGCACCGTTAGTGCAGCATTGCTTGATAGCGAATCATGATTTTGATCAGTTAAGATGTTTTGCAATTGATCAGATTCTTGCTTCCCGGGGAAGTATCAACAAAGAAAAACTTCTACTTAGAGAGGAACAGAGGTGGATCTTTAAGTTAAACACTATTAAACCGCATGGTCTGAATGCAGCAATTGACTGGTCTGTATGTGTTTGAAACACTAGAATTGTAAAATACGATTGGTAGGAGGAGCCTACTGATAAAGACTATAAGAGGTCTAGGAAATGCTCAGACCGCATGCACAGCGTTTTTTGGACAACTGCAAAAGAAAGTGGCATACACGGCTCTGATATTGGTTTGTGATTTGTGAGTAGGACCAAATGAAAAAGCAGGTATTTTATGGAACATTTAAGCAACGTGATGAGAGGATGTTTAAATGAAACAAAGAAATAATGTTGGATAAAACTTGTTTGGCTGTATTTTTAGATCAGTTCAAAATGCCAGTGTGAAATCCCCTGATGAAACACATCGTGTGAAACGCTTGGGTGCCTTAGAAGAACGGCGTTGGGACTTCATCTGTGATCGCCAGCATGATTAATGATTGAATACTTGAAGATATCTAGTCAAATAAGTAAAGGTAATTTACACAGGTACTTCACAAGAGGTCACTGATGTGAATAGCAGCGGAAATTTAAAAAAAAAATTTTGAGGAGCTGCGTGTATTTTACTGAGACCTCAGTACCTGATTTAGATAAGTTGTTTTCAAGATTTATTGATTAATTCTGTTGTTTCAGAGAGGTGAATTTATGAGCATATAAATAAGAGTAGATCATATTGGCATACATTGCTCAGATATTTGACCTATTACTGTAGTTACTATCTCCATGAACAAGCAGGAATGAGTCTTCACATATGGGTACATCGGTACTGACGGAGCCTGCGCGGGAACGCTCCCCAGCGTCCAATCAGAAAGCCTTTGGGAGCATCCCTCAGCGCCTGCGCGCTGCCTTCCCGGCTTTCCAACCGTCTCTCCTCAGTTTTCGTTTTTCCGCAGAGCCGGCAGGACGTCCTCCTGTCACCACAGAAACTTTTTTCTTTAAATTTTTTTTAATTCTTGTTTTCTTGTGGTCGCGGCTGTTTTTCCTGCCGCCACCGGTACCGCCGGTGGGGTTTTTTCTTTTCTTTTCTCAGACTGAGGGAGAGTTTTCCCTGTTTCTGTCTTACAATTCTTTGGGCCTATAAGGCCTCTCCATCATGGAGCCTTCTTCTCCTAAGAAGTGCCTTCACTGTGGAAATACAGTTTTCTTTTTAGACTCCAATGACTGTTGTCTAACCTGTTTGGGTCCTGACCTTTTTTCCCCTGAACCGTCAGGCTACGATACTGTGAGAAGAGATTCTCTCTTTCGAGTTTCCCTCGATACCGTTTTCCCTCCCCATGGCAGGGCACCGGCCATTTCTTTTCTACAGGATCAAGTAACCCACAAACAGTCTGTTAAGACTAGCCAATCCTTGAGTGGTAAGTCTCATGCTAAGCATGCTGACGGCCCCGGCCTTGCCCTCAAGACCCCATTGGCATTAAAACCCCGGCGGGAGTCTTCGGGCTCCAAAGCATTTCAGGGGTTTCAGGTTGTTCCTGGGGCTCACCCCTCACAGAACATACCTGAGCCATGCTTGGTGGTGGCATCCGCTTCGAGCTGTACCGATACCCCGGCATCGGCACCGGTGTTGAGTGATCCGCTCTTCACCAGGGATCGTCATCTGGCGTTCTCGGTACCTTCGGGACCGACCGAACCGTCCCAGATTGACTTTCTAATATCGGCAGTACCGCCGATACCACCACTGATGTCGGTACCCTCTAGGCATGCATCGATAGACTCGCTTCCTTCGATGCTGAGTCTAGGATCGATTTCTAGTCTAGAGGACTGGGTACCGACGCGTCTCGGAACCGATGTTTACCGATTCCGCATGCACGGTACCGAGGATAATCACCAAGGGTTTTTAGTTACCTCGGTACCGCTTGGGCAGCCTCCGATGACTGCTTCGGTGTCGGTTTCGCCTTCGATTCCGGCACAACTACCGGTATCGGTATCGAGGCCGGTACCTGCAGTATCATCGGAACCAGCTCCTTCCATGCTTTTTTCACCTGGATCGCTCCTCTCTATAACTAGTTTGGAGTCGATACCTGGCATGGATGATGCACTACTGACTGTCTCAACTCATAACTGCCAGTTCCAGTGTCCATCCATTACAAATCCTGTTCTGCACCGGACAGGTTCATCCTCTGGTGCCCAGGCTACCTTTTCAAATTTAGCCTGTCCAGGGATGGTTCCCATCGGAGATCCTTCTTTTCAGAAATTTCTCCTTGACATGGCAACCTTCCTTAATATTCCTATCCCTGGCTGTGAGTCTTCTCAGGGTTTTTCTGCAGAAAAGGAAAATATAATGCTTTCTTTACATCACTCTTTGCAGAATCTTCTTTTGAGGGTATGGGAAAAACCTTTAAGGGTTTCTTCACCTTCTACAGCAACTGATCTCTGTATCAGATGCCCCCCTCTCCAGGATTTCAAAAGCCTCAACTTCCCCATCATTCCATTGTAGTGGAATCAGCAATGAGGAAGGTAAAAAGCAAGAAAAAACATTCTTCTTTCCCGCCAGGGCGTGCATCTAGAACACTGGATGCCTTTGGATGTCAAGCCTTCCAAACATCTATGCTGGCAACAAGGATTCTCTCATATATTTTCTATATGAGTCTATCCCTTCAGGAGATCACAAAGAAATTATCTCTTTTGACTCCTTTTTTATCAGAGCCCAAGGCTGCAGACTATTCCTTACTTCTTAGTCATAGCCAGAATATCTCTTGGTTTCTTTCTCGTGCTTCCCTAGACTCTTTTGAGTCTGTTAGCAGAACTTCTGCTATAGCCATAGGAGCACATCATAAAGCCTGGCTACAAGCATCAGACTTGAGTAGATGGGCACAACAAAGACTGAGTAATACTCCTTGTACTGGAGAAAATCTCTTCAATAAGGAGTCCTTATGTCAGGTTGCTCATTGCTCCACTGACTTTCCTGTTTCTGAGGGCCATCCTAAGCCCTCTCCTTCCTCAGCAGGTAGGAAATGCCCTACCAAACCTTCTTTCCCTAAAAGAAAGAGGTTTTCCTATTCTCCTGCCCATCATTCGGATGTTCCCAAGCAGGGAAAGTCTCGCCCTGATCTGAAGAATCCAAATTCTAGCCAGGCTGAATACACAGTAACCATAGGTTTCTGATTAATCTTTTTATAACTGCAGTTAATTTCTTTTCAGCAGAAGTTTTTCACTGTTTTTCCATTCAAAACTCTGCTCAGGGATTCCTATTCTCAGGAAATCCATTTACTCTTCAGTATGCTGAACTGTCAGGATCTTCATGTCTATAAGTTACAGAGTTTTCCACCTCTTCCTGACTAGAAGAGAGGTTTAACAACTATCACATGATAGTTTCTCTGTACCAGCATGAATTTTTTCCTTCCAGGGACTTACCATGTGGTAAGTCCTTTTTCAGCTTCTATCTCTACCCTCTTCGCCAGGATTTCCCCAGTAAGAGTGGTACCATACCATTGAAAGACTTTTCTTGTCTTTCTTTTCACTGTAGAGTTTCTTCTCCTGAGTAAACTCCTTTCTTTATCTGGGCAGCTCTGCAGACAGAGACAGCTTGCTCTCTGTTGTCCTATTCAGTAGCTGCCCATGCAGGAGTTCCAGTAATTGACTACTGGTACTTTTCCACAAGTCCCAGTCTTGTCTTCCACCACTCCTGTCTGGCCTTAGTAGTGATTCCAAGACAGTTTTCTACATCTTTCTTGGATAATCCTTTTCACTACAGGCTTCTTACACTATCTTCTACCCTTGCCATCTCCAATCTCTGGGTTTGGCAACGTAGTGTACGTGGCTGTCAGTTTTCTCCATCAGCCAGTCCTACATCCCAGTTCTCCTGCATAATGCTCTCTGCAATCCTACGGAGAAGCTTTCCACTATGGGCCCTTGCTAGAGAGCATAGAGTTTCTCTAATGGCTTTCCATCATGGTTGAAAAAGGCTTCCTCAGTCATCCCCTATGACTGTGAGGGTTCTTCACACCCTACTATCTTCTTTAAAAAAAAAAAGGACATAAGCCTTCTCCACGTGAAAGTCTAAGAGTTATCCCATTCCTATAGGGAATATACTCTTTTTTCTTGCAGCTTGTCCTCATGGTATCCTAGTACTTCAAGGACAGCACATATGAATCTGGAAAACGCCTGATACCTCCTTTGTCCCTCACATAGGTCAACCTGGTATCTCATTCTATGCGTTTCTGTCCTTTTACCATGCTGGAGTTCCACAGGACTCCGGACTTGCTGTTTACAGACTGATATTATCCTCTGTTTTTTCACGTAACCATCCTGGTTATTCACTGGATAGCATTCCTTTACCATCATCTCTGGCTGAATAGATTCTCTATATATCTTCTCAAGTAGGTTTCACCTCCTAGTTCCTAGATGAATCTTTTCCCTTCACATCTCCATGTGAATGTCCTGGTATGCCTAGCTCTGTCTGCTTAGTTGCAGGCATCTATCTTTAAACCTATATATTCAGGTATAAATATCTATATATACCTATATACATCTCTGTAGCTGTATCTGTCAGCTAAGTGTGCATATGCTATGCCCTTTAGATCTCATTATAGATATATATATATCTATATACCCGTGTGTGTATATATATATATATATATATATATATATATATATATATATGTGTATCTGTGAGATACTTATTATAGGTAGATATGTATTTCCATATTTATCTCTCTAACTGTCTATGCTTATAAAGGTTTTTACCTTCCTGTATGTTTCTGACAGTGGGCTTGCACAGCTTCATACTGTTCCACAGTATGTTTCGGATATTATGCACACAACCACTGCTGTGGTACTGACAGCCCTACCGTATCCTAGGTTTACGTATCCCTGAAGCTCCATACCCCAATGTCTTCCTACCTCTCACCAGTTAGGACAGACATGGTGGATTTCAGTGGATTTCAGATTCAATTCCTCAAATATCTGTCCTTTCTTGGGAGTATGGGGTTCTTCTCATACCCTTTCCTCCCTCAAGGACTAGGTCTGTTTGTCCAGATTGGTCAGTCTTCCTCTTTTGCTCCTACCTCTGAATACTTCTGTAGCCAAAAGAGTTTTCAGCTTTCCATGAAGCTTCCCACTGAAGACCTGCCGTGTTTGTGCTACCCCAGTTGAATCCTGAGGTCACCTCTCACTTCCAGATGTTGACCTCCACCTTCACTCCAGTGAGGTCACCTTGAACATTATTCTACTGGATCCCCAGTAGACTCCATCAGCCTCTCTACTTCCTGCAATCCAGTAGGTGAGCGTCATATGGTGATTGTTCATTTAAATATTATGGTGATTGTTCATTTCAATATATCTTTTGATAACGATCATACATACAAGGACTCCTTGTGGGTAGTCCTTTCTTAGGATAGCTGTTTTTTCTGCAGCTCCTCTCTTTTCAACTCCTGCCCTCCATCCTCAGGATGCCTGGCCATATGAGGTGTAGCATGTTTTCAATCTTCAACATGTTAGGGCTCCAGGCATCTTAGCTTGGGAGTCCCCATATGTGAAGACTCATTCCTGCTTGTTCCTGGAGATAGCACAGTTACTTACCTGTAACAGGTGATCTCTGGGAACAGCAGGAATAAGTCTTCACAACCCACCCACCTCCCCTAGGAGTTGTATTTCTATATCTATCTTTCCTCTTTCTCTCTCTTTGTCTCAGCTATGAAACTCAACTGAGGAGAGACAGTTGGAAAGGCGGGAAGGCAGCGCGCAGGCGCTGAGGGATGCTCCCAAAGGCTTTCTGATTGGACGCTGGGGAGCGTTCCCACGCAGGCTCCGTCGGTACCGACATACCCATATGTGAAGACTTATTCCTGCTGTTCCCAGAGATCACCTGTTACAAGTAAGTAACTGTGCTAACCTGTCCATTGCCCGTGATACATACATGTTCGTGGGGTCACTGTTGTCTGTGTGTTACCATGTAGCTATTTCAGTATACAACGCATAGGCTGATATATTCTCCTGGTCTCGCTAACCAGTAACACATATACATTGCTCACAAATGATGGGCATGGGTGTGATATATGGGTTCGTTGGTGTGTTGTTAAGTGCCGTCGAGTCAGAGTCGACTCATGGCGACCCTCTGGATAGCTATCCTAAACAGTGTTCGGTCTTCAGTCAGGCGGCTTATGTATGTGTGCGTGTGCATATTTTGGGTCAGCTGTCTTTTCTACTTGCCTGTCCATGTTTATCTTGTATTTTCCTGGCCTGTACTTTTCTAGTTCCGTGTTAACTGCAGCTACCCTTTTGCTGCCTTCAGTGGTCACTGCTCTGTCCACGTGAGATTTACCTGGGGGGCCCTTGTGTCTTCTTTTCAGGATGTTTGCCCTCTTATTTGTGTCTGTACATTTGGTGGTGTGTTCTTACTGTTTGCCCCCTCTAGTTGCACCAGATAGTCACGGCAGTGCTCAACACATCCTGTCACTCACATAGGAGTTCTGCTGTGGGGTTGTACTCCTCACTCTCAGCACTGTACAGGTTCCAGCATATGCATTCATCCTGCTCATGCCAGGACAGACACTTTCATCCACTCACTCTGTCCCTCACCATTTCTGCCATGCTTTCCTCAGTGCAGCAGCATGGGCTGGGCGTCTGTGCCCTATGAGGAGCAACACTGCCTCATCCTGCAGAACAAGTGTGCAGAGCAGGCCGGTCTCCAAATCGGAGAAGTTGGATTGGCGTGTTGCCATTGTTAAAACTCTTTCTCAGTTTCACATCTTTGGAGAGGGGGGGAGCTCTCACTCCATACTGTTTCCTGTTGCCTGTGGACACAGTGCAGGTGGAAACATTTCCATACTTGCATGTGGATGGCGGCACTGGAATTTTGTGCAACCATAGGCAGGTAGCGCTCATGTATCGCAGGGGCGGTTTTGACAGGTGGCAAGGGGAGATGTTTTTGTTTGTAAATGCGGCCCATGCATGCACAGTGCCTGGCACTATACATTTTCACATGGATCCATCTATGTTTGAATTCCATGGGCTCGCGTACGTACATCCACAAGCATACGGAATCGCACCCAGGGGTGTGCATTTTCGACATGCATGCTTCTGCACGTCCTGGTCTGAATTGCCCTCTAAGGGGGTCATTCTGAACAGCGTTTAGTGGGTCTGGATGTCCGATCTGGATGATCTAAATGCCTGGCCTGCATCCTCAAACAATTCAGAAAAGCCATAAAACACCACCTGTTCCTTCTACACTTCTACCAATCCCATTGCCCATCATCAACCCTCTAATACATTCCAAGCCAGCATAGAAAAATTGTAAATATATTATTTATACAAGATGTTAATAAAATCTCTATTCATTGTATATAATTTCATCCCAGTTGAATTTTCCTGTTTCATGTAAACCTGTTGCTTGCTGTGAGTATTCTTGTTCATTGTAAACCGCGCTGATGAAAAAGAGCGCGGTATAGAAGAGCTATAAATAAATAAATATAAACTGTGCGGCGAGCTCTGTTTGTGGGTTGGAGGGTGCAGAGCGAGGGCGTGCTGTGGGCGGCGCCATGACCCTGGACATACAGGGCCGATTTTGAGCTCGGCCCTATATGTCTGGGGTTGGCCATTTGTACAGGGGACTTATTCCACCTTGGGGGTGGAATAAGTCCCCCTGGATAGTGGAGGACAGAGGGCCTAGGCCCGGAAAGCAAGGAGAGGGGGGTGCAGGGGGTTCCCCATGGCCCAGCCTTAGCCACGGTAGGCCCAATTGGGGATCAGAAAATATTGGGGCTGCCCAGGGATTATGGCTCCTGCATGGTGCCACAGTGCCATGGCAACAGGATGCCACGGCTCCATGCTGGAGCCTGGCTGGGCTAGCCTGGGTAGTGAGCTGGATGTCCAGGTGCCCAGAACACTGGTCAACATTGAAATCGTTACTGACTTTAAAAGGCCCTAATCTGTAGTATCTTGGTGAGCTGAACATGAATATAACATTAAAAAAGTTTTATTGGCTCTCGTTTTGAAGATTTTGCATGTAGTTCATTTTTGACATTTCACCGTGTAAATTTATCCAGTAGGACATCAACAACATCCCAAATAAGCCTTGACTAATGTAATATTGCATCACATTGAATAATACCAGCATGCACACATCATCCAGAATTGATTGCATCATTTTCTGATGCAATGCAATACTACTGCCAGACGGCTGCTTTAGCCATCTGATGCCAGCAGTGTACTATACGCAGTCGAAAAGGTTGAGCATTTAAAATATTTCAGACTGTGTGCGAGACAGTTTAAGCTAGTTACATGTAACTTTTATTAATCATATAATTTTAGCTATTTAGGTACAATACAGAACAGTAATGCCGCAAAAGTGCATTAATACCGTTGACAATTTCTGCTACATTTGTGGGGAAGTGACATTTGTCACCAGAAGAAAAGTATCACTTCTCAAGTGAAGAAGGCATATCAGGGGAGGAGTGGCCTAGTGGTTAGGACAAGGTACTTCAGGCCGGAGGGCCAGGGGTTCAAGTCCCACCTGGGGACAGCAATCTCAGGCCAGAGGGACTGGGATTTCTAGTCCTATAGGCACTCCTTGTGGTCTTGGGCAAGCCACTTAACCCTCCATTGCCCATGTTCCCTGTAAGTATTAGTGTATGTGTGTCATATCCCCTTGTGTTAAATGTATTTCCCAATTGACCGCTTTGACCCAGTGAAAAGCGGGATATAAATACAGCTAAATAAAATAAATCATCTATCTCCAGGAACAAGCAGGAATGTAGTCTTCACATATGGGTATCGTCGGTGCCAACGGAGCCTGCACGGGAACGCTCCCCAGCATCCAATTAGAAAGCCTTTGGGAGCATCCCACAGCACCTGCGTGCGGCCTTCCCGCCTTTCCCAACTGCCTCTCTCCAGTTCTTTGTTTTCCGCGGAGCCAGCAGGTCATCGTTCCTGTCACCGCAGAAAATGTTTTCCTCATTCCTTCTTTTTTGTGGTCGCGTCTGCCTTCCTTGACGCTATACCGGTACCGCCGGTTTTTCTTTTTCTTTTTCTTTCTTTTAAAAAAAAAAAAATATATATATACTATTTTTTTCCAAACCTTTCTTTCCCAGGTGCACGCGCCATTTTGGGCCTTAGGCCCAAAATTTCCTCCATTATGGAAAAACCCGCTTCGGGTTTTAAAAAGTGCACCAAGTGTGGCGGTACCATCTCCGTCACCGACACCCATGAGTGGTGTCTTAAATGTTTAGGTCCTGACCACTCCATCTCCGAGTGCATGGCCATGATGTCCAAGAGGGGTCGACAAAACCGATCTGCTAAGCTCAGCGCCCTTTTTCCTTCCGATGCAGCTTCTGTGGCATCGATGTCTTCCAGGGCTTTGTCTTCCTCCCATGGATCTCAGGTAACTAAACATAAGTCTGGCCAGTCCTCAAAGGGTAGATCTCCTTCCAAGCATCGAGATGCCTCTGGCGTTGCCCTTGAGGGTTCTGTACTGGCAAAATTGCCACGGCGGGAGGCTTCGGCTTCCAAAGCATTATCGGGGCTCCAGGCTGTTCTCAAGGCCTCGACCTCAGCAGAACTACTGCTGCCATGCTCTGGGGTACCGGCTGCTTCCAGTACCGATACCCAGGCATCGGCAGCGTCAATAGACCAGAGGTTCCTGGCTGTTGAACGCAGTCTGGCGGCTCTCCTTCTGGCATCGGCACCCTCGGAACCGCATCAGACAGTTCAACCGGTACCGACATTGACACCAGTACCGATATCGGTACCAGTACCGACAGCATCGGCATCGACATCGGTGTCTGCTTTACCGGCACCCAGTCATGCAATGCCTTCCAGTACCGATTCCCCCTGGTACCGACTTCGGTCGGTATGGGTATCGGGCTCTTCAAGAGCATCCAGACAGAAGGTACTTCGAATCCTCGGAGGACTCCGAGGATTCTGACAGCTCTGCCGGTACCGGAATACCTCTCCTGGAGGAGCCTTCCTCTCCTAAATGTAGGATATCTCCTCCAGAAGATATTTCCTTTCAGGATTTCATCAGGGAGGTGGCTCGAGGTCTGTCCATTACTGTGACTCCTGAAACAGAGCCCAGAGCTAAGGAGTTGGAGATTTTACAATATCCCAAAGCTCCTAAGGAGGCAAATACTTTGCCTATCCATGAGATCTTGCATAATCTCAAGTTGAGAATGTGGGAAACACCTCTTACCACCTCTCCTCACTCTCGCAGACTAGATACCATGTATCGAGTCCCTCCTTGTCCTGGTTTCCAGAAAACTCAGCTTCCTCACCACTCTGTTGTAGTGGAATCAGCTATGAGAAGGATCAAGAGTGCAAAGAGGCATGCCTCTAATCCTCCAGGACGTGAGTGTAGAACTTTGGATGCCTTTGGACATCGTACTTTCCAGGCTTCCATGCTTTCTGCCAGGATCAGTTCCTATATTTTATATATGGGAATGTTCCTTAAAGAAGTCACAGGAGACTTGGAGATTTTAAGCCCTCTCCTTCCTGATGACAAGAGGCAAGATTTTCTCACACTGGTTAAACATGCCCAGGATATTTCTAAGTTTCTCAGTCGTGCAGCTTTTGACTGTTTTGAGTGCATAAGCAGAACCTCTGCCATTGCCATAGGTGCACGTAGAATTGCCTGGCTCCAGGCATCCGATTTGGAGCTCTGGGTGCAGGACAAACTGTGCAATATGCCTTGTACAGGTGAGAATCTATTCAGCAAAAATTGGCAAGAGAAAGCCAATGAGTTGGATGCTGACCACGCCACTTTGGATAGGTTATCCAAAGCCACAGCTGATCCTGCAAGAATGGTTTCTTGAAAGATTTCTTTCTTCTCCAAAAAGAAGAGGTTTTATCCCTCTTATTCCCAGCAGGGACGTTCTGCAGTTCAGCCTGCCCGAAAGAGTCAGCAACCACCCAAACAAAGGAAAGCAAAGACTGCTAAGCCTCAACCTTCTCAGCAGTCTCAGCCTCCACAAGGCCTTTGACTTTCATCTAGAGAACTTAGCCTTCCTGGCCCTCAATGGACCAGAGCCTTCCACCATTCCAGGAAGGTTATGTCACTTTGCCCCCAGATGGGGGCAGATAACAGCAGAACATTGGACACACTCCATTATAAAAGAGGGGTACAAGCTTCACTTTCTGTGCATGCCCCCCTCCCACAATGGTAAGACAGTTCAATTCTCAGACCTCTCTCATCAACCTATCAGAAGGTCACTATGCTTCTTGCCCAAGGGGCAATAGAAGAAGTACCCATTCATCAACAGGGTACGGGGTTTTACGTCCCCTATTTCCTGATTCCAAAGAAAACAGGGGGACACAGACCTATTTTAGACCTCAGAGAATTGAACAAATTCCTGTTCAAGGAAAAATTCAAGATGATTTCTCTGGGAACTCTGCTGCCATACCTTCAGAGTCAGGATTGGCTTTGTTCTCTAGATCTCAAGGATGCATACACTCATGTTCTCATCCATCCAACTCGCCGAAAGTTGCTTCGGTTCCTTTTTCAAGGAAAGCACTACCAATACAGGGTGCTTCCTTTTGGCCTGACCTCAGCACCAAGAGTGTTCACAAAATGCATGGCTGTGGTAACAGCATTTCTTTGCACTCTAGGGATATTCGTCTTCCCCTACTTAGACGACTGGCTCATTCGAGCCCCATCAGAGTCAGAGGCCAAGACTTCTCTGTCTTGCACTATGCGTATCCTTCAGTATTTGGGTCTGGTCATAAACATCCCAAAATCCAGTCTAACTCCCACTCAGTCTCTAGAGTTCATAGGAGCTTTGCTGGATACCAGAAAAGCAAGGGCCTATCTTCCCCAGGCCCGTTGCCTTCGCATGGTGCAGTTAGCTTCTCAAGCAGTGCTAAAGCCTCATCTCACTACCCGAGAAATATTATAACTACTAGGCCACATGGCACTTATGCTCACCTCCATATGAGAGCAGCCCAGTGGACTTTATCCACTCAATGGACCCAGGCATCAGGGTGCCTGTCAGACAAAATAGCAAACACAAATCGCCTTATTTTATCTCTCCAATGGTGGCAGTCCACTCAAAACCTGTTGCTGGGGTCCCTATTTCAACAGCCTTTACCCCAGGCAACGCTCACGACAGATGCTTCACCAATGGGTTGGGGAGCTCATCTGCAAGACCTCTCCACCCAAGGCACTTGGACGCCACAGAAGACTCATCTGTATATCAATCTCTTAGAGCTCAGAGCAATCTTCCTTGCTCTTTGAGTGTTCTACACCCTGCTCAGCTACAGGACAGTCCTCATTCATACGGACAATGAAGTAGCCACATTCTACTTGAACAAGCAGGGGGGAACAGGCTCTCTGTCGCTTTGCAACAAAGCTTTGTGACTATGGGCCCTCAACAGAGAGCATCAGATTCATCTCCTGGCAGCTCCCTCCCTGGAGTTAGGATCTGCTCCAGATCTCCTGTCTCAGGAGGGACGGAATGTTATGGCATCCCAATCCCCAGTCTCTGCATCTCAGGGCTTGGTTGCTGAAGGCCTAGATCTTCATGATCTTAACCTGCCTCAGCAAGTGAAGGATGTCCTTTATGCTTCCAGGAAGCCTTCCACAAGACGCTCTTATGCTTTCAAGTGGAAAAGGTTTACCATATGGTGTTTGCAGAAGGGTCTTAACCCCCTTGCGATACCTCTGGAATCATTACTGGAGTATCTCCTTCATTTATCCAATGCAGGACTTAAAACTAACTCAGTAAGAGTCCATTTGAGTGCTATTGCAGCTTCTTTCAAGCCTCTAAATGGACAACCTATTTCCTCCCATCCTCTTATAGCAAGATTTATGAGAGGCCTTCTTCTAACTAAGCCTCCCATTAGGCCACCTCCGGTGGCATGGGACTTAAACCTGGTTCTTGGTCAGCTTATGAAGCCACCTTTCGAACCTTTAGCTACTACCTGATTGAAATTCCTTTCTTGGAAGGTTATCTTTCTCATTGCAATCACATCAGCACGCCGCATCAGTGAATTGTAAGCACTAGTAGCTGATCCACCTTATACAAGTTTCCATCATGACAAGGTAGTCCTTAGGACTCATCCACACTTTATGCCAAAGGTGGTCTCGCCTTTTCATTTAAACCAAGCTGTCTACCTGCCTGTGTTTTTTCCAAGGCCTCATGCATCTAATGCAGAAAGGAATCTTCATACTTTGGACTGTAAAAGAGCTTTAGCCTTTTACTTGCAAAGAACACAGCAACATAGGCAGTCCTCTCAACTCTTTATTGCTTTTGATCCTTCTCCTTTGGGACTTCCAGTCTCCAAGAGAACACTGTCCAGCTGGATTGCTCAGTGTATTTCCTTTGCTTATCAGAGTAAGGATCTTCCTCTGGAGGGCCATGTCACAGCTCACAATGTTAGAGCCATGGCAGCTTCAATGGCTCATCTGCACTCTGTGTCTGTCGACGACATCTGTCGAGCAGCCACTTGGGCCTCGGTTCATACCTTCACAGCCCATTACTGCTTGGACAAGGACTCCCGCAGGGATGCCTTGTTTGGTCAGGCTGTTCTTCAACACCTGCTCCATACCTAATCAACTCCTACCCACCATCCCTTTTTGGATGCCAGAGATCCATGGGGGGAAGTGGAGCCCTTTCACAGGGACACACAACTTCTGGGGTCTCTCTGACATCTAAAGCTAGGGAGTCCCCATATGTGAAGACTACCTTCCTGCTTGTTCCTGGAGATAGCATAGTTACTCACCTGTAACAGGTGATCTCCAGGAACAGCAGGAATTTAGTCTTCACAACCCACCCACTTCCCCTAGGATTGTATCTCTCTATCTATCTCTTTCTCTTTCCCTCTCTCTCTCTCTTTGTCTCAGCTTTAAACTCAACTGGAGAGAGGTAGTTGGGAAAGGTGGGAAGGCAGCACACAGGCGCTGTGGATTGCTCCCAAATGCTTTCTAATTGGACGCTGGGGAGCGTTCCCGCGCAGTCTCCGTCAGTACCGACGATACCCATATTTGAAGACTACATTCCTGCTTGTTCCTGGAGATAGATGATATGCCTACTTCAGTTGAGAAGTGATACTTTTCTTCTGGTTGGCAAATGTCACTTCACCACAAATGCGTTCCCGCGCAGGCTCCGTCGGTACCGACGATACCCATATGTGAAGACTAAATTCCTGCTGTTCCCGGAGATCACTTATTACAGGTGAGTAACTATGCTTTACTTTGGATGCAAGATTGGTCACCAAGATATACCTTGGGCCACCCATATATGCTGCGCTACATGTACAACACAGCTTTCATAGTGTTTGAATTGCAAAAGAGCATCAATGCCGTTTGCCATCCCCATGTTGTGGAGAGAGCCAAGCAACCACATAAATGACTGTTACGTCTGCTTGGTTCCTCCTCTTTTCAGCGGAATAACGAAGCAAAACACGTCGAGCATAGTCTACCCAAACATTCCATCTGCATTGAGACCAGTTCCACATTGTGAGTGACTTCCTATTCCAGAACCTCCATCAGAATATTCTCTTGATTCATCTGATGAGGACAAGGGTGAGCCGACCTGTTCTTCTCCTGGTCCGTCAGCATGCAGTGACCCAGATTTTCAATGGGATACATTATCAACTCCACACAGAATAACACAAGAAGAACTAAATGACCTGGTTCGTGATTTGGACTTATCCAAGAACAAGGCAGAATTGCTAGGTTCAAGACTCCAACAATGGAATCTTCTAGAAGAAGATGTCAACATTACTCCATATCGAAAGCGCCACCAGCAGTTGGAGCCTTTCTTCAGAAAGGAAAGTAATCTGGTATTCTGTTCCGATATTGAAAGCCTCATGAATGCCTTAAAAATCACTCATGACCCACAAGACTGGAGACTATTTATAGACTCTTCGAAACTGAGTCTGAAGGCTGTGCTTTTGAACAATGAAAACCGTCTTCCATCTATTCCAGTAGCGCATGCCGTCCACATGAAAGAGACATAAGATAACTTAAAGCATCTACTGACTTCCATTAACTATAACAAGTACAGCTGGCACCTCTGTGGTGACTTGAAGATAGTTGCCCTTTTAATGGGACTGCAGCAGGGATATATAAAATACATGTGTTTCTTATGTGAGTGGGATAGCCGAGCAAGGGATTGGCACTACTTGCGGAAGGAATGGAATTGCAGACAAAATGTAACAGTTGGAGAGAAGAATATCCAGCACCCAGCTATGGTTGAGGCTCACAAAATCCTGCTACCACCCCGTCACATCAAACTAGGTTTGATGAAAAACTTTGTGAAAGCCATGGACTGCACTTCGCCAGCTTTCCGATACCTGCATGAAAAATTCCCTCAACTCAGCGAAGCAAAGATTAAAAAGAGAGTTTTTGTGGGTCCTCAGATTCGAGAGCTCTTCAAAGATGACCGGTTCAACAACTTGCTGCAGGGTGAAGCGAAACAAGCATGGAATGCTTTTCGCCTAGTGTCAACAAACTTTCTCGGGAATGTTAGGGCAGAAAACAACAGGGAACTAGTAGAAGACATGCTGATGCAGTATCAGAAACTTGACTGCAATATGTCTCTAAAGATCCATTTCCTTGATTCCCATCTCGATTTCTTTCCTGACAACTGCAGTATGGTTAGTGATGAACAGGGCGAACGTTTTCACCAGGATTTCGCAACGATGGAGCAAAGATACCAGGGAAAATGGTCCACTACAATGCTGGCTGACTACTGCTGTACTCTCCCCAGAGAAGCTCCCGAAGAGCTGTACAAGAGACAGGTGAAAAAATCTAAGAAGTAGTCTATGACTTGTTTTTTTACAGGTATTAACTGAAGGCCTATTATATTTACTATTGACATGCATTTCGTGTTGTAAACATTAATTCTTGTGGATTACAAAAAAACTAGAGCCAACTTTGCAATTTCACTGTCATATTCATGTTCAGCATATAAAAATTGATAAGAAACGACTATTTTTATTTCAGTATCATGACTTTTGTAAAACTTTGTTGACCAGTGGAATCGGGGCACGGCCTGCACATCCGGCTGATTGCACCTGATTCTGCTTCTGTGGGCACGTCTAGCACCTTTGGGATCAGAATAGGGTGCAACCAGAGCACATCCAGATTCTGGACACCTGGAGAGACGGGGGACGCCTAGTACAGAATTGGCCTCTAAGGGGTATGTTTACTAAACCGCGCACACGTGCGCGGCACACATTAGCGCACAGCAATGATGCACTTAAGTGCTCTTAAGTGCCCCGCACGCGTGCGCATCACATTAACGGGTCCTCGCACGTGTGCGGTGCGCTGATGTGCGATAGAGGCGGGGAAAGGTGTACGGAGGGCGGAGGAAGGCTCCCGAGGGGCGGGGGGACAGGGTCAATGGGTGGAGAGTGGGAGGGGAGAGGCTCCCCGCACAGGAGCGGGGCTGAATTTCAGACAAAAAATACCGCGCGTGAAACACTCGCGTTAGAGGTGATTTAAAGGGAAGAGAAACCATTTCCGTCTGCAATGTACACCAAAACCGGGGAAACCTGCAAAACGTGAGCAGTGTGATATGTGTGCACAGAACAAAATAGCAAATAAACATCAAAAATGAGCAAAACAAATATGTTAAAAATTACAAATCAGCTGGGCAATAGTGATAGCAATGGGCAACAATAAAAAACACACCCAGGAAAGCTCCAAAAAAAAGAAATGATTTTTGGAAGGGTCTACGCTCCGTAGACCCTTTCAAAAACGCATTTCAGTGTATTGGAGCTTTCCTGGGAGTGTTTTGTTTTGTTGCCCATTGCTATCACTATTGCCCAGCTTGGTTATGGGTGTTTGTCCCTTTTTTCGAGGTGTTTTATGAGGTTTATATGCCCGTTTGTCGCCATACAAGGTAAATGAGCCCACAGTAAAATTGTGCAGAGCAGGGTTTCTGACTCGTCCGGCCAGGTTTCCTATCTCCAGGGACTGCACTGTCTCTGTGGCCACATTGTGGTGCAGCGGACACAGCCAGTGCCTGTAGGACCACAGGGTCACAGGTTCAAATCCCAGCTGGGGCTCCTGCCAACCCAGTCCCCATAGTTTTACCCACCACTAAACTGTGATAGTAAAGACACTCCTTTATTGCAGAGAACATAAGCATGGTTCAAGCAACCATATTTTACCCTACACCGCACACAAACCATAACAATGGGCATTACCTACAGCCCAGTACCCCAAATTCAGTCCTGGAGTGCCACAACTCAATCAGGTCATATGCTTTTTCCCAGATAAGGACATGTCTGCATGTTGGCGGAAGGGTACAGGTGGTGGAGGGGGCAGTGGCTGCAAGCCATAGCAGACAGTGGCCTAGGCCTGTGCAGGCTGGCACCGTCCACTGCAACAGACAGGTTCTGTCGGATGTACAGTCATGGACTCCCCAGGGACTGCAGCATATCTGTGGCAACACGGTGGTGCAGTGCACACAGACAGTGTGTGCAAGAACAGAAGGTCGCATGTTCAAAGGCCAGCTGGGGCTCCTGCCAATCCTGTCCACATATTTTTCCCACAACTAAACCCAGATAGTAAGGACAAACCTTTAATGCTGAGACCATATGCATGGTTAATCCGCCTATATTTTACCACACCAAACACAGACACCATACACAGGCGCATTACCTAGAGCAGAGTCTCCCAAATGCAGTCCTGGAGGGCCCCACACCATTCAGGTTCCATGCTGCGTCTACTAAAGATGCCTGTGCTGCATATCTATGCACCACCCCCATGGTATGCAGATGTAGCTCATGCATATTTATGAGGGACAGCATGAAAACCCGAACAGTGTCTGGAACACCAGGACTGGAGTTGGGAAACTCTGCCATAAAGCAGCAGCCAAAAGGGCCAGACACACCCACACACACACCCACAGGCCCCATTGGCCGATGCCTCCTGGAGAGGCAGGACATTGGGCCCTGCCTGCATCTCCCAATACTAGCACTTGAATACCTTAGCAATGCCACCCTACACCTGGGTATACGGTACACACCTATTAAACGTTTCCTATGATAACAGGCAGATAGCAAGTCCTACGTTAAGCACAGTTTGCTCATTGAGCTCCACCATACAAATCATTCTGATGTCTGGGGTGTGTGCAGCAGGTCTGGTTTCTGACAGTGTTTACCCCCCTGGGGAGTGACCCCCAACAGTATTGCGTACCATATCCATGCCTGTACTGTGCCCAGGACTGGTGTGGTGGGTATGGCTGCTGAACCCCTCTATAGTGGCACAATGTTGGCATAGGTGTGGGGGTGGCTGTCTGTCTATCCAGTGTGTGGTGGCTGCAAACATCTTCCACAGCCCACACTGCCAGCACTGTTGCCAGTATTGTGCTGCCAATGTGCATAATGAGGAGCAAGGTACCATGGGTATAGACCGGACAGGGTGGCCTGGCCAGGGTGCATCTGCACAGGGCATAGGGTACTGACTGGGACATTTTACTGCCCGGCCACCACCTACACAGACAGGGTGACCTCAGTATGTCCCGCTGAGAGATCACTCTCACCCTGACTGTGCAGTGACCACATCATGGCTAGGCACCCCCATAGTGCTATATAGTATTTCTCTCATGTGATAGCTATGGGTTTCCTTATGGGGCCCAGTCACTGAGTTATCTGCTTGCTGTGTATGCTGACATCCCAGTTCTGGGTGCACGCATCTCCACTGGGAACATGCACTATGGCCTAACTAGCAGGCTGTTTGCAGCTGGTGTGTGTCTTGTTGGAGCGGCTTGCAGGGTGCAGCGGCTGATGACTTGCTGCAGGAGAATATCAGATAGTGTTGGGGGTGCAGTTTCATATCCAGGCCTAATGTCTGTCTACTATTGTGTAATATGTGTAGAGCTGCATTGACTGCCCTGTGGGGTGTATGTCCCTCAGCAGCACTGGGGTTGATGGTCCCCTCTACTGCCACCTTTGCAGGGAGGTAGAGGGTGGATGTATTGATAGGAGACCCTGTTTGCCACCCTCAGCCCTGGAGGAGGGGGGGTGGTGGTGGTGGTGGTGGTGCATAGCCCACCTAGGGGTCCATAGGGGCTACACCTGACCGACACAGACAGAGATATCCAAGGTGTTTGTGCAGAAACTACGTATCTGAAACATTAACACTGCTTTGGACCTCCGGCATGGCCTCTTTCAGCCATGGAAGGTGTTGTGGACCTGGTCCTGGCTGCCTCATCGCACACTCAGGGTGAGCACAGTACCCGCACAATGTGACGGTATGTAGCTACTCTGTGCTAGTAAAACACACGGTCAGTACCCCCTACCAGGCCGAGGTGCTGTGGGGGTGCACCCGGTCACATCCCCCTACTAGGCCGAGGTGCTGTGGGGGTGCATTCCCCTTCTTGTGTTCATCTGTGGATAGCTGATTTGCATGTGCAATGTATCTTGGGTACGGGTGGCCTAACCCTATCCTGGTGGCTGCAGCAGACTGTGTGGTGACGTGCAGGCTCTCTGCAGCCAGCCAGGGGCTTGCTAGTAGCTATAGAGCTGTAGCCCAATGGTTGTGTCACTGCCTGTGCAGCCAGAGGTCATGGGTTCAAAACCACAGTGGGGTTATTTGATAGGGTTGGCCAAAGCATTATCTTTGTTTTACTGTACATTTTTGATGCCAGCACAAACAACCTCAGCGTACTGTACCCATATGTTGCCTCTGAGGGCGCTTTATAGGGCGCCCTATAGGGCACCTTATGGTTCCCTTCCATATAAGGTGCACTATACATTATCCTGTGACGCAACTTATAGGGTGCCCTATAGGGGACATTTTAGGGTGCCGTGGCGGACAGTGCACTTTAAAATGTGCCTTATAGGACGCCTTATGTTGACACGCTTTGAGAGTGCGTTTGCTATTAATGTTAATTAAAATAAAAATAAAATGCCTCCTAAAGCAATCTTCCCCATAATACGCATTGCCTCAGCCAGCCTTGTTCATTGGGCACTGTGGGGGATCGAACCCCTGCTTCTTGCACCATTGGTACGTGCCTTAACCATTGTGCTGTGGCTCTGCTCTTCTGTTTGCCTATCAGCGCGCCGCCTTATGCCGCCCAGTATTGGAATGCCTCCTAAACATTAGCGCGCCACCTTATGCCGCCCAGTATTAGAATGCCTCCAAAACATTAGCGTGCCGCCTTATGCCGCCCATTATTTCACTGCCTCATAAATTAATGCCTCTGCCAGCCGTCTTTATTGGGCTCTGTGGGGGATCAAACCCCTGCTTCTTGCACCATTGGTACGTGCCTTAACCATTGTGCTGTGGCTCTGTTCTTCTGCTTGCCCATCAGCATGCCACATATGCCTCCCGCGCAGCTGTCGGATGCGCTAAGGTGCGGGGCGCACAAGGGCGCCGCGCACCTTAGCACATCTGTCAATCACGGATTTCCTTCTTCAGCGCGAAACACCCACTCCTTATATGGCACCCGCACTCTACCGCGGCCTGCACTTTACTGGGGTTTTAGTAAACATGCCCCTAAGTGTCTAACTCCTGTTTTTGTAATTTTACACCTTTCATCTTTGACGATTTTAGTCTGTCACCACAAGAGTTATTTTAAAAGTTGGAAATATCATCTTTGATCTCCTTGCTCCTATACCCTGTGGGCTGATATTTACATACTTCCTAACATCTGTTTTTTGCAATTTTACATTTTTCATTTTCAGCAATTTTGAAAACTGTCACCGCAAAAGTTTTTTTTTAAAGTTAGAAACATCAGCTTTGATATTCTTGCCCCTATGCCCTGGGGGATGGGATTTACATACCGCCATTGCACAATCTATATCATATACAGTCAACATGTTTTTTAATGATGCTAATTATGCCTTGGCTTCACTCAAAATAGATTTTTTAGCCAAATTGGTGCTTATTACTTTTAGACACCCGAACAGATTTGCGTCCTTCAATCAAACATATGGTTCTTTGTGGTTGCTTATAATAGGAATTTGCCATTATGTCAAGAATCATGTAGCTTCCTTTTGAAGGCATAGACTTTCTTGCCGTTTTTAGGAAGAAACTGGCTGTTTTCCTAATGAGTTTGGCTGATTTACACCGCTGCTCTGAAAAACCAGCGACTTCAGTACTTTACTTGTTTATACTGTAGGATTGCTAATTGTGGCACAGAACATTAAGAGCAAGTTGCTGTACAAAAACAAAACGAGTGAGTCCTTCTGGTCTCTTTCATTATTTTATTTACTGCTCACCTAAGTTAATTCCTCCTTATCCCTGCATCCCTGCACCATTTTGGTAATTTTAAGGTTTTAAAGGTACAATTGCCCATAGATGGTGCTTGTAAATTGGTGCTGTAAATTGGACTAGATGAACCTTTGCCCTTTTAGTCTCATGATGCTTTAGATGCGTTCTTCATAACACTACTTTTTATCGCTTTTCCTTTATACCGCTGACATTTAGTTTTTTTGAGTTTTTATGTTTGATATATGTACATTTTATCAGGCTGTTATATTATCTGTTCTTGTTTTTAACACATATACATATTTTTATTAATATTTTATTTACTCATTTTTATAGAATGTTTTATTTATAGTGATTTTTTTAAATGTGATGTCATATTTATGTTTTTATTTGAGGCTTCTTGACCCCCTGAGGAAGGTGTTTGCCAAAACACGTTGGGGCTATCTTATAATAAAGCTTTTTATACCACTTCCGTTGTGGACACTTTGCTTTGGTTGCTGCTTTGTTGTTTCTACTGTGAGTGTTGACATGGATATTTCTGTACATTTCAGATAATGTATCTAGAGCAGTTAGTATTCTGCATTCAATCAAAGTATCCCGAGAAAAGGCACTGTGTATGACCCTGGATGTTGAAAAAGCATTCAGCAGAGCGGAATGGGTTTTATTTTGTTTTTGCTGCACTCTCATTTGAACTTTGTGCCTAATTTTCTGACCTGGGTTGAAGCTGTCTAGAAAAAGCCAAATTCAAGTATTATAGTTAATGGATGGAAGTCTGAAGAGTTTCGTCTGAGATGAGGAACACTGCAAGGGTATCCTTGTCCCCTGTGCTATTTGCTTTGACTTTAGAGCCCTTTGCGGTGCATGTCCACCACAATTGTTCCATTCAACAAGTGCAAATTGGTGAAGAGGCTCATAAAATACTGCTTTTTGCAGATTAATATTCTGGTTTTCCTTCAGAACCTCAAAGACTTACTACACCCCCCTTCCTTAAGGAAATAGAACTATTTTCCTCCTTTTCAGGTTTCAAAGTTAATTTAGACAAAACTCTCTAAATCAGACTTCTGTTATTTTAGTTAACATGTTCTTTTACAGTATATAGCAATGGAGGAAGATTCAAATTACAATCCCACCATTAGCTCAAAGCGTTTTCCAACAGTAAAATAAGCACCACAGTTGAATCAATCATTAGTATAATTATTATGTCTAAAATGCTAACACTAAGGGGCATGTTTATTAAAAGTTAAGATGCATTAAGTGCTGCAGTGCCCACTGAAATAAAAGAGCCGTGGTGGCACATAATGCGCGTTAAGGTTAGTTAATGCATGTTAAACTTTAGTAAACATGCTCCTAAAATCATTAACCTCTTAACAAAATTTTAATTATATGTCTTCTAACTGTGCATCCTGCATTTTAATGTTAGTATCTCTAATCATAATTCATTTTCCATCCTGCTATCTTAAACTTTGGTGGCAAATTCACTATGAATTTCATAAGAACGCAGCCTACAGCACATGTAATCCAGCATGCTCATCTCCTCCTCTGCCCAATCCATTATGTATTCTTTTGAACAGCCAGGTCTGAACCCCTTTCCAAAAATTCAGGTAGTCCCTTTACTGCTAAGTAATTGACAGGAAGCTTCTTCCAAAAATCCTGGGCCACCACCTGAAATGTCCTCTTCTTAAAGGCTTGTAAAACTCTCTTCCCAAAGGAAAGCACCATTCCCTATGCTGAGAAATATTTATAATGTGATCCGGAGATCCAGTCCATTCTGAACGTTGGAAAGCAGCATTAAGTTTTTAAATGTCCTTGTAATTAATAGAGTTTCAGCAATGGAGAATAAGACTCCTGATAGTCAGGCCTGCTGTATTTTGCTAAAATTGGGTTTGTTGCATTGATTTTTTTCAAGCCCTACATAAACTACATTCCTATAATCTAGTTAGATAAAGACTACCAGAAGGGAGAATTTAGATAGCAGGAGAAGCTTTCATATAGCTGATTAATGCAGGTAAAACTGTTCTACAAGTGATAAGCACTTTGAAAATTGTCCTCATACAGACTTCGGTTGAGTGGAGAAAGGTGATATGAACGTGCCTGGGCAATTAGTGAAGAAGACAAGTGATGGTTTGTTGATGTGTACAAAGAGGAGATAGAAAATCAAATGAGAATACATATGGAAAAAATGTGAATAATTCCAACTTTCATTTTTAGACGTGTTTAATTTTAATAGTGTTTACTTTGTCAAGTAAAATATTATGATTGAAAGTCTTATATACAAGATGTGCAGTTCAAATTCTTGACATTACTACTACTACTACCACTAGCACTATCAGTTATCTGCTCCTGCACATAGCCAAAATCTGTGTAGCGTATATAGTTGCAAACTCTTATGTATCAACTGCATATTGATGCAGTTGATGCTGTTACAATGTATTTTTTCTGTTGTTTGATGTAAACCGTCTTAACCCAGTGAAAAGCGGTATATAAATGCAGCTAAATAAATAAAATAAATACTACTTATTTGTACAGCAGTACTAGGCATATACAGCATTATGCATGTAAGAGACAGTCCCTGCTCCTTAAAGCTTGCAGTTTATTAAAGACAGACAAAATAAAGAGGGGATTAGGGAAATTCTTTAAGGGAAATGGTTAATACACACATGGGTGAAACAGGAGAATAAGGGGCTCTTGATCCAAAAGCAGCTTTGAAGAGGTTGATTTTTAGCTTGTATGTACATTGTTAGGTAGACCGTTTCATGAAAGGCAGATTTCACTGGGTAAAGCTGTACACACAGAAGTGATTTTGAAAATGTCCTTCTACATACAATTGTTTTGCCAATTATTCCTGGTTTGTTTTGTATTAAGTTTTAATTTCTCTGAAGGCATTTGAGGTATTAGGTCCTCTCGGGTGAATTCATATGATAGAACTTGGGTCAGTGAAAGATGCAAAGCTGTTAAAGTAGAACTTTCTAGAGCGACATACCATGCACATTGAGGCTTCCCATGTCTTCAGTGTCGCACAGGGCCACCTCAGTTCCTCCAAACCTTGGGGAAAATGAGAATCTGCTTCTATTTGTTCTGTGGCGACTTATTTATTCTCTAAAATGTTTGCATTTCTTTTCAAGTTTCCACTTCTTTTCTGTCTTCCCTTCCTTATCATCCCTCCAGTCTAGTCCCTCACCACTGGGTAGTGCACCTCCTCTCGCAGCTTGAAGACCAAGCATGTCAGAATTCTGATGTCACTTGGACGTGGCACCTCCCATTAGCCCCCAGTGTGCTCAGTCTCCAAGCAGCAGGAGGTCGTAGTGAGCCTAGGTGCTGGGCTCACTTGAGTAACAGATAAGGATCAGCTAGTTTTAATTAGAGAGGTGGTTTTGTTTGGCTTTGGCTTCCCTGTGTGTTTTCTTTTCTTTGAGTTAAAGCTTATCTTTAAAAAAAAAAAAAAAAAAATTGGTTAGCTCCGGTCTCAGGCATTCACAGAGATAGACTGTGAAAAGGGGACGCCCGTTTTTCTCCTCCTTCCTCTCTACCGGCTTTTTTCACTCTCCCCTCTTGGTCAGAATGGAAGTGATTGCAGTGGTGTTCAGTTTTCCCCCCAGCTCTGACAGCTCCTGATCAATTCTTTGAGGAGGACCCGTCGGCGAGCCATGGCAGCGGTATTCGCTGTGCTGGACTGGGCAGTTGCAGGGTAGCTTCTGCGTGGCGATCCAGGCTCCGTCGGAGGTGGCAGCGGTGCTGGCGTGTCCGCTCTGAGGCAGTGAGTACCACTATTGGGGGGAGCGCAAAGAGGCATCGGAGCACGGCCTAGCGCCACGTGGTAAGCCCGTCACAGAGCCTGCTTGGTTTTCAGCGTGAGCAGCGTTTTTTTTCCCACGCTTTAGTGCTTGCCGTTTTTGATTGTTTTCCTTTGGAGTTATACCGGGAAGGTTGCTGCAGTTTTTAAAGGATTTTATAGCACTTCATAGATCATCCGGAGAGGTGTAAAAAAAAAAAAAATGTTTTTGTTCTTTCTGCATTGTCTCAACGGCCTGAGTTGACAACTTTAATTTAGAGTGGGGAAAGTTTCCCAGATTGGCGACAGAGGGGACTTTCGCTAATGCCTTCGCGCCCACAGTGCCTGGTGTGTGGAACCTGTCGGAGGATAGGGTTTGTCGCGGTTGTGCGACAGAAGCAGCCATTATGGAACAGGAGATTCATGAGAAAGCTAAGGACATGGTGTTATGTTCAACGTAGGAACCTCAGGCATATGGGGACATTACTGCTCCTCAGGAGCATTCTCCGTCTCCACTACAGGTATCTGTGGCAGTCCCCGGGCCTTCTAACCCCTCCACCTGTGGGTGGCTTAACTCTGGCGGGTTTTTCCCCGGAGTTTGTTTTATTGCTGCACGATGCCTTTTGCTCGTGACAGCAGGGTGCGTCTGTGGAAGGGCCAGCTCTTAGAACAATGGCAGGGCATGATCCTGTGGAGAGACCTGAGCAGGCCGGTGTGGTGCCTGCTAAAAGGGCTCAGTCCGGTGAGGATCCCCTTGCTTTGTCGGATTGGCAAGAAGTGGAGGACTTCGAGCTGGAACCTGAGGCTGGAGGGGAAGAGCTCGAAGAAGGTGAGATTACGGAGCCGGAGGACCAGGCAAATATACGTGTTTTTAGGAGAGTGGAGCTGCCGGCCTTTATTACAGAGTCGCTTCAAGCTCTCAATTTGTCTGTTCCTTCGCCACCGGAGGACGAAGGGGTGGAGGATCCTCTTATCCAAGCAGTGCGGAAAACTCAGGCTGTATTTCCGGTTCGCCAGGTGGTTAAGCAAATAATCCAGGATGAATGGGATTTGCTGGAGACAGTGTTTAAGGGGGTTCAGACTATGAATCGCCTCTATCCGCTGGCAGATCAGGGGTGGGAGCATTTTCGTTCTCCGTGGGTGGATGCAGCAGTTTCAGCGGTCACGAAAAAGACAACCATTCTGGTAGAAGGTGCTGTAGCCCTTAAGGATCGGCAGGACCGGAAAGTGGACACGTTGTTGAAGCCGTGCCTTTGAAGTTAATGTGTTGTCCATTAAGGCTTCGATTTGTGGGGCCTGGGTAGCGAGAGCCTGTCTTCGCTGTTCGCAGAGGTTGCAGCTGCCAGCTGAGGGAGCACAAGATCAGTTGGCCAACGCCGCCAGATTAGAGTCTGGGGCAGCTTACCTGGCTGATGTTCACTATGACCTCATTAGAGGTTTGGTAAACAGCATGGCGTCTTTGGTGGCAGTGCGGCGTTACCTTTAGCTAAGGAACTGGGCAGCGGACAGTTCCTCCAAGTCTCAACTTAGCAAGCTCCCTTTTAAGGAGAAGCTGCTGTTTGATGAGGACCTAGACAAATTGGTCAAAGACTTGGGTGAGTCAAAGGGAGGTTGTTTGCCGGAGGATAAGCCGAGTTGGGCAGCGACAGCTCCGCGAGGGCAGTTGCGAGAGTTCTGGCTTTTTCGCACCTCTCTCCTGGGAGGTTACTAGAGGGGGAGGTATCTGTTTCGCAGGCAAGGCTTTTGAGGATTCAGGGAAGCGGGCGGGATTTGCCGGGCCTGCTTCCTCAGGATTTAAGAAGACGCAATAAAGCAAGGGGGGCTCAAGCTGGGGAGCAGCCCGTGGGAAGTCGGCTACGGGAATTTCTCTCAGCTTGGGTCCAGATTACGTCCAGCCATTGGGTGTTGGAGGTTATTTGTGAGGGTTACGCCCTCGAGTTCGCTCGGCCGGTGACTGACTCTTTTGTTCTTTCTTCCTGCAGGGCGTGAACCAAGGCAGCGGCCGTGGGACAGACTCTGGATCGTCTTCTACAGCTAAGAGCTGTGGTCCCTGTTCCTCCAGATCAATACGGTTGCGGTCGCTACTCCATTTATTTTGTGGTTCCCAAAAAGGACGGGTCCTTTCGCCCCATCCTGGACCTCAAGTGGGTGAACCGTTGCCTGCGGGTTCCTCATTTTCGAATGGAGACACTAAGGTCCGTGATTGTCGCAGTGAGAAAGGGAGAATTCTTGACTTCTCTTGATCTTACAGAAGCATATCTTCACATTCCTATCCGGCCGGAACATCAGCGCTTCTTACGGTTTACGGTGCCTCAAGGTCATTTCCAGTTTCAAGCATTGCCGTTCGGCCTGGCGACGGTGCTGCGGGTTTTTACCAAGGTGATGGTAGTAGTAGCGGCGGCGCTTCAAAAAGAAGGCATCTTGGTACATCCTTATCTCGACGATTGGCTGATCTGGGCAAAGTCTGAATCTGAGAGTGTTCAGGCTACGACAAGAGTGGTTTGTTTCCTAGAGAGTCTAGGTTGGGTGGTCAATACGGCCAAGAGCAGCCTGGCTCCTTCTCAGATCCTGGAATACCTGGGGGTCTGGTTCGACACTCAGGTGGGGGCAGTGTTTCTTCCGGAGCATTGGGTCCAAGCACTGCGCTGTCTGGTGCACAATTTTTTGAGGTGCTCGGCGCCGACAGCATGGCAGTATCTTCGCTTGCTCAGAGCGATGGCAGCTACACTGGAGGTAGTTCCATGGGCGAGGTCTCTGCTCTGGCGCTAGTGTCATCAGTGGGATTCCCTGGTCAAGCGGTTGCCTTGTCCACTGGCGGTAAGAGAGGCTCTGTGCTGGTGGTTGCGTCCAGAAAGTCTACTAGCAGGAATGCCTCTCAAGCAGCCGCAGTGGGTCTCAATGCTGATGGATGCTAGTCTGTCGGGCTGGGGGGCTCACTGCGGGGAGCTCTTTGCTCAAGGGACCTGGAAGGGTCAGGAGCTCGGTTGGTCAGTCAATCGACTGGAACTCTGGGCAGTGGCATTGGCTCTCAAGGCTTTTGAACCTGAGCTTCTGGGGAAAGCAGTAAGGGTTCTGTCCGACAATGCTTTGGTGGTGGCCTACCTCAACTGGCAATGGGGCACAGGCAGTGCAGCCGTGGAGCAAGAGGCGGAGGCCTTGTTCACCTGGGCAGAACCTCAAATTCAAGCGCTGTCAGCAGCACACATTGCCGGGATGGACAATGTGACGGCGGATTTTCTCAGTCGAGTTTGGGTGGATCCGGGAGAATAGGAGCTTCACTCGGAGGTCTTTTCTCAGATCACTCGCAGGTGGGGGATTCCCATTATGGATCTAATGGCGACGTTTGGATCTGCCAAGGTGAGTCGCTTCTTCAGCAGAAGAAGAGAAAGAATGTCCGAAGGATTGGACACGTTGCTACAGCAGTGGCCCTCAGGGGGTCTTCTGTATGAGGGAGGAGTAGCCTAGTGGTTGGGGCAAGGTACTTCAGGCCGGAAGGTCGGGGGTTCAAATCCCACTAGAGGACAGCAACCTTGGGCCGGAAGGACTGGGGTTTCTAGTCCCACAGATGCTCCTTGTGGTCTTGGGCAAGCCACTTAACCCTCCATTGCCCATGTTCCCTGTAAGTATCAGTGTATGTGTCTCATATCCCTGCGTGTTAAATGTATCCCCCAATTGTGTTGTGACCGCTTTGATTGAAGGATAAGGCGGTATACAAAACTGTCTAAATAAATAAATGTGTACCCTCTGTGAGTACTCATAGGCCGGGTAGTACAGCGGATCGAGGCTCATCGGGGGACAGTAATATTAATTGCTCTGGACTGGCCTCGACGACCGTGGTACGCCGACCTGGTTCATCTGCTCGACGGCAGTCCATGGGCTCTGCCATTGCAGGAGGACCTGCTAAGGCAGGGTCCGCTCCAGATGCCGCAAGTAGCTAGATTCTTGCTTACGGCCTGGCCATTGAAAGGGAGATGTTGAGAAGGAAAGTCTATTCGGGACCTGTAATCTCTACCCTGCTCTTGGCCAGGAAGAGGTTGACTTCTCTAGCTTATGTACCTGTTTGGTGTATTTTTGAAGCTTGGTGTGAGGCTAGGCAGGTTCGTCTTTGCTCAGTCTCTGTTCCGGAAATCTTAAATTTTCTGCAGGATGGTTTTGAGAAAGGTCTGGCGGCCAGTTCATTGCGAGTGCAGTTGGCGGCGATCTCTTGTTATCGTGGAAAGGTCCAGGGCGTGGCTTTGGGGTCTCACTCAGGTGGCTTGCACTTCTTGAAGGCCGTATCTCACTTGCGTCCGCCTCGTAGAGCGTTAGTGCCTTCCTGGGATCTCAATTTGGTTTTGACCGCTTTGACAGAGGAGCCGTTCGAACCCTTGGAGCAAGCCTCAGTGAAGGATTTGACTCTTAAGATCTCTTTCCTGGTGGCAATCTGTTCGGCGTGCAGGATTTCAGAGTTGCAGGCTTTATCTTGCCTGGAACTTCCTGTCTTTTTCACAAGAAAAGGTTGTGCTTCGTCCGGTTCTGTCTTTCTCATGTGAATCAACCGGTGTCTTTACCAGTGTTGAGGAGCTCGACGGGCAGTAGTTCCGAATGCAGCTTGCGTTTGCTAGACTGAAGAGAGCTCTTCTGCGTTATCTGAAGCTTTCAGAGTTTCCGCAAGTCCGATCGCCTGTTTGTTCTCTTTGGAGGTCCACGGCGGGGCGAGGCTGCGGCCAAAGCTTCTATTTCCAGATGGGTCAGAGAGGCCATAGCGTCAGCTTATATTTTGCAGGGGCGTCAGGTGCCTTTAGGTTTGAGGGCCCATTCTACCAGAACTCAGGCCACTTCATGGGCAGAGTTTAGTTTGGTGTCGCCGGTTGAGAATTGCAGGGCGGCCACGTGGTCTTCCTTGCATACTTTCAGCAAGCATTATCGTCTGGATGTTTAGGCGGCAAGTGATGCCTGTTTCAGTACAGCATTGTTGCGGGCCGGTATGGCAGGTCCCTCCCATTAATTTACTGCTCTGCTGCATCCCAATGGTGAGAGACTGGACTGGAGGGACGATAAGGAAAGAGTAATTAGACTTACCTGCTAATTGTTGTTTCTTGAGAAACTCCATTCCAGTCCTGGATCCCACCTGGGGTTCTTTTGTCTGATATGGTTCTTGTTTCAGCGATCAACAGAGCCGGATCAAGATGCAATTGTAAGGTTATGGGGCGTTGACTTTCATTCTGTGCTATTTTTCTCTCTACATTGCCCTTTCTTTCTTTCTTTCTTTCTTTCGCTTTCTTTCTTTTGGGGAGAGTGGGGGGCTGATGAATAACAGTTTAAGTTTCAGTTTATCAAGTTTAAGATTGGTTGTTTAAGCTTCTTATTTGTTGCTCCTCTGAGTTTGCTTTGTCATTAGGTCACTGGGGCTGATGGGAGGTGCCACCAGTGTTAGTCCAAGTGACATCAGAATTCTGACATGCTCAGTCTCCAAGCTGCAGGAGGAGATGCACTACCCAGTGGTGAGGGACTGGACTGGAGTTCCTCAAGGAACAACAATTAGCAGGTAAGTCTAATTACTCTTTTTTTTATCATCTTTTAAGTTCTCTCAATTTTTTTATGATTGAAATCTCTACTGGTATGATGCATTGTGTCGTATTAGTCAATTCGTTTTAAAATTCAAGCTGTTTGATTTTGTTGCAGCAATTTTCTGCTCAGTGACATGGAAACAGAAGAACCTCAGCAGCTTCAACAAGTGTGAGCAATGCGGCAGGAGAATTCTGCTTTTTTTTTTTTTTAATCTTTATCATTTTACAATAAATCCAAGCATAAATACACTTGCATGGAAATTAGGGTACAGAAAGAAACAAAACAACATTGATACAACAATATCAATATCGTTCCAAAAAAAAGGAAACCATTAACAATGAGGAAAAACAAAGAACAATCCTGCCCCTATTATAGCCCTCAAGAGCATCGGAGGGAGAACCACTAAATATATAATTAAACTTAAATTTGAGAAGATAAACCTGATGAGATCTAACAACCAGGCCAAAAACCTATTACAGTGGAGCTGAGTCTAACTCAGCAGGGCGACGAGCACTCAAAAAGGACAGCAACTGTGATGGCTCATAAAAAATATACGAAACAAAATTCAACCTAATCATATATTTACATGGAAATTTTAGAAAGAATCGACCCCCCAACAACAAAACACCTGGGCGAAGTAATAAAAATTCTTTCCTTCTTTTCTGAGTTTCCTTGGACAAATCAGGAAAAATCCGAACAGTCAATCCATGAAATATTACATTACGTTTCCTAAAAAACATATGCAAAAACCAATCTCTATCAGAAGAAAGCAAACATTACAATCAAAGTAGAAGAAGAAACAGATTCAGTTACAGAAGTTTCCAAAATAGCAGATACATCCAATACATCATCTTGCTCTATACCAGAAATTATCCCACCCCTACCAACCTTTTTTCCCAAAGGAAGATAATACATTTTAAGCATAGGGGGATGGGATTCAATGGGAACCCCCAAACTTTCCACTAAATATTCCTTAAACATCTCCTTTGCACTAATACCTGGAGCCTTAGGAAAATTTATCAGGAGAAGATTGGAATATCTTGAAGCATTCTCTAACATTTCAATCCGAACTTGTAAAGCCAATGCGTCCTTCTGATAAGAAGAGCTACTATCTTCACACCGGGAGGCTCTCTGTTGAAGATCATTCACAGAAGATTGTAATGCTGAAACTTCCAAAGTATGCTGCTGAAGTAAAGTCGTATGAACTTGAGCCTGAGCCGTCAAAGCAGAAACCTGAGGAGCAAACAGTTCCCCCAGCTTCACTATGGCCGACCATATAGACTCCAAAGTAAATTCAGCATGTCTCTCAAAGGAAAAAGAAACTGAAGCCTGTGCCATTTCTGAACCATCCTCCGAGGGCCGCCGCTCCATTGCCGGAGACTCAGCTGCAGAGAAGGCGTCCGCCAACCTGCTAGAAGCCCTCCTCGATACCGGAACTCCTAAGCTGCCAGGGAGAGATATTTCAGCTATTCCTCCACTCCTCAGGGCTGTTGACTGTCTGCTCTCAGCACCTCCACTCAACCCAGAAGGAAATGCCTCCTCCAACAGCTCTGGGCTCCTCTGCAGCAAAGGGTCCTTGGGAGGGTGCCACTGCTCTGGCGGCGAGATTTCCGGCCCAGAACCCCCCGACAAGCTATCCAACTCCAACGGGAAGTCAGCAGGGCTCAACACCGCCGGCTGTCGCTGCAGCGTCAAAAAAGGATCAAGTGGACCCACCACTCGAGTCGGTAAAGAAGAAGAGGCCACCGGGGTAAGGGAGAGCTTCTTAACCCCTTTAGCCTTTCTTTTCCCCATCACAAGAAAAAACGCTGCTGCACCCAGAACATGTCCAGAATTCTGCTTTTTATGTCTCTGGTCCAAACAGAATATCCTGCAATCTGCCAAAAGGGATCTTCATAACTGTCGAGAACACAAAAATCACTTTGGTTCTGTAAAGTTTAGCCCAAGTGCATCAGCATTGGGAACATTCACTCCAAAAGGACCATGAAGATGCACTGAATGTTGGGTCCCATCAGCATCAGTTCTCATCAGTGCTTCAGAGCAGGGAAATCTTGGCAGCTACCATTTTTACTCTTTAACACCCCCGGAGAGAAGATCGTTCATCCTTAAACACATCTAGGGGAGTGCACCAGTTTACCATTATCTGGGGGTCTGTCCACCAGTACACCTCAATTGTCTCAAGAGAGCAACGTCACACCTGTTACAGCCCATCTAATTTTGGCATTGGCAACATTTGAGGAGGAGATCGATAGGAAAGTTCAAGAACTACTGAATTGTTATACATCCTGGTTCACTCTCTTGGGACTGATGACATAAGCACTGATGCGGATAAAAGTTCAGCTCATCCTACCACCACTACTAGTAATCATTTATATAGTGCTACAAGGCATACGAAATGCTGTACATATACATATAAAAGTCTCTGCTCATCAGAGATTACAATTTAATTAAGACAGATAATACAATAGATGAGAATAAGGGTACAAATAGGAAAGGGTAAGGAGACGCAAGAAAACAAGGGATCAGGATCCAAAAGCAGCCTCAAAGAGGTGAGCCATCAGCATGGATTTGGAAAGGGGGAGAGATGAAGCCTGAGGTACAGACTCGGTTAGTTTGTTCCAGTCATAAGGAGCAGCAAGGTGAAAGGATCGAAGTCTGGAGTTGGCAGTGGAAGAAAAGGACATAGAGAAAAGCAGGCCAGTGGAAGAGTGGAGTTCACGAGGACGGGTGTATGGGGAAAGTAAAGGTAGTGAGGAGCAGTAGAATGAATGCATTTATAGGTCAGAAGGAGAAGTTTGAATTGGATACAGAAATGGAAGGGGAGCCATTATATATATATATATATATATATATATATATATAATTTTTTTTTTTTTTATTTAGCCGTGCTTATATACCGCTTTTCACTGGGTCAAAGTGGTTTACAATAAACAAGAGGGGATATATTAAACAGATCTATTCATATTTACGGGGGGGGGGGGATATACCATCACCAGGGGGGTTCAACATATTTACATTCCTGAATTTGGTGTGCATCAGGGGTATTGGTCTTATTTACAGTTCTGTTTTTTCTCTTCAGTGGGTTCTGTTCCATTCTGATCCTAGATGCTCCCGGAATAGATGGGTTTTTACCTGTTTTTCTACATGTGGAGAGGTCCTTGTTGCTACGGATTTGGGTTGGAAGAGAGTTCCATGGTGAGGGGGCATACAAATCAAATGCACGGTTACAGGTTTGGAGATTGAACTTTGTCCAATCGTGCGGCACTATGAGTGCATTGTTTGTGACCTGTTGTGTAGGTCTTCCAGAGTTCATCCATGGAAGCAAGGTTTGTAAATGAGATGGCTATTGTTGGTAAAGCGCTTTATGGATCAGTACCAGTGTTTTATATTTTATCCGTGTTTCCAGTGGGAGGATGTGGAGATCTCTCAGGACCGAGGTGATGTGATCATGCTTCTTTAGTCTCTGGATGATTCTGGCTGTTGTGTTGAGGGCTGTCCATAGTGGGTTGATGGTGGTGGCCGTGAGTCCTTGGTATATATTGCATTACAATAATTTAGGTGGGGGAGTGTCATTGCTTGCATGACCGATCTGAAATCCTGTGGATCTCTGAGCGGTCTGAGGCGTTGTATCATCTTTGCTTTGAAGAATATTGATTTTGCAGTTTTTGCAATCTAAGAACATAAGATATGCCATACTGGGTCAGACCAAGGTCCATCAAGCCCAGTATCCTGTTTCCAACAGTGGCCAATCTAGGTCATACGTACCTAGCAGTTTCCCCAAAAGACACAGGTTCCACAATGCTTGTATTGGGTCAAGCATTGATCTGCTGCTTAAATGATAGGGTTTGATCAAGGATGATTCCCAGGTATTTTACATGCTACTGAACCTTTATTTGGGTTGCTCCCAGAGTGAGGTGTCGTGGGGGAGTGAAGGTTTGATCTTTGGTAACAAATAAGGCTTCTATTTTTTTTTTTAAGGTTTATGGTGAGATTGTTTTCTTAGAGCCATCTGGATACATCATTGAAGCAGTCTATTAGATGTGGGTCCGCTGGATTGGTAGTTGTGATGGGTCCATACAGCATAATGTCATCTGCGTACAGGTGGAAGTTGATATTGTGGGACTGTATTATTGTGCAGAGGGGTTCAGGTAGATATTAAAGAGCGTGGAGCCCTGTGGTATTCCTTGAGTTTGTTGAAAAGGAGAGGAGGTTGTGGTGCTGGTTCGGATTAGTTGAAATCTATTGGTTAGATAAGATTGGAACCATTGTAGTATGTTCTTGTATGCCAGTCTCCTGTAATCTGCTTATAGGGTGTTGTGTGAGACTGTGTCAAACGCTGCAGAAATATCCAGAAAAATCAAGGCATATCCAGTCTGTTTGGCCTGTATTCCTTTTATTAGGGTGTTTAGTAGAGAGCCAATGAAGTGACTTGAGAAGAGAAGTTATATGAGTATATCGGGGCTGGCAGACGATTAGCTGCACAGTAGAGTTCTGAACAGATTGAAAGGGAGAGAGGAGACTCGGAGTGAGACCACCAAGGAGGAGGTTACAATAGTTGAGATGGGAGGTGATTAAAGAGACTATGCTGATGTCTGAAAGCATGAATTCAATGCCAGTGAGAAGCTCTACTGAGACATCAATCAGTAAGGAGGCCTAGATCCCAACAGACAAGAGAGGCCATAACAGAATGTTTGTTTGTTAGTAATGACTGAGGACATGCCTGGCTAATAGAACATTTTTTAAAAATAAAGTCCGGGAAGTCTTGAGGTCTCCTAATCCATAGACACATCAAAATATTTCTCTGACTAGGAGGCATGTCCTTGCTTACCCTAGAATCTCTTTATTCGATAGAAAGAGATCATTTCATATGTGTTAGAGAAATTAAAAAGTTATGGATTGAAGGCAGTGTACTATTATGGATTAGGCATTGGTTAAAAGAGAGAAAATGGGGGAGTAGGGCTAAATGGCTAATTTTCTCAGTGGAGAAAAGTGAATAGTGGAGTACCGCAGGAATCTGTGCTGGGCCCGCTACTTTTTAACATATTCATAAATGTCTTGGAAGTAGGAACGAGTGAGATGAGCAAATTTTCAGATGAGACAAAATTATTCAAAGTTGTTAAAATGCAAGAGGATTGTGAAAAAATGCATGAGGACCTTGATAAATTGGGAGACTGGATGTCCAAATGGCAAATGAAATTTAATGGAAAAGGATCTAGGTATCATCGTGGATAACATGTTGAAACCCTCTACTCCAGTGTGCAGCAGCAGCCAAGAAAGCAAATGAATTGCTAGGATTGATAGGAAAATAATGGCGAGTAGAAACAAGGATCTTATCGCTCTGTGATGCGACTGAACCTTGAATATTGGGGCTTGTTTACAAAGCCGCGGTAGCGGTTTCCGATCGTTATCGGAGCAGCGGCCCCATTGATTTCAATGGGGCTGCGGCTCCGATAACGATCGGAAACTTTTGCAGCGGCTTTGTAAACAAGCCCCATTGTGTGCAGTTCAGGTCATCATATCTAAAATAGGATATAGTAAAATTAAGGTACAGAGAAGAGCGACCAAAATGATAAAAGGGATGGAAAGATACTTGTATGAGGAAAGGCTTAAAAGATTTTACTAGAAAATATTATGGACCCAATATTCAACATCTGTGGCTAGCACTCCTACAGCAGCTAGCTGCCAGTGCAGAACTTTAAACCTGGATGTTCAATGCCGGGGCCATATCCAGGCTCTAGTATTGAATATCTGGGTTGTCCAGATTGCCACAAAGCTATGCGGGCAGTGGCGATATTCAGCCGCTGCCCAGTTAGCTTATGTGGTGAAAGTTAGGCCAATGTTTCCTGTACTTGATTTTCACCACATGTTGCTAACTGGGCAGTGGCTCAATATCGCCATTGTCTGGTTAGTGATGGGTGCCACTCCAGAATCGCCCTGACATGCCCCATTGCTAACTGATTAACGTCAGAGCATGAATATCCTGCTGGGCAGCATTTACATGGTTTACAAGTACCTTTGAATATTCCTCCCACTATAGTTTTAAATGGAAAAGGTTTACCATCTGGTGTGACAGACAGACCTTAGATCCCTTTTCCTATCAAAACTGCTTAAATACCTTCTACACTGTCAAAATCAGATTTCAAAATGAACTCCACTATGATTCACCTCAGTACAATTGGCTCCTATTACTCGGAGCCGGCCCAAGGGTTTATGCCACCCTAGGCAGAAACCACAGCCTCGCCGCCCTGTCCCTTGCTAGTGCTGCCCCTCCCCCCCTCAGCTGCTGCTGCTGCTGCCGCCATCGCCCCCAGCTGCCACCGATTCCATCTTGGGAGGCGGGCAGCAGCAGTATTTCCAAAAACGGTGGCTTTTTCCGCCGCTTTTGGAAATAATGACGCTGCCTGCCTCCCCCCCAAACAGAATCGGCGCAGCCACCCATGTGTGCTGTTTCTGCCACCACCCACCCTGGATAGGCCAGCCTTGCTATCAGCCTTGCTGTAGAAGCTGAACCCATCTTTGGTTTTCCTACCTACTTACACTCACATCTCATTCCTTACTTGCCCCCTTTGCATGTCATTCCTTACTGCATCTCTTTTGCTTGTGGCCAGGTAGTCTTGACTTTCAAGGGTCATGGAAATGTTGATGGCCCATCTGAGCATAGTTTTTATAAACTCTTATGTGCAAAGCTGTGATGTTTTCTTTCCATACAGTCACATCAAACCATTGTTTTGAAAAGGAATTCCTGCTGCAATACGTGGTAGGTCTGGCCAGGCAGTCCTGATGAATGTCTTTGAAGTTTGGAATCCAGCTCCATTCTTATCAAAGACCATCTTTAAGTTCCAGGTTGCCTTATTTAAAAAGAAAAAAAAAAGAGCACAAATGACCTGTTGACACCATGATAATTCTACCACCTTGCTTGACAGTTGGAATAAGGTTCTTTCTTTGGAAAGCAGTGGGGGTTTTTCCAAGAAAAATGTTTTTAACCCAAAATTTCAATTCATCCATCCAGAGAATGTTATTCCAAAAATCCTCTGGGCCATCAAGATTCCTTTTAGTGACTCTGAGGAAGGCAACATTTTTTTTAAAGAGAGCAATGGATTGTTTCTACTGTAGCTATCCTCTAATGAATATCATTTCCATTTAGTATTTTTTCCCCTGAAGGTTGACACATGAATATCACATCACTCACAGTGAGAGAGGCTTGCAAATCTTTAAATGTTATTCTAGGGGACTTTGTGGATGACATTCTGGTTGGCTCCTTTGGTAATCTTAGCTGGATGACTGCTTCTAGATAGGAATCACTGTAGTCTTCAACTTTTTCTGTTACATGGATGATGCCTCAAATGTTTAGAAATGGTCTTGTAACCTTGTCCAGACAGATGAACATCCTCTGTTTTTCGTGGGCTTTCTGAAATGCCTTTTAATCATGTCATGATAAGTTTCCACTATGTTTTATGGTGAAGATCAAACTCAAAAGGCATTTGGACCTTTGTGTAGGACAGAATGCCCAAACTCAAGTCAGGCAGATTTACCCTGCAGAATGATTTACATAATTTATGATTAGTTACATAGGGTCTGATATTCAAAGACCTTAGACCCTGGCCAATGGTGTTTACTAGATAGTGCTGCTGAATATCTTCACAGACCAACCACCCTTGCAGTATCTGGTTAATGCAGGGATGATCCATGGGTGGGGCGAGAACAGTGTCTTCTCTAACGGGATAAATGGCGATTTATATGGTTAGCAGTTGGCCACCTATCCGATCCACTTAGGCCTCTTTAAAAGCTGTATTAAGTTGGAAGTCTGATATGTGATGGCTGAAAATCGCTATTAAATGGATAGTTTTGCTATTTATTTAGCTAGTGCTGCTCGGCCCAGATATTCAGTGGCAGCTCCTATTCAGGTACTGCCATTGAATATTCCACTGATATTTAAGCACCACCGCTGACTGCCATGGTGCTTAAATATCATCTGTTTTGAAAATTCGCTCCATAGTCACTAAGTAAACACCTGATTGAAATTAACCAATTAATTTTGCTAAGGAAACTAGGGATTCACTTGCTATTTTATACAATGAATCTGAATTGTCTTATTGTTCCTAGCATGTGCATTAATGTGTGTCAAGCGCAGAAATGTTTAGTTTATACCCTTGTTGTTGTATAAGAAATGTTTCAGCTAAACAAGGGTATCATACTAAAAATTTGTAATTCCCATTATTATACTTTAGATTCACAAACATTATCTCCAGGAACAAGCAGGAATGCAGTCATCACATATGGGTATCGTCGGTACCGACGGAGCCTGTGCGGGAACGCTCCCCAGCGTCCAATTAGAAAGCTTTTGGGAGCATCCCACAGCGCCTGCGTGCTGCCTTCCCGCCTTTCCCAACTGCCTCTCTCCAGTTCTTCTTTTTCCACGGAGCCAGCAGGTCGTCGTTCCTGTCACCGCAGAAGAATTCTTTTTTATTTATTTTTTTTTTGTGGTCGCGTCTGCCTTCCTCGACGCTTTACCGGTACCGCCGTTTTTTTTCTTATTTCTGTCTAAAAATATATATATATATATATTCTCTTTTTTCTTTTTCTTCAGGTGCACGTGCCTTTTTGGGCCTTAGGCCCAAAAACTTTTCCTTACCATGGAGAAACCTGCCTCAGGTTTCAAAAAGTGTACCAAGTGTGGCGGTACCATTTCCGTCACTGACACCCATGAATGGTGTCTAAAATGTTTAGGTCCTGACCACTCCATCACGGATTGTATGTCCTGCACCATGATGTCTAAAATAGGTCGGCAGAACCGAGCTGCTAAGCTCAGTACCCTATTTCCCTCTGATGCAGCTTCGGTGGCATTGACGTCTTCCAGGGCTGCTTCTTCCTCCCGTGGATCTCAGGTAACTAAACATAAGTCCAGCCGGTCCTCAAAGGGTAGATCTCCTTCTAAGTATCGAGATGCCTCTGGCGTTGCCCTTGAGGATTCTGCACCGGCAAAATTACCCCTGCGGGAGGCTTCGGCTTCCAAAGCATTATCGGGGTTCCAGGATGTTCTCGAGGCCTCGACCTCGGCAAAACTACTGGTGCCATGCTCTGGGGTACCGGCGGTCTCCTCCGGTACCGACATCCAGGCATTGGCAGCATCGATAGACCAGAGAGTCCTGGCTATTGAGTGCAGTCTGGAGGCTTTCCTTGCGGCATCGATGCCTTTGGAACCGCGACAGACAATTCCACCAGTACTGGCACCGGCCCCGGCATCGGTACCGATAGCATCGACATCGGCATCGGTGTCTGCTTTGCCGGTACCCAGTCATCCGATGACCTCCGGTACCGATACCCCGGTACCGGTTACTCCCGGTACCGATTTCGGTCGGTACGGGTATCGGGCTCTTCAAGAGCATCCGGACAGAAGGTACTTGGAGTCCTCAGAAGAATCTGAGGATTCTGACAGTTCTGTCGATGCAGCGATGCTTCTCCCAGAGGAGCCCTCCTCCCCTAAAAGCAGGATGACTTCTCCAGAGGATATTTCCTTCCAGGATTTTATCAGGGAGGTGGCTCGGGGCCTGTCCATTACTGTGGCCCCTGAAACAGAGCCAAGGGCCAAGGAGTTGGAAATTCTTCAATATCCCAAAACTCCTAAGGAGGCAGCTACCTTGCCCATTCATGAGATTTTATATGATCTCATGTTAAGGATGTGGGAGACACCTCTTACCACCTCTTCTCATTCTCGCAGACTAGATTCTATGTATCGAGTCCCTCCTTGTCCTGGTTTCCATAAGACTCAGCTTCCTCACCACTCTATTGTAGTGGAATCAGCTATGAGAAGGATCAAAAGTGCAAAGAGGCATGCCTCTAATCCTTCAGGACGTGAGTGCAGAACCCTGGATGCTTTTGGACGTCGGGTTTTCCAAGCTTCCATGCTTTCTGCCAGGATCATTTCCTATAGTCTCTACATGGGAATGTTCCTGAAGGAGGTCACAGATGATTTAGAGGCTTTAAGTCCTATCCTTCCTGAGGATAGAAGACAGGATTTTCTCACTTTGGTTAAACATGCCCAAGATGTTTCTAAATTTGCCAACCGTGCAGCCTTTGACTGCTTTGAGTGCATAAGCAGAACCTCGGCTATTGCCATAGGTGCACGTAGAATTGCTTGGCTCCAGGCATCTGATCTAGAGATCTGGATACAAGACAAATTGGGAAATATCCCTTGTACTGGTGAGAACCTGTTTGGTAAAGATTGGCAGGAAAAGGCCAATGAAATGGATGCTGAAAATTCCACCTTGGATATAGATGGATAATCCGGACATAGACCTCTTTGCAAGTCTGTGGAATGCCAAACCTCCCCGGTTCTGTTCCAGAATTCCGGCTCAGAAGGCTCAGGCCAGGGATGCTTTCCTCCTTCATTGGGGTCAAGACTTCCTGTATGCCTTTCCACCCATTCCCCTAATTCCCAAAACGCTGTTCAAGCTTCAGAGAGACACAGGCCATATGATTCTCATAGCTCCACATTGGCCAAGGCAAGTGTGATACCCTCTGCTTCTACATCTCTCTCAAGCTCCCTCCCTGGAGTTAGGGTCTGCTCCATATCTCTTATCTCAGGAGGACGGAATTTTATGGCATCCCAATCCCCAGTTTCTGCATCTCAGGGCTTGGTTGCTAAAGGCCTAGATCTCCAAGATCTTAATCTTCCTCAGCAAGTAAAAAATATTCTTTTTGCTTCCAGGAAACCTTCCACAAGACGCTCTTATGCTTTTAAGTGGAAAAGGTTTACCATATGGTGTTTGCAGAAGGGTCTTAACCCCCTTGCGATACCTCTGGAATCATTGCTGGAGTATCTCCTTCATTTATCCAATGCAGGACTTAAGACTAACTCAGTAAGAGTCCATTTGAGTGCTATTGCAGCTTCCTTTAAGGCTCTAAATGGACAACCTATTTCCTCTCATCCTCTTATAGCAAGATTTATGAGAGGCCTTCTTCTAACTAAGCCTCCCATCAGGCCACCACCAGTGGCATGGGACTTAAACCTGGTTCTTGGGCAGCTCATGAAGCCACCCTCTGAACCTTTAGCTACTACCCCCTTGAAATTCCTTTCTTGGAAGGTTATCTTTCTCATTGCAATCATATCAGCACGCCACATTAGTGAGTTGCAAGCACTAATAGCTGATCCATCAAGGTTCCATCATGACAAGGTAGTCCTTAGGACTCATCCACACTTTATGCCAAAGGTGGTCTCGCCTTTTCATCTAAACCAAGCGGTCTACCTTCCTGTGCTTTTTCCAAGGCCTCATGCATCAAATGCAGAAAGGAATCTTCATACCTTGGACTGTAAAAGAGCTTTAGCCTTTTACTTACAAAGATCACAGCAACATACAAAGTCCTCTCAACTCTTTGTTGCTTTTGATCCTCCTCATTTGGGACTTCCAGTCTCCAAGAGAACACTCTCTAACTGGATTGCTCAGTTTATTTCCTTCGCCTAACAGAGTAAGAACCTTTCTCTGGAGGGCCATGTCACAGCTCACAATGTGAGGGCCATGGCAGCTTCAATGGCTCATCTGCACTCTGTGTCTATCGACGACATCTGTCGAGCAGCCACTTGGGCCTCGGTTCATACCTTCACAGCCCATTACTGCTTGGACAAGGACCCCCACCGGGATGCCTTGTTTGGTCAGGCTGTTCTCCAACACCTCTTCCATACCTAATCAACTCCTACCCAACATCCCTGGTAGGATGCCAGAGATCCATGGGGGGAAATGGAGCCCTTTCACAGGGACACACAACTTCTGGGGTCTCTCCCTGGCACCTAAAGCTAGGGAGTCCCCATATGTGATGACTACATTCCTGCTTGTTCCTGGAGATGGCATAGTTACTCACCTGTAACAGGTGATCTCCGGGAGCAGCAGGAATTTAGTCCTCACAACCCACCCACCTTCCCTAGGAGTTGTATCTCTTTCCTTTCCCTCGCTCTCTCTTTGTCTCAGCTTTAAAACTCAACTGGAGAGAGGCTGTTGGGAAAGACGGGAAGGCAGCACGCAGGCGCTGTGGGATGCTCCCAAAAGCTTTCTAATTGGACGCTGGGGAGCGTTCCCGCGCAAGCTCCATTGGTACCGACGATACCCATATGTGAGGACTAAATTCCTGCTGTTCCCGGAGATCACCTGTTACAGGTGAGTAACTATGCTTTCGTATTTATATATACACACACACACTATATTTATTAGTAAATGAAATTGTGTGTGTGGGTGTGCATATATATATATATGCGTATACAAACACACTCACACACACACACACACACACATATATATATATATATATATATATCTGTTGAGCACTATAAAATGTTTGGTATTCCCAAATTCAGCATTTAGTGTCACTGATTGTTCATTGTGCTATGTAGAATTTATTTTAACTCCTTCTTTCCCTTTTTCCACTAAACTCTTTCCAGACTTGGTGTTTTCCTTGATATTTTTCCTGACACTGCCTTTTTAATGCACTGTACTCGTGGCTGTTGCCGTTTGTCCGTTCCAAAAGTGGCTACATTTTTATCTTATCTTTCAGTAACTTGCATAGCACAAAATTTTATCTTCTCTCATGTGTATTCTGAGTTGTAGTTTTATCGCCTATGTATTTTAAACTATTATTTTGTACCTTGAAGATCAGAAGATGGAAAATTCTCAGAATTTAGAATCTTCCAGTTCAAGGTCTGAGAAAGAGGACATTGGCTTTGTGAAGAAAGATGATGGTGGCCCCCTGGTAAGAGAGAATCATGCAGCTTTTAAAATTATTCAATTTTTGTTTGTTTTGGCATTTTCTTGAATATCGTTGGTGCATAACTCGTATGTACACGTTAAAGCTGTACAATGATTACATAGATAAATGATTCAAACCAGTTCTATTTGTATGCCTGTATTTGGTGCATATGTATATAGATCATGATAACTGAGAGGCCGTTGCTGAGCCAGCCGTGTCTGAGGAAAGTTAATCAGACAGTATTATTGGAATAACCTTTCCTGCTATTCATCCCGAGACAACATAGAATATCCATTCAAAAGTTAACAAAAGTTTTCTTGTGAACTTTAGATTTGCTGTTAGAATGCCTGACTTAACTGGTTAACTTTGTTCAGGGAATGCAGAGTAGGAGTGCTACCTGGACAAAGTCAAGGAGGAGTAGCCTAGTGGTTAGGGCAGCAGCGTGGAACCATTGACACTCCTTGTAGTCTTGAGCAAGCCACTTAATCCTCCACTGCCTGAGGTACAAACGTACGGGCCAATGCAGAAAAATCAATGTGCCCTTTGTTTGAAGATAGCGCAACTTATAAGCACAAATTCTAACAGGCCAAATGCAGAAAAGATACTGATGAACGAGTAAACAACAAAGGTAAAGCAAGCACACACAGTAATGACAAATTTATTTAAATTATAGGCAAATGAGCTGTGTTATTAAAATGGCATGCTAATATTGTCTGTGCCCGATGCAGAGAAACGCGTAGTGGATTTTGTAACCAGCCGAAGCGCCAGTATCTCTACACCTGGGTCTGAGGTGGCTTAAATGTCCTACGCATGCCCCTGACAGTATTTTGATAGCATCGGGGGTTTTCCCCGATGCCTGGATCATTTGAGGTGATGTGTCAAACTTCCCCTCAGATGATCCAGGCATCGTGGAAAGCCCTCGATGCCATCAAAATACTGTCGGGGGGCGGAGGGGGCTGGTGTTGCTGACGGACGTCAAAATCCCTGGTGACCCAGCAGCCCCAATCCCCCCCCCCCCCATCCAATTTAAAAATAAGCATTCTGGTCCAGTGGCCCTGATTTCCCCCACCCCAGTCAATTGAAAATAAGCCTGGTAGCCTAGCGGCCCCAAACCCCTCCTCCCTCTTTACAGTGGGGCGGCGGTAGCCAGCATTCTCTTAACTTCCAGGAGAGATCATACACGGATGTCGTATGTCTTCAGGTGGAAGAGGTTTGCCATCTGGTGTAAGGGACAGGTCCTAGACCCTTTCTTGTGTCCCACACAGAAACTGCTTCAATACGTTCTACATTTGTCTGAGTTCAGCTTAAAAACCAACTCCATAAGAATACACCTTATTCTCCGGGAACAAGCAGGAAGTCAGTCCTCGCATATGGGTGACATCGACACCGACAGAGCCCTTGTGGTAGCATCCCTCCAGGTTTCAAAGAAAGCCTTTGGGAGATGCCACCATGCATGCGTGGTCCCCCAAGGGTGTCATCTTGCTCAGTCTCCTTTTTTCAACAGAGCACTTAAGACGTTTGTCTAGCTTGTCCCCGGAAAAAGTTGATTTTTTTTTTCTCTCCAAATTTCATACTCGCCTCTGGTATCACACCGATATTCTTCCCACCTCCTGACCTCATTGCCTCGGCATCGAGTTCGGGTCTACTTTTGTAGTTTTCATTCTTTCTTTTTCTGGCGTCTTCATTCCTTTTTTCCAACTGGCAGCCTGGAGAGTCTTCGACCTCGCAGGGGTACTGTTTTCCCCCATGGCTGCCAGTGGCTTTAAAAGGTGTGATAGGTGCTCTAAAATTGTCTTTGACCGACACACACGACTGCTGTCTTCGCTGCCTTGGGCCGGACCATGACCTGGCAGCCTGCCATCTGTGCAAAAGGATGTCCAGTAAGGCCCTCAAGAGCCGCCAGCAGCAGCACGATAAGTTTTTCCGTGAGTCCCCGGTGCCTCCGAAGGCCAGGGCCTCGTCTGAGGTCTGGATGCCTCGGGCGGAACCTCCCAAACCCGAGTCCCATCATGGGTCCTCAGAAAGGGAGTCTCCCTTGAGGGAACCCAGGAAGAAGAAGATACCCTCAAAGGTGGTGTCGTTGGATGGTTCTGACCACCCGGGTGCCCCGTGACGGGTTCCGCAGCTCAAGACGCTTGTCCAAAGCTTCAGAGAAGGAGCGGCCTGCAAAGGTCCCCCGAAAGGATTCAAGCGTGGATAGGTCTTGGTCCCCAGACACCACCTTCGGTCCCCAGACACCACCCTCATTGAGGATTCCCCGTCGGAGGAGCTGGCATCGGGCCCGAGTCCCTTGGTGTCCGCACCAAAGGCTGCGGAGCCTTCTGGTCTGGAGTCCCAGAATGGCAGCCCAAGAGCGCAGTTTGCCTGCCTTCATGGACCAGCAGCAGGTGCTGTTGTCCAGCATGACCGGTTCATCTGCCCCGACCACTGGGTCCTTGACGTCCAAGATGTCCTCAGGTCCTTCGGCCTCGAGTTGATCCTTGGCCGAGGTTGTAATCCAAGTCTCACTTGACGGGACCGCGGTCATTCCCATCAAGTATTCTGGGCACCGGTCACAGAGCATCGGGAGCCCCGAGGACCACAAAGCAGCCCTCCTACGAGTCCTCGATGGGCTACTCTGAGTGGGAGATGGAGGATGAGGAGTCCCCCGACACCTACCTCCACCGTGGCGTCCCATCTGGGAGCCTCGACAGCTGTCCCCGCCAGAGGATATGGGCTTCCTTGATTTTGTCAAGTATATGTCAAAGGCCCTGGGGTTCTCTACAGAGTCTGAGGAAGACCCTCGGGTGGATGAGTTGGAAATGCTCCAGTACAAGGCTCTTCCACAGGAATCGCTTACGGTGCCCATCCCTCCCATCCTGGAATGATTGATGCTTCGAATGTGGGAGACACCGGCTTTGGTACTGGTAGTGAGCAAATGGCCCGACTCGATGTATCGAGTCCACCGGAGCCCGGGCTTCCAGAAGTCATGGCTGCCGCATAACTCCATGGTGGTGGAGACGGCCATGCGTCAGCTGAAAAGCCAGAAGACGCACTCCCCTGGCAGGGAGGCCCACACCCTGGATGCCCTCGGCAGAAAGTGCTACCAGGGCTCAATGCTCATTGGCTGCATCCAGGCCTACCAGCTGTACATGGACATGTACCTGAGAGACCTGACGAAAGAACTCGCCGGGTTTTCAGCTGGCCTTTCTGAGGAACCCTTGCAGCGTTTTAAGAACCTGGCCAAGGCAGTCGGTGAATGCTCCAAATTTATGTCTCGAGCGGCATATGATAGGTTCGAGCTGGCGGCGGGCATCGGTGCCTGGCGCCAAGCTTGGCTACAGTTGCCTGACCTTGAGCAGCTGGTTCAGGACAAATTGATCGATGTCCCATGCCAAGGAGAGAACCTCTTTGGCAAACCCATGACCGACAAGGGGTCCAAGCTGGAGACAGAGTTCATGACGAGGACCAGCTCTCTATAAAGACTGCTGCTGCCCCTCCCCGATGGAAGGGCTCAGGTAAAAAGCCCTTCTACCCAAGGAAGGGAGCTGCTTACAGAAACTACCCACCTTTACTGGCCTCCCCAGCAGGATCAGCAGGCCAAAGGTCATGGGCATGGCCCTCATAAGCAGAAGTTTCCAAAACCCCAGACATTGGCTCTGGCCCAGCTAGGGGGCAGTAATTGACTCCTTGAGCATAGCCTATCTATTCCAAGGAGATCAGCAGCCCAAAGGGGGACGTCTGGCCCACTATGCCCAGAGGTGGTTGACCATCACCGCAGACTCCTGGGCACTTCGGGTGGTCAGGGAGGGTTACCTCCTCCACCTGACTCAGACACCTACCCCTTATTTCCTGGGAGAACCTCTCAGGTCTCTCCTCCACCGGGACCTTCTACTGAAGGAGTTGGCAGGTCTTCTCAAGGACAGTGCGGTGGAACCAGTGTCCCACTATCTCAAGGGCAAGGGGTTCTACTCCAGATACTTTCTCAATCAAAAAGTACCGGGATCCTAAGGCCCATCCTCGACCTGCAAAATCTCAACAAATTCCAGATGAGGGAAAAGTTCAAGATGCTCTCCCTTGGAACATTGCTGCCGTACCTCCAGCAGGGAGATTGGCTATGCTTCTTAAACCTCAAGGATGCTTATAGCCCACATCCTTATCCACCCCAACCACAGGCAGTACTTGTGGTTCATAGTGAGGGACAGGCATTTTCAGTACAGGGTGCTCACTTTCAGCTTGGCCTCTGCCCCAAGAGTCTTCACAAAATGCCTGGCAGTCATGGCCACCCTTTTCCGTCACCAGGGGGTCTTTGTCTTCCTCTACCTGTATGACTGGCTCATAAAGGGAGGCACAGCCTCAGAGGTGCAGCAGGCCACCGCACACACCATTCAAGTCCTGTAACACTTGGGGTTTGTCATAAACTACCCCAAGTTTCACCTCCAGTTTCTGGAGTTCATCGGGGCAAGGCTTGACACTCTCCAGTCGAAGGCCTTCTTGCCCAGGGACCGAGCCGACCATCTCAGGACTGTGGCAGGGGACATAAATACCGTCCCTCGGTGCCCGCTCAGCTTCTTCTGCGCCTCCTCGGGCACATGGCTTCCATGGTGCATGTCACCCCAGATGCCCACTTCCACATAAGGGCGGCGCAGTGGTGTCTCTGGGACCAGTGGTCTCAGGCCACAAGTCACCTCCGAGACAGAGTTTCTGTGACCTTCCAACTGGCAGACTCATGGTCTGGTGGCAATCTATCCAGCATCTCGAGGCGGGCATGCCTTTTCAAGCCCCTTGCCCCTCAAGGGTCCTCACCACGAACACCTCCCTGCTAAGCTGTGGAGCCCACTGCGGGCAGCTCCGCACCCAGGATTGGAGTGGAGGAGTGGCCTAGTGGTTGGGGCAAGGTACTTCAGGCCGGAAGGTCGGGGGTTCAAATCCCACTAGAGGACAGCAACCTTGGGCCGGAAGGACTGGGGTTTCTAGTTCTACAGGTGCTCCTTGTGGTCTTGGGCAAGCCACTTAACCCTCCATAGCCCATGTTCCCTGTAAAATAGTTATCTCCAAGTTATAATACCCTGTTCAATGTAATTTCAGTTTGTTCAATGTAAACCGCACTGATGCAGAATAGCACGGTATATAAGAGAATGTAAATAAATAAATAAAATAAACTGGTCACCAGACGAGAGCACCCAGCAAATCAACCTGCTGGAGCTGCAGGCCATATACTTAGCCCTGCAAGTTTTCTGCCACCACCTGCGTCACTAACCGGTGCTGGTCCAGACAGACAACCAGGTGGCGATCTTCTATGTGAACAAACAGGGGGACACAGGGTCTCATGCCTTTTGTCAGGAGGCAGTGGTCCTCGATACATCGGGAAGATGTCTTACAACTATTAGATAAACTGAAGAGTAGCAAATCACCTGGGCCGGATGGTATACATCCAAGGGTGTTGAAAGAACTGAAATATGAGATTGCAGACCTGCTATCAGTAATCTGTGAACTATCATTAAAATCATCTCTAATACCTGAAGATTGGAGGATCGCCAATGTAACACCAATTTTTAAAAAGGGTTCCAGGGGTGATCCGGGAAACTACAGACCGGTGAGCCTGACGTCAGTACCGGGAAAAATGGTAGAAACCATCATAAAGAATAAAATTACTCAGCATGTAGATAGTCACAACCTAATGTGAGACAGCAAACATGGCTTTAGACAAGGAAGATCTTGTCTTAGTAATCTGTTATGTTTTTTTGAAGGAGTGAATAAACAGGTGGACAAAGGTTAGTCAGTTGATATTGTGTATCTGGACTTTCAGAAAGCCTTTGACAAGGTCCCTCATCAGAGACTTTAGGCAAAACTAAAGAGTCATGGGATAGGAGGCAGTGTACTATTGTGGATCAGGAACTGGTTAAAAGATAGAAAGCAGAGGGTAGGGCTAAATGGCCAATTTTCCCAATGGAGAAAGGTGAATAGTGGTGTACCCCAGGGATCTGTGCTGGGTCTGCTGCTTTTTGACATATTCATAAATGACCTGGAAAGTGGAATAACGAGTGAGGTTATCAAATTTGCAGATGACACAAAACTATTTAAAGTTGTTAAAACCCAAGAGGATTGTGAAAAATTGCAAGAGGATCTTGATAAATTGGAAGACTGGGCATCAAAATGGCAGATGAAGTTTAATGTGGACAAGTGCAAGGTTATGCACCTAGGGAAGAACAACCCAAACTATGGTTACATGATGCAAGGTTCCACATTAGGAACCACTACCCAGGAAAAAGATTTAGGCGTCATTGTGGATACCATGTTAAAACCCTCGGCCCAGTGTGCAGCGGCGGCCAAGAGAGCAAATAGAATGCTAGGTATGATAAGGAAAGGAATGGAAAATAAAACAAAAGATATTATAATGCCTCTATATCGTTCCATGGTGAAACCGCACCTTGAATATTGTGTGCAATTCTGGTTGCCGTATCTTAAAAAGGATATAGCGATTTTAGAAAAGGTTCAGAGAAGAGCCACCAAAATGTTAAAGGGGATGGAAGGATACTCCTATGAAGAAAGGCTAAAAAGGTTAGGGCTCTTTAACCTGGAAAAGAGACGGCTGAGGGGGGATATGATAGAAGTCTATAAATTAATGAACGGAGTGGAACGGGTAAACGTAGATCGATTGTTTACGTTATCAGAATATAGAAAGACTAGGGGACATGCAATGAAGCTACAGGGTAAACTATTTAAGACTAATAAAAGAAAATATTTTTTCACTCAACTTGTAATCAAACTCTGGAATTTGTTACCGGAGGATGTAGTAAAGGCTGTTAGTGTAGCTGGGTTTAAAAAAGGTTTGGACAAGTTCCTAGAGGAAAGGTCCATAAACCATTATTAAGAAGTGACCGAAGATATCAATGCTTGACCCAGTACAAGCATTATGGAACTTGTGTCTCTTGGGGAAACTGCTAGGTACATATGACCTAGATTGGCCACTGTTGGAAACAGAATACTGGGCTTGATGGACCTTGGTCTGACCCAGTATGGCATATCTTATGTTCTTATGCTCATATGCAATCCAACAGGGTGCCCTCCTGCGAGCAGTGTACCTACCAGGACACCTTTCTGGCCGATAGGCTGAGCAGAGTCCTCCAGCAACACCAGTGGCAGCTGGACCCCAGGGTAGCCCACCGGCTTTTCCAGATCTGGGTGGAACTCGTGATGGACCTTTTCGCCAGCCCGGACAACTTCCAGTTGCCCTGCTTTTTTCCCAGCAGCCCCACCTCTCTAGGGTGGCAGCAGACACATTCCTTGTCTCATGGTCAGAAGGCCTCATGTACGCCTTCCCTCCCACGCTGCTGATCGCGAAGACCTTGTTCAGGACCCTCTGCGACAGGGCCTCGCTCATCCTGATAGCCCCTCAGTGGCCCAGGCAGCTATGTTTCCTGCTGCTCCTCCGGTTGTCGATGGAGATCCCGATTCCCTTGGGGACTGCTCCGGCCCTCATAAGCAGGAGGGGGGCTCTCTTCTGCACCCCAACCTGGCATCCTTGACAGCATGGCTGCTGAGAGGGTGACTCTGGCCCCTTTCAACCTTTCGGTTGAGGTGGAGGAGATCCTGCTGTCCTCTCGCAAGCCTCTACTAGGAAGGCTTACACCCTCAAATGGCGCAGGTTCTCAGCTGGGTGTACTGAGCACGGAGCTGACCCATTCTCCTGCCTTGTGGGACTGGTGTTACAGTACATTCTCCACCTCTCTCAATCCGGGCTCAATACTAAGTCTGTCTGGGTGCACCTTAGTGCCCTGGCGGCCCACCACCACCACCACCAGGTGGGTGGTAAGAACCTCTCGGTCCAGCCTCTGGTGACCCGTTTTCTTCGGGGTCTGCTCTTATCGAAGCCCCTCGGTTCGCCTCCCGGCAACCGAATGGGATCTCCTCATAGTGTTGGGGCAGCTCACTCACCCACTCTTTGAGCCTCTGGCTACCTGCCACCTTAGCTACCTCTCTTGGAAGGTGACGTTCCTCATTACGCTCAGCTCCACTTGCAGAGTTAGCGAGCTCCAAGCCCTAGTGGCGGAGGCCCTTATAACCAGGTTCTACAAGAACAGAGTGGTGCTTCGCACGCACCCTGAAGGTAGTATCGCCCTTCCATCTCAACCAGGAAGTGGTGCTCCCTATCTCCTTTCGAAGACCTCACTCCAGTCGGGCAGAGATGGTCCTTCACACCTTGGACTGTAAAAGGGCTTTGTCCTTCTATATCCAACGCACTCAGGGCCACCGCAAAGCTTTGCAGCTTTTCATCTCTTATGACCCCAGTAGACTGGCGACGGCGGCGGTGACCAAGTGTAGGCTCCCAACCTGGGTGGTGGACTGTATCGCCCTCGCCTATGAACAGGGGCGGCTCCTGCTAGAAGGCCACTTCACAGCGCACTGTTTCAGGGCCATGGCGTCCTCGGTGGCAAACTTGTGCTCTGTCCCTATGGTGAACATCTGCCGGGCCACCACCTGGTCTTCAGTCCATAGCTTTGCAGCCCATTACTGCCTGGAAAGAGTCCCAATGGGACACTGCCTTTGGCCAGGCTGTTCTCCGTAACCTTTCGGGATTAGGTAGCTCCTACCCTCCGACCCTTTTGTGTTTAGGCTACCGGAGTGCTGCTTTTATCGGTCACAGGGGTCCTACTGTGGTCCGTGTACAGAGACTCAATTGCTGCTGCTTGCGGCTCCCTGTGACGGAGCCCCTGTTTTTGCTATGGGTTTTCGGTAGCCTGCAGCTGGTGAATCCCATATGTGAGGACTGACTTCCTACTTGTTCCTGGAAAAAGCATAGTTACTCACCTGTAGCTAGTGTTCTCCGGGGACAGCAGGAATCAGTCCTCACAACCCTCCCTCCTCCTCTTGGAATTGCTCCTTTACCATCTTTTATTTTTGCCGTCATATAACTATGTCATCTGAATAAGCAAGATGGCACCATTGGGTGGGAAGGGGACCACACATGCGTGGTGGCATCTCCCAAAGGCTTTGTTTGAAAGTTGGGAGGATGCTTCCGCGAGGGCTCCGTCGGTGCCATATGTCACCCATATGTGAGGACTGATTCATGCTGTTCCCGGAGAACATCTGTTACAGGTGAGTAACTACGCTGTGCAGTTAATGCTTATTTCAGTCTTGTAAAAGATAAATCCATCTCTCTACATCAGTGCTTTTCAAACTTATTCTGTATGACCTATTTTAAATACTGAAAATTCACATAAGAACATAACCATAAGATATGCCATACTGGGTCAGACCAAGGTCCATCAAGCCCAGTATTCTGTCTCCAACAGTGGCCAATCGAGGTCATATCTACCTAGCAGTTTCTCCAAAAGACACAGGTTCCACAATGCTTGTACTGGGTCAAGCATTGATATCCTGGGTCCCTTCTTAATAATGGTTTATGGACCTTTCCTCCAGGAACTTGTCCAAACCTTTTTTAAACCCAGCTACACTAACAGCCTTTACTACATCCTCCGGTAACAAATTCCAGAGTTTGATTACACGTTGAGTGAAAAAATATTTTCTTTTATTAGATAGTTTACCCTGTAGCTTCATTGCATGTCCCCTAGTCTTTCTATATTCTGATAACGTAAACAATCGATCTACGTTTACCGGTCCACACCATTAATTTATAGACGACTATCATATCTCCCCTCAGCCGTCTCTTTTCCAGGTTAAAGAGCCCTAACCTTTTTAGCCTTTCTTCATAGGAGTATCCTTCCATCCCCTTTACCATTTTGGTGGCTCTTCTCTGAACCTTTTCTAAAATCGCTATATCCTTTTTAAGATACGGCGACCAGAATTGCACACAATATTCAAGGTGCAGTCTCACCATGGAACGATATAGAGGCATTATAATACCTTTTGTTTTATTTTCCATTCCTTTCCTTATGATACTTAGCATTCTGTTTGCTCTCTTGGCTGCCGCTGCACAGTGGGCCGAGGGTTTTAACATGGTATCCACAATGACGCCTAAATCTTTTTCCTGGGTGGTGATTCCTAATGTGGAACCTTGCATCGTGTAACCATAGTTTGGGTTGTTCTTCCCTAGGTGCATAACTTTGCACTTGTCCACATTAAATTTCATCTGCCATTTTGATGCCCAGTCTTCCACGTGACCCCAGATGATGATGAAATCAAAATGGCAGATCTCCAGCCTCTTCCCTCCACTCATCTATAGCAGGAAGGCAACATCAAAAGTAGTGGCAATAGCAGCATCAGTCCAAACAGGGTCTTCATCTTTATCTTTATTCAAACATTTGCTATACCACTTAAATCAAAGGACATACAGCGGTGTACAATAGAAAAGTCAAATGACTGCTGGGGTACAGGCAGAAAGGAACACCAATAATTGATATGAAAGGACATAAGATCAGATGAAGAAGAGAAAGGAGAAGGGGGAATGAAAGGTATAAAGTCAATGAGGAGGGTGAGGGAGATCGAAGGCACATTGGAACAGATGGGTCTTTAGTGCAGATTTGAAGTGAGTGAAAGAGGGCTCAGAGCAAAGTTCTAGGGGAAGGGAGTTCCAGAGGGAAGGGGCCATAAAGAGAGAGGCAGAAGAACGGGTGCACTCAAAGTGTGCTTGTGAGGGGGAAGGGAGCTCCAAACGGTAGTTGTGGACAGAGCGGAGCGGCTTGGGAGGGACATGGAACCGGAGGAGGTCAGCCTAGTTTTGAGGGGGTGAGATGTGGATAATATGTATCAGTATGCATTGTGTGCTTACAGACCCCAGTACTCAGCATGGGTTTCTAGCCTAACAGAAGCTTATCCAGGAGGGGACAATGGCTAATGAATGTTTACTGGCTCACAAGCCACATACTGACTGGTGACTTAGCATAGGTCACAGTTAAAGTCCAGAGAGATGAGGGAAATGGTCATGTTTCTGTGACCCCATTTGATGTCCTGACTCCAAGTTTGGAAACCACTTCTCTACATCCTTTTGTTGTTGGCTTCATGCTGAGCTTCTTACAAAGCTTCCCCTTAAGTCTCCTACAGTTTCTCAGGACCTCAGTGTGATTTTAACTCGGCTGATGAAAGTTCCTTTTGAACCACTGGATACCTGTTCTTTGAAGTTCCAGAACTAGAAGGTATTGTTTTTGGTGGCAGTGATTTTAGAACACAGAGTTAATGAGCTCCAGGCTCTACTAATGGATCTGCCTTTTACTAAAGTTTGCAACAATATAGTAGTGTTGCATTTTTTAAAGTGATGTCAGACTTTCACCTCAATTAGTTAATAGTCCTTCCAACATTCTTACCAAGACCTCACACACACACACAGGGGAAAGAGCATTTCTGCAAGAGCACCTTGGCCTTCTACCTGAAATAGACTATAGCCCATAGAATATCCACCCAGCTTTTTGTTTCTTTTGACCTCATTAGATGGAGGGCTGCTATCAACAAATATTCTCTCAATTTGGTTAGCAGATTGCTGATGCCCAAGCAGATCTGATGTTTGAGTGCCATGTTATGGCACATAATGTCTGAGCTATGGCTTCGTCGGTGGCCCACATGTTCAGTCTCCATAGAAGAGATTTGCACAGTTGCCACTTAGACCTCAGTCCATATTCACACCCCACTAATGTCTGGAAAGTGATTCCCGATGCAGTAGCAGATTTGGCCAATTTGTTGTTCTTCATCTGTTCGGGGATTAAAATCCATGTCCACATCCTCCTAAGCCTAGTTCTTTTCTGTTTGTCCTGCCTTGTTATAGATAATGAAACTACCAGAAAGGCCTGGTGTCTGCTTCCTAAGACACCTTTTTACCTTTTTTATTTTTCTAGGCAGTCTGAATCTAGGGAATCCCATATATAAACACTTACCTTGCTTGTCCACAGAGAAAGTAAAGTTTAATTACCTCTAGCCGGTGTTCTCGTGGATTGCAGGATAAGTTCTCACAACCTTACCACCTTCCCTTGGAAGTCTTTTCTGGCATTAGCTAATCACTAGACTGAAGAGATAAGGCATGGCTCAGTAGGCGGGAATGTGTGTGCAAATTTCTAGAATTTTCTGGGAGAGGTTCCCATATGGGGCTCCTGTGGTGAGATCAGCCATTTGTGAGGACTTACTCTACTGTCCATGGAGAACACCTGCTACTGGTAAATAACTTTGCTTTCCAATCCAATGGAAGTTGAAAAGTATTATTTTAAAAGGGTCGCATATCTTTGAGGGCAAAATAACTTTCTGAAAATTTAACAGAATGGGATGAAACAGTATATGAGAAAAACTGGTAAAAAGATCTATCGAGTTTGAAAATGGGCTAAATTGAACCAGGGAAGGGAGAAATAAGCCCCTAAAAACACTACCCATGTGTACTTCTATGGGAGGAGTTCCATCTTCTGTAGCATAGGAACTTACATACCGTGAAACATGACAGTTAGAGAATTGCTCCTTTCATACTCCCTTTTCATGTTTCTTACTCTCCCAAAATGCCCCCCATGCAATTGACTCCCCATCCCACCTACTACCGCACCCCAAAGCATACACCCTCCTAACTGCCTATCAACTTACAAAATGCAGTCACCATGAAAAATATTCCCTCCCCCCCAACAACTGCCTCACCACCCCACAGTGTCCCATTCCCACAAACTACACCACAACAACATAAGAACTGCCATACCAGGTCAGATCAAAGGTCCATCAAACCCAATGTCCTGTTTCCAACATTGGCCAATCCAGGTCACAAGTTCTTGGCAGTTTCCCAAAAGCACACACAGGTGCCACAATGCTTGTATTGGGGCAAGCAGTGGATTTCTCTGGTCCTCCTTAATAATGGTTTATGGACCGTTCCTCCAGGAACTTCTCCAAACCTTTTTTTAAACCCAGCTACAGTGACAGCTTTTACTACATCCTCCGGTAACGAATTCCAGAGTTTGATTACGCATTGAGTGAAAAAATATTTTCTCTTATTAGTCTTAAACAGGATATACTGTAGCTTCATTGCATGTTCCCTAGTCTTTCTACTTTTTGATAGCGTAAACAATCAATCTACATTTACCTATTCCACTCCATTCATTAATTTATAGACCTCTATCATATCTCCCCTCAGCTGTCCCTTTTCCAGGTTGAAGAATACTAACCTTTTAAGCCTCTCCTCGTAGGGGTATCCTTCCATCCCCTTTACCATTTTGGTGGCGCTTTTCTGTATCTTTTCTAATTCCGTTATGTCATTTTTAAGATATGGCGACCAGAACTGCACACAGTATTCAAGGTGCAGTCACACCATGGAACGATACAGAGTCATTATAATATCTTTGGTTTTATTCTCCATTCCTTTCTCTATGATTCCTAGCATTCTATTTGCTTTCTTGGCCGCTGCTGCGCACTGTATGGAGAGTTTCAACGTATTATTCACAATGATTCCTAAATCTTTTTCCTGGGTGATAGTTTCTAATGTAGAACCTTGCATCATCTAACCATAGTTTGGGTTGTTCTTTTCTAGGTGCATAACTTTGCACTTGTCCACATTAAATTTCATCTGCCATGTCTTCCAATTTATCAAGGTCCTCTTGCAATTTTTCACAATCCTCTTGGGTTTTAACAACTTTGAATAATTTTGTGTCATCTGCAAATTTGATGATGTCACTCATTATTCCCATTTCCAGGTCATTTACAAATATGTTAAAAAGCAGCAGACCCAGCACAGATCCCTGGGTTACTTCACTATTCACCTTTCTCTTGTAGCAGCTGATAAGCATGCAATAAATAATACCAGGAGTCAGTTCAAAGATCCAAGCCAATTTATTGTGCACAAGGCCCAGACAGTCAAGCTTCAAAAAGGACTGAGCCAAGTTCTTACAGAAACATATTCATTTTATACATTTCTTTTCAGTTTGATACATGCAGATTTTCTATTGGTCCCAACGCCCCCTGCATTTGTTCAATCAGAGACCCTTTCTGGGCCTAGCACCCTGCTCCCTCCTCTAGGATTGTTCTAACAATGGCACAGTTTCTAGGTATTGATACAATTCTACTGCGAGGTCGTTTCTAGCTCTAGGAATGCAAGTATTGAAACATTTCTATCCTCAGAACACAAGAGAATAATGAAGGATTTATGAATTCATGAAAAACGTCTTGTTAAGCAGTTTTAAAGCAGCTTTCTCAGACTTTCACAGATTTTTGGTTCTTACTAAGATGGGGGTTGGAATCAGGGCCTAACTTACAGGCCTTTCATATTTGCAGGCTATCATAGGCCATAGCCTACCATATTCCCCCCTTTGATTATTCTCACCCGCAAGTTAAAAAGGGTGGGAATTAAATCACATATTATACTTGTGTAACAGCATCATCTTGGGGTATAGGGTAATATTGCCACATAGCTAAAACTTTTGTAGCTGCCTTCCGTTCTACAGTGCTGTCAATGGCTGCTAGCTTTACTCGACTGTGATGAATCCAGGGTTCAAGCTCTGCAACTTTTACTGCAGTTGGAGTTGATAGAATAACAACATAAGGTCCCTTCCAATGCGGTATCAGTGGTGTCTTTCTCCACTCTTTGATCCACACCGAGACTCCAGGCTTGAGAAGATGCAGGGGTTCTGTTAGATGGATGGGCAGCTGATCTTGTACCCACGTATGAAGACTCTGCAAAACAGAACTTAAAGCCAATAGCTCTTATCTAGTAATTTCAGATCCAATCTGTTTCATATCTCCTTTTATTCCTTGTACAATAGGCGGGGGTCGTCCATACAGAATCTCAAAAGGGGAAACTCCTAAAGACTTAGTAAGGGCTAAGCGTATCCTAAGAAGGGCTATAGGAAGAACCTGGGGCCACTTCAGGTGAACTTCTTGGCAAAGTTTAGACAACTGAGATTTCAGGGTTCTATTCATACGTTCTACTTTTCCTAAATTCTGAGGTCTGTAGGCAGTATGCATCTGATAATGCCAATATCTCGGGGCCATACTTAATGGACTTGCCTCCTGAGGTTATCAACCCTCATTCTTTGTACAGGGCCCCATGTGCGTGCAAAGTTGTGAAGGCATACTTGGAATCTGTGTACACATTTAGACGGAGCCCTTTTCCTATTGTCAGTGCTCTAGTGAGAGCTATCAGTTCAGCTTTCTGTATTGAAGTCCCTGAGGCCAGAGCTGAGGACTCAACTATCAGATCAAGGGTCACCACTGCATACCCGGCACAACGATGTCTATTGATGACGAGACTGCTTCCATCCACGAAGAAAGTCCGTTCTGGATTCTCCAAAGGAACATCAGTCAAATCCGGGCGACTTGAGAATACAGTGTCCATAATTTCTAAACAGTCATGATCAGGGGGGCCAGGACCAATTGGGAGCAATGTAGCAGGATTCAAAGCTTGACTGACCATCAATTGCAATCGTGGATTCTCACACAGCATACTCTGATACTTCAACATTAGCGAATTTGTGAGCCAGAAGTTCCCTTTGTGCTCCATAAGGGTCAAGACAGAGTATGGTACGATGACTTAAAGATTCTGTCCCAAAGTGAGCTTGTCTGCTTCGCTCACTAGGAGGGCTGTAGCTGCAACAGCTCTCAAACAAGGGACCAACCTTTTGCAAACACATCCAACTGTTTTGACAAATAGGCTACTGGCCGTTGCCAAGATCCAAGAGATTGAGTCAGCACCCCTAGAGCATCTCCTTGTGACTCATGAACATAGAGGCGGAAAGGTTTCTGGACATCTGGTAGACCCAGAGCTGGTGATGACATCAGAGCGGTTTTTAGAGATTGAAATGCTGCATCCTGTTCAGATCCCCATTCCAATGGCAACCTCTCCATTCCTTTGGTGACTTGATACAATGACTTTGCCAACAGAACAAAATTGGGGATCCATATGCAACAGTACCCTGCGGCCCCCAGGAAGGCTCTTACTTGCCTCCTGGTGTTTGGAGTGGGAATACTGCATACAGCTTCTTTGCGTTCTGGTCCCAAGTGTCGAATTCCACTAGACAACTGGAACCCTAGATATTTAACTTCAGTTTGACATAATTGCACCTTGGCTCTTGAGACTTTGTATCCAGCCTCATTTAGAAGGTGCAAGAGTTCACTGGTGGCTTGTAGACATTCACTTTCTGAATTTGTGGCTATGAGCAGGTCGTCCACATACTGAAGAAGAACCCTTTGTCCTGGGTTCACAGAGTAGCTTGAGAGATCTTGATTTAAAGCAGCCCTGAAGAGAGTAGGTGAATTCTTAAATCCTTGGGGTAATCGAGTCCAGATAAGTTGACCCCACCTTCCTGTTGTGGGGTCTTGCCATTCAAAAGCGAACAAAAGTTGACTGGTGGGGGCTAGGCGTATGCAGAAGAAGGCATCTTTCAGGTCCAGGACAGTGAAATGAGTAGCCTCAGCGGGGATCAGTCCCAAGAGAGTATAAGGATTTGGTACCACTGGGTGTATAGTTTCAGCTGCATCATTTACCCGCCTCAGATCTTGTACTGAGCGGTAATCCCCTGTCCCAGGCTTCTTGACTGGGAGAAGGGGGGTATTCCAAGGTGACTGGCACTCCTTGAGAAGTCCATACTTCAGCAGTTTCATCAGATAGCAGTGGATACTGCTTCACATGCACTGGTTCTTCTCCTGGCTTAAGGGTGACAATGATGGGGGCTATGTTCTTAGGCCAGGTGGATTATCTTCTGCCCATACTTCAGGTGGGGCTAAAAGGTTGGGGGGTATACAGGAACTAGCTGACTTGGTTGGAGATACATTATAGAGCCGCCATTCTTCTTCTCGGGGGACAGTCAGCACCATCAATCCGGCAGGCTTTGAATTCAGTCATTTGCATTTCTCCTCCTTCAGCGAAAGATATCTGCGCCTGAAGCTTGGCAAGCATATCTCGGCCCAAAAGTGGAATAGGGCATTCAGGCATATACAGGAACTGGTGCGCTATTTTCTGTCCCCCTAATTCACACATGCGGTTCTGCAGGAAAGGCTTAGTGGCCTTAGCCCCATTGGCCCCAACAATGGTGACAGATCGAAAGGACAAAGGGGCTACTGGCTTTGCCACCACTGAGTGTTCTGCTCCTGTATCCACCATAAAGTCCATATATTGGTCTCCTATTTTCAAACTGACCATAAGCTCCTGGGGACCCAGGGTGAACTTGAAGCCCGGTCTGGCCTAGTCTTCATCCATGTCATAGCCCGTTGCAACTGCCACTCCCTCAATAGCTTCTTCCCTCTCTCACTGGAACTGTGCTCGGGTCATTCCTCCACGACTCTGAAATCGACCTCCTGTTCTTCAGGGACTCCCTCCTCCCCTCCTGGGGGTGGAGTCAAGATGCAGACATTCACTTCTCCAATGTCCTTCTTCTCTGCAATGGGCGCATTGATTCACACCCAGTGGGGTCCAATTATTTTCACGGCCCCTTCCACGTCCTCTGCTCCTTCGGTTAGGAAAACCTCCTCCACGTCATTCAACTAAAGCGGCAGCAAGAAGATCTGCTTTCTTCTTCATTTTACGTTCACTTTCTCTGTTACATTCATTTTCACGATTCACAAACACTTTCTGAGCAACCCATTAACTGTGCTGTATTCATGCCCGCAAATCCATCCATTGTCTGTAATTTTCGTTTTTTATCTCTCTGGGACTGACTGACAAAGGCTGCATTTACCATACGCAAATTCTCCTGGGCTGCTGGATCGTATGGGGTATACAATCTATAGGCTTCAGACAACTGCTCATGAAAATCCGCTGGGCTCTCATTCAGACCCTGGATAACTTCTTTTTTTTTTTTTTTTTTTTTAAGCTCTTTATTTCGGTTTTCAACAACATACACCAACCAATACAAATACTATACAGTATAAAGCAACCAAACAAAACACAAAAGGAGAAAAAAAAAAACAAAAAAAAAAACTAACGTACAACACAAGAGAAACGAGTCCCCTCCCACCCCGCCACCCACCCCCCTGGCCCTCTGGGAAGCGGAGAATTCTCCACCGTCTCCCTTAGGTTAAGTCCTACACATCTTTGGGAAAAGGATACAAAGGGTTCTATAAAAGGGCTCCAGTTCCAACCTGGGAGCGGGCGACATATTGATCCAGCAAGGACCACCTTAAAAGATTCAACTCCCGGCTCTCAGGTTGGTGAAGCTTACAGTAGTTTTTTTCCAACTTAGAGTAATAGCATAATAAATGCCACCATTTTCCCGAACTCAGATCTTGAAAATTTTTCCAATGCTCCAAGATCGTCTTTAGAGCAATGGCAAGCATATAATTTAACAGGAATCTTTCTTCTTTAAACTTATCTGAGGGAAATGCCAAAGACCGAAAGAAAATCAAGTCTATCGTCCCTTCTAGGGAAAGATTTAAAACACAGCCATTTTTGGTTAAAACTTGTCGCCAAAATTGCTGCACTAAGGGGCAATAAAAAAACATGTGAGAAAAGGTGCCAGACGCCCCATGACACGACCAGCACCTACCCGTGGCAGCCTTATCCCATTTGGCTAGCTTCGCTGGCGTGATAAACGCCCTATGCAAAAAGAAAAATAAAGATTGTGTGAGTGCAGCTGAACGGGGAACTCGAGTAATGGGGCCCCATAGGATTTTCCAGTGGGAAGGAGGTATTGGGCGAGACAGGTCGGACTCCCACACCCGTGTTAGCCCTACACATCTGTCAGCGACGTTCTCTCTCCACAAGGCATAAAGCTTAGAGGCAACTCCTGGTTGATCTGAAATATCCTTCAGCCCTTTCAATAACTTTCCTACTGGAACGAGCTGTCGGACATTGATATGAGAGGCTTCTATACAGTGTTTAAGCTGAACCCATTTGAAAAAATTGGAATCTGGGAGGGAGAACGTCCCCTTTAAGGAGGCAAAATCTTTCCAACCATCCGGTCCAACCAGTTGTCCCAAGAACCAAATACCAGATTCTTGCCATTTCTTCCAAGCAAACATCCTACCGCGAATTCGAAATCGTGGATTCCACCAAATCGGCATCTGACAAGAAGGAGGATCCTCCGCAGCGAGCAAATTGGCCAGATTTAAAAAAGCCTCCTGCGTGGACCTGATCACCCGTCCAACGTGCGTCCATTCCGGGTGCTTTGAGCCTAATAAGGTAGGGAGAGGATAAGGCGCAGCTAGGCATGCCTCCACCACCACCCACGGAGGCTGGTTCTCTTGTTCCCCAAAGACCGACCAACGCACCCCTTGCTTTAAAAGGAAAGCCTGGTGATAACCCAAAAAGTCTGGAAAATGGACCCCACCCTTCTCCTTGGGGGCTTTAAGTTTTTTTGCCGCTATGCGAGAGGGGCGCCCATTCCACAAAAAATGCAAAAGGTTGCTTTCCAATTTTTTGTAGAATGGAGGGGGAAGCAAGAAAGGGAGCATACTTAATACATAATTAATCTTGGGTACTAAAGTCATTTTAATTACTTCCAGTCTACCCCACCATGAAAGCTGCAAAGGAGACCATGACAAAGACCTTTGTCGGACCAGGTGTAGCAGCTCCTCCCCGTTTTTTTGGATCATTACATCAGTCGAGGCATTATACCACGCTCCCAGATATTTTATGCAAACTGTCTCCCACTTAAAAGGAAAGGGAGCCATCTCAAGAGCGGAGGGATAGTTATTTAACGGGAAAGCCACTGATTTAGACCAGTTAATCTTGTAGCCGGAGACATTGGAGTAACGATCGATCAGGGTTAAAATATGCTGAATCTCCGTCGGCTGAGTAAACAAAAGGATATCGTCGGCATAAGCAGAAATTTTTATCTGGATGTCCCTTATTGCTACACCTTGAATAAGTGGGCTTTGCCGAATGGCAATAGCCAAAGGCTCCAATGCAAGGTTGAATAATAGGGGGGAAAGGGGGCAGCCTTGCCTAGTGCCTCTGTGGAGGGGAAAAGGGTGAGACAGCGTGCCGTTCACACAAATACGAGCAGATGTAACGGCATATAGTGTCTTAACTTTGTTGATGAAATCGTCTCCCAACCCGAACCATTTCAGGACGAAAAATAGGAACGGCCACTCCAGCCGGTCAAAAGCTTTCTCTGCATCCAAAGAAAGGGCCACATACGGGATACTATCCGCCGACACACCCTCTAGCAAATTGCAAAGAAGGCGGCCATTGTCAGCAGCAGATCTTCCCGGGACAAACCCACATTGGTCTGGGTGGACTAAGTCCCCTATAACTGCCGACAGTCTCTGGGCTAAGATGCTGGCATAAATCTTGTAGTCTGTGTTCAGGAGAGATATCGGCCTGTAATTGGCCACATGACTAGGATCTTTACCTGGCTTTTCAAGAACCGAGATAACAGCTTCAGAAAAGTTGCCCGTCTGAGAAAGATCATTCTCTAGTTCGGAGAAATACATCAACATATGAGGGGCCAGATCAGAGCTAAATACTTTGTAAAATTCGGAGGGGATCCCGTCCGTTCCTGTGGCCTTCCCCGAAGGGGAATCCTTTATCGCCTGAATGAGTTCGTCCTGCGTAATAGGCTTGCCAAGCTGTAGAGCTAGGGGCTTCCCTAATATAGGATGTGCTAAGTTTTCAACAAAGCTAGAGAAGTCGGCTATATCCGTCCTCAGTTCGGAGGAGTACAGCTGCTTATAAAATTTGGAGAATTCATCTGCGATCTGATCGCTGTGAGTTAAGCGAACAGAACGATCATCACATATAGGAGCAATTCTTGCCCTGGCTTGCTTACCACTCACCCTATTTGCCAAAAGCTTACCAGCTTTGTTACGCTCAACGTGGAATCGAGCCGCTTGTTTTAACAATAGATGATCCACTTCGGCACTGAGCACCTCGTTAAACTGAAACCTTAACCTTTGCAGTCGAGATAAAAGTCCAGGATCTTGATGTTGAATCCACAGGCGCTCACCTGCCCGAATTTGGGCATCCAGAGCCTCTAACTGGGCCTTTTGCTGCTTCGCTTCCTTGATACTATAACTCGTAAGTGAAGCCCTGAGAGAGGCCTTCCAAGCCTCCCACCAGGCCCAATTAGTGGTGTCCCCAACCTTATTATTAGCGAAATATGCACTTATAGCAGCTCGAATCTCCTCTTGGAAATTAGGGTCTGCCAAAAACGTCCGATTGAATGACCAGGTCCTGCTGGGTCGCTCCAGCTCATCAATATTAACAAATAATGATATGGCAGCATGATCAGAGACCGTTTGGCTCAAGATTCTGGCATCACAGTTATCCGAGACCAAAGGCTTAGATATCAAGAAAAAATCTATACGAGAAGAGAGGACTTATGCATTGGAGAGAAAAAAGAGAACTCCTTCTCCCTCGGGTGGAGTAATCTCCAGATATCTATTAAACCGCAAGAGTCCATGAGAGCAGTAAGCGCTACGTTCGCGCGAAGGGGACGCTCTGCCCTCCCAGGGTTCCTATCAATCAGGGGGTCCCTAACCAAATTGAAATCACCTCCCATAATTATGTGGGCCCCACTTTCCTTCTGGATAACCCCGCTTAAGTCGCGAAAAAAATCGGGATCATCCACATTGGGGCCATAAACATTCAGTAGGTATAAATGTGCCTTCCCTACCATAAGATGTGAAAAGACCCACCTCCCATCAGAGTCACGTCGCTCCTTTAAACACTGAAAAGACAGAGCGGAACTCAGCAGCGTAGCAACCCCGTTTTTCTTAGCGGGTGCTGGGGAAGATCCCACTAACTTATAATGGTTGTCCTCCAACTTAATTGTTTCTTGTAGAGAGAGATGCGTTTCTTGTAGCAGAATCACATCAGCATGCTGACGCTTACAATATGTTAGAATCTTTTTGCGCTTTATCGGAGACTTGATTCCCTTCGCGTTGAGGGATATAATCCTCAGCCCACTAGCCATCCCCCGGATAATTAAGATATTATGGGAGTCGGGGAAAGTAGTGCCATAATACAGGTTATACAAGTCCCCAGAGAGCCAGTCCCCCCCCCCCACCCAACATAATTTAAACCAAAAAACAAACCAGTTATTGGGTCAGACAGCTGGACCACTATTACCGCATAGGGCAGCCCGGACCCCCATCAACCCGTAGCCCACCCCCACCTTAAAGTAAAAACTAGTTGTCATCAATTGTATTCTTCAAAGGGATAGCTCTCAAAGCCCTTCCCCAAGAGCATTATTATCAGAACAAGATTTAGCAACAGGAACACACAGGTAGATGAGAAGGGTCTTAAAACACAGAGCAAATAAAAGTATAAAGACGCCCTTAAAAGAGACTAAAATAGGGTGCCACAACCGAAATACCCACAGTATAATTGTAAATAAAGACAGGAGAACAGAAAAGGTTGTAGAAAGGACTGTCTGTATCCTAAGGCACATGACGCCAATGAGCGGCTTATCCATCAAGCAGGGAGAATCCCCACCCGCTGCCATTGGTAGAAAGCTTTCAGGGTGCTCTGTCCCACAATATTCTTTCAGCGGAAACAGACAAACCCAAGATGTCTCAATCCGTGCCACGAAGGCAGGAGAAAGTGAGGGGACCCAGTCGCTGGGTTACCAAGTAAAACAGTCTCCCCACACATTTTAAGCCGCATTGCAGACTCCTACCCGAGAGGCCATTAGCTCTGTTGCATCTGTAGAGCCTCCTGTTCCTTGACGAAGTGTTGTAAGGCCGCAGGATCTTCAAACGATTTAGTGGCATTGTTCAAGGTGACCTTAAACCTTGCAGGACTGAATAGGCCATATCTCGCTTGAAGACGTTGTAGTCTAGGCCGCAGCGCAAGGAATTGTTTCCTTTTTCCACAGTACGTTTACAGAAGTCGGCATAAAAGAAAACTCGTTGCCCTTCATGCTGTAAAGGTTGACGCATTTTGGCCGCAGCAAAAATCTGAGAAACCTGCTGGTGTCTTAGCAAGCAGAAAATGAACGGCCGCGGGGACTTGGCATGTAAGTTAGGGGAAGTCGGAATACGATGCGCCCTCTCGATTTCCAGCGGGCGGGTAAAATTGATGTTTAACAGCTTAGGGAGAAAACCCTCCAGAAATTGTATCGGATCGCTGCCTTCCGCACCTTCCTTTAGGCCGACGATTCGTATATTGTTACGCCTGGCCCTGTTGCCCATATCTTCCAGGTTCTCCTCAAGCCAATGGATCTTGCGCAGGGCAGGAGAAAGTCTCTGGAGTTGCTCCTGATGGCCGGCCATTGCCGACTCAACCTTGTCCACCCGGGTAGTGAGAGATTGCAATTGAGTGCTAAGCTCCTTCAGGTCTGCTTGGAGTTCCATAAGCGTGTCCCCGTTAGCGTCAACACGACAGTGTATGGCTTTCACTTCCTTCAGAAGTTCTTGCATCCCCTCTGGGGCAGTCTGCTGTGACGCCATTTTGTTCGGCGAGAGCGGGTCTGTTTTGGTTCTTTTAGACCCCGTCGCTGCAGGGGAATTGAAGTCTAAGCGGGTCTGTTTGCTCCCAGCCATCTTCCGACCTTCCTGTAACACAAAATCACCTCTCAATAGCAAACAATGATCTGGGGAAAGCAGGATTGAGTGTCAGGGGCCCGGGAGAACAGATCTTACGCCTCCATGCTGTGTCCGAGCTGGCTCCGCCTCCGACCCTGGATAACTTCTGATACCTTCCCGATATTCATAGCTTTCTGGCCTCCCTTTTTCAGGCCCTGTATCATTTAGGATAAGTATACCAGGTACTTGACGCAATGGCATAAGGTTACCATCCCTTTGACTTGCTGTTGTACTTCTGAAAGTATAAAGTGGTCTGGATTGTTGAAATTCTGCTCCCCGGCTTTGGCTGCCTGCAGTAAGTGACTCCCAACTGGCAAATGAATCCCTGCTGGCAGTGTCATCAGTGGACTGTGGTCCTCCCGAGGCACTCTGAACTGAGCCGGGGCTTCCGGTCAAGAGGGGGTGCATGTCGTCCTGCTGCGGAGATGACTGGTGAACTACTTGGGGTACATCTGCAGGGAGGTGTCCCCCCCTGCCCCAGGCTCTGCCCGGGGTGGTGGCAGAGCTGAGGGGACTGGCCTATAATGTCTGGAGATTCTGGGGCAGAATAAACGGGCAGCCTTTTTTTTTTTTCCCCAGACCTCCGCCCCCCCCCCCCCCCTTAACATAGAAACATGATGACAGAAAAAGACCACATGGCCTATCTAGTCTGTCCTTCCATAACAACAACTACAACAGTCCACTTTTTACCTTTAGAGATCCTCTGTGTTGGTCCCATGCTTTTTTGAATTCAGTTACTGTCCTCATCTCTACCACCTCCACTGGGAGACTATTCCATGGATCCACTACTCTTTCCGTAAAGAAATATTTCCGCATATCACTCCTGAATCTATCTCCCTTCACCCTCATCCCATGTCCCCTCGTAGCAGAACTTGCTTTCAATTGAAAGAGGCTCTCTCCCTGAACATTTATGCCACGGAGGTATTTAAACATCTCAATCATATCACCCCTTGTGGTTGCTACTAATCTCCTACACTGTTCCTCATAGCAACACTTTATCCAGGAGGGCTTTTTTTTTTCCCTCCACAAACACTTAACCAGGAATCTATATAGGGGAATTGATCAGAGAACATTTTCTGTACAACCTGATAAACACGGGAAACTATATTAATATCAAAGGTGCCCTCACGGGGCCATGAAGTGACCAACACTGGCCAATCCCTTTCACAGAGCATTCCTAATGGGGACGGGGACATTTTAATTCCGTAGTCTTCAGCAAATCCCTTGCTAAAATTCCTAGTCATACATTTCAACAGAATCTGTCTGGACTCCGACCCCCCCCCCCCCCATGATGACGTACTTGACAACAGACAGAGGGGGCGGGCAGTCAGGCTGCATTTTCCTGAGGACTATGAGTCAGAACTATGCAACAATATTCCTCTGGGTGCACTTATTAAAAAACAAACAAACTTATTATTGCTCATAAACAAAGGATAGGCAGAAAACATAAGCTTAGATTGGTTGTAATAAGCATAATGGATGTGTGTGCTCATTCTAAATAGGAACAATTTAGATATCTTTAAAATATAAAACTATTATTTTGCAACATGTTATAACAACAATCCCAATAGAAAGAACTATGGCTCCTAACATGACGGCCACATATCTGTTATGTACGACTAGAGTAAAAATACTTGGCATGAAACTAACTGCCAGCCGTCATCAGTACTAAGCTGAATAATGCAAAGGAATTACTTTAAATCTTACAGTTTAAAAGGCAGATATTCATAGGACATGAAACGGGTACTTTTTCATAAAGTGGGTGGATATCTGGAATGCATATACTCCCCTTTTCTTTTCTTTTTTTTTTTTATAAACAATAAGTATGTCCTCTATGAGGTGCTTGCCACAGTATATAAAATCTCATTTTTACTTTTAATTTTGCTCAATAGCATACGCAGTCAAAACCAAATATATATATATTTATTTATTTATTTATTACAGGCTCTTATATACCGCACTATTTGAGATCAGCGCGGTTTACAATATAACAACAATATACCAGAACAGGTTGTTTGGTTTTACATATAACAGGAACAAGAACTTGGATAAAACAAGGGGGAAAAATTTAAACTGAAACTATTTACATATGTAATTACATGTATATACAGCAGTATTATTCTTAGATTGGGAACAGGTGGAGCAGGTGATTAAAAGGAGATGGGAGGTTATATAGATAGGTTATATATAGATAGATAGATAGATAGATAGATAGATAGATATCAGGAATTAAAATTCAAGCACGATTAACTCCTCATTCACTCAGGATTTAAATCACTTTCAAATCGCGATCTGGTAACTACTGGCTTGGGATGCTTCATAGTCCTGTCAGGGTTCTTAACCTCTACTTCAAAGGTCAAAGGAAAAACAAAAGCAGTTTCCTTAATTTCTCTATCATTTCTGTTTGGACCATAAAAGACAAGTAGGGCTGAGATATAACAAGAACAGTTGAGGAGCTTGAAAGCGGTTAATAAAAACGTAACCCTTTCCAGGCTGAGCCCAAAACTGTCGGGATCCAAAATTCTGACTAAATATTCCTACCAAATGATATACATGACCATAGCAGAAGGAACATAACTATTAGAACATATTGAATAAGACAGGTACAATTTTCCTGAAATAAGCACAAAGTAACCCAGCTGCAGAATGTGGATTAAAAATTGAAAGTAAGCCTTCAAAGGGTTAAAGGATACTAAAACATTCCTTTCTATGGGCTGTGTGAAAGACACACCCCTTCTCTCTCTGCTTGTTAGAGACTTGCTGTGCTGGAAAAAAACTGAAATCAGTGAGACAGCTGTCTTTGTACTTAGAAGTGACTCCTGAGTTGGTTGTTTCCCTCTTCTTTCTTCTTTTCTTAGTACTATTCCTTAATCGGTAAACTGTTTCACACTTTACCCAACAGAATAATCTTACATTATACCAGAAGGGAAACCCGCGGTTTCAACAGATAACAAAAATCAGATACAAACAAACAGTAAGGACAACGGAACAATGGGGGAGACAAGCACCAAACGCTTCCTCCTTTTCGCGACCTGGGCGCGGTCGCCCGGCCAGGAACTGCGCTACTCAGGAGTCCACTCTCACTTGGTCTGTATTCAAGACCTCTCAGTCATGCAGACAATCATGCCAGCAACAAGAAATTATTTTTCAAATGCCCAAGGTTTTACTGACTAACTGACTATCCCAACCAAAGGGTCGGTGGTTTCTGCTCCGCTAACCCTTATGCGAAGCGTACTAGGACCGCCCTTATGAGAGGTGATCAAGCTCTCTCGTCTTGCGCACTTATGCAAGACTATCTCCAGGAACAAGCAGGAATGAGTCTTCACATATGGGTACGTCGGTACCGACGGAGTCTGCGCGGGAACGCTCCCCAGCGTCCTATCAGAACGCTTTTGGAAGCATCCCAACACGCCTGCGTGCTGCCTTCCCGCCTTTCCCAACTGCCTCTCCTCAGTTTTCGTTTTTCCGCGGAGCCGACAGGACGTCCTTCTGTCACCGCAGAAAATTCTTCTTTTATTTTTTAGTTTTCTTGTGGTCGCGGCTGCCTTCCCCGACGCCACCGGTACGGCCAGTGTTTCTTTTCTTTTTTCTTCAACTTATTCCTGTTAGGGAATATTTTTTCCCTCTTAGTGCCTGACGGGGTTTTTTTCCCGGCCTGCTTGGCCTACCCCTTTTTTCCTCATGGAAGCGCCAGCCATTATTCCTAAGAAATGTTCAAACTGTGGCGGTACAAAATTTATTTTAGACACTCAGAATTCGTGTCTACCCTGCTTGGGTCCTGACCATTTTCCTCTGGAGTGTCCCTCCTGTAACAGTATAGTGGGAAGAAGTCTTAAGCATCGAGTTCCCCTCGATACGCTGTCCCCATTCAACTTCAGGGCACCGACCACCCCTTCTTCTTCACAGGATCAGGTAACCCAAAAACAGTCTGTTAAGACTAGCCAGTCCTCGAGTGGTAGATCTCATGCACAGCATAGAGATGCCTCTGGCCTTGCCCTCGAGAACACACTGGCTTTAAAACCCCGATGGGAGTCTTCGGCCTCCAAATCCTGTGTGGGGTTTCAGGTTATTCCTGAGGTTCACCCCTCTCCGAACATACCTGAGCCATGCTCGGTGGTGGCATCCGCTTCGAGCGGGACTGATACCTCGGCATTGGCAATGGTGTTGGATGAAACATTCCTCACCAAGGATCGTAGTCTGGCGTCCTCGGTACCTACGGGGCCGTTGGATACGCTGCAGACCGATCTTCCAGTATCGGTATCGATCCCGGTACCGGTACCGGTACTGGTACCGACGTCAGTACCCTCCAGATGTGCATCGATAGACTCGCTTCCTTTGATGCCGAGTCTGGAATCGATCTCCAGTCTGGAGGACTGGGTACCAACTCACCTTGGTACCGACACCGGACGGTACCGAAGGTACGGCTCCGATGATCCATGTTCGGCACACTCTGTTCTTTCGATACCGTTAGAGCCGTCACCGGCTGGCCTTCTTCCACCGGTATTGGATACGGTACCGGAGTCGGTACCGGTATCCATTTTACCATCGCTGTCGGTACCTTCCATGCTTCTTTCATCAGGCTCCCTTCCCTCGGTGCCGAGTCTGGAATCGATCCCTGGCATGGACGATGCACTACCGACTGTGGCTGGTCCCGACCTCCTATGGTACCAGCAACCATCCTCTAAGGATCCCATACTCCACCCTTTAGGATCTTCTACTCCTCTAAAATTGGATAGATCCCTGGGTGCCAATGCTAGTTCTTCAACAGATCTAGCCTGTCGTCCTCTTCCAAGAGGATTTCCCTCTGGGGATTTTTCTTTTCAAGCTTTTCTGCTGGATATGGCAAAATCACTTGCCATTTCTATACCTGGACAGGATCCTACACAAGGGAATACAGAATCCCTGTATATTCCTGGGAGTGCAAAGGAGAAAGATGGCAGCAAGTTCGCTCAAATGGTGAAACATCAGATCCATTTCACCAAGGTCAAGGAGTCCCACAAGGTTCCTCTTTGTCATCATTATTATTCAACATCTACATGCAACCCTTATGCAACATTATCAGGTCCTTCAAAGTCAATTATATGATCTATGCTGATGATGTCTTATTATATATGCCATTCTGCATTGACAAGATGAATCTCACCACCATATCCAGCTGTTTTAACGCCATCTCAGACTGGCTACTGACTCAAAATCTCAGAATCCAGAACAAGAAAACAGAAGTACTTTTCATCTCAAGAAACCCTAAGTTCACACCACCTACATTCCTTGAAGTCCATGATGCTAAGTTGCAAGTAAAACCCCACATCCGTTATCTCGGTGTTACCCTGGATCAGAATCTAGACATGAAGACCCACATAGCCAACACTGTAAAGGCAATTTATTTCAAGATTCGCTCCCTTAGACACCTTCGCCAACTAATTGATCCAGATGATTTCCGTACTGTCTACCAGGCTTTAATTATCCCACACTTTGACTTCGCAAATTGTATACTACAGGGGCTCCCCCAATCAACCCTCAACCCTCTTCAACTAGCATTAAACAGTGCTGCAAGAGTGCTCTTCGGGGTACCAAAAAGAGAACATATAACACCTCTCCTGAAACAATTACACTGGCTCCCTATCCAAGCGAGAATCACCTTCAAGACCCTGCTACTAGTCTTCAAAGCTCACAAAGGACCTGCTCCCTCCTCTCTATCAGAGTTGATACAGCCTATCCCCTCCAACAGGCTTAGAAGAACCTCGGAACTAAACATGCTTAAAGTTCCAAAAGAATCCTTAAAATACATCTCTGCAACTGTGAACCGATCATTCAGCTTATGTGCTCCAAAACTGTGGAACACCCTCCCACCACACATTAGGGCCATCTCTGATATCCCCCAGTTCAAAAAGGCCTTGAAGCATCACCTTTTCATCAAATACTTTCCAGAGAACACAATAACACAAGTTCATCCAAATAGCTCTAATCCCGTTCCTATCTAACAAGATACCTTTTCATGTAATATTACTATCATATGTATATAGTTCAATGTCTATTATCCTTTGTTACAATTACCCCGGTTTTCCAAGTTTCTCTTCCTGTTCCATGTAAAAACAGATATATGTATCCTATCTGATGTTTTGTAGTTCTATGTAAACCGCGCTGATAATAAATAGTGCGGTATATAAAAATGTTAAATAAATAAATAAAATAAAATAACATCATGCTTCCTTTGCATCAGTCCTTGCAGGATCTCCTCTTACGAATGTGGGAAGCTCCTTTAACGGTATCCCCACCTTCTAGGGCAACTGATCATCTCCAGGAACAAGCAGGAATGAGTCTTCACATATGGGGTTCGTCGGCGCCGACGGAGCCCGCACGGGAATGCTCCCCAGCATCCAATCAGAAGGCTTTTGGGAGCATCCCCCGCGCCTGCATGGTAGCTTCCCGCCCTTCCCACTGCTTCTCCTCAGTTTTCGTTTTTCTGCGGAGCCAACAGGACGTACCTCCTGTCACTGCAGAAACTTTTCTTCTTTTTCTTGTTTCCTGTGGTCGCGGTTTCTTTTTTCCCGCTGACTCTGGCACCGCTGGTGCCTCCCTTTTTTCCTTATTTTTGTTTTCCTTTTTCCTTCGAGGAGCATCCTCCTCGGGTCATTCTGAGGTCTACCGGGCTTTCCAGCATGGAGCCTTCTTCCCCTAAGAAGTGCCCCCACTGTGGAGACGTTGTCTTCTTCGACTCCAACACCTGGTGTCTCTCCTGTTTGGGCCCTGACCCCTTCTCCCCCGGTTCCCCGGGCTTCAGCGTCGGGAGAAGATCCTCCCTGTTTTGAGTGTCCCTCGATGACGTCTTTCCCTCTGAGGTGCGGTCGTCGGCTTTCTCTCCTCGCCAGGATCAGGTAACCCAACAACAGTCTGTTAAGACTAACCGAGCCTTGAGGGGTGAGTCTCATGTGCTGCATGACGACGGCTCCGGCCTCCCCCTCCAGTCCCTTACACCCCGGAGGGAGTCTTCGGGCTCCAGAGCCTCCAAGGGGTTTCGGGATGTTCCTGAGGTTCGCTCCTCACAGAACATTCCCGAGCCATGCCCGAGGGTGGCACCCGCTTCGAGCGGTGCAGATCCCTCGGCATCGGCGCCGGCGTCGAGTGTTCCACTCTTCGTCAGGGACTGTCAGCTGGTGTCCTCGGTGCCTTCGGGGCCGATCGACTCGACCCCGTCTGGGTCTACGGCATCCCGGCCCTGCGCGGGGGCGGTACCCGCTTTCGGCGGTGCCGATTCCCCAGCATCGGCGTCGGTGTCGAGTGTCCCACTCTTCACCGGGGATCGTCGGACCAACCTGACCCGGTATGGCGTGCCCACACCCCTGCCATGCGCGGAGGTGGTGACCACTTTGAGCGGGACCAAGTCCTCAGCATCGGAGTCGGTGGCTCCACTCCCCGCCGGGGATCGGCACCAGGTGCCCTCGGTTCCGTCAGGGCCGATCGACTCGTCCCCGGCTTCTGCGGGGGCGGTACTGGCCTTGAGCGGCTCCGCCCCTCCGGCGGTGGTCTCGGGAACGAGGGCCCCGTTCTTCGCCAGGGGTCGCCACCGGGCTTCACCTGCAGAGCCAATCGATCTATCCCGGTCGGGCGGGTCGGCACCCCCATCTTGCGTGGGGCCGGGGCCTCCCCCGGACTCCACCGACCTCCCGGCATCTACGCGGGCGTCGAGTGCTCCACTCGTCCCTAGAGTTTGCCCGCGGGACCCGGGACCTTCAGTCGAGTCGACCCAAAGAAGCGCCGCGGCCGTGCAGCCGGGGCTGTGTGTCTCGCTCCCCGCCGGGGCTCGTCGGCAAGTTACCTGGGTACCCTCGAAGCCGCGTAGTACGCCCCGTAAGGGTTTCCCGCTCAATAAAACAGGCGCGGGAAGAACCCCGGCGTCTAGAAGGGCCTCTCTCCCGACGTCGGAGCCGACTTCGGGTGTTTCCCTCTTCGCCGAGTTTCGGCCTGGGAAACCCTCGTTGCCCTCGGCACCGATCATCGCGACCCCGACTCGATTCTCGGGAGTGGCAGCACCGGCGCGGCCGCCGACACCGGGGCCCCCTACGGAGACGTCGCTCGGTTCGATGCCCAGCCTCGAATCGTTCTCCAGTCTGGAAAGCGTGGCTCCGACGCATTTCGGGTCCGACCCCGGTCTCTTCCGACGGCGCAGTGCTGCGCTCGCCTGCTCTCCAGCTGCCTCGGCACCACTCCAACCGCCCTTGCGGATTGCCCCCGGGGCGGCCCCGCCCCCGGAGTCGGGGCCGAGGCCGAGTCCCGCGGGCCCGTCGGGGACGTCGCTCCCTTCGATGCCCCGCTTGGAATCAATCCCAGGCTCCGACGATGCAGTACCAACTGCCTCGAATTGGGACTGTCAGTACCCTCCTCTGTTTAGAGCAATTCCTCCCGTGCACCAGCACGGTGGGTCCCCTGGTGTTCAAGCGGGCCCCTCCACCTCGGCCTCCCCCAGAATAGCCCCTCTGGGAGAGCCGTCTTTTCAGGACTTCCTCCTTGACATGGCGGACTTGCTCGCCATTCCTATCCCGGGCCCTTTGCTAAGTCCGGGTCCTGCGGAACAGGCAGCCATAATGCTTCCTCTACATCCCTCCCTGCGGGATCTCCTGCTCGGGATTTGGCGCTCGCCCTTACAGGTACCGGCGCCGCCTACAGCCATGCATGCCCTGTATCGGGTGCCCCCCTCTCCGGGTTTCCAGATGCACCAGCTTCCCCATCATTCCATTGTGGTGGAATCGGCCCTGAGGAAGATCGGAAGCAAGAAGAAGCACTCTTCCCGCCCCCCGAATCATGCGTCTAAAGCTCTGGACAACTTTGGGCGGCGAACCTTCCAAACGTCCATGTTGGCTTCCAGGATTCTCTCATATATTTTCTATATGAGCCTGGCGCTTCGGGAGGTCACCGAGAGGTTATCTCTTTTGTCTCCCTTTGTGTCGGCCCCTCGGGCCCCTGACTATTCCTTGCTTCTTTACCATTGCAGGAATATCTCTTGGTTTCTTTCTCGTGCTGCCGTGGACTCTTCTGAGTCAGTTAGCAGGTCCTCTGCTGTCGCCATAGGGGCGCGTCGTACAGCCTGGTTGCAGGCTTCCGACTTGTGCAGCTGGGCACAACATAATCTGGGTAATTCCCCGTGCACCGGGGAGAACCTCTTCAATGGCGAGGCTTTGCGTCAGGTTGCTCAGTGCTCCGCCGACCTGTTTGGCGCTGGCCGCCCGTGGCCCTCCCCCTCTCCCAGGGGTAGGAAATGTCCTTCCCGACCCTCCTTTCCGAAGAAGAGGAAGTTTCATCCCTCTGCCCACCTGCCGGGTGCGCCCATGCCAGGGACATCTCACACCGGTCGGCGGTGCCAGGGCTCGCGCCTGGCTGCCCATGCCAAGCAGCCTTAGGCTCCGGTATGCGGCGGTTTGAGCTTAACTCCTTTTGCCAGAAGTTACTGTCCAGTTCTACACTGGGGTTCTTTTCAGTATAACAAGTGGTTCGGCTGCTTGATTGGAGGTATGGAGCCCCCTCCCCCGGGGGGGGGGACCCTTCCCACATTAGGTTAGCCTGGCTCCTCAGGGCCATGCTAGTCTTCTTCGGACTTACCCTCGGGTACGTCCCTCGAATTCCCCTCTGCCGGGTTCCGCCGGATAGAGGGGATCGCGCACCGAATTTCCTTCTCCCAGTGTAGGCCTTGGCCGCTACTCTCCGAGCATGGCCCGAACTAATCCTCGACAGGGCCGGACCACCCCCGCCCTCTGGTCTGTGTCTCCGCTCTCGCAGAGAAACCCCTGGGTCTGTCAGGTTACGGTGGACAGGATTTCCACTGACCCATGTCGATCCCCGGCCCCGCTCCCTGCACTCCTCGGAGCGGCGGAGGGCATTGGCCCTACCCCCGAGGGTTTTTTATATATATGCCGGAGATGACCCCCTTGGTCACACCGTGGCTATGGGGTTTTCTATCCTCCTGCCTTCCCTGTGGTACGGAGGACACGTTTTTTCTGCGTGGCTGTCAGGTGGACGCCTCAGTGGCCTACATGCTCCTGATGTGCTCCTCCCCAACTGATCTGGCGGTCACGCAACCATACTGCTACTCTCGCCGATCTGCTCTGCACCACACACATCAGCCCATCACTTGGATGGCCCTTCCCCCGCCATCTTCCAGGTGGGCGCCCTCCTGTGGAGCAAGGGCCGGTCCGAGTTGGCAGTATCGTTCTCACGTGTGCATGTCCACTGCATACCGGTTTAGTAACCTGGATGGGCGTTCCCGGGCCCATCTATAGCCCGATATACATCTATACCTGTTATTGGATGTATATCGGTGCAGGTGAGCGCTTTTGAGAAATGTTATAGCTCCCTGTGTCTTACCGACTATCTCCCAATTGTCGGTACTGACGTTTTGTTATTTCTTACGGGGTACGGCCGGTCCGCTTGCCTGCGTTCTGCGGCTCGGGTGCTCGGACCGGTTATGCTTAAACTTGCTGTGAAGTCAACAGCCCCTTGGTTTACGCCTCCTTGTCTGGAGGTTTTCGAACCCAATGTCTTCCTATCCCTTGCCGGCTAGGGTAGACAGTGTGCCCCTCGGTATCCCGGGGTACACTCCTGTTCTTCTCCGGGCTGGGTTCTCCCAGATCGGTCAGGCTTCTGCTTAGTCCTCCGGATTGGGGACTCTGCTCCTGCTGGAGTTCTCAGCTTCTCTTAGAGCTCCTCGTGAAGACCTGCCGTCCTTCCGGTGCCGGTTGACACCTGCGTCTCCAGGCCGCCCGGACTGGGAACTTTGTCCTCTCTGCGGTGAAGTTCCCTTGAAGACTTCGCTACTGCATCTACAGTACCCGTCGCAGCTCTGCCTTCTACAATCCAGTAGGTAAGCTCTAGATTGTGCTAGATCATTAACGGTTTAATGATGTTTGACGTGGTTTGAAGACTCCACCTGTAGTCTTCGGTTGCTGTGCCTTGGCAACTCTTCTCAACTCCTACCCTCCATCCCTCAGGGGATGCCGGGGATCCAGGTTGGGCGATGCCGCCCTGTCCAGGGGCGCGCATTCTGGGATCTCCCCTGGCACCCTCAGCTAGGGAGTCCCCATATGTGAAGACTCATTCCTGCTTGTTCCTGGAGATAGCACAGTTACTTACCTGTAACAGGTGATCTCCGGAACAGCAGGAATTAGTCTTCACAACCCACCCACCTCCCCTGGGAGTTGTAATTCTCTCTCTCTCTCTCTCTCTCTCTCTCTTCCTTCCTCTCCTCTCCTTCTGTCTCAGCTATGAAACGCAACTGGGGAGAGGCAGTGGGAAGGGCGGGAAGCTACCGCCCAGGCGCGGGGGATGCTCCCAAAAGCCTTCTGATTGGATGCTGGGGAGCATTCCCGTGCGGGCTCCGTCGGCGCCGACGAACCCCATATGTGAAGACCAATTCCTGCTGTTCCGGAGATCACCTGTTACAGGTAAGTAACTGTGCTTTCTATATCAGGTGCTCCCCTCTCCAGGTTTTCAAAGGACTCAACTTCCTCATCATTCCATTGTTGTAGAATCAGCAATGAGGCGTATTAAGAGTACTAAAAAGCACTCTTCTTATCCGCCAGGTTGTGAGTCTAAGACTTTAGATGCCTTTGGATGCCAAACCTTCCAGGCATCCATGCTTTCAGCAAGAATTCTCTCATATATTTTCTATATGGGATTATCTCTTGAAGAGGTCACAAAGAAATTACTGTTTTTGACTTCTTTTCTTCAAGAGCCCAAAAGAGCAGACTATTACTTACTGGTTAGTCATGCTCAAAATATCTCTAGGTTCCTTACTTATGCTTCCCTAGACTCCTTTGAGTCTGTTAGCAGAACTTCTGCTATAGCTATAGGGGCACGACGTAAAGCCTGGCTCCAAGTTTCAGACTTGGACAAATGGGCACAAGAAAGACTGGGAAATACTCCTTGCACTGGAGAAAATCTCTTTAACAAGGAGTCTTTACTCCAAGTTGCTCAGTTAACCCCTGACATTCCTGTTTCCAGAGACTGTTCTACGCCTTCCTCTTTCCCAGTTGGTAGGAAATGTCCTACCAAACTTTCTTCCCCTAGGGGGAAAAAGTTTTATCCATCTTCTGCCCATCATACAGGGGAAACATCGCCCTGGTCTAAAGAAACCACAACCTCAATAGGTTCAGCAAACCCAGCAGTCGCACGGTTTCAGATAGATCATTATTACCTCTCCTGGTTGGTGGTTAGAGTTGCAGTCTGCTTCTTTTCACTTGAAGCATCTGCACTAATTTCTTCCTAACTTTTCCTGGATCTCTCTTCACGAGACATTTCTTTTACTCTAAGAGTCTTTATGATGATCAATGACAACTATCAATAAGACAGTTTTTCCCTGTACTAGCATGTATCATCTTACCTTTCAGAGACTTACTGCATAGTCAGTCTCCTTCAACTCTGTCTTACCTCCTTCTTACTACAACATTCGGTTTGTAAGAGTGGCTCTATTACACTGGTAAGCCCCTATGGTCCTCTACCTATTCCACAGGGGGATTCTCCCTTCCAGAGTTGTCTCCCCCTTTTATTACCTTAGGGCAGCTCATCAGACATTGGGAAGTCTTACCACTCCTATTATGTCTGTTTCTTTTCCCAATCTAAAAAAAAAAAAAAAAAAGGGGAGAAAAGAAATTTTTTTCACTGACCTGGTAGTTGCTGCAGATGCAGCAATTCCTAGTGGTTAAGCCACTGTTTCTGTTCACCACACAACCAGGGTCTCTCCTCCACTAGCAATCCTTCTAGCCTCAGTGCTAAACCCCAAACAGGTTATCAACCTTGTTTGGAAACCCTATTATCACAGACTTGTTGGTTAACTTCTATTCTTCGCCCCCTTGTCCTTGGCAGAATAGTTTGTTACCCACTGGCTTTAAACAGCCAGTTTTTTCTTCTAACCAACCTGCAGCATGCTCTCTGCAACTCTAGCTTTGCACTATGGGCCCTTGCTAGAGAGCATTAGTATCTTGCCTAGCAGATAACCCCAGATGGTTAGGAGGGGTTCCCCAGTCATGTTCTCAGGACTGGTAGGTGTTCCCTACCCTTACCATCTCATCTAAAATCTCTTTTGAGACATAATCTTCAGGCGGGCCGTCCAATCGGGGCAGCCGCCTGCTTCTTGAAAGGACCGCGCCAGCCGGCGCGAGGAGACCTAGCTACCTGCCGCCATCCAAGCAGCTCTCCCCATCGGGGGATCGAGCCACCCTCCTGCAGCAGCGGCCATCTTCAGGCGGGCCGTCCAATCGGGGCAGCCGCCTGCTTCTTGAAAGGACCGCGCCAGCCGGCGCGAGGAGACCTAGCTACCTGCCGCCATCCAAGCAGCTCTCCCCATCGGGGGATCGAGCCACCCTCCTGCAGCAGCGGCCATCTTCAGGCGGGCCGTCCAATCGGGGCAGCCGCCTGCTTCTTGAAAGGACCGCGCCAGCCGGCGCGCCCGCGCCTTGCGGGCCCGCGCCTGAGGGCCTCGCCAGAGGGCCTTTTGGCGTGGCCCTTAGGCAGCTGGCCCATACAACATATCTGCTAGTACATCAAAGACCTCCTCCAAGCAATCCAGTAGCTTGATCTCCGCTGAGGTGTGCTCACTCACCAGCAGCACTTTCACTCCTCCTTGAACAGCCCAGCGCTAGAGAAAGTCACCACGAGTTAGTAACCGAACAAACCTCTCCCATCAGATGATCCTGCTCTCATGCTGTTTACCGCAAGTATAGTTTCACAATTATAACCACCATATACTACCGCCAGCAGCCTTATCAAAGACAGTTTACATTTGTACTGTTGTCAGTAAACTCCTTAATATTGGCTAGCCACTGTACTGTCACCATTATACTGTAGTCAGTAATTCTTACTATTGTACTGTTGTCAGTAATTCCTTACCACTATCTAACCACAGTACTGTTCTACATTGTACTGTAGTCAGTAACTATACTGTAACTATAACTATACTGTAACCATTATACTGTAGTCAGTAATTCTTACTATTGCACTGTTGTCAGTAACTCCTTAATATTACCTAGCCACTGCACTGTTACCATTATACTGTAGTCAGTAATTCTTACTATTGTACTGTTGTCAGTAAATCCAGTACCCTGCCACAATGGGTTCCCCCTTTACCACCATAATCGGATGTTATATCATCCTTGCTAGTTGGTTCCCCTGCTATCTTACCTTAACCCCTTTTTCCAATCAGATCCCAATATTACAAAGCCATGGAAGGAGATGGTCTAATGCATCACGTAACAATGTAAATTGGGATACTCGCGCACATCACCCACATCTGCTACACATAGTGCTTCAGCACTCTGTGAAAACCAAGAAGGCGGAAAACTCCTACCCTCATACCCTAAAATGTGCCCTCATTAATGCCCGTTCTATCCGGAAGAAGTGGCCAGCTGTCACCGACATAATCTCCCTCCACGACCTCGATATACTCTTGGTCACAGAGACGTGGCTATCTGACGAAGACAATGTCATACTCAACCAGCTCCTCCCACCGAACTTCACAGCTCATACAAGTCATAGACGAGACAAAAGAGGAGGAGGGGTGCTCATCCTCACCAAGACAGACCTCCATTTCCAGACGGTTGACGCCACCAACACTAATCAACTTGAAACCGTCACCATCTCCAACAAACAATGCTCAATCAACCTGCTTTACAGACCACCTTCAGCTTCTCCGGATGATCTTGCTGCAATAATTGATCTCGCCTCCAACACGCATAACCCAAACATCCCAAACTGGATCTTCGGTGATTTCAACCTGCCAACACTGCAGGACAATCAAGTGTTAGCCTTTCTGGATGCCCTCACAAATCTCGGCTTCAAACAATTAGTAAAGGAACCTACCCATACCAAGGGAAATATTCTGGACTTAGTATTCGCCCCTCGGATATCTCTTAACACAACGTATGACCCCATAACATCCATAACTCCTGTTCCATGGTCAGATCACAAACTGATCATCCTCCAGATTCCTTTGCACAAAATCGATTCAAAGTTCAATAAGTTACCAAGCAACACTAGAAGACCACACTCCAGATGTTTCAAGCCTTTCAGCAGAGACCTTATCCTTACGGAAACGCAACAACTCATTAGCGAAACCACCTCGAACCTTGATGACCTGATTAATCACTGGAACAACTGCCTCAGTGCAATCGCCCTACGCACACCAACCAACAAACCCCCAGGGAAAAGAACGAGCGCTCCATGGTACACAGCCGATCTGAGAAATTCTCTTACCCAATTACGGAAACTCGAGAAGCGCTGGCGCAGATCCCACTCTTCAACTGACAAGACAGCATACAACTGTTATCTGGCTGCACACCGCAAGGCAACCACTGATGCAATGAAGCAATATTACTCAGAGACCTTAAAGAGGTCACTTAGTAAACCCCACGATCTTTTAACCTAGTCAAGACTCTATCAAAGGAACCAACCCCCGGACCTCAATTTGAGATTCATCCACAAGATTTTGCCAACTATGCACAATCCAAGATATGCCAGACTATCAATATCACGACTACAACCACCAACCCGGAACGAGATTGCCCTACAGCTCTAACCGTATTCTCTACCCCTACCAAGAAAAGAATTGAAGACACTATTATGGCCCTTAACACCACCACATCTCAGTCCGATCCATGCCCAGCCTTCTGGATTAAGGAGCTCCGTTGCCATTTCAGCCCAATACTATCCAATATAATGAACCTCTCCTTCACAACAGGTTCCTTCCCTTCAGCTCTTAAACGCACCTCTATCAGGCCTCTTCTAAAAAACTGCAAACTCGATCCCCAAAAAGTAGATTCATACAGACCGATATCCAGTATACCTCTACTTGCGAAGATCATTGAAAAAGAGGTACAACGACAACTGCAAGATCACGTTGACACTGTCGCACCATTAGACCCCTGCCAACATGGTTTTAGGGAATCCCACGGAGTGGAAACTCTTCTTACCACCCTCTTCTGCAAGATAATCACTGGCATTGATGACATCCGTCAAGGATTTGCTCTCATCTTTCTGGACATCGCCGCAGCCTTTGATTCAGTAAGTCATGAGCTTCTCTTAGGTCGACTAATTGAGAAAGGCATTGCTGGTAGAGCGCTTGATTGGTGCAGATCTTACCTGTCCGAAAGATGGCAGCATGTGCGTTCTGGAGGGATGACCTCGAAACCTTTCCACCAAAGCCAGGGAGTCCCACAAGGTTCCTCCCTTTCCGCCCTCCTGTTTAACATATACATGCAGCCAATTTGCAAGATCATCCAATCCTTCAATGTTGACTGCATGTTATACGCAGACGATGTCCTGCTATACATACCCTTCTCTACGGAACATCTCGACCTCTCTCCACTGACAAGCTGTTTCAATGCAATATCCGACTGGCTTTTCTCCCAAAACCTCCGAATACAACATAAGAAAACGGAAGTACTCTTCATTACGAGGAACCCTAACTTCACCCCACCACAATTCCTTAAAGTCAAAGAAGCAGAGTTACAATCTAAACCATCAATACGCTACCTGGGTGTCACCTTGGATCAACGCCTGGACATGAAAGCCCACATAGGGAACACAGTCAGAGCAGTATACTACAAGATCCGCTCACTTAGGCATCTACGATCCATGCTGGAACCAAATGACTTCAGAACTATATACCAGGCGTTGATCATACCTCATTTTGATTACGCCAATGCCATCCTTCAAGGCCTGCCCCTATCCACCTTGCAACCACTACAGCTCGCCATGAATGCGGCAGCAAGGGTCATCCATGGAGCCTCCAGAAGTGACCACGTAACACCCCTGCTGATACAGTTACATTGGCTACCTATCCAAGCTAGAATCGTTTTCAAGATCCTGCTATTCACTTTTAAAGCTATTAACAAGCTCTCCTCTGAATCAATAAATGCCCTAATCCATACCACATCTCCTAATAGAGCGAGGAGATCCACAACTACAAACACCCTAAAAGTCCCGAAAGCACTAACAGATTGCACCACATCCACAGCCAATAGGGCGTTTAGTATCAGTGCGCCAAGATGCTGGAACGCACTACCTCCAGACATCCGGGCTATTAAGAGCCTTACACAGTTTAGGAAAGCCCTCAAATACCACCTTTTCAATAAGTACCTCATAGAACCCAACCTCACCCACTGAGACTGAGATGTAAGCCGCTAAGCTAATATATGGTTTCCCAACAACATGTCAAGAAAGATTCTCTAACCTTCGTGGTGCAGTTGTTTCAATGGAATTTCATGTTTATACGACTCAATGTAGCAATATTTGTAAAAAGTTTACCACTGTTATCCAAGTTTATGTAGTAAGTTTGTAAATAGTTACCCCTGTTATCCAAGTTATTTGCCCTGTTATCTGTGAACTCATACGTGTTAACTGTACTGAGCATTTCTGTTCCATGTAAACCGCGCTGATGCCGAATAGTGCGGTATATAAGAGACTTTAAATAAAATAAATAAATAAATAAGACACAGGCCTTTCATCACGTGAAAACCTAAAGAATGGCCAATTCCCTGGCTTGGCCCATATCTCCTTTGGACTTCTCGCCAGAGATAGTTTTCTTTCAGTGGCAGCTCAAGGACGCCTGATACCCATCTTGCCCTTATAGGCGGGTCACTATGGTATCTTATTCCACTGGCGTCCTCTATCCATTCACCATACTGCAGTTCTAGAGAGATCTGGACTTGCTGCCTGCAGACTGAAGTTATCCTCTGCATTTTTCACGTAGGCCATCCTGGTTATTCAAGAGCTCGAATTCTGAAAGGAATCTAGACTCCTTATCAGGGAGACCATTCCTCTGACTCTGTCAGTCATAACCAGGAACAGAAAATTCTCTATCCATCTATTCAAGCAGGTATCACCCTTCTTGCTACACAGGTCTGCGACTAAAAAGCTGTTTGATTATTTTCATCTAATTTCCGTGTATTTTAGTGTGCTGAAAACAAATAAAATATTGAAAAAACTCCTAGACGTCATGATTTGCCACAACATGAAAAATTGTCTTCAAATTTATCAATTTTTTTCAAATTACTATTAATGAATTCAAATTACTATTAATTAATTCACATAAGTGCATTTAAGATATAAAATGCCAAAAAAAACCTTAAAGGGGTTGTCCGAGTTATGTAAAAAAAAAAAATATAGCACTGTAAATCTGATGGTCAGCAATATATACATAAGCTAAGCAAGTTTTAGGTCCGTGCTTCTAATGGTAGAAGGGGTTAATCTTTCCTGAAGAATCCATTGGGAGGGAGACACAGGGCAGATAGCAGCAGCTCCGGTCAGTGCAGGGGGCGTGGCCAGCACTGTGACGTCTCGTGTACAGACACAGAGCTGCTCTCTCCTGCATGCCACACTTGTGCACAAATCATCAGGTTCTTGGTTCTAGACTGTTCACACTTTTTCATCGCAATTCGTGTTAGCTCGTCATTCTTCAACCGTTATGTTATGGCTCCGCGAAAGTGTATTAATTCGCCAGACAGTTTCTGTTTCATCTGTGGTGAATATACAGTGTTGAAGCAACAGCAGAGTATTACAGACTTTGTGAAAAAAGTATACTTTGCATACTTTGGACTAAAAATTGGAGATCAAGATAAAGTCTGGGCGCCTCATAAAGTGTGCAAACGGTGTGTTGAGGACCTCTGAAAATGGTTCAAGGGTAAGAAAAAATCTCTCCGTTATGGGATTCCTATGGTATGGCGAGAGCAAAAGAACCATAGTGACGACTGTTACTTTTGTTCATGCGATGTGAAAGGGTTTAATTCCAAATGGAAGCATTCCATTTCATACCCCAGTCTTCACTCGGTAATTCATCCCATCCCCCATGGCACAGATATACCAGTACCCAAGCCCCCTGCTACCTTGGAAGAGATACCTAGCTCCGATGAAGGTAAAGTCATACCTGAACCAGATGACGAATCAAGTTCTGACTTTGAAGATGATACAAGACCAAAATTGTTTTCTCAGGAGGAGATGAATGATTTGGTAAGAGACTTGAATCTTCCCAAAGATGCCGCTGAGTTACTCGGATCAAGGCTGAAAAGCAGGAATTTATTGTTGCCAGGAGTGTCATCTTCATGGTTCAGACATTGTGAAAAGGAGTTCGTTCCTTACTTCGCCCAGGAAAACAAGTTGGTTTATTGCATTGATGTCGAAGATCTGATGGGTCAATTTAAAATCCAATATGATTCAGAGCAATGGCGTCTTTTTATAGATTCTTCAAAAAGAAGTCTCAAAGCAGTTTTACTCCACAACGGTTTTTACGCTTCCATACCTGTAGGTCATTCCGTACACTTGAAGGAAACCTACGAGAACTTGGAATTGGTTCTTCGTAAACTTAAATATGAAGACCATGGTTGGCAAGTGTGTGGGGACTTGAAGGTCTTGTGCATGCTGCTCGGGCAACAAGCTGGGTATACCAAATATCCTTGTTTTCTGTGTCTATGGGACAGTCGAGACCGACAAAATCACTGGACCAAGAAGAGTTGGCAGCCGAGGGTGCTAACAGTCTGTGAAAAAAATGTCCTCCGAGAAACTTTGGTACCTTCCCATAAAGTTCTTCTACCACCTCTCCACATAAAATTGGGATTGATAAAGCAATTCGTAAAATCACTTCCAAGAGATGGAGAATGCTTCAAATACTTGGTCACCAAGTTTCCAGGCCTGTCGGAGGCAAAATTGAAGGAAGGTGTGTTCGTCGGACCAGACATTAGAAGGCTTATAGTTGATCAAGAGTTTATCAATACCATGACGGATCCTCAAAAAGAAGGGTGGATTGCATTTAAAGAAGTCATACAGAAAGTTTTAGGCAATAACAAAGATCCTCACTACAAAAAGATTGTCGGACGAATGCTGAAAGCATTTCAAGCTTTAGGTTGCCTGATGAGTTTGAAAGTGCATTTCCTCCAGTCCCACTTTTATTTATTTATTTATTTGCAAATCTTTTATATATCGCCATTTCCTAAGATCAGTGGCGGTTTACATCAAACAACATGAAATACATAGAACAGTGCAGTGATAATCAGGTACATTGAACAGTAATCAGAACTATATACAGGTAGTATAGACAAAGTTTAGAACTATTTATATGTTGTTACAATATTTATTTACACATATACATATTAAGTTTCATCATATGTTCTGTTTTGGGAGTAGTATTGCGAATATTAGGGCAGGTATATACCTTGGAGATCTATGGAGGATGGGAGGCCTTGTCCAATTCATTATCTATGTTAGAGTAATATTGTGAGAACAGGTATGTTTTTAGGTCTTTTCGGAAATGTTTTAGATCTTTTATTTCCCTTAGTTGGTCAGGGAGATTATTCCATAATGAAGGTGCTACGAATGAGAAGGCACTGTTGCTTGTTATGTGTTTAGTTTTTCTTATTGAGTCGGGAACTAAGATAGTATTAAGATTCCTTCTACGTCTTATTCTGTTTTCTATAGGACTATGAATCAGTGTGGACAGGTATGATGGGGCAATCTGGTTAATCAATTTGAAAGTGGTCAATAAGATTTTGTATTGAATCCTACTTGGTATAGGTAGCCAATGCAGAGAATAGAGTATCGGGGTAATGTGATCGGTCAGTTTGGCTTTGGAAATTATCCTCGCCGTGACATTTTGAGCCATTTGTAGAATTTTTAGGCTCTTTTTAGGTACACCTGATAGTATTCCATTACAGTAGTCAAAATGGGGAGTTATTAGTGACTTTGTGATAGTTCTAAAGTCATCAATTTCTAGTAGAGGCCTCAGTTGTTGAATTGAGCGAAGCTTGTAGTAAATTGTTTTAGTTGTTTTCTTAATGTGGTTAGTGAAATTAAAGGCCTTGTCTAGGGTGACTCTAAGTATTTAATCTCTTCCTTTATGGGTAGGGTAAAGTTCAGAATTTTGATGTCAGTTGGTGGTGTGTAATTTATGTTTCTTGAAGTGATTAGTATCTCTGTTTTCTTGAAATTAATTTTCAGATTATTTGAATGCAGCCATTTTTCAGCTTCCATGAGGCAGCTTGCTATTTTGTCATAGTTTGGATCATGTATATCGAATGCAGAGTACAACATAATGTCATCCGCATATATATGGTAATTCATCTTGTATTTTTGAAAAATGGTACAAATTGGTTGGAGATAAAGGTTGAATAGAAGGGCAGATAAAGCAGAGCCCTGAGGTATTCCTTGTTCTTGAGGAAAGGGGGTGAGGAGGTCTGGTTAACTTTTACAAATTGTGTGCGGTCAGATATGTAAGATTTAAACCAGTCTAGCGTAATTTTCCTTAATCCTATTTGACTGAGTCTTGATATGAGTATGTTGTGATTTACACTGTCAAAGGCAGCAGATATATCAAGGAATACCAGTAGAAATGCTTGTTTTGTGTTATCTAAACCCTTATTGAGGGTATCAAGGAGGGCAAGAAGGAGGGTCTCTACGCCGTGAAAAGGTCGAAACCCGTATTGGTGATCATCAAGAAGGGCAGATGTATCTATAAAGTCCTGTAGTTGTAATTGTACAACTTTTTTGATGATTTTGGTCAGAAATGGAATACTGGCAATTGGGCGATATGAGGTTGGGTCATTTTCATTTAGTGTTTTATTCTTCAAAATTGGGCGGATTTCAGAATTTTTTAGTTCTTTTGGTAATACCCCATGCTGGAGGGAGTTGTTTACTATTTTTAGAATAAAGGGGGCAAGTTCTTGTTTTGTTGTCTTAATCCATGTGACAGGGCATGGATCAAGGATGGATGTGGTAGTGTTAATATTCGATATTATATTTAGTAATTGTTTTTTATCAATAGGTTGAAAGGAGGTCCATGTATTGTTGTTTATTGATATTATAGGATCAGGTATTGGTATTGAGGATAGTTTTAGTTTACTAGCAAAATAGTTTGCTAAATCTGACAAGTTAATAGGGACAAGTTGATAATTAGTGGTAGGGGCTTCTGATAAAGATTTTACAATTTCAAAGAGTTCCCTTGGACGATTAATAGCCTTAGTTAGTATTGAGGTATGATGTTGTTTCTTGGCGTTATTAGTTGCTGATCTGTATGTGTTAAGTGTTGTGAAGTATAGATCCCTGAGCTCTGGTGATTTTTTTACTCGCCATTTATTTTCTATTTTTCTTAGTTTTTTTTTTATAGAAGCTAGTTCTTGTGTGTACTATTTTTCTGAAGTTCCTTTATAGGGCTTGTTAGGTTTGAGAGGTGATGGTCTGGAAGCTTCTCTTATTACAGTGTTCCAATTAGTAATAGCTTCGTCAATGTTGTTTGAGTTTGTATCTAGCTGTAGTATAATTGTACCTAGAAATTCTTCTGATACAAATGGACAAAATCTCGGCCCTTGATGGATTGCAGTTTGCTGAGGAGAGGAGGTGAGTGGAATATGGGTCGAAAATTGAATCATAAAATGATCAGACCATGGAACTTGCGTTATAGTGGGAGGGATGTAGTGATGTGTCTCCATCATATGTTCAGGGAGAAAGACTAGGTCAAGAATGTTACCTTTGGTGTGTGTGGGGTGTTTGACTATTTGTTTAAATCCCATGTCTTCCATTGATTCTAGGAAGGTTGAGTGTAAAGTGTTATTGATAGATGCTAAATTAAAGTCTCCCAATACGACATGGGGTTTGTTCATGGAGGCTTTACAAGTTGTTTCTAAGATGGTTGTTATGTTTTCTACATCTGGTGATGGAGGTCTGTAAAATAGGCAGATGGCTAAGTTTCTATTCTCTATTTTTAGAATATCAATATTTTCTTTAGATTCGCAAATCGTAGAGGAACAGTTCCAGCTAGATTTAGCTAGAATGAGTATACCACCTCCTTTTTTATGATTACGGTTGCAGTGGAAAAGTGAATATCCTTTTACTTTTATTTGGTTTAGTAGTAATGAATTTGAATTGGACAGCCAAGTCTCTGTTATGCAGAGATAGTTGGGTTTCTCATCAGTGATGATGTCTGTAATGAGAGGTATTTTATTTCTAATGGATCTTACATTGATCAGAATAATTTTTAATTTTTGAGTAGGTGTAGCTAGTTTTTAAATTATAGTTTGCGGTTTTAACTTTATGTGGATTAACCGTTTTGGTTGAGTATTGGAGTTTCTAGGGTAAGGGTTCATGTTAGTTATTATTGTATTTCTGTTGGTAGTGGTAGGGTATGATATGTATGTGAGCTAGTCTAGTATGTTCCAGGAGTGGGCATGGTGTTTGGAGACAATAGTTAAATGAAAGTATTAGGCACATATAAATACCTAGAACATATAAAAATTGCATGGTGAGGTTTATCAGTTTCATTTTGAGAATTGTAGTGACTCAGTTACTATAGTACAATGTGAAAAGTATATCAAAAGCTGATAAATATATGCTATTTTGTTGAATGGTAACAGAGGGATTCGGAGTCACAAATGGTTCAAGATTGTAGTGGAACCATGGTGAGTATAGTTTCAGTTTCGATTTCTATAGTAAAACAGTAACTTAAAAATAGCTACTTTGTAACAATATGTAATTATCAGATACTTAAGTAGCAAATCTAGAGTAAAGGTTTTTGGTGAATAGCCTGTATTTTCAGACCACAATTAACGGACGAGAGGGATAGTACAAAACAGAATATATTCAGCAACCCAGAAACTTCCTAATTGTATGCGTCAGTCTGGAAGCGATCATTTCTTACGGGATTGGATGATGTGTTATGTGCTGGAGATTACCTCGTGATCCCGAGTATTTTGTTCCGTAGGATGTCAGTAAGGTATTCTCTTTCTTCCAGTCTACTGGTGAGACAGTGTGAGTTCGCTCAGTGGTGTTGAAGTTGCTGGACGGTATTTGCAGAGTTGGTCGTGTTCGAGCGGTCTCACGCCTAAGGGCCACGCCAAAGGTCCCTCTGGCGAGGCCCTCAGGCGCGGGCGCGCCCGTGTGGTCCTTCTTTTATGTCGGTCTCAGTCTGCCCCGATTGGGCAGCACGTGTAGGAGGGCGGATCGGTGCTCCAGGGCTCGATCCTCAGCAGAGGAGAGCAGATGGCTGACTGGAGGTATGCGGCAGAGAAAGGAAGATGCACCCGTATGGCCCTTCTTTTATGTCGGTCTCAGTCTGCCCCGATTGGGCAGCACGTGTAGGAGGGCGGATCGGTGCTCCGGGGCTCGATCCTCAGCAGAGGAGAGCAGATGGCTGACCGGAGTTGTGCGGCACAGAAAGGAAGATGCACCCATATGGCCCTTCTTTTATGTTGGTCTCAGTCTGCCCCGATTGGGCAGCACGTGTAGGAGGGCGGATCGGTGCTCCGGGGCTCGATCCTCAGCAGAGGAGAGCAGATGGCTGACCGGAGGTGTGCGACTACTTTCCTGAAAATTTTGGAGCTCTGAGTGAGGAACAAGGTGAACGATTCCACCAAGACATTAAAGAGATGGAAAGGAGATACCAGGGAAAATGGAGCATTACAATGATGGCGGATGCTTCAGAGAGACATTCCAGATGCTACTCACAAGCGTAAATGCATCAAGAGGAGCCTCACAAGGAAGAAGAATCGAGTTTAGTGTGTGTAGGTAAGCTCATTTCAGTTCAAAAAAGGATTTTCATGAAAATATTGTAATAAAACTTTAATTTTATAAGTCTATTTACATTTATTTTGAGGTATTGCCTTATTTAACATAGTTACCTAAATTGTCAGGAAACGTGATGTTCTATGACAAAATGGAGGTCATTTTCAGATTCAGTGCACCAAAAAACATACAGATTACGTGGAATAACCAAAACAGCTCTTGAAAAAATTTTTTTTGCAGACCTGTGTGCTATTAGATGAATCTTTCTCTCTCCCCATATTCCTAGGGGGATCTAGTTATATAGGCATCTCTCCATCCACATACCTGGAGACATGTGTCTATATGCCTACATATTTATCTATCTATCTATATATATATATATATCTGTGTATTTTCTGCCCATGTATATCTCTCTCTATATATATGCATATATACCCTATATGTGTATATATTTATGAATATATATATATCTACATATATATATATATATATATATCTGTTGAGATATATCTTTTAGGTAGATATGTATCCACATACTTATCTATCTGTCTGTTTAGGTTCAGATATCCATATATTCCTATATGACCCTGACAGATGGGCACTACCCCTATCCATGCTGTGCCAGCATGCTTAGGGTTCTACACATACAACCACTCCCTGTGGTAATTAGCAAACTTTTTTCTTACCATAACCTTTCAGGGTTAGGTACCTCTGAAACTCTCCATGTACCTTTTTTCTTTCCTAATTGACCCTATTTAGGAAAGACATTGCGGAACTCCAGTTAATCTAAAGCTTAACGCTTCCTAAGTCTGTCCTTACTTTCTTATCAGATACAGGGGTCTCCATACCCTTTCTCTCCTACATGGACTAATTCCAGTGCCAGTCCAGATGGGTCAGACTCATTTTCCTTTTGGTCCTAGGATTGTACTGTTCTTGGGCCAAAAGAGCTTAAACTTTGTCTAATAGTACCTTCTGCGTTTTCCGCTGAAGCCCTACACCTTTATACTACCCCAGTTTCCCCTGGGGCTATTTCTCACCCTGAAGGGTTCTGGCCTCCACTTGTTTTTTTCTACAGTTATTACCTCTACTTCTCAGTGAGGTACTCCTTGAGGATCTTCTACTGGCTCTTCTAACAGATCCATATGAACCTCAATAGACTTTTTACAATGCCACCAAGGGAGGCCCATATTAGAATATTGCACTCAATATTTTACTACTAAATGCCCTCTATACAGGGTCTTTCTCTATAGAAGTCCTGTTCTAGTCCAGCTGTTCCACAGCACCTTTTCTGTAATTCAACTCCTACCCTCCATCCCCAGGATGCCTGAGGTTCTGAGGAGTAGCATGGCTCTTCTAGATTCGCAACATGCTAGGACTCCCTCTGGGCATCTCAGCTTGGGAGTCCCCATATGTGAAGACTCATTCCTGCTTGTTCCTGGAGATAGCACAGTTACTTACCTGTAACAGATGATCTCTGGGAACAGCAGGAATAAGTCTTCACAACCCACCCATCTCCCCTAGGAGTTGCATTTTCTCTATCTCTATCTTTCCCTTCCTTGCTCTCTCTCTCTCTTTGCCTCAGCTTTAAAACTTAACTGAGGAGAGGCAGTTGGGAAAGGCGGGAAGGCAGCACGCAGGCATGTTGGGATGCTTCCAAAAGCGTTCTGATTGGACGCTGGGGAACGTTCCCGCGCAGACTCCGTCAGTACCGACGTACCCATATGTGAAGACTTATTCCTGCTGTTCCCAGAGATCACCTGTTACAGGTAAGTAACTGTGCTTTCCCAGTTAGTCTATACCAAATTAGTCTCGCATACTCATGCAAGGCTTTCCCCAGGCTTCACTGACTATCCCAGTCTCGCATACTCATGCAAGACTTTCCCCAGGCTTCACTGACTATCCCAGTCTCGCATACTCATGCAAGGCTTTCCCCAGGCTTCACTATCTCAAATGCCCAAGGTTTTCTACTCACTGGATCCGGTTCCCGATACCAAACCAGTTCATGGGTTGGATCCTGGACTCCCCTCAGGTTCGGAGGTGTTGGCCAGCTGGACCCAGTGGTCCGCCGAGGCAAGGCGGAACCCTCCCCGATACAAGAGGACCGGTGGTGCCTGAGGTTTCCCCTGCGGTCGGACAGACACGGTTCCAACCGGGCCAAACCTGAAGGCGAAAGTACGTGGTATATTCACTTGAATACCATCCACTACTCGCACATTCCGGGCCAACGCACCAAGAATATGTAGCAGCTGATAAGCATGCAATAAATAATACCAGGAGTCAGTTCAAAGATCCAAGCCAATTTATTGTGCACAAGGCCCAGACAGTCAAGCTTCAAAAAGGACTGAGCCAAGTTCTTACAGAAACATATTCATTTTATACATTTCTTTTCAGTTTGATACATGCAGATTTTCTATTGGTCCCAACGCCCCCTGCATTTATCCCATCAGAGACCCTTTCTGGGCCTAGCACCCTGCTCCCTCCTCTAGGATTGTTCTAACAATGGCACAGTTTCTAGGTATTGATACAATTCTACTGCAAGGTCGTTTCTAGCTCTAGGAATGCAAGTATTGAAACATTTCTATCCTCAGAACACAAGAGAATAATGAAGGATTATGAATTCATGAAAAACTTCTTATTAAGCAGTTTTAAAGCAGCTTTCTCAGACTTTCACAGATTTTTGGTTCTTACTAAGATGGGGGTTGGAATCAGGGCCTAACTTACAGGTCTTTCATATTTGCAGGCTATCATAGGCCATAGCCTACCACACTCTATTGGGAAAATTGGCCATTTAGACCTACCCTTTTGTTCCTGAACCACAATAGTATACTTCCTCCTATCCCATGACTTTTCAATTTCAACAAAAGTCTTTTGTAAGGGACCTTGTCAGAGGTTTCTGAAAATCCAGATACATTATATCAACCGACGCACCTTTGTCTACCTGTTTATTCACACCTTCAAAAAAACATAACAGATTAGTAAGTCAAGACCTTTCTTGGCTAAAGCCATGTTGGCTTTCTCCCATTAAACTATGATTATCTATATGTTTAGTAATTTTGTTCTTTATAATGGTTTCTACCATTTTGCCTGGCACTGATGTCAGGCTCACCGGTCTGTAGTTTCCCGGATCGCCCCTGGAACCCTTTTTAAAAAATGGCATTGCATTGACCATTCTCCAGTCTTTAGGTACTACAGATGATTTTAATGATGATTCACAGATTACTAATAGTAGGACTTCAATCTCATATTCAGTTCTTTCAACACCCTCTGAAGTATACCATCTGGTCCAGGTGATTTGCTGCGCTTTAGTTTATCTAGTAGTTGTAATACATCTTCCCGGTTTGATATTTTCTTTCAGTTCTTCCGATGGATCACCTCATGAGGAACTTCCCTACATCTTCAGTAAGGCTGAAGCAAAGAATTCATTCACTGTCTCCGCTATGTTCTTGTTCCCTCTTAGTTCCTCTTTTGCTCCTCTTTCATTTAATGGTCCAACTGACACACTCTGGTTTTTTTGCTACGAATGTACTTGAAAAAGTTTATATTATGTGTTTTTGCTTCCACTGCAAGCTTTACTTCCAATTCTCTCTTTGCCTGCCTTATCAATGCCTTGCATCTAACTTGCCAGTACTTATGTTTCTTTCCAGTTTTAGTCATTTGACTCCTTTATCCATTTCCTGAAACATGCTTTTAATGGCTATAACAGCCTTTCTGACCTCACATTTAAACCATGCTGGCAGTTTTTTGGACTTCCTTCCACTTTTTATAAAGTGTAGAATACAGCTGGTCTGGATTTCCAAGACTGTATTTTTAAACAATGCCCATGCTTGATGTAAATCTTTAAGCTTTGCAGCTGCTCCTTTTAGTTTTTTTTCTTAAGTATTTTCCTCATTTTATCATAGTCTCTCTTTTGAAAGTTAAAAGGTATTACTGTTTATTTTCTTGCTGTCCTTCCTCCATTTATTAAATCCATCGTGATCATGCTATGATCACTATTGCCAAGTGGCTCCAACGCCCTTATCTCTTGCACCAGATCTTGTGTTCCACTAAATGCTAGGTCCAGAATGACGTCCCCTCTTGTCGGTTCATCAACCAGTTACTCCAAGAAGCAGTCATTGATTTCATATAGAAACTTTATCTCCCTAGTATGGTCCTGCCTTGACACTGACCCAGTTGATGCTGAGGTAATTGAAATCACCCATTATTATTATTGTGTTGTAACTTATCTTCCCTGATTTCTTTGAGCACGTCATCACCCATTCATTCATTCTGGTTACGGTGGTCGGTAGTATACTCCCACTGCCATCACCTTCCCCTTTTTTCATGGAATTTCAATCCAGAGAGATCCTACAGTGTATTTTGTTTCCTGCAAACTTTAATCCTGTGTGACTGAAGGCTCTCTCTAACATAGAGTTCAACCCCTGCACCAATTTGATCTACTCTATCATTGAGATATAATGTGTACCCAGGTATCACAGTATCTCCGGGAACAAGCAGGAATGTAGTCTTCACATATGGGTGACATTGGTACTGATGGAGCCTGCATGGGAATGCTCCCCAACGTCCAATTGAAAGCTTTTGGTAGCTCTCCACTGCGCCTGTATGACCGCTTTCCCAACTCTCTCTTCGGTTCTTCATTTTCCGCTGAGACAGCAGGAAGAAAATCCTGTCACTGCAGAAAAATCTCTTTGTGGATAGCACCTCTGCCTTCTCATAGACACTAGCACCATCACTGGTTCCTTTATTTCTTTTATTTAACTACTTTCTTTATTTTCTTTAAAAAAAAAAATGCTTGTGCATCGACGCCCTTTTTAGGCTTTAAGCCTACCATACTTTTCACACTGGGAGAGTATGGAGAAACCAACTAGTGGTTTCAAAAATCGTCTAATTTTGCCAGCACCATTTCAGCGACTGACGCACATGACTGGTGTTTAAAATGCCTCGGCCCAGACCACCAGCCAAAAGACTGTTTGCTCTGTCAGAAAATGACACAGAGAGGCCATCAAAACCGGGCTTCTAAATTTGTAGCACTCTTCGCTTCGCACAGTACAAAACGTGATAAGGTGGAAAAACACTTTATTTGAAATATCAGACCTAGCAACCCGACACAGGCCGTGTTTTGGAGACCTTTATCAGGGGTTGTCTAAATAGGTGCTACAAACATAAAGACAAACCATATTAAAAAACATTTTAAAAGTGAAAGAACAAATAGGCATGGACATACATTTCGCTCTAAACATACTAAATAAAAAATAATAATAATTATTATAATAGTAATAATAATAATAATATAATCAAATAATAATAAATATTTCATAATAAATAATTAAACGTTTAAATGATTAAAATAATAATAATAGTAATAATAATAGTAATAATGATAATAAAACTCTAATGCTTGAAATGCGATACCAAATTGTAGTTAAACCATAAAAGATAATACAGAACTAGTAGACCACAAATAAATCCATATAGACATAATTAAAGAACTATAATTATTATTTTAATCATTTAAACGTTTAATTATTTATTATGAAATATTTATTATTTGATTATATTATTATTATTATTACTATTATAATTATTATTATTTTTTTTTATTTTGTATGTTTAGAGCGAAATGTATGTCCATGCCTATTTGTTCTTTCACTTTTAAATTGTTTTTTAATATGGTTTGTCTTTGTTTGTAGCACCTATTTAGACAACCCCTGATGAAGGTCTCCGAAACACGGCCTGTGTCGGGTTGCTAGGTCTGATATTTCAAATAAAGTGTTTTTCCACCTTATCACGTTTTGTACTGTGTGCCTGTATCACGTGATAATTTGCCCTGCGTTGGACAGCACTCTTCGCTTCGGACACGGTATCGATGATGTCCTCTTCGTTGAGGGCCTCATCATCCTCTCATGGATCTCGGGTATCTTCGAAGTCCAAGCATAAGGACGCCTCAAAATCTGATGACACCACCAGGGGAAGATCTCGCTCAAAGCACCGACCCCTTAGGGGTTGTCTCGGAGGTGGATCGGCCTGCTAAACATCCCCAATGGGAGGCCCTGTCCTCCAAAGCCTCTGAGGGGCTCCAGAATGCTCCCAAAGCCTCCACCTCCAGAGAGCTACTGCTGCCATGTTCTGGGACAGTAGCGCAAATACCCATTACTGATGCCCAGACATTGGCAACCTCGATAGACTAACGTATACTGGCCATCAAGCACAGCTTGGCAGCCCTGCTTGCAGCCTCAGTACCAATAATACCCTTGGCTACGGGCACTACCCTGTCGATACCGCTTACGGCACTGACATAGACACCGGTTCCGGCCTCGGCATCATGGTTGCTGTAGATGGCATCAACATCGCTCCCACCCATGCCCTCCTTTGAAACTCTTACCAATATGGGTTCCAAGCTCAGGTGGCTTACCGAAGCTGATACCTCAGAACATCGGTACCAGCATCTAGCTTCAGGATACCGAGATCATCGGTATATCGAGTCCTCTGATTCTGACTCCCCAAGTTTGGATGTGGAATCACTCTATTTCTGGGAACCCCAGGACCTATCTTCGGACCCTTCCCCACCTCATCAGTGAAACATATCGCCTCCGGAAGATATGCCCTTCCAAGAATTTTTTTAGAGACCTAGCCAATGGTCTTTCTATCATGGTGACATCGGAGAAGGAACCAAGAGCGGAGGAACTAGAGATCCTCCAATACCCAACAGTACCCAAGGAGGCAGCCACCTTTCCGGTGCACTACATCCTTCATGAACTTATACTCCGAATGTGGGAGGTGCCTCTCACGGTCTCACCTCAGAGTCGATGTCTCGATGCTATGTATCGTGTATCAGTGTGTCCTGGCTTCCCCACCACTCCATGTCGGTGGAATCGGCGATACACCAAATCAAAAGCTCATATCCTCCCTCCACTCACTCCAGATAGAGAATAGAGAACTCTCGATGCCTTTGGTCGTTGATGCTTTCAAGCATCAGTGCTCTCAGATTAACTCCTATATCCTCTATATGGGAGTATCCTGAAGGAGGTCTCCAGGAATCTCAAGACCTCTGCCCCTCTCCTCCCAGATGACAAGAGGGCAGATTATCTTGTCCTAGTTAAGCATAGCCAAAATGTATCAAAGTTTGTCAATAGAGCTGCCTTCGATGCTTTCGAATGCACAAGCAGGGACTCAGCAATATGCATCAGTGCACGTCGAATTGCATTACTTCAGGCCTCAGATCTTGAACAGTTGGTCCAAGATAAGCTGGGCAACAAACTTGTGCAGGGGAAAACCTCTTTGGCAAAGACTGGCAAGATAAGGCCTCTCAATTAGAGTCCAAAAATACTACTCTAAAGAAACTGTCGAGAGTAACAGCTGACCCTGCTAGGAAAAAAACATCTGCAATGAAGTCTTTCTACAATAATAATAAGAAATTCTTCTCTTCCTATCCTCCTGCTTCTCAGTATCAGGGTCAGGCCCCACAGAAGAGGCAGCAGCCTCCTAAACAAAAGAAAACACAGGTGGCTAAATCTCAATCAGTCCCACATGCACAGTCTGCGCCTGATTTTTGACTCTTTCCTAGTGAACATTGCTGCCCTGTCTCTGCAGGACCCCCACTTCCTCCACATAGCGGGCAGACTGTCTCACTATGCCCACAGATGGCACCTCATCACCTCAGAGCAGTGGACACTCACCATAGTTAAAGAGGGATACAAACTTCAACTGCAAACCCTGCCCCCCTCCACATTCAAGGGGAAATATCAAATGCAACCCACATTCACTGCTGTCCTACGGAAGAGGTTTCTTCTCTTCTATCTCAAGGTGCCATAGAAGATGTCCCAACATCCCAACAGGGAGTGGGCTTCTACTCTCCTTAATTTCTCATTCCAAAGAAAACCAGAGGATACAGGCCCATTCTGGACCCCAGAAACCTCAACAAGTTTCTAGTCCACAAAAAGTTCAAAATGATCTCTCTCGGGGCTCTTCTACCCTGCCTCCAGAGTCAGGACTGGCTCTGCTGTCTAGATCTAAAAGAAGCGTACACACATATCCTCATCAATCCAGGACACAGGAAGTATCTACGCTTCACCTTTCAGGGAAAACATTATCAATACAGAGTCCATTCCTTTGGACTTGCCTCTGCCCCAAGAATCTTTGCAAAGTACATGGCGATCGTGGCCGCATATCTAAGAACTCTGGGGATATTTGTTTTCCCCTACTGAGACGACTGGATAATAAAGGCAGACATCTCCCAAGACGTACTGCTTTCCTTGCATTGTACCATAACAGTACTACAACACTTAGGATTTGTCTTAAAATTCCCAAAATCCAGCTCACTTCAACTCAAAGACTAGAGTTTCTGCCCCAGCTCCGTTGTGCCCATCTGGTCGAGCTAGCATCCCGGACACTCCTATGAGACCATCTGATAGTCCAAGAGATGCTGCACCTCCTTGGGCACATGGCCTCTATAGTACATGTTGTTCCATATGCAGATGGCCCAGTGGACTCTGGCCTCTCAGTGGAAGCAGGCCTCAGGCCTTCTCTGGGACAGGATCCAAGTCACTGCCCTTCTAACCACATCCCTTCAGTTGTGGTGTTCTCCAGAAAACCTGCTTGTAGGGTCACTTTTTCAGATGCCTCCACATCAATGCACCCTAACGACGGATGCCTCCCAACTGGGTTGGGGAGCCCACCTGGGCAACCTGATTACACAGGGGCTCTGGACAGTGCAGGGGTCACAACTCCAGATCAATCTCCTGGAACTTCAGGCTATCTCCAATGCCCTCCGGGTGTTCCAACACCACTTCACAGCACAACAGGTCCTAGTCAGGATGGACAATCAGGTTGCCATATTTTGTGTGAACAAACAGGGAGGAACAGGCTTTTGGGCTCTCACCTCTGGTCCTGGGCCATTGCTCATCATATCCACCTCCAAGCGGTGTGCCCCGGGGGAGTCCATTGTCTTGGCAGACAGACTGAGTCGCATCCTTCTTCCCAACAAATGGTCTCTGCATCCGGACACAACATCCTACATCTTCCAGACTTGGGGAATGCCAGACATAAATCTGTTCATGAATCCGCAAAATACCGAGCTTCTGCACAAGAACTCAGACATCCACCAACCAACAAGTGGATGCCTTCCATCTCCACTGGGGTCAGGGTCTGCTTTATGCGTTCCCTCCCATACCCTTTATTCCCAAGACCCTTTTCAAGCTTCAGTCAAACAGGGGCTTCATGATTCTCATAGCCCCTCATTGGCCGCGGCAACCATGGTTTCCGCTGCTACTATGTCTAACTCGGACTCATCCTCTGTGTTTGGGATGTGCGCTGGATCTCCTCTCCCAGTACAACAGCTCCCTAGTCCATTTCAGTCCTCAGTCTCTCCATCTCAGAGCTTGGCTTCTGAGAGTATAGCTTTACAGGACTTTGGCCTTACTCAAGAGGTTAAGGAGATCCTTTTGGCTTCTAGAAAGCTCTCCACCAGACGTTCATATGCTTTTAAGTGGCATAGATTCTCTGTCTGGAGTTCCCAGAAGGATCTCAATCCCTTTTCTGCTCCAGTGGAGTCACTCCTCCAGTATCTCCTCCACCTGTCCTCGACAGGTCTAAAGACAAATTCGGTGAGAGTCCACCTTAGTGCTATTGCAGCCTCTCACCATCTACTTGATGGGCAGCCTATCTCCTCTCATGAAACGCTCTACTAGTGGTTGTGTGATCTCCTGCTGTCCAAGCCTCCCATTAAATCTCCTCTGGTAGCTTGGGATCTCAATATCTTTCTAGTGCAGCTTCTCAAGCTGCCCTTTGAACCATTAGCCACGACTTCACTTAAATTCCTCTCTTGGAAGGTAATCTTCCTAATTGCCCTCATTTCAGCTAGATGCATTAATGAGCTTCAGGCTTTGGTGGCGGATCTACCCTATATCCGCTTCCACCATGACAAAGTAGTCCTTCGGACTCACTCACACTTTATGCCAAAGGTGGTGTCTCCCTTCCATTTAAACAAGTCAATTTACTTCCAGTTTTCTTTCCTAAACTGCAAGCGTCTAGAGTGGAGGCAACTCTGCACACTCTTGACTGCAAGCATGCAATAGCTTTTTATCTTCAAAGGACCCAGGGTCATCGTAAAGCCTCGCAGTTGTTCATCTCATTTGACCCCAGTCACCTGGAATTATCTGTTTCTAAGCGTATGCCCTCTATATGGATAGCAGACTGCATTTAATTTGCCTATGACAAAGCAAGACTCTCGCTGGAATGGCATTTCACTGCTCACAATGTTTGCGTCATGGCCACCTCAATGGCAAACCTATGCTCAGTAGCATCGACGAAATTTGCAAAGCAGCAACTTGGTCTTCTGTCCATACCTTTGCTGCCCATTACTGTCTGGATGCCATGTTTCATCAGGCTGTATTCCAACACCTCTTTCAGACTTAGATTCAACTTCTACCCTCCGTCCCAGACTTTGAAGATACCAGAAATCCATGTGGGATCCATGACCTCATCATGCCTACTCAGAGGTGAACCTCTGAGGTCACTTCATCTGGCATCTGAGAGCTAGAGAGCCCCATATGTGAAGACTACATTCCTGCTTGTTCGTGGAGATAGCATAGTTACTCACCTATAACAGGTGATCTCCGGGAACAGCATGAAGTTATTCTTCACAACCCACCCTTCTCCCCTGGGGGTTATAGGGTTTCATTTACTCTATTCTCAACTACAAACTCAACTGAAGAGGGGGAGTTGGGAAGGCAGTAAGGCTGTCGTGCAGGCACAGTGGAGTGCTCACAAAAGCTTTCCAATTTGACTCTGGGTAGCATTCCTACACGGTCTCTGTGCCCATATGTGAAGACTAAATTCCTGCGGTTCCCAGAAATCACCTGTTACAGCTGAGTAACTACACTGTCCCACTGGTTGTCCTCCTTCCACCAGGTCTCTGAGATACTAATCATATCTAACCTTTTATTTAGTGCTATATATTCAACTCTCCCATCTTATTTTTTAGATTTCTAGCATTTGCCTGCAAGTATTTTAGAGGTTGTATTTTATTCATATTAATCTGGCTATCAGTAGGCAGGGATAATTTGGAATCTTTAATTTCTGTCTGCTCTGTACTTAAATGCATTTGTTTTACTTTTGTCTTTATTGTAACCTCTCTCTCGGTATGCCCTAACTTCAGTCTTTTACTAGTATCCTTCAAGGATACATCATTCCAAACCATGGGCTCTTGGGCATCTGTCTGCTTTCCTCAATTATCTATTTTAAAAGCTGCTCTATCTCCTTTTTAAATGTTAATGCCAACAACCTGGTTCCATCCCAGTTGAGGTGAAGCCCATCCCTTTGGAAGAGCCCCTTCTTTCCCCAGAATGTTCCCCAGTTCCTAACAAATCCAAACCCCTCTTCCTTGCACCATCGTCTCATCCATGCATTGAGACTCCAGAGCTCTGCCTGCCTTTTGGGTCCTGCGCATGGAACGGGAAGCATTTCTGAGAATACTATTCTGGAAGTTCTGGATTTCAATTTCCTACCTAAAAGCCTAAATTTGCCTTCCAGAACCTCTCAAGCACACTTTCCTATGTCATTGGTAACAACATGTACCAAGACGACAGACTCCTTCCCAGTGCTATCTTAAACCTTGTCTAGGTGACTTCGTGAGGTCCGCTACCTTCGCACCAGGCAGGCATGTCAGCTCATATTCACTAGCCACCCAGATATCTACATGCCTCTTGATCGAGTCAACTATAATGGCTATCCTAACCTCCTCTCGTGGTCATATGGCCCTGGAGAAATCTCCTCAGTGCAAGAGGGTTTTACATCACCTGGAAAACTGGTCCTAGCTACAGGATCATTTCGTGCCACACCAGAGTGATGTCCTCCTGTCACGTGACCCCTCTCCTCCATGGCAATGGCAGACTGGAGTTGGGACTTCAGTGCTATGTCCCTGTAGGTCTTGTCTATACATCTCTCTATCTTCCATATGTCCTCCAAGTCTGCTACTCTAGCCTCCAGAGATCGGACTCGTTCCCTGAGAGCAAAGAACTCCTTGCACCTAATGCACACGTTGACCCATCACCAACTGGGAGAAAATCATACATGTGACATTCAGTGCAAAGGACTGGAAAGCCCCCATCTCACTGCTGGACTGTTATCTGCATCTTAGTTTTAAGGTTTTGTTTAGGTATTAAAGTTGTTTACTTAGGTTTGCTGGCTATACTTATACTAATAGGTTTTAGAGCCTATAAAGCTAAGTTTATCCCTGGAGTGGGAGGGAGAGAAAGACTGCTTAAAAGCTGGCTTGCTACACATTGTCCTGACCTGTGCTTCTAAGGTAAAGTCTTACCAATTTCCTGGGTGATTCGCACAGCCCTTGGTTTGATAGAGGGGGCCTTTCATATTGCCCCTTTGATCTGTCACTTGCTTTTAACACCTATTTAAGACAACTTCACAGATCGTTTGCTTCCTAACTGGAAGATCTCTTTGTAAAGGTCTCTAGAAACTATTTACTCAGAGACTATTTATTCTATTTGTATGCTAAGCTATATTCTGATTTGATTTAAATGAAAAGCTCTCTGGAAAAAAATCTATTTCAGAAACTATTTACTCTATTTTACTTTCTATGATAAGCTATACTTTGATTTGATTTAAAGGAAAAGCTCTCTGGTGGTACTAAGACCTGACTGACTCAACAAAAACACTGAATTTTAAAATACACAGATTTAAACATAAGAATTCCCTTTTTCCCCAAGATTTAGAGTATATTCCAGAAGATAAATACTTACAAGTACAGATCTATTTCCTGCTGTAGTAGTTCCTTTTGGTAGTCCTTTACCTTGACTGTTGTGTAAAGTTCCGTTCATTGCATCTCAAAAAGATATAGTGCGATTTAAAAAGGTAGAGAGAAAGGTGATCAAAATAATAAAGGATATGGAACAACTCCCCTATGAGAAAAGGATTAAAGAAATAAAGGCTCTTTAGCTTGGAAAAGAGGTTGCTAAGGGGAAGGTATGATAAATGACTATAAAAATCATGCATGGAGTAAAATGAGTAAATGTGTCTTACCCAAGTTTAATTTTCCTGTTTAATGTATACCCAAGTTATTATACCTGTTTCACTGTAAGCACAAATCACGAAATTGAGATGTGCAACTCTTATGTTCATTGTAAACCGCACTGATGTCGAATAGCGCGGTATAAAAGAGACTGCAAATAAATAAAACACGCAACCTTTGTAATTTGTTGCTGGAAGATGTGGTAAATGCAGTTATTGTAGTTGGGTTTAAGTAAGGATTAGACAAGTCCCAGGAGAAAATGTCCATAAATGATTATTAACAAGATAGGTCTGTAGTAAGTAGGTAGAATGCAGTCTGTCTACTTTTCTTGATCCTATCGGAAACCTGTAATTTGGTTTGGCAACTGTTGGAAGCAGGGATGGAGCTTTGGTCTGAGCCAATATGGCAGTTCTTACATAACTGAAAATTTGCATAGAAGCTCCTTCTAATATCTTCTTTTTGGGGGCTGAAAATATAACAAATCACTTTTACTAATCTCTTCCAGAAGAATGCTTGAGTGCATAAGGAGAGGAATCACCAGCAGGAAGAAGGTGGTAATAATGCCTCTGTATAAGTTTCTGATGAGACCGTATTTGGAGTATTGTGTACAGTTCTAGAGACTACACCTTCAAAAAGATATGAACAGGATGGAGTTGGCGAAGAGGATGGCTATAAAAATGGTCCGTGATCTTTGTCATAAAGCATATGGGGAGAGAGTTAAAGCTCAATATGTATACTTTGGAAGAAAGATGAGGGAGATATAATGCAGTAGACATTTAAATGTCTGCATGGCATAAGTGCACAGGAAGAGAGCCTTTTTTATTTGAAAGAAAGCTCTGAAACAAGGAACATAGGATGAAGTTGATAAGGGATAGAATCTAGAGTAATCTAAGGAAATATGTCTTTATAGAAAGAGAAATGGATGCATGGAAGACTCTCCCAGCCAAGGTGGAGTAGGCCAGGACTGTATCTGAATTCAAGAAATCATGGAACAAGCACAGAGGAATCTATCAAGGAAATGGAGGGGGATTGTAGAGATTAGTTTTTGGTAGATGGGCAGACTGGATAGCTCATTTGGCCTTTATGCGCTGTCATGTTTCTGTTTTTATGTTTCTCTATGATTTACAACAGGAGTAGCCTAGTGGTTAGAGCATTGGCTTAGTAACCAAGAGACCAGGATTTGATTCCCACTAGCACTCTTTGTGGCCTTGGGCAAGACACTTAACTCTTCATTGTCTCAGAAGAAAGGCCTGGCAGTCTACTTACGGTTACACTGCCAAGAAAACCTAGGAGCTGCTGGGTCGCAGGAGTCAGAATTGACTCGAAGGCACACATTACATTGCATGATTTACAACAGCTTTGTTTCTTAAAGTATAGTATGAATGCTTCAGCTGGCAAAACAGATTATTATCTAACAGATAATTCCGTCTTCAGTCCTTCTGTTCCTTTCGTGGTCTGACAGTTCACAGCATCATTGAACACAGAAAAGAATATAGGATAAAGCTAAGAGACAGAAAGAGAAATAAGGATAGCAAAAGTAAAGGCAGAAGAAAAAATGGTTAAAAATGTGAAGCATAGAGACAAAACCTTTTTTTTCAGGTATGTTCAGGAGAAGAGGAAGACCAGAGGTGGAATTGCAAGACTCAAGTGCCGAGCAAAATATTCTTGGAAAGTGATATTGAAAAAGCAAAAATGCTAAACAAATATTTCTGTTATGTATTCACTAAAGAAAATCCTGGAGAAAAAGCACGTATGATTGACAAATATATAAATGGGAATGGAGTAGATGCTATTCCATTCGCAGAAGATGTTGTTTTTGAACAGCTTGCAAAACTGAAAGTGGACAAGGCCATGGGACCGGATGGAGTACATCCCAGGATACTGAAAGAGCTCAGAGAGGGTTCTGGCAAGGCCTTTAAGGATGTTTTTAATAGATCATTGGAGATTTGAGGTTCCACAGGATTGGAGAAGGGCTAATGTGGTACCTCTTTGTAAATTTTTTTTTTTTTTTTTTGCTGTATTTGTATGATTGATTTGTTGAGGAATCCTGGGCTGAGAGATCACCAGAAATGCCATTTTTTTTTTTGTTGTTTTTATATATTATTTTGCATGTTCTGTATTATTTGGTTTTCAATAAACAGAGTTTACAAAAAAAAAAAGGAAGAGGTGACAAACTATAGGCTGATAAGTCTTACCTTGGTGGCGGAAAAACTAATGGAGGTACTCCTGAAACAAAGATTAGTGGACTTTCTAGAAACCAATGGGTTGCATGATCTGAGGCAACATGGTTTTACCAAAGGATGATCATGCCAAACAAATTTGATGGAGTTCTTTGACTGGCGACCAGAGATCTAGATCAGGGGCATGCATTGGATGTGATCTACCTGGATTTCAGCAAATCCTTTGATACTGTCCTCATAGGAGGCTTATCAATGAAGTGAGCAGCCTGGGGATGGTTCCTAAGGTGGTGAACTGGATCAGAAATTGGTTGACTGACAGATGATAGAGAGTGGTGGTAAATGGAACTCGCTCAGAAGAAAGAAAGGTGAGTAGTGGCATACCACAAGGATTAGTTCTGGGACCGGTATTATTCAATGTATTTGTGAGTGATATTGCTGAAGGACTGAAGGGAAAAGCCTGCTTTTTTGCAGATTACATGAAAATTTGCGACAGAGTGGACTCTTCTAAACGAGTGGACATGAGGAGAGATCTACAAAAACTGGAAAAATGGTCTAATGCATGGCAGTTAAGATTTAATGCGATGAAGTGCAGTGTCATGCACTTGGGATACAGAAATCCAAAGGAATTGTATGCAATAGGGGGTGAAAGGTTAGTGTCCACGGACCAGGAGAAGGATCTTGGAGTGATAGTGTCTGAGGATCTCAAAATGGCTAAACAATGTAACAAGGCAGTAGCCAAAGCCAGAAAGATGCTGGGTTGCATGCAGAGAGGAATAACCAGCAGAAAAGATAAGGTAATAATGCCCCTGAACGTGTCATTGGCGAGGCCTCACTTGGAGAATTGTGTTCTCTTTTGGAGACCATATCTCACCAAGCATATTAAAAGTCTTGAAACTGTTCAGAGGAAGGCGACCAAAATAATTTGGAGGCTGCGCCAGAAGACATATGAGAAGAGACTTGAATACCTAAGTATGTATACCCTAGAGGAGAGGAGGGACAGGGGAGATACGATATAGACCTTTAAATATTTAAAGGATATTAATGAACAAACAAACCTTTTTCAAAGAAGGGGATGCTGTAAAACTATAGGATATAAAATTAAGCTGCAAGGAGGTAAACTTAAAAGCAATATCAGGATTTTTTTTTCAATAAAAGGGAGTAGATGCTTGGAATGCCCTCCCAATATAGGTGGGTGGGGCAAATACAGTGATGGAATTCACAGTGGCATGGGACAGACACTTGTAGATCCCTTTATAGCAAGAGGATAAAATCAAAATACACGTAAACATCTTTTATACTTCAACAAAGAGAGGGGGAGTGACCTGCATAGAGCTGTGGGTAAGACAGTAAACAAAGGCATGGGGGGTGATCTGCATGGAGCGGCGGGTACAACCCTAAACAAAGGCATATGGGGGGGGGGATGACCTGCACGGTGTGGCAGGTACAACTACTCTAGCTACCTTACTGGACAGACTAAATGGACCATACTGGTCTTTATCTGCTTTCATACTACATTACTATGTATGGTACTATGTTGTATAGGAGAAGGACATTTGGGAACTGACATGTCATCTTAACCACATAAATCTCCATCCCTTAGTCAAGACTCTGCACAGGACATGCCTACCAGATCTAAATGTTTCTCCGGGAACAAGCAGGAAGTCAGTCCTCACATACGGGTAACGTCAGCGCCAATGGAGCCCCTGCAGAAGCATCTCCCCAGCTTTCAAAGAAAGCCTTTGGGAGATGCCACCACACTTGCGTGGTCCCCCTTCCGCCCAGGGGTGCCATCTTCCTCAGTCTCCTTTTTTTGTGGAGCCCAACAGAGGTCTGTCATTTTCCCCGGAAAAAGTTGATCTTTTGTACATTAAACTGTCACTTCGTTCTCTGGTTAGCACCAGTCCCTTTCCCGCCTCCGAGCCCGGTTGACCCGGCATCGAGTCTTGAACCCGCTTTCCATTTTCTTTTTCAGCACGGTTTCGTGCCTTTTTTCTATCCACTGCCCCAATAGCCAGTGGGTTCAAAAAGTGAGATCGGTGCGCAAAAAACAATTCCCTCATCGATACACATCACTGCTGCCTCCGGTGTCTAGGTGCCGACCATGACCCAGAGATCTGTGCTCTGTGCAAAAAGATGTCTGTGAAGGCCATCCAGCATCATCAGCAAAAGCAAGATGACTTCTTTCACAGGTCATATTCTGCCCCGGTATGCCCGGTAGCCTCATTTTCTACGGCACAGCACGGGTCCTTGGAGTCGCGTAAAGCCCCCGCGGAGCCCGATTGGGTCCTCAGACACTCCGAAAAGAGTTCCCTGGAGCGGGAATGCATAAAGAAGAAATAATCTTCGAGAACTTTATCCTGAGACTCAGACACACAGGGCAAGTCCCATGCTAGGTCCCACAGTCCGCGGAGAGTACCCAAGGAGTCGGAGCGAGAGAGGCCAGTGAATGTTCTCTGAACAGACGCTGAGGTCTCTGGCGACGGGTCCCGGACTCCCGAGGCTTGTCCAATTGAGGACTCCCTCTCCTCCACACTGACGCCGGACCCAGTAACCCCAGTGTCCACGTAGAAGGCTGCAACTCCTGAGTGGGAAGCCAGGATAATGGTGCTGGAGCGCAGTGTCACTGCCTTCCTTGCCTTGCAGCAAGCGTCTATGCCCGGCCCTGCCGGTGCTCACACCGAGACCGCAGGGACCTTGATTTCGAGGACTCCCTGGGTTGCCGAAATGATCCTCACAAGCTCAGAGCCTTGAGCCGATCCTCGGCATGGGTCTTGATCTTGCTCCCAGTCCTCTGGAGTGAGATCCTTCCTGGCGAGTGCTTGTGGCTCTGGCCAAGCAGCTGCCATGGGTCATCGAGGCACCGACCTGGGCCCTACACCCCTGGTGTTGTAGATCCTCGAGTCCTCGACTGAGAACTCCGACTGGGAGTCAGAGGACGAGGCATCCCTAGAGACATGTAAACACCGCGATCTCCATTGAACCGATCTCCCCTGGCGTCACGGCACCGGTCACCGTCCAGGGACACATCGTTCCTCGAGTTTGTTCGAGACATGGTGAAAGCCTTGTCCCTCACCATGGAGGAGGACCCTCACATGGAGGAGATTGAAATCCTCCATTATGAAGCCCCACCAAAAGAGGCCCTGACTGTCCTTGTCCCCGCCATCCTTGGGCAGCTCCTCCTTTGAATGTGGGAGACACCAGTATCGGTATCAATAGTTAGCCAGTGCCTCGACACCATGCATCAAGTCCAGCAGGGCCCCGGCTTCTGGAAGGCGCATCTCCCACACACCTCTATGGTGGTAGAGTTGACCATGTGCTGGCAGAAGTACCCAAAGACTCACTTCTCCATACCCCTGGACAGGGAGTCCCGCGCGCTCGACACCCTCAGATACAAATACTACCAGGGCTCGATGCTTGGTTGCCGAATTTAAGCCTACCCGCTGTATATCGGCATGTACCTGGCAAAGGAACTCACAGGTTTCTCTGCGGGTCTCGGTAGGGAACATCTCCAGTGGTTCGAAACCCTCACAAAGTGCGTCGGGGAGTGCTCGACGTACATGTCTCGGGCTACCTACAATGGCTTTGAGTCAAACATGAGGGTGGCCGCATCGACGCTCAACGCCATTTCTGGCTCCAGGCATCAGACCTCGAGCAGTGGGTCCAAGAGAAACTCCTTGACGTCCCTTGCCTCGTGGAAACCTATTCGGCAAACCGATGGAGGAAAAGGCGGCGGAGATTGAGACAGAGTTCCTCACGAGGACTTGACTCTCCAGGAAGACCTCCACCGTCCCTAAGAAGAAACCGTAGAGGAAGAGGCCCCCTTTTTCAGAGAAAGGGCCAGCCTTATCGAGGCTACCTCCAATACCAGACCCCACAACAGGATCACCAGGGCAAGGGAGTGGGCCAAGGCCCACGCAAGCCTAAGAGCTCCAAGCCCTAGACCCTGGCTCCTGCCCAGGCTGGGTTGGGGTTTTGACTCTTTGAGCATAGCCTTTCCAACCCTTAGGGAGCAGCTGCCAACAGAGGGGCATCTGATTCATTTCACCTATCAGTGGCCTGCCATCACCACTGACTCCTGCACACTCCAAGTAGTCAGAGAAGGCTGTCTCCTTCACTTGGACCAGACGTCTTACCCTTTCTTTCCAGGAGAGCCCCCTCGGACTCCCTGCTCCAGGCCCTGCTACTGCAGGAACTTACAGGCGTCCTTACAGCCAGAGCCATGGAGCTAGTACCCCACCACCTCAGGGGCAAGGGGTTCTACTCCCAATGCTTTCTGGTCCTGAAAAGAACAGAGGGCCTAAGGCCCATTCTGAACTTGTGAAACCTGAACAAGTTCCTGGTGCAGGAGAAGTTCAAGATACTCTCCCTTGGAACATTGCCGCCCTACCTCCAGTGAGGAGATTAGCTATGCACCTTGGACCTAAAGGATGCTTACACTCACGTCTTCATTCATCCCAGTCATAGGCTGTATTTAAGGTTCATGGTCAGGGGTAACCACTACCAGTACAGGGTACTATCCTCTGGTCTAGCCTCCACGCCAATAGTCTTCACCAAATGCCTGGCAGTGGTGGCCGCCTACCTCCATCTCCAAGGAGCCTTCGTCTTCCCATATTTGGACGATTGGCTTATAAAGGGGATCACGGCCACAAAGGTGCAACAGGCCATGGCCCGTACCATCAATGTACTACAGCATCTGGGGTTTGTGATAAACCACCCAAAGTCTCACCTCACTTCAACATAGGCCCTGGCTGAAGAGTGTCCAGTCGAGCCCCTATGAACTCCAAGTCCTTTCTTCCCTTGGACAGGGCAATGCCATCATGTAATGTCGGCATGGTCCATGCTCTGCCTACTAGGCCACATGGCGTCAACAATCCATGTGGTTCCCAATGCCCGCCTTCACATGCGGGCAGCACAGTGGTGTTTCCGCTCCCAGTGGATACAAGCCACAGGCAGGCTCCAGGACAAAGTCTGTGTCCCGACAACTAGTGGAGTCACTCGACTGGTGGCAGGCCACACAGCACCTGCAGGAGCACACAGCACTTCCAGTCCCAAAATCCCCAGAGAGTCCTCACCACGGGCACCTCCTTATTGGGCTGGGGTTCCCATGGTGAGGAACTCCGCATGCAGGGCAATTGGTCCCTGGTGGAGAGCCAGCAGCAGATCAACCTGCTGGAGCTGAAGGCCATTTTTCTGGCGATCAAGGCCTTCCACCACCACGTGCGGAACCAGTCAGTGCTATTCCAAATGGACAACCAGACCATGATGTTCTGACTAAATAAGCAAAGGGGGGCATGAGGTCTCACCGCCTCTGCCAGGAAGCAGTAGCCCTCTGCTCTTACACAATTGGGCAGGGAATGCTTCTCAGGGCGGTATACCTCCCGGGCCAGGACAGTGCCCTGGCGGACAGACTGAGCAGGGTCCTCCAGCTGCACAAATCCCAGAGTGGCACAGAGGCTCTTCTGACTCTAGGGCACCCCAAGTTTGGACTTCTTCACCAGACCAACCAATGCCCAGTTGCCCCACTTCTGCTGTCCCCAGCTGCATCTGTCTCGGGTAGCGGCAGACCGCCTTCCTCTTCTCATGGTCAGAGGTCTTTTGTATACCACCTCTCCCACACCACTAATCGCACAAACCCTCTTCAATTTCCTGCGGGACAAGGCTTCCATGATTCTGGTGGCCCCACGGTGGCCCAGGTAGCCTTGGCTTCTCCTGTTGCTCCGCCTCTGGACAGAACTCTTGGTTCTTCGGGGGCACACTCCGGGGCTACTGACCCAGGAAGATGGCTCCCTTCTTCACCCCAACCTGGGGTCCCTGACGTTAACAGTATAACTGCTGAAAGGTATCCTTAGCACCCTTCAGCTTCCCAAGGGAGGTGGAGATAGTCCTCCTGGCCCTCCCGTAAGAACTCCACCAGACAGGCCTATGTCTTCAGTGTGGTATGTAGAGCAGTGAGTTGCCAGGTGCATACGGTGCTGCAGTACCTGCTTCACCTCTCGCAAACCGGACTCATGTCAAATTCCGTCACACCATCATTCTATAGAGGGCAAACCTCTTTCTGCTCAGTCCCTCATTACTCGATTTATGCTGGGCTTTCTGCTCTCTAAGCCTCCCATCTGCCTGCCCCCAGCGGAATGGGACCTCAACGTGGTCTTGACACAGCTCACCAAGGCACCTTTTGAACCTGTGGCTACCTGCCATTTCCATTACCTTTCCTGGAAGCTCGTCTTCCTGGTTGCACTTACCTCTGCCCGCAGAGTCAGCGAGCTTCAGGCCTTGATGGCCGAGCCACCCTACACCAGGTTCAACAAGAACAGGCTCATACTTCACACCCATCCTAAATTCCTTCCAAAGGTGGTATCCATGTTCCACCTCAACCAGGAGGTAGTGCTCCCCACCTTTTTTCTATGGCCCCATGCTGATAAGACGGTGGCCAATCTCCATCATTCACTATCCGAACATCTCAGAAACACCCCAAGATGCATCCAACCCTGTCATTAATCCTTATGTTCCTTACCTCTGGGCTCCTCCAGCATATCGCATGCCTTCAATCCTGGCATCAATAACATACCGATCCTCTACAATAATGGAAGGAGATGGTCTGAAAACCCCCGCCACACCACAATAAAAACCAGCAATACATTCCATCCACACCTACTTCACATCCCTCTACAAAACATTAAGAAGAATCAAACTGAGAAACACCATCACCAATGCCTACTGAAATGCGCTCTTATAAATGCCAGATCAATACACTCCAAATGGCCAGTAGCCACCGACCTGATACCTCTCCATGATCTTGATATTCTAATGATCACTGAGACATGGCTGCCCGACTGCGACAACGTACTCATTAACCAGATGTCACCATCAGGCTTCTCCCTCTATTCCTGCCATAGGACCAACCAGAAGGGAGGTGGAACACTCATCCTTGCTAAAGCCGAACTACAATTTAAACTAAGCAATGCCACCAGCACAACCCACCTTGAAACGATCACCATATCAAATGAGAACTGTACAATCAGCCTACTTTACCGAGCACCAACACCATCATCAGATGACCTACCGACAATAATCGACCTTGCCTGTAACTCAAACAATCCTCGCTCCCCAAATTGGTTACTAGGAGATTTCAACCTGCCTTCCCTACAAGATGACCATGCAGCAGCCTTCCTGGAAGCACTTGAGGAGCTGGGCTACAAACAACTTGTCGACTCTCCTACTCACAGTAAGGGAGGTAAGCTAGACCTTATCTTCACCCCTCAGACTGAGGTCGACACAACCCTAGGCCTGGCGCTATCCATAACACCAGTACCCTGGTCTGACCATAACCTACTCAGATTCTACATACCTATGAACCGCTACAACAAGAGCAGCAATAAATCCAATGCCCCCTCTAGAACTCCAACAGCACGCTTTCGGCCCCTCGTTAAGAATGATGTTCTCGAGAAGGTCCTACCTCTCCTTACTAACACAACCCTCGACCTAGATGAACTGGTATTCAACTGGGATGAGAGCCTCAGAGCTGTCGACTGCCTCCCTCACACTGGCAAGAAACTAAGGAAACGAGAACATGCACCATGCTACTCCAAAGACCTGCGAGCATCACTCCTCCACCTATGCATGCTCGAGAGACAGTGGCGCCGAACCCAAACCTCTGAGGCACATGCCGCATACACCTCACACTTAATTATTCACCGAGAGAAAATAATGCAAAAAAGGAAGCATTACCATACGGACATACTAAAACGTTCAATGAACAAACCACACGACCTGTTCAGTATTGTAAAGTCCTTAACAGGGGATCCAGCACTGGCTCAACCACCCATGCCTCAGCCGCAGGACTACGCCGACTGTGTACAATCGAAGATGATCCAGACCAACATGGGCACAACCACCATAAACCACACCACCCTGCATAAAATTCCCCAGTCAGCACCATTGCTCAAATTCAGTGAGGTATCCAATAAAGAGATCGAGGACATTATAGCCTCTATTAACCTCACCACTGCACCCAACGATCCCTGTCCGGCCAGTTGGATTAAAGAGCTACAATGTGACCTAAGTCAAATCCTGAGCAGAATTCTAAACCAATCCTTTTCAAATGGTTCTTTCCCACAGAGTCTAAAACACACTTCAATCAGACCACTGCTGAAAAATAGCAGACTCGACCCATCTAAAGTTGAATCATACAGACCAATTTCGAGCATCCCCCTGCTCACCAAAATCATCGAAAAGGTTGCCCAGTGACAAATCCAACAGCATGTCGACGCCGAAGCACCGTTGGACCCATCCCAACATGGCTTTAGGGAAGCACATGGTGTGGACACCATCCTCACAACCCTCTTTAATAACCTAGTCACAGGAATTGACAACATCCACCAAGGATTCGTTCTCATTTTCATGGACATTTCAGCCACCTTTGACTCTGTGAATCATGAGATACTATTACAACGCCTCAAGGAAAAGGGGATACAAAGTACTGCATTGGACTGGTGCAAATCATACCTGTCCAATAGATGGCAACAAGTCAGGGCGGGTTCCATGACCTCAGAGCCATTTCTTCAGACACAGGGGTTGCCACAGGGATCATCCCTATCTGCATTGATGTTTAACATTTACATGCAGGCCATCTGTTGTTTGATCCGCTCCTTAAACATCCAATGTCTCGCCTATGCAGACGACATCCTGCTATACATGCCGTTCACGATCAACTAGCCAGATTTCTCCCCAATAATAAGATGCTTCGAAGCAGTAGCTGACTGGCTCATTACCCAAAACCTACGGATTAATCACAGCAAAACCGATGTTCTATTCGTCACGAGAAACCAGAAGTTTACGCCACCTTCGTCATTACTAGTCAACAATGCTGAGTTGAAAACTAAATCCACAATTCGTTATCTAGGCATTACGCTTAATCAACGGCTCGACATGAAAACACATGTGAAAAACGCCACGAAAGCAGTATATCACAAGATACGAACACTACGTCATCTTCGCCCACTGCTCGACTTCACCGACTACCGAACAATCTTCCAAGCCTTAGTGATCCCACATCTGGACTTCGCTAATATCATCCTCCACGGACTCCCACAGTCAACACTAAATCCGCTATGACTTGCCATGAACTCAGCCGCAAGAGTACTTGTAGGATTATCAAGATCCGACCACATAACGCCAGTCCTGAAGAAACTCCACTGGCTTCCTTTGCAGGCCAGAATCCATTACAAGACCCTAGTCCTGACATTGAAAGCTCTAAAAAATCATCCCCCCACGCCCATCAGCAAGTTGATTCATAGCAGGCCGGACAACAGAAATAGAAGACCTACAATGATGAACAAATTAGAAGTCCCCAAGATGATGACAAAATGCACAAAGACAACAGCCAGTAGGGCCTTCTCGATATTCACACCTAGAACCTGGAATGCCCTCCCATCTGAAATTTGAGACATCACAAGCCTGGCTTTATTCAGAAAAGCCTTGAAATATCACCTTTTCCTAAAATACTATCCATCAACTAACCCAGGAAAACACCCAACCAGCACTCTGCCTGCCTGCCCAAGCCGCCCCAACACTCCGACCCAGAAAGAAAATGGTTAGCCAGCTCACATCCCCTGTTCCACACCGCCCTGACCCACAAACGTATGTGTAATATGCGAAGGATTTGCAGATAGTGTAAAGTTAATTTGTATATAGTTTCCCCGGTTACATCCATGTTCACTGCCCCGTTCATTGTAAACTCAGTGTTGCTTGTTGCATTGTAGTATGTTCTGTTCAATGTACACCGCACTGATCCTAATAGCGCGGTATAGAGGAAATGTAAATAAAATAAATAAATAAACTGTATAACTGCTGAAAGGTATCCTTAGCACCCTTCAACTTCCCAAGGGAGGTGGAGGAAGTCCTCCTGGCCTCTCTTAAGAACTCCACCAGACAGGCCTATGCCTTCAGTGTGGTATGTAGAGCAGCGGGTTGCCAGGTGCATATGGTGCTGCAGTACCTGCTTCACCTCTCGCAAACCGGACTCATGTCAAATTCCGTCAGAGTGCACTCTCAGCACACCATCATTCTATAGAGGGCAAACCTCTTTCTGCTCAGCCCCTCATTACTCGATTTATGCTGGGCTTTCTGCTCTCTAAGCCTCCCATCTGCCTGCCCCCAGCGGAATAGGACCTCAACGTGGTCTTGACACAGCTCACCAAGCCACCTTTTGAACCTATGGCTACCTGCCATTTCCATTACCTTTCCTGGAAGCTCGTCTTCCTGGTCGCGCTTACCTCTGCCCGCAGAGTCGGCGAGCTTCAGGCCTTGGAGGCCGAGCCACCCTACACCAGGTTCAACAAGAACAGGCTCATACTTCACACCCATCCTAAATTCCTTCCAAATGTGGTATCCATGTTCCACCTCCACCTCAAGTGCTCCCCACCTTTTTTCTATGGCCCCATACTGATAAGGCGGTGGCCATTCTCCATACTCTGGATTGTAAGAGGGCCCTGTCCTTCTACCTGCAATGTGCCCAGAGCCACCGCAGTGCCTCGCAGCTTTTCATGTCCTATGATCACAGCCATCTGGGGGAGGCTGTTACTGAGCGGACCCTATCCACCTGGATGGTGGACTACATCACCTTCTGCCACGATCAGGCTGGGCTCTCGTTGGAGCACCTGGTCCCAGCACACAACGTCAGGGCTATGGCAACCTCGGTTGCAAGCTTGCGCTTTGTCCCTATGGCAGACCTCTGCCAGGCCGCCACCCGGTCCTCAGTCCACACCTTTTCAGTTCACTACTGCCTGGAGAGGGAGTCCCGATGGGACAGTGCCAGGCTGTACTCTGTAATTTCTTCGGAGTCTAGGCAACTCGTACTCTCTGACGCTTCTGTGTTCAGGCTATCGGAGTGCTGGTTCTCCCTGGACACTGCGGTCCTTAGAGTCTCTCCTCAGACTCTCTTATGGCTGCTCATGGCTGGGCTATGTTTTCTATAGGTTCTCATAGGTTCTGTAGGTTCTTGTAGCTAAGGAGTCTCATATGTGAGGACTGACTTCCTGCTTGTTCCTGGAGAAAGCATAGTTGCTCAGCTGTAACAGGTGTTCTCCAGGAAAAGCAGGAATCGGTCCTCACAACCCTCCCTCCTCCACTTGGAGTTGTTGTAAAGGTTTTTGCCACCTTCTTTTGTCAACTCTAGCTATGTCATCTGACTGAGTAAGATGGTATCCTGGGCGGGAAGGGAACCACACATGTGTGGTGGCACCTCACAAAGGCTTTCTTTGAAAACTAATGAGATTATTCCGCGGGTGCTCCGCCGGTGCTGATGTCACCCGTATGTGAGGACTGATTCCTGCTGTCCCTGGAGAACACCTGTTCAGGTGAGTAACTATGCCATACAGAGGGCACCACAGTCATATACCACTCCTGGCAGGACCCAAGAATCTGGTATACCATATTCATCACCTACACTGGAAAAGAACTATGTGATAGAAGGCCATGCCTATCTTTCTTTTTCTTTTCTCTCCCAGCTATTTTAACATGTTATAGGGATGTTTCATGCCACCACACATGGTCAAAAATTAAATGTAGAAAGAAATACACATCTTGAGATAGAAGAGTGAGTTCTGTCACTTTTTTCATGTTCCTTTTGAAAAGACCTCTGTTCATTATTGAAAATAGGCAGAGGATATCTTTCAGTTGTACCAGGTGTTTGCAAACAAATGCAGGCCATTCAAGACTTTGGAGTACTCTCTCCTAGTAGTAGCACCACACCTCTAAAGCTGATGCCTATTGCTTGACTGGGAGCCAAGATGACCACCAGTTTTTTAGCTGCCATCTCAGACCAACCTTTCTGTATCTGATATAGAATTGGAATGCTAGGGCCTGATTCTTCCAGTTCAGGTTTTCAACCAGTCGATGCTTGAATGTTCTGGGGTTTACCTTTGTGTGGAGTTCACTTAACCCTCCATTGTTTCAGACTCAAAATTTGTGTGTGGCGGGGAGGGGATTTTCAAGGCAATTAATACAGTTAGCAGACCTGCTAACCACATTAGAACATAAGAACTTAAGATATGCCATACTGGGTCAGACCAACAGCCAGCAAGCCCAGTATCCTGTTTCCAACAGTGGCCAATCCAGGTCACAAATTACCTGTCAGGTTCCCAAAAAGGTACACAAATTCCACAATGCTTATCTCGGGGTAAGCAGTATATTTTCCTGGCCCTCTTTAATAATGGTTGATGGACTTTTCCTCCAGGAATTTGTCCAAACCTTTTTTTTTTTAAATCCAGCTACACTAAGTGCTTTTACTACATCCTCCGGTAATGAATTCAAGAGTTTGATTACTCATAGAGTAGGACTACAAAAAGGGACTGTTACTCCTGAAGAGAGGTCTGCAATTGTAAGTATTTACTTCTGGAAATTTTTCAAAATCTTGGTGAAAAAGGAATTCTTTAGATTAGAGCTGTTTAATCTGTGAATTCAGTGTATTTGTTAAATCAGTCAAGGCCTTGTAACAGCAAAGAACTTTTAGTTAAATTAAAAACTCAACAGGTAGCTTTCAGTTTAAATTTAAAACCCAGCAGAGAGCTTCTAGTTTAAACGTAATACTCAGTCAGGGCCTAGCAGCAGCAAAGAGCTTTCAGTTTGAATTTAAAATACAACAGAGAGCTTTTCGGTTAAATTTAGAACCCAAGACTTCCTCTATCCAAGCAAGGACTGTGAATCATCCAGGAAATTGGTCACAGATTACCTTAGAAACACAGGACAGGGTACTGTATAGCAGCCAGCTTTTAATAAGTCTTCTTTCCCTCTCTCCCTTCCCGACACCCACCCACCCACCTGGGAATAATCGTAATTTTATAGGTACTTAAACCTCTTAAAGGAAAGGAGGTGCCATATTCATTCTCCGGTGCAGCTGTTCATCCTAATCAGGCATATATTAAGGACCTGAGATTAATTAAGTTTCAGGTGAACAAAGTACATTAAATATACTTTTATTAGTAGAGGTATCCCCAGCAATCCTTAGTAAATTAGAACTTAAATGCCTAAACACAACTTTAAAACTAAGATGCAGACAGCAGTCCAGCAGTGAGATGGGGGTTTTGCAGTCTTTTGCATCGAGTGTCACATGTATGATTTTCTCCCAGTTGGTGAGGGGTCTTACGTGTGCACTAGGTGCAAGGACCTCTTTGCTCTCAGGGAACGAGTCCGATCTCTGGAGACTAGAGTAGCAGACTTGGAGGACATAAGGAATACGGAGAGGTACATAGATGAGACCTACAGGGATATAGTATTGAAGTCCTACCTCCAGTCTGGCAGCATCCCTGTTGCCATGGAGGAGAGAGGTCATGTGACAGGAGAGCATCACCCTACTGTGGCAGGAAGTGATCCTGTAGCTAGAACCTGTCCTCCAGGTGCTATAAAACTCTCTCGCACCAAGGAGGTTTCTCCAGGGCCATTTGCCCATGAGGGAAGGGTTAGGACAGCCGATAGCTGGGTGACTGGTAGTCGTGAGGATTGCCTGGTAACATGCCTGCCTGGTGCAAAGGGAGCGGACCTCACGCGCCACTTAGACAACATCTTAGATAGTGCTGGGGAGGAGTCTACTGTCTTGGTACATGTCGATAGTAATGACATAGGAAAGTGTGGTAGGGAGGTTTTGGAGGCTAAATTAGGCTTTTAGGTAGGAAGTTGAAATCCAGAACTTTCAGGGTAGCATTCTCCAAAATGCTTCCTGTTTCACGCGCAGGACCCAAAAGGCAGACAGAGCTCCGGAGTCTCAATGTGACGATGGTGCAAAGATGAGAGTTTTGGATTTGTTAGGAACAGGGAAACATGCTGGGGAAATGAGGGGGGCTTCCGAAGGGATGGGCTCCACCTTAACTGGGACGGAACCAGGCTGCTGGCATTAACCTTTCAAAAGGAGACAGAGCAGCTTAAAAAATAATGGTGGAAAGCCGACAATTGCCCAAGATCACATAGTTCAGAACAATGTATCCTTGAAGGGATACTAGCAAAGGGATACTATCACCAAAAAGGTTCCAATAAAGACATAAATACCCCAAATGCCTTGAGTACAGAGCAGACAGAACTTACAGTGGAGGAGTGGCCTAATGGTTAGAGTACTGGCTTGGGAACCCAGAGACCAGGGTTCGATTCCCACTAGCACTCCTTGTGGCCTTGGGCAAATCACTTAACCCGCCATTGCCTCAGAAAAGTCCAAGTTATCAATGTCCCTGTTTAATGTACATTACCAAGTTTAAGTTTCAGTGTAAACTGCTTTGATTGTAATGATAAAGCGGTATATAAAACCTGTTAAATAAATAAAAATTAAATAAAGATTCCAAATTACCCCTGCATACCAATAGTCAGATTAATATAAATAAAATACAGCCTCTAAAATGCTTGTATACAAATGCTATTAGTTTGAAAAATAAGATGAGAGAGTTAGAATATATAGCACTAAATGAGAGGTTAGATATGATTTGGTATCTGAGACATGGTGGAAGGACAACTAGTGGGATACTGTGATACCTGAGTACAAACTATATCGTAATGATAGAGCAGATCAAATTGGTTGAGGGGTTGCACCCTGTTAGAGGAGGGCATTGAGTCACAAAGGATTAAAGTTTTGCAGAAAACAAAATTTGCTGTAAAATCTCTATGAATTGAAATTCCATGTGAAAAGGGTAAGGGGAAGGCGATGGCAGTGGGGGTGTACTATAGACCGTCTGGCCAGAATGAACAAATGGATGATGAAATGCTCAAAGAAATCAGGGAAGCTAACAAAAGTTACAGCACAGTAATAATAATGGGTTTTAATTACCATGGTATCGACTGTGTCAGTGTCACGGCAGGACATGCTAGGGAAATAAAGTTTCTAGATGAAATAAATGACGGCTTATTGGAGCAGTTGGTTCATGAACCGACCAGAGGGGAAGACATTTTGGACCTAGTCCTTAGTGGAACACAAGATCTGGTGCAAGAGATAAGGGTGTTGGGGCCACTTGGCAATAGTGATCATAGCATGATCGTGTTTGATTTAATAAATAGAGGAGGGGAGGGTAAGGAAATCCACAGTACTACCTATTAACTTTCAAAAGGGAGACTATGATAAAATGAGGAAAATAGTTAAGAAAAACTAAGGGAACAGTTGCAAAGGTTAAAGATTTACATCTTTAAAGCTTGGGTGTTTAAAACAGCTGACCAGGAACAAGGAACAAGCACAGCGAGTTGGTGGTAATTCCCACCTCCTTTTGTGTTTTTTGTTCCGACAAAAAGAATTTAAAAAAATGTTGTTTGTTTGCTGTCATCACCGGGACTTTTTTGTATTTTGAAGTATACTTTTGTCCTGGTTTATTTGGGATATTTTTGAATGGGATGTTACCCATGACTGAAATGGTATTTAAAGGTGATGCTGTGGAAGAAATATCGATACACCGGGAAGATGTATTACCACTATTTGATAAATTGAAGAGCAACAAATCACCTGGACCAGATGGTATATATCCAAGGGTGTTGAAAGAACTGAAATATGAGATTGCAGACCTACAATTAGTAATCTGTGAACTATCATTAAAATCATCTGTAATACCTGAAGATTGGAGGATGGCCAATGTAATGCCAATTTTTCAAGAGTTCCAGGGGTGATCCGGGAAACTACAGACCAGTGAGCCTGACGTCTGTACTGGGAAAATGGTAGAAACCATTATAAAGAACATAATTAGTGAACATGTAGATATTCATGGCTTAATGGGAGATGGCCAACATGGCTTTAGCTAAGTAAAGTCTTGTCTTAGTAATCTGTTATGTTTTTTTGAAGATGTGAATAAACAGGTAGACAAAGGTGAACTGGTTGATATAGTGTATCTGGACTTTCAGAAAGCCTTTGACAAGGTCCCTCATGAGAGACTTTTGGCAAAATTAAAAAGTCATGGGATAGGAGGCAGTATACAATTGTAGATCAGGAACTGGTTAAAAGATAGAAAGCAGAGGGTAAGGTAAATGGATAATTTTCCCAATGGAGAAATGTGAATAGTGGAGTACTCCAGGAATCTCTGCAGGGTCCGCTGCTTTTTAACATATTCAGAAATTACCTGGAAATGGGAATAACGAGTGAGGTTATCAAATTTGCAGATGACACAAAACTACTCAAAGTTGTTAAAACCCATGAGGATTGTGGAAAATTGCAGGAGGATCTTGATAAATTGGAAGACTGGGCATCCAAATGGCAGATGAAATTGAATGTCGACAAGTGCAGAGTTATGCACCTAGGAAAGAAAAACCCAAACTATGGTTACACAATGCAAGGTTCCGCATTAGGAACCACCACCCAGGAAAAAGATTTAGGCGTCATCGTAGATAAGATGTTAAAACCCTCCGCCCAGTGTGCAGCAGCAGCCATTAGAGCAAATAGAATGCTAGGAATCATAAGGAAAGGAATGGAGAATAAAACAAAAGATATTATAATGCCTCTGTATCGTTCCATGGTGCAACTGCACCTTGAATATTGTATGCAATTCTGGTCGCCGTATCTTTAAAAGGATATAGGATTATTAGAAAAGGTGCAGAGAAGAGCCACCAAAATGGTAAAGGGAATGGAAGGATACCACTAGAAAGAGAGGCTAAAAAGGTTAGGGCTCTTCAACTTTGAAAAGAGAAGGGTGATTGGAGATATGATAAAGGTCTCTAAATTAATGAATGGAGTAGAACGGGTAAACATAGATTGATTGTTTATGCCATCAAAATATAGAAAGACTAGGGGTCATGCAATGAAGCTATAAGGTAATCTATTTAAGACTAATAAGAGAAAATATTTTTTCACCCAACCTGTAATCAAACTCTGGAATTTGCTACTGGAGGATGTAGTAAAACCTGTTCTCCGGGAACAAGCAGTATGTCAGTCCTCAGATATGGGTGATATTGACAACGACGGAGCCCTCACGGAAACATCCCCCTAACTTTCAAAGAAAGCCTTTGGGAGATGCCACAACACATGTGTGGTCCCCTTCCTGCCCAAGGGTGCCATCTTGCTCCTTTTTTCTGCAGAGCCCTTCAGACGTTCGTCTGGCTTGTCCCCAGAAAAAGTTGATTTTATTCTCTGAGTTTCATACTCGCCTCCAGTATTGCACCATTTCTCTTCCTGCCTGCCGACCTTATTGCCTCGGCGTTGAGTTCTGTCCCCTTTTATTTTCTCCTAGTGTCAGCCTGGAGAGTCTTCAAACTTGCAGTGGTTCTTTTTTCCACCATGGCTACCAGTGGCTTTAAGAAGTGTGATCAGTGCTCTAAAATCATGTCTTTGACCGATACATAAGATTGCTGTCTCTGCTGCCTTGGGCCAGACAACGACCCGGCGGCCTGCGACCTCTGCAGAGGGATGTCCAGTAAGATCCTAGAGAGCTGCCAGCAGCAGTATGATAAGTTTTTCTCCGAGTCCCTGGTGCCTCCGTAGGCCAGTGCCTTGTCTGAGGTCCCAACATCTCGGGGTGAACCTTCCGATCCCGAGCCTCGTCGTGGGTCCTCAGAAAGGGGGTCTCCCTCGAGGGAATCCAGGAATAAGAAGAAACCTTTGAAGGTGGCATTCTTGGATGGTTCTGACTGGTTTCAGTGCTCCCCGGGCCCGGTCCTGCAGTCCGAGGCGGTCGTCCGAGGCATCGGAGAAGGAGCGTCATGCGAAGGTCTCCCATAAAGATCTGACCGTGGACCGGCTTAGATCCCCATACACTAACCTCATTGAGGATTCCCCTTCGGGGGAGCTGGCATAGGCCCCGAGTCTGTTGGTGCCCGCGCTGAAGACTGCAAAGCCTTCTGGTCTGGAGTCAAGAATGGCGGCCCTGGAGCGCAGTTTGTCTGCCTTTATGGACCAGCAGCAGCGCTGTTGTCCGGCATGACCGGTTCATCCGCCCCGACCACCAGGCCCTCAATGTCCAAGAAGTCCCTGGAGGCTGAGCTGATCCTCAAGGTCCTTCAGCCTCTAGTCAATCCTCGGCTGAGGTTGAGATCCGAGTCCCGCTCGACAGGACCGCGGTCAGCCCCAGCAAGTTTGCTGGGCACCGGTCACAGAGTGTCAGGGGGCCCCGAGGCCCGTGGACAGCTCTCTTACGCATCCTTGATGGACTACTACGTGGGTGATGGAGGACAGGGAGTCCCCTGATACTTGTAGCCACTGTGACGTCCCATCGGGCTCTCCTGTCTCGGAGCCTTGACGACGTTCCCCGCCCGATGACATGGGCTTCCTTGATTTTGTCAAGGAGATGTCTAAGGCCCTGGCATTCCCGACCGAGTTGGAGGAGGACCCTCGGGCAGATGAATTGGAAATCCTCCAGTACGAGGCCCCTCCATGGTAATTGCTAACAGTACCTACTCCTCCCATTCTGGAATGACTGATGCTCTGAATGTGGGATGCACCAGCTTCGGTGCCGGTTGTGAGCAAACGGCTTGACTCACTGTATCGAGTCCGCCGGAGACCATGCTGCCACATAACTCCATGGTGGTGGAGTCGGCCATGCGTCAGCTGAAAAGCCAGAAGATGCACTCCTCGGTGCCCCCCACCAGGGAGGCCTGCACCCTGGATGCCCTCGGCAGAAAGTGCTACCAGGGCTCAATGCTCATCGGCTGCATCCAGGCCTACCAGCTGTACATGGGCATGTACCTGAGATACCTGGCGAAGGAACTTGCCGGGTTCTCAGCTGGTCTCTCCGGGAAACCCTTGCAGCAGTTCAGGAACCTGGCCAAAGCTGTCTGAATGCTTCAAATTCATTTCTCGAGTGGCCTACGACTGGTTCATGTTGGTGACTCGAGTAGCGGTAGCTGCTATTGGTGCACGCCGCCAAGCTTGGTTACAGTCATCCGACCTTGAGCAGTGGGTTCAGGACAAATTGGTTGATGTCCCCTACCAAGGAGAGAACGTCTTTGGCAAACCCATGACCGACAAGGCTGCCGAGCTGGAGACCAAATTCATAACGAGGACCAGGCTCTCCAAAAATACTGCTGCCCCTCCCTGATTGAAGGGCTCTGGTAACAAGTCCTTCTACCCAAGGAAGGGAGATGCTTAAAGAAACTACCCACCCTATCAGGCCTCGCCAGCTCCCCAACAGGGTCAGCAGGCCAAGGGACATAATCATGGCCGACGTAAGCACAACGCTCCAAAACCCCAGGCACAAGCTCGGGCCCAGCCAGGAAGGAGTTTTTGATTCCTTGAGCATAACCTATCTACCCCAAGGAGATCAGCAGCCCACAGGGGGATGTCTGGCCCTCTATGCTCAGAGGTGGATGTCCATCACGACCTATTTCTGGGCACTAACATAGTTTGGGAGGGTTATCTCCTCCACCTGACTCAGACACCTCTTCCTTATTTCCCAGGAGAGCCTCGCATGTCTCCCCTCCAACGGGACCGCCTTCTGAAGGAGTTGGCAGGTCTTCTCGAGAACAAAGCGGTGGAACCGGTGCCCCACAATCTCAGGGGCAAGGGGTTCTACTCCAGGTACTTCCTTGTGCCAAAAAAAATAGGAGGCCTAAGGCCTATCCTCGACCTGCGCAACCTCAACAAATTCCTGGTGAGGGAAAAGTTCAAGATGCTCTCCTTTGGAACATTGCTGCCCTATCTCCAGCAGGGATACTGGCTATGCTCCTTAGACCTCAAGGATGCTTATACCCACATCCTCATCCATCCCAACCACAGACAGTACCTGCTGTTCGTAGTGGGGGGCAGGCATTTTCAGTACAGAGTGCTCCCCTTCAGCCTAGCTTTGGCCCGAAGAGTTTTCACAATATGCCTGGCAGTTGTAGCCGCCTTCCTCCGGCTCCAGGGGTTCTTCGTATTTCCCTACCTGGACGACTGGCTCATAAAGGGATGCACTGCCTCAGCGGTGCAGCAGACTACCGCATGAACCATCCAGGTTCTGCAGTACTTAGGTTTTGTCATAAACTACCCCATGTCTCACCTCCTCCCGACACAGTGTCTGGAGTTCATTGGGGCAAAAAGAGACACTCTCCAGTCGAAGGCCTTTTTGCCTAGGAACTGAGCTAATCGTCTCAGGACTCTTACTTGTGACATACAGTTCCACCCCTCGGTGCCCGCTCGGCTTCTCCTGTGCCTCCTCTGGCACATGGCCTCCACGTTCCACGTCACCCCTGATGCTCGCCTCCACATGAGGGCGGCACAGTGGTGTCTCCGGGATCAGTGGTCTCAGGCCATGGGCTGCCTCTGAGACAGAGTTTCTATGACCCGCCAACTGGCAGATTCTCTGGTCTGGTGGCAGTCTCCCCAGCATCTCGAGGCGGGCATGCCTTTTCAGGCCCCAAGCCCCTCAAAGGTCCTCACCACACAGGCCTCCCTGCTTGGATGGGGAGCCCACTGCGGAGATCTCTGCACTCGGGGCAACTGGTCCCCAGACGAGAGCACCCTGCAGATCAACCTCCTGGAGCTCCTATCCATACACCTAGCCCTGAGGGTTTTTTGTCACCACTTGCGTCACCAGCCGGTGCTGGTCCAGACAGTCAACCAGGTGACGATGTTCTACGTAAACAATTAGGGGGGCACGGGATCTCATACCCTTTGCCATTAGGCACTGGACCTTTGCTCATATGCAATCCAACAGGGTATCCTCCTGCAGGCAATGTACCTGCCAGATCAGGACAACTTGCTGGCCGACAGGCTCAGCAGAGTCCTTCAGCTGCATGAGTGACAACTGGACCCCAGGGTAGCCAATCAGCTTTTCCGACTCTGGGGGGTATCCGTGATGGACCTGTTAGCCAGCCCGGACAATTTTCAGTTTCCTCACTTCTGCTCCCGGCAGTCCCACCCCTCAAGGTTGACCGTGGATGCGTTCCTTGTCTCATGGGTGGAAAGCCTCATGTACACCTTCCCTCCTACACCGCTGATCAGCAAGACCTTGTTCAGGACCCTCCGCAACAGGGCTTTGCTCATTCTGATGGCCCCTCGGTGGCCCAGGTAACCGTGGTTAACGCTGCTTCTACAGTTGACAGTGAAGACCCCCATCCCCTTTGGGACTGCCTTGGGTCTCCTATCTCAAGAGGGGGGCGTTCTCCTGCTCCCCAACCTAGGGTCCATGTCTGACAGCCTGGCTGCTGAAAGGGTGACTCTGGCCCCTTTCAACCTTCCGGTTGAGGTAGAAGACATTTTGCTTGCCTCTTGCAAGGCCTCTTCTAGGAAGACATACGTCCTTAAAATGGTGCAGGTTCTCTGTTTGGTGCTCCGGACACGGGGCTGACCCTTTCTCCTGCCTGGTGGCTCTGGTGCTACAGTACCTTCTCCACCTCTCTCTGTCCGGGCTCAAGTCTGACTTTGAGTGCACCTTAGTGCCCTGGCAGCACACCACCATCCGGTGGATGGTAAGCCCCTCTCGGCCCAACTATTAGTGACCTGTTTTCTTTGGAACCTACTCTTATTGAAGCCCCCGGTTCGCCCTCTGACAGCCGAATGGGACCTCAACGTGGTGTTGGGGCAGCTCATTCGCCCGCCCTTCAAACCTCTGGCTACCTGCCACCTTCACTTCCTCTCTTGGAAGGTGGCTTTCCTGGTCGCGCTCACCTCTGCTCGCAGAGTTAGCAAGATTCAGGCACTGATGGTGGAGGTGCCCTATTCCAGATTCTACAAGAACAGAGTGGTGCTTCGCATGCACCCCAAATTCCTGCCAAAGGTGGTGTCACCCTTCCATCTTATGAGGATGTGGTGCTCCCTACCTTCTTTCCAAGACCTTACTCCAGTCGGGCAGAGACGGTCCTCCATACCTTGGACTGTAAGAGGGCTTTGTCCTTCCACATCCAATGCACTCAGGGCCACTGCAAAGCCTCTCAGCTCTTCATATACTACGATCCCAGTAGGCTGGGGGAGGCGGTGACCAGGCATTCACCCTCGCTTATGAGCAGGCGAGCCTCCCGCTGGAAGGCTGCATTATGGCGCACTGTATCTGGGCCATGGTGGCTTTGGTGGCAAACTTGCGCTCCGTCCCGATGGTGGACATCTGCCGGGCCGCCACCTGGTTTTCAGTCCATACCTTTACAGCCCATTACTGCCTGGAAAGAGAGTCCCGACAGGACAGTGCCTTCGGCCAGTCTAGCTCCGTAACCTTTTTGGGGTTTAGGCAACTCCTACCCTCCGACCCTTCTGTGTTCGGACTATCGGAGTACTGGTTTCTTCGGTCACAGGGGTCCTACTGTGGTTTGTTGACATGGACTCATTTGCTGCTGCTTGCAGCTCCCCATGAGGGAGCTCCTATTTTTTTGCTATGGACTTTCGGTAGCCTGTAGCTGGGGAGTCCCATATGTGAGGACTGACTTTCTGCTTGTTCCCGGAGAAAGTGTAGTTAATAACCTTTAACAGAAGTTCTCCGGGGACAGCAGGAATCAGTCTTCACAATCCTCCCTCATCCCTTTCGAGTTGCTTCTTTACCATCTTTTCTTTTTTGCCGTCTTTTAGCTATGTCACCTGACTGAGCAAGATGGCACCCTTGGGCGGGAAGGGGACCACGCATGCGTGGTGGCATCTCCCAAAGACTTTCTTTGAAAGCTGGGGGGATGCTTCCGTGAGGGCTCCGTCGGTGATGACGTCACCCATATGTGAGGTCTGATTTCTACTGTCCCCGGAGAACACCTGTTACAGGTGAATAACGACGCTTTAGTGTAGCCGGGTTTAAAAAAGGTTTGGACAAGTTCCTGGAGGAAAAGTCCATAAACTATTATTAAAGGGGACCCAAAATATCCACTGCTTGACCTAATACAAGCATTGTGGAAGCTGTGTCTTTTGAGGAAACTGCCAGGTACTTGTGATCTAGATTGGCCACTGTTGGAAACTGGATACTGGGCTTTGATGGACCTTGGTCTGACCCAGTTTGGCATATCTTATGTTCTCATGTTCTTAATATTTTCTCTTATTAGTCTTAAGTGGCTACATTATAGTTTCATTGCATTTCCCCAGTCTTCCTACTTTTTGAAGGAGTAAAAAATCGATTTACATTTAACCGTTCCACTCCATTCGTCATTTTATAGACCTCTATCATATTTCCCCTCAGTCGTCTCATTTCCAAGTTGAAGAGCCGTTTCCTAGGTGAATAATTTTTCACTTGCTCACATGAAATTCATCTGCCATTTGTATGTTCAGTCTTCTAATTTATCAATTTTTCACAATCCTCTTGCGTTTTAACAACTTTGATTAATTTTGTGATATCTGTAAATTTGATCATCTAAGTATCTTTTTATCTCCAGGAACAAGCAGGAATGAGTCTTCACATATGGGTACGTCGGTACCGACGGAGCCTGCACGGGAATGCTCCCCAGCATCCAATCAGAAAGCCTTTGGGAGCATCCCTCGCGCCTGCGCACTGCCTTCCCGCCTTTTCCACTGCCTCTCCTCAGTTTTCGTTTTTCCGCGGAGCCGGCAGGACGTCCTCCTGTCATCGCAGAAACTTTTTTCTTTAAATTCTTTATTTCTTGTTTTCTTGTGGTCGCGGCTGTTTTTCCTGCCGCCACCGGTACCGCCGGTGGGTTTTTCTTTTCTTTTCTTTTTCTTAAACTCAGAGAGATTTTCCCCTCTGTTTCTGTTGGGCCTACAAGGCCTCTCCATCATGGAGCCGCCTTCTCCTAAGAAGTGTCTTCACTGTGGAAACACAGTTTTCTTTTTAGACTCCAATGCCTGGTGTCTAACCTGTTTGGGTCCTGACCCTTTTTCCCCTGAACAATCAGGCTGTAAATCTGTGAGAAGAACTTCCCTCTTTCGAGTTTCCTTCGATACCGTTTTCCCTCCCGGAGTGAGGGCACCGGCTTTTTCGTCTCTTCAGGATCAGGTAACCCACAACAGTCTGTTAAGACTAGCCAATCCTTGAGTGGTAGGTCTCATGCCAAGCATGATGACGGCTCCGGCCTTGCCCTCAAGACCCCACTGGCATTAAAACCCCGGCGGGAGTCTCCGGGCTCCAAAGCATTTCTGAGGTTTCAGGTTGTTCCTGGGGCTCACCCCTCACAGAACATACCTGAGCCATGCTCGGTGGTGGCATCCGCTTCGAGCGGTACCGATACCCCAGCATCGGCACCGGTGTTGAGTGTTCCACTATTCACCAGGGATCGTCATCTGGCGTCCTCGGTACCTTCGGGACCGATCGATACGTTCCAGATTGACTTTCCTGTATCTGAGCCATACTCGGGGGTGGCATCCTCTTCGAGCGGTACCGATACCCCGACATCGGCACCGGTGTTGAGTGTTCCACTCTTCACCAGAGATCGTCATCTGGCGTCCTCGGTACCTTCGGGACCGATCGATATGACCCAGATTGACTTTCCTGTATCGGCAACATCGCCGATACCACCACCGACGTCGGTACCCTCTAGACATGCATCGATAGACTCGCTCCCTTCGATGCGGAGTCTGGAATCGATATCTAGTCTAGATGACTGGGTACCGACGCGTCTCGGAACCGACCCTTATCGTTTCCGGATACGCAGTACCGAGGATATTCACCAAGCGTTTCTGATTCCCTCGGTACCGCTTGAGCAGCCTCCAATGACTGCCGCGATGGCGTTACCATCTCCGGTTCCGACTCGGCTACCGGTATCGGTATCGATGTCAGTTCCTGCAGTTACATCGGTACCATCGATCCTTTCTATGCCTAGTTTGGAATCGATACCTGGCATGGAAGATGCAGTACTCACTGCCTCAAATCGTGATTGCCAGTACCACTATCCTTCTAGTGGGGTTCTTTTTCTGCACCAGACGAGTACATCCTCTGGTGCTCAGGCTGCTCCTTCAACCTTAGCCTGCCCAAGTATAGTTCCCATTGGAGATCCCTCTTTTCAGAAATTTCTCCTTGACATGGCAATATTTCTTGCTATTCCTATCCCTGGCTATGATCCTACTTGAGGCTCTCCTGCAGAAAAGGAAAATATAATGCTTCCTTTACATCATTCTTTGCAGGATCTTCTTCTGAGAATATGGGAATCACCTTTAAGGGTTCCCTCACCTTCTACAGCAACTAATGTTCTGTATCAGGTGCCCCCCTCTCCAGGATTTCAAAAACCTCAACTTCCCCATCATTCCATTGTAGTGGAATCAGCAATGAGGAAGGCAAAAAGCAAGAAGAAGCATTCTTCTTATCCGCCAGGTCGTGCATCTAGAGCACTTGATGACTTTGGACGTCAAACCTTCCAAACATCTATGCTGGCATCAAGGATTATCTCTTATATATTTTATATGAGTCTGACACTCCAGGAGGTCACAAAGAAATTATCTCTTTTGACTCCTTTTTTATCAGAGCATAAGGCTGCAGACTATTCCTTGCTTCTTAGTCATAGCCAGAATATATCTTCGTTTCTTTCTCGTGCTTCCCTAGACTCTTTTGAGTCTGCTAGCAGATCCTCTGCTATTTCCATTGGAGCACGTCGCAGAGCCTGGCTTCAAGCTTCAGACTTGAGCAGATGGGCACAACACACACTGGGTAATTCTCCTTGTACTGGAGAAAATCTCTTCAATAAGGAGGCTTTACGTCAGGTTGCTCATTGCTCCACTGACTTCCCGAGTTCTGCAGACCATTCTAAGCCTTCTCCTTCCTCAGGGGGTAGGAAATGTCCTACCAAACCTTCTTTCCCTAAGAAAAGAAGGTTTCACTCTTCTCCTGTCCATCATCCAGATGTACCCAAGCAGTGGACACCTCGTCCTGGTCTGAAGAATCCAAACTCTAGCCAGTCTAAGCATACCCAGCAACCATAGGTTCCTGAAAGTTGCAACCCACAGTTAACTTCTTCTTAGCAGAAGTTTGTACACTATTTTTCTTAAACCTCTACATGTGGTTTCCCTTCTTCAGTATGCTAAGCTGTCAGGATCTTCTTGTCCATGGATTACAGAATTCTCCTCTTCTCTCTAACAAGAGGAGAAGTTACAACTATCCCATGATAGTTTCTGTCCCAACATGAACATTTTTTTCTTCAGCTGACTCACCATATGGTAAGTCACCCCTCAACCCTCTCATCCAGGTTTTCCCCTGAATGAGTGGTACCATACTGAATAGCTGCTCTAGCCTTTCATTCCAGAGTAGACTTTTTGTTCCTTGAATAAATTCTCTGGACAGTTCATCAGACAGGGACAGGAATATTTCCTCTCCCTTTGTCTGTTCTCTCTGTTTTACACAGGAAGATTCTCTCTGCTGTGTCTTTCAGCTGCTGTTCATGCAGGAGTTCCAGTGCTTGAACTACTGGTACTTTCCCACAAGTTTCCAGTCTGTCTTCCATGACTTTTGTCTAGCCTTACTAGTGATTCCAAGATAGTCCTCATCTATCTTGGATAATCCTACTCACTTCAGGCTTCTCACGTTATCTTCTTTCTGGCCATCTCCATTTCCTTGGATATGGCAACACACCTGACTTAGTCGGTTTATCCCCTAATTCTCCTGCACAATGCTCTCTGCAATCTTCAGAGAAGCTTTCTACTATGGGCCCTTGCTACAGAGCATTGAACTTTGTCTCTGATGGCTATTCTATATAGTGGAAAAAGCTTATCAATCATTTCCATGACTGTGAGGGTTCTCCATACCCTCTTGTCTCCTGTTATTATACAGAATATAAGCTTTTCTGCGTGAATGTCCAAGGAGTTCCCAATCCTGTAGGAATATGCTCTTTTTTTCCTTGCAGCTTGGCCTCCTCCTGGACAGCACATATTCTACTGGTAACGCATGATACCCCTGTGTCCCTCCAGTGGGTCATCTTGGTATCTCCTTCTATGCGTTTCTGTCCATTTACCATGTCAGAGTTCTACAGAACTCATGACTTGCTCTTTACAGACTGATATTATCCTCTGTTTTTTCACGCAACCATCCTGGTTATTCCACTGGGTTGCATTCCTGCACCCTCTTAGCCCGCAGAAATAGATTCGCTAAATATCTTTCAAGTAGGTTCCACCTTCTTGTTATTAGATGAATCTTTCCCCTTCACATTCCCCATGTGAATGTTCTATGGGGCTTATTTGCAGGCATGTATCTTCAGACTTATATTCATGTATGTGTATATCTCTATATATTTCTATACCTACATATGTCTGTAAGCTGTGTGTGCATAAGTTATGCCCCTATATATATAATATCCCCATATATATATGTATCTGTACGGAGGCTTTTTATGGGTCGATATGTATTACCTACTATCTCCCTCACTGTCTATGCTATAAAGATTTTTACCTCCTTAGAGGTTCCAGACAGTGCACTTGCATATTTTCATACTGTTCCTCAGTATGTGGGGGCTGTTATGCACACAACCACTGCTGTGGTACTAACAGCTTCCACTTTGCTCTAGGTCTCGCTATCCCTGAAGCATCATGCTTCCATATCTTTCCTATCTCTCACCAGCTAGGAAAGACAGTGTACATCTTCAGTAGTTCTGAGTACACATCTGTTCTCCTTGGGAATATGGGCTTTTTTCCATACCCCTTCTTCCCTCCAGGACTGGAATAGTTGTCCAAATTGGTCAGTCTTCTTCTTTTAGTCCTCAATGTTAATGACTCTGTAGCTAAAAGACTTTTCAGCTTTTTCCCATAAAGCTTTCCGTTGAAGACCTGCCGTTTTTATCCTACCCCAATTCCAGGTTTGGACCTTCATCCTCACTGCTGTGAGGTTACCTTGAGGATTCCGCTACTGAATCTCCAGTAGACTCCATCACGCTCTCTACTTCCTACAATTCAGTAGGTAAGCTCCATATTATAATTATTCATTAATTAATTTTAATGGTACTTATCATACATACCAAGGACTCCTCTCCTGTAGTCCTTAGGTTTGCTGTTTTTTCTTTCAGCTCCTCTCTTTTCAACTCCTACCCACCATCCCTGATGGGATGCCGGAGATCCATCTGTGGAAAATGCAGTCCTGATTCAGGGACATGCATTTTATGGGATCTCCCCCTGGCATCTATAGCTAGGGAGTCCCCATATGTGAAGACTCATTCCTGCTTGTTCCTGGAGATAGCACAGTTACTTACCTGTAACAGGTGATCTCTGGGAGCAGCAGGAATAAGTCTTCACAACCCACCCACCTCCCCTAGGAGTTGTATCTCTCTCTCTATCTTCCTTTCCTCTTTCTCTCCTTTTGTCTCAGCTATGAAACTCAACTGAGGAGAGGCAGTGGAAAAGGTGGGAAGGCAGTGCGCAGGCGCGAGGGATGCTCCCAAAAGCTTTCTGATTGGATGCTGGGGAGCATTCCCGTGCAGGCTCCATCAGTACCGACGTACCCATATGTGAAGACTTATTCCTGCTGTTCCCAGAGATCACCTGTTACAGGTAAGTAACTGTGCTTTCAGTCATGGAGAATACTTTTGTGTCTATATTGAATAGCTCTCTCTCTTTATATATCTATATCTATATATTTATATCTATCTATCTATAATGTAATCTGTGTGTATGTATATACATATTGATAATTTTTATCACATACAGTTTTAATAGTATAGTTAACATAGTAGTCTGAGAATATAATAATGTATTCTTTGCAGATTTTAGTACGTCAAAGCAGCAGTCCTGGAGGGCTAACGTGCCATGCAGTCTTAGAGCATACTCAAGAAATATATCAAGAAAGGACAAAGAGTAAGTTTTATGAGAGAAAATTACTTTTTATTAAATATTCTAATCATGCAGACTACCTGAATTAGGTCAAAGTCTATAGATAATTTATATATACAGGCTTTGCACCGATTTTTGAAGAGAAATTACATGTGAAATTCTGCATCTCATTTTTGTGCAGGTGTTTTTTCTATGGAAAGTAGTGCTGGTTGTTAAATATAGAATGCACACGGTTATTTTTCTTCCCTTATCTAATCACACTCCCTGGAATGCTTCCTCTAAATGTAACTAAAAGTACTTCTAGCTGTATTGTGGGAATACAGTTTTTGGGCCGTCAGTTTACATATGTGAAGTGCTGTTTACCCATCTAAATCACTGTAAAATATTCCCTCTTAATGATATCTATTCAATAAAGTGATTAGGGTTGGACCTGCTGTTCTATGCAGGCTATCTTCCCTACACCTTCATTTAGGGTTGTATTTGTGTAATTATGTTCTTGGTGAATGAATACAGTGTTTTATGAGATGGTATGCAGTTCTCTGATATTCTACATTACCAAGGTCTATGCTTTAATCTGCTCTTTAGCACATTTGAAGTGTTATTTAACAGCACCTAGGTTTGCAGGTGGGAAAGTGCCCGTTTTATAAAGACACATAGGCACCTATGTGTCTCTGTAAAGTGCTGGCACAAAACCTGCAGAAATAGCACTTGAATTGTGGGTGTTTACATTTATGCCTGCTTAGGAGCAGGCATAAATATTAGTGTATAAAGTATGTGCTTGTTTTATAACGTCCTCAAGTAAATCATAATTCTCCAGGAACAAGCAGGAAGTCAGTCCTCGCATATGGGTGATGTCTGTCCCGACAGAGCCCATGCGGACCTTTTCACCAGCTTTCAAAGAAAGCTTTTGGGACATGCTACCACACCTGTGTGGTCCCCTCCCCACCCCGGGGTGCCATCTTGCTCAGTCTCCTTTTTTCTACGGAGCCCAACAGATGTTTGTCCTGTTTCCCTGGAAAAATTCCTTGCTAAATAGCCTTAAAGTTAGCTTTTCCCGGTTTGTGTACTGGTTCCTCTTCCTGCCTCGAGCCGGCGCTGAACCCAGCGCTGTTCTCTGCTCCTTTTTTCTCTTTTTGATCGAGGCTTGCCATGACCGGTGTTCGTATCTTTTTTCGCCCGGGAGTTGTTGACCTCAGCCGGGTGCTTTCCACCATGTCCCCCAATGGGTTCAAAAAATGTGACCGCTGCAGTCAAACTATGTCAGTGACTGACACCCATGACAGCTGCCTGGGACCGGACCTTGACAACATCTCCTGCGACCTGTGCCAGACCATGATGCCTAAAGCCAAGAAGAAGTCCGAGTCGCAGGAAAAACTCTTTCCCAGGTCCAACTCAGCCACGTCTCCCCGACGCTGAGCTCCAAGCCCACCACTTCCCGTGAGGCCCGTGTGTCCTAGGAGTCCCTTGATGGCTCTGAGATATCCCGAGAAAAAGAAGAAAAAGTCCTTTAAGTCCACCGAGGTTGCACCGGAGAAACCTGGTAAAACTGCCAGGAGGGACTTTGGCGGCTCTGAGAAGTGCCCTACCAAGGTCATCAAGAAGGATTCCTTGGCCAGCGGAGACTGTGCGAAGTTCCTCAAGGCCATAGTCCTCATCGATGACACACTCATGAGAGTGCTGGTGCTGGGCCCAAGATCCTCGGTGCTCGTGCCGAAAGTTGTGGAGCCTTCAGGCTTGGAAAGCAGAATGGCAGACCTGGAGCAGAATATCACTGTTATCCTGGCCCTGCAGTAGGCAATGATGGCTGGTTCATCTGCATCATCTGCCTCAACGACTGGGCGTCCAACTGCGGGGGAGTCCCCGGTCGTCAGGCCGAGCTCTGAGCACCACTGGCCTCAGGTAAGCCCTTGGCTCCGGTTGAGGTCCTGGTCCCAGTCCTTGGACATCCAGTCCTCCCTGGCTAATTTCCGCGACTTGGACCACAGATCCTCCGGAGGCCACCGACTACAGGGCCTCGGATTAGTTATCTCCACTCGACTCCGAGTGGGAGACCGATGACGAGGCATCTCCGCAGACTAAACAGCACCAAGACATCCCCTCGAAACAGTCTCCCCCGGCGCTACTCCCCTCTGGAGGATGTAGCCTTCCATGACTTTGTCAAGGACACAGCCACAGCCCTTTTGGTGCAGACCGAGGTGGAGGAGGACCAGTGCACCGAGGAATTGGAGATCCTCCAATATGAGTCTCCACCCAAGGAAACTCTCATGGTGCCCTTGCAGACGATCTTCGAGTAGCTACTGCTCAGAATGTGGGAGATATCGGTGTCGGTACCGGTGATGAGCCGGCGCCTTGATACCATGTACTGCGTACGGAAGGGCCTGGGGTTCCACAAACCCCAGCTCTCACATGACTGCATTGTTGTCAAATCAACCATGTAAAAGGAAGGAGGAGAATGGCCTAGTGGTTGGGGCAAGTTACCTCAGACCAGAAGGTTGGGGGTTCAAATCCCACTAGAGGACAGCAACCTTGTGCCAGAAGGACTGGAGTTTAGTCCCACAGGTGCTCCTTGTGGTCTTGGGCAAGCCACTTAAACCTCCATTGCCCATGTTCCCTGTAAGTATTAGCGTATGTGTCTCATATCCCCTCGTGTTAAATGTATCCCCCAATTGTGTTGTGACCACTTTGATTGAAGGATAAGGTGGTATACAAAACTGTCTAAATAAATAAATGTAAAAACTTAAGAGCCAAAAGACCATCTTCTCTGTTCCCCCTGGAAGAGATGCCAGAGCCCTCGACGCCCTTGGGTGCAAGTGTTAAATGTGCTCAATGCTGGGGTTGTGGATCAAAGCCAATGAATTATACTTAGGTATGTACTTAAAGGCTCTAACCCAGGAGCTGTCGGGGTTTTTGGCTGGCCTTTTCGGGTAACCCCTCCAACAGTTGCAGTCCCTGACCTCCGGGATCAAGGACTGCTCCAAGTTCTTCTCCCGAGCAGCCTACGATGGCTTAGAGTCAGTGGCTTGGCTCGCAGCAGCCAGCATCGGCGCCCAATGCCATGCCTGGCTACAGTCTTCTGACCTCGAACAATGGGTCCAAAATAAGCTGCTCGATGTCCCCTACACCGGGGAGAACCTATTTTGCAAACCCATGGCCGACAAGACAGCCGAGATCGAGGCTGACGTGGTGACACGCCAGAGGCTCTCTAAAAAGACATCATCCCTTCCCTACAGGAAACCAGCGGGAAAAAGACCCCTGTTCCCAAGGAAAAAGGGTCCTTTCCCACAGTCACCTCTACCAACCCTTTTCGGGCCAGCAACAAAGTTCTCACCCCAAGAGGCAAGGCCGTGGGACTCATAAGGCAAAAACACCAAAGCCTCAGGCTCCAGCTCCCACCCAACCCAGGGGAGCTTTTGACTCTCAGGGCAGGGCCTCCCCTCCCCCAGGAGACCTTCACCAGCTCACAGGGGGGTGCCTGGCGCTCTTTTCCCACAGATGGGCCAACATCACCTTGGACCAGTGAATACTGCAAGTGGTAAGTATTAACGTATGTGTGTCATATCCCCTCGTGTTAAATGTATCCCCCAATTGACCGCATTGACCCGGTGAAAAGCGGAATATAAATACAGCTAAATAAAAAAATAATAATAAATAATAAGGGAAGGATACCTCCTCCACTTATAGCAGATACCACCCAAATTCTTCACAGGAGAGCCAGTACGACCCTTCCTTCACCAGACTCTTCTGCTCACAGAGCTCGCAGGCCTGATGAGAGACACCGCAGTAGAGCCTGTACCCAAACACTTGTGGGGAAAGGGCTTCTACTCCAGGTACTTCGTTGTCCCAAAGAGAACTGGGGAGCCTCAGGCCCATACTAGACTTGCAAAACTTAAAGAAGTTTTTGGTGAGAGAGAAGTTCAAGATGCTCTCCCGTGGAGCACTGCTGCCTTACGTCCACCAGGGAGATTGGCTGTGCTCCTTGGATCTAAAGGATGCATACACGCACATCCTAATCCACCCCTCCTACAGGCAGTACCTAAGGTTTGTGGTAGGAGGAGGGCACTGCCAATACAGGGTACTACCCTTCAGCCTGGCCTCCTCGCCAAGTGTGTTTACCAAATGCCTGACAGTGGTGTCCGCCCACCTGCGCCTACAAGGGGCCTTCGTCTTCCCCTACCTAGACGACTGGCTAATCAGGGGCGGCACAGAGTCAGGTGGCAGAGTGTGCGTCCCTCCTTCTGCAGCACCTGGGGTTCGTCGTCATCTACCCAAATCCCCCTCTTTCCAGCCCAAAATCTGGAGTTCATAGGTGCTCTGCTCGACATGCTGCAAGTCAAGGCGGCGCTCCCCAGAGAAAGGGCAGAATGCCTCAGACAACTGGCAGGAGAGGTACAACGTCACGGATCAATGCCAGCTCGTTTCCTCCTCTGTCTACTGGGCCATATGGCCTTGACGGTCCATGTAACGCCCTCAGTCTGCTTACACATGCAGGCAGCTCAGTGGTGCCTCTGCTCACTGGACCCAAGCCACGGGCAGGCTTTGGGACAGGATCAGGGTTACCTGCCAACTGGCGGAATCTGTCATCCTCCAGGCGGGAATGCCCTCCCAAGCACTACAGAGTGTCCTGACCTAAGGTGTGGGGGGGGGGCACATTGTGGGGATCACTGTACACAAGGCAGCTGGTCCCAGGAGGAATCGCTCCTACAGATCAATCTCCTGAAGCTCAATGTGATCATCTTAGCCCTACAAGTGTTCCACCACCGACTGCAACACCAGTCCTTACTGATCCAGACAGACAATCTAGTTGCCCATGTTCTATATCAACAAGAAGGGGAGCACGGGCTCGTACTCCCTCTGCCAGGCAGCGATGGCCCTCCTCTCCTTGCAGCTTGCAACAACATGTTCTTGCGAGCAGTCTAACTCCCGGGCCAGGACAATTGCCTAGCATGAGTGGTGCCTCAACCCCAGAATGGCCAAGAGGCTCTTCCACCTCTGAGGCAGGCCTGTGATGGATCTGTTTGCATCTCCGGACAATACACAGCTGCCTTGCTTCTGCTCATGCCAACCTCACCCGGAGACAGTAGCAGCAGATGCCTTCCTGATCTCGTGGTCTGAGGGTCTACTCTATGTGTTCCCACCGACCCCCTCCCCCCCTCCCCGGTCGCCAGGACCCTTTTCAAGGTCCAGAGCGAGAGAGCAGCAGTTATACTAATTGCCCCCAGGTGGCACAGGCAGCTCTGGTCTCTACTGCTGCACTACCTGTCGGTGGCATTCCCAGTCCTGCTGGGCTGAGCCCCAGACCTCCTGTTTCAGGAGGGGGCTTTCTCCTGCACCCCAATCTTGGGTCCTTAAAACTAATATCGTGGCTGCTGAAAGGGTAGCATTGGTCTCTTTCAATCTTCCGTGAGAAGTCAAGGAGATCCTACTAGCCTCCCGTAAGCCCTCTACCAGACGGACAAACGCCTTTAAGTAGAGAAAGTTCTCTGCCTGGTGTGCGGAAAGAAGGGAGAACCCCTTCTCCTGCCATGTGCAATTAGTACTCCAGTACCTACTGCACCTGTCCCACATCGGACTGAAGTCTAACTCAGTGAGGGTGTATCTGAGTGTGATAGCCACTCACCACCACCCTGTCGAGGGGAAACCCCTCTCGGGCCAGCCTCTAGTCTCCAGGTTCCTCTGGGACCTCCTGTTATCCAAGCCTCCTCTCCGCCCTCCGGCAGCGTAGTAGGACTTCAACGTTGTACTCTCATAAGAACATAAGACATGCCATACTGGGTCAGACCGAGGTCCATCAAGCCCAGTATCCTGTTTCCAACAGTGGCCAATCTAGGTCATACGTACCTAGCAATATCCCCAAAAGACACAGGTTCCACAATGCTTATACTGGGTCAAGCATTGATATCCTGGGTCCCTTTTTAATAGTGGTTTATGGACCTTTCCTCCAGGAACTTGTCCAAACCTTTTTTAAACCCAGCTATACTAACAGCCCTTACTACATCCTCCGGTAACAAATTCCAGAGTTTGATTACACGTTGAGTGAAAAAATATTTTCTCTTATTTGTCTTAAATAGTTTACCCTGTAGCTTCATTACATGTCCCCTAGTCTTTCTATACTCTGATAGCGTAAACAATAGATCCACGTTTATCCGTTCCACTCCATTCATTAATTTATAGACCTCTATCATATCTCCCCTCAGCCGTCTCTTCTCCAGGCTAAAGAGCCCTAACCTTCTTAGCCTCTCTTCATAGGAGTAGCCTTCCATCCCCTTCACCAATTTGGTGGCTCTTCTCTGTACTTTTTCTAATAACGCTATGTCCTTTTTAAGATACGGTGACCAGAATTGCACACAATATTCAAGGTGCGGTCGTACCATGGAGCGATACAGAGGCATTATAACATCCTTTGTTTTATTCTCCATCCCTTTCCTTATGATACCTAGCATTCTATTTGCTTTCTTGGCCGCCGCTGCACACTGGGCGGACGGTTTTAACATGTTATCCACAATGACTCCTAAATCTTTTTCCTGGGTGGTGGTTTCTAATGTGGAGCCTTGCATCGTGTAACTATAGTGTGGGTTGTTCTTTCCTAGGTGCATAACTTTGCACTTGTCCACATTAAATTTCATCTGCCAATTTGGATGCCCAGTCTTCCAGTTTTCCACAATCCTCTTGGGTTTTAACAACTTTAAACAGTTTTGTGTCATCTGCAAATTTGATAACCTCACTAGTTATTCCCTTTTCCAGGTCATTTATGAATATGTCAAAAAGCAGCGGACCCAGTACAGATCCCTGGGGTACTCCACTATTCACCTTTTTCCATTGGGAATATTGGCCATTTAGCCCTACCCTCTGCTTTCTATTTTTTAACCAGTTCCCGATCCACAATAGTACACTGCCTCCTATCCCATGACTTTTTAGCTTCGCCAAAAGTCTCTGATGGGGGACTTTGTCAAAAGCTTTCTGAAAGTTCAGATACACTATATCAACCGACTCACCTTTGTCTACCTGTTTATGCACACCTTCAAAAAAACATAGCAGATTAGTAAGACAAGATCTTCCTTGTCTAAAGCCATGTTGGCTGTCTCCCATTAGGCCATGACTATCTACATGCTGTGTAATTTTGTTCTTTATGATGGTTTCTACCATTTTCCCTGGTACTGACGTCAGGCTCACCGGTCTGTAATTTCCTGGGTCACCCCTGGAACCCTTTTTAAAAATTGGTGTTACGTTGGCAACCCTCCAATCTTCAGGTATTACAGATGATTTTAATGAAAGTTCACAGATTACCAATAGCAGGTCTGCAATCTCATATTTCAGTTCTTTCAACACTCTGGGATGTATACCATCCGGTCCAGGTGATTTGCTACTATTCAGTTTATCAAATAGTTGTAATATATCTTCCCGGTGTAGCGATATTTCTCTCAATTCCTCTGCAGTATCACCTTTAAATACCACTTCAGTCTTGGGTAACATCCCTATATCTTCCTCAGTAAAGACCGAAGCAAAGAATTCATTCAGTCTCTCTGCTATAGCCTTGTTTCCTCTTACTGCCCCTTTTACCCCTCTATCATCCAATGGTCCAATTGACTCTCTCACAGGCCTTTTGCTACGAATGTACTTGAAAAAGTCTTTATTTCGTGTTGTTGCTTCCGTAGCAAGTTTCTTCTCAAATTCCCGCTTTGCCTGCCTTATCAATGCTTTGCATTTAACTTGCCAGTGCTTGTGCTGTTTCCAGTTTTCATCATTTGGCTCTTTTTTCCATTTCCTGAAGGTTGCTTTTTGGCAGCAACAGCCTCTCTGACCTCACCTTTAAACCATGCTGGCAGTTTTTTGGACTTTCTTCCACTTTTCCTAATGCGTGGAATACAGCTGGTCTGGGCTTCGAGGATAGTATTTTTAAATAACACCCAAGCTTGCTGTAAGTCTTTAACCTTTGGAACCGCTCCTTTTAGTTTTTTCCTAACTATATTCCTCATTCTATCATAGTCTCCCTTTTGAAAGTTAAAAGGTAGTACTGTGGATGCCTTTACTATCTGTCCTCCACTAATTAAATCAAACATGATCATACTATGATCACTATTGCCAAGTGGTCCCAACACCCTTATTTTTTGCACCAGATTTGGCGTTCCACTAAGGACTAGGTCCAGTATGGCTTCCCCTCTGGTCGGTTCATGAACCAGCTGCTCCAAGAAGCAGTCATTTATTCCATCTAGAAACTTTATCTCTTTAGCTTGTCCTGCTCTGACACTGACCCAGTTGATACCGGGGTAATTGAAATCACCCATTATTACTACTCTGTTGTGACTTTTGTTAGCTTCCTTGATTTCTTTGAGCATTTCATCATCCATTTGTTCATTCTGGCCAGGCGGTCGATAGTATACTCCAATTGCCATCACCTTCACCTTCATAAATGGAATTTCAATCCATAGAGATTCTACAGCAAATTTTGTTCCCTGCAAAACTTTAATCCTTTCTGACTTAATGCCCTCTCTAACATAGAGCGCAACCCCTCCACCAATTCGATCAGCTCTATCATTACGATAGAGTGTGTATCCAGGTATCACAGTGTCCCACTGGTTATCCTCCTTCCACCATGTCTCTGAGAGTGCAATCATATCTAACCTCTCATTTAGTGCTATATATTCTAACTCTCCCATCTTATTGTTTAGACTTCTAGCATTGGCATACAAGCATTTTAGAGACTGTATTTTATTCATATTAATCTGGCTATTGGTAGGCATGGGTAATTTGGAATCTTTATGCTCTGTCTGCTCCTTCCTCAAGGGCATTTGGGCTACTATACTCCCTTTTGGAACCTCGCTGCTTTTGGTAGTATCCTTCAAGGATACCTTTGTCCGAACCATGCACTCCTGGGTGACTGTCGGCTTTCCCCTAATTTCTAGTTTAAAAGCTTCTCTATCTCTTTTTTAAAGGTTAATGCCAGCAGTCTGGTCCCATCCTGATTAAGGTGAAGCCCATCCCTTCGGAAGAGCCCCCCCTTTCCCCAGAATGTTCCCCAGTTCCTAACAAATCCAAAACCCTCATCCTTGCACCATTGTCTCATCCACGCATTGAGACTCCGGAGCTCTGCCTGTCTTTTGGGTCCTGCACATGGAACAGGAAGCATTTCGGAGAACGCTATCCTGGAAGTTCTGGATTTCAACTTCCTACCTAAAAGCTTAAATTTAGCCTCCAGAACTTCCCTACCATATTTTCCTATGTCATTGGTACCAACATGTACCAAGACAGCAGACTCCTCCCCAGCACTATCTATGATCCTATCTAGGCGGTGCGTGAGGGCCGCTACCTTCGCACCAGGCAGGCATGTTACCAGGCGATCCTCACGTCCACCAGCCACCCAGCTAACTACATTCCTAATGATTGAATCACCAACTATAACAGCTGTCCTGACCCTCCCCTCATGGGGACATGGCCCTGGAGAAACGTCCTCGGTGCGTGAGGGTTTTACATCACCTGGAGGACAGGTCCTAGTTACAGGATCACTTCCTGCCACACCAGGGTGATGCTCTCCTGTCACGTGACCTCTCTCCTCCATGGCAACAGGGATGCTGCCAGACTGGAGGTGGGACTTCAGGACTATATCCCTGTAGGTCTCGTCCATGTACTTCTCTGTCTTTCTTATGTCTTCCAGGTCTGCTACTCTAGCCTCTAGAGAACGGACTCATTCCCTGAGAGCAAAGAGTTCTTTGCACAGTGCATACGTAAGACCTCTCACCAACTGGGAGAAAATCATACATGTGACACTCAATGCAAAAGACCGGAGAACCCCCATCTCGTTGCTGGACTTCTGTCTGCATCTTAGTTTAAAGCTTGTGTTTAGGTCTTTTAAATTCTGTATATAATAAGGATTGGTGTGGATGCTTATACCAATAAAAGTGTATCTAATACCCCTAATACACCTTGTGTACCTGAAGCTTAAGTAATTAATCTCAGGTCCTCTGTGTATGACTGATTTGGATAACGAGCTGCACCTGAGAGCAGCCCCTTTCCTCTAAGATGTGCAAGTACCTATAAAACTACAATTACCCCAGGGTGGGGTGGGTGCTGGGGAGGGAGGGAGGGAGATAAGTCCTATTAAAGAGGGCAGTTACAAGGTACCCTGTCCTGAACCCTCAGCAGGGGTAAGGGGGTACCACACAAAGCCCAGTTAGTTGAGAGAGGCAAGGTAAGTTATAGCTGAGAAGGCTGAACTAGCACACCACTAAGACAAAAAATAAATAATTAAATAAACAGACAAACAATAAATAATTAATAAACAGCTAGAACTCACAGCAAGGTGTCACAGGAGACAAATATCCACTTCTCTAGCAGAGCACTGTAAAAAGCACTGCTCTTCTCTGATCAGAGAAAAGCAGACTAAAACAGACTATGCACACGTGGAGGAAACAGGAAGAAGGCTACACAATACCTCAGCAGGGGAGGGGAGGGGGAGGATTCACTCAGGCAGGCTAGGACAGGAAAACCTCAGCAGACCGCTAACCACTTGCCACCTGTGGTACCTGCCTTGGAAAGTGGCCTTTCTGGTGGCCCTCACATCTGCTCAAAGAGTGAGCAAACTACAGGCCCTGGTGGCGGATGCACCATATACAAGGTTCTATAAGAACAGGGTAGTGCTCCACACACATCCCAAATTCCTCCCGAAGGTGGTATCTCCTTTCCACCTTAACCAAGATGTGGTCCTCCCCACCTTCTTCCCGAGGCCTCACGCTGGCAGGGAGGAACTAGTACTTCATATGCTGGATTGCAAATGGGCTCTGTCCTTCTATTTACAGACCCATCACAAAGCTCCTCAGCTTTTCGTGTCTTATGATCCCAGCAGACTGAGGCTCCCCGTGACTAAGCAAACTCTGTCCACTTGGGTGGTTGACTATATTGCCCTCGCCTATGAGTGAGCTGGCCTCTCCCTTGAGCACCAGATCACAGCTCAACGTGTGAGGGCAATAGCCACATCTTTGGCCAACATCTGCTCAGTGCCGGTAACAGAGATCTGCAAGGCCCCGCCGCATGGTCTTCAGTTCATACGTTTGCAGCTCACTACTGCCTGGAGAGCACATCCTGCAGGGACAGTGCATTTGGCCAGGGAGTACTCAATAATATTCTCGGGGTGTAGGCAACTTCTGCCCTCTGACCCTTCTGTGTTCAGTCTACTGGATGCTAGAGTCTTTTCTGAATCTGCCAGTGGGGTCTCGCCTTCTGCAGCTCACGGCTACCTGATTAGTCGCCGTTGGTGCTGTCGTGGTTCAGTCCTTGCCAGCCTGGAGCTAGGGAGTTTCATATGTGAGTACTGACTTCCTGCTTGTTCCTGGAGAAAAGGTAGTTTCTCACCTGTAACAGGTGTTCTCCAGGGACAGCAGGAATCAATCCTCACAACCCACTCTCCCTCCCTCCACTGGGAGTTGCCTCCCTACCTTGTTTTATTTTTTACTACCGTCCTAGCTATGCCATCTGACTGAGCAAGGTGGTACCCTTTGGTGGGAAGGGGACCATACATGTGTGTAAGCATGTCCCAAAGGCTTTCTTTGAAAGCTGAGAAAATGTTCCACACCGGGCTCTGTCGGCGCTGACATCATCCATATGTGAGGACTGATTCCTGCTGTCCCCGGAGAACACCATTTACAAGTGAGTAACTATGCTTTCCGTTTATGCTCCACTCAAACTCCTCTCCTAAGCACACCTACTCGTATGCTTCTAAGTATACTACATGTATTAATAGATATGTCTTAATTTTTTAAGGGGCCTTTTACATTCGTGAATCAGTGTTTTATGTGTGGAAAAGGTTTATTAAAAAAAGTAGCACTATTCATACAGAGACATACACTGAGCTGTGTTCCACTAATACAGCAACATATGAGGTTATCCATCTACAGTACTTGTGTAAAGACCTCAAACCTAACAATATTCATAAACTTTCTGTACATTTGTCATACAATTTTATTTTAAGCAATGCCTCATATACTTACAATTTGATGATGATGTTAGCCTTGAAATATAGAAGAGTCTATCCTTTGCTGTTGATATTCTAACTTCTAATAGTAGAATTTTGTATTTTTAGCAACTAAATATTTCACAACTTTCATAAACCTCTGTTGAGAATGTTAATTAATCTACACAAAATACTTGTTCAAGGTGAAAGTGTTAACAGCGACATATCCAATGAATACAGTAATGAGGCAGAAGTGTCTTTGATACCATGGCAGACCAGTGAGGAAGACAACGATGTTCATACACTGACAGATGTTGCTATTGATTCTGATACACAGCACTGGCTTCAGCTTAGTCCTTCAGATGCCACAACTTTAACAGGTATGTTTGTACAGTAATTTATACATTTCGGGTTGATAACATTAGCATAGTAACATAGAATATGATGGCAAATAAAAACCATCATTGTCTATCTACTCTGACCAGCAAGATGGTAAGTGTTGGTGCACCTGCCACTCGGTTCAGGTCACTTCTTCCCATGCCTTTGTTTAGGGGTGTACCTGCTGCTCTGTGCCGCTCTCAGGTCAATCCTATTTGTTGGGATAGCAGAGACAGTTAAGGTTATTTTGATTTCATCCTGTTGCTATAAAGGGATCCACTGTGTCTGCCCCATACCATTTTGAATCTCGTCACTGTATTTGCCCCCACCACTTCCATTGGGAGGGCATTCCAAGCATCCACCACCCTTTCAGTGAAAAAGTATTTCCTGATGTTGCCTTTCAGTTTACCCCCTTGCAGCTTCATGTTATGGCCTCTAGTTTTGCTGCTTCCCATCTTTGAAAAAGGTTTGTTTGTTCATTAATACTCTTTAAGTATTTAAAGATCTGTATCATATCTCCCCTGTCCCTCCTCTCCTCTAGAGTATACATAATTAGGTATCCAAGTATCTTCTCATATATCTTCTGGTGCAGGTTACAAATCATTTTGGTTGCCTTCCTCTGAACCGTTTCCAGTCTTTTTATATCCTTTGCGAGATATGGTCTTCAAAACTGAACACAATATTTGAAGTGAGACCTCATCAGCGACTTGTAATGCGGCATTAGTACCTGCTCCTTTCTGCTGGAAATTCCTCTCTGTATGCAACTCAGCATCCTTCTGGCTTTGGCTACCACCTTGTCACATTGTTTCACCACCTTAAGATTCTCAGAAACAGTCACTCCGAAGTCCTTCTCCTGGTCCATGCACACAACTTCTTGCCCCCTATTGCATACAATTCCCTTGGATTTCTGCATCTCATGTGCATGACACTGCACTTCTTTACATTAAATCTTAACTGCCAAGAATTAGACCATTCTTCCAGTTTTTGTAGATCTTTCCTCATGTTATCCACTCTCTCAGGGGAGTCCACTCTGTTGCAGATTTTCGTGTCATCTGCAAAAAGACAGACTTTTCTATTCTGTCCTTCAGCAATATTACTCACAAATACATTGAACAGTACTGATCCCAGGACCGATCCCTGGGGCACGCCACTAATCACTTTCCTTTAATCCGAGTGAGTTCTGTTTATCTTCACCTTCTGTCGTCTTGTCAATCAACCAATTTCTGATCCAGTTCACCACCATGGATCCCATCCCTAGGCTGTTCAGTTTATTGATAAGCCTCCTATGAGGAGCAGCATCAAAGACTTTGCTGAAATCTAGGTAAATCACATCCATTGCACACCCTTGATCTAATTCTCTGGTCACCCAGTCAAAGAACTCAATCAGATTTGTTTGGCATGATTGTCCTTTGGTAAAACCATGTTGCCTCGGATCATGCAACCTATTGGTTTCAAGAAAGTCCACTATTGTCTCTTTCAGGAGCACCTCCATTACTTTTCCTGCCACAGAGGTAAGTCATATTGGCCTGTAGTTTGCCAATTCTTCCCTGTTACCATTTTGTGAAGAGATACCACATCAGCCCTTCTCCAGTCCTGTGAAACGTCTCCTATCTTCAAGGATCTAATAACATGCTTTAAAGGCCCTGCAAGAACCTCTCTGAGCTCTTTCAGTATTCTGGGATGTATCCCATCCGGTCCCATAGCCTTGTCCTCTTTCAGTTTTGCAAGCTGTTCAAACACATCATCATCTGTGAATGGTATAGTATCTACTCCATTCCCATTTGTATATTTGTCAATCTGAGGTGGTTCTTCTCCAGGATTTTCTGTAGTAAAAACAGAACAGAAGTATGTCACTTTCCACAAATCCATTCTCAGCACTTTTGAGTCTTGCAGTGCCACCTCTGATCTTCCTCTTCTCCTGAATATACCTGAAAAAAGTTTTGTTATCACACTTTAAATCTTTAGCCATCTTTTCTTCTGCCTTTGAATTTGCTATCCTTATTTTTTTTTGTCTCTTTTAGCTTTATCCTGTTTTCTTTTCTGTGTTCCTCTGTTTGCAAACTTCTGAATTTTGTGAAAGCTGTGTTTTCTTCCTTTTTTTATGCAGCCACTTCTTTCAAGAACCAAATGGGTTTCCTTTCCTCTTCTTTTTATTTACTTTCCTTACATATGTATCTGTTGCCCCCATTATTGCCTCCTTAAGTTTAGCCCACTGCAATTCCACTTCCCTTACCACCTCCCACCCTGCCAACTCCTCCTTCAGGCACTTGGCCATTTTACTGAAGTCTTTCAGTAAAATAGCCAAGTAAACGAAGTCTTCGTTTTTTGAAATCTAGGACTTTGAGATTGCTGTTATTCTACTCTGCCTTGGCTTTTGTCTCAAACAAAACCGTGTGATGATCGCTGCTGCTGACATGAGCACTCATTCGCACATCAACATGCTATCTTCGTTGGTGAGTACTAAATCCAGCATCAAACTTTCCCTGGGTGGCACCATTTGATTAAGCAATGCATCTTTGAAGGCATCCACAATTTTTTTTACTTCTTTCCAGTTTTGCAAAAGGAATTTCCAATCCACATCAAGTAAAGTCACCCAATATAATCACTTCCCCCTTCATTGCTACCTTTGCAGTATCAATAATCAAGTCTCTATCCATTTCTTCGGTTTGAGTTGGAGGCATGTAGACTACACCAGTATGGATGATAGTGCCATCTCCTCTTTCCAATACAATCCATAGCGCTGCTTCTTTTCCTCACGTCCCCTGAATTTCAGCAGCTTTAATATTGCTTTTGACATATAGGGCTGCTGCTCCTCCTTTTCTGTCTTCTCTAAATAAATTATAGCCAGCTGTTGCTATATCCCATTCATGTGACTTGTTAAACCATGTTTCTGTAATGGCCACAATGTTCAAGTCCATTTCCACCATTAGGGCTTCCAGGTCAGGAACTTTGTTGGCTAGGCTTCGAGCATTTGTGCTCATTGCTTTCCAAAATTTATTGACTGGCTTTTTTCTATTTTTTATGGATTGTGTTCTACACGCCTTTTCCCACTTGCCATTGATGTGTGGATTAATAGTATTAATCAAGGTGGCTGTTTCCAAAGATGTTATGTTTTTTCTGGGAGTGACATCCTGAACTTGTTCTTCATCCATCACCCCCTTTCCCTAGTTTAAATGCCTGAATTTTTCACCTACGATCCTTTTCCCTGTGACAGAAAGATGTAGTCCATCAACGCAGTACAGTCTCTTGTTCATCTATTTCCCCAGTTGCCTATATATCTAAATCCTTCTTGTTTGCACCAGGTTTGGAGTCATGTATTAAAGTTGATTATGCGATGCAACCTTTCTGCCCCTTTACCAAGAACAGGTAGAACTTCTAAGAATACTGTAGTGTTAATAATGGGTTTGAGTTTCTCTCCCAGAATTTGGAAGTCCCTTTGAACTGCAGAGGCACTGTTTCTGGCCAGGTCATTTGTACTCAAGTGGATGAGAATATCAATTTTGGAGTGCTCACATTCTGCACCAGCTATGCCAAAAATTGGATTTGTATTCCTGCTGGCTGAAAAACCTGGGAGGCATTTGACCATCTTCTCTCCTTTGAACTGTGTTCCCAAGTTGGTGCCTCTGATGATGGAATCTCTATGTAGTAGTAGTTTCCTGTTCTGTGATTTTTTTCTTCATATCTGATGCATTATCAGTAGATTGGGAATTAATGTTCACATTTCAGGGCACTTCCGTTTCCACTAATTGGGCACTCAAATTTTCCAAGGCAGAGAAGGCATTATGCAGGGATATCTCTTGATGGAGGTTACAGGTCACAACCTACCAGAGCCCACTGTGATCCATTTGTTCTTGGGCTGTTCCATTCTTTGTGGGAGCAATGGTGGAAGAGGAGGCGTGTTTAATTGCAGCTAATTCTTCCCTTAATTGGATCAATTCTTTATGCACAGCAGATAACTTGAGACATATAGGGCAAGATCTTAGGCTCCAAATAATTCTTCTTAGAATGAAGGCACCACAGTTATTGCATTGAATACACGACATGCTGATTAAGACTGTTTATAAAGAAGTTCTAGGACAAGGAGAAAAGGTGGGTGTTGCACCTAATTGGAGGACAGATGTCAATCTATATGATGACTATATAGGCAATGCAACCCCGGGGTGAGGGGTAGCGTGGGTGGGAATGTAAGTGTCCCTGGCCAGTAGACCTATGAACTGAGGGCACACTCAGATTTCTGGTTTAAAAAGGCTAGGCAAGCTAAATAGTCCTAAACCTATAACCAAAATTTTGTTGTTTGCCACTAGACTGTAGATCAAGGTGGCTGTGAACAGCTAGAAATGGGATAGAGACAGAAAGATAGGAAGAACAAGGTTTTTTTCTTTTATGTTTGTCCTCCTCCCTTGGTGCAGTTACCCTAACACACCAAAGTGTCTATGTAGTCTTACAAGAGAATAAAACAGGCAATAAATAGGCAAAGTAAATGTATATAAAATACAGCCAAATAGTAAAGTTTGAAAGCTTAGCTTTGTAGAATTTCTTGGAGTTGTGATAATACTATGTTTATTTTGTGCTGTTCAGGAGACTTACATTTGCTTAATATCTTAGACTGCTCAAAAGGCCCACTAATAACATTACGTGCTGCTAGCCTAAATCTCTGGGTTAAATTCCGGACTCTCAGATTTATGTTCTTGAGACTATTGGTGCTGACTGTATAAAGCAATTTACAGAGTTAACCAATCAACAAGATGAACTTTCTTTATTTCTTTTGAGGAGATTGACGTTTCGGAATACAGTTAAATTGGCTTCAGAGAGAGGGGTGTGGGATGGAAGTTCTGCTCAATGCAATTATGGATACTGTATACTGTACTACCATATAGATCAACATCCTGTTTTGCTGATCATGCTTATCTTATGTTCTACGTTTGATTTTGTGGACTCAAGTTTGTTATTGGTAAAGTGCACTAGCTTTGGTCTAGCGTATTCACTATTAAGCTGGATTGAGTCTGTCTTAAGTAAGCAATCTTTTTGTGTGCCCTTGGATAGAGAGTGGTTTTCAAGGAAGCCTCTGAGGTGGGGGATCTCCCGTGGATCCTCACTCACCATTGTTTAAAATCTTTATGCAATAGCTGCGATCTTTGATATAATGATGTTCTCCAGAAACAAGCAGGAAGTCAGTCCTCACATATGGATGACGTTGGTGCCTACGGAGCCCTCGTGTGGAGCAATTCCCCGGCTTTCAAAGAAAGCCTTTGGGATTGCCTGTGCATGCACAGTCCCCTTCCCACCCAAGGGTGCCATCTTTCTCAGTATCCCTTTTTCCGTGGAGCCAAACAGACGTTGTTTCGCTGTTCTCGGAAAAAGTACATCAAAACTTTTGAAGAATCATTTCTTCTCCAGGACCAAGCAGGAAGTCAGTCCTCACATATGGGTGACGTCGGCGCCGACGGAGCCCTCGCGGAGCAATTTTCCCCAGCTTTCAAAGAAAGCCTTTGGGAATTGCAGCGCGCATGCACGGTCGCCTTCCCGCCCAAGGGTGCCATCTTAGCCAGTCTTCTTTTTTCCGCGGAGCTCTACAGACGTACCCGTCGTGTCCCCGCTAAAAAAGTTGATTTTCGTAAGTTTTTCTCTTTTTTCACTTCAGTTTGACGCCGGTCGTTTTCCTGCCCGGACTCGCGACGCCGTTGCGAGTCCTTCTCTTATTTTTCAGTTTTTCTGATTTTTGGTCAGTTTCGTTTTCGGTTTTTCACTGGCAGCCCGGTCCTTTGACCTTGCAGGGGCCCTTTTTCCCCCGATGGCTGCCAGTGGTTTCAAGCGGTGTGGTCAGTGTGACAGAAATATGTTACTCACTGACGCACACGATAATTGCCTCCGCTGCCTGGGCCCGGATCATGAAGAAATGATCTGTGGAGCCTGTGGCAAAATGTCCTCCAAAGCGTTGAGGAGTCGGCGGCATCAGCGGGATAGAATCTTCGCTGACCCCAGCCGTACCCGGACCTCGTCGGAGGCCTCGGCATCCAGAGGCTCCAGCTCTGACCATCGCCGAAGCTCCTCCGACAGGGGTTCTCCCTCCGCAGACCATCGACGGAAGACAAAACCCGCGAGGGCGGCGTCGGTGGACGCTCCTGGCTCCGCGAGGGCCAGGTCGCATAGCCCCGACAGCCGTCCCGGGTCTTTGGAGAAGGAGCACCTCCCGAAGCGACCTCGCCTGGAGTCGGAGTTGCCTGCTCGGGTAAGTCCTGTGGTCCTTCTGGACTCGCCTCCGAGAGGTCCGACGTCGGGCCCGACGCCGTCGGGGCCCGAGTCGGGGGCTGCTGGGTCACCTGAGGTCGGACTCAGGTTGACGGCCTTGGAGAGCAGACTATCTGCCTTCATGGACCAGCAGCGGGCACTGATCGCTAGCCTCGCTGGCGCCGCTGCCCCGACCGCTGGGACGTCGACGTCTAAGTCGACCCCGGAGACCGAGCCGATCCTCGAGTCCATGCGAACTCGAGTCGATCCTCGGTCGAGGTCACCCTCGGCCTCCCGTTCGGGACCGAGGTCGTCGCCGCCGACTCCCTCGGCGTCGGGGCGGCCGACGCCTCCGTCTGCCCGAGCCGACCCCACCGATTCCTCCTCGGAGTCGGCCTGGGAGTCTGAAGAGGAGGAGTCACCTGATTCCTTTCGGACTCGGTGTGTCCCCTCGGACTCACCTGAGTCCGAACCTCTGAAACAGTCCCCTCCGGAGGATGCCCGGTTCTCGGACTTCGTCAGGGATATGGCCAAGGCTTTGGCCTTCCCTGCGGATCCCGAGGAGGAGCCTTGAGCCGAAGAGCTCGACGCCCTTCAGTACGACTCTCCCGCCCGGGAGCACTTTACTGTACCGGTGCCTCCCATGCTGGAACGACTACTCTTCCGCATGTGGGAGAGTCCGGCCTCGTCGCCGGTATTGAGCAAGCGGGTCGATTCCATCTATCGAGTCCGCAAGAGTCCTGGCTTCCAAAAAGCACAGCTGCCACACCATTCCATGGTAGTGGAATCGGCCATGCATAGGCTTAAGAGCCAAAAAATGCACTCCTCGGTGCCTCCTGGCAGGGAGGCCCGTAACCTGGATGGCCTTGGTAAGAAGTGTTTCCAGGGCTCTATGCTGGCTTGTCGTGTCCAGACCTACCAGCTATACATGGGCATGTATCTCCGAGACCTGGCTAAAGAGCTAGCCGGATTCTCCGCTGGACTGTCCGAGGAACCTTTGCGGAGGTTCCTAGCCTTGACAACTGGTATTCGGGAATGCTCCAAATTCATGTCCCGAGCAGCCTATGATGGCTTTGAAGCATCGGCTCGTGTGGCCGCAGCTGGCATCGGTGCCCGCCGACAGGCTTGGCTTCAGTCGTCTGACCTTGAACCTTGGGTGCAGGACAAGTTGGTCGATGTCCCCTGCAGAGGTGAGAAACTCTTTGGCAAGCCCATGGCTGAAAAGGCTGCACAAATCGAGACGGAGACTCTCACCAGGACCAGGCTTTCTAGGAAGACCTCCGCCCCTTCCCAGAAAAAGAAGGGCTCGGGAAAGAAGTCCTTTTACCCGAGAAAGGCGGCTGCCTATAAACACTACCCTTAATATCAGGCCCCTCCAGCTCCCCAACAGGGTCAGCAGGCCAAGGGACGGGGTAACGGGTCCCGTAGGCAGCAAGCCCCCAAGCCTGCACCACCAGCCCCTGCTCAGCAGGGTGGGGTTTTTTGACTTCCTCAGCATAGCCTCTCCCCCTCAGCTGGTTCCTCCCAGCACCGGAGGCCGGCTGGTTCACTTCGCCCACAGGTGGTCCAACATCACTTCAGATGCCTGGGTGCTTCAAGTCGTGCGAGAAGGATATCTTCTAAACTTCCATCAGGTCCCTCCCTCTTATTTTCCGGGAGAACCTCCTCGACTCCCTCTGCACAGGGACTTACTCCTTCAGGAGTTAGCAAGTCTTCTTCAGGAACAGGCTGTGGAACCGGTGCCCCACCACCTGAGAGGTCAAGGCTTTTATTCCAGGTATTTCCTAATACCAAAGAGGACAGGAGGCCTCAGACCCATCCTGGACTTGCGCAACCTCAACAAGTTCCTCGTGCGGGAAAAGTTCAAGATGCTTACCCTTGGAATCCTTCTGCCCTACCTCCAGCAGGGAGATTGGCTATGCTCCTTGGATCTAAAGGATGCCTACACGCACATCCTTATCCACCCAAGCCACCGCCAATACCTAAGGTTCGTGGTGGCAGGAAATCACTACCAGTACAGAGTACTGCCCTTTGGCCTATCCTCCGCACCGCGAGTCTTCACAAAATGTCTCGTGGTGGTGGCGGCCTATCTCAGGCTTCACGGCCTCTATGTCTTTCCGTACCTCGACGACTGGCTCATCAGAGCGTCGTCCGCTCCGGCAGTTGCCAATGCCACACACCGCACGGTGACTCTTCTGCAGTACTTGGGCTTTGTCATAAACTTCGCAAAGTCCACTTTGCTCCCCTCACAGGATCTCGAGTTCATCGGCGCAAGACTGCACACTCCTCAGGCTCGAGCTTTCCTGCCTCTCGACAGGGCTCAACGGCTCATGGACCTAGCCGGCCGTTTTCGCAGCCAGTCCCTGGTTTCCGCCAGGCGCTTCCTGAGACTACTCGGCCATATGGCTTCCACTGTCCACGTGACCCCCAATGCTCGCCTGAATATGCGGCCGGCTCAATGGTGCCTTCGCCAGCAGTGGCAACAAGCCACCGGCAGACTAGCCGACTTAGTGCGCCTCTCCGGGCCACTGGCCTCTTCCCTACAGTGGTGGCTTCATCGGCCGAACCTGGTGCTCGGAATGCCGTTTCAGTCGCCTCAGCCGGCTCAAGTGCTGACGACCGATGCTTCCCTCCTGGGTTGGTGAGCACATTGCCAGGGGGCATGTACTCAAGGTCTCTGGACCGCGTGGGAGTCTGCTCAACAGATCAACTTCCTGGAGCTCAGAGCAATTCGTCTGGCGCTCAAGGCTTTCTCCCACCTAACTTCTCACCAGTCCGTCCTTGTCCAGATGGACAATCAAGTTGCCATGTTCTACGTGAACAAGCAGGGGGGCACGGGCTCCTTCCTTCTCTGCCGAGAAGCTCAGAAGCTCTGCTCTTGGGCCGTCAGTCACGGCATTCTTCTCAAGGCAGTTTATCTCCCAGGCCAAGAAAATTGCCTGGCGGACAAACTCAGCAGGATACTCCAGCCGCACGAGTGGCGTCTGGATCCCTTGGTAGTTCAGAAACTCTTTCTGAAGTGGGGCCTCCCCACGATGGATCTCTTTGCCAGTCCTCTCAACCGGCAACTTCCTCGCTTCTGCTCTCGTCAGCCACATCCCCTTCGGGTAGCGGCAGATGCTTTTCTACTCTCATGGTCGGAAAGCCTTCTCTATGCTTTTCCTCCCATCCCGCTAGTCTCCCGAACTCTATTCAAGGTTCTCCGGGACAAAGCGTCCATGATCCTGGTGGCTCCTCGCTGGCCCAGACAGCCGTGGTTCCCCACTCCTGTTGCAATTAGCGGCAGAGGATCCGTTCCCTCTGGGGTTTCAACCGGATCTCCTAACACAGGATCAGGGGTCTCTGCTACACCCCAACCTCAGATCTCTCAACCTAATGGCCTGGCGGCTGAAAGGGTAGTCCTCGCTCCCCTTCTCCTGCCGGCAGAGGTGGAAGAGGTCGTCCTAGCTTCTCGGCGACCTTCTACCCGCAAATGCTACGCCCTTAAATGGCGTCGCTTTTCCGTTTGGTGTGTACAGCAGTCTCAGGATCCCTTCTCCTGCTCGGTGTCGGTGATCTTGCAGTACCTGCTCTACCTCTCTAATCTGGGACTTAAGTCCAACTCCTTCAAAGTTTTCCTCAGTGCTCTTTCAGCACACCATGTGCCGGTGGACGGCAGACCTCTTTCCAGCGACCCTCTCGTAGCCCGGTTTCTCCGAGGTCTCCTTCTACTTAAACCACCTCTGCGCCCGCCAGCACCTGACTGGGATCTGAATGTGGTTTTACAGCGGATCACCTGTCCGCCTTTTGAACCGATGGCTACCTGTTCTCTGCGTTTTCTTTAGTGGAAAACCTTATTCCTGATAGCCCTCACTTCCGCTAGACGCGTAAGTGAATTGCAGGCCCTCGTGTCTGATCCTCCCTTCACTCGGTTCTACAAAAATAGGGTAGTCCTACGGACTCACCCAAAATTTCTTCCAAAAGTTGTCTCCCCTTTTCACATCAATCAGGAGGTGGTACTTCCAACCTTCTTTCCCAGGCCTCACTCCAGCCGAGCTGAACGAGTCCTGCATACCCTGGACTGTAGAAGGGCATTGAACTTCTACCTTGACCGTACGCGGGAGCACCATAAAGCTGCTCAGCTTTTTGTGTCTTTTGACCCCAATAAATTGGGGCTCCCGGTCTCCAAGCGTACTCTGTCCATCTGGGTTGCTGACTGTATCGCTTGGGCTTATGGGGCAGTCGGACTCTCCTTAGAAAGGCGAGTCATGGCTCATTGTGTTCGGGCGAAGGCTACATCAGTGGCTTACCTCCGCTCTGTTCCGCTGGCAGACATCTGCCGGGCCGCTACTTGGTCTTCGAGCCAGACTTTTGCGGTCCATTACTGTCTCGAGAGGGAGTCCCGCAGGGACAGTGCTTTCGGACAGGCAGTCCTCCGAAATCTCTTCGAGGTTTGAGCAACTCCTACCCTCCAACCCGGATGGGGGCTACCGGTGGGTGATTATTCAGCGAAGATTCCTTCCTTTTGTGCCGCTGAGCTAGAGGGAGCTCATTTTTATGCTTAGGGTCTCCGGTAGCCTTAAGCTTGGGAGTCCCATATGTGAGGACTGACTTCCTGCTTGGTCCTGGAGAAAGCGTAGTTACTCACCTGTAACAGGTGTTCTCCAGGAGCAGCAGGAATCAGTCCTCACAACCCTCCCTCCTCCCCGTGGAGTTGCAATCATCTGCTTAAGTTTTTTTGCAAATTTTTATGCTGTCTTTTAGCTATGTCATCAGACTGGCTAAGATGGCACCCTTGGGCGGGAAGGCGACCGCGCATGCGCGCTGCAATTCCCAAAGGCTTTCTTTGAAAGCTGGGGAAAATTGCTCCACGAGGGCTCCGTCGGCACCGACGTCACCCATATGTGAGGACTGATTCCTGCTGCTCCTGGAGAACACCTGTTACAGGTGAGTAACTACGCTTTCGACCCGGTTCGACGCCAGTTCCCCTTCCTGCCTTCGGCTTGGTACACTGGTATCGAGTCCGGATACATTTTTCGCTTTTGTCCTTAGTGACTAGCGTTCGCGCTCTTTTTTTCTTCATTTTCACTGGCAGCCCAGTCATTTGACCTTGCAAGGGCCCTTTTTCCCCCCGATGGCTGCCAGCGAGTTCAAGAAGTGTGATCGGTGTAAGAAGTTGATGTCCCTTACCAACACACATGACTGCTGCCTCCGATGCCTCGGGCCCGACCATGACCCGGTGGTCTGTGGCCTGTCTGGCAAGATGTCTTCCAAGGCATTGAGGAGCAGGCAGCATCAACGTGAAAGGATTTTCTCGTAGTCCGCAACCGTCCGATCCCAGACCTCGTCAGAGGCCTCGACGTCCGACACCGAGCGTCGTGGGTCCTCTGAGTGGGGGTCTCCCTCCAGGGAACACCAGAGGAAGAGGAAGCTTGTGAGGGCGACATTGTTGGAGGCCTCTGATTGTCCTGGGCCCTTGGGTTCCAGGACGCGGAGCCCTGACCGTCACCCCGGGTCCTCGGAGTTGGAGCGGCTGGCCAAACTACCTCGTAAAGAGAGAGAGACGCTGAGTCAGGTAACACCTGTTGTCCTCATGGACTCTCCTCTGGGAGAGCCAGCGTCGGGACCGACGATGTTGGGGCCCAAGCTGGAGGTCTCAGGATGGCGGCCCTGGAGAGCAGCATGGCTGCCTTCATGGAGCAGCAGTGGGCGCTGATAGCCGGTCTCACCATTCCATCTGCCCCGACCACCTGGACCTCAACGTCCAAGTCGACCCCGGAGGCTGAGCCGATCCGCTGCCAAGATCTCCCTCGACCTCCCATTTGGTGCCAAGGTAGTCGACGCCGGTGCTCTTGGCGTCGAGGCGGTCGGGCCCTAAGGCCTCACGGCCAGAGCCGCTCGATTCCTCCTCGGAGGAATCAACATTGGAGACGGAAGATGAGGAGTCTCCAGACACCCACCGTTCCCGGTGTATCCCATCGGACTCATCGGGTTCGGAGCCTTGGAGAATGTCCCCCCCAGAGAACACCAGGTTCTCAGACTTCGTTAGGGACATGGCCAAAGCTTTGGCATTCCCTGCAGAGTCCGAGGAGGAGCCTCAAGCCGAGGAGCTCGAGGCCCTCCAGTATGACTTTCCCTCGAGGGAAGCCCTTACTATGCCGGTGCCTCCGATGCTGGAATGGCTAATGCTCCACATGTGGCAGTCCCCGGCCTCGATTCTGATGCTCAACAAGCAGGTCGATTCCATTTATCGAGTCCACAAGAGCCCCGTGTTTCAGAAAGCACAGCTGCTGCACAACTCTGTGGTTGTGGAATCGGCCATCCAAAGGCTCAAGAGCCAAAAGACGCATGCCTTGGTGCCTCCTGGCCAGGAGGCCCGGAACCTGGATGCCCTCTGCAGAAAGTGCTTCCAGGGCTCGATGCTGTCATGCCGTGTCCAGACCTACCAGCTGTACATGGGCATGTACTTATGAGACCTGGCAAAGGAGATTGCCGGGTTCTCGGCTGGCTCTCCAAGGAACCCTTGCAGTGCTTCAAGGCCTTGTCAACTGGGATTCAAGAGTGCTCGAAGTTTGTCTCGAGCAGCCTACGACGGCTTAGAGGATTCGGCCCAAGTAGCCGCGGCCGGCATCAGTGCACGCCGTCAGGCCTGGCTAATGTCGTCTGACCTGGAGTCATGGGTTCAGGACAAGTTGGTCGATGTCCCTTGCCGAGGTGACAACCTATTCGGCAAACCCATGAATGAAAAGGCTGCGGAGATCGAGTCCGAGTACTTAACCCGGACAAGGGTCTCCAAGAAGACTTCTGCCCCTTCTCACAAAAAGAAGGGCTCGGGTAAAAAGCCCCTTTTCCTGAGGAAGGATAATGCCTGCTGCAACTACCCCATTTACAGGCCAACCCAGCTCCCCAACAGGGGCAGCAGACTAAGGGACAGGGGCACGGCCCGCGTAGGCAGAAAACCCCCAAGCCTCCAGCTCTGGTTCCCATCCAGCCGGGGGGGGGGGGGGGTTGACTCCCACAGCATGGCTCTCTCCCATTTCTGGTATGGCCCTGCACAGGAGGAAGGCTGACCAGCTGGAAATGTCTAGCTAAAGCCATGAACTTTGGGATACACTGAAGAAGTTTCAGATAAGTGCAGTGTTACAGTATAAAGTTTACTGAGCCAGCTGGATCTAGCTTGGTGGAGAGACATTAGCACGTTTATGAGTGAACCTTCACTGATACCCTGTTTTGTTAAAGAACGTTTGGCTAGGACATTGTTGAAAATAAAAAAAAAAGGTGTCCTTTGATGGAAGGTCATTGATGTGATCAAGGCTTTAGCCAATAGACGTGAGTCTTAAGGTTTAGCCACAAGACAACTGAGACCTATGGAAACCGCTAGTGCCATATAGTAACATAAAATATTAAATTATTACTATTTTTGTATGTTGAAGATTGAACGCAGGTTTTGCTCCAGACAGCCACACCCTCAGGGGGTGGCTGTGGATGCATTTCTCCTCTCTTGGTCAGTGGGCCTCCTGTATGCGTTTTCTCCCATGCCTCTGGTGGCCCGAACATTGTTCAAGATCCTTTGGGACAGGGCCTTGGTCATCCTAGTAGCCCCCAGATGGCCAAGACATCCTTGGTTTCCGCTCCTTCTCCAGTTAGCAGTGGAGACCCCACTCCCTCTGGGGACGCATCCCAACCTGCTGTCTCAGGAGCAGGGTTCTCTCTTGCACCCCAACCTCAGGTCCCTCAACCTGATGGCATGGCTGCTGAAAGGGTAATGCTGGTCCCTCTACTCCTTCCTAAAAATGTGGAAGAAGTGATCTCCAGGAACAAGCAGGAATATAGTCTTCACATGTGGGTATCGTCGGTACCGACGGAACCTGCGTGGGAACGCTCCCCAGCGTCCAATTAGGAAGTCTTTGGGAGCATCCCACAGCACCTGGGTGCTGCCTTCCCACCTTTCCCAACTGCCTCTCTCCAGTTCTTCGTTTTCCGCGGAGCCAGCAGGTCGTCGTTCCTGTCACCGCAGAAAATCTTTTTCCTTATTCGTCTTTTTTGTGGTCATGTCTGCCTTCCTCGACGCTATACCGGTACCGCCGGTTCTTCTTTCTTTTAAAAAAAAATAAATACAATTCTTTTTTTCCAAACTTTTCTTCTCCAGGTGAACGCGCCATTTTGGGCCTTAGGCCCAAAATTTCCTCCACTATGGAGAAACCCGCCTCGGGTTTTAAAAAGTGCACCAGGTGTGGCGGTACCATCTCAGTCACCGACACCCACGAGTGGTGTCTTAAATGTTTAGGTCCTGACTACTCCATCTGCGAGTGTATGGCTTGTGCCATGATGTCCAAGAGGGGTCGACAAAACTGAGCTGCCAAGTTCGGCGCCCTTTTTCACTCCGATGCAGCTTCGGTGGCATCGACGTCTTCCAGAGCTTCGTCTTCCTCCCATGGATCTCAGGTAACTAAACATAAGTCCAGCAAGTCCTCAAAGGGTAGATCTCCTTCCAAGCATCGAGATGCCTCTGGCGCTGCCCTTGAGGGTTCCATACCGGCAAAATTGCCCCAGCGGGAGGCTTCAGCTTCCAAAGCATTATCAGGGCTCCAGGATGTTTTCGAGGCCTCAACCTCGGCAGAACTACTGGTGCCATGCTCTGGGGTACCGGCTGCTTCTGGTACCGATACCCAGGCATCGGCAGCGTCGATAGACTGGAGGTTCCTGGCTATTGAATGCAGTCTGGCGGCTCTCCTTGCGGCATCGACACCCTAGGAACCGTGTCAGACAGTTCAACCGGTACCGGCACCAATGACGGTACCAGTATCGATAGCATCGACATCAACATCGGTGTCTGCTTTGCCGGCACCAAGTCATGCGATGCCTTCCGGTACCGATACCCCGGTACCAATTCCCCCCAGTACCGACTTAGGTCGGTACGGGTATCGGGCTCTTCAAGAGCATCCGGACAGAAGGTACTTTGAATCCTCGGAGGACTCTGAGGATTCTGACAGTTGTGTCGGTACCGGAATACTTCTCCCGGAGGAGCCTTCCACTCCTAAACGTAGGATGTCTCCTCCAGAAGATATCTCCTTTCAGGACTTCATCAGGGAGGTGGCTCGTGGTTTGTCCATTACTGTGACTCCTGAAACAGAGCCTAGAGCTAAGGAGTTGGAGATTTTACAATATCCCAAAGCTCCTAAGGAGGCAGCTACCTTTCCTATCCATGAGATCTTACATGATCTCATGTTGAGAATGTGGGAGACACCTCCTCACTCTCGCAGACTGGATACCATGTATCGAGTCCCTCCTTGTCCTGGATTCCAGAAAACTCAGCTTCCTCACCACTCTATTGTAGTGGAATCAGCTATGAGAAGGATCAGAAGTGCAAAGAGACATGCCTCTAATCCTCTAGGACGTGAGTGTAGAACCTTGGATGCCTTTGGACGTCGTACTTTCCAGGCTTCCATGCTTTCTGTCAGGATGAGTTCCTATATTTTATATATGGGAATGTTCCTCAAAGAAGTCACAGGAGATTTAGAGATTTTTAGCCCTCTCCTTCCTGAGGACAAAAGGCAGGATTTTCTCACACTGGTTAAACATGCCCAGGATGTTTCTAAGTTTGTCAATCGTGCAGCTTTTGACTGTTTTGAGTGCATAAGCAGAACCTCTGCCATTGCCATAGGTGCACGTAGAATTGCCTGGCTCCAGGCATCCGATTTGGAGCTCTGGGTGCAGGACAAACTGGGCAATATGCCTTGTACAGGTGAGAATTTATTCGGCAAGAATTGGCAAGAGAAAGCCAATGAGTTGGATGCTGACAACTCCACTTTGGATAGGCTATCCAAAGCCACAGCTGATCCTGCAAGAAAAAAATCTTTCAAGAAATCTTTCTTCTCAAAAAAGAAGAGGTTTTATCCCTCTTATTCCCAGCAGGGACGTTCTACAGATCAGCCTGCTCGAAAAAGTCAGCAACCACATAAACAACGGAAAGCAAAGACTGCTAAGCCTCAACCGTCTCAGGAGTCTCAGCCTCCACAAGGCCTTTGACTTTCATCTAGAGAACTTAGCCTTCCTGGCCCTCAATGGACCAGAGCCTTCCACCATTCCAGGAAGGTTATGTCACTTTGCCCCCAGATGGGGGCAGATAACAGCAGAGCATTGGACACTCCCCATTATAATAGAGGGGTACAAGCTGCACTTTCTGTGCATGCCCCCTCCCACAATGGTAAGACCGTTCAATTCTCAGACCTCTCTCATCAACCTGTTAGATCAAGAGGTCACTATACTTCTTGCCCAAGGGGCAATAGAATAAGTACCCATTCTTCAACAGGGTACAGGGTTTTACTCCCCCTATTTCCTTATCCCAAAGAAAACAGGGGGATACAGACCTATTTTGGACCTCAGAGAATTAAACAAATTCCTGTTCAAAGAGAAATTCAAGATGATTTCTCTGGGAACTCTGCTGCCATACCTTCAGAGTCAGGATTGGCTTTGTTCTCTAGATCTCAAGGATGCATACACTCATGTTCTCATCCATCCAACTCACAGAAAGTTCCTTCGGTTCCTTTTTCAAGGAAAGCACTACCAATACAGGGTGCTTCCTTTTGGCCTGGCCTCAGCACCAAGAGTGTTCACGAAATGCATGGCTGTGGTAGCAGCATTTCTCCGCACTCTAGGGATATTCGTCTTCCCCTACTTAGACGACCGGCTCATTTGAGCCACATCAGAGTCAGAGGCCAGGACTTCTCTATCTTGCACAATGCGTATCCTTCAGTATTTGGGTCTGGTCATCAACATCCCAAAATCCAGTCTAACTCCCACTCAGTCTCTAGAGTTCATAGGAGCTTTGCTGGATACCAGAAAAGCAAGGGCCTATCTTCCTCAGATCCGTTGCCTTCACATGGTGCAGTTAGCTTCTCAAGCAGTGCTAAATCTGCACCTCACTGCCCGAGAAATGTTACAACTACTAGGCCACATGGCAGCTACAGTGCATGTGGTTCCTTATGCTCGCCTCCATGTGAGAGCAGCCCAGTGGACTTTATCCACTCAATGGACCCAGGCATCAGGGTGCCTGTCAGGCAAAATAGCAAACACAAATCACCTTATTTTGTCTCTCCAATGGTGGCAGTCCACTCAAAACCTGTTACTGGGGTCCCCATTTCAATGACCTTTACACCAGGCGACTCTCACAACAGATGCTTCACCAATGGGTTGGGAAGCTCATCTGCAAGACCTCTCCACCCAAGGCACCTGGACTCCACAGGAGACTCATCTACATATCAGTCTCTTAGAGCTCAGAGCAATCTTCCTTGCTCTTCGAGTGTTCCACACCCTGCTCATCTACAAGACAGTCCTCATTCATACGGACAATCAAGTAGCCATGTTCTACGTGAACAAGCAGGGAGGAACAGGCTCTCTGTCGCTTTGCAACGAAGCTTTGCGACTATGGGCCCTCACCAGAGAGCATCAGAGTCATCTCCTGGCAGTGTATCTTCCAGGCATACAAAACTCTTGGGCAGACAGACTCAGTCGAGTTCTGCTTCCACACGAATGGTCTCTACATGCAGACCCATGTGGCCAAGATTTTTCAAATTTGGGGAACCCTGGACATAGACCGCTTTGCAAATCCGTTGAATGCCAAACTTCCACGGTTCTGTTTCCGAATTCCGGATCAGGGCTCTCATGCCAGGGATGCTTTCCTCCTTCACTGGGGTCAAGACTTCCTTTATGCCTTTCCACCCATTCCCCTGATTCCCAAAACCCTGTTCAAGCTTCAGAGAGACAGATGCTGTATGATTCTCATAGCTCCACATTGGCCACAGCAAGTGTGGTACCTTCTGCTTCTACATCTCTCTCAAGCTCCCCTCCCTGGAGTTAGGATCTGCTCCAGATCTCCTGTCTCAGGAGGACGGAATGTTATGGCATCCCAATCCCCAGTCTCTGCATCTCAGGGCTTGGTTGCTGAAAGCCTAGATCGTCATGATCGTAACCTCCCTCAGCATGTAAAGGATATCCTTTATGCTTCCAGGAAGCCTTCCACAAGACGCTCTTATGCTTTCAAGTGGAAAAGGTTTACCATATGGTGTTCGCAGAAGGGTCTTAACCCCCTTGCGATCTCTGGAATCATTACTGGAGTATCTCCTTCATTTATTCAATGCAGTTCTTAAAACTAACTCAGTAAGGAGGAAATGACGTCACTGAATGGAGAAGCCACTTGAAAGCGGAGCTCCGGGGAAGCAGGGGAAAATTAGCCCTAAATACCCTTGAACGGAGTGATTACCGGTGGAAAATCATTCGGTGAACGTGTCAACGGTACAAGAGTGAGAGGAGATGAGGAAAAGTGTGGCGGATTTGAAAGGCTACGCATATAAAAATACCGCGGGGAGCTCCGGTGGCAAAAGCAAGATGGCCGCGGTGAGTGCCGGTCCTGGGGCGGAGCATAAGGCAAGAGAGGGAGAGAACGGCCAGAAGGGTGATCTGGAGGCCCTACGCGGAGAGCTAAAAGGCTGGTTTGGCACCCTCAGGCAGGACTTGGCGCATTTTAAATCTAAAGTGCAAATATGGATGGAAGACCTGAAGGCTGAGGTGCGGGAGGTGGGCCAGCGCGTGGAGGAGCTGGAGGGTAAGGTGGAGACGCACGACAAAGCTATTCTCAAGATACACGAGAGAATGGAGAATATGGAGGCGGAGCTCTGGTCCAAAGTTGAAGATTTGGAGAATCGATCCCGCAGGGCAAATATCCGGATGAGAGGGGTATCAGAGTCTGCGGAATCAGCGGACTGTGGCAGCCTAGTCATGAGCATCTGTAAGCGGATGATGGAAGAAGCGGGTCAAGATAGTTCTCAGTTGTGCTGGTCCGTGGATCGTGCCCATAGAGCGTTGGGCCCCAAACGCGATGGATACCACAGAGACATTATAGCCAGATTCCATGAGTATGCTACTAAAAATGCAGTGGTGGAGGCGGCAAAGAAACTCTCTGACTTCCGGTGGAATAGCCAACGTGTGGAATTGTATACAGATTTGTCAGCCATTACGATGAGAAAGAGACGAGAAATGGCAGGAATCACTAAGGTGTTGCGTGACAAGGGTATCAAGTACAGATGGCTCTTTCCTTTTGTATTACAATTTTGCGTGGAGGGGCGAACATCGTATGTTAAGACCATGGCAGAGGCTGTTACAGCGCTGAAAGAGGCAGGCTGGACGGAGTTGCCGGAAGCACCCCAGCAGAGGACGGCGAAAGAGCAGAGAGGGCAACTGCGGAGTAGTGCGTGGAGGAGGGCTCCGCAAGGAGATCGTAGGCTGTGCCGGCAGAGACAGAACAATGCGGCAGGAGGAGATGGCACTGGCTGAGAGCGGGACGCTGCCTGTTACTGTTATTGCCTGTTATTGCTGGACTAGATGGACTGTTGCTATGTTCAGTTTCAGTATAAGATTATTAAGAGCTGTTGGGAGATGTTGAGGGGTATGGGTATTGATAAGGGAGGGGGGGAGCGGAGGCTACAGATGGGGGGGAGAGGTGGGGGGTGTGCCTCCTTGGCCTTCCCTCCAATCATTGAGAGATGAGCGAATGGGCACACGATACAAGTGGGGTTGTAGTAGGCTTCCTGGAGTGGTGATGACTCATGCCTCTAGGATTTGGTTGGAGTGGGGAGATGGAGGGAAGTCAGGGGGTGGGGGGGAGGGAGGGAGGGGAAGGAGGGGAGGGAACGGGCTATGGGCAGTTGGAGCTAAGGTAGGGGGGGAATGGCTAAATGGAAAAGGTAAAGATAATATCCATGAATGTATGTGGCTTAAATTCTCCAGTAAAGAGGCAGAGAATGTTTAAGGAGCTTAATAGATTGAGGGGAGACATTATATTTATACAGGAAATGCACCTGAAAAAATGTGATGAATGGAGAGTGGCGCATAAACAATTCACCGAGAAATGGTTTGCTTCTAATAGGGTGGAATTAAAAAAAGGAGGGGTGGGGATTTTGATGAGGGGGAAGATAACATATTCCAATTGTGTGGTGCATCGAGACAAAGAGGATAGATATATCCTGGTTAAGCTGCGTATTAAAGAGCAGGTTTACACTCTGATTAATGTGTATGGGCCTAATGTGGGTCATGGGATATTTTATGAGGGGCTGCATGAGCTAGTAGAACAGATAGCAGAAGGCCAAGTAATTATGGGAGGAGACTTTAATTTAGTACTTAACCCGGGATTGGATAATTCTTCGGGGAAAGGGATGGGGAACGCCAAGGGGAGGAGAAGTATGAAGATGTTGGGGAATAACTTGGGCTTGGTGGATGTTTGGAGGGAAATGAGGGGGAGGGAAAAAGTGTTTACCTTTTACTCACCAGTTCGCCAGTCCTTCTCTAGGATTGACATGATTTGGGTGTCCAAGGAGTTGATGGCAAAGGTGGTGGATTGTGAGGTGGGGGACCGAACATGGTCAGATCATGCGCCTATATGGGTTGAAGTTGATCTTGGGGAAAGGAGGAGGAAACCTCGGATGTGGATGTTGAATGAGACATTGCTAGAGAATGTTGAACTGGCACAGCAGGTGCGAGGGAAAATTAAGCAATACTTGGAAATTAATGATAGAGAGGGGTGTAGGATTGGAACGCTGTGGGAGTGCTTGAAGGTGGTAATAAGAGGGGACCTGATTTCTTTGGGGGCGCACATGAAAAAGATGAAAGAACGGCGGAAGGAGGAGCTTAGGGGGGGCATACGGGAAATCGAGGAAAAACTAATGCAGGGGAATCGAGAGGTAGGGTTGGGTAAGGAGCTGAATAGGATTCGAAGAGAATTAAATTTAATAGAGTTAGGTGAGATAAAGCATGCGCAGGATATCTTAAAGCAGCAATTTTTTGAGCTAGGGAATAAGCCAAGTCGGCTGCTGGCGCAGAAGTTGAAGCAGCATCAGCGTAGGAATTTTATCACCAAAATAAGGGATGTGAACGGGAAAGAGGTGAGACAAGTGGAGTTAATTCAGAAATGTTTTGTAGATTTCTATCAGCACTTATATACGGAGGAGGGCTCCAAGACGGAGGAACAGCTGGAGCAGTATTTGCAGGTGAACTTACCGTGTTTAACCGGGGTGGAGTCAGAACAGCTGTCTCAGCCTATAGAGGAGCGGGAGGTTGCGGAGGTGATCCGGAGTCTTCCGGCTCATAAAGCTCCGGGGATGGACGGCTTCAAAAATAAATTTTATAAAACTTTCATTGAGGAATTATGTGCCCCTCTAACGAGATTATTTAATGCGTTTAAGGAGGGTGAACCTATTCCAGAGACGATGAGGACGGCAGGGATTACTGTACTGCCCAAGGAGGGGAAAAATGTCAACCTGTGTGGGTCCTATCGGCCTATCTCTCTTCTAGGGACAGACTTTAAGATCTTCACTAAAATTCTGGCTAATAGGCTGCTACGATTTATGCCGTATTTGGTACATGAAAACCAGTCGGGGTTTGTTCCGGGGCGCCATACAGTGGATAACATGAGAAAGGTGTTAAATGCTATAAGGAAAGGGAGGATGGGGGCGGAGCAGATGGTGTTATTGGCGGTCGACGCAGAAAAGGCGTTTGACCGAGTCTCTTGGCCCTTTTTATTTAAAGTTTTAGAACGCATGGGGGTCAATGGAGATTATCTCCGGTGGATCAGGGCTATATACGATCGACCATTGGCTAGAATTTGCATAAACGGGGAGTACTCTGGGCCGTTTGCCTTGTCTCGAGGCAGGGGTGCCCGTTATCCCCCATGCTGTTTGTCCTATCTATGGAACCGTTGGCCCAAAAGGTGAGGGATAGCGCCGAAATAAGGGGGGTGACTTGGGGATCTCTGGAAATTAAGGTATCCCTTTTTGCAGATGATTTGCTCTTTATGTTGACTAAACCAAGTGATTCTCTGCGAGGGCTTACAAAGGTGTTGAGTTTGGAGCACATTCGGGATTTAAAGTTAATGATAATAAATCTGAAATATTGAATATTTCGGTAGGAATGGAGGAGCAAGCACAGATTAAGGCATCCTTCCCTTTCCGGTGGGCCAAGCAGAGTATTAGATATCTGGGGATTTTCCTCACTGTTAGGGAGGTTGATTTGTTTAAGGAAAACTATGGACAGGTGGAGAAGGCTATACAAAAGGATTTAGATGAGTGGAGGTATAAACAGCTATCTTGGATGGGGAGGATAGCGGCTGTAAAAATGGTGGCTTTGCCTAGATGGTTGTACCTTTTTATGAACCTCCCGATTGGAGTGTCAAAGAGCTATCTTTATTTATTTATTTATTTATTTATTTAGTATACATTTGTATACCGCTACTTCCAGCGATCAGCAGCGGTTTGATTACAGATTGGAAATTGTCAAATAATGACAGGAAATTTTTGAGGTATAAACACATTGATTAGACAGGAAAGCACAGCACACAGAGAACTATTTTACAGGGAACATAGGCTATGGAGGGTTAAGTGGCTTGCCCAAGACCACAAGGAGCACCTGTGGGACTAGAAACCCCAGTCCTTCAGGCCGAAGGTTGCTGTCCTCTAGTGGGATTTGAACCCCCGACCTTCCGGCCCGAAGTACCTTGCCCCAACCACTAGGCCACTCCTCCACTCCAATCTGGCAAGGTTACAGAGGATGCTCATGAAATTTGTGGGAGGGGGGAAGAAAAATAGAGTAGCGGCAAGGATATTGATGGAACGGAGGGAGCATGGGGGTATGGCGGTGCCGAACTTATGGAAGTATTGGGAGGTGGCACAAATGTGCGCAGTGGTGGAATGGGTGGCAGAGGACCCCAAGGAATGGGTCCACATGGGAGCAGAGGAATTAGCGGAGGGGAAGTTGGAGGATTGGGTGTGGATGCCGAGGAGGTGTAAAGCACGATTCCCAGGGCAGAATCCCTTGGTCTTACGATCATTGCGGGTCTGGAATAAATGGAGAGGGATATGGTTGGGGGATCACGGGATTTCACGATTACTCCCTATTCGGGGGAATCCTGACTTCCAGCCAGCAAGGGGGCAATCTATCTTTGGGAGTTGGGAGCTTCGGGGTCTCTGCAAGGTGGGACAATTAGTGGTGGGGAGGAAGGTAAGGGAGTTTGAGAATCTAGTGAAGGAGTATCGGCTGGATGAGAAGGATGTCTATGGCTTTATGCAGCTACGACATTACATACAACAGAAGATCCTCCCAAACTTAAGCTTGGAATTGACTGGGGTTGAGAAGGTTTTTTTGCTGGGGCAAAGGAAAAAGACCCTGGCGAATTTTTACCGGCTGATGGTGCGGAACAGGGGGAAGGAAGGCTATCAAAACAGTGGGAGCTGGAGTTGAGGGTGCAATGGGGGGATGAAGTATGGGAACGCATCTATGTGAGTCGCTATAAGGGAATTCTAGCGACCAATTTGCTCAAAAATAATTATAAGGTGCTCTATAGATGGCATTTGACTCCAGTTCGGCTGCATAAAATGTATGCTCATATAACTGAGAGAATCAATTCCCGGAACCGAAGGCGCAGTACTAACGGCCTCGAATCGGGACTGCTGGTGTCCTTCTCTGTCCAGTGGGCACCAGTCCGCTAGGCCTGCTGGTGTCCAGGCGGCACCTTCCGTCTTAGCCTCCCCCGGAATAGCCCCTCTGGGAGAGCCGTCTTTTCAGGATTTTCTCCTTGACATGGCGGACTTGCTTGCCATCCCTATCCCGGGTCCTCCCCTAAGTCCAGGTCCTGCGGAACAGGCAGCCGTAATGCTTCCTCTACACCCTTCTCTGCAGGATCTTCTGCTGGGGGTTTGGCGGTCACCTTTGAGGGTTCCTGCACCGTCTACAGCCATGCATGCTCAGTATCGGGTGCCCCCCTCCCCGGGTTTTCAGGAGCACCAGCTTCCACATCATTCCATTGTGGTGGAATCGGCACTGCGGAAGGTCGGAAGTAAGAAGAAACATTCTTCTCGCCCTCCCGGTCGTGCCTCTAAAGCGCTGGATACCTTTGGGCGTCAGACCTTCCAAACGTCCATGTTGGCTTCCAGAATTATTTCATATATGTTTTATATGAGCCTGACACTCCGGGAGGTCACCGAGAGATTATCTCTCTTGTCTCCCTTTTTGTCTGCAACTAAGGCCTCTGAATATTCCTTGCTTCTTTATCATTGCAGGAATATCTCTGGGTTCCTTTCTCGTGCTTCTCTAGACTCCTTTCAGTCTGTTAGCAGGTCCTCTGCTATTGCCATTGGAGCACGTCGTACTGCCTGGCTGCAGGCGTCCGACTTGTGTAGATGGGCACAACATAATCTGGGTAATTCTCCGTGTGCTGGAGAACACCTCTTCCATAGCGAAGCGTTACGTCAGGTTGCTCAGTGCTCCGCTGACCTTCCAAGCACTGGAAGCCATCCTAAGCCCTCTCTTCCCCCCCGGGGGTGGGAAGTGTCCTGCCAGACCTCCTTTCCCGAGGAAGAGAAAGTTTCAGCCGTCCGCCCACCCGCCAGGTGCGGCCAAGCAAGGGTCGTCTCACTCCGGTCGGCGGTTCCTGGGCCCATGCCAGGATGCTCATACCAAGCAGCTTTAGGCTCTTGTATGCGGCGGCCTACGATTAACTTCTCTACCGGAAGTTTATTCTTCTAGCTCTACACTGGGGTTCGTTTTCAGTATGGCAAGTGGTTCGGATGCTTGTCCGGGAGTTACGGTATTCCCTCCTCCTTGTTGGTAGAGGGAGGTCACCGCTCTTCCTTGATGGTTCTGGCCACAGGGCCTTCTATCCTTCAACTGACTTACCCTTAGGTAAGTCCCTCGAACCCTTCTCATCCAGGGTTCCCCTGCTTGAGCAGATGCCATACCGAAATTTCTTCTCCCAATGTAGACCTTTCCCCTGTTCTTTGTCAGTTACTGTGCGTGCAGGAGTCACTAAGAGTGCTTACTACTTCTGCCAGAGGCTCTGCTACCTGGCGTATTGCCACCCCCCGCAGGTTTCGTTCTAGCTGCCGGGATGGGGCGACGTCTCTGACTCCTGTCAGTTTCCCCCGCCTCCTGCACGCTGCCCTCTGCAATCTTCAGAGCAGCTTCCCATTAGGCAGGGACCCTTGCTCTGAGGGTTCTTCCATATGAGGGAATGGACTTCTCAGTCACTCCTTGGCTGTCGATGACTATACCCTCTTGCCTCCCGTTTGATGCGGGGGACAAGTTCTTTCCGCGTGCCTGCCATGGGGACACATCGTAGACTTCCCCTGATGTGCCCTTCACGCAACCGTACTGTTAATCTCGCTGATCTGCCACTGCTCCACAGACATAGACCCCCCCCCTTGTTCTTGGGTGGATCTTCCCGCCACCTTCTCAGGTGGGCGTTCTTCTGTGGATCAGTGGCAGGTCCGACTTATCAGTATTATACTCCCGTATGTATGTTCCTCGGCATACATGTTTTTAATACCTGGGTGGGCGCTCTACCTGCCCTACTTACCTAGATATATATTGCATATTTATCTGTATCGGTAGGCGCCCACTGGGAGATGCCCACAGCAGCCTGTGTATCACCGTCTATCTCCCTATTGCAGGTACTTGCGTTTACTCTTTACGGGGGTCCGACCAGTCCGCTTGCCTATTCTTGCGGCTCGATATCTGGGACCGGTTATACTCAACTTGCTGCTGTGAAGTCAACAGCTTCAGTTTTTTCTGTTATGCACCTCTTCCTGAGGTCCAGGCCCTATGTCTTCCTTTTCTCAGCTAGGGCTGATAGTGTACTCTTCGGTTCAGGGGTACGCCCCTGTTCTCCTCCGGACTGGGCTCTCCAGATCGGCCAGTCTTCTACTTCTAGCCCTCAGGGTTCGGGACTCTGCCCCTGAAGGAGTGCTCAGCTTTTCCCATAAAGCTTCCTTGAAGACCTGCCGTTCTTCTCCTGCGCCAGTTGACACCTGGGTCTCCTGCCCTTCCGGATTTGGAACTTCCCCCTCACTGCTGTGAAGTTCCCTCGAAGACTTCGCTACTGAGTCTACGGTACCTCCATCACAGTTCTCCTTCCTGCGATCCGGTAGGTGAGCTCTATGTGGTACTAGTTCATTGAATACTTAATGATACTGACTTGCATTCTAAAGACTACTCTCCCCTGTAGTTTTGGTTTTGCTGTTCCTCTGGAACCTTTTTTCTTCTCAACTCCTACCCTCCATCCCTCAGGGGATGCCGGGGATCCAGGTTGGGAAAATGCCTGCCTGCCAGGGCTCCGCATTTTATGGGATCTCCCCTGGCACCCTCAGCTAGGGAGTCCCCACGTGTGAAGACTCATTCCTGCTTGTTCCTGGAGATAGCACAGTTACTTACCTGTAACAGGTGATCTCCGGAACAGCAGGAATTAGTCTTCACAACCCGCCCACCTCCCCTAGGAGTTGTATCTCTCTATTCCTTCCTCTTCCTCTCCTTCTCTCTCAGCTATGAACTCAACTGGGGAGAGGCAGTAGGAAGGGCGGGAAGCCACCGCACAGGCGCGAGGGGTGCTCCCAAAGGCTTTGTGTTTGGATGCTGGGGAGCATTCCCGTGCGGGCTCCGTCGGCGACGTCTCCCACGTGTGAAGACTAATTCCTGATGTTCCGGAGATCACCTGTTACAGGTAAGTAACTGTGCTTTGCACACATTATTCAAGGTGCAGTCACACCATGGAACGATACAGAGGCATTATAATATCTTTGGTTTTATTCTCCATTCCTTTCCTTATGATTCCTAGCATTTTATTTGTTTTCTTGGCTGCCGCTGCACACTGGACGGATGGTTTCAAAGTATTCTTTGGGATCAAGCAGGACGTCAGTCCTCACATATGGATGATGTCTGCGCAGACTGAGCCCTCTTGGAAGCATCTCCTCAGCTTTCAAAGAAAGCCTTTGGGAGATGCCACCACACATGTGTGGTCTCCTTCCTGCCCAAGGGTGCCATCTTGCCTTAGTCTCCTTTTTTCCACGTAGCCCACCTGACGTCCATCTGTTTCCCTCGGAAAAAGTATCAGTTTTTAGAGTTTTTTCTCTCTACTAATGCAGGCTTGCACCAGTACTCTTCCCCGCCACCCCCCCCCCCCCCGAGTACACTGCCTCGGCATTGCGTCTCAAGTCCATTTAAATTTTCTCTTTTTTCCTTAGTGTGGTTTGCACCTTTTTTACCACTGGCAGAGCCTCTGGTCTTCAACCTAGCTTGGGGTCCTTTTCCCATTCATCCCAGCCACAGGCAGTATGTCAGATTCATGGTGGGGTGGGGGGGGGGGCCTCTATCAGTACAGGGTACTACCCTTTTGCCTGGCCTCTGCCCCCAGAGTCTTCACCAAATGCCTGGCAGAAGTCGCTGCCTACCTCCATCTCCAAAGGGACTTCATCTTTCCCTACCTGGATGATTGGCTTATAAAGGGAGACACGGCCACCAGGGTACAGCAAGCCACGGCCTGCACCATCTACATCCTGCAACATCTGTGGTTCATGATAAACCGCCCAAAGTCTTACCACCTCCTGACACTGTCTGGGAGTTCATTGGATCAATGTTGGACATGGTTCAGGCCAGAGTCTTCCTTCCCCTGGACAGGGCCGACCATCTCAGGGCACTGACCCTTGGTGTCCACTTGTCTCCTGCTGTGCCTACTCTGCCACATGGCCTCTATGGTCCACGTTACCGCAGATGCCCGTCTTCATATGAGGGTGGCCTCCACGCCCAGTGGACACAGGCCATGGGCTGATTGCGAGACAGAATGTCAGTGACCTGCCAGCTGGTGGAGTCCCTGAACTGGTGGCAGAACACACAGCACCTTCGAGCAGGTGTATGCCCTTTCAGACCCCCCCCCCCACCCCCTAGACGGGTCCTCACTACAGTTGCCTCCTTGCTGGGCTGGGGAGCACATTGCAAGGAAGCCTGCACTCAGGGCAGTTGGCCCAAGGCGGAAAGCTAGCAGCAAATCAACCTCCTGGAGCTCCGGGCCATACACTTGTCTCTCTGGGCCTTCTGCCACTCAATGCAGCACCAGTCAGTGCTGGTCAAAACGTACAATCAAGTGGCAATGTTCTGTGTAAACAAACAAGGGGGAACAGGGTTCCACACCCTCTGCCACTAAGCGGTGGCTCTCTGCTCATATGCGATCTGCTAAGGGATGCTCCTGCGGGCGGTGTACCTGCCGGTACAGAACAACACCCTAGCGGACAGACTGAGCAGGGTTTCCAGCCACACGAGTGGCAGCTGGACCCCAGAGTGGCCAATTGGTTCTTACTGCTCTGGGGCCACCTCTAGTGGATCTGTTTGCCAGCACATCAAGTCTGTTTCCCTGCTTCTGCTCCCGGCAGCCCCATCTGATCCGGGTGGCTGCGGATGCATTCCTCATCCTGTGGTTGGAGGGCCTCCTGTATGCCTTCCCACCCATGCTGTTGATTGCCAAGACTCCCTTCAGGGCTCTTTGCGACAGGGTGTCGCTGATCCTGGTGGCCCCACAGTGGCCCAGGCAACCATGGTTCCTGCTACTTCTCTGCTGGACAGCAGAAGCCCCTGTCCCCCTGTTGAATGTCCTGGGGCTATTGTCCCAGGAGGAGGACTTCCTTCTGCACCCTAATCTGGGGTCCCTGTCTCTGACAGCGTGGCTGCTGAGAGGGTAGCTGTGGCCCCTTTCAGCCTCTCGGGGGAGATGGAGGAGATCATTTTGGTCTCCCTTAAGACCTCCAACAGATGAGCCTAAGTCTTCAAGTGGCGCAGATTTTTGGTGTGGTGCGCAGAGTGACAGTCAAACCCATTCTCATGCTCAGTGCAACTGGTGCTGCAATGCTTACTTCATTTGTTGCAATTCTGACTCAAATTCAGTTCCATTAGGGTACACCTGAGTGCTCTTGCGGCACACCACCACCTTATCAAGAGCAAGCCCCTCTCGGTGCAGCCTCTTGTCACCCACTTCCCGTGTGGTCTCGTGTTGTCTAAGCTCCCCATCCGCCCACCAGTGGCGGAGTGGGACCTCAATGCGGTGTTAGCACAGCTCACTGGTCCGCCATTTGAGCCCCTGGCTACCTGCCATTTGAGGTATCTCTCATAGAAAGTCATCTTACTGGTGGCGCTCGAATCTGCTTGCAGTGTCAGCGAGCTCCAAGCTTTGGTGGCAGAGCTGCCCTACACCAGGTTCTATAAAAATAATGTGCTCTGCATGCACCCCAAATTTCTCCCGAAGGTGGTGTCCCCATTCCACCTCAATCAGGAGGTGGTGCTCACCACCTTCTTTCCGCGGCCTCATGCCAGCAGGGCAAAGGCCGTTCTCCATACTCTGGATTGTAAGAGGGCCCTGTCCTTCTACCTTCAACGTATCCAGGGCCACCTCAAAGCTTCACAGTTTTTCGTTTCCTATGACCCCAGTCGGCTGGGGGAGGTGGTGACCAAGCAGACTCTGTCCACCTGGGTGGCGGACTGAATTGCTCTCACCTATGAACAGGCTGAGCTGTTACTGGAGCACTGGGTCACAGTGCACAGCGTCAGGGCCATAGCATCCTCTGTGGCAAGCCTGTGTTCCATCCCAATGATGAACATCTGCTGGGCTGCCACCTGGTCTTCATTCCATACCTTCACAGCTCATTACTGCTGGAGAGGGAGTCCCGACAGGACAGCTCCTTTGGCCAGGCCATGCTCTGTAATCTGTTTGGGCTTTAGAAACCTCCTACCTACCGACCCTTCTGTGTTCAGACTACTGATGTGTTGGTTCTTCACTGGATTCAATTGCTGCTGTTCACAGCTCTCCTTGGAGGCATCCATGTTTTTCTATGGGCTTTCAGTAGCCTGTAGCTAGGGAGTCCCATATGTGAAGACTGACTTCCTGCTTGTTCCCGGAGAAAGCATAGCCACTCACCTGTAACAGGTGTTGTCCGGGGCAGCAGGAATCAGTCCTCACAACCTTCCCTTCTCCCCATGGAGTTGCTTCTCATCAGTTTTGTCGTCTTTAGCTATGTCATCTGTCTGAGGCAAGATGGCACCCTTGGGTGGGAAGGGGACCACCACGCATGCATGATGGCATCTCACAAAGGCTTTCTTTGAAAGCTGGGGAGACACTCCCGCGAGGGCTCTGTCAGCGCTGATGCGAGAACTAATTCCTGCTGTCCCCGGAGAACACCTGTTATAGGTGAGTAACTACGCTTTAATCACGATGATACCTAAATCTTTTTTTCTGGATGGTGATTCCTGATGTGGAGCATTCCATCGTGTAAGTGTAGTTTAGGTTGTTCTTTCCTAGGTGCAGAACTTTGCACTTGTCCACGTTAAATTTCATTTGACATTTGGACGACCAGTCTTCCAATTTATCAAGGTCCTCTTGCAATTTTTCACAATCTTCTTGTGTTTTAACAATTTTGAATAATTTTGTGTCACCTGCAGATTTGATCACCTCACTCATTATTCCCATTTCCAGGTCATTTATGAATATGTTGAAAAGCAGCGGACCCAGCACAGATCCCTACTATTTGCCTTTCTCCATTGAGAAAATTGGCCATTTAGCCCTTCTTTCTGCTTTCTATCTTTTAACCAGTTCGTGATCCACAATAGTATACTGCCTCTTATCCCATGACTTTTTAATTTTGCCAAGAGCCTCTCATGAGGGAGCTTGTGAAAGGCTTTCTGAAAATCCAGATACACTATATCAACCGGCTCACCTTTGTCACCTGTTTATTCACACCTTTAAAAAATACAACAGATTTGTAAGACAAGGCTTTCTTTGACTAAATCCCTTTGGCTTTCTCCCATTGAACCATGACTATCTACATGTTCAGTAATTTTGTCCTTTATAATGGGTTCTGCCATTTTACCCAGTACTGATTTCATGCTCACCGGTCTGTAACTTCTCCGATCACCCCTGCAACCCTTTTAAAAAACTGCCATTACATTGACCATCTCCAATCTTAAGATACTACAGATGCTGGGGTAAGGGAGGTGACTCATCAGACAGTTTAGTTGGCCAGGGATTTACCATTTGGTTTAATATCCTGGCTTTGTTTATTCTTCATTTTTATGTTCTTATATTAATGAATGTTCTCCCCGGAACGTGGGCTGTTGTATATTAATTTTGTTTCTATTGCCATTTTTCCTATTTTATTTTCTGTATTTCCTTATACTGTAATGTTTACTGTATAAATGCAAAATTTCCATAAATAAAAAAAAAAGATACTACAGATGATTTTAATGATAGATCACAGATTGCTAATAGCAGTTCTTCAATCTCATATTTCAGTTCCTTCAACACCCTTGGATGTATACCATCCATTCCAGGTGCTTTGTTTATTAAATAGTTGTAATACATCTTCCCGGTTCATCAGTATTTCTTTCAATTCTTCAAATATATTACCTTTAAATACTATTTCAGTCATGAATAACATCTCTATATCTTCTTCAGTAAAGATCATAGCTCAGACTTCATTTATTCTCCAGGACCAAGCAGGAAGTCAGTCCTCACATATGGGTGACGTCGGCACCGACGGAGCCCTTGTGCGGAGCATTTCCCAAGCTTTCAAAGAAAGTCTTTAGGAATGCAGCGCACCTGCGCAGTCCCCTTCCCGCCCAAGAGTGCCATTTTGCCCAGTCTTTCTTTTTCCACGGAGCCCAACGGACGTGAGTTCGTGTCACCTGGGAAAAGTAGATTTTTTTTCGGCTATTTTGGCTTTTTCTGATCTGGTTCGACGCCGGTTTCCCTTCCCGCCTGGGCTTTGGTACACTGGTATCGAGTCTGGACTTTTGATTCCTCCTCAGAGTAGTTGGCGTGGGAGACCCGGAGAATACCCGGTTTTCGGACTTCGTGAGGGACATGGCCAAAGCTTTGGCCTTCTCTGCAGACGCCGAGGAGGAGCCTCGAGCCGATGAGCTCGATGCTCTCCAGTATGACTTTCCTCCAAAGGAAGCCTTTACTGTACCGGTTCCTCCGATGCTGGAACGGCTGCTCTTCCGTATGTGGGAGGCACCGGCCTTGGCGCTGGTTCTTAGCAAATGGGTCGATTCCATTTATCGAGTCCATAAGAGCCCTGGGTTCCAAAAGGCGCAGCTACCGCACAACTCCATGGTTGTGGAATCGGCCATGCACCACCTGAAGAGTCAGAAGATGCACTCCTCGGTGCCCCCTGGCCGGGAGGCCCAGAACCTGGTTGCCCTCAGTAGAAAGTGCTTCCAGGGCTTTATGCAATCTTGCCGTGTCCAGACCTACCAGCTGTACATGGGCATGTACCTACGAGACCTGGGAAAGGAGATTGCCGGGTTCTCAGCTGGCCTTTCCGAGGAACCTTTGCAGAGGTTCAAGGCTTTGTCAACAGGGATCCGAGAGTGCTCGAAGTTTATCTTTCGAGCAGCCTATGATGGCTTCGAGGCTTTGGCCTGATTAGCCGTGGCCGGCAACGGTGCATGCCGTCAGGCTTGGCTACAGTCATCAGACCTGGAGTCATGGGTGCAGGACAAGTTGGTTGATGTCCCCTGCCAAGGTGAAAACCTTTTTGGTAAGCCCATGACTGAAAAGGATGCAGAAATCGAGACTGTGACTCTCACCAGGACAAGGCTGTCCAGGAAGACTTCTGCCCCTTCTCAAAAAAAGAAGAGCTCGGGAGAGAAGCCCTTTTTCCTGAGGAAGGGTGCTGCCTACAAATCCTACTCTCAATATCAGGCATCTTCAGCTCCCCAACAAGGCCAGCAGGCCAAGGGGCAGGGGCATGGGCCCCGTAAGCAGAAGACCGCCAAGTCGCCTGCTCCGGCTCCTGCACAGCAGGGAGCGGGGTTTTGACTCCCACAGCATAGCCTCTTCTCCGCCAGTGACTCTACTCAGCACAGGAGGTCAGCTGACCCTATACACCTACAGGTGGCCAGCCATCACAGAGGATTCCTGGGTATTGAGCATAGTCCAGCAGGGCTACATGCTCCACTTCTACCAGCTACCCCCCTCCTACTTTCCAGGTGAGCCTCCTAGACTCTCTCTACACAGGAACCTTCAGGAGTTGGCAAGTCTTCTAAAGGAACGGGCGCCTCACCACCTGGAAGGGCAAGACTTCTACTCCAGGTACTTCCTGGTACCAAAAAGGACAGGGGGCCTCCGGCATATCCTAGACTTGCAAAACCTAAACAAGTTTCTGGAGAGGGAAAAGTTCAAGATGCTTACCCTTGGGATACTGCTGCCTTACCTCCAGCAGGGAGACTGGCTATGCTCCTTAGACCTAAAGCATGCTTATACTCACATCCTCATTCATCCAGACCAGACAATATCTCAGATTTGTGGTGGGAGGAAACCATTTTCAGTACAGGGTACTTCCCTTTGGCCTAACCTCTGCCCCCAGGGTTTTCACCAAATGTCTGATGGTGGTGGAGGCTTATCTCAGGAATCAGGGAGTTTTTGTTTTCCCATACCTGGACGACTGGCTCATCAGGGGCCAGTCTACCCAGGAAGCCCGACAAGCCACTCTTCGCACTGTCTCTCTTCTTCAGCATTTGGGTTTTGTCATAAACTACGCAAAGTCCACTTTGCTCCCCTTTCAGAACCTAGAGTTTATATGGGCAAGATTAGACACCCTTCAGGCAAGAGCCTACTTGCCCGAGGACAGGGCTCACAGACTAATGGACTTGGCCAACCAGTTCCACAGCATTTCTCATGTGTCCGCCAGGCAGTATCTGCGGCTCCTGGGCCACATGGCATCCACAGTGCATGTGACTCCCAATGCCCACCTGCAGATGCGGCCTGCTCAATGGTGCCTCAGAGCTCTGTGGACGCAGGTCACAGGCGGCCTCTGAGACAGAGTAGAGGTGTCCAAACCACCTTTGGACTCCTTACAGTGGTGGCTGTATCTCCCAAACCTTATCAGGGGGGTACCTTTTCAGGCCCCAACACACACAAGGGTGCTGACGACCGATGCTTCCTTAATGAGCTGGGGTGCACATTGCCAGGGCATGTGCGCTCAAGGCCGGTGGTCTCCTCGGGAGGCCACGCAGCAAATCAATCTTTTGGAGCTGCGAGCAATCCGCTTAGCGCTACAAACATTTTCTCATGCCCTATCTCACCGGTCTGTCCTGGTTCATAAGGACAATCAAGTGGCAATGTTCTATGTGAACAAACAACGGGGCACGGGGTCCAGGTTCCTATGTCGGGAGGCACTGGCCCTGTGTTCCTTTGCAGTCAATCAAGATATGTTTCTCAAAGCTGTTTATCTACCTGGTCATGAGAATTTCCTAGCAGACAAGCTAAGCAGGATTCTCCAGCCTCACGAATGGCAGTTGAATCCATTGGTGGTCCAGCAGATCTTCCTCCGCTGGGGACTTTGTGATAAGGAAGCTTATCATAGCTCAGGAAGGAGCTATAGAAAAGGTGAAGTGACTCTGAACAAGCAACCTGTCAGTTCTGGTAGAAATAAGAAAACAGAATTTTTCTATAAAAGACTACCAGTCCCAGAATGCACCAGGTTTCCAACAGCCATTAGAGGAGCTGAAGTGGGGAAACGTGTGTTCAATCAGGAGGGCTATGAGGTAATCCCTAAGCACTCATCTCAAAGGGCAGGGCCGGATTCAGCACAGCTGCGCTGTGCTAAGGTGGAGCACTCATCAAAGCAGAATAAAGGTAGAGTTTATTCTACAGAGAATTATCCTCATCCTCAGGATCAGCTTGGAGATCCTCATCTTGGACATCTTCATCATCGGGAGGATCATCAGAAGCAGAAGCCAAACCGGACGGACAGAGAGGGCAAGAAACCCTTTGGAAGAAAGAAGAGAAAAGCCTTTGGGAGGTCTAAAGGAGTCCAGAGCAGTACGTATACTGGAAGGTATTCCAAGGGCCAGCATACACCATTGGACTGGGGAAAGCCAGAGGAATGGTGCTGCAGGGCTAGGAATCTCCAGACGGTACCTGTGAGGGAGACGGCAGCACGTGGAAGGGACCCCAAGACCCGTGCCAAAAGGTATGTGAAGAGAGATCCAGTGTCCAGGGATCTGGATTGGAAGGCTGGACATAAGAACTGGACTACATACTGGCCAGGCTATTTAGAGAGGAACTCTAACAGCAATGGAAGCTCAGGTATGAACACTGATCTATGCCCAAGCTATAACCTTGAAAGACAGCAGGGAAACAAGTATTCTCCTGAAAGTGCTCCATTGAGAAATTCCTCTGTGCCAATCCCTGATATTGAACCCATGATTGTTGAAGAAGGGGAAGGAGCGGTCTTAGATACAGGCTGTGAATATATGGATTGCTCTCTGTCTAAACTCCTTTGGTAATTTTCTGTTACAAAGTACAGCAACCATCACAAAGAAATACAAACTGGTTCTTTAATCTACTCAGAAAAGCTCCTGAAGTAGGATTTGAGCCACGCCGTAGAAAGCAAGCCAGCTAAGGGGTTTCAGCTGGGTAACTGCTAGCAATTGAACCTTACCTAATTGCTTGTGAGCTCTGAGGGAATCACTTCTGAGTCTATGTGGGAAGATATAAGAAGTTAACCTGAAAAGAACAGTTTTTCCCTTCTTTGTGGATTTTGTTTGTTGTTTGATACACTGCTAAGAAAATATTAGCTAAAGCCTACAGAAAAGACCAGTTTGTTACCAACCAGGTCTTTATTCTTGTGCTTTGATTGCCTGACAAAGTTCAACTGTTTTCCTGATTTTGTTTTTCTAAGTTTAACACTGAAAGCAAGTATCCTGTTTTATGTGCTACCAAGCATATCTGTGTTGGGAGAAATAACCCCATAAATAAATATCTTATTGGCTTTACACCCAAGCACAACTAATTATTGTGAGCAGCTGTGTCTGGTGTGAATGGACTGCATTTCCCACAATCCCTTGCAAATCATATTGATAAATGCACTTGCCAAGACTGTGAACATTCTCACCCAGGCAGCCGTCTGACAACTTCCATCCATCAACCTCTTTGCAAGTCCACTAAACCATCAGCTACCCAGGTTCTGCTCCAGACAGCCACATCCCCTGCGGATAGCAGCGGATGCTTTTCTGATCTCTTGGTCTACGGGCCTCCTGTATGCGTTTCCTCCCATGCCCTGGTGGCCTGAACTCTGTTCAAGATTCTCCAGGACAAGGCCTCGGTGATTCTGGTAGCTCCCAGAAGGCCGAGGCAGCCGTGGTTTCCACTTCTGCTGCAGTTGGTGGTGGAAACTCCATTCCCTCTGGGGTTGCAACACGATCTCCTTTCTCAGGAACAGGGTTCCCTTCTGCACCCCAATCTCAGATCCTTCAATCTGATGGCCTGGCTGCTGAAAGGATAGTGCTAGCTCCCTTACTTCTACCTAAGGAAGTTGAGGAGGTGGTCTTGGCCTCTAGGAGGCAGTCCACTAGAAAGTACTATGCCCTCAAGTGGCGTAGGTTTACGGTATGGTGTGCTCAGCGCAATGAAGATCCTTTCTCTTGCCTTGTGCCAGTAGTACTGCAGTATCTACTTCACCTGTCAGACCTAGGCCTTAAGTCTAACTCTGTTCGGGTCCACCTCATTGCTCTGTCAGCGCACCACTCACCGGTGGAAGGACAGCCTCTGTCGGTTCACCCCTTGGTGTCCAGATATCTCAAGAGGTCTGCTTCTACTCAAGCCTCCGGTTCGTCCACCGGCAACTGAGTGGGATTTGAATGTGGTCTTGCAGCAACTTACTCGCCCACTGTTTGAGCTGATGGCTACTTGCCATTTGCGCTTCCTTTCTTGAAAAGTGCTCTTCCTGGTGGCTCTTACCTCGGCCAAACGTGTGCGTGAACTACAAGCTCTGGTTTCATATAGATCGTATACACGGTTCTATAGGAACAGGGTGGTCCTGCGGACCCATCCAAAGTTCCTTCCAAAAGTGGTCTCCTCTTTCCACCTCATCCAGGAGGTGGTTCTTCCGACCTTCTTTCATAGGCCGCATACCAGCCGGGCTGAAACAGTCTTGCATACCCTGGACTGTAAGAGGGCGTTGTCTTTTTACATAGAACATATGCGGGGGCATCGAAGGACAATAATAAGATGGGGTTACCTGTCTCCAAGCGTACGTTGTCCACTTGGGTAGCAGATTGTATTGCCTGGGCGTACAAGGCAGTCGACCTCCCCTTGCAGGGTCAAGTCATGGCCCACCATGTCAGCGCGAAAGCCACGTCAGTAGCTCATCTCCGCTCTGTTCCGTTGGCAGACATCTGCCGGGCTGCTACTTGGTCTTCAAGTCAGACTTTTGCAGCCCATTACTGCCTGGAGAGAGAGTCCTGAAGGGACAGTGCTTTCGGACAGGCGGTACTCCGTAATCTCTTTGAGGTTTAGGCAACTCCTACCCTCCGACCCTTGTGTTGGGCTACCGTTCGGGGGAGTTCTCAGAGAATATTCTTATCACGAATGCTGAGGCTCTTGAGAGGGAGCCATTTTTCAGCTTAGAGTTCCCGGTAGCCTAGAGCTGGGGAGTCCCATATGTGAGGATTGACTTCCTGCTTGGTCCTGGAGAAAGAGTAGTTACCTGTAACAGGTGTTCTCCAGGAGCAGCAGGAATCAGTCCTCATGACCCTCCCTCCTCCCTTGGAGTTGCAGTCATATACTTGATTTTGATTTTTTTCTGTCTTTTAGCTATGTCGACTGAGCAAGATGGCACCATTGGGCAGGAAGGGGACCGCGCATGCGCACTGCATTCCCAAAGGCTTTCTTTGAAAGCTGGGGAAATGCTCCGCACGAGGGCTCCGTCAGCGCCGACGTCACCCAAATGTGAGGACTGATTCCTGCTGCTCCTGGAGAACACCTATTACAGGTGAGTAGCTACTCTGTCTCTCCGCTATGGCCTTGTCCTCCCTCTAGTGCCCCTTTTATCCCCAACTGATTCTCTCACAGTTTTTTTGCTACGAATGTACTTGGAAAACATTTTCATTGTGCATTTTTGCTTCCACGGCAATCTTTTTTTCAAATTCTCTCATTTCCTGCATATCAATGCTAGCATCTGTTTCCCATATTCGTCATTTGGCTCCTTTTTCCATTTCCTGAAAGATTTTTTTTTTTTTTGCTACAACAGCTTCTCTTACTGCACCTTTAAATCATGCTGTCTGCTCCTTTTTGTTTTTTCTTAACTATTTTCCTCATTTTATCATAGTCTCTCCTTTGAAAGTTAAAAGGTATTACTGTGGATTTCTTTGCCATTTTTCCTCCATTTATTAAATCAAACACGATCATGCTATGATCACTATTGCCAGATGACCCCATTACCCTTATCTCTTGCACCAGATCCTGTTTACCACTAAGAACAAGGTTCAAAATAGCTTCGTCTCTTGTCAGTTCATGAAACGAAGTCAAAAATGACTTCCTCTCTGGTCGGTTCATGAACCAGCTGCTCTATGAAGCAGTCATTTATTTCATCTAGTAACTGCTGTGATACTGACCCAGTCAATACTGGGGTAATTGAGAAAAAACATTACTACTGTGTTGTAATTTTCTTAGCTTCCCTGATTTCTTTTAGAATTTCATCATCCATCTGTTCATTCTAGCGTCGGTAGTTCACCCCAACTGCCGTCACCTTCCCCTTTTAAATGAAATTTCCATCCATAGAGATTCTACAGTGTATTTTGTTTCCTGCAAAATGTTAATCCTGTGTGACTCAATGCCCCCTCTAACATAGAGAGCAACCCCTCCACCAATTTGATCTGCCCCATCATTGTGATATAGTTTGTACCAAGGTATCAGTGGTTGTCCTCTTTCCACCAGATCCATTTAGTGCTATATATTCTAACTCTTCCATCTTATATTTTAGAGTTCTGCCATTTGCTTATAGGCATTTTAGAGGTTGTATTTTATTTGTATTAATCTGGTTATCAGTTGATGGGGTAATTTGGAATATTTCAGCTCTGTGTACTTAAGGGCATCTGGGTAATGTTTATCTTTATTAGAATATCTCTTTCAATATGCCCTAACTTCCCTCTTTTGCCAGTATCCTTTAAGGATTCATCCTTCCAAACCATGCGCTCTTGGGCAAGTGTCAACTTTCCCCTATTATTTCGTTTAAAAGCTGCTCTATCTTCTTTTTGAAGGTTAATGCCAGCAGCCTGGTTCCATCCTTTTTAAAGTGGAGCCCCGACTTTTGGAATAGTCCCTCCCTTCCCCAGAATGTTGCTAAGTTCCTAACAATTCCAAAACCCTCTTTCTTGCACCATCGTTTCATCCACACATTGAGAATCCAGAGCTCTGCCTGCCTTTTGAGTCCTGCATGTGGAACGGGAAGGACTTCAGAGAATGCTACCCTGGAAGTTCTGGATTTCAACTTCCTACCTAAAAGTTTAATTTTGGCCTCTGGAACCTCTCCCCCACACTTTCCTATGTCATTGGTACCAAGATATTCCAAGACAGCAGGCTGCTTCCAGCACTATCTAAAACCTTGTCGAGGTGGCGCGTGAGGTCCACTACATTTGCACCAGGCGGGCATGTTATCAGGCGGTCCTCACATCCACCAGTCACCCAACTATCTACATGTCTAATGCTTGAATCGCCAACTACAACAACTGTCCTAACCATTCGTTAATGGGCACATGTCCCTGGAGAAACTTCCTTGGTGCAAGAGGGTTTTACATCACCTCGAGGCTATAGGATCACTTTCTGCTACACCAAGGTGATTTTCTTCTTTCACATGACCTCTCTCCTCCATGGCAACAGAGAGGCTGCTAGTATGGAGGTGGGACTTCAGTTCTATGTCCATGTAGGTCTCGTCTATATACCTCTCTGTCTTCCTTAGGTCTTCCAAGTCTGTTACTCTAGCCTCCAAAGATGAGACTTGTTCCCTGAGAGTAAAGAGCTCCTTGCACCTAGTGCACACTTAAGACCCCTCACCAACTGGGATAAAATCATACATGTGATACTCAATGCAAAAGACTTGATAGCCCCCATTTCGCTTCTAGACTACTGTCTGCATTTTAGCTTTAAGGTTTTGTTTAGCTGTTTAAGTTGTGTACTGTTATGTAAGGTTGTTAGGTATAGCTGTATTAGAACAAGTATCCCTATCACCTGAAGATTAAGTAATTTCAGGATCTTAATCTATTCCTGATGAGGATAACCAGTTGAACCTGAAAGTGAATTTGACCACCTCTTTCCTTTTAGTAGGTTTAAGAACCTATAAATTTATTTATTTATTTATTTATATTCTCTTATATACCGCGCTATTCTGCATCAGTGCGGTTTACATTGAACAAACTGAAATTACATTGAACAGGGCATTATAACTTGGAGATAACTATTTTACAGGGAACATGGGCTATGGAGGGTTAAGTGGCTTGCCCAAGACCACAAGGAGCACCTGTGGGACTAGAAACCCCAGTCATTCCAGCCCAAGGTTGCTGTCCTCTAGTGGGATTTGAACCCCTGACCTTCTGGCCTGAAGTACCTTGCCCCAACCACTAGGCCACTCCTCCACTCCTAAAGCTAATATTATGCTTGTAATGGGGGAAGGGATATACTTAGGGGTATATTTACTAAGCAGCGGTAGCAGCTGCCATGTGGTATTGGAGCTGCGACCCCCATTGAATTCAATGGTGCTGCGGCTACGATACCTCACAGCAGCCACTACCGCTGCTTAGTAAACATACCCCTTAGTAAAAGCTGGCTTTCTACACAATGCCCTGGCCTAAGATAATCTCTTAACAATTTCCTGGGTGATTCACACAGCCCTTGGTTTGATAGAGGGAGCATTTCAAATTGTCCTTTTGATCTGTCACTGGGCTTTAACAGCTGTTTAAAACAAGTTCACAGGTCTCTTGCCTCCTAACTGGAAGGCCTCTTTGTTAAGGTCTCTATAAACAATTTTTTTCTTTCTACTCAAAGAATATTTACTCTATTCTACTTTCTGTGCTAAGCTATACTCTGATATAAATGAAAAGCTCTCTAGTGGTACTAAGCTCTGATTAACTTTAAATATCTAGTTGTTGGTACTATTGGGGTTAAAACCCGAGCGAGCCAGATGCCATTTTATTGATTATTTGAAATAGATTGCCTATTGGTTGCATATGAGTGGTTTGCAGTTAAATAGTGCTAAATCTGATTTACTTTGTGTTGGAAAGGTTGTCTGGGATAAGCTCCCACAGAGGTCATGGATTCTCCCAAAAAATGTGGTCGGGAATTTGGGTGTCTTGATGGTGAGAGTACATTTAAACCTCAGATTAGGTCAGAGAGGCTATTGCCAAAAAAGCATCTTTCAGGAAATGGAAAAGGAGCCAAATTTATTTATTTATTTTATTTATTTATTTGCGGATATTTTTATACCGCCCTTTCCAGAGATCAAGGGCGGTTTACATTGTAACAATTAAACTAGAACAATTACATGGAACAATATTTAAGAACTTTATACATAGAACAGTGTAGTAGAGGCGTCACTTCGGACTATTTACATAGTGGTACTGGGAAGGACCAATTTGTACTATTTACAGTGTAGGGGGGCTGGAAAGGGGGGTATGAGAAGGGGGGTAGGGTAGAGAGATGAAAGGAGGGGTAGGCAAGGGAATATGGGCGAAACTGCTCTAGGTGTTAGTGTAGTGTTCTCTAAATAGGTGCGTTTTTAGCTCTCTGCGAAATGATTGAAGGTCCTTGTTTCCTCTTAATGTATCTGGTAGGTTATTCCATTGAAAGGGTGCTATGTATGTAAATGCCCTGTTGCTTGTAGCTTGTTTGGTATTGCATATGGTATGTGGTATTTTCAGAGTGTTTTGATTGGGTGTTCTTCTGGTTCTATTCAGGTGTTGTATTTTTATAAGAGTGGAAAGGTGGGAGGGGGCTATGTTGTGTATTAATTTGAACGTTGTTATAATTATCTTGTAACAAACTCTCGCTGAAACTGGGAGCCAGTGAAGCTCGATTAAGATGGGTGTAATATGGTCTGAGAGCCGTGCTTTCATTATTATCATAGCAGTGACATTTTGAGCCAGTTGAAGTATGTTTAGGGTTTTTTTGGAATTCCTTGTAAGAGTCCATTGCAGTAGTCCAGCTGAGGTGTTATCAACGCTTGCACTACAGTTCTGAAATCAGATGTGTCTATGAGGTTTCGTAGCGGCTGTAAAATTCTTAATTTTACAAATGACAAACTGGAAACAACATAAGCACTGGCAAATTAGATGCAAGGCATTGATAAGGCAGGCAAAGAGAGAATTTGAGAAGAAGTTTGTTGTGGAAGCAATAACGCATAATAAGACTTTTTCAAGTACATTCGTAGCAAAAAACCTGTGAGAGAGTAGGTTGGACCCCATTAGATGATAGAGGGGTAAAAGGGGCGCTAAGTGAGGACAAGGCCATAGCAGAGAGACTGAATGAATTCTTTGCTTCGGTCTTTACTAAGGAAGATGTAGGGATGTTACCCTTGACTGAAATGGTATTTAAAGGTGATGCCGCAGAAGAATTGAAAGAAATATCGATACACCGGGAAGATGTATTACAACTATTTGATAAACCGAAGAGTAGCAAAATCACCTGGACCAGATGGTATATATCCAAGGATGTTGAAAGAACTGAAATATGAGATTGCAGACCTATTATTAGTAATCTGTAAGCAATCATTAAAATAATCTGTAATACCTAAAGATTGGAGGACAGGCAATGTAACGCCAATTTTAAAAAGGGTTCCGGGCTGATCCGGGAAACTATAGACCAGTGAGCCTGACGTCAATACTGGGAAAAATGGTAGAAACCATTATAAAGAACAACATTACTGAAGGTGTAGATAGTCATGGCTTAATGTGAGACAGCCAACATGACTTTAGCCAAGGAAGGTCTTGTCTTACTAATTTGTTTTAGTTTTTTTGAAGGTGTGAGTAAACAGGTAGACAAAGGTGAGTCAGTTGATATAGTATATCTGGATTTTCAGAAAGCCTTTGACAAGGTCCTTCATGAGAGACTCTTAGCGAAATTAAGAAGTCATGGAATAGGAGGCAGTGTTCTATTGTGGATCAGGAACTGGTTAAAAAATAGAAAGCAGGGGTAGAGCTAAATGGCCAATTTTCCCAATGAAGAAAGGTGAATAGTGGAGAACCTCGGGGATCTGTGCTGGGTCCGCTGCTTTTTAACATATTTGTAAATGACCTGTAAATGGGAATAATGAGTAAGATAATCAAATTTGCAGATGAGACAAAGTTATTCAGAGTTGTTAAAACCCAAGAGGATTGTGAAAAATTGCAAGAGGACCTTGATAAATTGGAAGACTGGATGTTGGAATGGCAGATGAAATTTAATGTGGACAAGTGTAAAGTTATGCACCTAGGAAAGAACAACCCAAACTACAGTTACACGATGTAAGGTTCAACATTAGGAACCACCACCCAGGAAAAAGATTTAGGCATCTTCTTGGATAACATGTTGAAACCTTCCACCCAGTGTGCAGTGGTGGCCAAGAAAGCAAATAGAATGCTAGGAATCATAAGGAAAGGAATGGAGAATAAAACAAAGGATATTATAATGCCTCTGTATCATTTCATGATGCGACCGCGCCTTGAATATTGTGTGGTCGCCATATCTTAAAAAGTATGTAGCGTATTAGAAAAGGTACAGAGAAGAGCCACCAAAATGGTAAAGGGGGAATGGAAGGTTATCCCTATGAGGAGAGGCTAAAAAGGTTAGGGCTCTTCAACCTGGAAAAGAGACGACTGAGGGGAGATATGATAGAGGTCTATAAATTAATGAATGGAGTGGAACAGGTAAACGTAGATCGATTATTTACGCCATCAAAATATAGAAAGATAGGAGGAAGTGACGTCACCAGAGCCGATGGCAGCATGAGGCAGCCGCTCCAGCACCGACCCAGCCAACAAGCTGAAAACGTGATCCTCCGGAGGTGAAAAATGGGTGCCCCGGGCGGGGGAAGATGTCGGGTGGCGGCGGAGGAAGGCCCAAGATAGATGGCGGTGGCAGCAAACTGTGGAGAGCCGCAATAGCAGGAGCGGAGGGCAGCCGCGTGGAGAACCAAAATGGTGCCCGGAGCCCCGGCAGGGCCAGCGTGAGTGACAGGAGGACCGCGGCAAAGGGCAGGAGAGAAGTGACTGTAGAGCGGGGACCACCCTAAACGTGGTTGCAGCAGGAGCCGGGAGTCAGCAGCGAAGAGAGTAGTGAGGAGAGCTGAGCGGGAGGAGAGATTCCTTGTGGGAGTGGCGAGAGATTTTCCTCCACTGCAGTTAGAGGCAGGAGGAGTTTGAGGATTTTGAGAAGGAGCACTCCAACCCAACTGACCAGTCACCCCCTACCCCTACAGGCCAGTTATCCTCCGCAGCTTCTGCCTCACACGTGCAAGTCGTTCGCCCTTCCCCAGGCTCTCCCTAGCTGGCCAAGTCAGTTCCCGTAGCTCCCTTTAAGCCAGTCGGGTCCTCCCCAGCAAACTAGTCAGCACCTCACTGCTCCTCCAAGGTGACTGCAAGCAAGAAGATACGGGCAGCAACTGTTTGTGAAGACAGAGCAGCGATGACCACGAGAAGAAAAGCAGCGGATCTCAGAGAGTATGTATACTCAGGACCACAAGCAGGGAAGAGTGACATTGGGCAGAGTGAGAATAAACCACAGCAAGGAGGTACTGGAGAGCGGGAGGTGGATGTGGAGATGGGGAACGAGATGGCACCAGGAACAGGTCCCTCACAAGATGTTACTAGAGCGGAGCTCAGAGACTGGTTCCTCGAAATTAAATAAGAGGTGCAGTCAATGAAAAGTGAACTTAATGAGCTCTTGGGGCCCTTGAAAGAAGAAATCAGAGAGCTGGTATGTAGGATGGGAGACCACGAAAGTAGGCTGCAAGAACTTGAGCAGCTTCAGGACGAAGGGACACAGAGGCGTAAAGCTAAGCTCCCAGCACGCGGCCCAACTTTATAAACTGGAAGATTTGGAAAATCGATCACGTCGCAACAACTTGAGAATCCGAGGGATCCCGGAGGAGAAAGAATTTCAAGATAGTGAAAAGGTGGCAGTGTCTGTGTGTCTAGAGGTGCTAAAGAAAGGGGGAGAGGAGGTGGCAGCTGTGGACATACAATGTGAAAGAGCGCACAGAGCACTAGGCTCACCAGTAGGAAACAGGCCTAGAGGCATTATAATTTGCCTGGCAAGATATAAAACAAAGGAGAAAATCGTCAACAAAATGAGGAGTTTTGGAACCCTTACGTGGTAGGGCTACTCGGTGCATATATATGAGGACTTGTCCACTGGCACATTTCAGAGGAGGAGGGCAATGCAACCAGTGACACAATTATTGCGGAAAGTGGAAGTTAAGTACCGATGGCTACATCCGTTTGGAATATCCTTTACCCTCAAAGGGCGGACATGGCAGACGCAGTCACCAGAGGAGGTGATGGGGGCCCTACGAGAAGCGTGACTGCGGCCCCAGGAAGCACCTATGGCAGCAGGATTAACGGAGCGGAGGAGGCAGCAGCAGCGGGGTGACAGCCAGGAGAGGAGGGCCACTCGGATGAGAAGGCAGGAGCTGCGAGAGGACCGGAAGGTGGAAGGAACCTGAGGACTGATAATATGTTGGGTATACACTGAGGGGGTGGTGGAGGAGTGTTTTAAGCACTGTATGTTTTGGAGGGGTGCGGTGGGAAGGAATGGAGGGAGAGGGGTGGGGAGAGGGAGAATGGGGGCTCAGAGGAAGCTAAAGTTGTGAAAGTCTGAGGTGGGAACAAGGAGGGGAAGTGGGTGGGAGGTGTGTGGTGGAGGGATGAGTAATGGGGAGGAGGAGGAAGGGGCAAGGGTGAAGAGGGGGTGGGGAGGGGGAAAGATTTTTGAATATGGGCTGGTTTGGGGGATGGAGGGCGGGAGAGAAAGAACAGGGTAGGAAAAAGTGGGGAATGAGAAGTAAGTGGCTGGGGGAGGCAGGTGGCGCACTACTCCTGGTGTATCCTCTGGAAGGAGAGGAGGACATGGGAGGGATGGGAAGGGAGGGAGGGAGGGGAAGAGGGGGGTGGGAGAGTTCAGGGGATGGGGGAGCAGGGGGGAGGCCTGGAAGCAGGGACTAGCAGAAGGGGGAGGAGGAGAGGCAACCGAGGGAGTCGGGCAGGGGCACGGGAACAGAGGGGTGGTGCGAGGAAGGGAGGGGAGGTCCAGGGGAAGGAGGGCTAAAGGAGGAAAACGTTAACGATTGCAACATTAAATGTAAAGGGGTTGCTCACGGGACAGAAAGGGAAAATGGTGGAGCTGGAGGGCAGAAGATTGGGAGCGGATATTCTGTGCATACAAGAAACCCACCTGCGGGTGGGGCAGGAATATCTCTTGGAGTCCAGGCAATACCCTAAAGTAGCCCTGGCGGGACAGAGAGCAGACTCCAGGAAAGGGGGGGGTTGGGATCTTGGTGGGGGGTGAATATCATCATATGGTGAAGGGTACTTGTAGGGGGAAAGGAGGTAGATGGGTGGGGGTACAACTACAAATCGAACGGGAGGAGGTATGGGTGGTTAGCTTACATGGACCAAATGAGAAGCAAGGGGGGAGGCATATGAGCAAATCTTAAAGGAGTTGGAGGAATTTGAAAATACCCCCATAATCCTGGGAGGGGATTTTAATCTGACATGTAATCCCTGAATGGATACAAGTGGGGGCCAGGGGGGAGGAGGCCAAGGGGCGAAGGCGTAGATTGCACAAAATGAGGGAGAGATTGGGAATGGTCGACGTCTGGAGAAGCTGGCATCCGGGAGAGCAGAAGTACACGTTTTACTCTCCAGTACATGGAACCTACAGTAGGCTAGATATGATATAGGGGGGTGGACAATGGGTAGAGGGTACATGAAGTGGAACACAGCTCAATTACCTGGTCAGATCATGCTCTAGTGAGCGTAAAGTTTGACATGGGTACAACAGATGACAGTTTAAAATTCTGGAAACTCAATGATTCCCTACTCGAGGAGGAGCAGTATGTGGGGAAACTTAAGGACAGTAGAAAAGAATATATCCGGTTAAATGACACAGGGGAGGTGTCTATGGGGATATTGTGGGATGGACTGAAGGCGGTTATTCGGGGACATTTGGTTAGTCTGGGCACGCAAGTTAAGAGGGAGAAAGGGGCTGCAGAAAAAGACTTACTGTGGAAGTTGGGAAAACTTGAGAGAGCGCATCAAAGAGCGCAGGATTCACATACTACTACGGAGCTCATTAAGGTGAGGGCGGAGCTGAGCAAATTGCGGGCTCAAGAGATGGCGTATCAGCTGGCAGTGTTGCAGCAGCCCCATTTTGAAGGGGGGAAATAGGGGGGGGGGGAGCTTTTGCCCTGTCGTCGAACGGTGAGGAGGCAGGCAGCTTTCATAGATGGCATTCGGAATCATAAAGGAGAAATGGAACACCGAACCAAGGGTATTAGGAAGATATTCAGGGAGTTTTATGAGAATTTGTATAAAAGTGAAACATTGGTGGGGGGGAGGGAGATTGCAGAGTTCCTGGAGGAATGTCACCTACCACGGGTGAATGGGGAGGAGAGGGACCGCTTAGGGCAAGAGATTCAGGAGGAGGAGGTAAGGAGAGCCATAGCTACGTTAAAAATTGGGAAGGTGCCGGATTTGGACGGGTACACCGCAAAGTTTTATAAAAGTAATGTCTGAACATATTACGCCCATCTTTACTCAGGTAGTGAATAGGGTTCTTCAAGGGGAAGGTCTCCCAAAGTCAATGGCGGAAGCCTGTATAACGGTACTGCCAAAACCCTGAAAAGATTGGGGGGTATGTGGCTCTTATAAACCAATATTCCTAATAAATTTAGATGCCAAAATCTTGGCGAAAGTATTGGCAAAGAGGATCCAAGATGTAGTGCCACAACTGATTCACCCAGATCAGACAGGTTTTGTTAAGGGGCGACAGGGAAGCGACAATGTGAGAAAAATTTTGAACGTAGCTTGGCATCTTCAGAGATCTAAAGAACAGGCAGTGATGGTCACGGTTGATGCAAAAAAAGCCTTTGACCATGTGGCGTGGCCATATATGTTTCAAGTATTAGAGAAAATGGGTTTTGGAACGCAGTATATTAGCTGGATAAGAGCACTGTACCAGGGGCCACGGGTTAGAGTTAGAGTGAATGGAGGCTACTCAGAAAGGTTTGGGCTTCATAGGGGCACCAGACAGGGATGCCCGTTGTTGCCTTTACTGTTTGCATTGGCTATCGAACCGCTTGCCGCATACATTAGGAGGGAAGCGGATATAAAAGGGGTAAGGATGCGGGGGCGTGAAGAAAAGATTGGGTTATTTGTGGATGATGATATTTTTACCTTAACACAAAAACTTACAACGTTGCCAGTGTTAATGAAGGCTATTCAGCGGCATAGCCGGATAGCAGGATATCGAATGAACCAAGGTAAAACTGAAATGTTGGGATTTAACTTAGCGCCTTGAGTGGAAGAGAGTTTGAGGCACAATTTTAGGTTCCAGTGGGTGGTAGGTAGCTTTCGGTATTTGGGGATCCAGCTGGGGGGACCCCTTTATCTAGGATTAAGCAATGGAATTATCAGGGACTGGTGGAAAGTATTAGGCAGGATTGATCTAGATGGAGGGAGTTGTATCTGTCATGGTTGGGCCGCATAGCGGTTGTGAAAATGAATATCCTGCCGAGGCTGCTGTTTGTATATACGTCCTTGCCGTGCAGGTTGGCAAAAAAGGAAATAGATAAGATGCAAAACCTGCTTATGCAGTTTATTTGGGATGGGAAGCGCCCGAAGGTGGCCAGGGCCACCATGTATAAGACTAGAGAGGAGGGTGGGTTGGGGGTTCCATCTTTGCTCAGATAATACGAGGCGGCGCAACTCCGGGCACTGTTTGCGTGGAAAGAGGGGCTGGAACGCCCAGGGTGGGTAGGCATGGAAGGGGAGGAGGGATGTGGGTTCAGGAGCTTGGATTTGGGATCCCGGGGGTGGGAGGAGGGGGAAGCGGGAGGAGAACCCATATATGGAACTCACGAGACAGGTCTGGATGAAATGGAGAAGGTACTTGATGGGGGGGAAGAAGTATTCCAGGGAGACTCATATTCAGACGGTGGCAGAGGGTAGGATGGGGGAGGCAGTGGGGGTTTTTAAGAGATGGGGGCGGAAGGGGTTGTGGAAAATTGGCCAAATGGTGGGGATCGGGGGAGGCATTCAGAGCTTTGAGGATCTCCAGCAGCATTATCACTGGATAAGCGAGACAGATATGCATATATTAGTATGTGGTACTGGTTGCAGCAGCAGGAGGTGAAAAAGGATTGGTCTGTGCAGCCCACACCATTTGAGGAGATGATGGGAAATAAGGGGATGCCTACTCGGATAATATCAAGGATATATAAGCTTTTGGGGGAACACAAGCCAGGGACCATACGCAGCCAGCAGCAGTGGGAGGAGGAGCTGGGAGGCCAGTGGGACCCCACGAGGTGGGACAGTATTTATATTAGAGCCCACAGACTGGCCCCGGGGACAGCAATGTTGGAAAATAGCTATAAGCTAAGATTGAGAATGTATTGGACCCCGGTGTGGCTCCATGTGCTGTATCCAGACATCTTGGAGCACTGTTGGAAGGGATGTGGGGCAAGACGGGACCTGTTACATATGATTTGGAGCTGCCCTATTGTGCGAGACTATTGGATAGGTGTGGAAAGACTTACAGTGGATATTACGTAGGTGGAGGTACAGTTCACGCCGGGTATGGAAATATTGAATGAGGAGGTGGAGGGGGGAGGAGGTGGAGAGTTGGGGAGGCTACAGGGGTATTGTGTAATCGCGACCCGGATGAGTCTTCTCCATTGGTGGAAGAAAATTGGGGTACCCCGTTAACAGAGGTGGTGGGGAGAATGGAACAGATATGGGGCTTCTGTGCGATCGAAACACACACAAAGCATACTCTTACAAGGTACAACAAGGTGTGGGAGCAGTATGTACAGTGGAGGGGGGAGGGGTGGAACATTGGTGTGAGAAAACAGAAGGGGATGGACCTGTAAGGAGGTAAGGGCTTGGATCCCTACCTGCTTAAATGTACCACTATTGAAATGTTTAAAAAGTTTTAACACTGTAAACCAGCCCACAGGGATTATAATGCATATAATGTATATCATGTATACGGTATAATGTTAAATGTTGGGAAAATGTTTTTTAAAAGGGCGTGAAAGAGTTTCGACAGAGGGGGGTAGGGGGTGGGATAGGAGGAATGGGAGGGGAAGGGAGGGAGAGGGGGCGGAGGGAGGGGGTGGGGAGATGGGAGTAAAGGGGGGGGGGAAACGAACTACTGTTTCATACTCATTATTATTATTATGGTTGGAGGAACATAAGAACATAAGATATGCCATACTGGATCAGACCAAGGTCCATCAAGCCCAGTATCCTGTTTCCAACAGTGGCCAATCAAGGTCATACAAACCTAGCAGTATCCCCAAGAGACACAGGTTCCACAATGCTTGTATTGGGTCAAGCATTGATATCCTGGGTCCCTTTTTAATAATGGTTTATGGACCTTTCCTCCAGGAACTTGTCCAAACCTTTTTTAAACCCAGCTACACTAACAGATTTTACTACATCCTCCGGTAACAAATTCCAGAGTTTGATTACACGTTGAGTGTAAAAATATTTTCTCTTATTGAATAGTTTACCCTGTAGCTTCATTGCATGTCCCTTAGTCTTTCTATATTCTGATGACGTAAACAATCAATCTACATTTACCCGTTCCACTCCATTCATTAATTTATAGACTTCTATCATATCTCCCCTCAGCCGTCTCTTTTCCAGGTTAAAGAGCCCTAACCTTTTTAGCCTTTCTTCATAGGGGTATCCTTCCATCCCCTTTACCATTTTTGTGACTCTTCTCTGAATCTTGTCTAATAACGCTATATCCTTTTTAAGATATGGTGACCAGAATTGCACACAATATTCAAGGTGTGGTCGCAGCATGGAACGATACAGAGGCATTATAATATCCTTTGTTTTATTTTCCATTCCTTTCCTTATGATACCTAGCATTCTATTTGCTCTCTTGGCCACTGCTGCACACTGGGCGGAGGGTTTTAATATGTTATGCACAATGACGCCTAAATCTTTTTCCGGGGTGGTGGTTCCTAAAGTGGAACCTTGCATCGTGTAACCATACTTCCTGTTCGTGTAACCAGGCTAGTCCCGGACCTCTGGGTTCCCTATCTCATCCAGCAGCTTTGGAGACTGAGAAAACTCCTCCTCTTTTTCGTGATGTCACCGGTATTTCCCCTCAGGATCTGCCTCCTGCCATCAGTTACCTCAGTCTCCAAGCAGCTTGTGAGATAGGAGCCCGGAGAGCCGGGCTCACTGGAGATTTAATTAAGTGTTGTTACTTTTCTTTTGTTAATTTGTTTAAGATTTTCTTTAGTTTTTTTCATTTAAACTGAGCAATTTAAAAAAAAAAAAAAAAAAAAGGGAGGTGAAAGCTTTGTGCCTTTAAGAGTTTGCCTGCAGGTGTCTTCCTAATTTTTCCCCCCCCCTCCCTCCCTCCCTCCCTTTCGGGGTCTGCAGAGGTCTTACCTGCACAGCGCACCGCTGTCTTAAGGGACTCGGAAGTCTTTGCCCCACAGTCCCGGTTGGGGCAGGCACTCAGCTCAGCCTAGCCAGCACCACACAGAAGGCTGCCTGTACGTGTGCTGGCAGGCTCGGGAGATCACTCTCTGTCTCATTGCCGGAGCGGACTGCTCGAGGGGTCAGTCTTCCTCCGAGGCTGCGGCTACCGTGTTGCCTGCCCGAATTTCGTCTGGCTCCTTTCTTTTAAGTAGTGCCAGGTAAGCGGGCTCGATTCGGGCCTTTGGGAGCGGCGCTTCCGTTTTGGCGCGCTTTTAGGTCCGTCGGGCCTAGCCACGTGGCACGCGCGGCGGGGAACGCGCTTTCAGGTACTTTGCCTAGCGCTTCTCGGCCTGCTCTCCCTCCCTCTATTTCCTTTGTACGGGAGTCTTTGCCGGCCGTTTTTTGACGGCGGTTTTGCTCTCGGGGGGGGGGGGGGGGTTGGTTTTGCTTTCACGGCTGTTCGTTAAATAAAAAAAAAAAAAAGACACAGCTTGCCATACCCTGACCTAGGGACTTCAAGGCCTTAGCTTGCCCTCGAGGGTCGGGCTGTTCGGAGAAGAGAGTTGTTTTTTTCTGATCAGCAGGCAGGCCTGGGTCTCTCTCGATTCTCAGAGGGACAATGTCCTCCAAGACGCTTTGCTTAGTGTGTGGCCTAAGGAAAAGCTCTTCAGGCGTGTGCAAGGCCTGTGTGAGAGATTCTCCACCCCTGGACTCCTCCAAGGCTGATAAGGGGGAGGTCCAGGTCCCTGAGGCCGCCGCTTCGGTCCTACCGGTGGTGGAGGCGGTTCGCGACGAGCCTGTGGCTGGGCCGTCCTCGGCCCCGGATACGGTTAGGTCGGCAGCTCCTTTACCCAAGGACTGGTCCGCTATTTTTTCGAGTGAGTTTGTCACTCTACTCCAACAGGCCTTGCTCTCGGGCCAGCGCCAGGAGCCGCTCGCGGGACTGAAGCGATCCGCCATAGAGGTCCCGCTTGAGGAGCCTTCCGCCTCCGCCAAGAGGCCGCGTTTGGATGCCTTACCGACGGATTATGCTCCTCCCTCCGAAGGTCCCTGTTCAGAAGATGAGGTCTGTGAGTATGAGGCAGAGGAGGAGTTGGAGGAAGGCGAACTGGCAGAGAAGGAAGACCAAGCCAGAGTGGTTCGGGTTTTCCGCCGGGAAGAACTTCCAGCCTTAATTGTGGAGTTTCTTAAAGTGCTCAATATTCCAGTTCCCGGTACGTTGGAGGATGACACCCTGGAAGATCCTTTGCTTCAGGTTTTCCGTAAGACGCAGAGGGCCTTCCCAGTGCACCGGGTGTTCCGGGAGATGATTCAGGAGGAGTGGAATGTCCCTGAGGGCCCGCTGAAAGGGGCGAGAGTCATGGGCCGCCTTTATCCGTTGTCGGATCAGGATAAAGAGGTTTTTAAGTCTCCGAAAGTTGATGCTGCCGTATCAGCGGTCACCAAGAAGACTACCATTCCGGTAGAAGGTAGTGCGGCTCTCAAGGACCCGCAGGATCGGAAGTTGGATGTGCTTTTGCGTCAGATTTTTGATGTCAATGCGTTGTCTCTCCAGGCCGCCATGTGCGGAGCATGGGTGGCTAGGGCCTGTCTCCGCTGGTCCCAGCGGGTGCAGAGCAGCCAAGTCGCGGAAGGGCCTGGTGAATTGGCTAAATTGGAATCAGGGGCGGCATATCTGGCCGATGTGCAGTATGACCTGATGCGTAGCTTGGCTAACAGCATGGCATCCGCCGTGGCGGCAAGGCGATATTTGTGGCTTCGAAACTGGTCTGCAGATGTGTCCTCCAAGGCTCGCTTAAGCAAGCTTCCTTTTAAAGGGAAGCTTTTGTTTGGAGAGGACTTAGAGAAGTTGGTCAAAGATTTGGGTGAGTCTAAAGGAGGTAGACTGCCCGAAGATAAGGCTAAGCCTGCCCGTCCGTTTCAACCGGGTAGGGGCCAGTTGCGGGATTTTCGGCGTTTTCGGTCGCAGCGTTTCCCTGCCAGCCAGAGAGGACGTTACTCTAACCGGAGTCAGGGTTTCCGGGGGTTTCGAGGAGCAGGTCGGGGATTTGGACCTTCCTCGTCCTCTGCCTTCCAGGCCAAGAAGCAGCAATGATATACGGGGGGTCCAGGCAACCTTAGTGCCGGTAGGAGGCCGGTTGCGAGACTTTTATCCTGCCTGGACCCGGGTAACTTCAGACATGTGGGTCCTGGAAGTGATTCGAGAGGGTTACGCGCTAGAGCTGCTGAAGCCCGTGCGTCCCGCCTTTGTTCTCTCCCCCAGCAAATCCCCTTTCAAGATCGCTGCGATGAGAGCAACGGTTCAGCGGTTGCTGCACCTCAAGGCCATCGTCCCGGTTCCGCACGACCAACGCGGCGAAGGTCGATACTCCATTTATTTCATCGTCTCAAAGAAAGATGGCGGGGTCCGTCCGATCTTGGACCTCAAGGGAGTGAATCGGTGCCTCCGCGTGTCTCATTTCCATATGGAGACACTACGATCGGTGATAGTGGCAGTCCAGCAAGGAGAGTTCCTTACCTCTCTCGACCTATCGGAGGCGTACCTCCACATTCCCATCAGATCCGACCATCATCAGTTTCTCCGGTTCGCGGTTCCGTTCGGGCATTTCCAGTTTCGCGCCCTACCATTTGGTTTGGCAACTGCTCCTCGGACCTTCACCAAGGTCATGGTGGTGGTGGCAGCGGCGTTCAGACGGGAAGGGATTCTCGTGCATCCATACCTCGACGACTGGCTTATTCGAGCAAAGTCGCGTGCCGAGAGCCTGTCTGCCACGGCCCGAGTTGTGGCCTTTTTGGAGGAGCTCGGCTGGGTAATCAACCGGGCAAAGAGTCATTTGATCCCTTCTCAAAATCTGGAATATCTCGGGGCTCGCTTCAACACCAAGGTCGGTCGGGTGTTTCTCACCCGCGACAGAGCTCAGAGTCTCCGGAGTCGAGTGTCCTGGTTCCTGCGCTTCCGAGCGCCATCGGCCTGGACTTATCTTCAATTGCTGGGTACGATGGCTGCGTCCATAGAAACGGTGCCCTGGGCGAGAGCGCACATGCGTCCGTTGCAGAGTGCCCTGCTTCACCGGTGGTCTCATCAGGAGGATCCACTGTCTCGAAGGTTACCGTGTCCGCTGGACACGCGCCGCTCGCTCCTGTGGTGGTTGTGTCCCAAGTCCCTGGGGGCGGGCCAAACGTTGGTAGCCCCGACCTGGGTCACGGTGATGACCGATGCCAGTCTCCTGGGCTGGGGTGCTCACTGTCAAGGCTGTTTCGCGCAGGGGACCTGGTCTCCCCAAGAGAGCCGATGGTCCATCAACCGCCTGGAGCTGCGAGCGATTTTCCTAGCACTTCAAGAGTTTCTCTCACTGATCAATCAGGCGGCAGTCCGCGTGTTTTCCGACAATGCCACGGCGGTATCGTACGTCAACCGACAGGGAGGTACCTCCAGCACCGCGCTAGCAGCCGAAGCCGCAGCCCTCTTCAACTGGGCGGAAGCGAACCTGCTGGCGCTGTCGGTGGCGCATGTCGCCGGGGTAGAAAATGTCCAGGTGGACTTTCTCAGTCGCGTTCGGGTGGATCCCGGAGAATGGGTTCTCCATCCCGACGTCTTCCAGATGCTCGTCCGCAGGTGGGGCACGCCGGTCATGGACTTAATGGCGACGTTCGCGTCAGCGAAGGTGGACCGGTTTTTCAGCGGGCGTCGGGAACGCATGTCGGAAGGCCTCGATGCTCTCAGTCAAGTTTGGCCTCCGGAACAGCTTCTCTATGTGTTCCCCCCCTGGGTTCTCATCGGAAGAGTTCTGCAGCGGGTCCAATTGTACACCGGTCGCGTCCTTTTCATAGCGCCAGATTGGCCCCGCCGCCCTTGGTATGCGGATCTGGTGAGAATGCTGGTGGCGAAGCCGTGGCAGCTTCCGAACCGGCCGGATCTGCTGTCGCAGGGTCCTCTCTTCATGCCTCACGTGGATCGGTTCTCGCTTACGGCTTGGCTCTTGAGCGGGCAAGATTGCTACACAGAGGCTACTCGTCGTCGGTGATCGCCACACTTTTGAAGACCAGGAGAAGATCTACGTCCTTGGCTTATGTGCGAGTCTGGCGAATTTTTGAGTCGTGGTGTGCGGACAGGAGCTATGTGGCATTAAAGTCCTCCATTGCGCAAATTTTAGATTTTCTTCAGCATGGTTTTGATAAGGGGTTGGCCCCTGCATCGTTGCGTGTACACGTCGCGGCCCTTTCCTGCTATAGGGGCAAGGTCGGAGGGCAGACAATTGCTTGTCATGGTGATATCAAACGTTTTCTCCGAGCGGGATCGCTGTTACGGCCTCCTTCGCGTTCCGTGGTCCCTCAATGGCACCTGCCTTCCGTCTTGGATGCGTTACAGGGTGAACCCTTCGAGCCCCTTTCTCGGGCGTCGCTCAAGGACCTCACTCTGAAGGTCGTATTTCTGGTGGCTATTTGCTCTGCACGACGTATTTCCAAGTTACAAGCTCTCTCTTGCAGAGAGCCATATCTGCTATTTTTTCCGTCGAAGGCGGTTCTACGGACTGTCCCTTCGTTCCTTCCGAAGGTGGTCTCGCCTTTCCATATGAATCAGGAGATTTCGTTGCCTGTGTTTTCGCGATCCTTGGAGGCGTCTTCTACCGGCAATTTCCACAGTTTGGATGTCCGTCGATCCTTAAAGCAGTATCTTTCTCGGACGGCGGGTTTTCGTAAGTCGGATAGACTTTTCGTTCTTTTTGCGGGGCCTAGGAAGGGCGAGGCGGCTTCCAAAGCGTCTATTGCCCGATGGATCAAAGAAGCTATTGCTTCGGCTTACATGTTGGCAGGTAAGTCCGTGCCGGAGGGTCTTCGAGCTCATTCCACCAGAGCTCAGGCTACTTCTTGGGCAGAATTTCGCTGGGTTCCGCCACTGGATATTTGTAAAGCAGCTACTTGGTCTTCCTTGCACACCTTTGTGCGCCATTATCGCCTGGATGTTCAAAGAGCAAGTGATACGGCGTTCGGGGCTGCTGTACTTCAGGCGGGAATTTAAACTCCCTCCCATGCTCAGATGACTCACTGCTCTGGTACTTACCCAGAGGTCCGGGACTAGCCTGGTTACACGAACAGGAAGGTGAAATTAGACTTACCTGCTAATTGTAGTTCCTGTAGTGTAGCCAGGCTAGTCCCGTATCCCTCCCCTGTGGTCTGTGACATAATAGCCAGAAGTACATGTCTGCTTTACAGGTGAGAGTTCTTTACATATTCCTCTTCTTTGCTTGCTCTGTGAGAGACCTGCAACGCTTAAAGTCACGGTGCTAACAGTACTTTCCATTCAATTTGTATATAGTTTCCCTTGTGGGTTAATGTTTGACTACTTTCTATAGTGCTTCCATGCTTAATTGTGTCTCCGGTGAGTCTGCTTTGTCAATAGGTTACTGATGGCAGGAGGCAGATCCTGAGGGGATATACCGGTGACATCACGAAAAAGAGGAGGAGTTTTCTCAGTCTCCAAAGCTGCTGGATGAGATAGGGAACCCAGAGGTCCGGGACTAGCCTGGCTACACTACAGGAACTACAATTAGCAGGTAAGTCTAATTTCACCTTTGGGTTGTTCTTCCCTAGGTGCATAACTTTGCCCTTGTCCACATTAAATTTCATCTGCCATTTTGATGCCCAGTCTTCCAATTTATCAAGATCCTCTTGCAATTTTCCACAATCCTCATGGGTTTTAACAACTTTAAATAGTTTTGTGTCATCTGCAAATTTGATAACCTCACTCGTTATTCCCTTTTCCAGGTCATTTATGAGTACCGTATTTTCCGGCGTATAAGACGACTTTCTAAGCCCTAAAAATATGCTCAAAAGTCGGGGGTCGTCTTATACGCCGGTACACATTCTGCGACGTGGCTCTGTCTCGCTTTGGCAGGGCCGGATTTACCTATAGCAAGCTACGCCGTGGTGTAGGGCCCACAGCTGGCAAGGGCCCACAAAAAGCTGCCGCCGCGGCAGCATGGACTGTCCCGCGGGGCCCCCTCTGCTGAATCCCTCCCTCCCTCCGCGACGGCTGAGCCCCTCCGTGCCAGCTTTGAGAGGCGCGAAGGGAGAGTGTCTCCCTCGCGACTCTGTTAAGCCCGCAGGGGCTGATGGGTACGCGAGGGAGACACTCTCCCTTCGCGTCTCTCTAAGCCGGCACGGAAGGGCTCTGCTGTCGCGGAGGGAGGACGGCTGAGCCCCTCCGTGCCAGCTTTGAGAGGCGCGAAGGGAGAGTGTCTCCCTCGCGTCTCTGTTAAGCCCGCAGGGGCTGATGGGTTTCCCATCAGCCCCTGCGGGCTTAACAGAGATGCGAGGGAGACACTCTCCCTTCGCGTCTCTCTAAGCCGGCACGGAAGGGCTCTGCTGTCGCGGAGGGAGGGAGGGATTCAGCAGAGGGGGCCCCGCGGGACAGTCTATGCTGCGGCAGCGGCAGCAGCCAGCGTTTTATTTTTTTTATTAAATGTTACTTGAGCCGATGGGGGGGGGCTGGGACTGGAAATGGGCTGGGGGGTTAAGACTGGAGGTGGGCTGATGGGGTTAGGACTGGTAATGGGCTATGGGGGGGGTTAGGACTGGTAATGGGCTATGGGCTGATGGGGGCTGTCTGGTAATGGGCTATGGGGGGTAGGACTGATAATGGGCTATGGGGGGCTAGGACAGGAAATGGGCTGATGGGGCGGGGTTAGGACTTGAGGTGGGCTGATGGGGCGGGGTTAGGACTTGAGGTGGGCTGATGGGGTTAGGACTGGTAATGGGCTGTGAGCTGATGGGGGGGTTAGGACTGGCAATGGGCTATGGGGGGCTGACTGGAAATGGGTTGATGGGGTTAGGACTGGTTATGGGTTATAGGGGGGGCTTAAACTGAAAATGGGGTGATGGGGGGTTAGGACTGGAAGTGGGTTGATGGGGGGGGCTAGGACTGGTATTGGGTTGGGGGGTTGCTAGGACTGGAAATGGGCTGATGGGTGGCTAGGACTAGAAATGGGCTGATGCAGGGACTAGAAGGGAATGGATGCTGGGTGAGGCTGGAACTAGAAGGGAGCTGATGTTGGGGGAGGATTAGAATGGGATGGGGCTGGAAGAGTAAAATGGAGAAGGGAAAAATATTTTGTGTGGGAGGGATAAAAAATCTACAGTTGGCCGGGTATTGGGAGAGTAAGTGGGGATTGAGGATGGAGGGGTAAAATTTGAGTGGATGAAATAGGAATGAGGAAAGAGCAAAAGGAGAAAGATTAGTATGTTAAAGCAGATGTAGAGAGAGAATGGAAAAAAAACTAGAAGAGAGAAGAAAGGACAAATGGACAGCAGACGATGGAGAGTTAGCAGAAGACACGAAGAAGAAGAAACCAGAAGAAAGTGGCTGGAGCAATTGCAGCTGAAAAAAAATGCACAAAAGGTAGAAAAATATCTCTATTTTGAATTTATTAATTGGAATATGTCAGCTCTGATAAATGTGCATCATTAACGTCTGCGCTTTGTTTAGTACAAGAGCAAATTAATGTATAGTTTTATTTCTACAGTGTTGTACATTCCAAGTTTGGCTTTTGGGATTCCCAGTTTAATTATGACGTCAGGGCCAACAGCGCGCAGCTGATCCGGCGTGCTCGTTTTTATTTTTTCTGGGGGCCCACAATTTTTGTTGGCGTAGGGCCTCACTCAAGGTAAATCCGGCCCTGTGTGTACCGGTACTTCTTATCGATAGCAGCCGCCAGCCGCTTCACCAAGGATGCTATCTCCTTTCACAAGAATTATAGTTCTGGAGAACTTCAGATCTATATTAAATACCGCTTGCTTGTCACAGTTTGAATCAAATCTGATGGGGTTTTTTTTTTTTTGGTGTGCGCTGGAAGAGGGGTAGTCTTATACGGCGAGTATAGGCCAAACCCTATATTTTAACAGGAAAAGTAGGGGGTCGTCTTATACGCCCAGTCGTCTTATACGCCGGAAAATGCGGTATGTCAAAAAGCAGCGGACCCAGCACAGATCCCTGGGGTACACTACTATTCACCTTTCTCCATTGGGAAAATTGGCCATTTAGCCCTACTTTCTGCTTTCTATCTATTAACCAGTTCCTGATCCACAATAGTATACTGCCTGTTTCAATATTATACAGATAATATTGGGTGGTTGTCTCATTTTCAATAGTATAGTATCTGTGTAAGTATTTAAAATACACAAGATAGCGAAGTTATATACTTAACTGGCCATTTGTAAAGGTTAAAGATTGAATATTGGGTCTTATGTTTATTTTTGCCAGGTGCAAGAGCATATTAATGTTTTTGATTATTTCCTATGATTAAAAAATATATGCTGAGCACCTATTGTTATGTGTTCATTGTTGTATCCAGTGACACTTCCCTAATATGGTGCAGATGTTTTTGAATACATTAATGGGGTCAGTTTTCAAAAGGACATAGATTTCGTAGTAGCCACTAAATGTATAATCCTCCTCTGTGGACAAGCAAGAAAAATTTCCTCATGTACATCCAATGGAGCCCCACGCAGGAGTATTCCCAGCTACCTCTGGAAGCTTTTGGATCCTCCTTTGTGCATGCGTGTGCTTTCCCACCCACTGTGGTGGTGTCATTTTGCCTCAGTCTCTTAATTTCTGCAGAGCTCCACAGGCAGTTTTCAGTGGCGCGTGTGAGTTTGCGTTTTTTCCTCATAGTTTCTCTTATTTTTTCTTCACTGTTTTCTGCTATCTGCCTGCTGTCATGATCTTCTTCCTTTCCCATTAGTTTTTCCCTAGTTTAGCATTTTCACATGTTTTTAAAAGTTTCCTTTATTTTCTATTGCACCCTTGTCCCCTTAGGCATTGGTGCTCCGGCTGTGTATTATTACTTTTTTTTTTTTTTTAAATTGAACTGCTGGATTTTTGCTGAGGCTGTTTTTCTGGGTGAAACTACCCATCTGTATTCATTGGAATGACATTCTTCAACAGGGGTTTATGTACAATTTTCACTTCCTAATACTCATCCCCCCCCCAGCTGTGAATGCATTGCAAAGAGGATAAAACTTGAAATGGGAATTGAACCTGGTCCCTTTCTGGAATTATACATTACCACTGAGCCACCAGATTGGATCTTAGAAATGTATCCTATTATTGACATTGACAAATGTTTTTTTATTTTACTGCCATTTTCTTAAAAAAGAAACGTGATAATCTTGCCTAAAAAATTTACTGTCAGCATTTGGTTATTGTGAACTGATAATGTAGGACCTAACATATTGTAGCATTCTGTGTTCCCTAAACTACTATCACATGCATTTTGCTATGTTGAGCTTACAGATTTTGTTTTGTAACTAAGCATTTGTTACCTTAGAATGTAGCTATCGAAAGTACAGTAACACCTACAGAGAAACAGTTTGCATCCATTTTTTTAAAATCTGGAGCTAATTTTAATTATGATGGCTTCAAGGATACTGATGGTTATTTATGGTGCACTTTTATTTTCCTCTTCCTTTGGAAGACTAATTCATATTTAAAATTGAAAAAAATGAATTATAAATGGTGTTAAAATGACCTGTGCAGATAAAAATTCATTTTTATAAGGGCATATTTGTGGTGAGCCATGGTCTTCAGGTCTTCTCCATATTCAGGTAATCTTTACAGTAGTCCTATAATAAATCAGAACACCCAGTTCAATAGTTCAGCTTGTTCTTTGTTAAACAAAAAGCAAAGGTGAAGGGTAATATGATACATGTTCAGGATTATCAGCACCAAAGTTGATAGTTAGCTTTACATCCATCCTCGTTCAAATAGAAGTGCTTTACATGGTTTACAGAGTATGATGATAACATTAAAGCAACGTAGTCCTTTGACATTTATTTTATAAGTGAATTAAGAAAATCAGATGTTTGAATTATGCAACAATAAGTATGATTACCATTTGTTTAATAATATTTTTGGCTACATGTGATGTTAAATTCTGTGAGAAAGCACAAATAGTATGTGAACCTTTGACTGCACAGGTGGACAAAATAAATATGTAAATAAAAGCAATGCTCACACATCAACAAGGATACTAATCTGAAGATAGGGGCAGTTCTATCATTAGGCAGACTAAGTCGGCCACCTCAGTTGGCAAAGTTTTGTGAGTGACAAATATGTCCTCAAAACACCCTAACGAAGGCTGCCTCACTGTGCCTTCTGTTTAAAAAAAAAAAAAAAAAAGTATCCTGGTTGCAGCCACTGCCACGTCTGTAGGGTTTGCAGTGGCTGCTGCCACTGCTGACGCCACTTCTGTAGGGTTTGTGACAGCTGCGATATGACCCCCCGCTCCTGCTGCCACCGCCACTGACTCAGACCTCATTCCAAAACAAAAGCACTGGGTCTTCATGAATCCGGCATGTTTAGAAAGCCCTGCTGGTCCTGTCGCCTTCTGACGCATGGTTCGTGTCAGATGGGGATGGGACAAATGGGACCTTCCAAGCACGCTAGTGTCAGGAAGGCCCCCGTGCTTTGGTTTCTTTACTTGCATTTGCTGCCACAAAGGGAAGAGAAGATGCTGAATGTCAGCACAGCAGGGGAAGCATGGAGGGCAGGCAGGGCCCTAGGCATGTTCGGGCCATGTTGCTCACAAATGGCCCTGCTCTACTATAGACCCCATACCTGATAAGCTAAAAATGATCCAAACTGGAAAACAACAACAGCAGCATTTCTCCTCTGAACCTAACCTCTCTCCAGCTGCTGTCACATCTCCAGCCTTGTTGCTGCAGTGGGAGAGGAGAATGCTGGTGATCCTACTGACAGTGCAAGAGCAGGATCTGAGCTGAAGGCAGCACATGTCCCTCAGAGCCTCAATCTCCCGGATTTATACGGTGCATGTGGCCCCAACATTCTTAGCTCCCCTGGAGGCCTGTATTCCATCCAGCAATATTCCCACTAAGCAACTTGATGCTGCGCAGGACTCCTTCGCCGGCATTCCTATCGGTGGGGGTGGGAGCGGAGGCAGGTTCAATGCAATTGCACAACATAAGTAGGTCCTGAGGGATCGGCAGGCCCAGGCCTGCCAAATCCCTCAAGACCTGCCTATGCCATGCATGTTATTCTAAGCGTGATTGCGTTGCACTTGCCTCCCCTTTCAGGAATGCTGATGGCGGGCTCCCACGCAGCTTCAAGCTGCTTAGTGGGAACCATTGCCTACCAGTACTGGTGCCTCCTAACATGGACTGTCACAGGTCCCGCATGGCCTGAAAAAGAAAAAAAAAAAGTAATTCATCCGGCTTTCATAGAAGGGCAACCTGCAGAGAGAACAATGGAGAGAGGAAGAGAGAGAGGGGGAACATGTTCCTGCTGGCCCAGGTGCCGCCTCCGCTGAATGGTTCAAAGGCAGCCCTCTCCTCTAGAGCACTGTGATCTCTGGCTCATCTGGGTACTCCTCTCTTCCCACTAGCTGCTGCAGCCAAGACAACTGTAAGTTTATTCATTCTTCTCTGTTTCAGAGGGGAGTGAGTAGTGAATTATTTTTTTGGAAGGGGATTTTAAAAAAGAGCAGGTACAAGGAGATGTAATGGGGGTAGGGAAGAAAGATGCCTGGGAAGGAGAGAGGAAGTGCTTGGGATTGAATGGATGGGGAAGACATTGAGTGGATATGGAGAGGTGAGGGGACAGAGGGAATGGGAAGATGCTGGGCATAAGGGTGGGAGACATAGTGAAACAGAGGGGAAATGCTGGACATGGGAGGAAATAAGGAAAGGGGGGGGAGCTGGTCATGTGGCAGATAGGGAGAGGGGAGATGCTGGGTACTGGGTAGATAGGGAAAGCAAGCCAAACGGAGATGCTGGATGAGAGAAGGAGCAAATACTAGATAGGGAGAAAGCTGGACAGTGGAGACAGAGAAAGGGGAAATATGCTGGGCACAGCAGGGAAGAGACAAAGAAGAGGGTTGATGAAAGACTGAGGAATAAGAAGATAGGGAAGGATAGAGAGATGGGGACTAGGAGAGTTGGCAGTAGGGGTGAAAAGTGATAGGTAGAGTGTTGACAGGATAGTAAGGAGGAGTGAAATCTGAGTCCACAGGGAAGAAATGGAAGAAAGCTGAAAGGAAAAGTAAAATGCCAGAGATGTAAGGATGTGAAAAAGACAGAGGGGGGGGGGGGGGGGGGGGAGAAGTGGCAGATGGGCCTTAGACCCTAAAAAACGAGTTAAGAGAAGACAGAGGGCAGCAGAAATCAGAGATTGAGATCAAAATGATTAGAGAATAAAATGGCCAGTCAACAAAGGTAGAAAAATGAATTTTATTTTCAATTTAGTGATTGAAATATGTCAGTCATTGGAATTTACGTATTTTATCTTTATATTTTGCATAGTACATAGGCAAATATATCTCTTTCTAGTTCCCTGGTGGTGTACTGCATGCAAGGGTGTAGCCAAGAGTGGGCATGGGTGAGCCGTGGCCCTTCATTTTGGCTTGATGCCCACTGAATCATTGGCAGCAGAACAGTTGAATGAGAAGATAACTGGAGGCAATGCCAACATTTGCCCACCTGTATTAACCACAGGCCCCACCAAAAAGCAGTCCTCACTACACTACTGATGCAGAGTCTGGTTTCTTGGGGTTTCTGCTTAATGTTTGTCTATATATGTTTACTTTTAGTGTGGTAATTTATTCCTTCCTTGAAGAGGATCTGTTTTCTGAATGTGTGACCAAGGCCAGGTATTCTGTTAGCATGGAGTTTCTATGTCTGGATTGGTAGAAATCCTGCTCATTTGGTTTCCTGAATACTGTATGTTTATGGATGTTCTGTGCCCACTGAAATATTTGCAGTTCTCCTCTTTTCTACATAGACCCTTTGGGTGAGTTTTTGAAGTTGATGCTGTTATGTTATGGTATGGTAGAGAAGTTGATACAGAAGGTGATACAGCTAGATTGTGACAGTGCTTACATAGAAACATGATAGACCACATGGCCTATCTAGTCTGCCCTTCCATATCAACCACTACAACAGTCCCCTTTTTTTCCTTAAGAGATCCTCTGTTTGTGTCCCATGCTTTTTTGAATTCAGATACTGTCCTCATCTCTACCACCTTCACTAGGAGACTATTCCACACACCTACCACTCTTTCTGTAAAGAAAAATTTCCTCATATTACTCCTGAGTCTATCCCCTTTCACTCTTATCCTATGTCCCCTCGTAGCAGAGCTTACTTTCAATCGAAAAAGACTCTCCTCCTGTGCATTTATGCCACGGAGGTATTTAAACGTCTCAATCATATCACCTCTATCCCGCCTTTCCTCTAAAGTATACATATTAAGCTCCTTAAGTCTGTCCTCATATGCTTTATAACAAAGACCACTAACCATTTAAGTAGCAACCCTCTGCACCGACTCCACCCTGTTTATATCCTTTTGAAGGTGCGGACTACAGAATTGTACACAGTACTCCAAATAAGGTCGCACCAAAGTCTTGTATAGAGGCATTATAACCACCTTTCTTCTGCTGGCCATTCCTCTCCCTATGCACCCAAGCATCCTCCTAGCTTTCGCCGTTGCCATTCCTACCAGTTTAGCTACTTGAAGATCATCAGACACAATCACACCTAGGTCCCGCTGCTCTTTTGTGGACAGAAGTATCTCACCCCCTATACTATATTGCTCCCTTGGATTTCTGCAGCCCAAATGCATGACCTCACATTTTTTAACATTAAATCTCAGCTGCTATATTCTAGACCATTCTTCAAGCTTAGTTAGATCCCTCCTCATGTTATCTACACCTTCCTGGGTGTCTACTTTATTGCAGATTTTGGTATCATCCGCAAAGAGGCAAACCTTACCCAACAGCCCTTCCGCAATATTACTAACAAAAAATGTTAAAAAGAATCGGACCAAGGACAGATCTCTGGGAAGACCACTGGTAACCTGCTTCTCTTCAGAGTGAGCTCCATTTACCTGTACTCTTTGCCGCTTCCCACTCAACCAATTTCTAATCCAAGCAGTAACTTTAGAATCCATCCCTAGGGTGCTCAGTTTGTTTATAAGTCGCCTGTGTGGAACAGTGTCAAAGGCTTTACTGAAATCTAAATACACCACATCTAGGACTCTTTCTTGGTCCAACTCCCTGGTCACCCAGTCAAAGAAATCAATCAGATTTTTCTCCGGCAACAAACAGGAAGTCAGTCCTCACATATGGATGACGTTGGCACTGACATAGCCCACGTGGAAGCATCTCTCAGGCTTTCAAAAAGAGCTTTTGGGAGATGCCACCATGCCTGCGTGGTCCCCTTTCCACCCATGGGTGCCATCTTACTTTGTCTCCTTTTTTCCATGGAGCCCTTCAGATGTTTGTCTGACTTGTCCCCGAAAAAAGTTGTTTTTTCTCTCTGAGTTTCATGCTCACTTCCGGTATCGCACCGGTACTCTTCCTGCCTACTGACTTTGTTGCACCTTGAATATTGTGTGCAATTCTGGTTGCTGTATTTTAAAAAGGATATAGCGTTATTAGAAACGGTACAGAGAAGAGCCACCAAAATGGTAAAGGGGATGGAAGGATACTCCTATGAAGAGAGGCTAAAAAGGTTAGGGCTCTTCAAACTGGAAAAGAGACAGCTGAGGGGGAGATATGATAGAGGTCTATAAATTAATGAATGGAATGGGTAAACATTGATCAATTGTTTACGTTATCAGAATATAAAAACACTAGAGGGACATGCAATGAAGCTACAGGGTAACTTTTTTAAGACTAATAAGAGAAAATATTTTTTTCACTCATCGTGTAATCAAAGTCTGGAATTTGTTACCGGAGGATGTAGTAAAAGCTGTTAGTGTAGCTGGGTTTAAAAAAGATTTGGACAAGTTCCTGGAAGAAAGGTCCATTAATCATTATTAGAAGGGACTTAGGATATAACTGCTTGATCCTATACAAGCATTGAGGAACCTGTGTCTTTTTGGGAGACTGCTAGGTACTTATGACCTAGATTGGCCACTGTTGGAAACAGGATACACTTGTCAACAAATTTTTACAAAAGTCATGTTACTGAAATAAAAATAGTCATTTCTTATCAATTTTTATATGCTGAACACGAATATGAAAGTGAAATTGCAAAGTTGGCTCTAGATTTTTTGTAATCTACAAGAATTAATGTTTACATCACGAAATGCATGTCAATAGTAAATATAATAGGTCTTCGGTTAATACCTGTAAAAAACCAAGTCATAGACTACTTCTTAGATTTTTTCGCCTGTCTCTTGTACAGCTGTTCGGGAGCTTCTCTGGGGAGTGTCCAGCAGTAGTCAACCAGCATTATAGTGGACCATTTTCCCTGGTATCTTTGCTCCATCGTTGCGATATCCTGGTGAAAACATTCGCCCTGTTCATCACTAACCATACCACAGTTGTCAGGAAAGAAATTGAGATGGGAATCCAGGAAATGGATCTTTAGAGACATATTGCAGCCAAGTTTCTGATACTGCATCAGCATGTCTTCTACTAGTTCCTTGTAGTTTTCTGCCCTAACATTCCCGAGAAAATTTGTTGACACTAGGCGAAAAGCATTCCATACTTGTTTCGCATCACCCTGCAGCAAGTTGTTGAACCGGTCATCTTTGAAGAGCTCTCAAATCTGAAGACTCACAAAAACTCCCTCTTTAATATTTGCTTCGCTGAGTCGAGGGAATTTTTCATGCAGGTATCGGAAAGCTGGCGAAGTGCGGTCCATGGCTTTCACAAAGTTTTTCATCAAACCTAGTTTGGTGTGAAGGGGTGGTAGCAGGATTTTGTGAACCTCAACCACAGCTGGATGCTGGATATTCTTCTCTCCAACTGTTACATTTTGTCTGTAATTCCATTCCTTCCGCAAGTAGTGCCAGTCCCTTGCTCGGCTATCCCACTCATAAGAAACATATATTTTATATATCCCTGCTGCAGTCCCATTAAAAGGGCAGCTACCTTCAAGTCACCCCAGAGGTGCCAGCTGTACTTGTTATAGTTGATGGAAGTCAGTAGATGCTTTAAGTTATTGTATGTCTCTTTCATGTTGACCACATGAAAATAATCCCACATTCAGAGATATATATATACCACCCAAAAATCTCCAAAAAAGTCCCCAGTGAAACCTTATTAACAATATTTTTGTCTGATCACACCGAGGGAGGTTAAGAATGACTACAAAACCCCACCAGACAGATGCAATCCATTTTATTCAGAGAACAGTTCTTTGGTGAAAATATCATTAAAAAGCCAACTTAGCTTAAATGATTGAGAAAAGAAGCCGGCTCAGTCTGTGTTCAACACATCCAAAATCCTGAGACGACGTGCACGTTTCGGGACAAGGTAATCTCCAGGAACAAGCAGGAATAAGTCCTCAAATATGGGTACGTCGGTACCGACGGAGCCCGAGCGGGAAAGCTCCCCAGCTTCCCAGAAGGAAAGCTTTTGGGACCTCCCACTGCGCATGCGCACTGCCTTCCCGCCTTCCTGACCAACTCTCCTCAGTTCTTCTTTTTCCGCGGAGCCAGCAGGTCGTGTTCCTGTCACCGCTGAATAAGTTGTTATTTTAGTTTATTTCTTTGGCCGCGTGTCTGCTTTCCCCGATTCCAGACCGGTACCGCCGGTCTTTTTTTCCTTTATTTAAAACAATTAAAAAAAAAATCTCTTTTCTTTTCCTCACTTGGTGTGTTACTTCTGTGAGGCCTTTAGGCCTTCACTAATTCTCCATCATGGGTTTAAAAAATGCACCAAGTGCAGCGGTACTATTTCAGTCACAGACACCCATGAATGGTGTCTTAAACGTTTGGGGCCTGACCATTCCATTCCGGATTGCCCATCCTGTTCTTTGATGTCTAAACGTGGCTTACAGAACCGGGCAGCCAAGTTTCACATGCTGTTTTCCACAGATACTCCAGCATCGACATCTTCCAGGTCTTCCTCTCCTGATGGATCTCAGGTAACCAAACATTCCTCTGGCAGGTCCTCAAAGGGCAAATCTCCCTCTAAGTATCGAGATACCCCTGGGCTTGACCCTGAGGACCCTGCCCCAGCCAAACAACCCCGGAGGGAAGCTCCGGCTTCCAAAGCTCCTCCTATGGGGTTACAGGTTGACATCGATGGCACGGCCTCGACCGATCACCTGTTAGACTGTTCTGGGGTACCGGCTCAATCATCCGGTACCGACATCCAGACAGTCGTGGCGTCCATGGATCATACAGTTCAATCCATGCAGCAGGCCATTCTGGCTTTTATTAAGGCTGCGACGCCCTCGGTACCGCACCCTGCGGTACCGACTCCGGTTCCGGTACCACAACCGATACCGGTACCCATGCCTTCCACATCGACCAGAATACCGATTCTGGTTCCTGGTTCCGGGGTTTTTCCCGATACCGATCCGGTTCCGGGTACCCCCGATGTCGATACCAGTCGATACGCTTATCGATCCCTGGAAGCAAACAGACGATACTTTGAGTCTTCTGATGATTCTGATTCATCAGATGACTCTGCTGAAGTATCCCTTACTCTACCTGAGGAGCCCTCTTCTCCAAAGAGGAGAATGTCTCCTCCAGAGGATTTATCCTTTCAAGACTTCATCATTGAAGTAGCTAAAGGTCTTTCTATTTCTGTATCCTCTGAAAAAGAACCTAGAGCAAAAAAGTTAGACATTTTAGGATACTCTAAGGTTCCCAAAGAGGCAGTCACCTTGCCCATCCATGAAATTCTTCAGGATCACATGATGGACTTATGGGAAACTCCTCTCACCCTATCTCCACATTCTCGTCGTCTGGACACCATGTATCGTGTCCCCCTTCTCCTGGGTTTCAAAAAGCTCAGCTCCCGCACCACTCCATTGTGGTGCAGTCAGCTATGAAAAGGATCAAGAGTACTAAAAGACACTCTTCTACTCCCCCAGGAAGAGAATGTAGGACTCTGGATGCTTTTGGAAGGAAAATCTTCCAAGCAAGTATGCTTATTGCCAGAATCAACTCATACAGCCTCTATATGGGCATGTTTCTGAAGGAAATTGCATTAAAAATACGCCATTTTCTCCCCTTTATCCCAGAGGATAGAAAGGAGGAGTTCCTTCTTCTGCTTAAGCATACTCAAGATATTTCAAAGTTCTCCAACAGAGCAGCCTTTGACTCCTTTGAAGGTGCTAGCAGAGCCTCAGGTATTGCCATAGCGGCTCGCAGAATTGCTTGGCTCCAGGCCTCTAACCTTGAACCCTGGGTCCAGGATGGGTTGGGAAATTTGCCCTGTACAGGTGAGAATCTGTTTGGTAAGGAGTGGCAAATCAAAGCCACTCAGATGGATGCAGAAAATGCTGCGTTGGATAGACTTTCTAAGTCTACCTCTACCCCTGTCAAGAAGAAATCTTTCAAAAAGCCTTTCTACAAGAAGGCCAGATTTGCCACAAATACTGGCCAACAATCTTCTGCAGCTCGCTTTGCTCCTAAGCGTCAGCAGCCTAAACAGGCCATGGCAAAACCTGCAGGAGCTGCTACAGCCCAACAGTCCCAACCCCCTCAGGGTTTTTGACTTAAACCTAGAGAACCTAACCTTTCTGGCTCTAAAACAACCAGAACCTCTCACCATTCCAGGAAGGTTAACTCATTTTGCTCCCAGATGGGAGCAAATCACATAAGAGCAATGGACCCTCTCTATCATCAGAGAGGGCTACAAACTACATTTCTCCAACCTTCCTCCCCATACCATGGTGAGAAGTTTCAATTCTCCCCCATCTCTCCTAGACCTGTTGGGTCAGGAGGTGACCATTCTTCTCGCCCAAAAAGCAATAGAAGAGGTTCCTCTTCCTCAACAAGGGTCAGGTTTTTACTCCCCTTATTTTCTCATTCACAAGAAAACAGGGGGGTACAGACCCATTTTGGATCTCAGAGAATTGAACAAATTTCTATACAGGGAGAAATTCAAGATGCTTTCTCTAGGCACTCTCCTTCCATACCTACAGAGTCAGGACTGGCTTTGTTCTCTAGATCTCAAGGATGCGTACACACATATACTCATCCATCCATCCCACAGAAGATTCCTACGGTTTCTGTTCCAGGGAAAACACTTCCAATACAGAGTACTTCCCTTCGGTCTAGCCTCTGCTCCAAGGGTATTTACCAAATGCATGGCAATAGTAGCTGCATTCCTACGCACCCTGGGAATTTTTGTCTTCCCATACCTGGACGACTGGCTCATCCGAGCTCCGTCTCAGTCCGAGGCTCAGACTTCCCTGGATCGCACCAGGCAAATTCTACAGTATCTGGGACTTGTAATCAATCTGCCAAAGTCCCAGCTCACCCCTACTCAATCCCTAGAATTCATAGGGGCCTGGTTGGATACCACCACCGCAAGGGCCTATCTACCTCAGGCCCGTTGCCAACGTCTAGTGCACTTAGCCTCTCAGACTCAGTCCAGAAGCCACTTGACTGCCAGAGAGATGCTACAACTATTAGGCCACATGGCCTCCACAGTGCATGTGGTGCCTTATGCTCGCCTACATATGAGAGCAGCTCAATGGACTTTATCCACCCAGTGGACTCAAGCATCAGGAGCTCTCTCAGACCAAATAGCAAACTCCAATCGTCTTTTTTGGTCTCTCCAATGGTGGATATCCACTCAAAATCTGTTGTTGGGGGCCCCCTTTCAACCATTGTTGCCCCAAGCAACCCTCACAACAGATGCCTCCCAAACAGGTTGGGGGGCTCATCTCCAAGATCTTTCCACTCAGGGCACTTGGTCTCCACAGTAGACCACCCTTCATATCAACCACTTGGAACTTTGAGCAATCTTTCTAGCTCTCAAAGTTTTTCATACCCTCCTCAGCAACATGACAGTCCTTATTCACACGGACAATCAAGTAGCCATGTTTTACATAAACAAACAAGGAGGGACTGGCTCTCTGTCGCTTTGCAACAAAGCTCTAAGATTATGGGCCTTCGCCAGAGAGCATCAAATCCATCTCCTGGCAGTATATCTTCCAGGAATCCAAAACTCTTGGGCAGACAGACTCAGTCGAGTTCTGCTTCCACACGAATGGTCCCTGCATATGGATCAGGTACTCAGAATCTTCCAGAAATGGGGAACCCCGGACATAGACCTCTTTGCAAGTCCGTGGAATGCCAAACTTCCCCGGTTCTGTTCCAGAATCCCGTGTCAGGGAGTTCAGACCAAGGATGCCTTCCTCCTGCATTGGGGTCAGGGTTTCCTGTATGCCTTTCCACCCATTCCTTTGATTCCCAAGACTCTGTTCAAACTTCAAAGGGATCAAGGGTCCATGATCCTCATAGCTCCACGCTGGCCACGCCAAGTGTGGTACCCTCTACTTCTGCATCTCCCAAGCCCCCTCCCTGGACTTGGGAGTGGCTCCAGACCTTCTGTCTCAAGAGGAGGGGACTTTGTGGCACCCAAACCCCAAGTCCCTTCACCTCAGAGCTTGGTTACTGAAGGCCTAGACCTTCAACACTTCAATCTTTCGCAGCAAGTGAAGGATATCCTACATGCCTCTAGGAAACCTTCCACTAGGCGTTCTTACGCTTTTAAATGGAAAAGATTTTCCATTTGGTGTGCTCAAAAGGGTCTTAACCCTCTGGCACTCCCATTGAATTCTCTTTTGGAATATCTCCTGCATCTCTCCAATGCAGGTCTCAAAACAAATTCAGTAAGAGTCCATTTGAGTGCTATTGCGGCATCACTTAAGCCCATCAATGGACAACCTGTTTCCTCTCATCCTCTTATTGCAAGATTCATGAGAGGCTTAACTTTAACTAAACCTCCCATTCGACCTACTCTGGTGGCATGGGACTTAAACTTGGTTCTTGGTCAGCTTATGAAGCCACCTTTTGAACCCTTAGCCACTACCTCCTTGAAATTTCTTTCTTGGAAGGTTATTTTCCTCATTACAGTCACTTCAGCTCGCCGCATCAGTGAACTTAGTGGCTAATCCGCCTTATACAAGGTTCCATCATGATAAAGTAGTCCTTAGGACAAATCCTCACTTTATGCCTAAAGTGGTCTCACCTTTTCATCTTAATCAAGAGGTTTATTTACCTGTCTTTTTTCCAGCTCCTCATGCATCCAATGCAGAGAGGAACCTTCATACTCTGGACTGTAAAAGAGCTCTTGCTTTTTACCTCCACAGATAATATCAAAAAATTAAACCTCTATAAGTGAATCAAAAATTACATCTAAAAGTGGAAAAAATCACTTAATCATTCCCGTGTATGATCATCAATTATGGTCCGAACAGTTAATATTAACCAAAAATAGAATTTTTTGTCAGATTGTCTGTCTTGAGGGCGCAGTAACACACTCGAGTGACAGACCCTCCTTTTAATCAACTTTTATTTAAAAGGTCAATTCGACCCAAATACGCTAGAGACTATAAATAGCCCAAAAGGACAAGCCCCTGCATAAACTAAATTGCTAATACACATGCAATGAGGAATGTTCCAATTCAGAAACACATCTGAGAGAGAGAAAAGCTTTTAGTCATAGAGATACTTAGCTGGGCCCAAGAATGACCAGTAGCTGGAATCACCCAGGGAATATTAATGGAGGAACTCGATGGGTTCTTCAATGATGTAAATTCACCACCTCTCCAATCAGGATACCGCAAAGTTAGTCAAAATTCCCGAATTATTCCCACTGACTCTTTAAAACAGCCCGCCAGTAAGTCGTCTATGAATCAATCATAGCAAGGTCGGGTTATCTTGCGACACAATCGTTGTGTTTCAAGCCTGCAATGACACTGGCTCTTTTTCAAGCAAAACCCGTCCTAATTCCTGTTTCGGTTTCACACGTGATGACATCAGCATTACGCAGCGGGACTAAAGACGACGTCAGCAACAAAAATCTGAAATTCATTTAATTGACCACCATTCAATCTCTGTGTTCATACCATAAGGGGTTACTGTATTCAGGGTGAAAATCCACCGTTGTTCTCGCTGATGTAAAAAGGCACGACGGTCCCCCCCTCGAAAAAACGGAGGTACTCTCTCCAAAATTGTCCATCGTAACTGTAAAAAACTATGTGAATTTGACATGCAATGTTGTACCATGGGGGCTGACAAAGTGTTAGTATTTATACGTGATCGGTGTTCTTGCAACCGTCTACGGAGAGGTCGTGTAGTCATGCCCACATAAAATAACTGACAGGGGCAAATGATTAAATATACCACATAGTCAGAAGTACAGTCTGTAGTATGACGGCGATGGTATCGAATCTGAGTATGGGGATCCTGCCAATCCATCCCTTCCAAAGTGGTGGAACACATGTCACAAGTTCCACACGCAGAATGATTCCCATAAGACCGTTCCCCTGGTAACTGAGCAGTATGAACCACCCGATCAGCAATATTAGCTCCTCTACGGTAGGCCAACCGTAGAGGTTTCTGAAAACAAGCATGCTCCGACAAAATATGCCAATGGGAACGTAAGATACGTGTGACTTGAGCTGTACAAGGCATATAGGGAAGCACTCCCACGTAAGGCTGTGTCTCTTCATGGGACTGTGATCGAGGCTCTGCTCCAGATAAACGATCATCCCACCATTCAGGGTGATTATTAAGTGCCCTCTTGTATGCCTGATCCAGTAATTTCTGAGGGTATCCCCGTAATAACAATCGGTCTCGCAAATCCTGAGCATGAATTTTAAACTCTCTCCTGGTAGAACATAATCTCCGAAGACGGAGAAATTGCCCCGTAGGGAGGGCTCGTCGAAGAGAGCGAGGGTGGAAACTTGTATATTGTAATAAGGTGTTACGCTGGACTGGTTTTCGATAGAGAGTAGCTTTTCACCATCCTTATACAACAACACATCGAGGAATTCAATCTGGGAAAGATGATATTTTGCTTCAAACTGTATATGAGTATGTAGAGTGTTCAACCACTTTAAAAAATCTTGCAAACTGTCTCCAGAACCTGTCCAAATAAAAAATACATCATCCAAAAAACGTTTCCACACTAACACAGAACGAAACCAATCTGCTGGATATAGAAAGGTGTCCTCAAAGTGTGACATATAGAGGGCCGCCACGGAAGGCGCTACAGTTGCTCCCATGGCAATCCCAAAACTTTGATGGTAAAAGGTCTGGTCATACATAAAGTAATTTTCATCTAATACCCACGAGAGCAACTGCGCTGTCCCTGTTTCAAGTGCTCCAACGTAAGTCAAACAGGCGTTAATCTTCTCCTAACCACTGATCCAATGAGGGCCTCATTGCATTCAAATGCTGCCGGTTCCACTCCGACAACCAGTCACTGAAGGAAACATGCCTCTTACCATTGGCCGGCAGAAATTGTCCATCATCAAGGAGAACCAATCATGGATTGAAGATCGTCCCACCGTATATCCCCCTCCAAATAGATGAAATCAGGAACCCTACATGACGTCAATGACCAAATATGTGCCTGCCAAAGAATAGCCCCTGGCAAAGGGATATCCCACCACTACAGGGAACCCCTTAGCCGACAGGCTCCCCTCATAAAACACTTAACCATTCAATTTCGCGATTCAGCCCGCCTGGATCCACACTTCCCAAATCATAAATCCATCGCTGCTCACATCGCTGCAACCGGATCACCCTATCACCCCCTCGGGGATCAACAGGGATGTGATCAATAACTGTCCAATGTAAGGTGTCAAATGTGTGCCCCTGCTCAATACATTGTTCGACTATTGGGGCCGAAATGACCCGTTGATGAAGGCGGGAGGCATGTTCACTAATCCTGGTTTTGATGGAACGTGTCGTGCGCCCAACATATAATAAAGGACAATCACATTCGCAAACACTGGCCCATTCTTTCTGTGCACACTAGTTTAGCTCATCCGTTTATGCCTGCTTTCAGTAAAGCTTCCTGTCTTCGTGACTTATTAGTCAACTCCACCACTACGCTGGACAGACCGCCGGGGCCGAATACAACAAGGGGCCATTTTCCTTGCCAGAAGTGTAAATTCTGTTCTAACACCATGCCCGGAATTTCATGGGATCATCCTACGACTGGGCACACATATTGGCGGAGGTGGTTCACCACTTGCTCCTCGACTTTTGTGGTCTATCTAATCCAATGTGATTGTCCTTTATTATATGTTGAGCGCACGACACGTTCCATCAAAACCAGGATTAGTGAACATGCCTCCCACCTTCATCAACGGGTCATTTCGGCCCCAATAGTCAAACATTGTATTGAGCGGGGGCACACATTTGACACCTTACATTGGACAGTTATCGATCACATCCCTGTTGATCCCCGAGGGGGTGATAGGGTGATCCGGTTGCAGCGATGTGAGCAGCGATGGATTTATGATTTGGGAAGTGTGGATCCAGGCGGGCTGAATCGCGAAATTGAATGGTTAAGTGTTTTATGAGGGGAGCCTGTCAGCTAAGGGGTTCCCTGTAGTGGTGGGATATCCCTTTGCCAGGGGCTGTTCTTTGGCAGGCACGTATTTGGTCATTGACGTCATGTAGGGTTCCTGATTTCATCTAATTGGAGGGGGATATACGGTGGGACGATCTTCAATCCTTGATTGGTTCTCCTTGATGATGGACAATTTCTGCCGGCCAATGGTAAGAGGCATGTTTCCTTCAGTGATTGGTTGTCGGAGTGGAACGGCAGCATTTGAATGCAATGAGGCCCTCATTGGATCAGTGGTTAGGAGAAGATTAACGCATGTTTGACTTACGTTGGAGCACTTGAAACAGGGACTACCTTGTCCCGAAACGTGCATGTCGTCTCAGGATTTTGGATGTGTTGAACACGGACTGAGCCGGGCTTCTTTTCTCAATCATTTAAGCTAAGTTGGCTTTTTAATGATATTTTCACCAAAGAACTGTTCTCTGAATAAAACGGATTGCATCTGTCTGGTGGGCTTTTGTAGTCATTCTTAACCTCCCTCGGTATGATCCGACAAAAATATTGTTAATAAGGTTTCACTGGGGACTTTTTTGGAGATTTTTGGGTGGTCTTTCATGTTGACAGCATGCGCTACTGGAATAGATGGAAGACGGTTTCCATTGTTCAAAAGCACAGCCTTCAGACTCAGTTTCAAAGAGTCTATAAATAGTCTCCAGTCTTGTGGGTCATGAGTGATTTTTAAGGCATTCATGAGGCTTTCAATATCGGAACAGAATACCAGATTACTTTCCTTTCTGAAAAAAGGCTCCAACTGCTGGTGGCACTTTCGATATGAAGTAATGTTGACATCTTCTTCTAGAAGATTCCATTGTTGGAGTCTTGATCCTAGCAATTCTGCCTTGTTCTTGGATAGGTCCAAATCACGAACCAGGTCATTTAGTTCTTCCTGTGTTATTCTGTGTGGAGTTGATATGCATCCCAGTGAAAATCTGGGTCACTGCATGCTGACGGACCAGGAGAAAAACAGGTCGGCTCACCCTTGTCCTCATCAGATGAATCAAGAGAATATTCTGATGGAGGTTCTGGAATAGGAAGTCCCTCACCATGTGGAAATAGTCTCAATGCAGACGGAATGTTTGGGTAGACTATGCTCGACTTCTTTTGCTTCGTTATTCCACTAGAAAGAGTAGTGTGACATAGCAAGTCCTTCTGGCCCAGTAGAAATGCTTGAAAACCAGGTAGAAAGTGCAGGGCTGCAAGATAAACAAAGGCACATGGCTACCAGTTGTCAGGGAAACAAGGCACGAGAGAAGGAAACACGCCCCTGCTATCAGTTTAGCAAAGAGTCACGGGGAAAGTCTGAACACCTGCTAGGGGGTGGAGCCAGGCCCTACCCAGGAAGGCTGTCTCATAAGGAGGCCCCAGCAGGCAGAGAGAGAGAGGAGAGAGAGGAAAGCAGACTTCCGGTGAGAAGTTGGAAGGAGTTTTCAGCTGAAGGGAGGTCAGAGGCTCCGGCGGAGAGCTATCGAAGGAGCAGACCAGACCAGCTGAAGCATACAAGGGATTACAAGCAGCCAGGAAGGCATTTGGAAACTGCCTCACACAGGTTCAGCAGGGAACCAACCGGTATTTTTAAACCCCAGAGAAAAGCTTCCACAGCCAGGTCCCCAGGTAAGCCCAAGGGCTGGGATTACAGGAATCCATGTGAATGTAATGACCTGGAAGGTTGGGGCTACAATACTGGCTTTAACCGATATTTAAATCCTGAATGTTTTGAAAAGCTCAGGGTTGAAGAAAAGGGCGCGGCCCTAGAAAGAACTGGTCAGATTATTCCTACCTCAGAGGTGGAACATATGGACACAGAGCCGTCCTATATGAATTACCCCACAGAGGAAATGGATTGCACGATTACATTAGCTGAACAGATAATATATTTATGTTAGAGATATGGTGAAGAAAATACAAGCTGGCTGTGAGGGAAACAGAGCTGTATGAAACCATGTGCTGAATTTCAACCTGCTGGAAAGAAGAATGTTTATTTCATGCTGAAGAAAGCTATTCTTATTTTTGTCCTTTTTGCTGCCAGAGAGCAGATATTTTGTGTTACCTTTTTATCCTTGTGAAGCCCAACCCCGGGAGGGGAAATAAATCCCTTTTTGCTTGCAAACATTCTGAGTCACACTACTCTTCATTTGAACTGGTGGTAAACTACATTTCCCTACGAGCACTGCTCCAGGAAGTAGCAGAACATTGGTTTAAAGAAGGAACTTAAACTCCTTAACCCCTACCTATGGGTACTGGAAAGGGGAGGGATCACAATGGCGTAGTAGTTTGGATTTTACTCGGATTTAAAGAACACCTGGAGGGACAAGAGTCCAGCAGCAAGGAGCAGCTGATACCCAGGAGGAGCCGGTGCTCGACTGACTACCGGACAGACAAAGAAACTACTTTCTCAGTGCTTGACTCTACACTGAGCCCAGGTAAAAGGGGCTAGGCATAAGTGTAGAGGGATAAACAGAGAAAGGTAGTGCACAGCAGTAGTGCACAGCAGCAGTGCACAAGTGAAAAAAAGAAAAGAAAAAAAAAAGAGAATTTATTTTTTTTTTGTGTGGACCGCACTTGGGTCTTTTTCTTGTGTCTTTTCCAGGTACCTGAGCAGCTGAAATGGATCCCCAAGAGATGTTACGATGGATGTCTCTCCAGTGGGACAAACAGCTGGAAACGACCCGCAGAGTCCAGGATCAAGCCATGGCTGCCATTATGGAGCAACAGAAGCCGATGAAGGAATTAATGGAGCTGTTGGTAAAGAAGCAACAACAGGAGCCAGCAAGAGACTTGCCCAAGTATACCCGTGGGGTAGGACTGTTTGGTGGGGATGTCTTTAGGCTGGGACAGTTGTCTTCCACAGATAACGTGGACGAGTATGTGGACGCCTTTGAGCGTCTGGCAGAGGCAATGAAACTGCTTAGAGAACAATGGGCTCTCAGATTTGCCATGTCCCTATCTGGGAAGCCCTATTAGCTTACAAGTCAATGCCTGTTGCATTAACAACTGACTATGAGGCAATTAAAAATGTGGTGAGGGATAGGCTCGGGCTAACACCTTCATTCTATAGGCGCCAATTTAGGAAGGCCGAGTTGAGGCCTGGAGAAACTCCAAAGGCCCTTTACTATAGAATGAAAGGGTTGGCCTGGAAATGGGTAAAACCGGAGCAAAGAACGGTTGAGTCCATAATGGATGAGCTAATTTTAGAACAATATTTAGAGGCAATACCAGCGGAAGTAAAAACCTTCCTTATGCTGTAGGACTGCAAAACTGCAGAGGAAGCAGCTGGTATGACGGAGCGATATTTTGAGGCTGAATTTGCCAAAGCCCCAAAATCCAGCGCTCCAGGTGCAGCAAAGGCTGGTGATAAGAGTAAGAATGTATCGTATAAATTGTCTGATGAAAATGTATATATGTCCAACATGAGGGGAAAATGTTTTAAATGTGGGGGCATAGGGCATTTTCAAAGGGACTGTGATGCACGCAGGGCATTAATAGCTGGTATTGGAAAGAAAGGCCAATCAGGGTTTTTGCTCCCAGTACAGGTGGAGGGTATAGAGGCCCAGGCACTGCTTGACTCTGGTGCTGACCAGAGCATGGTCTCCCAACGGCTCTGGGAGGCCATACAAGCCCAGTCAGCACCAGGTCAAGCCATGGGAAGGGTTAAAATAAGATGCATACATGGGGCATCTTACCATTACCCCTTATATGAAATAGGAATAAGCGGGCTGGGAACAGACGGGAAGATGTTGATGGCGGTGGTCCCCCGCCTTCCACAGAGCGTCGTCTTGGGTAAGGATTGGCCACCCTTTAGACAGGGGCTCGAGGAAGGTCTTACCACTGAACAGAATGTAATATCCACCCCCTGTGAAGCTCCCTCGGGGGAAGGAGAGGTGGAGTCCCAAGATTTACCTAGATTGGAGGCCATCGCGACTAAAGTCCCCTGCCCTCTGTTCGGAAAACCGGGGAAAAGTAGCCCACAATGCCCAGCCAAAGAAAAGAATATAACTCCGGAAAAACCAAAGTTCCTATTGCAATATTGTAAGATGTCAGTTCAGGCCAGGGGTCCCCAGCGAGCGTCGGAAGCTGCCGCAGGATACGACCTGTTTAGTGTGGAAGATAGGGTGATACCCAGGGGAGGGAAGGCCCTAATAAGTACAGGGGTGAAGGTCCAAATCCCGCCCGGATGCTATGGAAGGATAGCACCCAGGTCAGGCCTAGCCGCCAAATATTTTATAGACATAGGAGCTGGGGTAATTGACCCCGATTTTCGCGGAGAGGTAAAGGTGCTAATGTTCAATTTCAGTCAGGAAGAGTTCCAGGTGAAGGCAGGTGACAGGGTCGCGCAAATGATCTGCGAGCGCGTAGGTTTCCCGGAGGTGGTAGAAGTGGCCTCATTAACTCCCACGGGGAGAGGAGAAGGAGGATTTGGGTGTACCGGAGTGGGAGATTTAAAAGGGCTGACAGCTGTCACCGAAGAACAGAAGGAGGACGATTTTGGTCCTCAGTCCGCCAATTGGAGGGAAACTCCAGGGCCACGTATAGGGGACGGGTTATCAGGGCAACAGCAACAGGAACTTAGAAGGGTGTTAGATAGGTTCTCCGATGTCCTGACGACATTGCCAGGGGAAACCAGAATCGTTGCCCATGAAATTATTACGGAACCGGGAAAAATAATTAGGCAACGCCCCTATAGGCTACCAGAGGCACGGAAGAAGGAAATGATAGAGCAGGTAAGGGACATGCTCCGAATGGGCATCATCGAAGAATCCAGAAGCCCCTGGTCCAGCCCTATCGTGTTAGTGCCCAAACCAGATGGAAGTCTGCGCTTCTGTATCGATTTTAGACAAATAAATAATATCTCTGACTTCGATGCGTATCCCATGCCTCGAATTGAGGACCTATTAGACAAACTGGGCCAGGCAAAGTATTTGACCACATTAGACCTAACGAAAGGTTATTGGCAAATACCACTCACCCAGGCCTCCAAACCTAAGACAGCCTTTTCTACCCCGATAGGGTTGTTTCAATTCCGGCGTATGCCTTTTGGGCTTCACGGGGCAGCGGCCACCTGTCAAAGGCTGGTGGATCACATCTTACGGCCCCACCACGAATACGCCTGGGCATATATGGACGACATTGTCATCCATAGCACCACATGGGCCCAGCATTTGCCCAGGGTAGAGGCAGTCTTGAATACGCTAAGGAAAGCGGGTCTCACGGTGAACCCCGGGAAGTGTCTCTTCGCCGGCACAAAAGTGAAATACTTAGGCCACATGGTGGGAGGAGGGGTGGTAGAGCCTTTAGCTAGTAAGGTGGAAAGCGTGAAGAACTTTCCACGCCCACTGAACAAAAGACAAATGCGGGGATTCCTGGGCCTGGTGGGATACTACCACCGATTTATTCCCAGATTTGCGGAGGAAAGTGCCCTGCTAACAGACATGCTCTGGAAGAATGCCCCGAATAACCTCAAGTGGACACCGGAGGCGGAGGAAGTGTTCATAACGCTGAAAGACAGGTTATGTATAGCCCTGGTCCTTAGGAGGGTTAACTTTAACATGCCATTCTTGGTACAAACCGACGCTTCCGAAACGGGATTAGGAGCCATAATGTCCCAGATATTTGAGGGTATTGAACATCCGGTGACTTACTTAAGTCGGAAATTGTCCAGAGCGGAACAGAAGTATTCTACCGTAGAACGCGAGTGTCTCGCAATTAAGTGGGTGATAGAGTCCTTGCGGTTTTATTTGACAGGCCGAAAATTTTATTTGATTACTGACCATGCACCCTTAAAATGGTTGCATCAGATGAGAAACACTAACGCCAGGTTAACCTGATGGCATCTAGCGTTACAGGCTTATGATTTTGTGGTGCAGCACCGAGCGGGTAGACTGCACAGTAATGCCGATGCCCTTTCTCGGATTACGTGCTGTCCGTCACAGGTTCCGGCAGCCCGTAATATTTTAAGTGGGGGGATCTGTGACATAGCAAGTCCTTCTGGCCCGGTAGAAATGCTTGAAAACCAGGTAGAAAATGCAGGGCTGCAAGATAAACAAAGGTACATGGCTACCAGTTGTCAGGGAAACAAGGCACGAGAGAAGGAAACACGCCCCTGCTATCAGTTTAGCAAAGAGTCACGGGGAAAGTCTGAACACCTGCTAGGGGGTGGAGCCAGGCCCTACCCAGGAAGGCTGTCTCATAAGGAGGCCCCAGCAGGCAGAGAGAGAGAGAGGAGAGAGAGGAAAGCAGACTTCCGGTGAGAAGTTGGAAGGAGTTTTCAGCTGAAGGGAGGTCAGAGGCTCCGGCGGAGAGCTATCGAAGGAGCAGACCAGACCAGCTGAAGCATACAAGGGATTACAAGCAGCCAGGAAGGCATTTGGAAACTGCCTCACACAGGTTCAGCAGGGAACCAACCGGTATTTTTAAACCCCAGAGAAAAGCTTCCACAGCCAGGTCCCCAGGTAAGCCCAAGGGCTGGGATTACAGGAATCCATGTGAATGTAATGACCTGGAAGGTTGGGGCTACAATACTGGCTTTAACCGATATTTAAATCCTGAATGTTTTGAAAAGCTCAGGGTTGAAGAAAAGGGCGCGGCCCTAGAAAGAACTGGTCAGATTATTCCTACCTCAGAGGTGGAACATATGGACACAGAGCCGTCCTATATGAATTACCCCACAGAGGAAATGGATTGCACGATTACATTAGCTGAACAGATAATATATTTATGTTAGAGATATGGTGAAGAAAATACAAGCTGGCTGTGAGGGAAACAGAGCTGTATGAAACCATGTGCTGAATTTCAACCTGCTGGAAAGAAGAATGTTTATTTCATGCTGAAGAAAGCTATTCTTATTTTTGTCCTTTTTGCTGCCAGAGAGCAGATATTTTGTGCTACCTTTTTATCCTTGTGAAGTCCAACCCCGGGAGGGGAAATAAATCCCTTTTTGCTTGCAAACATTCTGAGTCACACTACTCTTCATTTGAACTGGTGGTAAACTACATTTCCCTACGAGCACTGCTCCAGGAAGTAGCAGAACATTGGTTTAAAGAAGGAACTTAAACTCCTTAACCCCTACCTACGGGTACTGGAAAGGGGAGGGATCACAGTAGGAACCAAGCAGAAGTAACAGTCATTTATGTGGTTGCTTGGCTCTCTCCACACCATGGGGACTGCAAACGGCATTGATGGTCTTTTGCAATTCAACCACTGTGAAAGCTGTGTTGTACATGTAGCTCAGCATATATGCGGGGCCCAAGGCTTGTCTTTGTCACCAATCTTGCATCCAAAGTAAAGATGATATGCCTCCTTCAGTTGAGAAGTGATACTTTTCTTCTGGTTGGCAAATGTCACTTCCCCACAAATGTAGCAGAAATTGTCCACGGTATTAACGCACTTTCGCAGCACTACTGTTCTGTATTGTACCTAAATGGCTAAAATTATACGATTAATAAAAGTTACATGTAACAGTAGCTTAAACTGTCTCGCACACAGTCTTAAATATTTTAAATGCTCAACCTTTCCAACTGCATATAGTACACTGCTGACGTCAGATGGCTTCAGCAGCCGTCTGGCAGTAGTATTGCATTGCATCAGAAAATGATGCAATCAACTCTGGATGATGTGTGCATGCTGGTGGTATGCAATGTGATACAATATTACATCATTCAAGGCTTATTTGGGATGTTGTTGATGTCCTACTGGATAAATTTACAAGGTGAAACGTCAAAAATGAACTACATGCAATATCTTCAAAACGAGAGGCAATAACAATTTTTTAATGTTATATTCGTGTTCAGCTCACCAAGATACTACAGATTTGGGCCTTTTAAAGTCAGTACCTATTTCAATGTTGACCAGTGATATTGGGCTTAATGGACCTTGGTCTGACCCAGTATGATATATCTTATGTTCTTATGCAGCTCCTCCAAACGCGCTCTCAACTTCACTAACTGGGCATCATGCAGGCATCTGGCAGCTAACCCTATTAGCCAACTTCTCATATAGGCTTTCCCAGACTCCCACAACACTTCAGGAGTTATTTTACCATCATCATTAAATGAGAGGAACTCTTGCCACCACCCCTCCAATGCCCTCACCCCCTCCTCCTGCAGTAACCACACGTTTGCCTGGGAAAACTGCCGCTGCTGTACCTTCCCCCAGTTCATCCAGATCAAGCAACAAATAGACCATATCATGATCACTGACTTCTAAGGGCCTAATGCCCACACCTTTCAGCCTCCTCAGCTTCTCAACCGGGCAACAGAACATGTCAAGCCTGGAATATCCCTGCGTTCTCGCAGTGCAATGCGTATAGTCCTGCTTGCTCGAATGCAGAGAACACCATACATCTACCCAACGCTGCCTTGCTAGGGCTCTCCTCAGCGCAGCCCCCTTCGACACCATAGAGCACCTGAGCACTGGACCAGACCTTTCCAGAGTGCCGAAGACACAATTCATATCCGCACCTAGCCAGAGGGACCCTTTAGCCCTCTGCACAAAAGAGGACAGTGCCTGGTGAAAAAACCTTCGGGCCGTTGGGGGCATACAAATTGAGCAATGAAATCTCCTGCCTCTCCATGCGCCCCACTGTCCATAACACCCTCCCCTGACTGTCTCCTCCTGTATCATATAACATAAATGGGACACTATCTTTTATCAGAATGGCTACACCCCTCTTCTTTGAGTTATAAGCAGAAAACTAAACCTTACCCCAGTGCTTGCTCTGCAACTTCATCATTTCTAAGGGGGTCAACCTGACCTTCTGCAAGATTGCAATATCCACCTTCTCCCGCCTAAGGTAGTCTAACACCCGCCTCCGCTTAATAGGGTATTAAGCCCGTCAACATTTAGTGTTGCAACCTTAAGGGCCATTGGCAACTACAGGTCGAGAATAAGCTATATTCCCATAAATGCTTAACCCCCTCCCTCCACTCCCACTCCCACCACCCCAGCTAACAGCACACAGAGGAGAGAGAAAAACTAAAAGGGGAAGAAAGAACAAAAACATAAGAGCAATAACCCCCAAACACAAGGGGAGAAAATCCCTTGTCCTCTTTTGCAATAAGCTTCATGAATAGGCTTCAATTACATCAGTTCACTACCATCACAACCTTCAATCCCCCCCCACCCCCACATCATATATTCCAGGTAGTAAAAACTCATCTACACTTTAAACTATGAACCTTCCTTCCTGAAAAAAAGCCCACCCTTCATTCCCTCCCTCCACTCCTCTCCCACCCCCCACTTACCTCCACATCTCAATTTCCTCTAATCCCGACCCAGACCCACCCCTCAGCCAACCCAGTGCAACCGAAATCCATCCTACTCACTCCTGAGGCCCACTCTCCATATGAATTCCCAACGCATCAAAAACAGAACCACTTCAACATCCCCCCCACCCTCCCCCCAACAACATTCTCTTTGATAATATTTGACAATGTTCAGTTGCATCCCAAAACTCCCCACCCACCCCTCCCCCTTACTGCACATCAAGTCCTTTCCAGCACCAGCTGAACCGAGAGAGATTACAGAGACACCAACAGAGGATCAGTGGGCAATCAAAGTCCTTAGGCAGCAGCAACTCAGTCCTTTTGGCTCCATCACTCCCCCACACAAGACTCAGGCAACTCGTTCCCCACCGCAGCTCCGGCTGCATCACCAGTCACCCTCTCTGTGCCGTTAACTGCAGGCTCCACTGATCCTAAGTCAGGACTTGCAGGGCTGCCTTCCTTCCCACTCCTCAGGGAATCCACCCTACTGTGAGTAGGGCATTGAGCTGTTTCCTGGGTAGGGCTCAGCCTACCCTTCATCTCCCTGAGCAGCCGCCGCACCTCCTCTGGCGAGTTTAAAAGAAAAGGTCTCTTCCCTTGCACCATGACAGTCAATCGGGCAGGAAACCATATACTCGCACGCAGGCCAGCCTTCAATAGCACATCCCTATATTGCAGCAGCGCTTTGCGCTTACGAACAGTTTCAGCACTCATGTCAGGGAATACGGAAATTTTCCAATTATTGTAGGTTACAGTCTTAGACTTACGAGATTCAAAAATCACATGTTCCTTCTCTTGGTACCTCAGTAACCGAACAGTTAAAGCCCTCGGACACTTCCCAGGCTCTGGATGAGGACGCATCTCCCTATGCGCCCTATCAATTTCATATGAAGGGGAAGCAATTTGGACGGGAAAGCACGAGTACAAGAGGCCCTTCAAAAAACTCCGAGCATCTGGCAGCTCTTCTCCTTCCGGCACACCAAAGATACGTATGTTCTGCCAACGATCCCTATTCTCCCGCTCCTCTGCATTCTCTTCCAACCACCGCACCGCCTTCCTCAGCTTAACTAGCTCCTCCGCTTGCTGTGTTCCGCGGTCTTCCACCGCGCTCACCTGATCCTTAGCGATGCGTGTCACCAGCATGTCAAAGCGCTCAGCAAAGCTGGCCATGACTGCAGTAATAATTTCAGCCTTCGAGGCACAAATTTCCTTCAGCAGAAGGGCCATCTTGTCCCCCTCTTCAGAAGCGGTGTCACCTTCTCCTGAAGGGCCTTCTTCCCCCTCCGCCATGACACCCTTCACTGTGTCAGGTACCACCACCTGCTTAGTCTTCTCTGCATAATTTCTCTAATCGTCCAATCGGAACAAAACCGGGCGGTTTTCCGCTTGTTATTACCACTCTCCAAACGGGTTGCGGTGGGGGGGGGGGGGGGACTCCATAGATATACCGGTTTAATAATGTAATGGCGCCGAGCTGAACACATTCCCTCCATCTACATCGACGCCGGAACCGGAAGCCTTACTAACAATTTTTTCTGGTTTGATGGGCTGTTTTATCTACAGTTTCTTTAAAAATAATATCAAATTGTTGCAGCGTTACATAGACGGTGTCTTTTTTATTTGGGATAGAGATAGAGATCTGTTGGACACCTTTTTACATTTGTTGAATACCCTTGATCCACCTCTACAATTTGAGTCTTGTTTAGATAAAGCAGTTTCTTACCTTGATATGAAGATTATCAAAGGCGAGCAGGGATTCCAAACAGACCTATTCCACAAGAATACTGATTGCAATCACTTTTTACATTTTGATAACTTCCACAATAGTAGTTTAACAAATGATATTCCGGTCAGTCAGTTCCTCAGGGCCAAACTTATCTGCTCAGACCCTGTGGATTTTGAGTGCAATGCTGCTATACTTTGTGATCGATTATTTTGAAAAGAAATATCCTCTCAAACATGTATCTCGGGCCTTACAAGCGAGCTAAGGATACTTCACGAGACACACTTTTCTTAACTCGGAAGAAATCAGTAATGGACAAGATTGCCTTCTCTTATTTTCTACCAAATCAAGACAGATTTCAGAAATCGTACGTAGAGAGTGGCATATTGTGCAAACAATTCCATCTTTTGAATCATAGTAGATCATGATAGCATACCGTAGAATTTATCCAACATTTTGCTGCCGTTTGCCTGCCAGTTCCGTGTTGGAAACCAATAACTATGGAACACTTCCGCTGTGGTGGTTCTTCTGTCTGTAATTTAGTGATTACTACGAAAGGTGAATTTATACATCCTTCCACGTCTGCTAGGTTGCCATTAACCAGTTTCACCACTTGTCAAACAGAAAATGTAATTTATGAGATTATCTGTCCATGCAATCTGCTGTATATAGGGAAAACTAGCAGAAGTGTCAAACTGAGGATTATAGAGTACTGCAGCTGCATCAAGCGGAGTGCCCCTCAAAAACCCCTGGATAGCTAAGAGACATAAGATCAGTGACTTCAAATATCTTGTTTTGCAACAAGTTCGTCCTCACTGGCGGGGAGGAAACGTTGAACAGACACTCCTTAGGCTCGAACAGAAATTCATTTTCCAAATGAACCCATTACATCCCTCTGGCCTAAATCAAGAACTCGATCTCTCTGTCTTTTTATAAATACCTTTTTTCTCCCTGTTTTTTAATTGGCCATCTTCATCTCCTACCTTTTTCTAATATTTTTCTATTTTTTCTCTTCTGATTTGCTACTATTCGGTACCCATTTTATTTGGATATTTATTTGATGTTTTATCAAAGTATCTATTTTTACTTTTGTTTTTATATTTATTTTATTTCTATTTTATAGTCCCCATGCCACCCCTATCCCTCTCCAGCCTTTTAAGGTTGGTTATGGATTCATTTACATGTTCCGTTTCCCATAACATAAAATTATCATATTGTTTCTAATATTTATTTATTTATTTATTTATTACAATTTCTTATATACCGCACTATTGTCAGCGCGGTTTACATATAACAAAATGACCATAACAAACTGTTTGGCTTCACATAGAACAGGAGTAACAACTTGGGTAACATGTTTTGCTTTACAGAGAACAGGAATAACAACTTGGATAACATGGGGATGTAAACTGAACTAACTAATTACATATGTACAATGAGATTGATTGCTGAGGATTTAGGGTGTTACATGTGTACAGTAGGGTTGAGATGTTATCTGGGAGGTGAGGGGGGGCAGTTAGGTAGGGGATAGGTTAATATGGGTTTCATAATGTTTTATTATGTGATCAACTCATTATGTTACATATTTTCACTTTGATTTTAGTAGTGATGGTCCCATCAAAATATAATGTTAACACTTTTTGTTTTTATAAGATGTTTATGATCCAATTTAGAGAAAGTAGCATACAACATTATATTAGCTATTCCGATTTTATTTCATTGCCACCGCATGAATGCGGTATATTACATGACGCTTTCTTTGTCCTGCTTTTCATGCCTTTTTTACATTGTTCAGCGTTGTGTTTTTTGTTCATCCTGTGATGCCGGTTATTCACTGTATAATTATTTTATTATTTATTAAGCTTTAGTCTGACTTTTGTGCATGTTTTTAGTGTTTTTATAAGACGTAATTGCTGTCTCATATTTACTTAGGGTAGGCGGCTTTTATTTGACATACCAAAGTATTTATGAATTGACAATGTTTTGAATTTCTTTTATGTGTATATGACTCTGATGTCTCATTTTCGCTGTTTATTTACATAACTAAACCTTTTTATGAATGCTCCTCGAGTGTTAATTTATTCACTTCAAATTGATGTCATCGTTACATCATTCTGATTTAAATGGTTCTTGTGCAGGCTTTAGCCTCCATTTGAATCTATTGCATTTTCTACTGGTGAGTATAAGGCCCCTCGCTTTTGTGTCTTCTGTGTTCATGCTTTTATTCATATTAGATATGTCAATACAATGCGGATCATATGTCGCCTTCTTGGTTAGACACGGACATCATATCAGCACATCATATTTTAAGTTTGACTTTGGACATAAATGTTGCCATTTCCATTTAGTCACACATACTTTAAGGATATAATGTGGACAAGACGCCGTTTCTGCGGCTCAAATATGGACACTTTGTGAGTTCATGAAAACCGAGCTTAATATTTTCTATTTTAATGCATCATGCAACTTTACACTGATTTGTTGTTCAGTTGTAATTAAGTTGTACAGGGTGTTTTCAGTTTTACTAGAATTTCAATTTTACTACTGTTCTACATAATTATTCTGCGAATGCTCTTCGAGCATTCATTTATTCGCTCCAAGTTGACGTCATCGTCACATCATTCCAATTTAAATGGTTCTTGTGCGGGCTTTCGCCTCCATTTGAATCTATTGCATTTTCTACCGGTGAGTGTAAGGCCTTCTGCTGCTGTGTCTTTTATGCTAATGATATCGCTTTTATTTGGTTTTATTTTAGATATATTACCTTTAGAATTTCATGTGGATCAGATGTCTTCTTTTTGGTTAGACATAGCCATCGCATCAGCACATAATATTTTAAGTTTCACTTTGGCCATAAATGTCGCGTTCCCATTTAGTCACATACACTTTAAAAATATAATGTAGTCAGGATGCCATTTTGCGGCTCAAATGAGTACATAAGAATTTAGCTTATTATTTTGTATTTTAATGCCTTATACAACACTGTAATTAAGTTGTATGACATGTTTACAGTTTTATCAGTTTCCAATTAATACTTTTTAATTTGTCCTTCTTTTGAAATATTTATGGTCATCCATCTCTATAATATGGGCCTTATGATATTATTTTATGTTCAACTTGCACTTCTTTCCCGTTTCTTATCTTTGTTTTTTAATGTAAGTACACTATTTTTAATTCTTATAGCGGGTCTTAGGTTGCTTTTACATATTTTTTAGCGCATTAGAAACCTTGTGCTATTAGAAGTCTATCACCATATATATTTTCTATTATTGCTCCAAATTATACTTTTACTATTTCCTTACCTATTGATTTGATTTATGAGATGAAGGGCTCCAAATTGTAGCCTGGACTAAGTTGCCATTCTTAACTTAGACATTCCCCATTCACCATGATTGTACATCAACAGTTACTAACTAGATAACCCCCTTCCCTACTTGAGCATCCTCCTTCTTTCCTTTCATTTTTGTTTTATCGTTTTTTTGAGAAGCCCTTATGGTTTACAAGTCACTTTTGATATTTTTGTTTTTTAATATGAAAGTTGCGTTTAATATGTTATGTTTGTTTAATCATTTGATATACCGCTCAGGCCGAGGCATCAGAGTGGTTTACAATACCATATCATTTGAGAAAATATGAAAGGAACGCCATTTATGAGATAGGACAGAATAGAGGACAGAAACAGTCAAAGAGATGAGAGAAGGAGAAGGAACAGCAGGTTACCACAATAAACGTGTATGACAAACCAGTCCATATCTTCAATCTAACCTTCAGTGTAGACGCCACGGTCCAACGCCTAAGGGCCACGCCAAAGGGCCCTCTGGCGAGGCCCGCAAGGCGCGGGCGCGCACTCCGAAGCGGCGGTTTTCAGCTGTTGTTAGTGGCTGCTGATAGGCAGGCTGAAGGGGGGAAGGAGGGGCTCCCACTCACACCTCTGCTGACATTGCTGCTCTCCTGCGCGCCCTCCGAAGCGGCGGTTTTCAGCCGTTGTTAGTGGCTGCTGATAGGCAGGCTGAAGGGGGGAAGGAGGGGCTCCCACTCACACCTCTGCTCATGTTATGTTATGTTATGTTGTCATGTCCTCATTAGTGGGTGTGGAGTTCTGACTTTCAGCTTTTGGTGAGTTCATGATTTCTAAATACAGTTTATATGGTTTTCATTTTATGTATGTGTCATTTATTCTTTGGCACATCGGTAGTATCTATATGTTTACAGTATTTTATCTCAATTAAGTTTTTATTGTTCTTCTATTCATCTTAATTATTTATTTACATATTTATTAAACTATATTATTTATTTATGACTACATTTTTATATAAGCAATTGAGTTTGTTTCTTTGTTTTGTTATGTGCTTATATTAGTTTTTAGCTTCCTCATGCTCATTTTTTACAAACTTTGTTCCAACTGTATTGTCAATTATTTGCCTATTATTATTAGCTATTTATGTATTTGTATGTTTTTGTGGTCACAGTCCCTTGAAGGACTGATTGGCCGAAACACGTGTAGGGCGAACCTCCTCAATAAAGCTGTTTCCTTCCAAGGGTTTCTCGTTGCCTGCTTCTGTTTGCGTGCAGTCAGTGACATCCAGTACTGATGGAAATCAGGACACCTCATGGAATTGGATCTTGATTTGCTGCCTCTGCTGTACAGTCTGTGGGAAGGCTACAACTTGTGCAGGGTGATTTAGAAAGCCCTTCAGGAATTGTGAAATATACCTTTTGACAGCTGGCTGGTTCAGACCCATAGTAGCAGCCAACACAAACTGGAAACTGCCAGTGGCTAGGAAGGTGAGTGTCATGTAGGCCATGAGGTGAATGGACTTGGGATGACCCTTCTTAGTGATGGATGACTGCCTTATCAAAGTGGAACCTGCCGAGGCACTGTTAATCAATGAGGTCCAGGAATTGGGTACTGAGCCTGTAGGCCCACTGATGGGGATGATTTCTAGTGTTTTTTCTGTGTTCCTTGTGGTCTCATGCAGGATGGCCAGCATAAACCATGTGGTGTTTTTATCCATGGCTCCCGTTTCCTACTTGCAAAAGCCAGTAACTCACATCACCAACACCCACAGCACTGTATATGCATCTCCACATATGCGCATTCATGCACACACATAGGTAGTAGGGAACACTAGGGCATACAAAGACAATAGGCTGTAGGGAACTGGGCAGCAGAGAGACATAATACTGATGGCCAGGGAATGGATCACTGGAAGTTTGGTAATCTACAGGGATGTTGGAAAGGGGGAGGAGAAGGATATGTTTGAGAAAAGCATAAGGATACACCTCTAATCTTACTCACCATTCTCTTAGTTCACCAACACCCATGGTATCACTCTGATCTTGTCCTTGCAAGACAACAATTCCAGAAACCAGAGCGCCAATGGCACAAGCATAAATATTTGCACAATTTGGTAATTTATAAAGACTATTCTGTCTACAATCACTCTGAAATGAGGGCCTCCAAGAAACACTGTTTTTCTAATCTTATTAGTAAATCTTTTAATCAACCAAAAAAAAATACAGTTGACTTCACTAGATGCTTCCCAGCTCTCAACATACCTGGTCAGGTCCTTACTCGGCTTGTTTAGCTTCCTGTTTTTCAGAAAAAGCTCATACTATGTCAGTCAGTCTCAAACAATCCAGAGCTACTGTTGATTTCTTCAGCCTCAAATTTGCTATCTAGTCATACCTGGCCTACATTTATTTCTATATCATTGCTTTCTCTGACCAAAGTTGTTTCCCCCATTTGAAAAACAACCTGTTCCCTTGATCCCCTTTCAATCAATCTGGCTAGGACACAGCCATCTGTTGCCCTATTACCATTTGCACACTCGGTCATTTTCTCCAATTTGTCTGCTGACGTAGTTTCTCTCTCTTGAAAGTGAGCAATTGTTAGGCCCCTCCTAAAGAACTACTCTCTAGATCCCTCAATGCCTGCTAGCTATCTTCCAATTTCTAACCTCCCATTTCTCTTCAGAGTAACTGAGCAACTGGTTTTCTCTCAACTTTTGAACCACCTTGAACAAACTAATTCACGCTATACAGTCAGGTTTTAGATCCGGTGACTTCCCTTCTTTTTTTTTTTTTTTTTTTTGATATCTTTATTTAACTTTTCAACAAACAAAACATAACTTAAAGCAAACAATTACAACTGACAGAAGTCCCAGGAAATCCCACTCCTCTCCCTCCCTCCCCTCCACCCGAAGTCCACCAGCAACAGGCAACAACACACTGGTACATAGCAATTCTACTAAACAAATCCCAGACAAAGCGGTTTACAGTCGTCGCACAGTTACCAGATTAACATTGCGCCGCCTCCCCAAACTCTATTAACGTTTTCCATTTATTTCTACTCACAGGGGATGGCAGCAGACCCTTACGGGGCATTAGTTCGAATTTACTATAGACACAAACTTGGTTCCACCATGCTTGCCAGTGAAGTTCAGCAAGATTTTTCCAATTCCGCACGCGGTGACATATAGCAACCCCCAACATGAAATCCAACAAAAAGGTATCATGCCGACCCTTTGACAGGATCCCTAGGGCAGAGCGATAACCTAGGATTTCCCAGGTGAGGGGGACCTTCAGGCCCAATATCAGTTGAATACGCTCCCAGACCCCCTGCCAGTATGGTTGAACAGTCACACACTCATAGGCCACATGCCTGAAAGTACCAAGATCCGACTGACATAGCCAGCACTTGTTGCTAGCAGACCCATCCCATCTACTCACCCGCACCGGGGTAATGTAGGCCCTATGGGCAAAGAAAAATAACGTTTGAGTAAGGGAGGCAGATTTAGAGACCCGTACAATGGCAGACCAAAATTTCTCCCAGCCCTGACCTGACAAGCCTATTCCCGTGTCTTTCTCCCACGCTCCTCCCAAGCTCCCCAGGCGAGTGGGACTATCTTGCTTCAACTCCTTGTACAAGGCTGATGCCTTACCCTTACTCAAGCCCTCCCGCACTTGCATGATCGTGACAGTTAACGCCCCTTCTGCTTTCCAATGCTAGACGTCCCCAAGTGCTCCAGACACACAGTGCCGCAACTGAACCCATTGGAAAAAGGCCGACCCAGGGAGGTTAAACTCAAATTGTAGCTGCTCAAAACGTTTCCACTGGCCTGCCTCTACCAATTGACCAACAGTCCATATATTTCTACTGAACCATGGTTCCCAGGCAAAGACTTTATGCTGAATCTTAAAAAGGGGGTTATACCACAGGGGCAATGTCATAGAAATCTCAGCCCCAGGCTTGCGGACTTGTATTAATGTCTGGAAAGCTCTCTGTGTGTCCATCAGCAACTTGGGCCGCAGAGGTGAGCAACCAAAGATCATGCCCGGGAGCAAATACAACGGAAAGGGGGCCGCAAGTTTCTCCTCCAAACTTAGCCAAACCGGGCTTTGTTCAGTCACCCCTTCCGTCCATCTGATCCCCTGCTTCATCAGGAATGCACTATGATATAAGTAAAAATCGGGGAAGTTCACCCCCCGGCTTCCTTACTAGCCTTCAATTTTTTAAGAGCGATTCTAGGAGGCTTACCCTGCCATAAAAAGTGACCAAAGTCTCTCCACCTGCCGGTAGATCAGCAGTGGAAGATACAAAGGCACCATTTCCAAAATGTAGTTTATTTTGGGGACAATTGCCATTTTAATTGCCTCCAGCCGCCCCCACCAAGACAACACCAAAGGGGACCACTTAGTAGTCATTAACTTTACGGTGGACAACAAGACTTCAGTATTGTAGGTAACTGCAACCTCTAAGGGATAACAATAGTAGGCTCCGAGATATTTCACTGGTGCTGACTCCCAAACAAAAGGAAATTGTGCCAGATCACATTTAAACACACGGAAATTAAGGGGGAAAGCAACTGATTTAGACCAATTAATCTTATATCCCGACAGCTCTGAGTACCGACCAATCTGTTCTAAGATTTCCCCAATCGACCCCGGAGTGGTAAACAGGAGGAGATCATCAGCATATGCTGACAACTTAATCTCTTTACCCGCCATGGTAAAGCCTTGTATACGCGGATTCTGCCGCAACAGTAGGGCAAGAGGCTCCAGCGCAATATCAAACAGCATAGGGGATAGTGGACACCCCTGCCTAGTTCCACGGCCCAATAGGAGCTCCTGAGACTGGGTATTGTTGACACAAATGCGTGCTAATGGCCGAGCATACAGCACCTTGACTAAACGGATAAAACCATTTCCAAAGCCAAACCATTCGAGCGTAGAAAACAAAAACTCCCATTCCAGTCTATCAAAAGCCTTTTCGGCATCCAGTGATAATCCCACTAGCGGGCCTTCTGACTTCTCCGCACCTGCCAGAACATGACAAAGAAGCCTGGCATTATCAGCTGTCGACCGACCCTCCACAAAGCCGCATTGATCAGGGTGAATCAAGACCGGAAGCACCTTTGCCAAGCGCTCTGACAGCACTGTTGCATAGATCTTATAGTCCACGTTCAATAACGAAATGGGACGATAGTTACCAACTAGTTGCGGGTCCCTTCCTGCTTTCTCTAACACTACCACATTCGCAGAGGCAAAGGAGCCTACCTGAGGACTTTCCTCCAACAACGCCTGAAAGTACTGTTGCAAAAACGGTCCCAGGTCTTGTGCAAAAACTTTAAAAAATTCCGAAGGAAAACCATCCGGGCCAGCAGCTTTCCCGGCCGCCAAAGACTCAATCGCCCGCTGTATTTCCTCCAAAGAAATCGGCCCATCTAGCTGAGCGGCCACCTCCAACTCCAACCTAGGCCTGTGAAGCCCGTCTGCCAGCCGCACAAAGGCAGCTTGCGAACATTCCATCTCCGAGGCATACAACTGCTCAAAGAAACCTTTGAAAGATTCTGCTATTGCCGAGTCTGCAACTAAAAGCATTGGGCCACCTTGATCCCGAATTGCATCAATTCGGCGAGCCTCTCTACGGGCTTTCAGGGTATTAGCAAGAAGCCCTCCAGCTCTATTGCCCTCTCGGTAATACAGCCCTTCCTGAGCTTTAACATTCTGCGATGCCTCAGAAGTCAGGGCTTGGTTATATCTAAATCTCAATCGCTGTAATCGCAGAAGAATACACGGGTCTGCCCGCTTAGCCAACACTCGCTCACCAGCTCTTATCTGAGTCTCCAGCACGCGTAGTTGCTCTCTACGCTGCCTAGCCTGCCCTATACTGTAACTGGTAATAACCGCCCTCAAAGAGGCTTTAAAGCCCTCCCATCTGGCCCACCCCGCAGTCAAATGCGGGGTGTTGAAAGAAAAATACTCCACAATAGCCTCTTTTACCTTTAGACAGAACTCTTCGCTATGTAGTAGCGTTCTATCAAAGCTCCACCTAACAGATGAGGAGTCCAGACCGCCACCCTGTAACATCACTGACACTGCAGCATGATCTGAGACATGAGTCACAAGAATCTCTGCTGCCATCAAATGAGGGGTTAAAGACTTGGACATCAAAAAGTAATCAATTCTCGATAGCGACTTGTGAGGCGGTGAATAAAAGGTGAACCCCAGCTCCTCCGGATGGCACATACGCCAAACATCCACCAGCCCCATCTCGGTAATCATAGAGGCAAGGACCCTCTGAGCCCTGGAGGGCCCGAAGGTTCTAGGAGGCTTCCTATCAACCAGATCATCCAATACCAAATTGAAGTCTCCACCCAGAACCTTCGGGATCCCCGGATCTGCACACATTTCCTCAGCCAACACTCGGAAGAACTCAGGGCTATCTTTGTTGGGAGCATACACAGTCACTAGAACTAATTCAAGAGATCCTATTTTAATACGAGCTTTGGCCCATCTCCCTTCCTGATCCGCTCTTGTTTGGACCACCGTAAAGTTAAGGGACTTCCGGACCAGAATAGCCACTCCATTATGTTTACCCCTTGCAGCGGAGTAAGCAACCAGCGAGAAGGGCCTGATGTCGAGTTTCAAGGACTCACGAGCACTGAGATGAGTCTCCTGCAACATCAAGACATCCCCCTGTTCCTGTTTACCATAGAGAACGATTTTCTTCCTCTTTATAGGATTATTTACACCTTTCACATTGAGGGAGAGAATCTTAATAGGTGCCATACCGCATCATACATGGATTAATCCCTAGCCACTTTACCAAGTTGTTATTATGTCCATACCCTGTAGGCTCTCTCATCCCATATACACAGTCATTCATTACCCATCTTGCATCCTTCACCCGCAGCACACTCCAAACTCTAATACATCCTACCGCACTCATTATAACACAGCATAACCACCAACAACTATTCAGCACATACCCAAGCATGGCGGACCTTAGGGAGGGGAGAAAACCCAAAAACCAACCGGGTGAACCCACACAGGCAGAACATGTGCGAGGAGCCATCCCACTTTAGACCTCATGACGGACTGTGCCCTCCAAAACATTTCAAATCCCTTCCCCTGTTACAATTGACATTTGCACTTCACCCAGTACATGCAGAACACTACCAACAGACTTTCCCAGCTGCTGTAGCAGAGCAAAACAAAACCCACGGCATCTCCTTCCCACGTCCCTCCCGTGCAGCCCTCAGTTCAAGGCCCGTAGCAAGAGGTCCATAAAAGAGTCACAACACCAAAAAGAACCTCAACGCATCAGCTCCTGCTCTCTCTCATCGATGAAGGCCAGCAAAGCGTCAGGGTCCTCGAAGGTTCGTGTGTTATTATGGAGTGTAACTCTCATTCTCGCCGGGTGAAGTAACCCGAATCTCGCTTGGAGCCGCTGTAGCCTTGGTCGCAGTTCCAGGAGACGCTTTCGCTTTTCCACCGTTACTTTAGCAAGGTCCGGAAAAAACATTAACTTGTGTCCCTCAAACTCTGTTGGAGAACGGGAACGCGCCGCCTCCATGATCCGGAGAACCTGCTGATGCCTCAATACCTTCAGAATAATCGGCCGCGGTCTATTGCTGTTCGGGAATACTTGTGCAGGGACTCTATGTGCCCTCTCGATTTCAAAGGGCATTTCAAACACAATCTTTAGCACTGTAGGAATCATTTTGTGTAGAAAGCCATAGATATCTTTCCCTTCAGCCCCCTCAGGCACTCCGACAATTCGAATATTATTCCTTCGGGACCGATTGTTGTTATCCTCCAACTCTCTTTGCAGCTGCTGGATCTGTTTGGCCTGCTTAGTAATGGCCTTCAATCGTTCCTCGTGCACAGCAACTTTCTGCTCCGTTTGCTCCTGACGTATATTAAGAGTCTCAAGGCTGTTCTTAAGCCTGTTGATGTCCTCTTGCACAGCTGAGAGTGACTCAATATTCGCTGTCACTATATCTTTAATAGCGCGTACCTCCACTAATAGCTCCTGAAGAGCCTCGGGATTCTCACGCGTAGCCGCCATCTTTTGGGGAGACGGCGGTTCCGTCTTGGACCTCTTCACACTCCCACTCTGGCCCGCGGTAAAATCCAATCGGGCCGGCTTAGAGACGGACATCGCGGTGCTCTGCTACAGCCGTGTATGGTCTGCTTGCACTTCAGTAATAGGCACAATCGCCGGATTCGATACTAGGCCCCGCCGGAGCTCCACACTACACAACCGATCCGCTCTGCGCCAGGCTCCGCCCCGACTTCCCTTCTTAATGAAATGTATTCATCTTTTGAATATGGAAACATCACTTTTGCAGTATCCCCAGTTCGCATAGCTGCATTTAGCACAGTAGATCATTGGCTTTACTGGTTCGGTTCTCATTTGATTCACTTCCTTCCTCTCCATTCATTTCTTTCAGGTAGTCACTGGTTCCTCTTCATGCACTCCACTACCCCTTCCTTGTGGTATTCCACAGGGATCTATTCTATTTCTTATGCTTCTTAACATCTTTCTTAGTCCTCTTGCCACCCTGATTTAGGACATCAATTATTGCTTACTATTACACAGATATTTTGCTCTTACTTCATTTGGATTCCTTAACTCCTAATCTTCCCCAGGTTATTCATTCTCTCAGTCTCATCACCTTTTGGCTGTGTTCTAATAGATTTAAACTTAATCCAAAAAGATTTTTGCTATCTGATTCATAGGTGGTCTTACTCCCCTGGCCTTTATACCCGCCATTGTCAATACAAGTCTACACTATTTTGCTATATCTTGCTGTCATACTAAACTCTGATCGGATCTTCACACAACATGCTAATTCCATTGTAAAAATGTCTTTTCTTCACTTTGCATCAGTATCACATTGTTTCTTTTCCTTGACCTCTCCCTTACTCTGATGTGTTATTACACGTTTGGCCTACTGTAACATTATTTACACCGGCCTTCCTCTTTTCACTTTGAAGCAAATTCAAGCAGACCCCAATGCTAAATGAGTACTGCAGATTCAAGCCCTTCAATAAAGAACTTTTCCTAAAAGAAATCATGCCATAACTAGACACGACAGAGCTAGACACCATCATCAACCCTAGCCTCTGCGGCAGCAGCACTGCTCAACAAAACCCCAAGAACAAAAAATACTATTTGCCATGGTATTCCAATTCAATTAAGGAATTAAAAAGAACACTAAGAAAACTTGAACTAAAATGGAGGCACTCGAGGAATCCAACACACAAATATAATTAGAGAATTAAACAACAAGAATACAATCACCTGATAAACAAATGTAAGAAATATCACACCAACCTCATATTAAGCTCCCTTAACAGACCCAGAGAGCTCTTCGAAATTGTGTGCTCCCTCACAAAAGATCCCCACACATTAGAAAGATAATAACTTAAAACTAAAAGAAATGTCAAAATTCCTAAAGTTAAAATTCAACCCCAGTACACCCACCACAAGTGTACAACAAACACTGCAGACAACAATTCATAACATAAACATCAAGAGCTAGAACACCTTCCACATACCATCTGCTGAATTCCTAGATAACATCATATCCAACCTAAATACAACATCCCCTCTGGATCCATGCCTAGTATCATGGATCAAGCTCGCAAGGAAAGAACTAATCCCACTTATGCTCAAAATTACACAATTATCTCTCTCACAAGGATATGTGCCCACTACCCTTAAACGGGCATCTATCAGTTCAACACTAAACAACACTTTGCTTGACCCAAGAAAACAACAACGCATATAGACCTATCTCCAGCATGCCATTTATAGCCAAAATAATAAAAAAAATCTGTTCACCGCCAGCTGCAAGGCTAGATGAGTATGCTTTTCAAGACTCTCAGCAACTCAACCACAATATTGAGACATTACTCACATCACTCATTGACAGACTAATAAGAGCACAGATAAACCAGGTCAGGACTTCGCCTTAATATTCCTTTACATCTCATCTGCCTTTGACATAATAAACCACCATATATTATTATTACGACTACAAGAAATAGGCCTAAGCAATACCACATTGAGTCTTGAAGGACTACAAAAGGGGACTGCTATTTCATGAAAGAGATCTGCAATTGTAAGTATTTTCTTCTGGGAATCATTCTAAATCTTGGGGAAAAAGGAATTCTTTAGATTAAAGCTGATTAATCTGTGAACCCAGTGTATTTGTTAAATCAGTCAGGGCCTAGTAGCAGCAAAGAGCTTTCAGTTTAAATTTAAAACACAGTTGAGAGCTTTCTGGTTAAATTTAGAACCAGAGACTCCCTCAATCCAAGCAAGGACTGTGGTACTCCCCCTGGAAATTGGTCACAGATTACCTTAGAAGCACAGGCCAGGGTACTGTGTAGACAGGGGCGGCCCAAGGGGGGTGCGGGGCCATGTGCGGAGACTCGGTGTGGGGCCTCATTTGCATAAGTGGCCTTATTTGCATAAATATTTGCATAATGCTAACATTCATTAAGAGACATGTTTACTAAAAGTTAGTGTGTGTATGGATAAAGACAGACTAAAAGATTTCTACATTACTATAATCCAGTGCCAACCGCCAGGCACATTAGGAACTACTACAAACACTGCCCATTTAGAACCCATAGCAAACCCGCCGTATCCTAACAGCACTACCAGAACTCACAAAGCACCATACCCTACCTATCAAAAGGCAACACTGCAAATATTAAACCAATACATTTCAGAGAAAAACAATACATGACCTACTGGGGAAAGAGAACAAGTGGCAATGTCAAATAGGAATTACATAAACAGAATACCTCAGCTCAGTTACACATGCAGAACATAGACCATCACCAAACAAGGAATCACAATTTAGAAACAGGAAGGCAATAATTAAACTGGGAACCCCAAAAGCCAAACTTGGAATGTACAACAACTGTAGAAATAAAACTATAAATTAATATCATCTTTTACAAAACAAAGCGAAGACGTTAAAGATGCAAAATTCCCAGATCTTACATATTACAGTTAATAAATTCAAATTAAAGAGATATCTTTCTACCTTTTGTGCATTTTTTTTCCGGTTGCAATTGCTCCAGCCACTTTCTTCTGGTTTCTTCATGTTTTCTGCTAACTCTCCATCATCTGCTGTCTCTTCTCTCTTCTAGTTTTTTTTCCATTCTCTCTCTCTCTACATCTGCTTTAACATACTAATCTTTCTCCTTTTGCTCTTTCCTCATTCCTATTTCATCCACTCACATTTTACCCCTCCATCCTCAATCCCCACTTACTCTCCCAATACCCAGCTAAGTGTAGATTTTTTACCCCTACCACACAAAATATTTTTCCCCTCTCCATTTTACTCTCCCAGCCCCATCCCATTCTAATCCTCCCCTAATCCTCCCCCAACATCAGCTCCCTTCTAGTTCCAGTCTCACCCAGCATCCATTCCCTTCTTGTCCCTGCATCAGCCCATTTCCAGTCTTAGCCCCCATCAGCCCATTTCCAGTCCTAGCAACCCCCCAACCCAATACCAGTCCTAGCCCCCCCCCATCAACCCACTTCCAGTCCTAACCCCCCCATCAGCCCACTTCCAGTCCTAACCCCCCCATCAGCCCATTTCCAGTCAGCCCCCCATAGCCCATTACCAGTCCTAACCCCCCCCCAACAGCCCACAGCCCATTACCAGTCCTAACCCCATCAGCCCACCTCCAGTCTTAATCCCCCCAGCCCATTTCCAGTCCTAGCAACCCCCAACCCATTACCAGTCCTAGCCCCCCATAGCCCACTCCCAGTCCTAATCCCACCAGCCCATTACCAGTCCTAAGCCCATCAGCCCACCTCCAGTGTTAACCCCCCCATCAGCCCATTTCCAGTCCTAGCCCCCCCATAGCCCATTACCAGTCCTAACCCCCCCCCAACAGCCCACAGCCCATTACTAGTCCTAACCCCATCAGCCCACCTCCAGTCTTAATTCCCCCCAGCCCATTTCCAGTCCTAGCAACCCCTCCAACCCATTACCAGTCCTAGCCCCCCATAGCCCACTCCCAGTCCTAATCCCACCAGCCCACTCCCAGTCCTAATCCCACCAGCCCATTTCCAGTCCTAATCCCCCTCACCCAATTTTCAGTTTAAGCCCTCCCATACCCCATTACCAGTCCTAACCTCCCCATCAACTCACTTTCAGTCCTGATCCCATCAGCCCATATACAGACTTAGCGCCCCCATAGCCCATCACCACTCCTAACCCCCCCAGCCCCCCCATAGCCCATCACCACTCCTAACCCCCCCCCAGGCCCCCCCATAGCCCATCACCACTCCTAACCCCCCCCCAGGCCCCCATAGCCCATCACCACTCCTACCCCCCCAGTCCCCCCATAGCCCATCACCACTCTTAAACCCCCCCAGCCCCATAGCCCATCACCACTCCTAACCCCCCCAGCCCCCCCATAGCCCATCACCACTCTTAAACCCCCCCAGCCCCCCCATAGCCCATCACCACTCCTAACCCCCCCCAGGCCCCCATAGCCCATCACCACTCCTACCCCCCAGTCCTCCCATAGTCCATCACCACTCTTAAACCCCCCAGCCCCCATAGCCCATCACCACTCCTAACCCCCCCAGCCCCCCCATAGCCCATCACCACTCTTAAACCCCCCCAGCCCCCCATAGCCCATCACCACTCCTAACCCCCCCAGCCCCCCCATAGCCCATCACCACTCTTAAACCCCCCCAGCCCCCCATAGCCCATCACCACTCCTAACCCCCCCAGCCCCCCCATAGCCCATCACCACTCTTAACCCCCCCAGCCCATCACCACTCTTAACCCCCCCAGCCCCCCCATAGCCCATCACCACTCTTAACCCCCCCCAGCCCCCCATAGCCCATCACCACTCTTAACCCCCCCAGCCCATCACCACTCTTAACCCTCCCCCAGCCCCCCCATAGCCCATCACCACTCCTAACCCCCCCCCCCCCCGCCCCCCATAGCCCATCACCACTCCTAACCCCCCCCCCAGCCCCCCATAGCCCATCACCACTCCTAACGCCCAGCCCAGCCCAGGGAAATTTTTTTAAAAAAAGAAGTTGTCTTCTCCAGCAGCCGGGGCCGCCGCGGCAGAATCGAGTGTGCCGCGGGGCCCCCCCTGCCCAGCAGAGCCTGCCCAGCAGAGCCTGCCCTCCCGAGCCTGCCCTCCCCTTTATCACCTGTCTTCGCAGCTCTAATCAAACGCGCCGGCTTTCAGAGCGCGAAAGGGCGAGTTTCCCTGTCGCGGCGCTGGTAAGCCCGCGGGGGCTGATGGGAACTTCCCATCAGCCCCCGCGGGCTTAATAGAGCAGCGAGGGAGAAACTCTCCCTCGCGCTCTGAAAGCCGGCGCGTTTGATTAGAGCTGCGAAGACAGGTGATAAAGGGGAGGGCAGGCTCGGGAGGGCAGGCTCTGCTGGGCAGGGGGGGCCCCGCGGCACACTCGATTCTGCCGCGGCGGCCCCGGCTGCCGGAGAAGACAACTTCTTTTTTCTTTTTAAAAATTTTACTTTAGGATTAGAATGTTTTTTGCGCGGGGCCCCCTGAAACGCGGGGCCCTGTGCAAAAAACATTCTCGCTCAATGGACGGGCCGGCCCTGTGTGTAGAAGCCAACTTTTAATGTCTTTTTTCCTCTCTCCCTCCCCAACACCAACCCACCCCTGGGATAATCGTAGTTTTATAAGTGCATAAACCTCTCAAAGGAAAGGAGGTGCCATATTCACTCTCAAGTGCAACTGTCTGTCCTCATCAGGCATACATTAAGGACCTGAGATTCATTAAACTTCAGGTGAACAAAGTACATTAAACGTATTAGGTATAGTTTTATTAGTATAAGTATCCTTAGCAACCCTTAGTAGGTAAAGAACTTAAATATCTAAACACAGCCTTAAAACGAAGATGCAGACAGCAGTCCAGCAGCGGGATTGGGGCTTTCCAGTCTTTTGCTTTGAGTGTCACATGTATGATTTTCTCTCAGTTGGTGAGGGGTCTTACGTGTGCACTAGGTGCAAGGAGCTCTTTGCTTTCAGGGAACGAGTCTGATCTCTGGAGGCTAGAGTAGCAGACTTGGAGGACATAAGGAAGACCCAGAGGTATGTAGATGAGACCTACAAGGATATAGTACTGAAGTCGCACCTCCAGTCTGGCAGCATCCCTGTTGCCATGGAGGAGAGAGTTCACGTGACAGGAGAACATCACCCTGGTGTGGCAGGAAGTGATCCTGTAGCTAGGACCTGTCCTTCATGTGATGTAAAACCCTCTCGCACTGTGGAAGTTTCTCCAGAGCCATGTGCCCATGAGGGAAGGGTTAGGACAGCCATTATAGTTGGTGATTCGATCATTAGGCATGCAGATAGCTGGGTGGCTGGTGGACATGAGGATCGCCTGGTAACATGCCTGGCTGGTGGAAACGTAGCGGACCTCATGCACCACCTAGACCCAAAGGGGATATGCGAAAACTAGGTGGAACAAATAAAAACATTGTATATAACCAGAGAGCAACCATGACTGGATAAACTTATATCAAAAACCATTATGAATGTCAGAGAACTATGGAGCGTTATAAATGAGGGAACTTATTGTCTAATAGAAACGATATATGATAAAAAAGTGAATGTATAAAATGGCATACCTTTGGGAGATCTTGTGCAATTTGTGCCAGGAAGTTTTACTATAGATGTGATTCCTAATAAGGTACTTTTTCATATTTTTATTACTGCTTATTAATTATATAATTTTATCGTCACACTCCTTTTACATTTCTTTTCTCCCTTTTCTTTTAATTATGTTACTTTGCCTTTATATATATATATGTTTCTGATGCTCTTACTAAGCTTATATGCATGATTATTGATACACAATGTTTGGCGTTTTATGTATGGAGTTATAAATATATTTTTATGGGTGATCAGTATCCATCTTTTATTTATTTGGTATATTTATTCCAGTTAGTTATTTATGATTTGCCTTTTTTATGATGTTTTAAGCTATATAATTTTTATTGATATTTATGTATTTATGGTTTTAGTGTGCCAGATGTATCACCCCTGACGGAGGCAACAAAACACGGCCTGTGTTGGGTAGTCCCTGTTACACGCTTAATAAAGTTTGGTCTTTCCTTACTCCACGTTTGGACTTGTGCCTTGAATCCAGAGCAGACAGAGCTTAAAGATTCCAAATTACCCCTGCCTACTGATAGCCAGATTAATATGAATAAAATACAGTCTCTAAAATGCTTTTATGCAAATACTAGAAGTCTAAAAAATAAGATGGGAGAGTTAGAATTTATAGCACTAAATGAGAGGTTAAATATGATTGGTATCTCAGAGACATGGTGGAAGGAGGACAACCAGTGAGACACCGTGATACCTGGGTACAAACTATATCCTAATGATAGAGCTGATCAAATTGGTGGAGGGGTTGCACTCTGTTAGAGAGGGCATTGAGTCATACAGGATTAAAGTTTTGCAGAAAACAATTTGCTGTAGAATCTCTATGGATTGTAATCCCATGTGAAAAGGGGAAGGCAATGGCAGTGGGGTTGTATTATTGACTGCCTGGTCAGAATGAACAAATGGATGATGAAATGCTCAAAGAAATCAGGGAAGCTAGCAAAGGTTACAGCAGTTTCTAGACAAAATAAATGACTACTTCTTAGAGCTGCTGGTTCATGAACCAACCAGAGGGGAAGCCATTATGGACTTTGGTCTTAGTGGAACACCAGATCTGGTGCAAGAGATAAGGGTTTTGGGGCCACTTGGCAATAGTGATCATAGCATGATCACTTTTGATTTAATTAATGAAGGAGGGATGGTAAGGAAATCCACAGTACTACCTTTTAACTTTCAAAAGGGAGACTATGATAAAATGAGGAAAATAGTTAAGAAAAAACTAAAAGGAACAGTTGCAAAGGTTAAAGACTTACATCAAGCTTGGGTGTTGTTTAAAAATACTATCTTGGAAGCCCAGACCAGCTGTATTCCACGCTTTAAGAAAAGTCGAAGGAAGTCCAAAAAACTGCCAACATGGTTTAAAGGTGAGGTCAGATACACTGCTGTTGCCAAAAAAGCATCTCTCAGGAAATGGAAAAAAGAGGCAAATGACGAAAACTGGAAAGAGCACAAGCACTGGCAAGTTAGATGCAAGGCATTGATAAGACAAGCAAAGAGAGAATTTGAGAAAAAGCTTGCTGTGGAAGCAAAAACGCGTAATAAAGACTTTTTCAAGTACATCTGTAGCAAAAAACCTGTGAGAGAGTCAGTTGGACCATTAGATGATAGAGGAGTAAAAGGGGCACTAAGAGGGGACAAGGCCAATAGTGGAGAGACCGAATGAATTCTGTGCTTCGGTCTTTACTGAGGAAGATGTAGGGATGTTACCCATGGCTGAAGTGGTATTTAAAGGTGATACTGCGGAAGAATTGAAAGAAATACCGATATACTGGGGAGATGTATTTCAACTATTTGATAAACTGACAAGTAGCAAATCACCTGGATTAGATGGTATACATCCAAGCGTTTTGAAAGAACTGAAATATGAGAATGCAGACCTGCTATTAGTAATCTTTGAACTATCATTAAAATCATCTATAATATCTGAAGATTGGAGGATTACGAATGTAACACTAATTTTTAAAAAGGGTTCCAGGGGTGATCTGGGAAACTGCAGACCAGTGAGCCTGACGTTGGTACCGGGAAAAATGGTAGACACCATCTTAAAGATCAAAATTACTGAACATGTAAATAGTCATTGCTTAATGGCAGTCAGCCATCATGACTTTAGACAAGGAAGATATTGTCTTACTAATCTATTATGTTTTTTTGAAGGTGTGAAGAAACAGGTAGACAAAGGTGATTTGATTGATATAGTGTATCTGGGCTTTCAGAAATCCTTTGACAAGGTCCCTCATCAGAGACTTTTGGAAAAACTAAAAGTCAAGGGATAGTAGCCAATGTGCTATTGTGAATCAAGAAGTGGTTAAAAGATAGAAAGCAGAGGGTAGGACTAAATGGCCAATTTTCCCAATGGAGAAAGGAGAATAGTGGAGTACCCCAGGGATCTGTGCTGGGTCTGTTGTTTTTTAACATATTCATAAATGACCTGGAAATGGGAATAATGAGTGAAGTTATCAAATTTGCAGATGAGACAAAACTATTTAAACCCATGAGGAGTGTGGTAACTTGCAAGAGGATCTTGATAAATTGGAAGACTGGGTATCCGAATGGCAGATGAAATTTAATGTGGACAAGGGCAAAGTTATGCACCTAGGGAAGAACAACCCAGACTATGGTTACACGATGCAAGGTTCCACTTTAGGAACCACCACCCAGGTAAAGATTTAGGCATCATCGTGGATAACATTTTAAAACCCCCCCACCCTGTGTGCAGCAGCAACAAGAAAGCAAATAGAATGCTAGGAATCATAAGGAAAAGAAAGGAGAATAAAACAAGGGATATTATATTGCCTCTGTATTGTTCCATGGTCTGACCTCATCTTGAATATTGCGTGCATTTCTGGTTGCCATATCTTAAAACGGATATAGCGGAATTAGAAAAGGTACAAAGAAGAGCCATCAGAAATGGTACAGGGGATGGAAAGATACCCCTATGAGGAGAGGCTAAAAAGGTTAGGGCTCTTCAACCTGGAAAAGAGACGGTTGAGGGGAGATATGATAGAGGTCTATAAATTAATAAATGGAGTGGAATGGCAAACGTAGATCAATTGTTTGTTATCAGAATATGGAAAGACTAGGGGACATGCAATGAAGCTACAGGGTAACCTATTGAAGACTAATAAGAGAAAATAGTTTTTCACTCAACATGTAATCAAACTCTGAAATTTGTTACTGGAGGATGTAGTAAAAGCTGTTAGTGTTGCTGGGTTTATAAAAAGGTTTGGACAAGTTCCTGGAGGAAAGGTCCGTAAACCATTATTAAAAGGGACCCGGGATATCACTGCTTGACTCAATACAAGCATTGTGGAACCTCTGTCTTTTGGGAAACTGCTAGGTACTGTCACAGCCCCCTCCCTTTGGTAACGTGTTTGGTGGTCAGGGTGGACATTTCTTTCTTTCTTGAAGTGAGAAACTTCTTTTTGCCCAGAGGGATTCTGGGACTAGTAGTTCACCTCTTTGTAATGAATAGTTGTGAATGCCAACATAAGTGGTAAGGTAAAGGGTTATCTCCAGGAACAAGCAGGAATGAGTCTTCACATATGGGTACGTCGGTACCGACGGAGCCTGCACGGGAATGCTCCCCAGCATCCAATCAGAAAGCTTTTGGGAGCATCCCTCGTGCCTGCGCGCTGACTTCCCGCCTTTCCCACTGCCTCTCCTCAGTTTTCGTTTTTTCCGCGGAGCCAACAGGACGTCCTCCTGTCACCGCAGAAACTTTTTTCTTTAAAATCCTTATTTTCTTGTTTTCTTGTGGTCGCGGCTGTCTTTCCCGCCGATACCGGTACCGCCGGTGCTTTATTCTTTTCTTTTCAAACTTAGAGAAATATTTTCTCCTCAGTTTTTTATTTTAACTTTTTGGGGCCTACCAGGCCTTTTCCAACATGGAGCCTTCTTCCCCTAAGAAGTGCCTTCACTGTGGAAACTTAGTTTTCTTTTTAGACTCCAATGCTTGGTGTCTAACCTGTTTGGGTCCTGACCCTTTTTCCCCTGATACCTCAGGCTATATTATTGGGAGAAGACCTTCCCTTTTTCGAGTTTCCCTCGATGCCGTTTTTCCTCCTGAGGTGAGGACACCGGTTTATTCTTCTCTCCAGGATCAGGTAACCCACAAACAGTCTGTTAAGACTAGCCAATTCTTGAAGGGTAAGTCTCATGCCCAGCATGATGACGGCTCCGGCCTTGCCCTCAAGACTCCATTGGCAATAAAACCCCGGCGGGAGTCTTCGGGCTCCAAAGCATTTATGGGGTTTCAGGTTGTTCCTGGGGCTCACCCCTCACAGAACATACCTGAGCCATGCTCGGGGGTGGTATCCGCTTCGAGCGGTACCGATCCCCCGGCATCGGCACCGGTGTCGAGTGTTCCACTCTTCACCAGGGATCGTCATCTGGTGTCCTCGGTACCTTCGGGGCCGATTGATATAACCCAGATTGGCTTTTCTGTAGCCCAGCCATGCTCGGGGTTGGTACCGGCTTCAAGCGGTACCGATACCCCGGCATCGGCATCGGTGTCGAGTGTTCCACTCTTCACCTGGGATCGTCATCTGGTGTCCTCGGTACCTTCGGGGCCGATCGATATGACCCAGATTGACTTTCCTGTATCTTCGCCATGCTCGGGGTTGGTATCGGTTTCGAGCGGTACCGATACCCCGACATCAGCGCCGGTGTCCAGTGTTCCACTCTTCACCAAGCATCGTCTTCGGACGTCCTCGGTACCTTCGGAACCGATCGATACGACTCCGATTGACTTTCTTGTATCGGCATCGCCGATACCACCACCAATGTCGGTACCTTCTAGACATGCATCGATAGACTCGCTCCCTTCGATGCCGAGTCTAGAATCGATATCCAGTCTCGGTGACTTGGTACCGACGCGTTTCGGAACCGATCCATTTTGTTTCCGACTACGCAGTACCGATGATATTTACCAAGGCTCTCTGGTTACCTCGGCACCGCTTCAGCAGACCCCGATTACTGCTTTGATGACATTATCATCTCCGATACCGGTACCTGCAGTTCCATCGGTGCCATCGATCCTTTCTATGCCTAGTTTGGAATCGATACCAGGCACTGACAAAGCAGTACTAACTGCCTCAAATCAGAACTGTCAGTATCACTGTCCATCTAGCAGGATTCTTTTTCTGCACTAGTCCGGTATGTCTTCTGGTGCTCAAGCTGCTCCTTCAACCTCAGCTTACCCAGGAATAGTTCCTATTGGAGATCCTTCTTTTCAGAAATTTCTCCTTGACATGGCAACCTTTCTTGCCATTCCTATTCCTGGCTTTACTCTTGACCAAGATCCTGCAGATAAGGAAAATATAATGCTTCCTTTACATCATTCTTTGCAGGATCTTCTTCTAAGGATTTCGGAATCACCCTTAAAGGTTCCTTCGCCTTCTACAGCCATGAATGTTCTGTATCAGGTGCCTCCCTCTCCGGGGTTTCAAAAGAACCAACTTCCACTTCATTCCATTGTAGTGGAATCAGCAATGAGGAAGGTAAGAAGCAAGAAGAAGCATTCTTCTTATCCGCCAGGTCATGCATCTAAAGCACTTGATACCTGTGGACGTCAAACCTTCCAAACTTCTATGCTGGCTTCAAGAATTATCTCATATATTTTTTTTTTATATGAGTCTGACACTTCAGGAGATCACAGAGAAATTATCTCTTTTGTCCCCTTTTTTGTCAGAGCCTAAGGCCACTGACTATTCCTTGCTTTTTAATCATAGCAGGAATATCTCTTGGTTTCTTTCTCGTGCTTCTCTAGACTCTTTTGAGTCTGTTAGCAGATCCTCTGCTATTGCCATTGGAGCACGTCGTAAAGCCTGGCTGCAAGCTTCAGACTTGAGCAGATGGGCACAAAATACACTGGATAATCCTCCTTGTACTGGAGAAAATCTCTTCAATAGAGAGGCTTTACGTCAGGTTGCTCATTGCTCCACTGACTTCCCTGGTTCTGGAAACCATCCTAAGCCTTCTTTTTCCCCAGGACGTAGGAAATGTCCTACCAAACCTCCTTTCCCTAAGAAAAGAAGGTTTCACCCTTCTCCTGCCCATCCTCCAGATGTACCCAAGCAAGGGACATCTCATCCTAGTCTGAAGTCTCCAGACTCTAACCAGTCTACTCATAAACAGCAACCATAGGTTCCTATATGTTGCAATCTACAGTTAACTTCTTCTTAGCAGAGGTTTATTCTTCAAACTCTACACTGGGTTTCCGTATGCTAAGCTGTTAGGATACTTTTGTCCATGGGTTACAGAATTCTCCCCTTCTTACTACTACGAAGGGAGGTTACAACTATCCCATGATAGTTTTCTGTCCCCACATGGACATCTTTTCCTTCAGCTGTCTTACCATATGGTAAGTCACCTTCCAACCCCCTCTCTTCCAGGGTTTCCCCTGCTTGAGTTGGTACCATACTGAAACACTTCTCTTTCTTTCCAGTGTAGACTTTTTTGTTATCCCTCAATGCAACTCATCAGACAGGGATGGGAATATCTCTGCTCCCTTTGTCTGTTTTCTCTCTGTTTTTATACAGGAGAATCCCCTCTGCTGTTTTTGTTCAGTTGCTGTGCATGCAGGAGTTCCAGTGATTACTCTAGTACTCATTGCAAGCTACTTTCAACTATCTTGCATAATACTACTCACTGCAGGTTATCTTCTTCTAGCCATATCCTTTCCTAGGATGTGGCAAAACACCTGACTTCAGTCAGTTTTATCTCATAATTCTCCTGCACAATGCTCTCTGCAATCTTCAGAGAAGCTTACTACTATGGGCCTTTGCTACAGAGCATTGGACTTTATCTCTGAGGGTTTTTTCCATATAGTAGAAAAAATTATATAATCATTTCATGACTATATGGGTTCTTATACCCTCTTGTCTCCTGTTGTGCTACAGAAGACAAGCTTTTTCTGCGTGAATGTCCAAGGAGTTCCCAATCTTGCAGGAATCTACCCCTTTTTTCCTTACAGCTTGGCATTATGCTTTTCTGCTCCACTTGGACAACGCATACTCTTTTAGTGTACATGATACCCCTGTGTCCCTTGACTGGGTCATCCTGGTGTCTTAGTCTATGCGTTTTTTTGTCCTTTGTCCTAAAGTACTCCTGACGTGCTCTTGCCAGACTGCTATTATCCTCTGTTTTTTCACGCAACCATACTGGTTATTCCACTGAACTACATTCCTGCACCGCAGAAATAGATTCTCTATATATCTTCAGGTGTTTTTTACCCCCTCATTATTAGATGAATCTTTTCCCATCACATTCCCCATGTGCATGTTTTTGTGGGGCTCAGTTGCAGGCATGTATCCTCAGACTTATATTCATGTATGTATATGTCCTATACATACATATTTCTGTAGTCTGTGTGGGCATAAGTCATGCCCATCTATTTATATATATATATAGAGAGAGAGAGAGATATAGATAGATAGATATATCACACATATGTAGACATATATGCACATATTTATAGATATGTATGTATCTCCATATATATATATATATATATATATATATATATATATATATATATGTGCCCATTGGGAGATGTCCATAGGACGCTATGTATTACCTACTATCTCCCTAACTGTCTGTGCTATAAAGCTTTTACCTTCTTAAGGGGACCAGACAGTCAACTTGCCTATTCTCATACGGCTCAGTAAGTGGGAGCAGTTATACACACAATTACTGCTGTGATGTCAACAGCTTCTATTTTTGTTATAGATCTCCCTGTCTATGAAGTATTAAACTTCAATGTCTTCCTATCTCTTACCAGCTAGGAAAGACAGTGTACATCTTCAGTATTTCCGAGTACATTTCTGTTCTCCCTGGGAATAGGGGCTTTTTTCCATACCCCCTCTTCCCTTCAGGACTGGGCTAATTCTCCAGATCGGTCAGTCTTCTTCTTTTAGTCCTCAATGTTAATAACTCTGTACCTAAAAGAGTTTTCAGCTTTTTCCCATAAAGCTTTCCATTGAAGACCTGCCGTTCTTCTCCTACCCCAGTTGACACCTGGGTCACCTGCCCATTCCAGGTTTGGAACTTCATCCTCACTGCTGTGAAGTTACCTTGAGGATTCCGCTACTGCATCTACAGTACACTCCATCACAGTTCTACTTCCTACAATCCAGTAGGTAAGCTCTATATTGTACTAGTTCATTAAATATTTTAATGATACTTGGCATACATTCTAAAGACTCTTTTTCTCTGTAGTCTTTAGATTTGCTGTTCCTCTACAGCTCTTCTCCATTCAACTCCTACCCCCCATCCCTCAGGGGATGTCGGGGATCCAGGTTTGGGAAATGCCGTCCTGTTCCAGGGATACGCATTTTATGGGATCTCCCCTGGCACCCACAGCTAGGGAGTCCCCATATGTGAAGACTCATTCCTGCTTGTTCCTGGAGATAGCACAGTTACTTACCTGTAACAGGTGATCTCTGGGAACAGCAGGAATTAATTAGTCTTCACAACCCACCCACCTCCCCTAGGAGTTGTATCTCTCTATCTCCTTTCCTCTTTCTCTCCTTCTGTCTCAGCTATGAAACTCAACTGAGGAGAGGCAGTGGGAAAGGCGGGAAGTCAGCGCGCAGGCATGAGGGATGCTCCCAAAAGCTTTCTGATTGGATGCTGGGGAGCATTCCCGTGCAGGCTCCGTCGGTACCGACGTACCCATATGTGAAGACTAATTCCTGCTGTTCCCAGAGATCACCTGTTACAGGTAAGTAACTGTGCTTTATTCCCATACAGCACAAAAGGTTTCCAAATGAAAGCAAACAGGTTTCACCTTATTCTGGATTATCACCAAACATTTACAAAGTCCAAACTGTTATACGTGTTTCACAGTTCTTGTTACTTAGGCAGGTTGAAAGCAAACAAACAGGTCAAATAAATCAAAGTCAAAGCTTTTTCTTTTCAGCTTAAGCACACAGTGTTTTCAAGTATGTCCTAGCCACTATACTTCAGGTAGGGATTCCACACTCCCTGCAATACATAGTGTGCATTCCATAGGACATTCAGCCTGGGCTAATTCAGGTTACACAAAATCCAATTGCATAGCCTCGGACTCTGCTACGTTAATTGCTAAGCCTGGGTTTCCCTTCAGTATATCTGGCAATACGTCAGTGGTTCTCTCCAGGACTTGCCAGCCCTGCTCTGCTTGTTCTGGCAAACAGGTAATGTGCTCTTTAGCTAGTACATTCTGTACAGGTTTCCACACCTTCTGCCAACTAGGTTTGCTATAGCCACGGCTCCCTGACTTCCAGGCTTCTCTAAGACCTGGCTCAGATCTATGAAAGGAATTGTATCTGTACCTTGGCTCTCTGAGCTGTGGAACTCCAGCATATCGTCTGCAAGGCACTCTCCTGCTTTCTTTGTCTCCTCTGAAGACCTCTCTCTGGGGCTCTCCAATATGAGACTGCCCTTCCTGGAACTTGTACTTTCCCTGTAAGGACTTCCAGTTCAGCTGCCTTTCCTTTTGTAATTGGAGCCTTCTGCTTTCTCTCTCCTCAGTATCAATAGGAACTCTCCTCCTCTCTACAGCAGCAACGCTTTCTGCTCCTCTCCCTGGAAGACTTCCCTTCTGAAGACTTCTTTCCTGAGGACTTCCCTTTCTCCTATTTGGGGACTACTTATAAGAGCATTCCTCAGCTAAAGTTCCTGGCATTCTAAACAGGTGTGTTTGATTACTCTTTGAATTAGGCTTTGCCTCCTCTACTCTAGGGCGTGTCAGCTTTCCTCGTGAGAGTCCTTGCTTGCTCCCTCTAGCTGCACTTCTACCTAACTGCACTCTACACATGTCTGATTCTTTAACAGAATCTGTTTTTTTCTAACTCCATTGGCTCAGTGGTGTCAGCTTCATCACAGTGTTATGACCTAGATTGGCCACTGCTGGAAACAGTATACTGGGTTTGATGGACCTTTGTCTGATCCAATATGGCATATCTTATGTTCTTATGTTCACATTAAAATGGTTTCCATCATGTTTGTTTATTTATTTATTTATTTATTTACATTCTCATTCTCTTATATACCGCGCTATTCTGTATCAGTGCGGTTTACATCGAACAAACTGATATTACATTGAACAGGGCATTATAACTTGGAAATAACTATTTTACAGGGAACATGGGCTATGGAGGGTTAAGTGACTTGCCCAAGACCACAAGGAGCACCTGTTGTACTAGAAACCCCAGTCCTTCCGGCCCAAGGTTGCTGTCCTCTAGTGGGATTTGAACCCCCGACCTTCCGGCCTGAAGTATCTTCCCCAACGACTAGGCCCTCCTCCACTCCAATGAAAATATCAAAGAGAAATATTTAAGGGAAAACCCGCCAAGGAATACCTCAAGGATCGGCTCTATCCTTACTATTATTCAATATATATATTCAGCCGATATGCAATATAAAGCAAAAGTACAATATTATGTACCAAATCTGTGCAGATGACATTATCATATATATACCGTATTCCACAGTCAACCCAGATTATGCAACAATAAGAAGATACCTTGAGGCAATTGTTTAATGGCTATCGCAACACAACCTGTCCTTAAACTACACAAAAACAGAGGTGCTCAACATCACCAGGGACACCACTTTTACCCCTCCACCAAAATAAGAATATCAAACAATGATGTAGTGTTGAAGTGCGAGGTCAGATACTTGTGGGTTACACTCGACCAAAACCAAAACCTACAGTCACATGTCAAGAGAACAAAAACGCCTCCTACCAAAAGATGAAGGTCATATAGAAACTCCATTCATTATTTGATCCCAACAACTTTCACACAGCATGCCATGCTCCAATAACACCACACTTGGACTACTGCAAGATAATTTACCAAGATCTCCCAAACTATGTAATCCACCCCTCCAAATGGCCCAAAATACAGCAGCTAGTATGGAGTGGAGGAGTAGCCTAGTGGTTAGAACACTGGCTTGGTAACCAAGCAACCAAGGTTCGATTCCCACTAGCACTCCTTGTGGCCTTGGGCAAGTCACTTAACCCTCCGTTGCCACGGAAGAAAGGCCTGGCAATCTACTTCCTGTGACACTGCCAAGAAAACCCAGGAGCTTCTGGGTCTCCAGGAGTCAGGACTGACTCAAAGGCACACATTGCATTACAGCAGCTCATATAACACTGTAATACAGCCAAAATGCTTCCGCAATACATTCAGTCACACTTTACTAAATCTGGATCGCTGAGAAGGAAATGATGCTTAAAATTATTTATTGGTTCTAGTTTTCAATTTACACTACTTGGTCAGTATGTATGACCTTGACTTCAGAAGTGCTAAGGATATACAAGTAATAATGGGAAGGGATCTCAAAATACATGGCCATCTTCGACTGGATTTGTGATAAATCTTTGTTTTTGTTTAGACAGTACTTGCTTTTCACACAAAACAATTAATGAATGATGCAACTTGAAGGTGCTATTGCATCATACGGATATGAATTGCATCATGTTATAACTAGAAGTCATAGATGATGCTATTCAAACTCAGCTTATTTACATCGCTCTGCAGAACAAATTGCGCAACATTTTTAAAATGAACATGACTTGTCAGTAGTATTTTGGCTGTAGTCCAGTCTTCTCAGTGTTTGATTTTTTTCCATTTATCCAAAGTGAGAGATGACTCATAATTGTTTAAACAATGCAGATCACTTCTGCTGTGTTTGTGGTGAAGTGACTTTTGCATCACAAAACACAGTATAATTGCTTTGACTAAGAAAGCCTACCACCTTTACTTTGGCTGCAAAACTGGAGACCAGAACAAGAGCTGGGCCCCACAGCTCACTTGTGCAACAAATCTTTGCCAGTGGTTCAATAGAAAAAGAAATCCATGCCTTTTGCAGTGCCAATGATTTGGACAGAACCTACAGATCATATCAGCAATTATTACTTCTGCATGGTGCCTCCTCTTGGGAAAGGTTTGTAGAAGAAGAAAAAGTGGACTGTACAGTATCTAAACATTCTTTAAGCTATATGCCCAGTTACCCCACAGAGAAGGACTGCCGGTTCTTAATGCTCCAGAATCACTCTCACTTGAGTCAGATGAGGAATGGGATGAAACTTCTGGTCCTGTCTATCAATGTCACAAGGCCCAGATTTTCTCCTATCCTCCTCCTCTGAATCACACCTTATAACACAAGGTGAACTGAATGACCTTATCAGGGATTTGGAATTACCTAAGAGTAAGGCAGAGCTGTTGGGCTCCAGACTGCAGCAGTGAAACCTCTTGTCATGTGATGTTAGGGTTTCCATGTTCCGTGAATATCCAAAGGATCTTGTTATATTCTTCTAAATGGAAGGTAATCTTGTATCCTTCAATAACACTGATGGTATGACAGCAGCCCTCAATATCATTCATCATACAGATGAGTGAAGACTGTTCATCAATTCGTCGAAGACGAGTCTTAAAGCTGTTTTGCTGCATAATGGCAATGTTTTGTCATTGATTCCAGTTGATCACATAGTCCATTTGAAAGAAACCTATGACAGTATAAAACAGCTGTTGAGATGCATATACTATGACCAACATCAGTGGCAACTTTGTGGTGATATGAAAGTTGTTTCTCTGATGCTTGGTCTGCTGTTTTCTCTATGAATGGGATAGTCATGTGAAAGAGTCCCACTACATCAAGAGAGTTTGGCCACTCCATGGACAGAGCCTAGAAAGAAAAGTGTGCAGCATCCACCACAGCATCCACCTTTACACATTAAGCTGGGTCTAATGAAAAATTTTGTCAAAACCATGGACAAAACAAAACCAGTTTTCAAGTATCTCAGCAGGAAATATCCAAGACTAAGTGAAGCTAAGATATAGGAAGATGTCTTTGTTGGTCCTCAAATTCATGAACTTCTTCAAGATGATGCATTTAACTGTGTACTATGTGGCAAAGAAAGGGTGGTATGGAAAGCCTTCGAGTTAGTGGCAATAAGTTTTCTCGGAAGCAACAAGGCAGACAACTACAAGGAGTTAGTGGAAAAACTCCGCAATGCATTCAAAAGTCTTGACTGCAACATGTCACATGCAACATGTCATGGAGTGGAGGAGAAACCTAGTGATTAAAGCAGAACTTGGGAACCAAGAGACTATGTTCAATTTCCACTAGCACTTCTTGTGGCCTTGGGCAAGTCACTTAACGTTCCATTGCCTCAGAAGAATCCAAGTTATCAATGTCCCTGTTTAATGTACACGACCAAGTTTGTTACAATGTAATCAACTTCGACTAAAATGATAAAGCAATATAAAAATCCCTGTTAAATAAATAAATGTCACTAAAGATACATTTTTTGCGCACTCATCTTGATTTTTTTCCACTGAACTGTTGAGCCATGAGTGATGAGCATGGTCAGCGATTTCATCAGGACATTGCTGCGATGGAGAAAAGATATCAAGGCAAATGGAGCCTGTCAATACTTGCAGACTATTGCTGGACAGTGACAAGAAACACTCCATTTACAGAATACAAGAGACAAGCCAAGAAATGCCAAGTATTTATTTATTTATTTATAGACTCTTATATACCGCACTATTAGGCATCAGCGCGGTTCACAAAAAACAGTGAGATACACAATTCAACAGTACTTTGTGTTTACAGAAAACAGGAGAATATAACTCGGATAACAGGGTATATAATTAATAAACATAGTCATAATATCATCATGGCTTCAGTTTTGTGTGTATGTGGTCTGTGGGGTATCTGTATTGTATGTGTATGAGTGGAAGGTCTGTGGGTTGGTTGAGATGTCTTTATTGTTTACTGGATAAGATAAAAGGAAGAGGTAGTGTTTCAAAGCTTTGCGAAACTGCAAAAGGTCTGGTATTGCTCGGATGTTTTGAGGGAGGCTATTCCAACACCTTGGTGCACAGAATAAAAAGGCCCTGTCTGAAGTAGTTTTGGTGCACTGTGATATTGATTTAGGGACTAACAGAGTATTGAGTGTTACTGACCTTCTGTCTCTATTGAGGGGTGGTGTTTGGATCAAGTCTGATATTGATGAAGATGAGAGTTCTTTGAAGGCTTTGAATGTAATTAGTAAAATTTTGAAAGTGAGTCTACTTTGAATTGGGAGCCAATGAAGATGTTTTAGAATAGGTGAGATATGGTCTTTCCGGGAAGCTCCATGAAGGACTCTAGCTGCAGCATTCATAGCCATTTGAAGTGGGTGTAAGGTGGTTTGTGGAAGACCTTGTAAAATTGAGTTCGCATAATCAAAATGAGGTATGATTAGCGCCTGATAGATGGTTCTAAAATCGTCTGGCTCTAGCAAGGATCGAAGGTGTCTAAGGGAGCGTATTTTGTGATATACTGCTCTTACAATATTACTAATATGTGCTTTCATATCTAATTTCTGGTCTAAAGTGACACCGAGGTATCTGATGGTGGTCTTGGTCTGGAGGTTAGCATCATTCACTTTCAAAAAGGATGGAGCAGTGAAATTTTGGTTACGTGTAATAAATAACACCTCCGTTTTCTTGTGTTGGATCCTTAGATTTTGGGATTGTAGCCAGTTGGATACTTCATTTATGCAGTTAGTTAATGGATTGAGATCAGGGTTCTCAGTTGTAAAAGGAAAATATAAAAGTACATCATCCGCGTATATCATGCAGTTAACTCTAAAGGATCGAATCAGGTTACAGATAGGCTGCATGTATATATTAAACATAAGGGCGGAAAGGGATGAGCCTTGAGGGACCCCTTGTTTTTGATGAAACTGATCTGATGAAGTATCGTTGGATCGTACTTGTTGCCATCTGTCAGAAAGGTAGGATCTACACCACTCAAGTGCTTTATCAGTAATTCCCTTCCCTTTGAGACGCTCAAGGAGGCGTTCATGGCTAACAGAATCAAAAGCGGCTGCGATATCAAGAAAAACAAGGACGAACCCTTGGCGGATGTTATCAATTCCTGATAATAAGCTGCTGAACAGAGTAGTTAGAAGCGTTTCCACACCGTGGAATTCTCTGAAACCGTGCTGGCATGAGTCCAGTGGGGCGTTAAGATCTATATGATCCTGAATTTGTTTTTGTACTTCTTTTTCCAAAATTTTTGCTAGTAATGGAATACTTGAAATAGGTCTATATGATTCTGGTTTAAGAGGGTCAAGTTTGTTGTTTTTTTAGTAATGGCCTTATGGATGTTTGCTTAAGGGTACGAGGGAAAGTTCCTGTTGTAAATGATTGAATCATGAGTCTGGATATGATGGGACTGAGATCAGCTCGTAGATCTTTGATCCAGAACGCAGGGCAAGGATCAGTATGAGCGGTGGTCATGTTTATGCAAGCAATGGTGTCTTCGATTAGATGGTATTGAGAAGATAGTGAGTAGAGTTTGATCTACTGGAACTGGAACTATGTTAGGAGCCGAGTTATTGTCAATTTGGCAGAGTTTGGATTGTAGATAGCAAATATTTGAGGGTGGATTTCATATTTAAGTTGTGAGGCAGGTTCATTTGTCAAACGCTTAACTATGGCAAACAGGTCATGAGGTTTGTTTCAGAGATCTTTTTAAAGTGACTGCATGGTGACGTCTCATTGATTCAGTAACTGCCATGCGATGAGATGTGAGATGTTGGATATACAGCTCTGTCAACTTCAGAGTGTGAGTGTCGCCATCGTCTTTCAAGTTTCCTTAGGGTTGTGCGCGAGGCCTTCAGCTCAGATGAGTACCATATAGCAGAGTGTCGCTTGCTTTGTAGTTTGTTGGTCGACGGACATGTGGCAATCGAACTGAAAGTACTATTCCAATTAGAAACTAAATCATCAATGCTGCACTCTGGTAAGTTGGTTAGTGGAAGTGTTGATTTTAGGATTAGGTCTTTGTCAAATGGTAGACACTGAAAAAGGTCTGAAATGAATACTAATGCATATGTAGTCATTTCTTGCTTTCTGTTTCATGCTTTTTTAATAAATTGCAATTAAGTAAACCTTTGGCTGATTTTTAAACTTTTAAACAAATACAACAGGTGAAATATTATCAAGGTTATATGTATGGCAACCATAAACACATGAAAAGACCTAGGTTTGTAATAATTTGTGATTAAAACTCTACTACCAATATACTATCTGTATGTGTAAAATGCAAAAGCTTAGATATCTTGCAAAAAGTAGCCAATCAGCCATTTTAATTCTCATTTTTTACTTCAGTGCATCAAAGTCCATAAGAATTGGCAGATTTTAGAAACAGAGAAACATGATGGCGGAAAAAGGCCATGTGGCCTATCTAGTCTGCCCTTCTATATCAACTATAATAGTCCCCTTTTTACCTTTAGAGATCCTCTGTGTTTGTCCCATGTTTTTTTAAATTCAGAAACTGTCTTCGTCTCCATCACCTCCACTGGAAGACTATTCCACACATTTACCACACTTTCCATAAAAAAATATTTCCGCATATTACTCCTGAATCTATCCCGTTTTACTCTCATCCTATGTCCCCTCATAGCAGAGCTTGCCTTCAATTGAAAGAGACCCTCCTGTGCATTTATGCCACGGAGGTATTTAAATGTCTCTATAATATCGCCCCGTCCCGCCTTTCCTCTGAAGTGTACATATTAAGATCTTTAAGTCTGTCCTCATATGCTACATAGCAAAGACCACTAACCATTTTAGTAGCTACCCTCTGCACCGACTCCAACCTGCTTATATCCTTTTGAAGGTGTGGTCTCCAGAATTAAACACAATTCTCGAAATGAGGTCGCTCCAGAGACTTATACAGAGGGAGTATCACCTCCTTTTTTTCTGCTGGCCATTCCTCTCCAAGCATCCTTCTGGCTGTTGCAGTCCCCTTTTCTACCTGTTTAACTACTTTAAGTTCGTCAGACGCAATTATGCCAAGGTCTCGCTCTTCTTTTGTGGACATAAACACCTCACCCCTACACTGTACCTCTCCTTTGGATTTTTGCAGCTCAAATGCATGACCCTCCATTTTTTAGCATTAAATTTCAGCTTCCAATTTCTAGACCATTTTTCAAGCTTAGCTAGATCCCTCCTCATGTTGTTTACTCCTTCCTGGATGTAGATAATATCCAGGAAGGAGTACTCTATTGCAGATTTTGGTATCGGCTTCAAACAAGCAAATCTTACCCGACAGCCCTTCCGCAACATCACTAACAAAGATGTTAAAAAGAATAGACCAAGGACCGATCCCTGTGGCACACCACTGGTAACCACCCTCTCCTCAGAGTGATCTCCATTTATCTGTATCGTTTGTCGCCTTCCACTCAACCAATTTCAAACCCAATCAGTAACTTCAAGGTCCATCCCTAAGGTGCTCAGTTTGTGTATAAGTAATCTGTGTGGAATGGTAACATAGTATATGATGGCAGATAAAGACCAGTGTGATCCATCTAGTCTGCCCAGCAAGGCAGCAAGAACATCAGCTCCCTTCTAGTTCCAGCCCCACCCAGCATCCGCCCCCTTCTAGTCCCCGCATCCGCCCATTTCCAGTCCTAGCTCCCTCATCCATTTCCAGTCCTATCCGAGTCCCTCCATCAGCTCATTTCTAATCCCAGCCCCATCAGCCCATTTCTAGTCCTTTCCTAGCCCCACCATCAGCCCATGTCAAATACTAACTCCCCTCCACTCAGACCATTTCCAATCCAAGCCCCGCATGAGCCTACTTCCAGTTCTAGCCACTCCATGAGTCCATTTCAATCCAAGCCCCCACCACAGCCCATTTCCAATCTTAGCTCCCCCCAACAGCCCATTTCCAGTCCTATCCTAGCCCCTACATCAGCCCATGTCAAATCCTAGCTCCCCTCCACTCATCCCATTTCCATTCCAAGTCTCCCTCCCCATCAGCTATTTGCAGTTCAAGCCCCCCCCTTCCACTCAGCCCATTTCTATTCCAAGCCTCGTCCACTTCAGCTATTTGCAGTTTAAGCCTCCCACTCAGCCCATATCTCCAGGAACAAGCAGGAATGTAGTCTTATATATGGGTATTGTCGGTACTGACGGAGCCTGCGTGGGAACGCTCCCCAGCATCCAATTAGAAAGCTTTTGGGAGCATCCCACAGCGCCTGCGTGCTGCCCTCCCGCCTTTCTCAACTGCCTCTCTCCAGTTCTTCATTTTCTGCGGAGCCAGCAGGTTGTCGTTCCTGTCACCGCAGAAAATTTTTCCCTTATTCCTTCTTTTTTGTGGCTGCGTCTGCCTTCCTCGACACTATACCGGTACCACCGGTTCTTTTCTTTCTTTCTTCCGTTTAAAAAAAATATATATATTCTATTTTTTTCCAAACTTTTCTTCCCAGGTGCACACACCATTTTGGGCCTTAGGCCCAAAATTTCCTCCACTATGGAAAAACCCGCTTCGGGTTTCAAAAAGTGCACCAAGTGTGGCGGTACCATCTCCGTCACCGACACCCATGAGTGTTGTCTTAAATGTTTAGATCCTGACCACTCCATCTCCGAGTGTATGGCTTGTGCCATGATGTCCAAGAGGGATCAACAAAACCTAGCTGCTAAGCTCAGCGCCCTTTTTCCCTCCGATGCAGCTTCTGTGGCATTGACGTCTTCCAGGGCTTTGTCTTCCTCCCATGGATCTCAGGTAACTAAACGTAAGTCTAGTCCTCAAAGGGTGTAGATCTCCTTCTAAGCATCGAGATGCCTCTGGCGTTGCCCTTGAGGGTTCTGTACCGGCAAAATTGCCCCGGCGGGAGGATTCGGCCTCCAAAGCATTATTGGGGCTCCAGGATGTTCTCGAGGCCTCGACCTTGGCAGAACTACTGGTGCCATGCTCTGGGGTACCAGCTGCTTCCGGTACCGATACCCAGGCTTTGGCACCGTCGATAGACCAGAGGTTTCTGGCTATTGAACGCAGTCTGGCGGCTCTCCTTGAGGCATCGACACCCTCGGAACCGTGTCAGACAGTTCAACCGGTACCAGTACTGATGCCGTTACCGGTACCGATAGCATTGGCACTGGTACCGATAGCATCGGCATCGACATCGGTGTCTGCTTTGCCGGCACCCAGTCATGCGATGCCTTCTGGTGCCGATACACTGGTACCGATTCCCCCCCCCCCCCGTACCAATTTCGGTCGGTACGGGTATCGGGCTCTTCAAGAGCATCCGGACAGAAGGTACTTCGAATCCTCGGAGGACTCCGAGGATTCTGACAGCTCTGCCGGTACCGGGATACTTCTCCCGGAGGAGCCTTCCTCCCCTAAACGTAGGATGTCTCCTCCAGAAGATATCTCCTTTCAGGATTTTATCAGGGAGGTGGCTCGAGGTCTGTCCATTACTGTGGCTCCTGAAACAGAACCCAGGGCTAAGGAGTTGGAGATTTTACAATATCCCCAAAGCTCCTAAGGAGGCAGCTACTCTGCCTATCCATGAGATCTTACATGATCTCATGTTGAGAATGTGGGAGACACCTCTTACCACCTCTCCTCACTTTTGCAGACTGGATACCATGTATCGAGTCCCTCCTTGTCCTGGTTTCCAGAAAACTCAGCTTCCTCACCACTCTATTGTAGTGGAATCAGCTATGAGAAGGATCAGGAGTGCAAAGAGGCATGCCTCTAATCCTCCAGGACGTGAGTGTAGAACCTTGGATGCCTTTGGACATCGTACTTTCCAGGCTTCCATGCTTTCTGCCAGGATCAGTTCCTATATTTTATATATGGGAATGTTCCTTAAAGAAGTCACAGGAGACTTGGAGATTTTAAGCCCTCTCCTTCCTGATGACAAGAGGCAGGATTTTCTCACACTGGTTAAACATGCCCAGGATGTTTCTAAGTTTGCCAATCGTGCAGCTTTTGACTGTTTTCATTGCATAAGCAGAACCCCTGCCATTGCCATAGGTGCACGTAGAATTGCCTGGCTCCAGGCATCCGATTTGGAGCTTTGGGTACAGGACAAACTGGGAAATATCCCTTGTACAGGTGAGAACCTATTCGGCAAAAACTGGCAAGAAAAAGCCAATGAGTTGGATGCTGACAACTCCACTTTGGATTGGTTATCCAAAGCCACAGCTGATCCTGCAAGAAAGAAATCTTTCAAGAAACCATTCTTCTCAAAAAAGAAGAGGATTTATCCCTCTTATTCCAAGCAGGGATGTTCTGCAGGTCAGCCTGCCCGGAAAAGTCAGCAACCACCTAAGCCTCAACCGTCTCAGCAGTCTTAGCCTAAACAAGGCCTTTGACTTTCATCTAGAGAACTTAGCCTTCCTGGCTCTGAATGGACCAGAGCCTTCCACCATTCCAGGAAGGTTGTGTCACTTTGCCCCCAGATGGGGGCAAATAACAGCAGAACATTTGACACTCTCCATTATAAAAGAGGGGTACAAGCTTTAATTTCTGTGCATGCCCCCTCCCAGAATGGTAAGACAGTTCAATTCTCAGACCTCTCTCATCAACCTGTTAGATCAAGAGGTCACTATGCTTCTTGCCCGAGGGGCAATAGAAGAAGTACCCATTCATCAACAGGGTACAGGGTTTTACTCCCCCTATTTCCTTATCCCAAAGAAAACAGGAAAACACAGGCCTATTTTAGACCTCAGAGAATTGAACAAATTCCTGTTCAAAGAGAAATTCAAGATTTCTCTTTGAACTCTGCTGCCATACCTTCAGAGTCAGGATTAGCTTTGTTCTCTACATCTCAAGGATGCATACACTCATGTTCTCATCCACCCAACTCACAGAAAGTTCCTTCGGTTCCTTTTTCAGGGAAAGCAGTACCAGTACAGGGTGCTTTCTTTTGGCCTGGCCTCAGCACCAAGAGTGTTCACGAAATGCATGGCTGTGGTAGCAGCATTTCTCCGCACTCTAGGGATATTCGTCTTCCCCTACTTAGACGACTGGCTCATTCGAGCCCCATCAGAGTCAGAGGCCGGGACTTCCCTATCTTGCACAATGCGTATCCTTCAGTATTTGGGTCTGGTCATAAACATCCCAAAATCCAGTCTAACTCCCACTCAGTCTCTAGAGTTCATAGGGGTCAAGACTTCCTTTATGCCTTTTCACCCATTCCCCTAATTCCCAAAACCCTGTTCAAGCTTTAGCAAGACAGAGGGCGTATGATTCTCATAGCTCCACATTGGACGCGGCAAGTGTGGTACCCTCTGCTTCTGCATCTCTCTCAAGCTCCCTCCCTGGAGTTAGGATCTGCTCCAGATCTCCTGTCACAGGAGGACGGAATGTTATGGCATCCCAATCCCCAGTCTCTGCATCTCAGAGCTTGGTTGTGCAAGGCCTAGATCTTTATGATCTTAACCTCCCTCAGCAAGTAAAGGATGTCCTTTATGCTTCTAGGAAGCCTTCCACAAGACGCTCTTATGCTTTTAAGTGGAAGAGGTTTACCATATGGTGTTCGTAGAAGAGTCTTAATCCCCTTGCAATACCTCTGGAATCATTACTTGAGTATCTCCTTCATTTATCCAATGCAGGACTTAAGACTAACTCAGTAAGAGTCCATTTGAGTGCTATTGCAGCTGCTTTCAAGCCTCTAAATGGACAACCTGTTTCCTCCCATCCTCTTATAGCAAGATTTATGAGAGGCCTTCTAACTAAGCCTCCCATTAGGCCACCACTGGTTGCATGGGACTTAAACCTGGTTCTTGGTCAGCTCATGAAGCCACCTTTCGAACCCTTAGCTACTACCTCATTGAAATTCCTTTCTTGGAAAGTTATCTTTCTCATTGCAATCACATCAGCACATCGCATCAGTGAGTTGCAGGCTCTCTAGTGGCTAACCCACCTTATACAAGGTTCCATCATGATAAGATAGTCCTTAGGACTCATCCACACTTTATGCCAAAGGTGGTCTCGCCTTTTCATTTAAACCAAGCTTTCTACCTGCCTGTGTTTTTTCCAAGGCCTCATGCATCTAATGCAGAAAGGAATCTTCATACTTTGGACTGTAAAAGAGCTTTAGCTTTTTACTTGCAAAGAACACAGCAACATAGAAAGTCCTCTCAACTCTTTGTTGCTTTTGATCCTTCTCATTTGGGACTTCCAGTCTCCAAGAGAACACTGTCGAACTGGATTCCACAGTGTATTTCCTTTGCCTATCAGAGTAAGAATCTTCCTCTGGAGGGCCATGTCACAGCTCATAATGTGAGAGCCATGGCAGCTTCAATGGCTCATCTGCACTCTGTGTCTATCGACGACATCTGTCGAGCAGCCACTTTGGCCTCGGTTCATACCTTTACAGCCCATTACTGCTTGGACAAGGACTCCCGCCGGGATGCCTTGTTTGGTCAGGCTGTTCTCCAACACCTGTTCCATACCTAATCAATTTCTGCCCGCCATCCCTGGTTGGATGCCTGAGATCCATGGGGGGAAGTAGAGCCCTTTCACAGGGACACACAACTTCTGGGGTCTCTCCCTGGCATCTAAAGCTAGGGAGTCCCCATATGTGAAGACTACATTCCTGCTTGTTCGTGGAGATAGCATAGTTACTCACTTGTAACAGGTGATCTCCGGGAACCGCAGGAATTTAGTCTTCACAACCCACCCACCTCCCCTAGGAGTTGTATCTCTCTCTTTCTCTTTTCCTCTCTCGCTCTTTGTCTCAGCTTTAAAGTCAACTGGAGAGAGGTAGTTGGGAAAGGCGGGAAGGCAGTACGCAGGCGCTGTGGGATGCTCCCAAAAGCTTCCTAATTGGACGCTGGGGAGCGTTCTCGCGCAGGCTCTGTCGGTACCGACAATACCCATATGTGAAGACTAGATTCCTGCTGTTCCTGGAGATCACTTGTTACAGGTGAGTAACTATGCTTTTTCCCCCTTCAGTTTCTGTTGCCCCTATGTCTTCGAGTTGTCGTTTTTCCCTTGCAGTAAATATAGGATTTGCTGCCTGACTCACTATTTCTGGGGTTAAATTGTATATAGGGGTTAAGCCTTTCCCTAAGGCAGCTTCCTTAGCAGTCTCATCTGCTAATCTATTTCCTCTAGCTTCAAAAGAATGCTTAATGACCATTTACATGCAGCACTGCTATTTCTTGTGGCAGCAGCAAATTCTTTAACACTTGCTGAATTAATCTTTTTACTGTTTACATATAAGTTAAGGATTTGACATAACCAGCCTTCGTCCATGCCAAATTTCAGCCAGAAGACTGCAGGTGGGATTATTCTTTCTTTTGTCCATGTAGAACAGCAATACTTAAAACACAGGGATGTTATTGCTAGGCCAAGAAGAAGGAGCATGAACAGTGACAACAGAATTGGCACTCCTGCTGAATATTGTAAGACTAAACAAGCAACTTCAAAAAGAGCTCCTTCATTACTAGCATCTAGACTTTGGAACTCTCTCCCCATGGACCTCAGGACTTTGAGTGATATTAAAGATTTTCGCAAGGCTTTGAAAACCTTGCTTTTCGCTGAAACTTATGATTTTGTAAATAATCAGTAGTTTCTACCAATAGGTCTTTTATCACATTAACTCATTTTAGTTTAATTTTTGTTTGTCTGTATAATATTTTATGTACCTTATGTTATTTGTAACCTTCCGTTTGTCATGTGACCACTTTGATTGAAGGATAAGGCGGGATGCAAATCTGTCTAAATAAATAAATAAATATCCATCCTCCCTAATGGACTGTCTGGAGGAATGTCCCCAGAGTCTTTATTCCTAGCCCCATCCTTACTCGAGTTTCCTTTAGAATTCCTAATACCCATCAAGACTCCTTTCACCAATGTGTTTTACACTTCGTCTCTCTCCGGCCGCATTCCTCACAGATGTGTCAGAACCGTGGATTGTGACTCCGCACTCACTCCGGGTCTATGACATGTCTCATACATACAACAATCTGTCTTGATACCCAACCACCAAGGCAATACTTTACAGTCTTGTTTCTTATCTTGGTCTATGCACGGAGTTGCCTGGTTGACACATTTGTGCCTACTTATTGCCTGGTCTGCTTCACTGGGTCTGTATTGATTTTTTTCCTTCATGATCTCCGGATTTTGCTGTAAGTACGCTGTTGGAGTCCCCCGTCGTCGCTACACGAGGCCGTTGAACTCAACGGGACACATCTCCCCGTCTTCAGCGGCGGTGGTCTCCTCCAACAATGACACAATCCCGGATGAGTGCCCATTCTGTAATAAAACATAACTTTTTACACAATAACAGACTCCTCAGTGAAGCAAAGGGTTAACTTTATTACATTCTTGCAAGAATGGATGCCTGAGCAAGCAGACACACCTATCCTCTGTTTCACAGTTTTTATAGTACAAAATGTCCTCTCCCTCTTCCAGCATGTCTATAACTCACTCTACTGTCTCACTCCACTCCTTGCACGTCTGCACCTGTAGCAGGCTATGTGTTACTAGCCATGTAGCATCTCCTTCCAGGATGCAGATATACAACAAAGGGAGTCAGAAAGTTATTACATATAAAATTATAGTACAGAGTGGTAGATGAGTGAAATACAAAAATTATATTACATTGTAAAAATAGTATATCACATTTGTTTATATCAATCTGTGAACACAGAACAGAAATATTTGTTAAGCAAATCTGCTTTTCCTCATCAGTTTCTGCATATTCCTCCCCTGCACCCTTGAATCTGACAATACCACTTTTGCCCTTCCTTCTCTCACTAACATATCTGAAAAATGTCTTATCCCCCCATTTTATTGCATTGGCTATTTCTGCTTCTCTTTGTACCTTTTCTTTCCTGATTACTTTGTTAGTTTCTATAGGTTTTTTCCAAATATAGATGCCTATCTTCCTCTCTCTGTGATCTCTTACATTTCATGAAGGCCTCCCTTTTTCTTCACCTTTTCAGCTATTTCTTTTGAGAATCATAGCAGCATCCTTTTCCTTTTACATTTATTTACCTTTCTAACAAAAAGGTTTGTTACCCTTAAAATATCCCCTTTCAGTTTTGCCCACTGTTTTTCTACATCCCCCAGCTGTTCCCATTCCACTAACGACTCTCTAAGGTATTGTCCCATCTTTGCAAAGTTAGTTTTCCTAAAGTCTAAGACCCTTGCTTTTGAATGGATTTTATCAGCCGTAGTCCCAATACTGAATGACACCATGAGGTGATCACTGGATGCAAGATGATGTCCCACTATAACATCAAAAACACTTTCACCACTAGTAAGCACTAAGTCCAGTATGGCCCCTTCATGTGTGGGTTCTGTTACCAGTTGCCTGAATAGTTATCCCTGTAGAGAGTCCAGGATCTCCTTACTTCTAGATGATATTGCAGCAGGGATGTGGCAATCAACATATGGCTTATTGAAGTTGCCTATCAGTAGCACTTCCCCTTTCCTGGCAATGTCTTCTATTAAATCTCCATCCACCTCTTTTCTTTGTGAAGGAGGTCTGTATATCACGCCAATTATGGTCATTTTGTTATAATGTAAACCGCGCTGATATCGAATAGTGCGGTATATAAGAAATTGTAATAAAATAAATAATAAAATACAAATAGATTTCTCTTTCCCTCTTTCTATTTTAACCGACAGTGCCGCCTCTCTTCCTTTTAAGCCCTGCAGTTCTATAGCTTTAATATTATTTTTTATATATAGTGCCACTCCACCTCCCCTTCTTCCTACCCTGTCCTTTCTGAATAAATTATAGGCTGGTATAATTACATCCCAGTCATGGTTTTCTGTGAACCATGTTTCTTTAACTGCTGCTTAATCCATGTCATCCTCTTCCTTTAAAGCCTGAACTTCTGGGATCTTATTTCCCATGCTACTGGCATTTATACACACCGCTTTCCAGATGTTGCCCTGATTACTCATTTCTACAGAGGTATTTAATCTTTCACTTATGTGAGGACTTTTTTCTCTTACCTGGGGGCTTTCTTCTCTTACTTAGGGGCTCTCTTCATCCATCCCCAATGAATCTAATTTAAAGCCTTGTCCGGTAGGTCAGCCATTCTGCTGCTGAAGACACTTTGACCCTTCTTGAACAGAGGGACACCATCTTTGCTCTGCAGCCCTTGGATCATCATCGCATGGTCTAGGAAATCAAAATACACTCAGTGACACCATCCACGTAGCCTTGCATTCATCTCCAGGATGCAAGCTTCTCTGCCTTGGCCTTTACCCTCAACAGGGAGGATTAAAGAGAATACCACCTGCACATCTATCTGCTTCACTTTCCCAGAGCCATGAAGTCACTTTTGATATGCTTGGAGGGATACCTATCAGTATCATTTGGGCCAACATGGAAGAGCACCATCGGATAATAGTCAGTAGACTTTATGAATCTCGGCAAGCTCTCCGTAACATCTAGGATTTTGGCACCTGGCAGACAGCACATCTCTCTGGACATCAAATCTGGTTGGCAGATGGATGCTTCAGTACCGCTCAGAAGGGTCACTAACCACAACTACAATTCACTTCCTTGTGGTGACTAATTCTGCAACTTTGGGGTGCTCAAGCTGTGGCTCTTCCCTTTCCTTGGATGCTTCCACCTCCTCCACTTCCAGGACTGCATATTGGTTCTTCATTTCAAGGGCTGGAGGAGTTTGAGTGTTGATCCATGCTGCCTTGGATCCTGTAATCCGCTGGACTCCAGAAACCTCACTATTTTCTCTTTCAGCAGCGTTTCCAATAATTTACTCACCACCGAAGTTAAACTAACTGTCCTGTAGTTTTCAACCACATTCTTACTTCCGCTTTTGTGTAAAGGCATCACATGAGCCTCTCTCCAGTCCTTTGGCACCACTCCCGACTCCGAGGCATTGAAAAGGTCAGTCAGTGGAGCTGCTAGAACGTCCCCAAGTTCCCTCAGTATTCTCGAGTGTATCCCATCCGGTCCCATCACTTTGTCTACTTTAAGTTGAGATAGTTTCTCACGAACACAGTCTTTTGAAAATTGTTCAAGGTGTCCTTTGCTTCTGTTCCTATTTGTGGGTGTTTTCTGAGGTCCTGCTCCCGGTTATTCATCTGTGAACACAAAACAAAAATATTTGTTAAGCAATTCCGCTGTATCCTTATCAGCTTCTACATATTCCTCCCCTGCACCCTTGAGTCTGACAATACCACTCTTGCACTTCCTCGTCTCACTAATATTTATTTATTTTATTTATTTAACATCTCTTATATACCGCACTATTATCATCAGCGCGGTTTACATGGAACCAAACATATACATACAGAAAAACTGTAGTGCATTTTACAAGTAACAGGAATTTGAACTTGGTAATAAAGGGAAACTATGTACATTATGTAACTATATACAGTAGTCTATACACATTAGTCACAGTTGAAGTTGTCTTGACCTGAGTATGGATGTAGTATTTCTTGTGCAAAACTAAATTGGGAAATAGCTTAAGAAGAGGTGGTGTTTGAGACTTTTTCTGAATTGTGTTACGCTGGTTATGGCTCTCAGTTCTGGTGGGAGTGCATTCCAAGCTATTGGGGCATGAATGCTGAAGGCTCTTTTAGATGTTTCCTTAGTGTATCTGAAAAATGTCTTATCCCTCCATTTTATTGCATTGGCTATTTCCTCCTCCTTTTGAATCTTTGCCTTCTTGACTATTTTGCTAACTTCTGTAAGTTTTTCCAAATACAGATGCCTGTCTTCCTCTCTCTGTGATCTCTTGTATTTCATGAAGGCCTCCCTCTTTTTCTTCACTTTTTCAGCTACTTCTTTCGAAAACCATAATGGTCTCCTTTTCCTTTTACCTTTATTTACCATTTTAACAAAAAGGTTGGTTGCCCTTAAAATATCCCCTTTCAGTTTTTCCCACTGTTTTTCTACATCCCTCAGCTGTTCCCATCCAACTAACGACTCCCTGAGGTATTGGCCCATCTTCGCAAAGTTAGTCTTCCTAAAGTCTAAGATCCTTGCCTTTGAATGGATTCTAACAGCCCTAGTCCTAATACTGAACCACACCATCTGGTGATCACGAGATGCAAAATGATCTCCCACTACAACATCAGAAACACTTTCACCATTGGTAAGCACCAAGTCCAGTATGGCCCCTTCACGTGTGGGGTCTGTTACCAATTGCCTGAATAGTTCTCCCTGTAGAGAATCCAGGATCTCCTTACTTCTAGATGATACTGCAGCAGGAATGTGACAGTCAACATCTGGCATATTGAAATCTCCTATCAGTAGCACTTCCCCTTTCCTAGCAATGCTGCGCATGTCTTCAATTAACTCTCTGTCCACCTCTTCCTCTTGTGAGGGAGGTCTGTATATCACACCAATGTAAATAGATTTCTCTTTCCCTCTTTCTAGTTTAACCCACAATGCCTCCCCTCTCCCTTTTAAGCTCTGTAATTCCAAAGCTTTAATAGTAGTTTTTACATATAGTGCCACTCCTCCTCCCCTACTTCCTATCCTGTCCTTTCTGAATAAAGTATAGCCAGGTATAGTTACATCCCAATCATAGTTTTCTGTGAACCATTTTTCTGTAACTGCCACTAAATCCAAGTCAGCCACTCCCACCAAAACTTCAACATCAGGGATCTTATTTCCCATGCTACGGGCATTTATACACATTGCTTTCCATATGTTACCCCTGTTACCCATTTCCATAAAGTTATTTAATGTATCACCTACCTGGGGGCTTTCACTTACCTGGGGTCTTTCTTCACACATCCCCAACGAATCTAGTTTAAAGCCCTCTTCAGTAGATTAGCCAGTCTACTACTGAAGACTCGTTGACCTTTCTTGGACAGATGGATGCCATCTCTGCTCTGCAACCCTTGGAGCAGCATCCCATGGTCTAGGAAACCAAAACGCTCTCGATGACTCTCGATGCCAAACAGGAACAAACAGGATGCCAATCTGGAAACAGAAACAAATAGTACCAGAAATACAAGACACAGTTAAGAGCAAGCTTGCGGAAGCCTGTCCTCCCTGAAGGCATAATACTTGCTCCTGCAAGTCCTTTGGCTTTCAATCCAACAATTAAAGATTCAAGGCCAGGTTGTGATGACAGTGGGGTGGGGAGGGGGGATAGGAACCAAAACTATTAACAAAAGAGGGAAAAAGCAATTTGCTTTTCTTTTTATTTGCCTGAACCCTTGCGTAACCTTTCTGCTGATTTTTGCTTGAGCTGCAGCAACAGCTACCTCTTAATCAACAAAATTGCGCTGAAATGAAAATTTAATAAAACAATAAAAACAAAATGAAAATGTATTGAAAAAACACACTATTTTTTGCCTCCACGCTCCTATTGTGTAGTGCCTCCCAATCTGCACAGCTTGGAATCATGACCCAGGTACATCAACTATCAGGCTTGCTCCTGCTGCATCTATGCCCTGCCGTGTCCTTCTGCAGTACTTCAAGTCCTGCTTGGTGTGTGCTGGCTTTAGGGTTTAAAAGCTGGGGTGCAGCAGCTTCTGCTGGGACTCTGGAGCGGGGAAGCTACTCCTTATCCAAGTACCTTCTTGTGCTGTGGCAGGACAAAAATAAGGGAAGGTGGGTTGATGATTGTGTGGGGAGGGGGACACAGGGGGAGAAGGATGTGGAAATAAAATGATTGTGCTAGGGTATGGCAAAATTGTGTCAAGAATGGAGGCAGGGGGAAAGGAAATGGTGGAATTATGCTCGGAAGAGGGGGAATGGTGGAAACAAAAATGATTGTGCACTGAGGGGGAAAAGGTGGATTTGTATCCATTTCCTTTTTGTCTAGAAATTAAGCCCTGTATTTATATTTAGATTTAGCTCATTCCTTTTCAGTAGTAGTTCAAGGCAAGTAGTTGCATTCAGGTAGGGATATTTGTCCCTATTGGGCTTGCAATCTAATTTCATACTTCAGGCAGTGGAGGGTTAAGTGACTCACCTAAGGTATATAAGAAAATAAGATATGCCATACTGGGTTAGACCAGGGGTCAATCAAGCCCAGTATCCTGTTTCCAATAGTGGCCATTCCAGGTCTCAAGTACCTGTCAGGTGTCCAAAGATATACACAATCTCCAGGAACAAGCAGGAAGTCAGTTTTCACATCTGGGTGACTTTGGCACTGACAGAGCCCAGCATGAGAACACTTCCCAGCATCCAGCGGGAATGCTTTTGGGAGTGTTGCTCCGTGCATGCGTGCCTGCCTTCCCGCCTTTCTTCCTGGTGGTCTCGGTCGTTTTTTTTCCTTGGAGCCGTCAGGACGTCATCCCTTGTTCACCGCATGAAGAGACTTCAAAGTTATGTAATGTCATTGAATATTTAATTTTTTTGCCTTCCCGTCTACCGACTTGACTCCCCGTTGATTCACGTGCCCGTACCTATTTTCTTTTCCATATATTTTTCATTTTTCTTTATTTTTCTCTTCAAAGTTTTGTTGGGCCTAACGCCCACTTGGGCACCATTGCCCTGTTTGATTTTGCATCCCTTCTTTTTCCAGAAATGGAGAAGCCCCAGCAGTGGTTTCAAGATATGCTCTAAATGTTAGAATGCTATCTCTGTCACCGATGAGCATGACTGATGCCTTAAATGATTAGGCTCAGACCACGATGTGAATGTCTGTCCCTCCTATCACCACATGACTTCCAGAGGGAGAGAGAACTAAGACAAACAGAAGGCTAAGCTGTTTCCAACAGACTCTGCTTCTTCGGTGCTTCCTCAGGAGCGTCGACTTCTTCAAAATCATCCCATGCTTCCAGATAGTCATTGCCAATGAAACAAAAGGGAATGCATCGCTTGGAGTCACCAGTGCATAAGATGAAGAAGACATTGGTACTGATACCTCCGGCACCAATGAGACTATCCGTACAGTTCCACAGACATCATCTGCCTTGCAGTGTTATACGGAGCAGTCGGTACCGAGGTCTTTGATACCACCTTGCCTTATGTCCTCTACATCCAAGAAGCCTAGATCCTCAGAGCATCAGAGGTATCGAGGCCTGATGGAGAGTATTTTGATTTCCTGTCAGACTCAGCTGCGAGGTCTCCGACCAGGAATCCATCGATTTCAATCTACAACAGGGCGTACCGTTGGATCCATCAACTCCCTATGAGCGACGGCAGTCACCACCTGAAGACATGTCCTTCCACGAATTTATTAAGGATATGACAGCTGCTCTGGAGGCTTCAGTGGCTACCGAGATGGAACCAAGGGCTGATGAGCTGGATATCCTTCAGTATCCATTGGCACTGAAGGAGGCTGCAACTCTCCCAGTGCATAACATCCTTAAACATTTAATGACTCGGATGTGGGAATCTCCCATGTCAACTCCTGCAGTCAGTAAGAGACTTGACACCCTTTACAGGGTTCCTCCCTCTCCTGGGTTCCAAAAGCCACAACTCCCTCTCCATTCTATGGTGGTGGAGTCCACATGAGGAAAATTAAGAGCCAAAAGAAGCATTCCTCTGTGCCTCCTGGAAGAGAGGCAAGGACCCTCGATGCCTCTGGAAGGAAAGCTTTCCAGGTAACGATGTTAGCTTCCAGAATGGATTCCTACATGCTCTGTATGGGTATGTTCCTTAGGAATGTCTCGTGGGACCTGGCTGAGTTCACCACCCTGCTGCCTTCTGACAAACAGGCACCTCATCAGGTCTTGGTCACCCATGCCCAAAACACATCAAATTCTTGAGAAGGGCGGTGTTAAATGCTTTTGAAGCCAACAGCAGGGCTGCTGCAGCCTGCATTGGTGCTAGGAGGACAGCCTGTCTTCAGGCATCTGACATGAAGCAACATCCCTGCAATGGAGAAAATCTGTTTGGCTAGAGGTGGAGAGAGAAGGCAGGGGAGAGAGAAACGGATGACCTCACCATGAAGAGGTTCTCAAGGAAGACTGCAGATTCTTCCAAAAAGAAGACTGCTACTAAGAAACCATTCTACCCTAAGAAGAGATGTTTCTATCCACCCTACCATTCATATTCCACCTACTTTGCTCAACAACAACAGCAGCAGAGACAGCAAGGCTCAAGGCAACCTTGGAAACCCAAGGTTGCCAAACCTCAATCTGCAACTCAACCGAGTTTTTGACTCCTTCCTAAAGAGCATGGCCAATTGTCCCATAAGATTTCACGTTCCTGAGCTGATACCAGGGAGATTAGTGCATTTTGCAGACCTCTGAGCAAACATCACCTCAGAACCCTGGACCTTACAGCTAATCAGCCAGGGCCTCCAGTTGAAATTCAGAGATCTTCCACCTACTCATTTTGAGGGCCAGCCCGGCTTAGATCTCCATCTCACCTCCTTACTTCAACAGGAGATCTGCTCTCTGCTTTTGCAGGGAGTGATAGAGGAGGTTCCTCCATCTCAGCATGGCCTAGGGTTCTACTCCCGATACTTCTAATCCCAAAGAAGGCGGGAGGCCACAGACCTATCTTAGATCTCCGAAATCTCAACAAATTTCTTATCAAAGAAAAGTTCAAGATGATCTCCCTGGGTACCCTTCTTCCATACCTCCAACTAAACAATTGGCTATACTGACCGCTTTGACCCGGTGAAAAGCGGGATATAAATACAGCTAAATAAATAAATATACTCTTTGGATCTAAAGGATGCTTATACACACATCCTGATCCACCCAAATTACAGAAAGTTCCTCAGATTTGTGTCTCAGTGCAGTCATCATCAATATTGAGTTCTCCGGACTAGCCTCGGCACCTTCGAACTTGGGGGATCTTTCTGTTAGATGACTGGTTGATAAGGGCAGTCACAGTCGCCCTACAATAACCTATCCTTGTCCTACAGGACTTATTTATTTATTTATTTATTTAGCAAACATTTATATACCGCTGCTTCCAGCGATCAGCAGCGGTCCGATTACAATAGGAGAACTGTCAAATCAGTACAGTAGAATTTGGGGCGCGCATAGGTTGATTCGGAGGGTAGGCACATCACATCACACAAGTGGGTATAAGGGGCATTGTTTACATAAATACACTGAGTGGAATATGTACATATATACAAATAACCAGTATACACAAAACAAATTCAAGAGTAATAAATACAGTAGAATTTGGGGCGCGCATAGGATGATTCGGAGGGTAGGCACATCACACTAGTGGTGTAAATAAGTGTATCTGTATAAGTATAAGTATATCCGTATACATGTATATCTGGATACATGTATACTCATACCTTTGGGTATAAGGGGCACTGTTACATAAATACACTGATGTGGGATATGTACATATATACAAATAACCAGTATACACAAAACCAGTATACACAAAAACCAAATATAAACTTACATAAACTATCAGGTGTACATAGGTATGCAATGGATTATTGCGGTGAATAATCTTAAGCTTTGGGCTTAAAACAAATTGAAATGACTCTGAAACAAATAGGTCTTGAGGTTTTTCCTAAAGTCAGTTAGGTCTTTGCTGGCTCGTAACTCTGGCGGCAGATGGTTCCAGAGTGTTGGTGCAGAGTATGAGAAAGCTCTGTTACTTGTGCTAGTTTTAACAGCTCTAATATCTGATGGAACTATCAGGGTGTTAGTATTGATGGTTCTCCTGCTTCTGTTGAGTGGTTGAGAGCAGATCAAGGTGGAGAGGAATGACGGGGCTGTGTTGCGTATGAGCTTGAAAGTGGTCGTGAGGGTCTTATATTTTATGCGGGCAGAAATGGGGAGCCAGTGTAGCTCAATCAATACCGGGGTGATGTGATCCGCAAATCCTTTTTTCATTATGACCCTGGCGGCTACATTTTGCGCCATTTGCAGAATGTTTAGGGTTTTCTTTGGGAGACCCTGCAGAATGGCGTTGCAGTAATCAAAATGTGGCATGATGAGTGCCTGCGCCACTGTCCTGAAATCCTGGGGTTCGATAATACTCCTTAGTGGTTGCAGGACTCTTAGCTTGTGGAAGATGGCTCGGTTGGTTTTGCGGAGGTGTTTCTCCATCTTAAGGTCGCTTTCGAGCGTCACCCCCAGATATTTTATTTCGTCCTTTGTTTGGTATGTATTGTTACATAGGGTGATTGTTGCGGGGGGGTTGAAGTTTGGCTTTTTGGAGATGTACATTACCTCCGTTTTCTTGTGATTTATTGCCATGTTACTTTGGTGCAGCCAGGCTTGCATCTCGCTTAGGCACTCCTCTAGTTGGGTGTAGTTCGGGTCGACCGTGTCCAGTTGCGTGTACAACATAATATCGTCTGCGTAGACGTGGTATTTGATATTATGCCGTTGAAAAATTTTGCAGAGTGGTTGCATATACACATTGAACAGGAGCGCAGAGAGGGCCGAGCCCTGTGGTATGCCCTGAGTTTGTGTGAAAGGTTCTGCCTTTTCCCCATTGAACTGTACCTGTTGCATTCTATTCGATATGTACGAAGTGAACCATTTTAGTGGGACTTAGGTTTCATCATAAATTATCCAAAGTCACATCTTGCTCCATCTCAAAATCTAGAGTTCATAGGAGCTCGACTGGACACAATCCAGGCACGAGCTTTCCTACCAGTCGATAGACATCTTCAACTAACTACCCTGGCCACCCAGGTCCAACAGCAAACATCAATAATGGCCAGGACCTTCCTACGCTTACTAGGCTACATGGCCTTGAGATTCCATGTCGTACCCCATACCCGTCTTTGCTTCAGTCTTTACTAAGGAAGATGTAGGGATGTTACCCATGACTGAAGTGGTATTTAAAGGTGCGGAAGAATTGAAGGAAATATCGATACATCGGGAAGATGTATTACAACTATTAGATAAGCTGAAGAGTAGCAAATCACCTGGGCCGGATGGTATACATCCAAGGGTGTTGAAAGAACTGAAATACGAGATTGCAGACCTGCTATTAGTAATCTGTGAACTATCATTAAAATCATCTCTAATACCTGAAGATTGGAGGATCGCCAATGTAACACCAATTTTTAAAAAGGGTTCCAGGGGTGATCCGGGAAACTACAGACCGGTGAGCCTGACATCAGTACCGGGAAAAATGGTAGAAGCCATCATAAAGAATAAAATTACTCAGCATGTAGATAGTCATGACCTAATGGGAGACAGCCAACATGGCTTTAGACAAGGAAGATCTTGTCTTACTAATCTGTTATGTTTTTTTGAAGGAGTGAATAATCAGGTGGACAAAGGTGAGTCGGTTGATATTGTGTATCTGGACTTTCAGAAAGCCTTTGACAAGGTCCCTCATCAGAGACTTATGGCAAAACTAAAGAGTCATGGGATAGGAGGCAGTGTACTATTGCGGATCAGGAACTGCTTAAAAGATAGAAAGCAGAGGGTAGGGCTAAATGGCCAATTTTCCCAATGGAGAAAGGTGATGTACCCCAGGGATCTGTGCTGGGTCCGCTGCTTTTTGACATATTCATAAATGACCTGGAAAGTGGAATAACGAGTGAGGTTATCAAATTTGCAGATGACACAAAACTATTTAAAGTTGTTAAAACCCAAGAGGATTGTGGAAAATTGCAAGAGGATCTTGATAAATTGGAAGACTGGGCATCAAAATGGCAGATGAAATTTAATGTGGACAAGTGCAAGATTATGCACCTAGAGAAGAACAACCCAAACTATGGTTACACGATGCAAGGTTCCACATTAGGAACCACCACCCAGGAAAAAGATTTAGGCGTCATTGTGGATACCATGTTAAAACCCTCGGCCCAGTGTGCAGCGGCGGCCAAGAGAGCAAATAGAATGCTAGGAATGATAAGGAAAGGAATGGAAAATAAAACAAAAGATATTATAATGCCTCTATATCGTTCCATGGTGAGACCGCACCTTGAATATTGTGTGCAATTCTGGTCGCTGTATCTTAAAAAGGATATAGCAATTTTAGAAAAGGTTCTGAGAAGAGCCACCAAAATGGTAAAGGGGATGGAAGGATACTCCTATGAAGAAAGGCTAAAAAGGTTAGGGCTCTTTAACCTGGAAAAGAGACGGCTGAGGGGAGATATGATAGAAGTCTATAAATTAATGAACGGAATGGAACGGGTAAACGTAGATCGATTGTTTACCTTATCAGAATATAGAAAGACTAGGGGACATGCAATGAAGCTACAGGGTAAACTATTTAAGACTAATAAAAGAAAATATTTTTTCACTCAACGTGTAATCAAACTCTGGAATTTGTTACCAGAGGATGTAGTAAAGGCTGGTAGTGTAGCTGGGTTTAAAAAAGGTTTGGACAAGTTCCTGGAGGAAAGGTCCATAAACCATTATTAAGAAGGGACCCAGGATATCAATGCTTGAACCAATACCAGCATTGTGGAACCTGTGTCCCTTGGGGAAACTGCTAGGTACATATGACCTAGATTGGCCACTGTTGGAAACAAAATACTGGGCTTGATGGACCTTGGTCTGACCCAGTATGGCATATCTTATGTTCTTAACATGAGAGTGGGACAATGGACTCTATCACAACAGTGGAATCAGGCCGCGGGCCACATTTCCGATCTCATCACCATTTCTCTTTTGGATGAGAACACCACGGAACCTCGTCGTAGGGCTACCTTTTCAAAAGTCTGCACCGCTGTATACCCTGACCACCAATGCATCAAAGCACGGTTGGGGGACTCACCTCAGTGGTCTCACAACCCAAGGCCTGTGGTCTGCTTGGGAACGCCCCTTCACATCAATCTCCTGGAACTCAGGGTAATCTTCAACACCATCCGTGTCTTCTCTCCCCACCTGGTGGGTCGCTCAGTTCTCATTCAGACAGACAACCAAGTGGCATGTTCTATATCAACAAACAGGGAGGAATAGGCTCTCGCCCCTTATGCAGAGAGGTGATATGCCTATGGACTGGGCAGTCTCTCGAGGAATTCACCTTCATGCAATATACCTACCAGGACCAGAGAATCCTTAGCTGATAGGCTAAGCTAAATTCTCCAGCCACACGAGTGGAGGCTGAAGCCTCAGGTTCTCACAATACTTGTTCCACCTGTGGGGGATGCCGCTACTCAATCTCTTTACTTCTCCTCGCAATGCCCAACTACCTAATTTTTGCTTCAGGATTCCATCTCCTCACAGAGAGAGCTTGAATGCTTTTCTCCTCCACTGGGGTTTTGCTGTATGCTTTTACTCCTCTCCCCCTCATTGCAAAAACACTATTCAAACTCCGAGCCAACAAAGAAACAATGATCCTCATTGCTCCTTTCTGGCCCAGACAACCTTGGTTTCCTCCTCTTCTTCAACTAGCTCAAGTGCCTCCCCTCAGGATGGGTTATGCACCCACCCTCCTCACTCAAGAGCAGGGACTCTCCTGCACCCCAGTCTCCAAACTCTTTGCTTCACGGCCTGGCTGCTGAGCGCTTTGTCCCTCTCATGCTTAGGACTTCAAAATAATGTTTTATGTGTTCTACTTCCAGGAAAGATTCAACCAGGCGGTCTTACTCTTTCAAGTGGCGCTGTGGTGTTTGCAGAGAACACTAGATCCTCTCGCATGTCCAGTTCTGAATCTTCTCTAATACCTGCTCCATTTGTCCTTGGGTCTTAAGATCAACTCCGTATGAGTACACTTATGCGCCATTGCTGCTTCTCACCATACCTCAGAGAATCGCCCTATCTCGGCGCACCCCTTAGCGGCCAGATTCATGCGGGGTCAGCTCTTAATCAAGCCGCCTCTCTGTCCACCACCCATGACTTGGGATTTAAATGTTGTTCTTGCGCAGCTCATGCGCAGCCCCTTTGAACCTCTAACATTGGCTTCTTTAAAGTTCTTAACATGGAAAGTCCTCTTCCTGGTTGCAGTAACTTCAGCCCGTAGGGTTAATGAGCTCCAGGCTCTGGTAGACTGTGCTCCATATTCCATATTCCACCATGATAAAGTTGTTCTCGAGGCACATCCTAAGTTCTTACCGAAGGTCGTCACTTCCTTCCATTTGAACCAGTCTATCTCACTGCCAACTTTCTATCCTAGGCCTCACAGCTCCTCTGCTGAGGTGAAGTTGCACACTGAATAGTCTGTGCCGGTGCTGGATATGACCCTGGTATTGAATATTAGGGTCGGCATTAAAGCAGCAACCACCAGCCACTTTAAGTGTGCTGGCTGCTGCCGCTGCTGCTGAATATTGACACCTAAATTACAGCCAGACATCTAGTTGGTTTTATATTGAATTTTGTTAATGAATAAAATCAAGTTGTTTCATCAGAAAAATAAAATACAACTCAACAAAAATCTTCTTTAAAGTTTATCTTTGTAGGCTTTTTGTAGTTTATTTCTTTTTTTGAGAAGAATCACAAGAGAGGAGTCTAAAGAGTCTAACTTGTTCAGCTGCAAGTACTCTTAGGGCTATGTTTACTAAACAGTGGTAGCGGCCTCCTTGTGAATTCAATGGGGCCGTGGTTCCGATATTGCATGGAAGCCGCTACCGCTCTTTAGTAAACATACCCCTTAAAACTAAATTACAGGTATTATTTATTTTATTTATTTAAAAACTTTTATACCATTGTATCTACCAGTCACAGCAGTTTACATAGAACAGTAGTAACAAGGAATGTTAACTTTACATAGAACATGTTTTGGATGGTCTACTAGACTAAAACTCTATAACGCTGAACATTATAAACAAAAGATTAGCGTGGTAGTGCATCAAGTATGCTTTGTGAAGAGTGATAGCTGGTTCAATGACTGTGTCCTGTAGCTGCTAGCAAGTAGTTTCTGTGTACTTTTATCATAATTAGAGGTGTCACCTCATCAGTGAAGAGAATACTTATGCTTAAAAAGAAACTATTATCTTTACATCTCCCTTTGAGATGTACCACTTTAGTCTTTGGGAAAAATAACCTTTTAGTGTGTCTTCATTCATTTTGTGTGCACCTGTTTTGTTTAGATCACAGACATACTTCTATTTTAGGTGAGCTTGCCGTTTCACTTTGGGCAACTGCTTGTTTTGAGATTAATTAACAGAAAAGAAAACCCATGTAATAAGAAAACAGGTATTTTGCTATTCAGGGATGATTAGAGAAGGTATGACCCTAATCTCCAAGAACAAGCAGGAATGTAGTCTTCACATAGGGTATCGTCGGTACCGACGGAGCCCTTACAGGAACGTTCCCAAGCGTCCAATAGGAAAGCTTTTGGGAGCATCCCACAGCGCATGCGTGCTGGCTTCCCGCCTCTGTACCTCTCTCACTTCAGTTCTTTGTTTTCCGCGGAGCTGACAGGACATGGTACCCTGTCACCGCAGAAAATTTACCTTTATTTCTTGTTTTTTGTGGTCGCGTCTTCCTTCATTCAATGCCTACCGGTACCACCGGTTCTCCTCTTCTTCTTTCCTTAAAAAAAAACAAAACTTGTATTTCTTCAGGGATCTTTCCCTGCTTCTGGTACTAGGCACCATTTTTGGCACTAGGCCCATTTTTCTTCAAGCATGGAGAAACCAGCTAGTGGTTTCAAAAAATGCTCAAAATGTGGCGGTACCATTTCCGTCACCAACACTCATGATTGGTGTCTAAAATGTTTAGGTCCTTAACATTGTCCAACGAAGTGTCTCTCCTGCACGAGGATGACCAAAAGGGGCCTGCAGAATAGAGCTGCAAAACTCGGTACCCTTTTTGCCACTGACACGATGTCAGTTGCATCGACGTCTTCCAGGGCTTCATCTTCCTCCGATGGATCTCAGATAACCAAATTGAAGTCTTCTAAGACTAGCCGGTCCTTGAAGCGTAAATCTTCTTCAAAGTATCGAGATGCCACTGGCGTTTCCCTCGAGGATACTTCACCGGCAAAACAGTCCTGGCGGGAGTCTTCAGGCTCCAAAGCACTAACGGGCTCCAGGATGTTCCAGAGGCCTCCACCTCTGTGGAACTACTGGTGCCATGTTCTTGGGTCATAGCCACTTCCATCGGTACCGGTACCCAGGCATCGGCAGGAGCGATGGGTCACAGAATCCTCGCTATCGAACGCAGTCTAGTGGCCCTCTTAGCGGCTTCGGTACCACTAAGACTGCAACAGACAGTTCAACATGTATCGGTACTGACATCGGTACCGGTACCGACAGTACCTGCTTCGACAGGACTACTTCCCCCTATGCCGATCTCCGGTATCGGGGATCAGGAACCGAGGCAATGCGGTACCGACTTCGAGCGGTCCCAATATCATGCGTTACAGGAGCACCCGGTGCTCGAGTCTTCCGATTTTGATGACTCTGATGATAATACTGGCACCAGAGCGAATCTATTAGAAGATTCGGTTCCTTCTCTTCAACGCAGAATGTCTCCTCCAGAGGATATGTCCTTCCAGGATTTCATACGTGATTTAGCAAAGGGTGTTGCAATCACTGTGATTCCAGAAAAGGAACCTAGGGTAGAAGAATTAAGAATTCTACAATACCCTATGGCTCCCAAAGAAGCGGCTATGCTTCCCATTCACAAGATCTTACATGATCTAATGTTGCGAATGTGGGAAACTCCTTTAACAATATCTTCACATTCCCGACGCCTTGACACTGTGTACCGAGTGCCAAGTTGTCCTGGTTTTCAAAAAACTCAGTTACCACACCATTCAATGGTAGTGGAATCGGCCATGCGAAGGATCAAGAGTGCTAAAACACATTCTTCTAATCCTCCAGGCCGTGAATCCAGGACTCTTGATGCCTTTGGCCGTCGATGCTTTCAATCCTCCATGCTAGGAGCCAGGATCCGTTCCTTCATTCTTTATATGGGAATGTTCCTGGAAGAAGTTACAAAAGACTTAGAGCTCCTTAGTCCTTGTGTTTCTGAGGAAAAAAGAGCAGACTACCTTATTCTGGTGAAGCATTCCCAGAATGTCTCAAAATTCATGAACCGTGCTACCTTTGATTGCTTTGAATGTATTAGCTGAACCTCTGCTATATCCATAGGAGCACGTCGTATTGCTTGGCTTCAAGCATCAGACTTAGAACAGTGGGTGAAAGAAAAGCTGGGAAACATTCCTTGCACAGGAGAAAATCTCTTTGGCAAGGACTGGCAGGTTAAGGGTAATCAGCTTGAATCTGACAATACTACTTTAAACAGATTGTCAAAGTCTACAGTCAACCCATCAAAGAAGAAAATATTTAAAAAAACCTTTTTCAGTAAGAAAAAGAAGCCTTACCAATCTTACACCCATCAAACTCACTGTCCGCTCCATGTTCCCCAGAAGGGGCAACAACAGAACAGACAGCAAAGAAAGCCGCAAGCTCAAAAAGCTCAACTGGCTCAACAGAGCCAACCCCCTCAGGGTCTTTGACTTCTATCTAGAGAACTTAGTCATTCTGCCCCTTTAAAGGTCCAGAACCCTTGACCTTTCCAGGAAGACTATGCTTTTTTGCCAAAAGATGGCAACAAATAACATCAGAAAATTGGACTCTGTCCATTGTACAACTGGGGTGGAAGCTTCATTTTCTCAACTTGCCCCCACCTACAATAACAAAACAGTTCAATTTTCAGGGCCCTGCGACCGACCTCTTGTAGCAGGAGGTCATATCACTTCTAGCTCAAGGAGCAATCGAAGAAGTACCCATTCCCAAACAGGGGACAGAGTTTCACTCCCCCTACTTTCTTATTCCAAAGAAGACAGGGGGACAAGACCTATATTAGACCTCAGGGAATTAAACAAATATTTGTTCCAAGAAAAGTTCAAAATAATCTCCCTCAGAACACTTTTACCATACCTCCAAAGTCAGGACCGGCTATGTTCTCTAGATCTAAGAGATGCATACACGCATATTCTCATCCACTCAGATCACAGGAAGTTCCTTCGATTCCTGGTCCAAGGAAGACACTTCCAGTACAGAGTTCTTCCCTTTGGACTAGCCTCTGCTCCAAGAGTCTTCACAAAATGCATGGCAGTGGTAGCAGCATTTATGAGGACTGTGGGAATATTCGTCTTCCCTTACTTAGACGATTGGCTCATTCGAGCATCGACAGCTCCAGAGGCCAGCTTCGCTCTCTCTCTCGAGCAATGAGAATTCTTCAATACTTGGGGCTGGTCATAAACCTCCCAAAATCTCATCTCACCCCCTCTCAATATCTAGAATTCACAGGGGCTCGTCTAGACACACGGCAGTCAAGGGCTTTCCTGCCCCAGCCACGCTGTCTGCGTATAATACAACTGGCATCTCAAGCATCTATGAAGGTATTCCTTACTGCTCGGGAGATGCTTCAACTGCTGGGAGCATGGCATCCACTGTCCATGTGGTTCCCTATGCTCGCCTCCACATGCGAGCAGCCCAGTGGACCCTTTCTTCTCAGTGGTCACAAGCCTCGGGTCGACTAGCAGACAAAATCAGAACTACCACACGTCTGATTTCGTCGCTGCAATGGTGGCAATCCCTGGAAAACCTCCTTGTAGGCTCTCCTTTCCAGCAGCCTCTATGCCAAACCACTCTGACGACAGATGCGTCCAAGATGGGTTGGGAGGCCCACTTGCACGATCTCTCCACTCAGGGTCTTTGGACCTCACAGGAGGTTTCCCTTCACATAATCATCCTGGAGCTGAGAGCCATTTTCAATGCTATTCAAGTCTTTCAGGGCCATCTCAGCAACAAAACAGTTCAGGTCCAAACCGACAATCAGTTAGCTATGTTCTATGTGAACAAGCAAGGTTGAACAGGCTCTCTGTCGCTGTTCAACGAAGCTTTGCGAATCTGGGCCCTCGCCAGAGAGTTACAAATTCATCTGTTTGCGGTATACCTTCCAGGCATTCAAAACTTGTGGACAGACAAACTGAGTCGAATACTGCTGCCACACGACTGGTCCCCTCCACTCATACCAGCTTGCTCGCGTGTTTCGAATCTGGGGAACACCAGATATAGACCTCTTTGCAAGTCCACAGAATGCCAAACTTCCCCGATTCTGTTCCAGAATTCCGGCTCAAAACTGTCAGGCAAGAGATGCTTTCCTACTCCACTGGGGACAGGACTTCCTCTATGCCTTCCCACCCATTCCCCTCATTCCCAAGACTTTATTCAAACTTCAGAGAGACAGAGGCCATATGATACTCATAGCTCCACGTTGGCCATGGCAAACGTGGTATCCTCTTCTTCTGTGTGTCTCTCAAAACACTCCTATGGAGTTGGGGAATGCTCCAGATCTCCTGTCGCAGGAGGACGGATCTTTACTGCATCGCAATCCCCAGTCCCTACATCTCAGGGCCTGGTTACTGAAAGCCTAGAATTCCAGGATGTTAACCTTTCTCAACAATTAAAGGGTATCCTCCTGGCTTCCAGAAAACCTTTCACAAGACGTTCCTATGCTTTCAAGTGGAAAAGGTTCTCTATCTGGTGTTCACAAAAGGGACTTAACCCCCTTTTAATACCTGTAGAGTTGCTACTAGAGTATCTTCTACAATTATCAACTTCTGGTGTGAAGACCAATTCAGTTAGGGTCCATCTTAGTGCTATTGCTGCTTTTAATAAGCCTTTCGATGGGACAACCTATTTCCTCTCATCCACTTATATCAAGATTTATGAGAGGTCTACTTTTAACAAAACCTTCTATTAAACCACCACCGGTGGCATGGGATCTAAATCTTGTTCTTGGTCAGCTTATGAAACCGCCCTTTGAACCTTTAGCCACTTCAGACCTAAAGTTTCTTTCATGGAAAGTTATTTTCTTAATTGCCATCACTTCTGCAAGACGCATTAGTGAACTACAGGCGTTAGTAGCTGACCCTCCTTATACAAGGTTTCACCATGATAAAGTAGTCCTCAGGACTCATCCTCACTTTCTGCCAAAGGTGGTTTCGCCTTTTCATTTAAACCAGTCGGTTTATCTTCCTATATTCTTCCCTAGGCCTCATGCCTCCAGTGCGGAAAGGAATCTTCACACATTAGTTTGTAAAAGAGCCTTGGCTTTTTTTATCTCCAAAGAACTAAGCCACATAGAAAATCTTCTCAGCTTTTTGTGCCTTTTGACTCTAGTCATTTGGGACTTCCAGTTTCTAAAAGAACTCTGTCAAATTGGATTGCAGATTGCATATCCTATACATATCAGAGTAAGGGACTTTCTCTCGAAGGCCATGTCACGGCTCACAATGTGAGAGCAATGGCAGCCTCAACGGCTAACCTTCATTCTGTCTCTATTGATGACATCTGCAAAGGAGCCACTTGGACTTCGATACATTCCTTCACAGCCCACTATTGCTTAGACAAGGACTCCCGTCGGGATGCCTCGTTTGGCCAGGCTGTTCTACAACATCTCTTCCATACTTAATACAACTCCTACCCACCATCCACAGTTTGGATGCCAGAGGTCCATGGGAGGTAGCATGACCCATCTCACCTGGGTTTGCAGCTAGCTGGGGTCACCCCTTTGGCATCTTTCAGCTGGGGAGTCCCCATATGTGAAGACTACATTTCTGCTTGTTCCTGGAGATAGCGTAGTTACTCACCTGTAACAGGTGATGTCCGGGAACAGCAGGAATTTAATCTTCACAACCCACCCACCTCCCCTAGGAGTTGTCTCTATCTCTCTCTTTCTCTACTTCTCTCCTTTGGTCTCAGCTATAAACTCAGCTGAAGTGAGCGAGGTACAGAGGCGGGAAGGCAGCACACATGCACTGTAGGATGCTCCCAAAAGCTTTCCTATTGGACGCTGGGGAGCGTTCCCGCACGTGCTCTATCGGTACCGACGATACCCATATGTGAAGACTAAATTCCTGCTGTTCACGGAGTGGTGAGTAACTACGCTTTCTTTGTGATTAGATTCAACTTTTTTAAGTTTTTAGATTAAGTAGTTTAGCAGTTAGTTTTTAGTATTTACAAGTAAAATTAAAACCTGCGACCATTATTATAATGGGAGTGCAAGGGGAAGGTAAGTGGTACAATATCAAGTATATTCAAATAACCAAGTGCTATTTGGTGACACTTGAGTAAAACCATATGTATGCATCTAAGTAGAAATGTGTTCTTAAAAAAAAAGGAGGATCATTTGTTTACAATAAATTAGGATGTTCAGTTTCCTGACATAAATTTGTTTTGTTGGAACATATAATGTTTCTTTGTGGACAAGCAAGGCAAGCCCTCACATTTTGGTGATTTCACCAATAGAGCCTGTGCATGAACTTCTCCAGCTACCATTTCACATGCTTTTAGAAAGTTTTCTGCACATTTGCACCCATTCGTGCCTGCCATCGCTGTACCTGAGGGCTCAATCTTTATTTTTCTGTGGATCCTGACACATCGTTCTTTCGAGTGCTGTGATTTTCTTCTGCTTTGTGAACATTATTGTACTTAACATTCTCTGTGACCAAGCAGGAAGTGAGTTCTCACATATGGGTAATTTCACCGATGGAGCCCGCGTGGGAATATTTCCCAGCTTCCAAAGGAAGCTGTTGGAATGTACGCCACACATGGTGCTGGTCCTCCCGCCCAAAGGAGCCATCTTACCTCAGTCTTCTGTTTTCCGCGTTGCCTTTCATACATCCGTCTGAATCCCGGAGATAAGTTGATTTTTTTACCTTTGGTATTTTGCCTTTCCGGTACAGTCTTGTCTCAATGCTCGTCACACTTCTCGCCTTTGTCAGTCCTGACAGCTCTCGATGGCTCAGTGCCGTATTTTTTGGGGGGGGTTCTTTTCTTTTTCAGTGCGCGGGGTTTTTTTTCATGTCTCCCTGCTCTGATACTTCCTTGTCCCCAAAAAGACAGGCAGTTTCCTCCCCATTCTGGATCTTCGCAATCTAAATCGCTTCCTTGTCAGAGAGAAGTTCAAGATGGTATCCCTTGGAACGCTGCTGCCCTACCTCCAGTGGGGGGTGACTGTGCTTCTTTATTCTAAAAGATGCCTATACCCACATCCTCATTCACCCCCTTCACCGACAATACCTCTGCTTCATCATCAGCGACAGACCCTAACAAATGTAGAGTTCTCCCTTCGAACTAGTGTCCGCTCCCAGAATTTTCACAAAGCGCCTAGCGATCGTAGACACTTTTCTCCACATGCAGGGAATTTTCATCTTCTCTCACCTGGATGACTGGTTGGTGAGGGGCAGCTCTCTGGATGAAGTTCGCCAGGCCACACAGCATACCATCCAGGTCTTGGAGCAGCTGGGCTATCTATTCAACTAACCAAAGTCCCACCTGCAACCTGCTCAGTGCCCCGAGTTCATTGGGGCTCTCCTCGATACTTCGGTTGCCAGGGCATATTCCCCTACAGACCAGGCCCACCGACTTGTCTCTCTGGTGCACCAGGTTTAGTGCTGATGGTGTCTACTCGCCAAATTTGCTGGGTCACTTGGCTTCCATGTCCATGTCACTTCATTCACCTGCCTGATTATGCAGTAAGCACAGTGGACCCTCTACACTCAGTAGCATCAGGCATTTGGCTGCCTCTCCGACAGGGTGCGCGTAACTCCACCACTACTCGACTCTCTCCCATGATGGCGGTAGTCAGTGCATGCTCTAGCGGAGCTGCCCTTCCAAGCGCCCCACGCCACCATATTCTGAGGACAGATGCCTCCAAGCTTGGCTGAGGAGCTCATCTCGGCAGTCTCTGCACAAAGGCCTCTGGTCGGAGGGTGAGAGCCTCCACCAGATAAACGTCCTTGAAATTTGAACCATTGCAAATGCGCTGCGGGCCTTCTGGACACAGCTGGCCGGCCATGTCATTCTCATACAAACCGACAACCAAGTAGCGATGCTCTACATCTACAAGCAAGGAGGTGCGGGCTTGTAGCTCCTCTTTTGGGAGACAGTCTGGCTCTGGAAGTTTGCTGTGAAGCACCAGATGCTTCTCCGAGCAGTATATCTCCCAAAAGAGGACAGTGCCTTAGCAGACAAGCTCAGCAGTGTCCTGTAACTGCATGAGTGGGCTCTTGACCCCCTGGTGGTCCGCAGGATCATTCAGATGTGGGGCACACCCACTATGGATCTCTTTGCATCTCCTCTGAATGCCCAGCTACTGCTGTTTTGCTCCAGGATGCCCTGTCCCAGTCTGGTGGCTTTCAATGCCTTCCTTCTGGATTGAAGCAAGGGCCTACTCCCCTCGTGGCCAAGACACTCTTGAAGGTCTAAGCAGATGGGATCTCCTTGATACTCATTGCCCCATGGTGGCCCTGGCTACCATGGTACACCTTGTTACTACAGCTGTCTCGAGCACGGCACCTTTGCCTGGGCTGTGCCCCAGATCTCCTCTCGCAGGAAGATGACACCCAACTACATCCCACCTTCACTCCCTATCGCTCACAGCTTGGCTGCTGAGCAGGTGGCTCTGGAGGAGTTCCATCTGTCCATAGATGTCAACAGCATTCTCCTTGGCATCTCACAAGGATTCCACCAGGAAGATGTATGCCTTCAAGTGGCACAGATTTTTACTCTGGTGTGCAGACTGGACCCTCAACCCCTTTACTTGCTTGATGGACGTGGTGCTAACTTGCTTTATCTCTCCAGCTCTGGACTGAAGTCTAACCTCTCAGGGTACACCTGAGTGCTCTTGCAGCATATCACCACAGTGTTGTTGATTGACCTCATTCTGCTCATCCAGTCATAGGATGCTTTATGCAGGGCCTTCTACTTTCTCGTCACCCTATTCAGCCACCGCCAGTGGCGTGGGATCGTAATGTCATCTTGGGATAGCTGCTCTCAGCAACCTTTGAGCCACTGGCCACCTGTCTGTTCAAGTTCCTTTCCTAGAAAGTTATCTTTTTGGTGGCGCTTACTTCAGCGTGCAAAATCAGTGAGTTGCAGCTGCTTGTAGTGCACTCACCTCATACCAGGTTCTACAAAAATATAGTGGTGCTACACCCTTATCCTAAGTCTCTCCCTTAGGTGGTTTCAGCATTCTACCTAAATCATTCTGTGGTACTACCCACTTTTTTCCACATGACCTCATGGCTCCAGGGCAGAGGCCTCTCTCCATACTTTGGGCAGTAAGAGAGCGCTCTCTTTTATCTTGAATGGACAAAGCCCCATCATCGTTCTACTCGGCTGTTTGTTTCCTACGACCCCAACAGGCTTTGGGTCACTGTTTCTAAGTGCACCCTCTCCATCTCTTTTGCTTCTGTCCAGGTTGAGCTTACGTTGGAGCGTCATGTAATGGCACATAATGTTTGCGCTATGGCAGCCTCAGTGGCTCACTTAAGCTCCATCTCCACAGTGTAGATTTGTAGGGCTGCTACATGGTCATCAGTCTACACCTGTGTAGCCCACTACTGCTTGGATAAGGATTCCCGGCGTGACATCACATTTGGCCAAGCCATACTCCGGCACCTCTTTGGGAATTAATGCAACTACTTCCATACGTCCCTTCTGTCTGTCCAGGCTACTGGAGAGTCGACTGTTGTTTGATGCCTGAGGTTGGTGTTGATTCTCGGAACCTCAGCGTTTCCCACTGTTTTCTTGGTTCATTTTTCTGGTTGCCCGATTGGGCTGTCTACAGGATTTTTCGGTAGCCTGTAACTGGGGAGTCCCATATGTAAGGACTGACTTCCTGCTTGGTCCCGGAGAAAATGTAGCCCTCACTACCCTCCCTCTTCCCTGTGGAGTTGTGTTCTTTTTGGGCTTCATTAAGCTATGTCATCATATTGAGGTAAGAGGACTCCTTCAGGCAGGAAGACCTGCACGCATTGGTGGAGTACATTCCAAAAGTTTCCTTTGGAAGCTGGGAAGTGTTCCCACACAGGCTCCGTTTGTGACATCCATATGTGAGGACTGATTCCTGCTGTTCCCAGAGAACATCTAATATAGGTGAGTAACTATGCTTTTTCCTGCCCTGCCACTGCAATTTTCCTTCTCCCCCACCCCCTTCTCATTCCTTAGTGCTGTTTTCATCGTTTTTTAGTTTTCCTTTATATTTCCTCCAACACTGCATAGGCTTCATTTAGATCTGAGGCGCACTCAGTCGGGATTACATTTTTTTTTATTTTCATTCATTGAGCTGTTTGACTTCACTTTGGCTATTTTTCTGCCTGATAAGTCACAGCAGCTTGCTAGCGGGTTTAAAAAGTGCACCCGATGTTCTAGGACCATGTCCATCATGCATTCCAATAAATGGTGCCTACACTGTCTGGGGCTGGACCATAACCCCCTTTTTTTTTTAAATTCTGTTCCCATATGACAGAGGAATTTAGAGTCACCAAGAGAAGTGTTCACATGTTTTTGGCACTCAAAAGACTGGCCTATGGGCATCCATGGACCCAGGAGTTGCACCAGATGCTGGCAATGTATTGGCATCGTAGTGCTTGAGTTCTCATAGAAAGCTGAATCAGTAGGGACAGCAGGCATAACTTCCCTACCAGTTCCACCCTGAAAAAGAGGAAGGATTTATCCTTGACATCAGTGGCATTGAGGACAGCTGATTTTGAGCATCAGGCAGAGGCTTTGAAGCATCACCATCTGAGTTTGTTGGAGTACGACGCTAAGACGCTAACAGAACCCTGGTACACACCACCGTTGCACAAAATGAAAAAGGATTTAAGAAAATTGGAGAGAAAATGGAGACAAACTAAGGCTGATCTGCACAAGATGGAATACCTGGAGCTCCTAGCCAAATACAAAAATGAGATCAACCTTGCCAAAAAAGCGCACCACACCAAAGTACTCAACAAGGCTATTAACAGACCCAGAGAGCTGTTTGAGCTAGTCAAGTCGCTCACGAAGTCCTTGCCGGAACATGACTGCAATGGAAAAATAAAGGCCCAAGACCTGGCGGATCACTATGCTATCAAACTAAATCCCCCTATCCTGACTCTCCAATCGCAGAACGTGATCACTACGTGCCACAAGCAGACAAACAGCAAGAACCCAAGCTGTAAACCGAAAGAAGGATGGTCTACTTTCCAGATAACTGACGAAAGACTCATCATAAATACCATCTCAAACCTTAATACAACAACCTCGCGTCTAGATCCTTGTCCAGCAGAATGGATCAAATCTACTAAGCAGGAAATTGCCCATCTGATAACGCACATAGTAAATCAATCTCTGCAGCAAGGTATCATACCCGCCCAACTTAAAAGATTTCTAATTAGGCCTATATTAAAGAATAAAACTCTCAACAAAGAAGATCCAACCTCCTACAGGCTGATATCAAGCATATCCTTCCTTGCAAAGATTATCGAGAAAGTAACCCAACAGCAATTGCAGGACCACCTAGACGAAAACAAAATCCTTGACGACCATCAATACGGTTTCAGACCGCACCATGGAGTGGAAACCCTACTCATAGCGCTTCTAGACAACCTCATCAAGGGTCTGGAAAACAAAAGCAAGATGTTCATACTCATATTCATAGATATATCAGCAGCGTTTGACACAGTACATCATCAAACACTCTTGCGAAGACTTTCGACCATAGGTATAGCAGGAACACCGTTAAAGTGGTTCGAGTCCTACTTAACAAATAGAATGCAACAGGTACGCTTCAATAACGAGCAAGCAAAGCCTTTCCCCCAAACCCAAGGAATACCTCAGGGCTCAGCTATTCTCCTCCCTGCTATTCAACGTTTACATCCAGCCAGTTTGTACGATTTTCCAAAAGCACAGCATCAGCTACCACTTATACGCAGATGACATCATGATGTACACACAACTTGATATAAACAATCCTAATTTCAACCAAATAGAAGAATGCCTACGTGAAATGCAAAATTGGCTCCAATGCAACAATATGTCGATAAACCACAAAAAAACTGAAGTGATGTTCATATCAGGAAAACAAGACTTCAAACCTCCTGCTACAATCACCCTGAACAACAACACCTATCACTCTAAAAATGAGATCAAATATCTAGGAGTACTAATTGATGCTAACATAAAAATGGACAAACACCTCCGGATAACCAACAGAGCAATATTTCACAAGCTGAGAGTTCTACAACCCCTACGCAGCATAATTGACCACACGGACGTCAGAACAGTAGCTCAGGCGCTCATCATTCCCCACTTTGACTACTGTAATGCCATCTTGCAAGGTCTACCGAAAAAACCGTAAACATCCTACAAATGGCACAAAATGTATCAGCCAGGATTATCATGAATAAGAAACTGATAGATCACATTACACCAGTCCTAATTGAGCTTCACTGGCTCCCCATCCCTGCACGAATAATATACAAAATACTGGTAACAACATTCAAAATCATTCACAAAATATCCCCCTCATTCCTCGATAACCTCATCACCACTCAGCCCCCCAACAGATGCCGACGGACTGCTAACCTGAACACACTCTGCATTCCTAGCAGTATAAGAGCAGTCAAAGAACGGACGAGCAACCGGGCATACACGTACGCTGCACCCATGCTCTGGAACCAGCTGCCTCATGAGATACGCCTGATCAAAGACCTACAGGACTTCAGAAAAAAGCTTAAAACCCACCTGTTCCAATCACATTACGGCATCACCTAGGCAGATTCAACCATTATCTTTGCCCACTTTGCCTACCTACCTCCTTAGCACATGGGACATAGAAATCTATTTCATCGATATCTCACATCTATGGTGATTTAAAATGTTTATATGTATATATTCACTGTTAATACGATTGCATATTTGGCGATGTAATGTATAACTGTAATTTATGTTGATCAAACTGTAATTTATCTGGTTGCTCAAATGTATAATTGTAATTTATGTGGTTGATGTGCACCCCTCCCTCAAATCAGACTGTAATCTTAAATTGTTCTGTACATACTCCCTTGTTTTTTCCACCAATAGACCGCTGCTGATCGCTGGAAGTAGCGGCATACAAATATATACCAAATAAATAAAATAAGAGCATGAGGATTCAAGTCATACCGAGACCCTAGAAGCAGCCCCAGCATGAGGACAGCTTATCCTCCATGGATTTAGAGGGGCTGCATAGACTCTGAGGGTCTTTAACCAGCTGGCTTGTTCTCCCTTTAAGATCCCAAAGCCATTGATCTAAACTGCCAAATGCCCCATTTGTCTTTGCACATGTCAGCCCTCGAGAGTGGCTAAGAGAATGAAGGAAAATCTCATGCACAAGCTTCACATGTGGGAGATGCTGTCTCAGATGCCTCCCTTGCAGTAACATTGTGCTATCGAGCCGATACTAAAGACTCTCTGACTGTGGGAGATGGATCATCATTGAGAACCTTAAGAGGCCTCAACACTGGCTGATATCTCTATCAACTGCATCAGGAGAGAGTTGATCCCCAAGGCATCAAAACTGATCTCCAGGAACAAGCAGGAATGTAGTCTCCATATATGGGTGACATCAGTACCGACGGAGCCCAAACAGGAACACTCCCCAGCGTGCAATTGGAAAGCTTTTAGGAGAACTCCACTGCGCCTGCGCAACTGCCTTCCTGCCTTCCCAGCTCCCTCTTTTCAGTTCTTCGTTTTCCGTGGAGCCAGCAAGAAGCAAATCCTGTCACAGCAGAAAAACTTCTCTTTTTGTGAATAAGACTTCTGCCTTCCCGTCGACGTCAGTACCATTGAAGACGGTTCCCTTATTCTTTTCTTTTAACTGTTAGTTTTTCCTTTAAAAAAACAAAACAAAACAAACCTCAGGTGTCTCGACACTCTCTTAGGCCTTAAGCCTACCATAGCATCCCCATCCTTCGAAGGCATGGAGAAACCAACTAGTGGTTTCAAAAAATGTTTTAAGTATGCCATGACTGGTGTTTAAAATGCCTCAGCCCAGACCACCAGCCAAAAGATTGTCCCCACTGTCAGAAAATGACACAGCGAGGCCTGCAGAACCGGGCTTATAAATTTGGGACACTAATCGCCTTGGACGCGGTATCATTGGTGTACACTTTGTTGAGGGCCTCATCCTCCTCTCATGGATCCCCAGGTATCCTCAAAGTCTAAGCACAAGTCTGCATCGAAGCAGGACACGATCTCCAGGGGTAGATCTCGCTCAAAGTATCAAGATCCCTTGGGCGTTGCATCGGAGGTGGATCGGCCTGCCAAACAGCCCCAGCAGAAGGCCCTGTCCCCCAAACCCACAGAGGGGCATCAGGATGCTTCTGAGGCCTTGACCTCCAGAGAGCTATTGGTGCCATGCTCTGGGAGAGGTACCCACGAATGATACTCAAGCATTGGCCTAGGAGTGGCCTAGTGGTTAGGACAAGGTACGGCAATCTCAGGCCGGAGGGACTGGGATTTCTAGTCCTATAGGTACTCCTTGTAGTCTTGGGCAAGCCACTTAACCCTCCATTGCCCATGTTCCCTGTAAGTATTAGCGTATGTGTGTCATATCCCCTCGTGTTAAATGTATCTCCCAATTGACCGCTTTGACCTGGTGAAAAGCGGGATATAAATACAGCTAAATAAATACAGCTAAATAAATTGGCAACTTCGATAGACCAGCGCATATTGGCCATCGAGCGGAGCTTAGAAGCTCTCCTGGCAGCCTCGGTACCTATAAAGCCCTTGGCTCCAGGCACCGACCCGTCGAAACCGGTATCGGCATCAACACTAGTTGCTTGCATAACATCAGGGCTAATGCAGATGACTTCTACATCGCTGCCTCCCATAGCCTCCCTTGAAACCACTGATACTGGTGCCCAACCCAAACGGCTCACCGAGGTTGATACCTTGGAGCATTGGTACTGGCATCGAGCTTCGGGCAAATACCTTACTTGTCGATACTTTGAGTCTTCCACTTCCGATTCCAGCACTTCGGAGGTGGAGTCGCTCAATTCCTGGGGCCCCCGGGACCTTCCTTCAGACCCTTCCCCCCCACAGCAGTGACGCATGTCACTCCGGAAGACATGTCCTTCCAGGAATTCATTCGAGACCTAGCCAAAGATCTTTCCTTCAAAGTAACATCGGAGAAGGAACCAAGGGCGGAGGAATTGGAGATCCTCCAATACCCAATTGCACCCAAGATGTAACCACTTTGCCGGTGCACCACATCCTTCATGATCTTATGCTCTGTATGTGGGAGACTCCTCTGAGGGCCTCCCCTCACAGTCGATGCCTCAGTACCATGTATCGGGTACTGGAGTGTCCCAGCTTTCAAAAACCGCAGCTCCCCCACCATTCCATGGTAGTTGAATTGGCGATGCGCCGAATCAAAAACTCGAAGACCCACTTCTCTAACCTAGGTAGAGAATCAAGGACCCTCAATGCCTTTGGATGTCGATGCTTCCAGGCATCCATGCTCTCTCTGAGAGGATCAACTCCGATATCCTCTACATGGGAATGTTCCTCAAAGAGGTATCCAGGAATCTCAAAGCCTTTGCTCCTCTCCTCCCAGATGTCAAAAAAAACAAGTCAAGCATAGCCAAAATGTATCAAAGTTTATCAATGGGGCACCTTCGATGCTTTTGAATGCAGAAGTAGTGTCTCAGCAATATGCATTGGTGCCTGTAGAACTGCATGTCTTCAAGCTTCAGATCTCGTACAATGGGTTCAAGATAAGCTGGGCATACCTTGCACAGGTGAAAACCTTTTTGGCAAAGATTTGGCAAGATAAGGCATCTCAGTTAGTCAGAAAACACTACTCTAAAGAGACTGTCTAGAGCAACAGCTGACCCTGCTAGAAAAAAGGCAACTGCAAGGAAGTCTTTCTACAATAATAATAAGACATTCTACTCTTCTTATCCTCCTACATCTCAAGCACCATGGAAGAGGCAACAACCTCCTAAGCAGCATAAGAAGCCACAGGTGGCTAAACCATCAACCAGCTCCGCAGCCAGCACCTGGTTTTTGACTCTTTTCTAGAGAACATTGCTGCCCTGCCTCTGGAGGACCCCTTCCCCCTCTACATAGCAGGCAGATTGGTGTACTACGCCCACAGATGGCACCTCATCACCTCAGAGCAGTGGACACTAAACATAGTCTAGGAGGGGTACAGACTTCATCTGCAATCTCTTTCCCCTTCCACTTTCACGGGGGAATTTCAAATGCAACCCCCACTCACTGCTGTCCTGTAGGACAAGGTGTCTTCTCTTCTGTCTCAAGGCACCATAGAGATTGTCCTTACATCCCAGCAGGGAATGGGGTTCTACTCTCCGTGCTTTCTCATTCCAAAGAAAACCGGACGATAGAGGACTATTCTGGACCTCAGAAACCTCAACAAGTTTCTAGTCTGCAAAAAGTTCAAGATGATCTCTCTCAAACTCTTTCTTCCCTACTTCCAGAATCAGGACTGGCTCTGTTCTCTAGATTTAAAAGAAATGTACATATATCCTCATCCATCCACGTCATAGGTAATATCTATGCTTTCTCTTTCAGGGAACACATTATCAATACAGAGTATATTCCTTCGGACTTGCTTCTACCCCAAGAGTCTTCACAAAGTGCATGGCGGCCATAGACACATACCTACGGTCTCTGGGGATATTCATCTTCCCTTACTTAGATGACTGGTTCATAAAAGCAGACACTTCCCAGGAGGTACAGCTTTCCTTGCCGAAGCACATGGCCTGCTGCCGAGCCTTGCTGTCCCTGCTGCCACCGGAATCAGCGGCAGTGGAGTGCAACAGCGCAGCGCGACTCAGCACAGGAGGGGAAGGGTGGGATGGCTCGGCATGAGGGAGCAACAGGCCATGTGTGCCGAAACACATGGCCTGCTGCCCACAGAGATCTGCTGCTTATCCCACCTAATAGACAGGCTGGCCCTCGATAGAGGTCTATAAATTAATTAATGGAGTGGAACGGGTAAACGTAGATTGGTTGTTTACGCCACCAAAAAGTAGAAAGACTAGGGGACACACAATGAAGCTACAGTGTAACCCATTTAAGACTAATAAGAGAATATATTTTTTCACTCAACACATAATCAAACTCTGGAATTTGTTACCAAAGGATGTGGTAAAAGCTGTTGGTGTAGCTGGGTTTAAAAAAGGTTTAGACAAGTTTGTAGAGGAAATGTCCATAAACCATTATTAAAGAAGACCTGGGCAATCCACTGCTTACCCTGGCACAAACATTTTGGAATCTGTTTACCTTTTTGGGAACCTGTTAGGTATTTGTAACCTGGATTAGCCACTGTTGGAAACAGGATACTGGGCTTGATAGACCTTGGTCTGACCCAGTATGGCATTTCTTATGTTCATACTATCACAGTACTACAATTGGGATTTCTCATAAAGTTCCCAAAATCCCAGCTCACTCCAACTCAAAAGCTAGAGTTTATAGGAGCCCTTCTGGACACCCAACAGTCCAGGCGTTTCTGCCCCAGCTCCACTGTACTTGTCTAATTGTGCTAGTGTCCCAGACACTCCAACAGGACCATCTGAGCACCCGCAAAATGCTGCAGCTCCTCTGGCTCATGGCCTCTACACAGTACATGTCGTTCCCTATGCCTGATTGCATATGCGCACAGCTCAATGGACCTTTGCCTCCCAATGGACACAGGCCTTGGGCTGTCTCCGGGACAGGAGCCAAGTCTCTGCCCCTCTAACCACATCTCTTCAGTGGTGGTGTTCTCTAGAAAATCTTCTCGAAGGGTCACCTTTTCAGATGCCTCCACGTAAATGCACCCTGATGACGGATGCCTCCAAACTGCGTTGAGGAGCACACCTGGGCACCTGTCTACACAGGGGCTGTGGAGAATGCATGAGTTACGCCTCTAAATCAATCTTCTGGAACTTCATGTTATCTTGAATGCCCTCTGGGTGTTTCAGCACCACCTTAGGGCACAACAGGCCCTAGTAAGGACGGACAATCAGGTCGCCATATTCTATGTGAACAAACAGGGAGGAACAAGCTCATGGCGCTTCTGCAAGGAGACTCTTCACATATGGTCCTTTGCCATTTCTCATCAAATACACCTCCAAGGGGGGCGGAGCCTGGCTTTTGGTCAAGATGGATGTGTAAGAGCTGTGCTCCGGAGGGCAATAGTCAAGAATCCTGACTTCTGCAGTCATTAATCTAATAGTTCCTATTTACTTTGATACCATTCGATCCCGGATATGTCAGGCCCCAAGCCAACACGGCTGGATTACCAAATATCTCAAAACAACAGCACAAAGAGAATCAAAACGGAACCTCTCTCCCCTCACAAGATGGCGGTCATCTGAGATTGTCCTGAGACCTTGCAGGAACTTCTGGCTGAGATTCGGGCAGTCAAAGACTTGGTCAAATCTAATTGAGATACGCTGTGCACAATGCAGGAAGATATCAACGCCTTGGAAACTTCTTTGGAGTCAATTATGGCTCATTTGGAGAAGGTAGAGAACATGGTGGCATCGCATGGGGAGAGGCTCAAGGCCATTGAGAAGCAGGCTAAGTTGATTCGTTCACTGCAAAGAGAGGTGGAAGACGGTAACAATCGCTCTCGGAGGAACAACATAAGAATACTGGGAGTTCCTGGGGGAGCAGAGAGCTCTGATATGGTGTCCTTTTTGCAGGCCATGATTCCGAGTGTGTTAAAGGTGAAGTTTGCCATGCCATTCGAGATCGAGCACTCCCATCGAGTGCCTACTCAGTCCGTGGCTGAGGGAAAACGTCCATGCCCAGTCATCTTGAAAGTCTTGCGTTTTCAACAAGTTTTGCAAATAATGGGAGCAACCAGAGCACTTTCAACTTTGGAATATCAGGGACACAAGCTCCTGTTCTTCCCAGACTTTGCGAAGACGACGGTGGATCGGAGGAAGAGTTTTCTGGCGCTACGTCCACGCTTATTGCAGCTGCAGGCCCGTTTTGAGCTGCTTTTTCCTGCCCGCATGAGAGTCACGCTGCATAACCAGACCAAGACTTTTGATGATCCAGGGGAGTTATATGCATTTTTGGAAGACAGGGAGTCAACGGTGATGTGGTGAAATTTACCTTGCAGTTTTGTTTGCAAATGTTCTACGGCGCTTGCTATCATGGGCATTGGACTGGTCTGAGGTCGTGTAGTGGCGACTTATCCATGCAGAAGCGACATTCAATCATGCAGTATTGCTATACACTGTGACATTTATTCTGTCTCTTTTGAAGGAGCTCCAGGGTATTATCCTGGTCAAGATGTTTCTCCTGCTGTTTCTCTCTTTCTTCTTTTGTGTTCTGTGTTGTCTGTGATGTCTAAGGCGGTTGAGAGAGTAATGGGGCTTGGAAGAGCGCGATGGCCCTTATTTACTAGGTTGAGGTCTTCTAGGTCATAAACTGATTCGACGGGGGCTGCCCTGCCATACAGTTTTGGGTTTTGGGGACACTGTCTCTACTCTTGTTGCGGTTGGTGGGCAAGATGCAATACTTTAAGTGACAAAGAAGTGGGAATGTACTAGGTCATTTTGCTCTCCGTGTCTGTCTTGTCCTGGTGGGCTCACCTGCTAACTTTTGTGTGTTTTATAGCCCCCCTGGGTTTTGTGGTTTGTTTTTCAGAATTATGTGTTCTCACTGTGAGCGATCATGTGCAAGGGCTAGGGCTAAATTGTGTGGGGGGGGGGGGTTAGGTTTTCTCTTCTGGGCTATAAGTGCAGCTACCACTCTGAGGGCGTTTAAGGTGGTGTTCTACAATGTAAAACTATATGCTACGATTTGGTTTGTTTTTGCAACATTTGACTGTCAATCTTTGCTATACTGTCAGTATGTCTTCCTTTAAGGTGGTTTCGCTGAATGTTAAGGGCGTTAACAATCCCATTAAGAGGAAAAAGATTCTTCCATACGGTCGTAAAGAAAGTGCTGACATCTTACTGTTACAGGAGACACACTTGAATGTGAAGAAGTCGTTAAAACTAGATTTAAAACCCTTTTCTCTAGTGGCTCTTTCAGCTGTCAGTCATAAGAAAAATGGGGTAGCCATTTTAGTGAGGAAAGCTTTTTCCTCCATGGTTATACAAACTAGGTCTGATACTGATGGGCGGTGGACAGTGGCTGTCATCAAAATTGGATCCACTGAACTGGCCTTAATTAATATTTATGCTCCTAATATTGATTGCCCTACTTTCTTTTGCTCCATTGTGGCCTTGGCGCAGGAGGTGTCCAGATTTCCAACTATTGTGGGGGGAGACTTCAACCTCGTGCTAGAACCCTTGGTAGATAGGAGTCCAGTGAGAACCATTAGGGTTCCCAAGGCTCACCCGGTTCTTGTATCTTTAATGCAGGAATTGGGCTTGATAGACATATGGCGGTTGCAGCACCCTACGGACAAAGAAATTACTTTTTTATCTTCCTCATAACTCGTTATCACGTATAGACTTCTTCCTAGTCTCTAAGGGACTCTGTTCTAGATTTTTGTCTTAGAAATGCTACCAGTCTTTCTTACAAGTAAAATTTATCATCAAATTGATTCTGGTTCAATTCCTATGGAAAAATAAACCACCTAGAATTGCTCTTAGGAAACTTAAATCTAATAAAGAAGGGGGGGGGGTGAATTTCCCTGACTTTCAGGCCTATCACTGTGCTTTTTTGCTAAAGCAAGGTTCACGATGGGTGGAGGGGGCCATAGGTATACGTCCAATATGGCTTGACCTAGAAGAGAGATTAAGTGCTCCTTTCCTCTTAAATCTCCTTCCTGGCTGGGTGTCTTTCAGGAGGTTGAAGTCTCATAGGGTTATATCGGACACTCAGAAGGCTTTTCAACAGTTATCAAATGCAATTCCTAAGGAGGATTATCTATCGAAACTAATGCCCATCTGCCACAGTCCTTTTTTTTAAATTAATCAAAGTTCATTCGCATGGCAACAATGGTTTAGCAGGGGCATTTGGAGTGTTAGCCAACTGATAATGGATGGCAAGTGGCAACCTTTTGCTTCTTTACAAAGTGAATTTGATTTGCCTAAATCCCTATGCTTCCAGTTGATTCAGCTGAGGCATTGTATAGAGAAATCCCACTTGGATATTACATCATTGTCTGACGAATGGGGGTTCTTGAGTAAGATAGGTTCAGTGCATATGGCCTCTGGGGTGGCTTCTCACTACTATAAACTGGTGTTCAGAACAACAGTTCTCAGGCCATTGGTGTTCAACGAATCTGGGAACATGACACTGGGGACGTTCTTTCTCCGGAAACTTGGACAAAATTCTGGAGTAAGATAAACAGGGTTTCTCAGTCTGCCTCTATCTCACAAGCTTTGTACTGGGATAAGGCAGCTGGGAATGAGTGTTGGTCTTGTCGGGGAGATGTCGGCACTTTGAGGCATGTGGTGTATGATTGCCCTAACTTTCAGTCTTATTGGGTTTCAATATAGAATCACATTCAAGAGGTGCTGGGATTCAGGGCCACTCTCTCCTGGTCTGTGGTCGTTTTTCGGTCAGCAATTGACATCTTGTTACAGAGGGATTGTCGGTTTCTATTTGACTTCATGTTTGGAGTGGTCCTGCATCTCATTATTTCTAACTGGAAACATACAGCAGAGCTTAGTTGGCACGAATGGTGGAACCTCTTGTGCATATGCTGCAAATATGAGCAAATGCCACGGTGTGGTAGATCCCATATACCTTCCACATTTCTCAAGTTTCCCTTCAGAATTACATCTCCAAAGCACGATATGAGATACAATAAGGGGTCATTAGTCAAATCTTCTTGGGTTTTTTTTGTAGTGGAGTGTTTGGATGTTCCATAGCCCTTGTAGGCCTCTCAGGCCTTCAGCTGTTTTTTCTTTCTATATAGTCCTTGATGATCGCATGATGATGGAAGGGACAGGATGGTGTAGGCTGTGAATAGTCTTTTTTTTGTTTCTTGTTAGAGAAGTATTTTGTTTTTATTGTAATTTGTTGGTTGTTTTTTTGTGTTTTGTTGGAAAATATAAACAAAGAAGTTAACCCCCCCCCCCTCCAAAAAACCCCCCCAAATACACCTCCAAGTGGTTTACCTCACGGGGGAGCTCAATGTCTTGTGTCACGCCGTTGCTTGTCCCTTCAAGCTAAGGCGGGGTATTAAGCCAAGGCCTTGTGTTTAACCAGCCCAGAGACCTTGCTTGGCACTCTGGGATATGTAGTTTTTCTTAGTCCAGTCAAAAGAATAAGTTGTGGAAACGAGGTAAGGCTTAAACAGGTTTTATTCCCCTTCCGGGAAGATTCTTTCAGTGGTCAAAACAAAAAAGGTAAACAGCCCCACTTTGGGCACAAACAAAAGAACCAAATGGGAACAGAAAAATGCTTATCTTCAGCTTTTAACATGCAAACAAAAGTAGTTAAACAGCCCTTTTCCAGCACACAAAAACCCTTTTCTTTGTAGCTTTAAGGCTTGGCAAGTATCACAACTTGTTCACCGCAAAGAAGATATATCAGAAATTGTAAGCGTACAGTCCATGTATTCATTACACGTTGTGTCCCCCTGTACCTCACACTGCATATCCTCCTCTTCTGCCTTTAACAATTCTTCTCTTGCACAGTTCGGCACATTATTAAACAGTCTCTCTTTGTTATTCAGAGATTCTCTTTCTCTCTCTGTGAAAATGTGTGACAGGCTACTACCACATTCACTGGAGTACTTAATTTGGGAGCCTTTCAAATGCTGAGGAACATAGGGGAAATTACAACATTCACCTTTCCCTCTATTAGCTACAATTGGTTTACCTCCTTGGCAGTCTCTGACTCGGGCTTCTCTCAGCTGCTGCAGACACCGGAGTAACATCAAGTGGAAGCTTTCCACGGCTCCTGCCTTTTGTCCTTCTCCCAGATACAAGATTATCTTCAGGTACAAAAGCTTTACTTCTCCTGTGCCAATTACTAGGGTAAATAGTTTCCTCAGGCTTCCTCCAACTAGCTTCCCAATTGAACTCTCCGTTACCTTGTAGATAACATCTGCTGAGCTCTGACGCTTCTGTGCTCTGCCTTCCACCACAGGCACCTGGGTTCTCACTCTCTCCCTTGGAATAAAACTTTTTAGCTTTTACAGCTCTTCCACCGGCTTCATTCCAACCTGAGCTTCTCCCAGCACGTCCTTGGCTCTCTGAACACTCACGACTGCCTGTTCCCGTGTTCCTTCCGGGTACTGTTCTGCTTCTCTCTCTAACTCCATGTGCATTGAGTTTATCTGCGTGTGTGTCAGCTCCACCCACTCCCAGCTGGCTTTCATCAGTTACTGATCCCTCAGCCTTTCTGCTGCTTGGGCGTGTTTCTTTAGCTCGTGACCTGATTTGTTTGGGTTGCCTATAGCAACATCCTGACATGTGCTCCTCTGAAATGTCAGAATCAGTTTCACTGCCTGCATCTTTGCCTATTTCCATGGGCTCTGATAAACCTACTTTGTGACACTTGGCAGACAAGCTGTGTCGCATCTTTCTTCCCCTCGAATGGTCTTTCCATCTGGACACAGCGTCGTACATCTTCCAAACCTGGGGAACTCCAGACATAGATCTTTTTACTATTCCGCAGAATACCAAGCTTCCTCATCTCTGCACAAGGACTCCAACATCCAGCAACCAACGGGTGGATGCCTTCCACCTACATTGGAGTCAGGGTATGCTTTATGCTTTCCGTCATATACACCCCTTATTTCCAAGACGCTTTTCAAGCTTCAGTCTGACAAAGGGCTCCATGATTCTCATAGCCCCTCACTGGCTGCGACAATCATGGTTTCCACTGCTCCTATGTCTGACTCAGACTGCGCCTCTGTGATTGGGATCTGTGCCCTATCTCCTCTCTCAGGACAATGGCTTGCTTCTCCATCCCAATCCACGGTCTCTCTACCTTACAGCTTGGCTGCTGAGAGCATAGCATTCCAGGGAAGCGACCTTCCACAAGAGGTTAAAGAAATCCTATTGGCTTCCAGAAAGCTCGCCACTAGATGTCCGTACGCTTTTAAGTGGCATAGATACTCTGTCTGGTATCCCAGAAAGTTCTCAATTCCTTTTCTGCTCCAGTGAAATCACTCCTCCAGTATCTCCTCCACCTGTCCTCGACAGGTTTAAAGACCAGTTCGGTGAGAGTCCGCCTCAGTGCCATTGCTGCCTCTCATCATTTATTGGATGGACAGCCCAACTCCTCACATTCACTAGTAGCGCATTTCATGAGAGGCCTCCTGGTGGCTTGGGACCTCAGCATCATTCAAACCATCCTTTGAACCATTGGCTACGATCTCCCTGAAGTTCCTATCTTGGAAGGTAATCTTCCTCATTGCCCTTACTTTAGCTAGATGCATCAGTGAGCTTCAGGCTGTGGTGACGGAATCCCCCTATACACAATTCCACCATGACAAAGTCGTCCTTCAGACTTGCCCACACTTTATGCTGAAGGTGGTGTCTCCATTTCATTTAAACCAGTCGATTTGCCTTTCAGTCTTCTTCCCTAAACTGCATGCATCTCTAGTGGAAGCAACTCTGCATACTCTTGACTGCAAGTGTGCAATGGCGTTTTATCTCCAAAGGACTCGAGGTCATCATAAAGCCTCACAGTTGTTCATCTCATTTGACCCTAGTCACCTGGGTCTATCTGTATCTAAGCGTACACTCTCCAGATGGATAGCGGACTGCATCTCATTTGCCTATGACAGAGTAGGAATCTTCCTGGCGGGGCATGTCACTGCTCATGACGTTTGTGCCCTGGCAACCTCGATGGCAAACCTATGCTTGCTAGCCATCGACAGAATTTTCAAGGCAACAACTTGGTCTTCTGTCCATACCTTCACTGCCCATTATTGTCTAGACAAGGACTCCCGTCGGGATGCCATGTTTGGTCAAGCTGTACTCCAGCATCTCTTTCAGACTTAGATGCAATTCCTACCCTCTGTCCCGGACTTTTGACGATACCAGTAATCCATGTAGGATCCATGACCTCTTCGAGCCTACTCTGAGGCAAACCTTCCCCGGTTCTGAGGTCACTTCATCTGGCATCTTGGAGCTAGGGAGTTCCATATGTGAAGACTACATTCCTGCTTGTTCCTGGAGATAGAATAGTTACTCCCCTGTAACAGGTGATCTCTGGGAAAAGCATGAATTTAGTCTTCACAGCCCGCCCTACTCCCCTAGGAGTTGAAGGGTTCTTTTATTTTCTTCTTCCTCTCAGCTACAAACTCAACTGAAGAGAGGGAGTTGGGAAGTCAGGAAGGTAGTCATGCAGGCGCAGTGAAGTGCTCCTAAAAGCTTTCCAATTGGACTCTGGGGAGTGTTCCTGTGCGGGCTCCATTGATACTGACTTCACCCATATGTGAAGACTAAATTCCTGCTGTTCCCGGAGAACATCTGTTACCTTTCTGTGCACCAAGCCCCCCAGAGGAGATCTGATTACCGTGTGGAATGAGGCCAGCCCATGGAGTGCATCTCTGATTCTGAGTCCGAGCACTCCTGGGTAACGGACTATGATTCTGTACACTTCTCTAAGGGGTCAACAGAGCTGCTATTTGACATTTCTCCACCTTTATGAGCTGTTTACATCACCACCTAAGGAGATGTCCTTCCATAAATTTATGAGGGAAATGGCCGAGGAAATTCCATTTATGTTGAAAACAGAGGAGGAGCTCAAGGCAATGGAATTGAAAATCCTCCAGTATTTGTATCCCACCAAGGAAGATGTGACACTGCCCGTTTACCGCATCCTTCAGATCCTTCAAATGAGAGTGTGGGACACCCCCCTCTTTATGTTTCCTGTGAGTAAGATGATCGACTATATGTATAGAGTTCAGAAAACTCCCGGATTAGAAACATAGAAAGATGACGACAGAAAAAGACCACATGGCCTATCTAGCCTGTCCTTCCATATCAAGAACTACAACAGTCCCCTTTCAAGCAGCTCCAGCTGCCGCACCATTCTATGGTCATCAAATTCGCTCTCAAAAAGTCTAGGAGTTCCACTTTGCACTCTTTCACATTTCCAAGGAGAGAGGCTCAGATCCTTGTCTCTTTTTGGAGAAAACTTTATTAGAAAGCCGTACTCGTGTACTACATGGCATCCTACCAGCTCTACTGTCAGAATACCATGTGCAACCTAGAGGAGTTCTCTCCAAAGAAAGTTGTGAGATTCTACTTTCTAGTGAGTCAACAGAGAGCATATGTGGAGAGAATGTGTTATTCAGGTAATCTGAAAAACTTGTGATATTTTTGATACGATATTGAAGGCCTCTACTATGAGTATTGGTGCCTGGAGACTCAAATTGCTCCAGGCCTTAGTGTTAAGAAGCAGCTTGCTGACATGCTGCACCGAGGACATAATCTCTTCAGAGACAAGGTTCAAGAGGCTGCTACCACGATCAAGCATCATAGTGATACTTTGCAAACTCCCTCCAGGCCACTACTGACCCATCTTCCTCTCCTAGGAGGTTCTGTTTCTTGCATAGGCATTGATACCCTCCTCCGCCATGTTTTTTCCAAACAAAACAAGCCCCTCTCATCCGTCCCAGGCAGCAGAGGTCTCAAAAGCACCATACGGTTCCTCAGTCAAAACAAGGGGTGGGCTTTTGACTGTATCCGTAAACAGTCTACCTGTACCTTAGGTTGACATTCTTCAGGTAGGGGGGAGACTCACTGGTTTTTGCAATTTGGCCAAGCCACATATCAAAATCTTTTCAAAGCCACATATCAAAATCTTCTGACAGTGGATGCATCCAAGTTGGGCTGGGGGCTCATCTTGATGGGTTTCACATCCAAGGCTTGTAGTCCTTCCAGGAGAGTCTCCATCAGATCAACTTCCTGGAACTAAGAGCAGTTGTGAATGCTCTAAAGGCTTTCAGAAATCGGTTGGCCAATCAAATTGTTATGAATCAAATTGTTATGATCCAGATTGACAATCAAGTAGTGATGTTTTACATCAAGAAGCGGGGAGGAGCAGGTTTGTACCTCCTGTGTTTGGAAACTGTCACATTGTGGAAGCTTATGATCTCTTACAGGATGATGTTACTGACCACCTATTTGGCAGGGTAAGACAATGTTCTGGCAGACAGGATGAGTCAATTCCTTTGTCCCCGCATTGGACTCTGGACAAAGGTAGCATTGACTATTTTTCAAGAGTGGGACACACCCCCTTGGTAGACCTTTTTGCAACTTCCCAGAATAAGGAGGACCTACAGTTGTGGACAGGAGAAGGATATATGGCAAACTAGCCTCTGATGCCTTCCTCCTTGATTGGGAAACAAGTCTTTTGTATGCGCATCTGTCCATTCCTCTATTTGCGAAAACTCTACTGAAGCTCTAACATGCCAAAAACATTAATTCTCATTGTGCTTTTCTTGCCCAGACAGCCTTAGTTTCCCTTCTTCAGAGTCTCTCCATCTGGATGTCAATAGGTCTGGACGCCTCTCCAACCCTAATTTTGCAGGATCAGGGCAGCCTTCACCATCCCATTATCAAGGCTCTAGAACCTCTGAGCTTTGATAATAACAGTTCAGAACTGCTGGTTGGAGTAGCTGATGTCATCTTGGCTTCCAGGAGAGCTTCTATTAGAATGGCATGGGTTTGCTGTCCGATGTGAGGGGCAGACCTTAGATACAGTCTCCTGTCCTACACAAAAACAGCTTAAATACCTTCTACACTTCTGACAGTCTGGCTTAAAAAACAGTTTGTAAGAGTTCAGCTCAGTGTATTTGGTGCTTAACACCATTGGGAAGAAAAGTCCATCTCTTTACAGCCTTTAGTTCATTTGATTTGTGGCTTGCTTCTCTTCGTCCCCCCCTGTCCCCCCCCAAAAGCCAACAGTTGTGTCATGGTATCTCAACATGGTTTTAACCTAGCTGATGAAATCTGCTTTGGAGCCACCAAATACTAAATATCTGTGAACTGAAGTTTCTAATCTAACCTGGAAAATCTTATTTTTGGTGAGAGTTACTTCAATGTGTAGATTTAATGACTTCCAGGTTCTGGTAGTATATACACCCTTCACCAAGTTTTTTTTCACAATAGGGTGGTACTGCATACTCATCCTAAATTCCTTCTGAAGATGGTGTTGAATTTCTCACCTTAACCAATCAATAGTTCTACCAATCTTCTCTCCAAAATGCATTCTCAAAAAGGGGAAAGGCACTATACATGTTAGACTGCAAGAGATCCTTGGCCTTTTTGGAGCAGATGAAATCCCTTAGAAAGTCCACCCAACTTTTTATTTTTTTTACTCTAGCAAAGCTGGGGTTGCAGTGAGTAAATGCATGTTTTCAATTTGTCTAGCAGACTGCATATGTTTTGCTTATGCCTTGGCAGGCCAGGCCTGGCACTTGAGGACCATATGACGGCTCTCAAATTCCAAGTCAGGTTTGCGTTGGTGGCTCACATGAAGTTTGCTTTCATGGAATAGATTTGCAAGGCTGCAACCTGGAACTTGGTCCATACATTCACATCTCATTACTGTTTGGATGCAACAGAAGTTTCGGTCAGTTGATCCTCTGGAATTTTTTTGAGGGTTGAATCCAACTGCACTACTTTCTAGGCCCTTCTGTTTTAGTTCAGGCCACTTCTGGTAAAAAATAAATAAATAAATAAAATTAAATTAAAAAATAAATCTGGCAAAGCCCTGTTAGACAGCTGTCGACATGAAACTAAGACCCAGATATTCAGTGTTGGGGCCATATCTGGCCACTGGCATTGAATATTTGGGTCTGCTGGATAGTGCCAAAGCTATCTGGGCGGTGATGATATTCAGCTGCTGCTCGGTTAGCTTTGGCAGTGAAAGTTAAGCCACCCTTTAAGATGCCTAACTTTTGCTGTTCAGCAATAACTGGGCAGCAGCTGAATACTGCTGCTGCCCTGTTATCTCTGGGTGCTGCCTCTAGAATGCGCCCCCATGCTAGCTGGCTAGCATCAAGGTGCCTAATGGCAGCACCCAGAGATAATCAGCCACACCAAGGCAATTAACACAGTTTGAAGGTCTGCCCAAAGAGTTTATTGTAAGCTGTTGTGACATGATTAGTCCCCTGTTTTGTTTTGAGGTAGCCTGTAGCTAGGGATCCCAAATGTAAGGAATTATCCTGTTTGACTACAGAGAAAATGAAATTAGTCATCTTCAGCAGGTGTTCTCCATGGACAGCAGGATAAGTCCTCACTACCCTCTTTCCTCAGAGTTGGCTGGCTAAGCTTATATAGTAACTGTCCTCTTCAAGGCACGGTGGTTGCAGTCGGGAGCACATATGCATGCGCAGAGAACTTTCTAAAAGCTTCTGCAAAGGTATCTGGAGAAGTTCTTGTGCAGGCCTTGTTGGTGAGGTCGCCCAAATGTGAGGATTTATTCTGTTCTCCACAGAGAACACCTGATATATGTGAGTAACTTTGTTTTTCTTATTCCTGAGTAAAACGGTCATATTTTCCTAATTTTTTTGATATTGCTCTTCTAACAGTTTCATTTACAACAGTAATAATGGCCTCTGAATAGGACATTTATTGAACTAGTGTTTAATGCTTTATTTTTGGGGGGGTATACTTCAAATAAATAAAAGGTCAGTTTTCAAAAATGCTTGATTCCTAAATTTAGACAGATTTTCAGTCAAACTTAGTAGCCTAAATTTCTGGCTGAAGATTCACCTAATTTTAAGCTCCTGAAACCGAAGATCCTATATTTAGAAATGAAATTTATGTGCCTAGTAGTAGAAATCAGTTCTCAACTTTTTTCACCACCCTGTCTCCATCCACTAAATATCCACACTGTGGGATTATAAATTTAGTGCTTAGTGAAATTCAGCTTAATTTTACAGAAGGACAATTTAAGTGCCTAACTCCCAAAATTAGGTATCTCTGAACCCTTTGAAAATTGACCATGTAGTATCCAGTTCATGGAAAGCAGACTTTTGTGTTTGTTTAATTTGATGCTCCTTTTCTTTTACCTGTGACAATGAATCTTATATTAATAGGGGATCTGTGATTTCTTTTATTCTTCCTTAGGTTTTGGTTCTGCTTTCCCTACCCTTTCTGATTCCTGTTTTCAACCCCAGCTTCCTTCTGTATCTCAAGCATTCCCTATAGAGTCTGAAACCAAAGACCTTCTTCCTCTCCTGGATGAAAATATGCACCAGTCTGTCCTGCATATGCCAGAGGATTTAGGTATTATATTCTGCCTTCTACCCCTTCTATCGGGTTTTATAAATATTTTTTTAGGGAACCAAAGAGCAATATTGTCTTAATATTCATATATATTGCTAAAGTAGCTAATTGTAGCATACAGTTGAAAAGTTTATAAATGATTTCTTCAGCTGCTCATCATAGCTGACGAGACATTAAGTATGATGATAAAGAATGGTTTGCAGCTTTTTTTTTACCTCATGAGCCAAAATTGGTATGATAATTTGAAAGACAAAGAAGGAAGAAGAAACAGTGGTAATATTATGTACTTACAGGTGGATAAAATTGAGGCAGAGGGAAATAAAATAACTTAACCTAAAGTCAAACAGTCATCTCAGAATCTCTAGCTTAGTAGTTCACTAGTTTTAGCCATTCAACCACATTCTGTAGAAATTCTTATTTCAGAATTAGTTTATCAAGTAAATGCTTCTGTGAAGTGTTTTCTTTAATAGAAGTAAGCAACCTACCTTGAGAAATAAATACTTTTAAAGGCCAAATCTTTTCAGATAGTCTTACCATAGGGATGCCAATTGCTCACAAGTTTTCCAATAGGTCTAACAATAGTGAGAGAACTTTCATAGAAAAGAGAATTTCTATTTTAAAAAATGCTTGTTTACGTTGAAGCATGGATTTACTAAATTGATCCACAGGTAAAAATAGTTCTACAGGAACAAGCAGGAAGTCAGTCCTCACGGATGACGTCGGCACCAATGGAGCCCATGTGAAGCAATTCCCCAGCTTTCAAAGAAAGCCTTTGGGATTGCTGCCACACATGCATGGTCCTCTTCCTGCCCAAAGGTGCCATCTTGCCCAGTCTCCCTTTTTCCATGGAGCCCTTCTGACGCACGTCCTTGTCCCTCGGAAAAAGTGTTTTGTTTTTGGCCCCTGGACCGTGTTTTTTTTCCGGTTGCACCATCCTCCCCTACTCTCCTTTTTTCCCTTGAGCGAGGGGATATCCTTCTTTAAAAGTTTTTTTCCCTGTTGCGGGCTTCGCACCCTTTATTCTCCCGACCGCTGGCCGCAAAGGTCTTCAACCTAGTGGGGGCCCTTTTTGCCCCAATGGCCACCGGTTTTAAAAAATGTGACAGATGCTCCAAGAACATGTCGTTCAGGGACATCCATGACTTTGGTGTCTTGGGGCTGACCAAGACCTGGAGCTCTGCTCTCTTTGCAAGAAAATGTCCTCCAATGCCCTGCTCAGCCGTAAGCAGAAGTCCAATGACATTTTCCGGAAGGTGGCACCGGAATCCTCGGTGGCACCCTTGGTCATACCTCCGCTGGTGGGATCCCCCACTTTGGTTCTGCGTTCTCGGCAGTACTCCGACCAGTGGTCCCCTGAAGTGGAGCGGCGTAATAAGACCACCTCAAAGTCGCTGTCGAGGTCTCCGGATAAGCGCGGGTGCTTCCGTGCTTAGTCCCCTGCATCATTCCCGAGAGTCAGACAAGGAGCAGCCTCAAAAGGTACCTCGTACAGATACAGAGACCTCCGATGATGGCGCCCGGTCTCCTGAGGACCCCCTCTCCTCCTCCACGCCAGATCCGGTAACCCTGGTGTCGGCATCGCAGGGCCCCACGCCCGCGTGGGAGTCCCGAATGCTGGTACTAGAGCACAGTGTTTCTGCCTTCTTAGCTGCCCAGCAGGCGCTCATGCCCAGTATGGCTGGCCCGGGCCTCGAGACCGAGGTTTCCTCGAGAGGGACACCAAAATCCACCCTGGAAACCCCTGAGAGCCACGGACCTCGTGAGGATCCTCGGTGTCAGTCTCACTCGCCTTCCCAGTCCTCGGGAGCGTGATCCTCCAAGGCCTCTGGCTCCAAGCGGACCTCAGCCTCTGGAATGGGGTGACCTGCCCAAATCGGACTCCTCCTCGGACCTCTCGGGCTGGGAGTCGGATGGGGATACTTCCCCGGAGTCCTGTGCCCACAGGGACCTCCCTTTGGACCTGTCCCCACCCGCCTATCAGAGGCGTTCGCCGCCCGAGGACGACACATTCCTAGCATTCATACGGGACATGGCACAGGCCCTCATCCTGGCTACACAGACTGAAGCAGAGCCCTGAGCTGAGGAGCTCGATATTCTACAGTATCAGTCCCCGCCTCGGGAGTCTCTTACTGTTCCGGTTCCCCCCATATTGTCAAGGCTGCTCCTCCATATGTGGGAGACACCTGCTTCGGTCCCCACTGTGAACCACCACCTCAAAGCCATGTATAGAGTTCAGTGTGGCCCGGGGTTCCGGAAGACCCAGCTCCTGCACACTTCCATGATTGTGGAGTCGGCAATGCAGAAGCAAAAAAGCCCAAAGTCTCACTCTAAGGTCCCCCCAGGTAGGGAGTCGAGAGCTCTCGACGCCCTGGGGCGTAAGGCCTAAAAGGGTTCCATGCTTGCTTGCCGTATCCAGGCATACCAACTCTATACGAGCATGTTCCTGTGTGACCCTGCCAAGGAGCTCAGTGGTTTCGCCGCAGGCCTCGGGGGTGAATCCCTCTTAAGGTTCCAAAACCTCCTGAAATCCATCGCGGAGTGTTTGAAGTACCTCTCCTGTGCCACTTATGATGGATTTGAGTCCTCCGCCCGGCGGCGGCCGGCAACGGGGCTCGGTGCCAGGCATGGCCCCAGTCTTCGAACCTGGATCAGTGGGTCCAAGAGAAGCTCCTGGATGTCCCTTGCCTTGTCGAGCAACTGTTCAGTAAACCAATGGAGGATAAGGCCGCTGAACTAGAAACAGAGTTCGTGACTCGGACTCGTCTCTCTTGCAAAATCTCCTCCCTCCCTAGGAAGAAACAGCAGCCCAAGAAGCCGTTCTTCCAAAGGAAGGGGCTCCCTTCCTGGGGTTACCCACCTTTTCCGCCCACCTTTGCACCGACTCCCAGCATGCAGGGGAAGGGAGGTGTACATGGCCACCATAAGCCTAAAGGACCTAAAGCCCAACCCCGGTGCCGCTCCAGTCTACACAGGGGTTTTGATGCCATCGGCATAGCCTCTTGCCCCCCGGCAGCTCTTCCACCGGTGGGGGGACAACTGTCCATGTTCACCCCGGAGTGGGCATCGATCATGTCGATACCTGGGTCCTCCGGGTAATCCGGGACGGATACAGTCTCCACCTGGACAGGCTCCCTTCTCCCCAGTGGAGCCTGCTCAGCTTCTTACGCAGCAGACCTTCTTGCAGCAGGAATTGTCCAACCTCCTCGCCCAACAAATGGTTGAGAAGGTACCACGGCTCCTTCGAGGCCAGGGGTTCTACTCCCGCTACTTTCTCGTCCCGAAAAAGTCGGGGGGCCTGTGCCCCACCCTCGACCTCAGAAACCTCAACAAGTTCCTGGTGCGTGAGAAATTAAAAATGTTATCGCTTGGCGTCCTGCTGCCCTTTCTTCAGGAGGGCGATTGGCTATACTCCTTGGACCTCAAGGACACTTATGCCCACATCCTTGTCCACTCCCAGCACATGCAATACCTGTGCTTCAGGGTGCAGGGTAAACATTACCAATTAAGAGTGCTTCCCTTCGGGTTCACGTCTGCACCGCAAGTTTTCACAAAGTGCCTCTCTGCAGCCGCCACTTCCCTCAGGCGGCAGGGCATACCCGTCTACCCCTACCTCGACGACTGGCTCATCACAGGGCCCTCAAACGGCAAAGCCTGCCTAGCGGCGGCACACACGATCCTTCTCCTCAAATGCCTCAGCTTCCTGATCAACTACTCCAAGTCACACCTTGAGCCGGTGCAGACCCTGGAGTTCATCGGCACATGCTTCAACACGGTGCGGGCGACTGCCTTCCTTCCCACAGACCGAGCAGACCGCCTTTGGGCCATGGCGTCCCAGGTCCAAAACAAGACTTGGGTTATGGAGCAGGCCATGCTGCGCCGCCTCGGGCACATGGCCTCCACCGTCCATGTGGTCCCCCACACTTGCATGCACATGCGGATAGCCCAGTGGTGCCTCAGGGCACAATGGAGCCAGGCCATCGGCCACCTCGGAGACCCTTTCCGGGTCTCCCGCAGTCTCCATGACTTCCTGAGTTGGTGGCGGGACCCCCGAAGTCTCCTTTGGGGAATGCCCTTCCAGACCTTTCAACATGAGCTTGTCTTAATGACAGATGCTTCCCTGCTAGGGTGGGGAGCCCACTGTGGCGCATTGTGCACCTTGGGGCAGTGGTTGCTTGAGGGGTCTCGGCAGCAGATCAACCTGCTCAAGCTTCAGGCGGTCCGATGGGCCCAGAGGGCTGTTTGAGGGGGAAGTTGGTGCTCGTACAGTCGACAACAGGGTAGCCATGTTTTACATCAACAGGGAGGGGGAAACAGGATCACGCCTCCTCTGCCGAGAGACAGTCCTCCTTTGCCGAGAGACAGTCCTCCTTTGCGTCTCGCCGGGGGATGACCCTGTGAACGGTCTGCCTCCCCGGCCAGGAGAATGTCTTCGTGGACAAACTCAGCAAGATCCTCTGCCCACACGAGCGGTGCCTGGATCCGGTCTCCGGTGTCTTGTTACATCGGTGAGGAACCCATCCATGGACCTGTTTGCCAGTCTGGCGAACGCGCAGTTCTGCACCTGAGCAGGATGGCCCCGGATGCGTTATTCTTGAGCTGGACCTCCTGCCTTCTTTACACATTCCCTCCCACTCCTCTCATTGCGAGGACACTCCACAAAATAAAGCTCAGCGGGACCGAGCTTCGGTGATCCTCGTGGCCTCGACAGCCTTGATTCCCGCTTCTGTTCCGGCTTGCATCGAAGCCCCCAGTCCCCCTGGGCTGCGCCCCAGGCCTGTTGACACAGGAGGAGGGTCGGGTGTTCCACCCAAACCTGTCCTCACTGTCCTTTGCAGCCTGGCGGCTGAACTGGTCGCCTTCTCTCCACTGCGTTTCCCAGAGGACGTCGAGGAGATCCTCCTTGCGTCGAGGAAGGACTCAACGAGATGGGCGTATGCCTTTAAGTGGCAACGTTTCTTGACCTGGTGCTCCGAGTTCCAGATAGACCCGTTCTCCTGCTCTACCCGGTGGATCCTCCAGTACCTCCTTCACCTCTCGAAGGCAGGGTTGAAATCCAATTCGGTCAGAGTACACTTGAGCGCCATTTTGGCGAACCACCTCCCTGTTGAGGGAAAACCCCTCTCGGGGCAGCCCTTGGTCTCTCGCTTCATGTGAAGTCTATTGCTTTCCAAGCCTCCCATTCAGCCTCCGCCAGCAGAGTGGGACCTCAACATCGTGCTGATGCAGCTCACGCGAGCACCCTTCGAGCCGATGGTGACATGCTCGATTCGGCATCTCTCCTGGAAGGTGGTCTTCCTGGTGGCTTGACCTCAGCTCGCCGAGTCAGCGAACTTCAGGACCTCATGGCTGAGGCTCCATATACCAGGTTCTACGGGAACAGGGTGGTCCTCCGCACCCATCCCTAGTTCCTGCCAAACATGGTCTCGGACTTTCATCTCAATCAGGAGATAGTCCTACCGACTTTCTTCCCGAGACCGCATGCCGACCAGGCATTGGCGGTGTTGCATACACTCAACTGCAAGAGGGCTCTTGCCTTCTACCTGCAGTGTACCCAGGATCATCGCAAGTCCGATCGACTCTTTGTCACCTACAAACACAATCGTCTGGGGCAGGCAGTCACCAAGTGCACCATCTCCATCTGGGTGGTAGACTGCATCGCCTTCGCCCAAGCAAAGGCAGGTGCCCCGCTGGGTTGGTGGGTCACTCTCCACGGTGTCCGAGCCAAGGCAGCTTCGCTGCGCTCCGTGCCTCTAACGGACATCTGCCATGCTGTGACTTGGTCTTCAGCGAATACTTTAGCTGTCCACTATTGCCTGGAGAGGGAGTCCCGCCGGACAGCACCTTCAGCCAGGCTGTACTCCGTAATCTGTTCGAGGTATAGGCAACTCCTGCCCTCTGACCCTTCTTCAACGGCTACCGAGAGCTTTTGCCCAGGGACCCGAAGACTCTGGCTCTTCCAGACGTCGACTTCTCTCACGGCCTCGCGGAGACGTTTTTGGGTTACAGGCTCCGCAGCCTGTAGCTGGGGAGTCCCATAAGTGAGGACTGACTTTCTGCTTGTTCCTGGAGAAAGCGTAGTTTCTCATCTGTAACAGTTGTTCTCTAGGTACAGCAGAAATCAGTCTTCACTACTCTCCCGCCTCCCCTGAAGAGTTGCTATTTTTATCCTTCCCTTGCCATCTGCTTAGTAGTGCTCTAGCTAGGGGACCTGACTGGGCAAGATGGCACCTTTGGGTGGGAAGAGGACCATGCATGTGTGGCAGCAATCCCATAGGCTTTCTTTGAAAGCTGGGGAATTGCTCCGCACGGGCTCCGTCGGTGCCGACGTCACCCATAAGTGAGGACTGATTCCTGCTGTCCCTGGAGAACACCTGTTACAGGTGAGTAACTACGCTTTTTCCGCAGAAAAGCAGGGGGATGCAGATATGCTCCATAACTGTCATCCCCCAATGGCACCTGTGTGCCAGGCTCTCCCCTAGCTCAGAGAAATGTTTTGGACTTCTCTGAACATGCGTGCTGCTTCCTGCCCGAACAAGCCTGCTCTCTGTTTTTTCTTTCACCATGGTCAATCTGTCATGGCTCTTCCTTCTTTCGTTGGGTTCTTTCATCCATGATTGATTTCTATTAAATTTTTCTTTTAAAATCTCCTCCACGTTCAGTGCGCCTACTGGCCATCCTGCTTGCCTCCCAAAACCGGTCATGGACAGACCTCAGCACTCAGGGAATTCTCCCCTTCCCCAGTGCATCTCTTCACAAAAAAAAAGGCAGAAGCTTATCCGGTAGCTGGACATCTTTGGGGTTATCTTCCTTTCAGCATGACTTCAACCCCACACCATTCAGTGTCCTTGTCAAGCCCTACCCCATCGGGCCCAGACTCTGCACAATCAGGGTCCTTCAAGACGGCTGTTCAGCCAGAGACAGACTCCCTAACGGCACCAGCTTTAACTACTTTGGCCCAGAGCCGTCACTCTCAGGCCTGTGGCTCTACTCCCTGTGATTGCTCAATTCAGTAGCAGAGACGGGAGCACCAGGAGAGAAGGCAAAAGTCTAGTCATAACACTTGAAAACATTAGTGCCTGGGACATCCAAAAGCAGCACAGTGAATAAAATCTCCATGCATTCTTCAGCCCAAATGGACCCTGTGGAGCCCCCCCCCCCCCCAGAAGCTGCAGATATTTAAAGGGCCCACCATGCCTTCTCTAACACCTGCTCCGACCCCGCCATGCTCAGTAGAGCCTTTGAGCCCTTAAACCTTCCTCCTATGTCTTCTCAAACATTTTGTACAAGATGGTGCCACCCTACTCAGTACTGCACCCATACCAGGGGCCCTTTCCTTGCATAGTACCCCAGTCCAAGAACCCTTGGATCCTAGACAGCATCACTGCTCTCCTTCGCCACCCCCTGGTGGACTGGAGAGCTCCACTACCTCTGAGGGATGACATTTGTTCCCTGCTCAGTGTCCCATTCTCACATGCAGACGTGGCAGGTTCCAAAGCAAGGGGTAGACTTTGCGAACCTCCTACCAGAACCAGAGCCTGCTGAGGCGCCACTGAAAGATTTCTCCTACCCTGAGTTCCTACAGAAAATCTTCCTAGCTCTCGCTTTGAGTGATTCACAAGTCCCTACAAATAAGCAAGATGTCCAATCCATTCTTAAAGCATATCGTACACCCAAGTAAGTCATAGCCGAACTACCAATAAAGCCCACCATATGCTACCTTGGCGTGACTCTAGATCAACGATTAACATTCAAAGACCATATAAGCCGCACAGTAAAGTCCATCTATTATAAGATCAAGACTCTTCGACACCTTAGACCCATGCTGGACCCTGACAACTTCCGAACAATATTCCAAGCAATAGTCACACCCCACTTTGACTATGCAAACATTATACTACACGGCCTCCCCAAGAACTTATTGAACCCACTCCAATTAGCGATGAACGCTGCTGCCCGTATCCGGTGTGGGATACATACGAGCGATCACATATCCCCCATACTAAAGGAGCTACACTGGCTCCCAGTAAACAGTAGGATAACCTACAAAGCCCTCCTAATAACATTTAAAGCCTTAAATAACATATTACCCTCATCAATCTCAGCGCTTCTTACCCACACTCCCAGCAACAGATCTAAGCGAACACTTGCTGCCAATACGCTAATCATCCCAAAAATAACCACAAAATGGGCACAATCAACAAACAAACGCGCATTTGTGTCCTATGCCCCCAGGGCCTGGAACAAACTTCCACCCCATATCAGAGCAATCAGAGACCTCATGCAGTTTAGAAAAGCCATCAAACACCACCTGTTCCTCATGCACTATTCACAACACAACTATCCCACCACACCTCCCTCCCCTCCACCCAACATCTTAACTTAAACTACATAATGCACAAGGGGCAACTGACAGGTTATGTAAAACAGCCTTAGCTAGATTGCACCCTGCTGTCTCACACTTGCTCTGAGTCACTGAATAACCCTGGGAACAATGGAAAGATTAACGTGGTAACTTGTAAATTGTACATAGTTTCATATGTAAATTGCTCATATTTGCATTGTACATAGTTTCCCCCAGTTCACTCCAAGTTGTTTCCCCATGTTTTATGTAAACTCTGATTGCCTTCGCTGTCATTGAGTCACTTTGTTCTCTGTAAACCACACTGATAGAAAATAGCGCGGTATAAAAGAAATGTTAAATAAATAAAATAAAATAAATAAATAAATAAATAAAATAGCATTGCCAGTCCACCAGATGCTCCAGGACCTTCAGGCATCCATATGGAAAAATCCAGCCGCTGTGCATGCCATCCCTAGGTGACTGGATCTCAAGTGCAAGGAGCTTCCAGCGGCGAGGTTTGAGCACCAGTAGCTTTCACATCAATCCATTGTGTCTGAATCCATTTTTAAGAAATCAAAAAGCAATAAATCCATCTTTCAAATGCCACTGGGCAAGTAGTAGAGAACACCGTGCCATCAACCATAAATCCTGTCGGAACAGCATCTTGTACAAAAAGAGCAGAGGGATTCGCACACCAATAGAAGAACAAAACAAGCAGAACCTGGACTGACAACAATTATAGGTGGGGCGTATATAAACAAGGTTTTCCACCTATAATTGTCAGTCCAGGTTCTGTTTGTTTTGTTCTTCTATTGGAACAGCATCTTGGCCATGCGGGTCTTGGCGCATAAGCTTCAAATCCTCCATTGTCATCATGACCACCTTCTCCAACTAGCTGACTCTTCATCATACCAGCGGGAGACCATTCTTAGCTCCTCATCAACCTGCATGAATCATTATACCACATTGTCCATACCACTTATGATGCCTTTGACTCCATGGTCTATTCCGCTGGTACCTCCATTTCTGCCAGGTACATGGCTTGGCTTACATGTATCTGGTCTATGGGAAGATCTCTATGATCAACTAGTGGATGCTCCATGTCAGGGTGACAGCCTCTTCGGCTCAAAAGTGCAAGAAGTTGTCTCTGAAGTCAAGGACCCCACTCTTCTACCTTTTGAGAGTTGACAGCCCAGCCCATAGAGCAGTCACAACAATACTGATGCTCCCAACTGCCTCACAACCAGGTGGCATATCATTATTAGTATTTTCAGCAGTTCTACCCATGTAGAAGATTTCAACCCTATTCCAGACAACTGTCACAGCGTCCACCAGCACAAGCCATATGCTCAGTGTCCAAGACCAAGAGAAAGGAAGCAACCCTCCAATTCAACCTCCGCCCCCAAGGCTAACCCCAGCTTTTGACTTCATACTGGTTGGAGGCAGGATTCAGTTCTTCGGTGAGGCATGGCAAGCCATCACCAAATATGGCTGGGTACTCAACATTGTACAGGGGTATTACAAAATCACTTTGTGAAACTTCCTCCCCTTCATACTTGCTTCAAAGTAGTCCCCATTTTGGCTCAGCATCTTCTCATCCTGTGACAAGAAATTTCTACACTCCTGCAGAATCATGCCATCAATCTATTTCCACCCAAGCAGCTAGTTCAGGGATTCTACTTCAAATTCTGAAGAAAACAGGAGGCTTGCGACTCATCCTCATCCTTTGTGACCTCAATCTGTACATAAAGCAGGAAAAATTCAAGATGAACTCCCTTACTACTATCCTTCCTTTGCTGAGCCACAATGATTGACTGGCCTTCTTAGTCCTTAAGGATGCCTACACACACATTCCCATTCACCTCCTGCATTGGAAATACCTTTGGTTCCATTTTATAGGAAAACACTAACAATACAAGGTTCTTCCCTTTGGCTTATCAGCAGCACCCTGGGTCTTCCCTCAGTGCCTGGCCATGATCGCTGCTCTCCTACGTCTACAAGGTCACTGCATATTTCCCTTTCTAGATGATTGGCTCATCTCTGCCTCCTCCAAGCAGGACACACAATGGTCAGTATAAGCTACCCTGACTTTACTCCAAGCAACTGGATTTCTAATAAACATACAAAAATCCAAAATGGAACCCCATCAAACCGTCTGCTTTATAGAGGCATGCATAGATACCAAAAGCATTCCTGTCTATCGACATGCTCCAACGTCTTTGATGACTCAGCAACAGCTTCATGCATCTTCGTACTGTTAAGGCCTATGCCATTCTTCAGTGACTAGGGCACATGGCAGTCTCAGTATATGTTGTGCCATTCACCAGACTTCACATGCGTCCTCTGCAATGGCATCTGAGGCTTCATTGGAATAAGCACACGAAGACCCTACGTGCAAAAATTCCACTATCTACAGAGGCCTATCAGGGACTCCACAACAACCTCCGGTGTTGGACCTGTTAGACCTTCCATCTAGTAGTAGTTTCACAGCACCAACTCATCCTCACAACTGATGCTTCTCCTTATGGATGGGTAGCGCACCTCCTCCATCTAACTACACAAGGCCTCTAGTCTCCTCAGGAATGGCTGTTGCATGTCAGTGTGTTGGAGCTCAGGGCAGTGTTCTATGCTGTTCAAGTATTCCGAGGCTGGGCAACCAACAAAATATTTCTTGTACAGATTAACAATCAAGTCTCCATGTTCTACATAAACAAACAAGGGGGAACGGGCTCCCTTTGACTGTGCTGTGAAGCCACTCGCCTCTGCGAGTGGGGTACTCTGGATTTCTCTCTCTTTGCTACGGCCGACAATGCAAAATGTCCACTCTTTAGCTTCATCTGGCCTAGTCCATCCAGATGGGTGCACAATGTTTGGCTGCTTTATACATTTCCTCTGTTTCCTCTAATCAGCCACATCCTATTTAAAATCAGACAGAATGAAGGACGGCTCATCCTCATCACCCCACAGTGGCCCAGACAAGCCCGGTACCTTCGTCGTCTTGGAACAGGACCCACAGCTACTGGGGACGATCTGCTTTCTACTCATTCAACATCAAGGGGCTCTTCTGCACCCCAGCCTTCGCAGTCTCTCCCTGGTGACTTGGAAGGTACATGGAACCTAATGGACAACACGTCTCTTTCTGCTGAAGTGCGCAATATCATCAAAACTTCCAGGAAACCCGCTATTCAGCTATTCTACCATAGCAAATGGTCCTGCTTTGCACAACGTGTTGTCGTCACCCCCTGCCTGGGCCAGAGGCTTACAGGCAAAGGGCTGCCATATTTATCCTTAAATAAAGATTTGCAACTTTGTCTCCAGCAGGGAATCCTGGGACTTGTAGTTCTTTATGTTTACTCAAGGACAAAGTAGTATGTGACCACTGGGGTTTGTTAAGGCAAAACAAGAATTTTATTTTGGGTTTCCTTCCCAGCATTAAATTCAAACGCAGGCAAAAAGGATCATTCTCCAAATGAAAAGCTTACAGGAAAGGAAACAAAAGTACAACTGGAGTTGAAGAACTGAAAACACTTTTAAACACGGCAGCTGTTTTCAGCAAACATTTCAGCACATGTATTACAGCTTCCTTTCCATTCATTCAGCACAGGTAAATTCTTGTCATTTATCAAAATGCTGCTTTACTTATCAAGCTCTGGTTTTAGCAAAGTTCTTTACTTTAAAGCAGTGGTTCTTAACCAGTCCTCCTTGAACCCCTAGGCCAGTCGGGTGTTCAGGATAGCCCTAATGATTATGCATGAGAGATATATGCATTAGAGATATCCTGCCAACCTGACTGGTTTGTGGCCCTCTAGGGCTGGATTCGGAGACCCCTGCCTTACATCTCTGTCATTTAAGAATGTGAGTGGGCAAGGTGCTGATCTCCAAGACATCAAAAAGGTTAGATAGAATTTGTCACATGCCTCTTTGCTTCTCACCACCACCAAAATATTGTCTATTAGACAACTTTTTGGTGGTGGTGAAAATTGAGGAGGCATGTGACACATTCTATCTACCCTTTTGATGTCTAGGACATCTGCACCTTGCCCACTCACAAACTTAAATGACAGAGGTATAAGGCAGGGGTCTCCAAATCCAGCCCTAGAGGGCCATAAACCAGTCAGGTTGGCAGGATATCTCTAATGCATATATATCTCATGCATATTCATTAGGGCTATCCTGAACACCTCTTCCATCTTGGGATCTGAACATAATTCTAACAGGTCTGATGAAGCCTCCTTTGAACTTTTAAGTGCTGCCACCTCACATGAAGAATAGCTTTCCTCATCACCATCACCTCTACAAGGAGAATTGGCAAACTTCAGGCTTTAGTTCACTATCTTATTTACATGCAGTTCCTGCATAATCGAGTCCTATGTACACATCCGAAATTCCTTCCTAAAGTTGTTTCATCTCAACCAGTCTCTCGTTCTACCAGCTTTTTTCCCCTAACACCTTACTATACTGCTCTGAAAAGGCACTGCATTCATTGGATTGCAAATGTGCACTCTTGTACTATCTTCATGCAACTAAAGACTTGAGAATCACGCCACAACGATTCGTCACTTACTATCCAAACAATCCCAAGTGAGTGGCTTCAAAGAAAACCAGCTCTTCCTAGATAGCAGATTGCACCTCTTTCTGCTATATTCAAGCACAAATGCAACTTCAGATCGCATAGGACCACATTGCCTAGGTGCAGCTGCAACTACAATAGCTACTCTGTCTTCTGTTTCATCACAAGACATCTGTAAAGTGGCTATATGGACCTCCATCCATACTTTCACAAAGGATTACAGCTTGGACTCTTCTTCGGCAAAGACCACGCCTTTGGCCAGGTAGTCCTTTGCAATCTCTTTGCTCATTATAAATCTTATTGTCTCCAACCACCCCACTGTTTGCTGACCCCGGCCACAACATCACTGCATCTTAAAAACAGCCCTCAGCTCTGGATTCACCTATGGAGTGTGCCTGCATACCCCTGCTTGTCTGTAGAGAAAGCATAGTTGCTTACCTGTAACAGGAGTTCTCTGGATACAGCAGGGGTATGCAGCCACACTCACCCGCCCACCATCCCCACAAAAAAAAAGAAAACCAGTGCCATCACAAGTGATGTTACGACAGATTGTTCTCAAGGACAGTGCTCTACTGAGACACAGCTAAATCCAAGCTCTATGCTTTGTGTTTTTCAACCTTCTTTTGTTCTCAACTCCAGTCTTTGCTTTGAAGCTCTGAAATGAACTGAGAGGTTCGAGCGGGAAGCAGCGCACCTGCTCAGAGAAGTCCAAAATACTTCTCTGAGTTGGGGAGAGCTCTACACACTGGCACTGGCACCATCAGGAGTCGACACCTATGGAGTGTGGTTGCAGTCCCCTGCTGTCTACGGAGAACCTCCATTACAGATAAACAACTCACTATCTGTGTGAAACAGATTTTATACTCCTCCAGGTTTCTTTTTGTGTATGGTTGATATATCAGTGGAAACAAAGTTCTCAAGTGTATTAGGTAAAACATTTATCTCAATACTTCTGAAAGAAATTTTTTTAGGAAAATGCAGAGACCATCAGTAGGGACTCTTGATCATAGTTTAAATAAAATGATTACATCACATTTCCATAATTTCATCATCAGTCTCCACACTACCTATTTTTGTATAGAACCTTGAATAAAATTATTCAACTAATACTTTAGAATTTCATGAGTACTTATCTTAATCTCAGTCGGTGCTCTGACATGAATACATGATTTGCATGAAAAATATATTTCCAGGAACAAGCAGGAAGTCAGGTCCTCACATATGGGTGATGTTGCCACTGACGGAGCTTGCGTGGAAGCATTTCCCCAGCTTTCAAAGAAAGCCTTTGGGATATGCTCCATGCATGTGTGGTTCCCTTCTCATCCAAGGGTGCCATCTGCTGTCTTTTTTTTTTCCACGGAGCCCAATGGACATGGTGTCCTGTTTCCCCAGAAAAGTTCCTGCTAATTATCCTTAAAGTTAGTTTTTCCCAGTTAGCGTACCGGTTTCTCTTCCTGCCTCGAGCTCCCCCAGCACCGTCCCCAGCTCCCTTTTTATTGAGGTTTCCATCAACTGGCATTTGCGCCTTTTTTTGCCCAAGGGTCATCGACCCCATCCAGGTGCTCCCCACCATGTCTCCCGGTGGGTTCAAAAAATGTGACCATTGCAGTCAAACCATGTCAGTAACCGACACCTATGACTGCTGCTTGCGCTGCCTGGGCCCGGACCATGATAACACCTCCTGCGGCCTATGCCAGGCCATGATGCCCAAAACCAACAGGAAAGAGTTGGAGTTGCAGGAGAAATTGTTCCTCAGGTCAGATTCGGCTCTGGCCTCCCTGACGCTGAGCTCCAAGCCCAGCACATTCTGTGATGCCCAAGCTTCCTCAGAGTCCCACGGCGGTGGCTCCTCCAAGAAGACCTCAGACCAAGAGAAAAAGAAAAGAAGGCTTTGAAGTCCACCAAGGTTGCACCGGAGAAACCCGGTAAAACCACCCAGAGAGACTCGGGCGACTCTGAGAAGCACCCTACCAAGGTCCTCAGGAAGGATTCCTTGACCAGCAGAGACCATGCGAGGTTCCTCGAGGCCATAGTTCTCATCGACAATGCACTCGCTAGAGTTCCGGCGCAGGCCCGAGATCCTATGTGCCCGCGCTGAAGGCTGCAGAGCCTTCTGGCTTGGAAAGCAGAATGGCGGCCCTGTAGCAGAACATCACTGCTATCCTGGCTCTGCAGCAGGCAATGATGGCCAGTTCAGCCACCTCATCCGTCCTGACGACCACGCCCTCGACTTCAAGGGAGTTCCCAGTAATTGAGCTCTGAGCGCCACCAGTTGTGATCCCGGTTCCATTCTTCGAACATCTGGTTCTTGCCGACTAGTGTCCGAGATTTGGACCACAGGTCCTCCACAGGCCGCCAACCCTTCGACCCTTCGAGGAGAGGAGTCGCAGGGCCTCGGATTCATCATCTCCGCTCGACTCCGAGTGGGAGATGGACAACAAGGCCTCTCTGGACACCAAGCAGCACTGAGATATCCCCTCGGACCTGTTACCCTGGTGCCGCTCTCCTCCTGAGGAGGTGGCCTTCCATGACTTTGTCAGGGACATGACCAGAGCCCTCTCTGTGCAAACTGAGGCAGCGGAAGAGCCACGCACCGAGGAGTTGGAGATTCTCTAGTATGAGTCTCTACCTAAGGAAACCCTCATGGTGCCTGTACAGCCGATCCTCAAGAGGCTACTACTTCGGATGTGGGAAACACCGACGTCAGTACCAGTAATGATCCGGTGCCTCAATGCTATGTGCCATGTCCAAAAGGCCCCAGGGTTCCATAAAGCCCAACTCCCACAAAACTCCATGGTCATCGAGTCGGCCATGCAGAAACTCAAGAGCCAGAAGACCCACTTTTCTTTTTCCTCCAGGAGGGAGGCCAGAGCCCTCAACACCCTTGGGTGCAAGTGATACCAGGGTTTGATGCTGGGGTGCCTGATCCAGGCCTATGAACTTTACATAGGCGTGTACCTAAAGGCTCTGGCCCAAGAGCTGTTGGGGTTTATGGCAGGCCTCGTCTAGGAACCCCTCCAATGGTTCCAGACCCTGGCATCGGGGGTCAAGGACTGTTCCAAGTTCCTCTCCCAGGCAGCCTATGACAGCTTCGAGTCAGAGGCTTGGGTTGCTGCGGCCAGCATCGGGGTCTGACGCCAAGCCTGGCTGCACTCCTCCGACCTCGAGCAATGGGTCCAAGACAATCTGCTCAACGTCTCCTGCACTGGGGAGAACCTGTTCGGCAAACCCATGCCCGAAAAAGCGGCTGAGATCGAGGCCGATGTTGTGACTTGTCAGAGGCTCTCCAAGAAGACCACCTCCCATCCTCACAAAAACTCATTGAGGAAGAGATCCCTTTTCGTGAGGAAAAAGGGGTCCTTCGTGCAGGGTCACCAGTATCAGCCCTTCTCAGGTCAACAGCAGGTTTCTCACCCCAAGAGGCAAGGGCACAGAAGGCAAAAACACCCAAGCCCCAGACCCCAGCTCTCACCAAGCCTGGGCGGAGGTTTTGACTCCCAGGGCAGGGCCTCCCCTCCCCCAGGAGATCTTCATCAGTCCACAGGGGGTTGCCTGATGCTCTTTGCCCACAAATGGGTTCCAATCACCTTGGACCAGTGGGTACTGCAGGTGGTCAGGGAGGGATACTTCCTCTGCCTATCGCAGATTCAACCCAGGTTCTTTTCCGGAGAACCAGTGCAACCTCTCCTTCATCAGACCCTCTTGCTCACAGAGTTCGTAGGTCTTCTCGGGGACCATGCTGTAGAGCCTGTACCCAAACACCTATGGGGCAAAGGCTTCTACTCCAGGTTCTTCCTGGTCCCAAAGAGGACTTGCTGGCCTCAGGCCCATCCTAGACCTGCGAAACTTAAACAAGTTTCTGGTGAGGGAGGAAGTCCAAGATGCTCTGCCTTGGAACACTGCTGCCTTACCTCTGCCAGGGAGACTGGCTGTGCTTCTCGGACCTAAAGAATGCGTACACGCATATCCTAATCCACCCCTCCCACAGGCATTACCTAAGGTTCGTGGTAGGAGGAGAACATGATCAGTACAGAGTGCTACCCTTCGGCCTCGCCTCTTCGCCAAAGGTCTTCACAAAATGCCTGGCAGTGGTAGCTGCCCACCTGTGTCTACAAGGAGTCTTTGTCTCCTACCTAGACGACTGGCTCATCAGGGGCAACACAGCCACAGAAGCCAGTCAGGCCGCAGGATGCGTGACCCTCCTGCTGCAGCACCTGGGATTCATCATCAGCTATCCCAAATCCCACTTCTCCCCAGCCCAGAGCCTGGAGTTCATAGGTTCTCAGCTGGACACACTACAGGCCAAGGTCATTCTCCCCAGGGTGAGGGCATAATGCCTCAGACAGCTAGCAGTAAACGCCACCGGTCAGTGCCAGCTCGTTGTCTCCTCTGCCTGGGCCATATGGCCTCCACGATCCACGTGATCCCGCTAGTCCGCTTACACATGTAGGCAGCTCAGTGGTGTTTGCGTCTGCAGTGGACACAAGCCACGGGCAGACTGCGGGACAGGATCAGTGTAATCCACCAGCTGGCAGAGTCCCTCCACTGGTGGCAACTTCTCTGCTACCTCAGAGTAGGGACGCCCTTCCAGGCACCCGTGCCCCAGGGGATCCTGACCACGGACGCCTCCCTACTAGGTTGGGGGTGCAATGCAGGGACAGCAGCACACAAGGCAGTTATCCCAGGCAGAATCCCTTCTACAGATCAATCTCCTGGAGCTCAGGACAATCTTCCTGGCCCTACGGGCCTTTTGTCTCTGCCTGCGACAATAGTCCATACTGATTGAAATGAACAATGTACAAATGTACAATGTTGATAAAATGTACAAAGACAACAGCCAGTAGAGCCTTCTCCATTTTCGCACCTATGGCCTGGAATGCCCTCCCAGCTGAAATCCGAGCCATCTCGAACCTAGTGCTATTCAGAAAAGCTCTCAAGCACCACCTGTTCCTACAACATTACCCTGATACCAATTCCGGAAAGCACACAGCCATCACCTTGCCTTCCTACCTAGCCCGCCCCATAGATCAGCCTCCCGTAGAGAATGGTTAATCATCTTTCCCCTACCTTCTCTCCCTGACCCATGAGCGTATGCCTCTGTTTAGAGATCCTTATATGTCCTTCGTAAGATTATTCATAATTTGTATATAGTTCCCCCGGTTTCTTCCATGTTTACTACCCCTGTTCAATGTAAACTCAATGTGACCTGTTACATTGTAGTATGTTCTGTTTTAACTGTATACCGCACTGATTATAATAGCGTGGTATATAAGAAATAAAAATAAATTAAATAAATAAATAAATAAATGAATAACCAATTCGCCATGTTTTATGTCAACAAGCAGGGGGGCACGGGGTTGTACCCCCTCTGCCAGGAGGTGGTGAACCTCCTTGCCTTTGCAGTTCGCAACAATATGCTCCTGCGGGCGGATCACCTCTCGGGACAGAACAACCTCCTGACGGACAGGCTGAGCAGGGTCCTCCGACCACACGAGTGGCACCTGGACCCCAGAGTGGCTGCTTGGTTCTTCCACCTCTAGGGCAAGCCCGTGATGGACCTTTTTGTCACCCCAGACAATACCCAACTGCCCTGCTTCGGCTCGCGGCAACCACACAGAGAGGGTGGTGGCGGATGCCTTCCTGATCCCATGGACGGAAGGCCTCCTCTATGCTTTTCTGCCGATCCCTCTGGTCAGCAAGACCATCTTCAAGGTCCAGCACGAGGGGGCATCACTAATACAAATTGCCCCAAGGTGACCCAGACAGCCCCGGTTCCCACTGCTGCTCTCTCTGTCTGCGACGCTTTTGGTCCTGCTGGGCCATGCCCCAGAACTCCTGTCCCAGGAAGGGGGCTTCCTCCTGCACCCCAATCTGGGGTCTCTAACGTTAACAGCGTGGCTGCTGAAAGGATAGCATTGGCCCCTTTCTACATCCCAAAGGAGGTCGAAGAGAGCCTGCTGCATCTCAAAAGCCCTCCACCAGGAGAGCTTACTCCTTTAAATGGCAAAGGTTCTCAGTTTGGTGTGTGGAGAGACAGGAAAACCCATTCTTCTTCCAAGTGCAATTAGTGCTCCGGTACCTGCTGCATCTGTCACACACCATGCTAAAGGTCAACTCAGTGAGAGTGCACCTGAGTGCGATAGCTGCACACCACCACCCTGTTGAGGGAAAACCCCTCTTGGGTCAGCCCTTGGTCTCTCAGTTCTTCCGGGGCCTCCTGTTGTCTAAATCCCCTGTCTGCCCTCTGGCGATGGAGTGGGACCTCATCTTGGTGCTTTTGCAGCTCACCAGACTGCATTTCGAGCCTCTAGTCACTTTCCATCTGCGGTATCTTTAATGGAAGGTTGCCTTTCTGGTGGCCCTCACATCCGCCCGAAGAGTAAGGGAACTATAGGCCCTGTAGGTGGAACCACTATACAAGATTCTACAAGAACTGGGTGGTGCTCTACACTCACCCCAAATTCCTCCCAAAGGTGGTATCTCCTTTGCACTTCAACCAAAAGGTGGTTCTTTCCACCTTCTTCCCATGGCCTCACACGCTGGTCGGGAGAAAATTATACTCTATACACTGGATTGCAAACGGGCTCTGTCCTCTTACCTACAGTGGACTCGGGGCCATCGCAAAGCTCCTCAGATTTTCGTTTCTTATGACCCCAGCAGACTTGGGCTTCCCATGACTAAGCAAACTCTGTCCACTTGGACTCTCCCTTGACCACCGGATCACAGTGCATCATGTGAGAGGGATGGCCACATCTGTGGTGAACCTGCGCTCAGTGCCGGTGATGGAGATCTGCAGGGCTGCCACAGATTCACAGCTCACAGGTTTGCAGCTCACTGCTGCCTGGATAGTGAGTCCCTTCAGGACAGTGCCTTCAGCCAGGTGGTATTCTGTAATCTTTTCGGGTGTAGGCAACTCCTGCCCTCCGACCCTTCTGTGTTCAGGTCTACAGAGTGATGGTGCCGCTGGACTCTAGAGTCTTTCAGTTGGGGACTCATCTTCTGCAACTCACGGCTCCCGACTTGGCCACTGTTGGTGCTGTCATGGTTTGGTCCTTAAGACAAAACTGCTTGGTCAGGTATTCGAGCGATCTCTCCTGAGTACTTCACTATAATCCTATGCTCTTCCAATATATTCTTATCACCAGTGAGGTTTCACTTGTCAAGATATTTGCTTTTTACTTTTCTGCGGGTCTCAGACTAAACCTTGGCATATATTTCTGGGTGTTTAAATGTGCCCAGTGCTATGCCTATTAGCATCAACGACCCAGTTTGCAAATATCTTAAAATTGTACTGCTTTGTTGTATCTACTTATCTACTTATCTTATATTAATGTAGCTTATTTCAAAACTTTGAACTTTCTTGTAGACTTTATTTGTTTGTTCAATCCACTGTAACATAAAGTCCCAACGCTGTTATCAAAGCGCCCCCGCGTTTCACTAATATGGTTCTTCAGGGGATCGTAGATCAAACTGTGAATATACAAAGCAACATGTGTTACTAAAAACCCTTGTGAATTAAAACCCCAACTTGATCTGCCTCTCTCAATTCATAAAGAACTACCTACTTACTTGGAATATCGAACAAAATTCTCAATAGGTAAATGCTGCCCACGTCTCTAGTTAACCGGTATTGTACTTGGAGCCGGCATTCTAACAGTCCCAAAACGCCGCGCATGCGGACTAGGGGGAATTCGCTCTTATTTAAAGATCTCGCTAAAGGCTCCTCCCACTGGCTCTCAACAATGCCTAACTCAACAATGCACCCAGGTAATTACTCATATTGATAATTAAGAAGACCCGGGATATCCACTGATTACCCCGCGACAAGCATTGTGGAAGCTGTGTACCTTTTTGGGAACCTGTCAGGTACTTGTGACCTGGATTGGCCACTGTTGGAAACAGGATATTGGGTTTGAGGAACCTTGTCTGACCTTTGTATGGCATTTATTATATTCTACTCCCTGTTAATTGTCTTCGTGTTTTCCTTAACAATTTTTTTCAGAAATGGCTTTGAGATAAATGCTTGGCCTAATACATTCAAATTGTGTTTACATACTCTCTAGGTAGAATCTTTATTGTTGATATATCAATACAGCAGCAACTATAATTTTACACTGATATGTTGAAGCCAGCTAAATGCCATATGGCACCCTCTTCGCTGTCCTGCTGTAATAAAACAGATGGTGTTATTTTGAAAAGTATTTTTCCACTGTGTGAATTAGAGAAACATAAATTTTAAAACTAGTTTGGCGATCTTAATTTGTCCAAATCAATATACTCTCTAGTCCACACATACATTTTTAAGGCCACAATCTGATGTTTAAGTACAATTATCTAATGCATGCCTACTATTGATCATACCTTCAAAATGTAAATAATTTAGAGCCATTTAAAATTTACATTTTTATGGTAGAATATATACAATAGATAAGCAAAACATTTAAAGAGAGTATAGTCAATTAACACTTTGAAAAAGGTGTTACTATTTAAGCAATGTGTAGGTAGCCATTCTCATTTAAGGACTTCTTTGACCAGCAGAATTGAGTAAGATATGCAAGTGGACAGTCATTTGATCGCTCCGGGACAGAACTGCTCTCCCAGAGTTCAGAACTTTAGTGTAAAGGATATACCATTCTTAATTTTTTTTTCATTTTCTTAGTTTTCATGGTTCCTCTCTTGAAATTATGGCTGACTATTGTCCTCATCTGGGGTGTTCTTGAACCTTCCATAGAGAAGACCATTATCCAGTATTCTCCGCTTATCTGGGACCAAACCATACATTGGAACGCTGCACTTTCTGCATGTCAGTTATGATGTTTCTTGTCATGAAGGATGAACTTCGCTGATAATGAGATAAAATAAGAGAATTCTTTGATAATACTGTCATTCTCTTTACCACAGAATTGGTACTCTGACCATTTCAATCTCCTCATGTGCTTCCTGCACAATGTTGTGCTGCTACCTTCCTTATGTGCGATGTTTTGAGTGGTCCAGATGCTCAATAGCAAGACCATGGACCCAGGCCCAGCCAATACCAAAATAAAATCAGGTTTATACATTATTTTTTGTAATAAATAGAAAATTTAATGAAAGCCGCTCTCTCATCTAGCCCAGATGTCTTGTCAAGCTTTAGGGTTTTAATTGCCAACTGCACTACCCCCACTCCAGTCTCCCTCTAAGCCCTCCTGCATATCTTGCTCCAATTTGGCCATGGGGATCAACTCCAGATAGCTGTCCACCTCTGCCATCGGGGGTGAAGGCGTCATGGAATACAGCTTTTGAAAGAAATCTCTGAAAGCCCCCCTCAACTCCTCCCCTTTCATGAGTAGTTGACCCCGGGAACCTCGAAGGGCCAGTATCTGGGCACACACCTGCCTCTGCTTGAGGTGACAAGCTAACAACTTCCCCATTTTGTTACCCCCCTCAAAGAACTCCTGTCGGGCCATCTGCATTTTAACAAATTCTATAGTGGTCACTTTTTCCAGAGTACAAGCTTGACTACTACTATAACACACTGTATCACAACTAGAAAGTGTGTTATATATCATCTATTGACTCGTGGCTAGAAGAGGTCTCAGAACCATTAGGCTGCCATCGTTTGCTTCAAACCATATGGTGGACTAATGCCTAAAATCACATCAATGACCTCATTTTTAACCATTAGCCACTTGTTGAATTTTTTTGTGTTTCTTAAGTTCTTATCAAAAAGTATAATTTCCCTTGAAAAGCCTTAAATTCATTCTTCAAAATGTAAAAAAATAATAAACCAGTGCTTAGCTTTCTGTTCGGACTCGCCACGGCTCCGCGGACCTTCACAAAGCTTATGGTAGTGGTAGCAGCGGCGCTGCGGAAGGAAGGTATCCGGGTTCATCCGTATCTCGACGATTGGCTTATCAGAGCCGATTCTCATTTGGCCTCCGTAGCAGCAACAGCTCGAGTTGTTCAACTTTTGGAGCAACTAGGTTGGGTCATAAATCAGGCCAAAAGTCACTTACAGCCGATAAGGCAATTGACTCATCTCGGGGCCTTCTTCGACACGGCTCGCGGAGCAGTTTTCTTGCCCGAAATCAGAGTGAACAAGATCTTGCAACAGGTGCAAGCGTTTTTGCGAATCCCGGCTCCGTCGGCGTGGACGTACTTACAACTCTTGGGCTCCATGGCGGCCTCCTTGGATCTGGTTCCGTGGGCCAAGGCTCACATGCGGCCGTTACAACAAGCGTTGCTTTCCCGATGGTCGCCGCAGCTTCATCCTCTCTCACAGCGCCTGCTTTGTCCGGAGCTGGTGAGACAAAGTCTAGAGTGGTGGTTGAACCCTGTCCATCTCAGAGCAGGCGTCCCTTTGCAGGAGCCCTCATGGGTTTTAGTCATCACAGATGCCAGTCTCGCAGGCTGGGGAGCGCATTGTCAGTCGCAACTCGCTCAAGGATCTTGGTCTCCAGAGGAGAGCTCGTGGTCGATCAACAGACTAGAGCTACGCGTTGCTCGGCTCGCCCTTCAGCACTTCGAAGCCCTGCTCAAGGGGTCTGCAGTCCGGGTGTTCTCCGACAATGCAGTAACAGTGGCATATATCAATTGGCAGGGGGGGACCAAGAGTTCCTCTCTTCTCACCGAATGTCAGGAGTTGATGACTTGGGCAGAGGGTCGTCTCCTAGCGTTGTCGGCTGCTCACGTGGCTGGCAAAGAGAACGTTCAGGCCGATTATCTCAGTCACAATGTCCTCGATCCCGGAGAGTGGGAGTTGAACGTAGCAGTGTATCACGAACTGACCGTACGGTGGGGACAACCAGTTATGGATCTTATGGCGACTTTCGGCAATGCCAAGGCGAATCGCTTTTTCAGCAGACGCAGGGAACGCATGTCAGAGGGGCTAGATGCTCTGGTTCAGCCATGGCCGGTGGACGCTCTATTGTACGTCTTCCCGCCTTGGCCGATGTTGAGTCGCGTTATTCAACGTATAGCGGGACACCGGGGTTCGGTGATTCTGATTGCGCCAGATTGGCCTCGACGTCCTTGGTATGCCGATCTGATTCGGCTACTGATAGCTCCTCCGTGGCGTCTTCCGGTCCGGATCAATCTGTTAAATCAGGGACCGGTGCTCATGCCACAGGTGGATCGCTTCTTGCTTACGGCTTGGCCCTTGAGAGGGCTCGCTTAAGACGCAAAGGTTATGCGAGCTCTGTAGTGGCCACCTTACTGAGATCTAGATGGCCGGGGACTTCCCTTGCGTATATTCGGATATGGCGGCTCTTCGAGGATTGGTGTGGACGGCGCGACGTTCTTCCTCGTTCCTCTACCTTACCTCAATTACTTTTATTTCTCCAAGAGGGTTTGGATAAAGGTTTGGCGCTTAATACCCTTAAAGTTCATGTGGCAGCGCTAGCATGTTTTAGAGGATTGGTGCAAAACCGCCGACTGTCGATGCATCCGGATGTGCAAAGATTTTTGCGGGCGGCTAAGATCCTTCGTCCTCCACTGCGCCAGATAGTGCCTCCGTGGGATTTGAATGTCGTTTTAGAGGCGTTTTCCAAGTCACCCTTAGCGTCGGTTTCCTCGCAGTCTCCGCGTGAATGTTCCTGGAAGACAGCCTTTCTGGTGGCCTTATGTTCAGCGTGGCGTATTTCCGATTTACAGGCCTTGTCTTGTCAGGAGCCTTATCTGCAATTTCTTCCTGAACGAGTGTTGCTGCGTATGGTTCCTTCTTTTTTGCCAAAAGTGCTGTCTGTTTTTCATATTAATCAGTCTGTGGCCTTACCCATTTTTTCGAATTTGTCAAGTTCTCCGATTGACCGGGCGCTCAGGAAGTTGGATTTTGGTCATGTTTTAAAGGCGTATCTTAGGTTCTCGAAGTCTTTTCGGAAAACAGATAGATTGTTTGTCCAGTTTGCTGGGCCCAATAAAGGACAGGCGTCGTCGAAGTCCACGATTGCTCGTTGGGTGCGCTGCGCTATTGTGGCAGCTTACCAGGCTGGAGGCCGTTCTCCCCCAATTAGGCTGAAGGCTCATTCCACTCGAGGTCAAGCGGCTTCCTGGACGGAATTTGCCTTTGTTCCTCCCGTGGATATCTGTAGAGCGGCGACGTGCTCTTCATTGCATACGTTTACGAAGCATTACCGATTGGATGTTCATGCCAGGGAAGATGCGAAAGTGGGGGCGTCGGCTCTTATCGCGGGGCTGGCGGGTCCCTCCCGAGTTTAGGTACTGCTTTGGTACTGCCCTAACCTTCCTTGGACTGGCCCGGAGAAGCGATAAGGAAGATGAAATTAGGTCTTACCTGCTAATTGTCTTTCCTTGAGCATTCTCCGGGCCAGTCCAGGGTCCCACCCTTTTTCGTTTTTCGGATACCTCTGCCACAGAACAGACATCATAGCGTGATGTGGGTGTTCGTGCGAGGGGGGTGTATCGGGGCTTCTTTCTTTCTTTCTCAGAGATGGATGTGAATCATTTGAAAAAAAAAAAAAATCATCCGCATCCTCAGAAGCACTGTTTTGTTTGCTTCCTCTTTCCCAAGGGACTATAGAGCATTATCAGTTTTAACGGGTTAACCTTGTGTTTTCAGTTCTTTACTAGTTCGCTGCTTTGTCAAGAGAAGACTGGCTGGTTGACCTCAGGGGGAGTGGCTTCACCTCTCAAGAAAACTTGAAGTCTTCAGTCCTCAGCTGCTAAAGGGGATTGACAACCCTAACCTTTCCTGGACTGGCCCGGAGAATGCTCAAGGAAAGAAAATTAGCAGGTAAGACCTAATTTCATAATTTCCAACAAAAGGGAATGGAATGAGTATGACAATAATCCGTACCTTCAATACAAAAGCAACTACCAGACATATCTAGGTCATGGTAAAAAAGGAAATAGAACATAAGGTCAAGGTAGGAAAGAAAAATTCAATAAGCTGATTATGTAGCAGATCCTATGTAGTCAGTATACGAGTGTTAGAATAGTTAAGGTTTGTTTTTTTAAATTTCATGTGCTTTCTGCCTGGATAAGAAATGGTAAAGAGTTCCAGTGGATAAGATGCTTGATAAGAAAATTCAGCATCACATGTTCATACAAGTTTGAATTTCAGAAAAGGCTACCAGAAAATTCAGTTGCTAAGATCTAAGCTATCTTGCAGTGGGATATGGAATAAGATGCGAGCAAAAGTAACGAGGGTAGCCAGAGGGCCAGCATCAGGATCTTGAATTTAATCTTACTAAGGTTTGGGAACCAATACTGTTCAACCAGTAAGGAAGTTACATGGTCAGATCATCTAGTATTATAAATAAATTTGATAGCCATATTTTGTATTAGCTGAAGACATTTGATACAGTAATGAGGATTCCAATCAGCATAGAACTGCAGTAATCTGTTTGTTTTAAAATACTTGCATGGATCAGTGCTTTAAGAGACTTAGCATCACGATAAAGTCTCTGCTTCTTTTCAAATCCATGCTAAAAGCTCACCTCTTTGAGGCTGCTTTTGGATCCTGATTCACTTAGTCTCCTCTGTGTCTCCTTACCTTTCCTAGTTGTATCTTTGTCCTCAGCTGTTGTATTGTCTATCTTGACTAGATTGTAAGCTCTACATATATACATATATCTGTACAGCGCTGCGTAAACCTTATGGCACTATATTAATGGTCAGCAATTGTAGTGTTAATATTTATTTATTTATTTGACGTTTCTATACCACATTTTCCAGCAGATCAAATACCATTTACAAGGACCAAACATTTGAATTGTACAATAAATGGTGCATATTCATTTACATAAAACGTTTGGAACTATATACATTAACATTGTCAAAAAGTGAAGTGTCATTAACATTAGAATTATATACAGATAGGGTTGCCATTTAATCTAGCAATTTGGTCTAAGTGAGTTAGCTAAATGGGGGGGGGGGGGCTTTTGCTTGTAGGCATGTGTTGGAAGGGTTATGTATGAGGATGGGAGGGATCATTACTGTAATGGTCATTTGGGTTTCCAAAGTGAAGTATAAATAGGTGGGTTTTGAGTTTTCTGCGGAAGGTGGGAAGGTCATTTATGTGTCTCAGGTATTACATAGATGCGAGACTATGTGGGAGAATTCTTTATTGTTTGTTGTCTGTCTTGATTTCTTGAAGTCAATTGGGATTGTAAGCTTATTTCTATTACAGCCTCGTTGTGTGCGAGTGTGAGTTTCCTTGGTAATAAGCGTGGTGAGGTATGAAGGGGCAATATTATTGATTAGCTTGAAAGTGGTAATGAGTATTTTATAGTTGATATGGCTCTGAATTGGAAGCCAGTGTAGTACATACAAAATTAGAGTGATGTGTTCCATTGGGTTGATATTCACAGCTATCCTTGCTGCAACATGTTGTGCTATTTGGAGTTGTCTTAGGGTTTGTTTATTAAGGCCTTGTAGGATAGTGTTACTGAAATAGAAGTGGGGTGTAATGATTGCATTGATGACAGATTTGAAGTTGTAATGATGAAGCAGAGGCTGGACTTGTTTTAACATTCTGAGTTTGTAGAAGATCTTTTTTGTTGTTTGTCTTATGTGTGCTGTCATATTGAGTGTGTGGTCAAGGACTACTCCGAGGTATTTTACCTCATTTTTGACAGAGATGTTTGCATCTTGGATCCTAATAGATGTTGGAGGGGTGACATTCTGGTTCCTTGTTACATATAGAGCTTCGGTGTTGTTAAAGTTGATTCTAAAGTTGTGAGTTGATAGCCATTCTGTTATCTCAGTGAAGCAATCTGTAATTTGATGGGTTGGAGACGTTGAATGGGAGATATATCATTATATCATCCGCGTATATATGATTTACCTGGAATTTTTTGAAGATTGAGCAAGTGGGCTGGAGGTAAATGTTAAAGAGTAAGGCTGAGAATGTGGAACCATGTTATAGTCCTTGTTCTTGTTTGTAGGGGTCAGATAATTGCTGTTCTGTTCTTACCTGTTGTGTTCTGCCTGATAGGTATGAGGTGAACCATTTAAGTACTGTGTCCGTAATGCCTATTTGCTTTAGTCTGGAGAGCATAATGTGATGGTTTATGCTATCAAAATGTGATGGTTTATGCTATGCAGTGATGTCAAGAAATAGTAGAAGGAATACTTTTTTGGTGTTATCTATACCACGTGTGAGGCGATCAAACAGGACAGTGAGCAGCATTTCGACTCCATGGAATGGACGAAGGCCATATTGGTGTTCATCCAGTGGAGCAAAGGTGTCAATATGGTCCTGGAGTTTGATTTGCACTATTTTTTCTATCAGTTTAGCCATGAATGGAAGGCTGGAAATCGATCTGTATGATATGCGGGCGTTTTTATCCAAGGAGTTGTTTTTTAGAATAGGGCGTATTAAAGCATGTTTTAATGAGAGGGGTAGAAGGCCCTGTTGAAGGGAGAGGTTGATTATGGGTAGAATGAATGAAGCGAGTTCCACTTTTGTAGCTTTTATCCAGCTAACTGTACAGGGGTCAAGGTACGAAGTGGTGGTGTTTAGCTTAGATATGATATGTCCTAGTTCTTCTTTAGTTGTGGGGGAGAAGATTGACCAGAGGGAGTGCTGTGTGATGTTCAGTTTGATTATTTATGGGTAAATCTTGATGGTTTAGCATTTCCTTGCAGTAATTAGCTAGAGTTTGGGAGGCTATTGTAGGATTGGTTGTGTCTTTGTTGGTAGTGTTAGTGATTTTACTATTTCAAATAGCTCCCTTGGGCGATTGCGTGATTTTGATAAAATGTTGAAATAGTGGTCCTTTTTACTTGCATTGATGGTTTCCCTGTATCGTTTGAGTATAGACACATATTATAATTGAAGGATTTCTGATTTTATATGGCACCGTTTGCTTTTGCGCAGGTCTGTTTTCAGTTGTTTTAGTTCAGGTCTGAACCATGCTGCGTTCTGTTTTTATGGAAGTGGTGTGTGTGTGTGTGTGTGGAGTAGCTGCGTTTGATATAGTATCATTCTAGGAAGCTATTGCTTCCTCAGTGTTTGTTAGAGCTTGGTTGAAGTGTTGGATTGTATGTTTCAGGAAGTCATCTTTGTCAAATTTCTTATATCTTTTGTATTGGGACGAATATGTGATTTTTGGGTGCATAATATCATAGTATGGGAGTTGGAGTTTTATTAGATGGTGATGGTTGCCCTTCAAAGGTTGTAGGGTCATAAACATTGTAGAGGATATTGGATAAGAACACTAGGGTCTAGTATGTTACTTTTGATATGTGTTTGGGTGCTAATTATTTGGTGAAAATCAATGTCTTTTATGGAGCTTGAGAATGCCAACATGTGGTTGTGGGGCAGTGATGGTAAGTTAAGATCACCTAGTAGTAGCATTGGATGCTTGTCTGTGGAGGAGCATAGTAACTTTATTAGGGTGTCCAAATTGTCAGGTTTTGAGTCGGGGGGGGGGGGATCTGTAAACTAGACAAATATGGAGTTGTTTTGTTTTTATGGTGAGTATGTCTGTTTTCTGTGTTTTCTGACGTGATTAGATTCACTTTCAGCTATTCTTTTATAATTAAGAGGACTCCCCCTCCTCTTTTTGTTGTTCTGTGAGACTGAAATATGTCAAATCCTGGGGCTTTTATTAGGTTAATTAGTACTGTGTCTGAGTCAGAGAGCCATGTCTCAGTTATACAGACAAGGTTTGGGTTGTTGTCAATAAGTAGGTCTTGGAAAATAGGAACTTTATTTCTTAAGGATCTTGCGTTGATGAGGTAGCATTTTAGATTTTTAGGTTGAGGTAAGGTTATGACTAGTGTGGGTATGGGAATTGTTTTTAGTTTGATGTTGATAAGTCTATTGAAGTTTGGCTTGTTGGTGTATGATTGTCTGAGATAGGAAAGTGAGGGTAGATATCTGGTGGGGTTGTAGATGGTGGGGATAGATTGGTAGTATGTGGGGTAGAATGCATGGTTGAATACTGTGGAGATAATTAGTATGTAATAAATACAGTACAACCAAAGGGCTGATTTGTTCATTGTGGTCATGTCTATAGTAGGTAGAATGTATGGCAGTTTGAAATTGTGATTAGATATTAGTAGAGGATGGAGGGAATTGACTAGCCTAGTGAAGACGTTATTCCAACTTATACAGAAACATTGTGGACATGTAATGAAGTTAGGATGGATACGGTGTTAAGATATGAGAAGGTGTAGGTACAAGACACTAAACCAGTAAGATGAGACGTGCCAGTTTATTTAAAGTCTCTTTTATACCGCGCTATTCAGCATCAGCGCGGTTTACAATAAACAGTGAACATACACATTTCCAATAGTACTTTGTGTTTACATATGAACAGGATAATCAACTTGGCTAACAGGGTAACTATGTACAACCATAAAATATACAATATATACAATTTATTTATTTGATTTATTTAGTTGATATATAAATGATTGGCAGTTACTCTGGAAAAAGCCTTGTAGTTGTTGAGCTTAAGCTGTACAGTATTACATGTTTCAAGTCATTAGTATGTAGCGAGATTATTGTTCTGGGCTATGGTTATGCCAGAAGACTTACAGTTCAAGACGGATGTTCAATGAAGGAGTTTAGATGGCTTGTGTGGAGAGTTCCATAGAATCAGGAAGGCTTTGATGAATTCTGGTGATAACGACAAGTCAGATTGTGCTTTGCGCTGATGTCTGATGGCAGACTGGATTCACCTATGTGCCCCACCTAAGGGCCATGCCAAAGGGCCCTTTGGCGAGGCCCTCAGGCATGGGCCTGCCAGGCACAGGCGCGCCCAAAGGCGCCTTCTTTAAATTGGAGGTGAGAGGCCCCTGATTGGGCTGGAGCCGAGCAGCAGGGAGGAGTAGAGCTTCCTGTGCTTGTGCTCTACCCCGATCGGGGGAGCAGGCAGGCAGGCAGATGGGCTAAGGGAACGGTTCTCATCCGGAGGATAGCGCGTGCGCGGAGCCTGCTGGCCACGCCACTCCTGGACCGTGGTCACCCGATGGATGCCTGACCCCTTTTCCTTCCACCCTGTAAGCTGACACGCGGACCAGGATTCCCTCGGCTCGCGGCCTGAAGGCAGATCCGGGGGGGGGGGGAGCAGTAGAGGGGTGTGCACACTGCCCCCTGGCCGGTGGGTTAGCTGTATACGCAGTTGCAGGTCCCAAGGTCTTCTTGGAGGAGGGAGGGTGCAGGGCAGCCCCTGCTCTCCCCTCTCTCTCTCTCTCACCTGTGTCTGGCCCTCCATGTGAGGAGGCCCCAGGCCTTGGGCTCAGGTGGCAGCAGCGGCTGCTGCTGTTGCGCCGTGCTCGGTAATGATCCTTCCACAGGTTCACCTATGGAAACCTTGTTATGACTTTTACTTCCTCTAGATAGTCAAGTTTGATCGTCTTCTTGGCGCTCCGCCTGGGCCATCGCCGACCCTAGCGGGGCTGATCTGAGGACCTCACTAAACCATTCAATGGTAGTAGCGACGGGTGTTGTGTACAAAGGGCAGGTTAATCAACGCGAGCTTATGACCCACACTTTCTGGGAATTCCTCGTTCATGGGAAATAATTGCAATATACCTTTGGAACCTGGGAGCAAAGACAGATACTATTTTTTTCTTTTTAAATTCAATTTTTTTATTATCGTGTTAGATCCAAAAAGCAAGAAAATGACATAATGGGGCATGTTTACCAAAGTGCACTAATGGTTAGCGTGAGGTTTACCATGCATTAAGCGAACCATAGTAACTGTTTACCACACACTTAAACAGCACAGTAAAAATCCCATGCTAACCACTTAGCTTGCGATGGGGCACAGAGCGGGCATTAACTGCACATTACAGTTAGCACAGGGATAATTAATGCACACAAATTATCAATGCTGCAATTAGCTGGGGTGCACATAACCACCTCAGTGGGTGGCAGTATGTGCAATTACTTTAATTGCGATTGCTTGTTTCTCTGGGAACAAGCAGGAAGTCAGTCCTCACATATGGGTTACGTTGGCGCCAACGGAGCCCGCGCAGAGCAAATCCCCAGCTTTCAAAGAAAGCATTTGGGAGTTGCCTCCACACATGCGTGGTCCACTTCCCGCCCAAAGAGGCCATCTTGCTCAGTCTTCTTTTTTCCGTGGCACCCTTCAGACATTGTCTGTTTCTGTCCCGGAAAAGTGTGTTTTTTTTTCTTCTTGCCTTTCGGCTGTTTTCTTCCGGTTATCACCGGTACCCTTGTGCCGGGCCGGCCTCTTTTTCTTTTATTTTTGGGCTTTTTCTTTTTACACCCTTGTTTTTTCTTGCTGGGAGCCCTAAAGGTCTTCGACCTTAAGGAGGCCCTTTTTCCCTCCATGGCTACCAGCGGGTTTAAAAAATGCGATAGGTGTGGCAAAATCATGTCTATCACCGATACGCACGACTGCTGCCTCCAATGCCTCGGCCTGGATTACAACCCGGCAGTTTGTGGCCTTTGCAAACTTAAGTCTGTAAGGGCCCTGAAAACCGCCAGCAGCAGCAGCAGGAAAAATTTCTCTCTGACCTCCAAATGCCAGGTCCTCCTCTGAGACCTCCACGCCCCGGGAGGAGCGTTCCGAACCTGAGCGGCATCGCGGGACCTCAGAGAGGGGGTCCCCTTTGGGGGAACTTAAGGACATTTTCCTCATCTCTGGAGGGTTCAGAATGACCAGGCCCCTCTCGGGGCCCATCAGAAAGCTCCGAGCGTCAACCCGAGGCGTCGGGGAAGGAGCGCCCAATCAAGCTCTCTCAAAAGGAACCAGCCACGGAGTGGTCCTGGCCTGCGTGTCCTGTCCTAGTCAGGGACTCCCCTCCGGGGGAACCAATGTCGGCACCGATCCCATCGGCGCCAGAGCCGGAGGCTGCGGAACCATCTGGGCTCATATCCAGGATGGATTCCTTGGAACGCAAGATCATTGCCTTCCTAAAGCAGCAAAGGTCAATAGTGTCTGGTACGTCCGGTTCCTCTGCCCTGACCACTGGGGACTCAACAGCGAAGTCGACCCCGGAGGCCATGCCGATCCTCGAACGCCTTCGGGCCCGAAAGGATCCTCGGCCGAGGTCCTGCTCGATCTCCCTCTCTTCTGGGCAGAGATTGTCACGGCTAATCAACTAGCACCAGAGCGGCATAACCCCTCGGGGCCTGAAGACTGTCACTTGTCCTACTCGGATTGCTCTGTCTGGGAGTCGGGAGACGAGGTGTCTCCGGACACTCGCCTTCACCGGGATGTCCCTTCTGATTCACCGGGATCGGAGCCTCAAAGGAGATCTCCCCCTGAGGACATGGCCTTTCGCGACTTCATTCGGGATATGTCCAAGGCTTTGACCTTCCCAACGGAATCCGAGGAGGACCCTCAAACTGATGAACTTGAGATCCTCTAATTTGAGGCCCCTTCTCGAGAGTCTCTGACAGTGCCCATTCCTCCCATCCTGGAGCGCCTTATGCTCTGCATGTGGGAGACACCGGCGTCGACACCACTGGTTAGTAAGCGGCTCGACTTAATGTATCAAGTCCGCCAAAGCCACGGGTTCTAAAAGTCTTAATTGCCGCATAATTCCATGGTCGTGGAATCGGCCATGCGTCGACTAAAAAGTCAAAAGACGCATTCTCCGGTGCCACCCGGCAGGGAGGCCCATATCCTAGATGCCCTCGGCAGAAAATGCTATCAGGGCACGATGCTGAATGGCCTAATTCAGGCCTACGAGCTGTACATGGACATGTACTTAAGAGATCTAACAAAGGAGATCGCCAAATTCTCCGCCGGTCTCTCTGAGGAGCCCCTGCAGCGCTTCAGGGGCCTATCTAAGGCCATCGCTGAATGCTCTAAATTTATATCTCGAGCGGCCTATGATGGGTTTGAGTCGGCGGCCAGAGTAGGTGGGGTGGGCATCGGTGCACGCCACCAAGCCTGGCTGCAGTCATCTGACCTACAGCAATGGGTACAAGACAAGTTGATTGATGTTCCCTATCAAGGGGAGAACTTATTCGGCAAGCCCATGGCCGAGAAGGCCGCCGAACTGGAGACCGAGTTCATGACCTCTCTAAGAAGACCTCAGGCCCTTTGCGCAAGAAGGGTCCGAGGAAAAAGCCCTTCTACCCGAGGAAATCCACGCCTTACTAAGGCTATCCTCCCTATCAGACCACCCAGGTGCCCCAACAGGGGCAGCAAGCCAAGGTGCAGGGACACGATCCCCATAAGCAGAAGGCTCCTAAGCCCCCAGTTTCAACCCCGGTTCAAACCAGGGGAAGTTTTTGACTCTTACAGCATGGCCCCTCTGCCCAACGAGGCCAGGCAGCCTACAGGAGGTCGCCTCTCACTGTTCGCCCACAGGTGGAGAACTGTCACCACTGATGCCTGGGCTCTCTACAGGAGGTTAAGGAGGGTTACCTCCTTTGCCTAGTTGAGGTGCCTCCGCACTTATTTCCGGGAGAGCCCTCCCGGACTCCCCTCCACCAGGATCTTCTCTTGAAGGAATTGGCGAGTCTTCTAAAGAACAGAGTGGGTAGAACCAGTGCCCCATCATCTCAGGGGCAAGGGGTTCTTCTCCACTTCCTTGCACCAAAAAGGTCAGGAGGCCTCAGGCCCATCCTAGACCTTCACAACCTCAACAAATTCCTGGTGCGGGAGAAGTTCAGGATGCTCTCACTTGGAAATTTGCTGCCTTACCTCCATCAGGGAGACTGGCTATGCTCCTTAGACCTAAAGGATGCTTATACTCCCATCCTAATCCACCCAAACAACAGACAATACCTACGCTTTGTGGTGGGGGGCCTTCACTTTCAGTGCTAGGTGCTGTCCTTCGGCCTCGCCTCGGCCCCCAGGGTATTCACGAAGTCCCTAGCGGTAGTCGCCGCCTTTCTCAGGCTTCAGGGTATTTTTGTCTTCCCTTACCTCGACGACTGGCTCGTCAGGGGCACCTTGGCCCCCGAGGTGCAGAAGGCACGGCATGCACGATCCAGGTCCTTCAGCACTTGGGCTTCGTGATAAACTACTCCAAGTCCAGCCTGAGACCAACTCAGGAGCTGGAATTCATCGGGGCAAGGATCAATACGCTCCCAGCCAAAGCCTTCCTGCCTACAGACAGAGTCAAAAGGATGATGGCACTGGCCAGGAGGGGACAACGCTGCTCTTCGGTACCGGCATGACTCCTGTTGTGCCTCCTCGGGCACATGGCCTCCACAGTCCATGTTACCCCAGATGCCCACCTGCACATGCTGATCCCGCAGTGGTGCCTCAGGGACCAATGGTCCCAGGCGACAGGGCGCCTTCAGGACAAGATCAGAGTCACCTGGTGCTTGGTGCGGTCCCTAAACCGGTGGCAGTCCCCCCGCTATTTGCAAGCGGGAAATGCCTTTTCAGACCCCTCAGCCCTCGATGGTCCTCACCACAGACGCCTCTCTGCTGGGCTGAGGAGCCCACTGCCAGGGGTTCCGCACACAGGGCACCTGGTCCTCAGATGAGAGTGCCCAACAGATCAATCTGTTGGAGCTGCTTGCAATCCACCTTGCCCTGAGGGCATTCTGGAGATCCCTGAGCCGCAGCTCCGTCCTAGTCCAGACCGACAACCAGGTTGCCATGTTCTAGGTGAACAAATAGGGGGGCACGGGATCTCGTGTCCTCTGCCGAGAAGCACTGGACCCGTGCTCATTCACAGTCCAACACGGCATTCTCCTCAAGGCGGTGTACTTACCGGGCCACAGCAGTCAGCTAGCCGACAGGCTCAGCAGACTGCTCCAGCCCCACAAATGGCGACTGGACCCCAAAGTGGCTCGCAGGCTGTTTCGGATCTGGGGGTACCCGAGGCTGGACCTCTTCGCCAGCCCGGACAACCACCAGTTGCCCCATTTCTGTTCCCGGCAACCACACCCCGACAGTGTGACCGCCGATGCCTTTATGATATTGTGGTTGGGGGGCCTCCTTTATGCATTTCCCCCGACACCTCTGATCGCCAAGACCCTGTTCAAAATTCTTGAGCCTTATATTGATAGCCCCACGTGGTCCCGACAACCGTGGTTCCCACTCCTGCAGCTAGCGGTGGAGACTCCTATCCCTCTGGGGACAGGCTCACAGCTCCACTCCCAGGAGGGGGGCTCTCATCTGCATCCCAACCCCAGCTCCCTATCGCTGACGGCGTGGCTGCTGAGAGGGTTTCGCTAGCTCCGCTCTTACTCCCGAGAGAGGTGGAGGATGTCCTGCTGGCTTCCCGCAGAACATCTACCAGGCGGGCGTACGCTTTTAAGTGGCGCAGGTTTGCGCTCTGGTGTGCGGCTCATGGAACCGATCCTTTCTCCTTTCCGGTGACCTTAGTACTAAGATACCTTCTCCACATCTCTGACTCGGGGCTCAGATCCGTCAGAGTATATCTCAGTGCCCTCGCAGCCTACCATCTTCCGATAGACGGGAAGCCTCTCTCGGCACAACCGACAGTCTCCCGATTCCTCAGGGGTCTTCTCCTGTCCAATCTCCCGGTCTGCCCTTCGGGGCCCGAATGGGATCTCAACGTAGTATTGTGATGGCTCACCCTGCTGCCTTCTGAACCAATGGCTACGTGTCATCTCCGCCACCTCTCATGGAAGGTGGTGGTCCTCGTTGCTCTCACCTCCGCTTGAAGAGTGAGCGAGCTCTTGGCCCTCATGGCAGAGGGGCCTTATGCCAGGTTCTACAAGAATAGGGTGGTGCTCTGCACACACCCCAAGTTTCTTATGAAGGTAGTCTCTTCTTCCCACCTCAATCAGGAGGTGGTTCTCCCTACCTTCTTTCCCAGACTGCATGCCGGTCACGCTGAGGCCGTCCTCCATACCCTTGATTGTAGGAGGGCTTTATCTTTGTACACTCAGCGCACCCGAGACCACCGGAAAACTACACAGCTTTTCATCTCTTACGACCCCAGTAAGCTGGGGCAAGCGGTGACTAAGCGCACGCTGTCCACGTGGGTGGTGGACTGAATCACCCGGGCCTATGAGGAAGCAAAACTGCCTTTGGAGGAGCGTGTCACGGCTCACAAGGTCTGGGCCATGGCAACATCTGTGGCTCATTTGCGCTCTGTTCCTCTGACAGACATCTGCCGGTCCGCCACCTGGTCTTTGGTGCATACTTTTGCAGCCCATTACTGCCTGGATAGGGAGTCCCAATGGGACAGTGCCTTTGGCCAGGCCGTACTTCGTAATCTTTTCGAGGTCTAGGCAACTCCTGCCCTCCGACCCTTCTGTGTTCAGGCTACCGGAGTGCTAATTCCTTCTCAGATTGAGAGTTTTCTTGCTGCAGCTTCTCGCGGCTCTCAGGGAGCCTGTTTTGGCTATGGGTTCCTGGTAGCCTGTAGTTGGGAGTCCCATATGTGAGGACTGACTTCCTGCTTGTTCCCGGAGAAAGCGTAGTTACTCACCTGTAACAGGTGTTCTCCAGGGACAGCAGGAATCAGTCCTCACAACCCTCCTTCCTCCCCTTGGAGTTGCAGTCCTCCATTTTTTACTATTTTTGTTCTTTTACCGTCTTTAGCTATGTCATTGACTGAGCAAAATGGCCTCTTTGGGTGGGAAGTGGACCACGCATGCGTGGAGGTAACTCCGAAACATTTTCTTTGAAAGCTGGGGATTTGCTCCGCGCGGGCTCCGTCTGCGCCGACGTAACCCATATGAGAGGACTGGTTCCTGCTGTCCCCGGAGAACACCTGTTGCTGTTCCCGGTGAGTAACTATGCTTTTAGCATGCTGGAGTTTTTCTCAGTGCGTCGATTCCTTTGAAACATTCTGAGTGTACCCCCAACACTTAGTACAGGCCCATTCCCCTTCCTGTGCTAATTTTTGCCTCTTAATGCATGCTGCCTTAGCACATTTTATTAAACATGCCCTAATAAGTGAACGATACTCTACATATCAAATATGTTTGACAAAAGTACAAACTAAATCAAAATAGATATCCAAAAAGACCACATTTGGAGTGGAGGAGAAGCCTAGTGGTTAGATCAAGATACTAACACCCAGGAAATTGGGATTTGATTCCCACTGGCACTCCTTGTGACCTTGTCTCGGAAGAAAAGGTCTGGCAATCTACTTCCCGTCATACCTTGCCAAGAAACCCCAGGGGCTGCTGGGTCACCAGAAGTCAGCATTGACTTGACTGCACTTAAAATAAATAAAATATCACACATTTAGAGGTCCAAATTAAAAAAAATAAGATCAAAGAAAGATTTAATCATTTAAGATATTTGAATTCCATAAGAGAGGCAACTATCTAGTATTACTCCGAATGAAGTAATAGCATCAGTGATCACAGTAGGGTTTCCTGAAATATATGTCACAAACTTACAAATAGTATGGTGTCTAGAAAGCCAAAGGGTAGATGATTTTTTTGTATTCATTTACATCTAATAAATTAGATTTAAATAAAGTGTCCCATGTACCGTGGGGATGATAATTTACATAAGAACATAAGATATGCCATACTGGGTCAGACCAAGGTCCATCAAGCCCAATATCTTGTTTCCAACAGTGGCCAACCCAGGTCACAAGTACCTACAGGTTCCCAAAAAAAGACACACCGGTTCCACAATGTTTGTCCCGGGGCAAGCAGTGGATTTCCCTGCTGCTCTTAATGGTTTATGGACCTTTCCTCCAGGAACTTGTCCAAACCTTTTTTGAACCCAGCTACACTAACAGCTAACACTAACAGATGTTCAATGCTTCGCTTAGGTACAATAATTGTGAAAAAATTAAATGCACCTGGCAAGAGGCAGCAGCTGTTTTGAGAAGCAGAACGCTTGAAATAGGATGTTATTTTCTTGCAAGAGACATATTTACGGTGTAGGGATGAACCTCTGCTTCTTAGAACAGAATTTACGCAGCAATATTTTAGCTCTAACAGGGCTGGGAAACAGAAATCAGGGGCAGCGCCATACCTAGCCCTGTGCGAGAGGTGCGGCCACACAGAGAGCAAAGAAATAGGACTGCATTTTCCGGCCTCTGCTCCCCCTCCACCACGCTGCTGCCTCTTCTCCGGCACTGCCTTTCATGTCTCCCTGCTTCTGTGGCAGCAGTGGAGTGGACAGCAAACCGAAAAAAACAAAACATTATCTGCATTTAAATGAACACCGTCTAAGACCCTGTACAATGGGGCCACCAAGGGAGCGAAAGGAGTTTAAAAAGGGTAGAGTTAGAATAGACTCTTGTGGGACCTTACATGGTGGGACTGGCCATTGCTAACTATAAATGAACATGAAATCTGAACAAATCAAAAACAGTCCCTCCAATCCCTGACCTTTGTAGTTTAGCCAGCAACAATTGGTGGTCAGTCAAATGAAAGGCAGCAGTCATATCTAATTGATAAATCAAAACATCTTTTCTGTCATCTAAGTCCGGATTTCATTTTGCAGTGCCCACTAGCAGGTTCTCAGTGCTGTGAAAGGATATAAAACCTGACAGCCTAGGATGAAATGAATTATTGGCTTCCAAGAAAGGGAGAAGCTGCTGAAAGAATTGTGTCTTAACTATTGGACCTTGGTCTGACCCAGTATGGCATATCTTATGTTCTAATTTAGCTGCAAATGGGAGACTGGAAATTGGTCTATAGTTAGCTGGATCCAAAGGGTCAGTTTTAGGATCATTTAAACTTGGGCATTTAATAGAACTTTTCAGACTTCTAGGGTTGGGAAGAATCATTTGAATGTCATATCCTCTCCAAACTCCCCCCCTCCCTTTTTTTTTGGGGGGGGGGGGCTTCAGTTTAGTGCTTAACACTCTTTCCAGGTTTCCTTTTGAACCTTTGTTTGTATTCTGCTGATGATATTATTTTTTATTGTAACCTCTTTGTCTTTTGATAGCCTCTCTGGAGTGGGTTAAAACAAATAATTAGATTAAATATGAGAACATAAGATATGCCATACTGGGTCAGACCAAGGTCCATCAAGCCCAGTATCCTGTTTCCAACAGTGGCCAATCTAGGTCATAAGCACCTAGCAGTTTCCCCAAAAGACATAGGTTCCTCAATGCTTGTTTTGGGTCAAGCAACGATATCCCGTGTCCCTTTTAATAATGGTTTATGGACCTTTCCTCCAGGAACTTGTCAAACCTTTTTTAAACCCAGCTACACTAACAGCTTTTACTACATCGTCCGGTAACAAATTCCAGAGTTTGATTACACGTTGAGTGAAAAAATATTTTCTCTTATTGATCTTGAATAGGTTGCCCTGTAACTTCATTGCATGTCCCCTAGTCTTTTTATATTCTGATGACGTAAACAATCGATCCACGTTTACCCGTTCCACTCCATTCATTAATTTATAGAACTCTATCATATCTCCCCTCAACCGTCTCTTTTCCAGGTTGAAAAGCCCTAACCTTTTTAGCCTCTCTTCATAGGAGTATTCTTCCATCCCCTTTACAATTTTGGTGGCTGTTCTCTGTACCTTTTCTAATAACGCTATATCTTTTTGTAGATACGGCAACCAGAATTGCACACAATATTCAAGGTGCGGTCGCAGCATGGAACGATACAGAGGCATTATAATATCCTTTGTTTTATTTTCCATTCCTTTCCTTATGATACCTAGCATTCTATTTGCTCTCTTGGCCGCTGCTGCACACTGGGCAGAAGGTTTTAACACGTTAATCACGATGACGCCTAAATCTTTTTCCTGGATGGTGGTTCCCAATGTGGAACCTTGCATCGTGTAACCCTAGTTTGGGTTGTTCTTTCCTAGGTGCATAACTTTGCACTTCTCCACATTAAATTTCATCTGCCATTTGGATGACCAGTCTTCCAATTTATCAAGATCCTCTTGCAGTTTTTCACTATCCTCTTGGGTTTTAACAACTTTAAATAGTTTTGTGTCATCTGCAAATTTGATAATCTCACTTCTTATACCCTTTTCCAGGTCATTTATGAATATATTAAAAAGCAGCGGACCCAGCACAGATCCCTGGGGTACTCCACTATTCACCTTTTTCCACTGGGAAAACTGTCTATTTAGCCCTACCCTCTGCTTTCTAACTTGTAATCCGTTCCTTATCCATAATAGTATATCGCTTCCTATCCCATGGCTTTTTAGTTTTGCCAAAAGTCTCTGATGAGGGACCTTGTCAAAAGCTTTCTGAAAGTCCAGATACACTATATCAACCAACTCGCTTTTGTCTACCTGTTTATTCACACCTTCAAAAAAACATAACAGATTAGTAAGACAAGATCTTCCTTGTCTAAAGCCATGTTGGCTGTCTCCCATTAAGCCATGACTATCTACATACTGAGTAATTTTGTTCTTTATGATCGTTTCTACCATTTTTCCCAGTACTGGCGTCGGGCTCACCGGTCTGTAGTTTCCCAGATCACCCCTGGAACCCTTTTTAAAAATCGGCATTACATTGGCGATCCTCCAATCTTCAGATCTTACAGATGATTTTAATGATAGTTCACAGATTACTAATAGCTGGTGTGAAGTCTCATGTTTCAGTTCTTTCAACACCCTTGGATGTATACCATCCGGTCCAGGTGATTTGCTACTCTTCTGTTTATCAAATAGTCTTAATACATCTTCCCAGTGTAGCGATATTTCTTTCAGTTCTTCTGCAGCATCACCTTTAAATACCACTTCAGTCATGGGTAACATCCCTACATCTTTCTCAGTAAAGACTGAAGCAAATAATTCATTCAGTCTCTCTGCTATAGCCTTGCCACCTCTTACTGGCCCTTTTACCCCTCTATCTTCTAATAGTCCTACTGACTCACAGATTTTTTGCTACGAATGTACTTGAAAAAGCCTTTATTATGCGTTTTTGCTTCCACAGCAAGTTTCTTCTCAAATTCTCTCTTTGCCTGCTTTATCAATGCCTTGCATTTAACTTGCCAGTGCTTGTGCTGTTTCCAGTTTTCATCATTTGGCTTTTTTTTCCATTTCCTGAAAGATGCTTTTTTGGCAACAACAGCCTCTCTGACCTTACCTTTAAACCATGCTGGCAGTATTTTGGACTTCCTTCCACTTTTCTTAATGTGTGGAATACAGCTGGTCTGGGCTTCCAAGATAGTATTTTTAAACACCCCCCTCCCCCGCCCCCAAGCTTGATGTAAGTCTTTAACCTTTGCAACTGCTCCTTTTAGATTTTTCTTACCTATTTTCCTCATTTTATCATAGTCTCCCTTACTTGGAAGTCCCTTCTCCTAATAGAAATTCACTTCGTCTACTTGAGGGAGTGCAATTCATACTTTAACAGTTGATGAACTTACACTTATCATAACGCTACTTCTCCATTAAAGTATTCATTTTTCCTATCTTGAAAAGGACATGATTTCTGCCACTTACTATTACAGTCCTCATACCAGTCCTCCTCATAAAGACCGCATACACTAGACTATACGGTGCTTTCTGCACGTTATTGGAAAGGAACAACGTCTTTTTAAAAATCATCTTAACTTGTGTTAAAATTAAATAGGAGAGACAGAGAAGAAACCAGATTTTCTAGTTGTAAATGTAGCCTTAACAAATGTCTTGCCTAATGTATTCAGTTCTCATATAAAAAGCCAATTCTTTCTCTCAACTCCATAGTAAACTCTTAGGAAATTAATATAACAGAGGCATCATTACTTCTCCTGAAAACTGCCTTACTACCAACAACGTACAAAGTAGTTATTTGTTGTTGTTTTTTTCATTTCTTTCCTGCTCATTATCCTCTTCAAAAGGAATCCATGAACAGCACCAATACTTCAGTATTCTCTTTGAACAATTAATTTTTTTATCCAAGTAACTCTCACCATTCCTTATGCACATTGCTCTCAACACTCAGTTAAGTGATATATAAGAGGAACTGTAAGCTATCGTAATCACCCATTTATGTGCTTCGCTCAGTCCTGCTTGTGGACCAAAAAAAGCAATGTTTCTTACCTGTAATGGGTGTTTTTTTGTAGACAGCAGGATTGATAAGAGACAAAATCCCTCCCTCTTGAGAGTGGCATAACTTGAAATTTTTAACCAACCAAGGAACTGAGGAGACAGCTGTGCTTGCTCATAAATTTACACTAATGTTCTGAGGTCCAGTAGAGCAGTTTCATCCCAGTGCCATCGGATGATGTCACCCCTTGTGTGCCTTATTTCTGCTTCCTATAGAAAACACCCATTAAAGGTAAGTAACTGCTTTATTTTTCTCTCTCAGCAATTTTCATTAGTGGGCAAGTAAATGTTGACTTAGTCTTGCATGTTAGAGTAAGAACTATTAAAATGATAATGTTGTAATATTTAGCCTGCTCAAATTATTAAAACAAAATTTCTAATACTAGCTATTGAGTGCCTCTACCATTTTTTTCCATACATTCATCTTTACACATGGAGATGGTGAAGGCAATATTCAAAGCAATTTCCATGAGTAAAACAGCATTTGCTAAGATATTATATCCTCCATCTCCCTTACCCCTTTCCTGATGCCTGATTTCTCCCAAACACCACCTTTTGTTTTAAATTATGGAAGCTAAAATAGCCCTGCTCTATGAGTCAGTGACAATCAGTAGCAGCACTGTGTCAGCAAATAAGCGGGAAACATAGGGCTTATCTTCCTCTAGAACTTAATTTGTAGTCAAAAAAGAAATTATAACCCTGGAGCTGGGGGAGGAGATAGACAAGCCAGGGGCAGGAGCAATAGGAGTAGAAAGTCTGGATAAGAAGTAGAGTGTTGTTTTCTGTTTTGCTCCAGGCTCACTCACTGTCGTCCTCTTTCAAGTAGGCTGCATGGAAGGGAGTGATTGGAGCAGCACACTCCCTGCTCTCTATAGTCTGAAAAGAAGTGATGGAACTGTGTTCCAGGCTGTTCCTCCAGAAATTAAGTCCTGCTTTTCCCAATGCATGGTGTGCAGTGGCGTGGGTTCCTAGACTATGGCCACAATGTATTCAAGCTCCCCTATATCCATCCAGCAATTCTGTATTGGCACGTGGGCATGGGTGACTTTCCTTCCCTAGTTCTTGCCGGGCAGCACAATGCAACTAAAGGCATGGGGCTTCCTAAAAGGACCTCATCTTGTTTTACTGTTAACTGCTAAGTCTTAGAGCCCTGCTTATAGAAGCATGGATATCTTTCAGGCAACTTTAGAACAATTTTTTCTGTTTTGAAAGTCAAAATAATAGATAATTTTTTAACGTGAATATCACTTTGTATCCAACCTTGTAAATCTTGTTCCAAGATTGTAAATCATAACATTAAAACCTATTTTTTTAGTCTGATGAGAACAGCAGGTGGTACTGACACAGCTATGTGTCTACTCCCTTCATTAGGGGAGAAGAGGAGAAGGACACAGGGACTGATACATGCATCTTAGAGATGCAACAAATGCTTTTAGGAAAGATGGCATTCACTTGGCAGGGGTTAATGCAGCTAATTATGATCTCACTGAAAGAGTACTCTGCACCCCCCCCCCCCCTCACCTACAACAGGTAGGGCTCTTGGGTCACAGAAATCCACACACAAAAAAGGAGAAGGTTAATTGATCACAATCTTTAAATAATACACAAATCTGTAAATAATACACAACACACTTGTATTATAAAATCAACCAAAGCTTTGGGAGAGCAAGCTAGGCCTTTGCCTATGTTTACTCTGATATCATAGCTTTAGGCCACTTTATTTATAGGTAAAGATTCCATTACACAGCATAATTTCACTTTATTATTCTACGTCTCGCATCACATATATTCATAATATACATATTCTATTCTACGTCTAGTGTCACGTATATTCATAACATACTTTTCTTTAGGCATGTAGGAGGAGTGGTCTAGTGGTTAGGACAAGGTACTTCAGGCCGGAGGGCCAGGGGTTCAAGTCCCACCTGGGGACAGCAATCTCAGGCCGGAGGGACTGGGAGTTCTAGTCCTATAGGCACTCCTTGTGGTCTTGGGCAAGCCACTTAACCCTCCATTGCCCATGTTCCCTGTAAGTATTAACGTATGTGTGTCATATCCCCTCGTGTTAAATGTATCCCCCCAATTGACTGCTTTGACCCGGTGAAAAGCGGAATATAAATACAGCTAAATAAATAAATAAAATGCATGTCATAGACAATCATGACAAGACATACATATATTCTCAGACATGACTATGTAGGCCTTAATTCTAATTAATTCTAACACTGACAGTTTGATATCTCTGACCAGAGACTGAGCGACTGAGAAGCTGGGTAAACAACTTGCCTTTTACTTATCTTTCTAATAACAAGACTAATGTTTATGTTATCTAAAACCTTTCACCTAGTTTCTTCTACAGAGTTTTCAAGGATGATATTAAGTAAGGAGCTACAAATGATATTAACTCTTTCTTAGGGCTTATAGTAATATAATGTTATACATAGGGCCTGACTGTGTATCCAGCCTGGTACAATCAAGCTTTCTTTCAGTCCTTCCTCTGATTCTGTAAAGAATCATTTCACAGATAAGGAAACTCAGACATCGGTATTAAAAATGGATCGTAGCTAGCTTCTGGGTCAACCTGTAACATCATTTTAGGGGTCAGTGTCTCCACTGATTTCTTACAGCAACCAGATATTACACAAAGAATTAATGCTCCTAAAATGATAATCCCTAATAAGCCAAATAATGAAGCTAATATGCCTTGCAGGGGCCTAGATAATAAACACCAGAAAGAAGAAATAGAAAAAAAATCAGAAAAAGAACTTACATAACTACTACTTGATACAAATGTACGATTCCTAACCTTATCTAGTAGGCCTTTCACTATTTTTCCTTCATCATCAAGCAAACAATAATTAATAATATAATAATAATACTAATAATTAAATAAATAAATAGATAAATAAATATATAGATAGATAAATAAATAAATAATCCATACATGCCATTTTCCTTTGCTAGGAGATAGTCTAAAACCATGCGATTCTGAGCTGCATAAGTGTAGAGTTGAGAGCCAAACAGTACCTGTAAATGCATCTATCTGAGATTTAGTTAAAGGACTTGTAGAGTCTACCAACTGTTGTGCTGCTATTATGGCTTCATCCTGAGGGGAAACATCACTTTTTCTTCTTAAGGAATTATTCAAGGTTGATAATAAAGTAACATTTTGGTAAGGTAAAAACTACCACGGGGTATCTAACTGAGCAACATAGCAAGTACCTGACCAACATCTGGGAAGTTCTGTATATGCGAGATTACCACACACAAAATAGTCTTCCTTTAAAGCCACTAATCCATTTTCCCAAATTGTCAAGTTGCAGGGACAGACTAGATTCTGTGTACAATTATTCAAAGCCCACTGAGTAATGTTCATTTCCTTAATTCCTGAGTAATGTTCATTTCCTTTTTTGTAACTGAGTGTAAATGTGACTCAAAAAAATTTGAATATTCCCCATAACTTTCCCAAGATTTTAAATGCAGTACTGCTTCATTAACAATAATATGCCATAGCACAACTAAGACCAAATACGGAAACATTCTTAGCAAACCTCTAAATATCTGAAACTATAATTTCTCCAAAAATAAATGTTCTAAGACAAACTAAAAATACACCTACTCTTCTTAATATGATGAAGATATATAGTATAGCTATAACTACCCTCTAATTCTCAAACTTTTCATAAAGTAGAGGTTAAGTGCCAAAAGGTCATTGCATATATATCAGTAAAATACTAATTCAAACTAACTATATCCACCTAATCAGTAGTGTAAATGCTGGACAAAGGTCTTTTGCAGAATTAGTCCATTCAAAAAGCACATAAATCCTGATGATCTTTTCTGTAATATTAATGTAATGTTCAATAAGTCTCTGTGTTGTATTTTCTTGATTCACTGATGAAGGGAGCCACCGTCTAGAGTCTGTGAAGGAGCCTTTTTACACTGTGTAAGGTGTATCCAACGAGAAACATGGGAGCCAGAAGCGTCTTTGGATGCAAATTCTTAATCAGGACCCAATCTGGTGACTTCACTTCTGGATATAATGATTCTGATGATTCTGGATATGATGATTCTGTAATCTCGTTGAGGATTCACTTGCAATAAAGGGGAAACAGAGAGGACTGAGTGCAACCATGAGCAATAAGTCAAAATATTGCTGCACAACAATTGGGGATCTGGGATAACTGCCAAGTCATGTGGAGAAGTAGCTAGACGTCCAGTAACTATTTCATATGGTGTCAGGCTGGGGGAATTACACACTGCCATAAGGGCAAAGGGAAGGGCTTCTGTCCAATCTGTAGCCCAATCCTGTGTCAGAGTGCGTAAGTGACCTTTGAGTGTCCTAGTCATCCGTTCCACTTGGCCAGAGCTTCGCGGATGATAAGGAGTGTGCAGTTGTCGCTTAATACCAAACCAAATTTTCAATACCCTCCCAGACACTCGCAACAAAGGCTGGACCCAGACAAGAAGAAAGAACAAACAGGAATAAACTGAGTGATCAGTAATCTGATGACAACCCCAGCAATCATACTGGTAGTGGGATAAACTTCTACCCATCCGGAGAATAGACAAGTGACCACCAGACAAATACCACCATCTTCCTCTGGCACAGGGCAGATCTGCAAAACAGGCTGCAAAATCAAAAAGAGTCAGAAGGCAGAAATCTTAATAACTGACCCTAAGATGACCCTACAGTGCCAGTCTTGAAACAGTGCAGACAAGCTGTGCCACAGGAAAAATAACAGAAGTTCAGGTGATACCGGAGAACCAAAAAGACATAATTCATAGCCACAGCGGTAAAGCTTATGATGCAGGAACAGAGCAAGCAGAAACAAAAGACTGTCAGGACAAATAAGCAGATGATCCTCTTTCCAGCAGCCCTGAGCATCACAGGATGCACCCCATGAAGTTAGAGTCTGGGTTTCAAAGGAAGTATCTTGCTATTGCTGCAAGAAAGATGAAAGGGAAAACAAAGTCATATTAAACGGTGTTAAATACAGCAATGTCGGTGACACTGATGCCCGAAGAGCGGCTTGCCGTGCTTCTTGGTTTGCAAAATGGTTGTCCTTTGCAAACACTTCTGCTAGCTGTGCACTGGCAAACGGCAAAGAAGCTGTTTCCACTACATCAGTAACTGTTGTGACTGCATAGCCCATCTTGTAGAGAAAATGTCAAAATAGTTTGGAAACAATCATGAGACCCATCCTCCTCCACAGGTGTTGAAGGGCTGCATATTGATGTAGTACATACTGGAACATGAAGCGGAGAAATGACTAATTCCAAAGTCAATAAAACGTGTGGAGGACAAAGGCTGAGTCTTGGTTAGATGGAACAAAAAGGGCGCTGTAGAACCAGAAAATCAGTAAGTTTCAATTGCAAAAGCCACTGCTACTAAACTATGTAGACATAGTGGGAGTCCCAAAGTCACTGCATCAAATCGCTTTGAGAAATAGCCTACCGGCTTGCAACCAGTTGGGAAAGCTTGTAAAAGTACACAGGTAGCAGAGGGATCAAAAATAGCCACATACTATTTGAATGGTAAAGAATAATCATGTACAATAAACATGGCACATTTCCCAGTGCAATTTTTACATTTAAAACAAACCTCCCACTGTGATAATGTGGGTACAATGAGGCCTTCAGATCCTTCTTTCCAAAATGAGAGCATAAAGCGGAGCAGTAAGATTTTGAGAAATTCGCTAGCTATTATTTACAGAAAATTAATAAACTCAGGAAGCTACACAATAACACTGGTGTCGCTGGAAAAAGGCAATGACAGAATAGGTTTCAATCTAGCAGAGGTAATTGCACGACCAGATGGTGTTAGAACACCACCCAGGAAAGTAACATTTTGAGATACAAATTGCAGTTTAGACAGATTAACCTTCAAACCTAAATTAGTAATATGAGCTAATAGAGACAAAGAATCTGACAAACTCATAACATGGTGAACATAAAAGCAAATCATCCACATATTGAACTAAAAAGGAATGGTTGAGTCTTACATCAAATAATGCAGTTCTTAGGGCCTGTGAAACATGCAGGACCATCAGTGTACTGGTTTTCTTTGCTAATTCTTACTGGAAAAATAAGCAGAACTCAAATTATCTCTTTGAGTTCTGAAAAATATGCAGAACTCAAATCTACAGCAGAAAACCAGGTGGTCCCTGAAGGTGTCTGTGTCCAGATATCATGTGGATTAGGCACCAAGGGAAAAATTGGCAAAATCACATTATTTACTGCTCGCAGGTCTTGCACAAATCTATAAGTCTTACCGTCAGCCTTGAATACAGGAAAAATTGGAGTCTTATATAATGAAGATGTAGAATAAATGACACCTTGTTTCTGAAGATCTTCAGTCACAAGACGAATTCCATCAATGGCAGCTGCTGGCAGTGGATACTGCTTGAGTCTAGGAAGCTGAACTCCAGGTTTCACGGTGATCTTCACAGGTGGGATAGAAAGGCATCCGATATTTGATCCCGGCACTGCCCACAAGGTAGACGGAAGTTCTCCAAGAGCAGGATGAATGGTACTGGCATCTGCAGGAGACGGCACTTCAGAGAGAGAGTACAGCTGGAAATATAACTTCCCACTCAGCCAGGATAGAGTGAATTCAGCTGTTACCAGAGGGGGAGGAGGGAAATCAGCTCTCTGACCATCAAGATTCCGATTCTGGGGACAGTCTCACCACAAGTATCTCTGGACTGTCCACGCCCTCGCTGAGGATTCTCATAACCTCCTCTGTTTTTACCTCTCCCCCCTGCCCATGGGTGGCTGTATAGCAATTTAGTCTTTTCTCATCTATTTTAGTTCGCTCTTCTTGCTGATCCTTGATAAATTTCAAATCGCTATATCAAGCTCCTTCCAGAATTGCATCAGCTGTTCTAGCTGGCCAATCTATTATTGAAGTTTCTAAAATCTCTTTTATTCTCAGGATTAAACCATTTACAAAAATATTAGTGAATCCTGAAGGTGTGTCTTCTGCTTCACCAGAATAGTCTTTAAAAGCTAGCATGCACCTAGTGTGAAAATCTGTAACCTTTTCACCCCTATCCTGCCTTAGAGATGTTAATCTCGACCAATCCTTTACAAGTTTTCATACTACTGTAAGGAATTCTAACAATTTTTTCTTTACACAAAAACAAAATTATCTCTTTGAGTCTTCTCTTGGAAATCTATCACAGGGTCTGTCACGAACTGGATGAGTGTCCCTATGAAAATCAGCTGGTTTATAAAAACACGGTTCTGAGCAAATAATCTAGAGCTGCCCAAATGGGATTATAACTGTTAGTTATTTGAGACCATAAAGATACAAATCTACCAGGATTATCCCTGTAGTTAGGAAAGTTTTAGCCAAATCAAACACTTCTTTAAGTAGTCACAATATCATTTCCCACAGCTGCTTCAGTTTAACAGTGGCAGAACATAAATTATGTTGCTAGTGTAGAACATCCTGAATAGAGCCTAGATCATAATAGAATTGATCACACTCCTCTTTGTAAGTTTCATAATGTCTAAATCTCTCTCAATTTTATCAATAAGTTCATCAGAAACACTTAATTCTTTTGCAACAGAAACACTATGACCTATTGCCATTCTTAAAATTCTTATTACAAGTACAACACTTTCCGTTTCTTGGTTCAAACGTGCTCTCAATTCTTTGAGCTGGGAGACATTCCAAATATCCAAAATACACAATACTACTCCCCCTAGCTGCTGTTGCTCTTTAAGCATTTTCTTTTTCTCTTAGCTCTGCTACACGAGTGACCCGCACTTGCTCAGCTGGTCATTAATTACATTTCTTAACACAAACATCTTTTGTTTCAAAACATAAACATTCCAATGTTTTGCATCATGTACCATCCGTTTCCACCATGTAAGCACATTTGCACAGTTTACCTTTAACCGCTAACTCATATCTCAGGCAATGGACCTTATCTACAGAGAAAGTTCCCTCCAAAGTAGCACTGAATCCCTATGTGCTACGGAATCGATGGCTACATCACCATGCTTCTCATACATACAATAGGAGCATACAATAAGATGGGCTACCTTTCTTAAACACTAAAGCCCTAGCTCTGTCATGCCACTCACGCATCTGAGACGGAGCCTGTCTACTTAACAGATTACCCATCACTGGTAATTGTCATAATACTCACAAACCTTCAGGCACCTTCTGCCTTTGCCTTGAATGCAGAGATCTATCCGGTACGGCACCAACTGAAAGAGAACTCTGCACCCCCCCTCACCTACAACAGGTAGGGCTCTTGGGTCACAGAAATCCACACACAAAGCAAGGAGAAGGTTAATTGATCGCAATCTTTAAATAATACACAAATCTGTAAATAATACACAACACACTTGTATTATAAAATCAACCAAAGCTTTGGGAGAGCAAGCTAGGCCTTTGCCTATGTTTACTCTGATATCATAGCTTTAGGCCACTTTATTTATAGGTAAAGATTCCATTACACAGCATAATTTCACTTTATTATTCTACGTCTCGCATCACGTACATTCATAATATACATATTCTATTCTACGTCTAGTGTCACATATATTCATAACATACTTTTCTATAGGCATGCACGTCATAGACAATCATGACAAGACATACATATATTCTCAGACATGACTATGTAGGCCTTAATTCTAATTAATTCTAACACTGACAGTTTGATATCTCTGACCAGAGACTGAGTGACTGAGAAGCTGGGTAAACAACTTGCCTTTTACTTATCTTTCTAATAACAAGACTAATGTTTATGTTATCTAAAACCTTTCACCCAGTTTCTTCTACAGAGTTTTCAAGGATGATATTAAGTAAGGAGCTACAAATGATATTAACTCTTTCTTAGGGCTTATAGTAATATAATGTTATACATAGGGCCTGACTGTGTATCCAGCCTGGTACAATCAAACTTTCTTTCAACATGCACAGACTCCTTCCAAATGAGTGTCTGACGTGGTTGCTGCCATTCTGCATAATGTATTCAAAGATTTCTTTGGCAGTCTGTGGCCTCACAAAATTTAGCACAGCTGCCTGCGGAATAATAATGCTTAAATAGTGGCACCAATAGTACCACCGCACAGCCAGACACTGCCATGTTCTACTTTCCTCATTTGAGAGTTGTTCATACTCCAGTTATACAAGAAAGCTCTTCAGAAATTTTATATAGTCAACTGAAGAGTAGCAGATCTGAAAGTGTTGCTTAGAAGTGTTCTGGAAAAGCTGTAGAAAGGATTATCTGACATTGCATACTATGCAGGAAATCAAAGCCATCAGTGTGGCTTTCTGCACTGCTGTTGAAGAATATCATTTACTAGTAGGCAGTTCCTTTTATTTATTATATCTCTGCATTGAATGTTGCAACTATGTTTAAAATATAAAATATATAATGCTACACAAACCGTGGCACTTAAAATATTAAACAAGTGAACAGAAAAGGTGGTTAATGTGATCTTAGTGGTAATGTTTTCAGAACTTGTAGCTATTGCTGAACTAACTTCCAATAAAACTGTCTGTTCTATTGATGTTAGACCCGATGAAAATCCTTGGTGGAGGGGAACAGATTTTATATTATATTGTATTTACTATTTTGCAGTACAAAGATAATGATTTGATCTGTGTAACTGGCAATTTTCCATTTATGAAACAGTTGTTAAAAAGTTATTTTAGAGTATTGAATTAAGTCCAAGAACCAGGTGGAGAAGAAGAACCAGGCCATACTGGAAGAAAACTTAAAAAGCCTTTATTGAGGACCCAACTTTAAAAGGTTTTGGCACTAGGCCTTCCTCACGGGTCTAAAATTATAGATAAAACCAAAAGCAAATTATAAAACAGTACATAAATATAAACCAGGAAGACTATCAATTAATAACACATCGGGTAAAAAATAAAAGATAAAAATACAGGTACATTACCAGCAACTGGTAGGAGGCCGTCTCAAAGAGAATGGCAAGAGTGATACTAAAGCTCTTTCCCATTCTATAACACAAAACATTCACATCCGTTTAAAAGATAAAATAAAAAACAATGCAACCAGTACAAGAAAATGAAAAAAAAATCATATCATTGCCTACTGACGTTCAATGAGCAAACAACCACTGTCAATAAGTTTTAGAACCAGACTTGATTTTGGAAAAAATACCAACTTGCCAAAACAATCATTTAAAGTCCAGCGCCTTAGAGACCACATTATGGAGACCAAATGATGTATTCCTCGCAGTGCTTATCCTTAACGGATGAACTTCTCGTCTCAGAATGAATATTCATAACATAGTGTACACATAACTTAAACAGTTCCACACACATATGGCTTCTTTCAAAGTTTAACTTTGAAATATTGGATGCATCCATATATGATACAACATGTATTGTAATCCACATCCAACTCTTCAGTTGTATGTGCCTCAATGAAGCCTACAATCTTTACTTTTGAGGATAAACCCTCTGGCCAGTATCTTTTGGTTACATTGCCCACAGAAAACAAATGCATATACTTTCTCAAGAGATACCTGTGCATTCTCTTAAGACCCACATCAAATAAAATGCCATATCGTAGACTTTGCTCAATATAAGAGCAAAAAACCAACTTCCTCGTTGAAAAGCTTAAAGACTGAGCTAGATGCCGAACCCTCTGTTTTAAAAGGAGGCATTCTAACATCATATCATGTCGCTCCATTGAATATTCATAGATAGTCAATACATGCAAATGCATGTTACTTGGTGGGCTTCACATAACATATTTTAGTCAGACCACTCCTATTATTATATGTACGCAATGGATTGTTGATCACAGTACAACAAAATGAGCACGCACACATTTTTTTTTGCAACTTCTATGGTCCGGAAAATAATACAGAGGCAAAACCACCAGAGGTCATCTCCCACTCTAATTGCAGGAGAGTTCTACTAACTCCCAATCTATTTCCAGGAGAGTAAATATTTATAAAGAACATCGGTTATACCAAAGAGGGGTGACGTCATTCCAATCAAAGCCTAATATCAACACCTTATATTTCCTAACTAGAGATCTCCAAACACCATATATCACATAGTATCTTATATTTTAATTAGAACTTAGAGCTAGTCCAGTTCAAATCTCTCAATACTGACACCGCAACTGTATGAATTATGCAGTACTGTTCACAATGTTGATGTCATCAGACCTAAGACCAGAGAGATCGCCCAAACACAGAGGAACTGAATTAAGCCATATGCCTAAAATTTTTAAAGAGGAGAATTAATGGATAATAACATCAAACATATATACCTTACCAGATTATGTATAAGGAATTATATTTAAAAATGATAGAATGTCCTTCCTAAAGAAAAACAGAGAGATCAGTTTCCAAATTCAACCCTGAAGGCATCATGGAGTTCATCTGGAAAATATATTTCTGTTCAAGCCATAGTAATGTTTTTTCCATGTCTCCTCCGCACCAGTGCGGATATACCTGTTTTAACACTATAAACCCAATATCTGCATGACTATGTGATAGTTCACGCCAATGTGCAACCAACGGCTTTGGCGGAATACTGCGTTTAATGCAACTTCGATGCTCCACAATCCACATACGAACTGGTCTTTTAGTTTTTCCTATATATATTAGTTGACAGGAGAATAGAATGGCGTATATCACGTTCTCTGTATTGCAGTTGGTAAATGAATACGGGGAACTGCTTGCCAGTCTGTGGGTGTTTGAAGGCATTGTACCCATTCCTCTAGTCAATGGAAGAGAGTAAGACTCATGTTGCATCATCTTCTTCCTGCTGTCAATGCTACTCATGATATGACCTCCAAAAAAGCATCTCAGCTTCATCAAACCATGGTGAGGACGAAGGGAAAAATCCTTTTTATGTTATAAAAATAATGAATTAAAAAGATCTCGGTGTACAACCCACTGCAGATCTCATTACTAATAGTCACTGCTGGGTATAACAACTCAGTCATAGGTCCCACACAATTTTTTTAGTTTTTTTCAATTAATATATAAAACAAACTTTCATGCAATGCAGTAGGACAAGTACTTGCTGTACCTCTCATATAGTAACCAAATAGTGTTAACGCTCCACTCCTCACCATGAGGTTATTTTATGTATGTGAATTGGCAACCAGGTCTCAGACTTCTAAGGAGCTAATTTCTGGATTTTCAATATAATTTAAACCCAGTGCTCACCATTGCATCAATGACCTGTTTCTGTTGCCAGATGTATTATCTTTTTGTTGTTGTAATTCACCACAACGTCTTAATGCCGGTTTCTTGAAACATAGTGCATAGTGCTCAGCTAGTTCAGATCTTTCCCATAATATTCTGTAACAAATTTGGAAAATGGTACTTATCTGACTTAGCTAATTCCCAACGCCAACTTCTGCGCTGTTGCGTTTCACAAGCCTTTTGTCAAGGGGTATTATCCTGCACTCTTCATCATCCAGCCTATGGATGTAGTGAAACATATTATTAGAAATATTTCTCACAACCTCTTCATTTTTCAAAACTATGTTAGCTATGAACTACCAACCTTATCACTTCACTTAAGAAGGACAAAGACGTACTCTCATCGGACCCTACAGCCCGGCTCCTCTGCTTTGCTGTTACAATTGAGACGCCACGCATGCGTGCTGCGGCGTGATTTTCTACGGATCTTAATCGACTCTTAATGCCCATCAGCTGTGGATGGACCAACCAATCTTCAATGAAAGGTATAGCGCCAATCCTTAAACAACTTTAAAATGGAATCATGATCTGGTTAGATTCTGAACATTATTCCTCCTCAGCGAAGGGAATGAGAAAAGAAGAACTTTAAAACTGCATTCATCATCTTCCATTCCATCTTTCAAACATTCTTTGGAATCCCCTGCTTAATTCTTGATATTTTAAATACATGCTGTCCAATCGATCTGTAAATTCAGGCCCGTTGGTACTACCGACTGTAAAGTGAAGATCCACTTTTGTTCCTTATAAAGCAGCGTCCGTTCCCTCGACCTGCCCCCAGTTCCACATAAAACATGATCTATACAAAAGCAGTGAAGATCAGCAAAACTGTGATTGAAATTCAGGCAATGGGCCACTATAGGCGCTTCCATACGTTTACATTTTAATCGACTGCGATGCTCCTTTATGCGCAAGTAGAAGGGGCGAATGGGCTTGCCCACGTAAATCAATTGACAAGGGCATTGAATGCAGTAGACAACATGTGTCGTAGTACAGGCAGTGCTATGTTGTAAATGATAAGTTTTACCCCTGTAATGAAAACTAGTACATTCTTCAGTAACTTGGCATATGGTACAATCGCCGCATCTGTAGTGGCCTTTATTTGGAATTACGGATTCTAGAGTCAACGGTCTTAATACCGTTGGACTTAAAATTTCTTTTAGATTTTTCTGTCTTTTCCACACACATCGGATACTCTTATTCTCTAATCCTGACGTGCTGTGGAGTACGTTGTTATGTTTCTTCAATATACGTTGGATCTTACTGCTGTAAGGGGAATAGGCAGTGACTAAATTCACTTTTTCATTATCATCAGAATGTCTTTGAGTCGGGGCTAACAATAATTCTCTGTTATTAAATAGCGCCCTTTTATAAGCGTTATCTATGATTTTTTTTGGATATCCTCTAATTCGAAAATTTTCTTTCAGATGGATAGCATGTGCTTTGAAATCTGACATCTCCGAACAGTTTCTGCGATAACGGAGAAATTGGGAGAATGGTAGACTATCTTTTAGGTTGCGTGGATGTGCACTCTGATAGTGTAAAAGAGTATTTCGATCGGTGGGTTTTTGATACACCGTTGTGTGCCATTGATTCTGATCTTTTTTAATGGTTACATCTAGATACTGGAGACTCGTAATGTGGCTAACAGATGTGAACTGAAGATTTTCATCCCGATTATTTAACCAGTCCATAAAAATATCTAATTCTGTCTGTTGGCCTTCCCACAGCATGAAAATGTCATCAATAAAGTGTCTCCACATTTTAATATGTTTATTGTAGGGATCTGAAAAAATCCATTGAAGTTCAAAAGATGCCATATAAAAATTAGCCACTGAAGGGGCACAGGTGGCTCCCATCGCCACTCCTTTTTTTGATGATAAATGACCCCCTTCAAATACAAAATAATTCTGAAATAATACTAGATTAAGGAGATCTGTTAGAAACATCAACTAAAGCTCAGAAAGATCTTCTCTACGCCTTAAGGTTTCTACCACTATGTCTCGAGCGGCTGCTTGCGGGATGCTGGTGTATAACGATGTTACGTCCAGCGTGACTAACCTAATGTTATCAGAACCAGCCCAATGAGAGCTCTGTGTTAATGCCTCTAAAAAATGGGTAGTATCCCGTACATATGAAGGCATTTCTGATAAGAGCGGGCGTAAGAAAGAGTCGATATACATAGACAGTGGCTCCAGTATGGACCCCCTTGTAGAAACTATGGGATGGCCTGGGGGGTTAATTAGGCTCTTATGTATTTTAGGCACTAAATAAAATTTTGCCATTGTAGGATTAGCCTCATTCAAGAAGAACCATTCCTTTCGTGAAATGAGTTTATTTTGCAGGGCTTGGGATGTTAACTCTTTAATGAGCAGTTTTAGATGATCTGTTGGATCGTGATCCATAATGCTATAGGTTTCTATATCTGATAATTGTCGGTGAGCCTCTTGCATATTTTGCTGTCTATTCAAAACCACTATACTTCCTCTATCAGCTCTCCGTATTACAAGATCGGTGCGGGATTGCAATTCCTTAAGCGTACTAATCTCTTTCCAAGAAAGAGCAGTGAAAACACGTTTCTTATTGGTAGCTATCAATCTGTTTACATCTTTGAGGACCAGGTCTTTAAACACTGTTATAGCTGGTGGTAAAGTCCCGGCCGCGAATCAACGCGGCCGGGCACAGGCACGCGATGGCTCGCCGAGGTTTCGGTGGGGGGCGGGGGGACGGCGAGGGGGGGGGCGGGCAAAGAGCTGAGTACAAAAGAGCGTGCCTGGTGCATGCTCGGCCTCTTTGCCGCTCACCCCCTCCCCTACTGGAGGAAGCCGGACACGGAGACAAGAGGATCGGCGACTGGGCCCGCTTCAACGGCAGCCGGAGATAAACGAATTCAACAGAACAGCAAGTATGAAAAAAATCGGTTAATGCAATGGTGTAGAGGACCCGCAGAAGCATTTCAAGGAAGATCGGGGTCAGCGGCGATTCCGCCATGTGCGCGGAAGCCCTCTCTTAACACTGCCGCCGAAGTGTCCGGTAAAGGGGGGGTGGGGAAAGCTGGGCGCGAAGCTGAGAGGCTAGCAAAAATTTCGTTAAAGAAAGCCAGCATCTTACCTCTAGAATGTGGGCAGTAGTTCCGGTCAAAGAGGTTAGAAAACCGCAGTAGATGGCAGCGATGCAGTGCTTTAGGAGCCAGGATGGAGCCACAGGTACACGTGGCTTAGCTCCGTGACCGAAGCCAAGTACTGGGGGGTAAACAGAAGGACACGTGGGGGCAGCCAGATAGGGATGATTGGGGAGCAGCCCAGATGGTTCGTTGTTACAGTTAAAAAAAAATAAATAAATAAAAATAAAAATAAAAAAGGAATGCTTGCAGAGAATAAAGTGTTTAAGCTGGTACAGGTAAACAATGGGGGCTGTGAATACAAGTATAAGGCTGCCCTCTGGTGGAGAAAGGCGGTACTGCGGACTGTTAATATAATTTGTATGTCAGGCTATGGAAGGCATAAGGAATATCTTTAATGTGTTATGGGGGGGTACAAGCATCTAGATAGGCATACACGAAGTGAGCGATATTATGGGGACATGGAGGGAGCACTACCTACATATAGTTGACCATAGGAATCGAGAGGAGCATGAGATGGAGGCATGTACCCTGGAATGATAGTAATTTAGACTTTATATTACCTCTGGTTAGTAATTCTATCCTAGTTAAAGGATGCCGAGAAAGGAGACACAGAAGACTTCAGGGACACGGGGCGCCAAGTCTACATTGAAGGCAGCGCCAGCATCAAAAGCGAGGGCAGCGGCAGCGTCAAAAAGGGGAGAGACACAGAGGGCTAGCCGCGATGCCACCACCCAGGCAGCCGCATCGAAGCCTTGGCGCAGTAACCGGACGAAGGTGCCACAGCAACGGGAAAACTCTGCCCCGCCACAGGGGCAAGAGCTGGATGACCTGCTCCAGATGGTTCGAGATCAGGTTACCCAACACGGCCTGACCGCAGTAAAGCAACGACTGGGTACGACAGGCTTCGTGAACGAGGAAATTCCGTCGACGAGCAGCAGCACGACAACACCCAGCTCAACACATGGTAGGTCTGGGCGTGAAAAAGGGGCTCCAGAGTCATCAACATCATCATCTGACAAGTCCAGTTCAGACAGTGGGAGGGATATAGAATGGGCAGACGTGATGCGATATGCACTAAAGAAATTTAAAAGGAGGAAGGGCCCAAAACAATCTAATCCCCTCAAACGGGCATGGTCGGGGGACAGTCCGAGCGGCGAGGACCGGGCATCCACGCCATATGGAGCGGCCCAAAGAACGCAGCTGGACTGGCGCGACACCAGTCGTGACCCACGCTGCGGGGTGAGCTCCCTGGCCGTGTCGGTACCCAAAAAGATAAAAAAGAGGATTTGGAGGAGAGAATATATTGACATATTCTCTCTCCTGCTCAGGGATCAGGAGGATGAGTCAACCAGTGGAAAGGATAAGGAAAAAAGAAACGAGAGGGATAGGAAACCTAAAATTCCCAAATCCATCAACAATTGGGTGGCAGCATTCCATGTCTTTATGAGCGTGGTGATGGAAAAAGAACCCGAAGCGGGGCCATACCTGACGAGGTACCTGGACACGATCACCCGCGCACATAAACAATACGGTGGATGGGCCTGGCTAAACTATGATGTGAAGTTCAGGAGAAACATGGCTGATGATCCCACCCTAGCATGGCACCATAGAGTGCTGGACATGTGGACAGAAGAAATGGCACCCAATAGGCCATGGTGTCAGGATGGGCTGCAGCAGCCGCTCCCGAGCACCCAGTGGCAACAGCCTTTTCAGAACAACCAATGGAGGCAGGCCAATCAGTTACCAGGGAGACGGGCATGTAGGCAGTACAACGCAGGGAGTTGTACTTGGCAGCCGTGTAAATTCAAGCACTCCTGCTCGGTATGCAGAGGAGGACATCTCACTTTCACATGCAGGGCTGCAAGGGAGGCGAAGCCTTTTAGAGCAATACAGCAGCGATCCACCGAAGGGGTTGGCGCCAACACCCATCAGACTTGAGCGTATGCAGCCATGGCTAAGAGCATACCCTATGCGAGACATAGCTATCAGTATAGAAGATGGCTTCTCACAGGGTTTTCGCATTCCATCCCTAATCTTAATGAACAGAACGCAAACTCTCTCACTGAACAACCCACCATCTGTCCGAAAACACAATGAGATTGCCCGCAGCAAGATAGCAAAGGAATTAGGTATGGGGAGAATAACAGATCCTTTCCAGTCACCCCCATTCAAGGACCTCGTAGTCTCCCCATTGGGGGTCATACCCAAAAAGGAGCAGGGACAATTCAGGTTAATTCATAACCTATCATACCCCGAGGGGCAGTCCGTCAACGATTATATCGATCCGGCATTATGCTCGGTCAAATATGCAACCATGGACCAGGCAATTAGACTCATACGAAGCAAGGGGCCGCGAGCACAACTAGCGAAGGCGGACATCGAGTCTGCGTTCCGCTTATTGCCGATTCACCCCGAATCTTTTCCACTGTTGGGCTTCTCGTTCAATGGAGAGTTCTTCTATGATAAATGTTTGCCCATGGGATGCGCAGTATCATGCGCATACTTTGAACAATTCAGTTCATTCTTACACTGGGTGGTCGAAGACCTGGCAGGCCCCAACACGGTAGTGCATTATCTGGACGATCTCCTATTCGTGGGAAAAGACCATGATGACTGCAAAAGGATATTGGATATCTTCGAGCAGACAGCACGAGCGTTTGGGATTCCGTTAGCAAAAGAGAAGACAGAGGGCCCAAAAGGGATCATCACTTTCCTGGGCATACAATTAGATGTGCCAGCACACAGGTCGCGCTTGCCAGCTGAGAAAGTGCTGAAGTTGAGGAAGGATATGCAACTACTGCACAGCCAGCGAAAAGCGACACTACAACAATTCCAGTCCATGCTGGGCCTACTATGCTTTGCGTGCAGGGTGATACCCATGGGGAGGGTGTTCTGCCGTCGTATGGCATGGGCAACAAAAGGTATAGCGAAAAGATACCACCGCATCAGAGTCACCAAAGAGATACGGGAAGACCTGCAGGTCTGGTTACAATTCCTTCGTGCCTTCAACGGCCTTGCCTTCTGGCAAGCGCTCCCGGTATCTAATGCGGAACTCGAATTCTTCACCGATGCCTCAGGAGGAATTGGTTTCGGCATATACTATAAAGGTGCGTTGTGCTCTGAGACATGGCCCAGGGAGTGGCACATGGATGGTATCACCAGGGACATCACGTTCCTGGAGCTGTTCCCGCTAATGGTAGCCCTGTGTATTTGGGCCCACGAGCTCGCCAATAGAGCTATCACCTTCCATATCGATAACCTAGCGGTGGTGTGGGCGGTGAACAGTATGAGAGCCAAGACGCCAAGGGTAGTTGCACTATTAAGGCAAATAGTGTTGCTATGCCTGGCACATAACATAACCCTTAGAGCTGAGCACATCGAAGGCGAGAATAATAACATTGCCGATGCTCTTTCTCGTTCTAAGATCGGGCTTTTTCACCAGCTGGCGCCCGAAGCCGACGAGGTCAAGACATCGGTCCCGTATCAAGTCTGGGAGTTTGGTCCACCGAGATCTGGGAGCTCCTGTTAGGAGCTTTAGCCGAGAATACCTGGCGCAGATACGTAGCGGCATGGGAACAATACCAAACATTTTGCAGAGAGGCCGTAATACAGCAGGAAGACAGATTAAAAGTGGCAACGATTCTGAGATGGATTATGCACTGCAAAACCAATGGCTACACAAAGGCCGCGGTACAAGCCCGTTTAGCGGCAGTATCATTTTTTGCAAAGGCGATGGGGAAGAAGAGCCCTAAGGCTGAGTTTATCATAAAGAAAGTGATGAGAGGCTGGTCCCTGGAACAGCCCCGAAAAGTGGACAAACGCGGCCCGATCACTCATCAGATGCTCCAACAACTGATGGTAATGACCAGCCAAGTGTGTTACGATGAGTACGAGACGAGGTTGTTTCGATGCGCCTTTTCCTGGGCCTTCTACGGAGCATTTCGGGTAGGGGAGCTTGTGGCTTCCTCATCCGCGGAGCAGGGGACAGCCTGCGGAGGTATGGAAAAGCGAGATGTGAGCATACTCACTAGGGCCGTAGAGCTACAATTGCGCCGATCCAAGACCGACGCGGAAGGAAAAGGGGCAAAAGTGGTGCTGTCGGCATTGCACAACGACCCCTCATGCCCGCTGAGAAATGCTTTAGCCTATCAACAGTTACGGGCGTGCTCAGAAAATCAATGGTTCGTACATGCGAACGGGGCACCCTTATCACGTTTCCAATTTATCAGAGTACTCAAGCTAATAATTGAACGAACTGGACGGGATGCAAGCTTATACGGCTCGCACTCCTTTCGCATTGGAGCTGCTTCTACGGCAGCCAGCATCGGGATGTCCAGAGAGCAGATAATGAGGATAGGCCAATGGCGCTCGGACAGATACAAACTGTATATACGTCCAGCGCAGTAAGGAAAGATGGACTACGTAATAACAACCAAAAAAAAAAAAAAACCACAATAACCTGTTGTAATGACATAGAGCTGGATTTGGTGGCAATGGTAATGTATAGATGCATTTTGTGTACAGACAAAGCGAATGATCATTGTTGTATAAGTACTGCCGTAATCATATCTTTCTGGTTGTGATCCATGCAGGAGTAAGTTGCCACCTATGGCCGCGAGAAGTGTGGATATGTGGCCATTCATTTGTTCACTGGGCCCAAAAGCGGACTCTGTGCAGACCGCAGGGGTTGAATTTGGGATTACCAAATGCAGACGTTGCGGTGGTGTGGCTAGGACGACGGGGTATGGTGTGGGACCAGCTAATGCCGTCCTTGCTCCAAAGGAAAAGACTGACCGGGAACCCATTGATGATTGTGATCCATTTGGGGGGCAACGACCTTGCGTCTACGCGCAGCGTCGAGCTCACCAAAAAGATACAAAGCGACCTGCTAACGCTGGCTAACGCATTTCCCGGGACGATCTTGGCATGGTCACACATCATACCGCGGCGAGTGTGGAGGGGAGAGAACTCGCACAGGGCAGTTGAGAGGACAAGACGAAAAGTGAACAGATGGATGGCCTGCTTCATGGGGGCCATAGGGGGATACAACATCACGCACGACCTCATAGAAGAGAGATGCCCGGGATTGTATCGCGCAGATGGAGTGTACTTGTCTGACATTGGAATGGACATTTTTCTCTGCGCCATACAGGATACGATCGAACGACTATGGCAGAAGCAGGTGTTGGCCACAGCGGCGCGTTGATCAGTTGGGGCCCCGTCAACAAGCGAGGATTCGCTGTTGGCGGGGTTGGCTGGAAGAAACGCACCCGGTGAGAGAGAACACAGCCTAGGCCTTAAGTAAAGGGGGAGAGGTACAGGAGAGAAACACGGACCTGTCCCCGGAGAGAGTAAGATGGTGACAAGAACACCGCGCAGAGGGCCCCCTGCCTTGCTTCGACGGCGGGCAAGGGGGGGTAAAGAAGAAAAGGTTGCCAAGTCTGCTTGAACGGCAGGCGTAACAGCTTTTGAATGAAGGACTTGAAGGACTGAGGGATGGAGAAAATGCTTTTACGGCATAATTTCGCCGCTGGACATTCACAAAGTCTGTGGGATATTGGCTGTCTCTCTCGAGGGGGCAAAAGGAAAGAGGTGTTACAAGGAAGTTGTATGCTGTGTTTTGTGGATTGTTACGTGCATGCTGTGGCCAACAGTTTTTGTGCTGTTAATAACCATTGTGTGTAAATAAATAGAATTAGTCTGGTGAAAGAAACCCCTGGTGTAACGTTGTGACTTATTAGAGGGAGGGTCTCTGGGAGGGCGGGGGGGGGGAGGGGAACCCGAGGCGGTCATGCCAGTTGCGTGGCTGAGTCCCGGCCGCGAATCAACGCGGCCGGGCACAGGCACGCGATGGCTCGCCGAGGTTTCGGTGGGGGGCGGGGGGACGGCGAGGGGGGGGTGGGCAAAGAGCCGAGTACAAAAGAGCGTGCCCGGCGCATGCTCGGCCTCTTTGCCGCTCACCCCCCCTCCTGGAGGAAGCCGGACGCCCCCCCCCCCCCCCCCCAAAAACAAACGGGGGGGGGGGGGGGAAGAGTCGCAGCATGCCAGACAGCTGGAAGAAACGCACCCGGTGAGAGAGAACACAGCCTAGGCCTTAAGTAAAGGGGGAGAGGTACAGGAGAGAAACACGGACCTGTCCCCGAAGAGAGTAAGATGGTGACAAGAACACCGCGCAGAGAGCCCCCTGCCTTGCTTCGACGGCAGGCAAGGGGGGGTAAAGAAGAAAAGGTTGCCAAGTCTGCTTGAACGGCAGGCGTAACAGCTTTTGAATGAAGGACATGAAGGACTGAGGGACGGAGAAAATGCTTTTACGGCATAATTTCACCGCCGGACATTCACAAAGTCTGTGGGATATTGGCTGTGTCTCTCGAGGGGGCAAAGGGAAAGAGGTGTTACAAGGAAGTTGTATGCTGTGTTTTGTGGATTGTTACGTGCATGCTGTGGCCAACAGTTTTTGTGCTGTTAATAACCATTGTGTGTAAATAAATAGAATTAGTCTGGTGAAAGAAACCCCTGGTGTAACGTTGTGACTTATTAGAGGGAGGGTCTCTGGGAGGGCGGGGGGGAGGGGAACCCAAGGCGGTCATGCCAGTTGCGTGGCTGTGAGCCGGGAGGTGTCCACGTTGATTTTAATGGCAACTGTATTCGTTTTGAAATCAACAATTGAGATGGTTCCGCAGATGTAGTTGCAAAAAAAACCTTTCAAATGTAATTTTCTGATTAGTTGTTCAAAATCAACTAGAAATTGAAACAAATCAAAAACCGCTCTAGGCACATATGAAAGTCCTTTATTTAAAATTTGTAGCTGGTCTAAAGAGAGATCCTCACCCGATATATTTATTACTGGTGCTTGTTGATTCAAACTCAAGATTTTTTCTGTCATGTGCCTTTGCGTGGTTGTTTTCCCTTTGGTTTTTTCCGTGCGTCCTCGTCCGAAAAATCCGTTTTAGTACTCTTATTGGATTCTGAAGAATCCAATTCATCCAGTGATTCTTCAAAATTGACTCGTCTACCATATTTCTTATTAATCTTATTTGTTCTTCTAGGGTTGAGCCAGGGGTATACGTATCCCGTTGTATAATCATCGTAATCCCTTTTTAGCTTCTTCATCTTCAGTTTCTTAACTTCTTCTTTGATGGTTTCCATAGTTTTTTTATGTTCCTCCATATTTTTTGTAAATGTATCTACCATCTCCGACTCTTAATTGTGTTGTTACATTTTCAACTTCCTTTTGAATAGCTTCCATGCTTCCTTTGGTGGTATCTACTATTAGGACCATAAGGTCCGATGAGCATTTGTTAAGTATTTGATTCCACATCTCCATAAAAGATGGTTCCATTGTGTACATTATAGGTTCCTTATAAATTCTCAGCCCCCTAGGAATATGCTGTCTGCGGATATATTCGACCAGCGAAAGCCGGTGCAACACCAGCTTAACAAGTTTCTTTTGGAGTTTTCCTAATTCCTCCCAATTCACATTGGGGTGATCTCCCTCTGGCGTGATTGACGAAAAGGGAGTTGTTTCTTTGCTTAATTTCGTGATATGGTCTGTGGTAAAGCTAAAGGTCTCTTTCCACAAGGTGTGATCTTCCATGTCTGTCTTCAACAAGGTAAAAATGCGATCACTTTCCGGAGTTCGTTATACTCTTAAGTAACCAAATAGTGTTAATGCTCCACTCCTCACCATGAGGTTATTTTATGTATGTGAATTGGCAACCAGGTCTCAGACTTCCCATGTTTCACTACATCCGTAGGCTGGATGATGAAGAGTGCAGGATAATACCCCTTGACAAAACGCTTGTGAAACGCAACAGCGCAGAAGTTGGCGTTGGGAATTAGCTAAGTCAGATAAGTACCATTTTCCAAATTTGTTACAGAATATTATGGGAAAGATCTGAACTAGCTGAGCACTATGCACTATGTTTCAAGAAACCGGCATTAAGACGTTGTGGTGAATTACAACAACAAAAAGATAATACATCTGGCAACAGAAACAGGTTGTTGATGCAATGGTGAGCACTGGGTTTAAATTATATTGAAAATCCAGAAATTAGCTCCTTAGAAGTCTGAGACCTGGTTGCCAATTCACATATATAAAATAACCTCATGGTGAGGAGTGGAGCGTTAACACTATTTGGTTACTTAAGAGTATAACGAACTCCGGAAAGTGATCGCATTTGTACCTCTCATATAAACAAGAGAGTGCCACATGCCTGACTTGAACTTCATCACAATTATTGTTACAATTATTGTAAATAGAATACCAACATTAATCTTTCTCTACTTAAAATATACATAGTTTCCCCAGTTCAAATCCATGTTACTTTCCTTGTTATATGTAAACTCAGGCCAGATCTGTTCCTGTCCTAGAGTCAAATTGTTAATTGTAAACCGCACTGATAATAAAGAGCGTGGTATAGAAGAGCTGTTAAATAAATAAATAAATAATTAAACTACTGCATCAGATTTGCCTGGAAATCATTTAATTGTGAGAAAATGTGAGTCAGGCACGTGGAGTCTTCTTGTTTGTGAGAGATATGGCAAAAGTGTCACAAAAAGCCTAAGGGGTTTTTTGCCCTTTATTCATGTTCTTGTTTAATTTGTTTTATAGATTAATCAAAAAGAAGCTAAAAAATGGTGTGGGACCTATGATTGATTTGTTACACCACAGTGGGTTTTATACCAAGGTCCTTTTAATTCGCCTTTTTTTAAAATATAAAAACAATATTTTTCCTTTGTCCTCACTATAGTTTGGTGAAGCTGGAGTTTTTTTGGAGGTGTTACTTTCTGCAGTACCTTTGTGTATTTATTCTTGGTAGACTCATGCTTTGAAACATACAGGGCACCACAGACATGTACAGTGTTTTAGACTATTCAGACTGCAAGCTGGTTGGATGATAGGGTGCGGTAGATGTGAAGCACTGTTCTCCTCTTGCTGAACAGTTCATGGGAAGGAGAATATGCTTGTGAGAAGAGGAGAAAGATAATGGAAGGAATAAATTATTCCCAACTCCTTTGCATCTGTTTGTATGCAGGGTTAGCCCATCCACTAGGAAGACTAAGTGACTGCCTCGGGTGGCATACCTTTGCGGTGTGTATGGAGGTATGGTTTGCCTTTGAAGGTTCATACACTGCTGCCCACTTTATTGATAGCAGCATTGGTAACAGCAGCAGTAGAGGGTGAGAGGAGAATTGGTAGAGACCTGGGGGGGAGGGGCAGAGAGAAGTGGATGTGCTGGGCAGTTGAGGGGGGGGGATGGAAGGTAGGAGAGAGATGCTGGACACTTTGGGAGGTTGGGATGGAAGGGGAGAAATGCTGGACATGTCGGGGGGAGGTATAAGGGAAGGGGGGAGAGATGGGGGGGTTGGAAGGAAAGGGGAGAGATGTGAGACCTTGGGGGGGGGGGTTGGGAATAGGAAGGGAAGGAAAGAAATGCTGTAAAATTGGAATGGGGGGAGAGGGAAGGGGTGAAGCTGGACTACAGGCAGGGTGGCGGCAGATGGCCAATGGTTTGTCTAGAGTCAGATACCCTTGGGGTAGCCCTGTTTGTGTGTATGTTTATCAATTTGTCTTTGTGTGCAGTTTTTTTTAATGGGTGACCAGAAAGGGGTGTGGAAGGCAGTTTGAAAGAAGGAATTTTCTGGCAATAAGCAGGATTGAATCAGGCATAGAAAAATGACAGCAGATAAAGACCATATGGCCTATCCAGTCTGCCTTTCCATTCCAACTGCTAAGCCTTATAGTCCCTTTTTTCCCTTAAAGATCCTTTGTGTTTGTCCCTTGCTTTCTTGAATTTAGATACACTCCTTGTCTGTACCACTTCCACTGGGAGGCTATTCCATACATCTGCCACTCTTTCCGTAAAGAAGTATGTTCTCAGATTATTCCTGAGTCTATCCCTTTCACTTTCATCCTATGCCCCCTTGTTGTGGAGCTTTATGTCAATTGAAAGAAGCTCTCCTGTACATCAGTGCCATGGAGGTATTTAAATGTATTCATTATATCTCCACTCTCCTGCCTTTCTTCCAAAGTATACAGTACATATCAAGATCTTTAAATCTGTCCTCATATGCCTTATGATGAAGACCGCTGACCATTTTGATAGCTGCCCTTCGCACCGACTCCATTCAGTTTATATATTTTTGAAGGTGTGGTCTTCAGAACAGCACACAGTATTCCAAATGAGGTCTCATCAAAGACTTATACGGAGCCTTAGTCACCTCATTTTCCTGCTGGCCATTCCTGTCCCTATGCACCCAAGCATCCTCTTGCTTTCACCCATTTCCTTTTTTTACCTGTTTAGCTACTTTAAGATCCTTAGAAACAATTACCCCAAGGCCCCGCTCTTCTTTCAAGGACAGAAGTACTTCACTCCCTATACTACTCCCTTGGATTTTTGCAGCCCAAATGCATGACTTTGCATGTTCTAGCATTACATCCAGGCTGCCTAATTCTCAACTAACTTTGAGCTTCACTAGATCCTTAATTTTATCTCCACCTTCCTGGTTGTCTATCCTATTGCAGATTTTCACAATATCACCTACAAGAATGTCTGAAAAAAGATCAGACCAAGCACAGATTCCTGTGGCACACCACTGCTAATGCCCTTCTTAGAGTGAGCTCCATCTACCTGTACTCTTTGTCGCCTCCCATCTCAACCACTTCCTAATCCATTCTGTTACTTTAGGATCCATAATTTATTTATGAGTCACCTTCCCAGAACAATGTCAAAAGCTTTATTGAAGTGTAAGTATACCACATCTAGTGCTTGCCCTCAGTCCAACACTGTGGTCACTTGGTCAAAGAAATTAATCAGATTTGTCTGATAAGACCTGCCTCTAATAAGACCATTCTCTTTGGATCCTGCAATCCATTGGATTCCATAAACCTTACTATCCTCTGTTTTAGCAGCATTTCTATTAATTTGCTCACCACTTAGGTTTAGACTAACAGACCTGCAGTTCCCAACCTAACCCTTACTTCAGTTTTTGTGTAGAGGTGATCATGTGCTCTTCTCCAATCCTCTGGGACCACGCCTTACTTTAAAGATGCATTGAAAAGTTCATACAATAGAGCCACCAAAACCCTTAAGTTCTTTCAGTACTCTTGTAGGTATCCTATCAGGCCTCTTCGCTTTGTCTACTTTTGGTTTAGCTAGATTCTCATGAACACAGTCTTCTGAAAATTGTTCAGAATCCATGTCACTTCTGTTCCAATTTATGTGTGTTTTCTGAGGTCTTCCTCTCGGCCCTTCATCTGTGAACACAGAACAGAAATATTTGCTAAACAATTCTGCTTTATCCTCCTCAGCCTTTATATATTCCCCCCCTTTGGCCTTGAGTTTGACAATACTACTTTGTACTTCCTCCTTTCACTAACATATTTGAAAAATGTTTTGTCCTCCCATTTTTCTACATTGCTTATTTTTTAATTTCATTTGTATTTTTGCTTTCCTGACTACTTTTCTAGCTTCTTGTAGCTTTTCCAAATATTGATGCTTGTCTTACTCTTTCTGTGATTTCTTGTATTCACCTTTTCAGCTACTTCTTTTGAGAACCACAGTAGCCTCCATTTCCTTTTACAATTATTTAATTTGCTAACTTAAAGGATTGCTGCCCTTAAAATATCCCCTTTCAGTTTTTCCCACTGCTTTTCTACATCCCCCAGCTGTTCCCATTTAACTAAAAACTCTTTGAGGTATTGGCCTATCTTGACAAAGTTAGTTTTCTATAGTCTAGCACTCTCACTTTTGAATGAACTATGTCAACCCTTATCCTAAGTCTGAACCGTATCATCTGGTAATCATTGGATATGAAATGATCACCCATTGTAACATCAGAAACACTCTTCCCATTTGTAATCATCGGGTCCAGTATGGCCTTCTCCTATGTGGGTTCTGTTAGCAGTTGCTGAAATTGTTCTCCTTGTAGATAATCCAGGGTCTCCTTACTTCTAGATGATATTGCAGCAGGGATGTCCCAGTCAACAACCAACATATTGAAATCGCCTAAACATAGCATTTCTTCATTCATAGCAATACTGTGAATGTCTTCAATTAAATCTGTCTACTTCTTCTGCCTCTGAAGGTGGTATTTATTTAACAGATCTTTTTATATTGCTTTATAATTTTAGTCAAAGCGGTTTACATTGTAACTTCAACTTGGTAATGAAAATTAAACAGGGACATTGATAACTTGGATTTTTATGTTTTTTTGAATATTATATATTGTGGGTGTAGAAAGTCCCTCTGATCCCTTAGAGATAGCTGAAACGGAAGAGTTGGCTTCAGTAGCTGACAGACAACAAAAGCACGTGGCTCATGGTTTCCAGGGAAGCCACAAGCAGAATGAGTCACGGGAGAGGAAAACACGCCCCTGCTGCAGTTTATCTCCACAGTCAGGAGTTGAGGCAGAACACCTGCTGGGAGGAGGGGTTAAGTTAAACTTTAGAAGGCAGAGATATAAAAAATGCTCATTAGAGAGAAAGTTGGAAGGAGAGGAGGAAGGAGAAGGAGGAGAACAGGAGTCAAGTTCAGAAGCAGAGGAAGAACTGCTTGGGAGTGAGAACTCAGAGGAAGTGACGTTGAGAGAGGATTCTCTGAGGTTTAATTCTGAGAGGGAAACCAGCAAGAGAAACAATTGGAGAACCAGTGCCAAGAAGCCAGGTAGAAACAGCCCAGGTTTGGTGCCGTGTCTGAAAGGCAGCCAAAGGGAAAGAATACCAGGAAGGCTAACTTGGGAGCACTCACAAACTCCAAGGTTTGGATCTTTATCCTCCTGTAAGAAAGCCTTAAGGTAGGCTGAGTGATTGGCTCAAAGGCAAAACTGTTTTTAAGAATTGGTCTTGTGATAACCCAGAAGGGTGGGACTCTCCTCACAGTAAATACAATATATATGGTAATTCACAACCGTGTCTGATAGAGTGCTACAAAGAGAAGCCTCGAGCAGAGAAACTGGGTGTGGTTCGAGAAACGCCGTGTAACCAGTTTCAAACTCCCAGCTGATAGCCATTATGAAGCAATGGAGACAGAACCGGTTGTAGAGTATATGCCAGAAGAACAAATGGACTGTACATTGTCTATTTCAGATAATATAATATCTTTGTGCTAATGTCAGGCTGCGCAGAGAGCTGCATGAGTCAGCAGGAAGAAAGCACAAACCTTTTGAGCTGAGAAGTGTTTGTTTAAAGTTTGATTGCTGTGAAGCAAATGTTCATGCTGATACAAGAAGCTATTTTTGTTGAGTTCTTATATTGTTTTTCCTGCCAGAGATGTATGGCAGTGTGTCCTTTGTTTTCTTTGTTTGAATCCACCCGGAGGGGAATTAAAAATCCTGTTATTTTTGCCTGAAACCATTCGTGCTCAACTACTCTTTATTTGGATAGTAAAAGTACTACAACTCCCGTGAGGCATTGCCTCCTCAACTCTGCTATACTATCTGAAGAAGCCCAGGCTGTGGGGTTCTAGCGTGTTACAATATATATCAATCACACCAGTGCAAATGGACTGTCCATTTGTTTTTTCCAGTTTAACCCACATTTTCCCTTCCTTCATAAGTCCTGCAATTCTGTTCTAATGCTATTTTATATATAGTGCTACTTCTTACTATTTTTCCACCCTGTCCTTCCTGAATAAATTATAGTTTGGTATAATTATATGCTAGTCATGGATCTCAATGAATCATGTCTCTGTGACAACCACTAGCCTCTTCCATTAAAGCCTCAAGATCCAGAATCTTATTTCCGATACTACGGGCTTTAGTACACACCCCTTTCCAGATGTTGCCCCGTTTTCTGATTTCTAACGATGTATTTAATGTGTTATTTACCTTCACCCATCCCTGAACTTTTAACATTTCTCTGCCATTTTGCTCCCAGCTGGTTCACCCTCTAGGTGCATTATTTCATATCAACACCACAAAGATTTTTAATTAAAATAAAATAACTTTTACCCTTTCCAAAAATAGATTCAGCAAAGGCAACATAATGTTTTTGTCAAGCCCCAACAATGGGAAATGGCTCAACCAAAGCAGGCTATGCCCACTCAAACTCAACAGCAGTCTTTTTGACTACATCCATCTATTGCAACCAGAGCCTCTGCTAAATATACAACTTGCCCTTCCTGGGGAGTAGGGCGGGAAGGTCATCTTCTCTTCTTCCTTATATTCTGTAAGACAATCACCAGATTCCTGGGTCCAAGTGTAGTCAAAACAAGCTATTGACTTAGATTCATCATGTGGCCTCCAGATTGGCCCTACAACTACACCAGCCTGTTAGAGGTAATAGTCTGTCTCCCCTTTCAGCTCAATGCCATAAAGCTGATCCCACCACAGGACAGGAAACAGAGCTTCTATTCCAGGCATTTCTTCATTCCAAAGAAGAAGGGAGGCATTTGCCTCATCTTGTATCTCAGATAACTGAATTTTTCTTCACAAGGAGAAATTCAACATAAATATTATTCCCCTTATTCTACTATCCTTAAAGAAGAGGGACTGGCTGTGTATCCTAGACCTCAAGATTGGACAAATACCAAATCCATCCTTTTTGCAGAAAATACCTTAAATTCCTTCTTTAGACAGATAGGACAAAAGGAAGGACCTTATATTGATAAGAACTTAAGATATGCCATACTGGGTCAGACCAAGGTCCATCAAGCTCAGTATCCTGTTTCCATCAGTGGCCAATCTAGGTCACAAGTACTTAGCAGTTTCCCCAAAAGACAGAGGTTCCACAGTGCTTGTATTGGGGCAAGCAGTGAATTTCCCAGGTCCCCTTTAATAATGATTTATGGATCTTTCTTCCAGGAACTTGTCCAAACCTTTTTTAAATCCAGCTACACTAACAGCTTTTACTACATCCTCTGGTAACGAATTCCAGAGTTTGACTACACGTTGAGTGAAAAAATATTTTCTCTTATTAGTCTTAAATAGGTTACACTGTAGCTTGATTTCATGTCCCTTAGTCTTTCTATATTTTGATGGCGTAAACAATCGATCTATGTTTATCCGTTCCACTCAATTAATTTATAGATCTCTATCATATCTCCTCTCAGCCATCTCTTTTCCAGTTTAAAGAGCCCTAACCTTATTAGCCTCTCTTCATAAGGATATCTTTCCATCTCCTTTACCATTTTGGTGGCTGTTGTCTGTACCTTTTCTAATAACGCTATATCTTTTTTAAGATACAGTGACCAGAATTGAACACAATAATTCAAGGTGCGGTCGCACCATGGAACAATAGAGAGGCATTATAATATCCTTTGTTTTATTCTCCATTCCTTTCCTTATAATTCCTAGCATTCAATTTGCTTTCTTGGCCGCCAATACACACTGGGTGGAGGGTTTCAACATCTTATCCACGATGATGCCTAAATCTTTTTCCTGGGTGGTGGTTCTTAATGTGGAACCTTGCATCATGTACCCATAGTTTGGGTTGTTCTTTCCTAGGTGCATAACTTTGCACTTGTCCACATTAAATTTTCTCTGCCATTTGGATGCCAAGTCTTCCAATTTATCAAGGTTCTCTTAGAATTTTTCACAATCCTCATGGGTTTTTAACAACTTTGAATAACTTTGTGTCATTTGCAAATTTAATTACCTCACTTGTTCCTATTTTCAGGTCATTTATAAATATATTAAAAAGCAACGGACCCAGCACAGATTCCTGGGGCACTTCACTATTCACCTTTCTCCAATGGGAAAATTAGCCATTTAGTCCTACCCTCTTTCTGTCTTTTAACCAGTTCCTTATCCACAATAGTACACTGCCTCCTATCCTATGAAGGGACCTTGTCAAAGGCTTTCTGAAAGTCCAGAAACCTTCAAAAAAATACCTTCCTTGGCTAAAGTCATGTTGGCTGTCTCCCATTGTTGGGAAATTTGATTTAAAGTCTGCCTTGGGTCTGCTTATATATGTATATATTGGCTTTATATGACTGAACTCTTGCCTGGTGAAACTACACAGGAGGATGGATGGCACAGAAGACAAGAAGACAGACAAGAAGACAATAGCTATATGAGAGTATATGCTTGCCATAAGAAAATGGATGCGGCCTGTTATGGAGGATTCTGGGAAACCATATTCTGGATAGAAGTATGCAGAATAATGGGCCTAACATGAAATTACAGGTCAAGCAAAGAATTCAAACAAATGAGCACAAAATACTCTCTGCCTGGTTTCAATTAGTGCCAAGAAGAAGGAAAAATACAGGAAGGGTCAAAGGTCACAGGCCATGCATAGATAAATAGACCTAAAAGCATGTCCAGATGTATAGAGGTCATAGGCCATGCATAAATAAACAGGTCTAAGTGCAGGTCCAGATGTACACATGTAAGGAGATTCTCCCCTGGGAAAAGTGTTGCAGGGCCCTGCTGACACTTAAGAATGTATGATGGATTACTGAGTAGACATTTGAGACACGGAGAAATGTATATAAGGTGGTTATTTTAGGGGAAGGGCGGGCAGTATTTTCTTCCCCTTCACAGAGAAAGAAAGTACTATCTGCCATTTCTATAGACAGACCTTGCTGTTCTGCATGATGCTGGAAATAAAAGTCTTTGTAGATAAAGCAACTGCTGTCTAAGTAATTCTTTGATTGGTGATATTTGGGCAACCGTTGTGGGAACCAGAAGCCACACCATTAAGCCATGATTTTTCTACATGTTCAGTAATTTTGTTCTTTATAATGGTTTAGACCATTTTTCCTGATACGGACATCAGGCTGACTGGTCTGTAGTTTCCAGGATCACCCCTGGAACCCTTTTTAAAAATTGCCATTACATTGGCCATCTTCCAGTCTTCAGGTATTACAGATGATTTTAATGATAGTTCACAGATTACTAATAGTAGATCTGCAATCTCATATTTCAGTTTTTTCAACACCCTTGGATGTATACCATCCGGTCCAGGTGATTTGCTGCTCTTCAGTTTATCAAATAGTCTTAATACATCTTTCTGGTGTATCGATATTTCTTTCAATTCTTCTGCGGCATCACCTTTAAATACCATTTCAGTCATGGGTAATATCTCTACATCTTCCTCAGTAAAGACTGAAGCAAAGAATTTATTCAGTCTCTCCGCTATGGCCTTGTCCCCTCTTAGTGCCCCTTTTACCCCTCTATCATCTAATGGTCCAACTGACTCTCACAGATTTTTTTGCTACAAATGTACTTGAAAAAGTCTTTATTACATTTTTTTGCTTCCACAGCAAGCTTCTTCTCAAATTCTCTTTTTGTCTGTCTTATCAATGCCCTGCATCTAACTTGCCAGTGCTTATGTTTTATTTTCATCATTTGGCTCCTTTTTCCATTTCCTGAAAGATGCTTTTTTGGCAACAACAGCCTCTCTGACCTCACCTTTAAACTATGTTGCCAGTTTTTTGGACTTCCTTCCACTTTTCTTAAAGCATGGAATTCAGCTGGTCTGGACTTGCAAGATAACATTTTTAAACAATGTCCATGCCTGATGTAAATCATTTTTTTTTTTTATTTATCACTTTTACAAAAACAATCCAGAAATACAACTCTGAATCTGAATCAGATAACAAAAGATAAAGTAAACCAATATAGAGAACCATCCTAAAACAGTTCTCAATATAAGAAAAAATAACACTCATCCCTGGTATAGACCCCAATATATTACCCCACAATATGATCCAATGATATTTGTATTTTCTTTGAGTGGTGATTCACTTATGTATTAATTTCCTGATGTAAATCTTTAAGCTTTGCAACTGCTCCTTTTAGTCTTTTCTTATCTATTTTCCTCATTTTATCATAGTCTCCCTTTTGAAAGTTAAAAGGTAATACTGTGGATTTTCTTGCCATCCTCCCTTTATTTATTAAATCAAACATGATCATGCTATGATCACTATTGCCAAGTGGCCCCAACACCCTTATCTCTTGCACCAGATCTTGTGTTCCACTAAGGACTAGGTCCAAAATGGCTTCCCCTCTAGTTGGTTCATGAACCAGCTGCTCCAAGAAGCAGTCATTTATTTCTTATAGAAACTTTATCTTCCTAGCATGTCCTGCTGTGACACTGCCCCGGTCGATACCGGGGTAATTGAAATCACCCAGTATTATTTCTATGCTGTAACGTTTGTTAGCTTCCCTGATTTCTTTGAGCACTTCATCATCCATTTGTTCATTCTGGCCAGGCAGTCGATAGTACACCCCCACTGCCAGTGCCTTCATCTTCCCTTTCCCTTTCCCACATGGAATTTCAATCCATAGAGATTCTACAGTGAATTTTGTTTCCTGCAAAACTTTAATCCTGTGTAACTCATTGCCCTCTCTAATATAGAGTGCAACCCCTCCACCAATTTGATCTGCTCTATCATTACGATATAGTTTGTAACCATGTATCACAGTGTCCCTTCCACCATTTCTCTGAGATACCAAACATATCTAACCTCTCATTTCATGCTATATAGTCTAACTCTCTCATCTTTTTTGTTTTTTGATAGCTATTGCTGACTCAGAGTATTCACAAAATGCCTGGTAGTGGTGGCCACCAAGTCCACAACAAGGTTTACTACTTTTCTCATGCCTTGATGACTGGCTTCTAGCCACTAATTCAGAAAACCTTGCTCTAGCCCTCAGGAACAAAATAGTGCACCTACTTTGAGTCTGAACTTCATTATCAACTTTGAGAATCCATCTTTTGCATCCTACAAGCAGTATTTCCTTTATGGGCATTATTCTGAGCGCAATTCAAGCAAAAGCCTTTCTGCCAGAGGACAGATTAGTCCTCATATGCCTACAGCTCACAAACCTCACCAGTGATCACTGCCAAAGCCTATTTACAGATGTTGGGTCACATCGCCATGGCCTTCCATGTAGTACCATTTGCTCACCTGAAAACTGGATTTCCACAGTGGGACCTCTAGTTTCAGTGGAACCAGTGTACTCATCCGCTTTAAACTATTCTTCCTCTCTTGTTTCAGTTTTGAACTGTGGTACACTGGTGGATATCCAAAGTGAATATAATAGTAAGTGTTCCCCTTGCTCCATCCAAATCCTGCCTTGTCATAATGATAGGTGTGTTGAGCACTGAGGGAGGGGTATCTCAAATGCAGCCTCATCACCCACAAGGAACATGTAAAGGTCGAAGAAGCTACAACATACCAATCACTTGGTGCTCCTTGGCATCTACTATACCCTCTGAGTCATTTATTCATCTATTTCAGGGCACAGACAATCAGGTGGCTGTTTTATGTCAAGAAGCAAGGGAACAGGATCACTCTAGTTTTGCCTGAAAGCCGTAAACATCTGGAACTTTGTCATAGCCAGTCATATCCAGATACAAGCTGCTTATATTCCCAGCATTTAGAATCAAATAGCCTACAAACTCAGCACACTTATGATGTCTCATGAAGGTTCCCTAAAAACATAAGATCATAAGATATGCCATTCTGGGTAAGACCAAAGATCCATAAAGCCTAGTGTGATCTGGATTGGCCACTACTGAAAACAGGACAAGTACCTGTCAAGTTCCAAAAAGGTAGACAATTCCATGTTGCTTTATCCCAGAGGTAAACAATAGTTCTCCAGGACCAAGCAGGAAGTCAGTCCTCACATATGGGTGACGTCGGCGCCGACGGAGCCCTCGCGGAGCAATTTTCCCCAGCTTTCAAAGAAAGCCTTTGGGAATTGCAGCGCGCATGCGCGGTCGCCTTCCCGCCCAAGGGTGCCATCTTAGCCAGTCTTCTTTTTTCCGCGGAGCCCTACAGACGTACCCGTCTTGTCCCCGCGAAAAAGTTGATTTTATTCGTAATTTTCTCTTTTTTCCTTCGGTTCGACGCCGGTCTTTTTCCCGCCCGGACTCGCGACGCCGGTCACGAGTCCTCTTCTTCTTTTCGGTTTTTCTGATCTAGTCAGTTTCGTTTTCGTTTTTTTCACTGGCAGCCCGGTCCTTTGACCTCGCAGGGGCCCTTTTTCCCCCGATGGCTGCCAGTGGTTTCAAGCGGTGTGGTCAGTGTGACCGAAATATGTCACTAACTGACACACACGATAATTGCCTCCGCTGCCTGGGCCCGGATCATGAAGAAATGATCTGTGGGGCCTGTGGCAAAATGTCCTCCAAAGCGTTGAGAAGTCAGCGGCATCAGCGGGATAGGATCTTCGCTGACCCCAGCCGTACCCGGACCTCGTCGGAGGCCTCGACGTCCAGAGGTTCCAGCTCGGACCGTCGCCGGAGTTCCTCCGACAGGGGTTCTCCCTCCGGGGACCATCGACGGAAGGTGAAACCCGCGAGGGCGGCGTCGGTGGACGCTCCTGGCTCCGCGAGGGCCAGGTCGCATAGCCCCTATAGCCGTCCCGGGTCCTTGGAGAAGGAGCACCTCTCGAAGCGACCTCGCATGGAGTCGGAGCTGCCTGCTCGGGTAAGTCCTGTGGTCCTTCTGGACTCGCCTCCGAGACCGCCGACGTCGGGCCCGACGCCGTCGGGGCCCGAGTCGGGGGCTGCTGGGTCACCTGAGGTCGGACTCAGGTTGACGGCCTTGGAGAGCAGACTGTCTGCCTTCATGGACCAGCAGCGGGCACTGCTCGCTAGCCTCGCTGGCGCCGCTGCCCCGACCGCCGGGACGTTGACGTCTAAGTCGACCCCGGAGACCGAGCCGATCCTCGAGTCCATGCGAACTCGAGTCGATCCTCGGTCGAGGTCACCCTCGGCCTCCCGTTCGGGACCGAGGTCGCCGATGCCGACTCCCTCGGCGTCGGGGCGGCCGGCGCCGCGGCCTGCCCGGGCCGACCCCACCGATTCCTCGTAGGAGTCGGTCTGGGAGTCTGAAGAGGAAGAGTCACCTGATTCTTTTCGGACTCGGTGTGTCCCCTCGGACTCACCTGAGTCCGAACCTCGGAAGCAGTCCCCCCCGGAGGATGCCCGGTTCTCGGACTTCGTCAGGGATATGGCCAAGGCTTTGGCCTTCCCTGCGGATCCCGAGGAGGAGCCTCGAGCCGAAGAGCTCGACGCCCTCCAGTATGACTCTCCCGCCAGGGAACACTTTACTGTACCGGTTCCTCCCATGCTGGAACGACTACTCTTCCGCATGTGGGAGAGTCCGGCCTCCTCGCCGGTCCTGAGCAAGCGGGTCGATTCTATCTATCGAGTCCGCAAGAGCCCTGGCTTCCAAAAAGCACAGCTACCACACCATTCCATGGTAGTGGAATCGGCCATGCATCGTCTTAAGAGCCAGAAGATGCACTCCTCGGTGCCTCCTGGCAGGGAGGCCCGTAACCTGGATGGCCTTGGTAAGAAGTGTTTCCAGGGCTCTATGCTTGCGTGTCGTGTCCAGACCTACCAGCTATACATGGGCATGTATCTCCGAGACCTGGCTAAAGAGCTAGCCGGATTCTCCGCTGGGTTGTCCAAGGAACCTTTGCGGAGGTTCCTAGCCTTGTCCACTGGCATTCGGGAATGCTCAAAATTCATATCCCGAGCAGCCTATGATGGCTTTGAAGCATCGGCTCGAGTGGCCGCAGCCGGCATCGGTGCCCGCCGACAGGCTTGGCTTCAGTCGTCTGACCTTGAGCCCTGGGTGCAGGACAAGTTGGTCGATGTCCCCTGCCGAGGTGAAAACCTCTTGGGCAAACCTATGGACGAGAAGGCTGCACAACTTGAGACAGAGACTCTCACCAGAACTAGGCTTTCTAGGAAGACCTCCGCCCCTTCCCAGAAAAAGAAGGGCTCGGGAAAGAAGTCCTTTTACCCGAGAAAGGCAGCTGCCTATAAACACTACCCCCAATATCAGGCCCCCGCAGCTCCCCAACAGGGCCAGCAGGCCAAGGGACGGGGTAACGGGTCCCGTAGGCAGCAAGCCCCCAAGCCTGCACCACCAGCCCCTGCTCAGCAGGGTGGGGGCTTTTGACTCCTTCAGCATAGCCTCTCCCCCTCCGCTGGCTCCTCCCAGCACCGGAGGCCGGCTGGTTCACTTCGCCCACAGGTGGTCCAACATCACTTCAGATGCCTGGGTGCTTCAAGTCGTAAGAGAAGGCTATCTTCTCCACTTCCACCAGGTCCCTTCCTCCTATTTCCCGGGAGAACCTCCACGACTCCCTCTGCACAGGGACTTACTCCTTCAGGAGTTAGCAGGTCTTCTACAGGAACAGGCGGTGGAACCGGTGCCCCACCACCTGAGAGGTCAAGGCTTTTATTCCAGGTATTTTCTAGTACCAAAAAGGACAGGAGGCCTCAGACCCATCCTGGACTTGCGCAACCTCAACAGGTTCCTCGTGCGGGAAAAGTTCAAAATGCTTACCCTTGGAATCCTTCTGCCCTACCTCCAGCAGGGAGATTGGCTATGCTCCTTGGATCTAAAGGATGCCTACACGCACATCCTCATCCACCCAAGCCACCGCCAATACCTAAGGTTTGTGGTGGCAGGAAATCATTACCAGTACAGAGTACTGCCCTTTGGCCTGTCCTCCGCACCGCGAGTCTTCACAAAATGTCTCGCGGTGGTGGTGGCCCATCTCCGGCTTCACGGCCTCTATGTCTTTCCGTACCTCGACGACTGGCTCATCAGAGCAGCGTCCGCTCCGGATGTCACCAACGCCACACACCGCACGGTGACTCTTCTGCAGTACTTGGGCTTTGTCATAAACTTCGCAAAGTCCACTTTGCTCCCCTCACAGGATCTCGAGTTCATCGGCGCAAGACTGCACACTCCTCAGGCACGAGCTTTCCTGCCTCTCGACAGGGCTCAATGGCTCATGGACCTAGCCGACCGTTTTCGCAGCCAGCCCCTGGTCTCCGCCAGGCGCTTCCTGAGACTTCTCGGCCATATGGCTTCCACCGTCCATGTGACCCCCAATGCCCGCCTGAATATGCGGCCTGCTCAATGGTGCCTTCGCAAGCAGTGGCAACAAGCCACAGGCGGCCTAGCAGACCTAGTGCGCGTCTCCGAGCCGCTGGCTTCGTCTCTCCGGTGGTGGCTTCATCGGCCGAACCTGGTACTCGGCATGCCTTTTCAGTCACCTCAGCCGGCCCAGGTGCTGACGACAGATGCGTCCCTCCTGGGTTGGGGAGCACATTGCCAAGGGGCGCGTACTCAGGGCCTCTGGACCACGTGGGAGTCTGCTCAGCAGATCAACTTCCTGGAGCTCAGAGCGATCCGCCTGGCTCTCAAGGCTTTCTCCCACCTGACCTCTCACCAGTCCGTCCTTGTCCAGACGGACAATCAAGTCGCCATGTTCTACGTGAACAAGCAGGGGGGCACGGGCTCCTTCCTTCTCTGTCGGGAAGCACAGGAGCTCTGCTCTTGGGCCGTCAGTCATGGCGTTCTTCTCAAGGCAGTTTATCTCCCAGGCCAAGACAATTGCCTGGCGGACAAACTCAGCAGGATCCTCCAGCCGCACGAGTGGCGCCTGGATCCCTTGGTAGTCCAGAAGCTCTTTCTAAAGTGGGGCCTCCCCACGATGGATCTCTTTGCCAGTCCTCTCAACCGGCAACTTCCTCGCTTCTGCTCTCGCCAGCCGCATCCCCTTCGAGTTGCGGCAGACGCTTTTCTACTCTCATGGTCGGAGAGCCTCCTGTATGCTTTTCCTCCCATCCCGCTAGTCTCTCGAACTCTTTTCAAGGTTCTCCGAGACAAAGCTTCCATGATCCTGGTGGCCCCTCGCTGGCCCAGACAGCCGTGGTTTCCACTCCTGCTGCAATTAGCGGTAGAGGATCCATTCCCTCTGGGGTTTCAACCGGATCTCCTCACTCAGGATCAGGGGTCCCTGCTACACCCCAACCTCAGATCTCTCAATCTAATGGCCTGGCTGCTGAGAGGGTAGTCCTTGCTCCCCTTCTCCTGCCGGCAGAGGTGGAGGAGGTCGTCCTAGCTTCGCGACGACCTTCTACCCGCAAATGCTACGCCCTTAAATGGCGTCGTTTTTTCCGTTTGGTGTACCCAACAGTCTCAGGATCCCTTCTCCTGCCCGGTGTCGGTGATCTTGCAGTACTTGCTATACCTCTCTAATGTGGGACTTAAGTCCAACTCCGTCAAAGTTCACCTCAGTGCTCTTTCAGCACATCATGTGCCGGTGGACGGCAGACCTCTTTCCAGCGACCCTCTCGTAGCGAGGTTTCTCCGAGGTCTCCTTCTACTTAAACCACCTCTGCGCCCGCCAGCGCCTGACTGGGACCTGAATGTGGTTTTACAGCGGATCACCTGTCCGCCTTTTGAACCTATGGCTACCTGTTCTCTCCGTTTTCTTTCTTGGAAAACATTGTTCTTGATAGCCCTCACTTCCGCTAGACGCGTAAGTGAATTGCAGGCCCTCGTGTCTGATCCCCCTTACACTCGGTTCTACAAAAATAGGGTAGTCCTACGGACTCACCCAAAATTTCTTCCAAAAGTGGTCTCCCCTTTTCACATCAATCAGGAGGTGGTACTTCCGACCTTCTTTCCCAGACCACACTCCAGCCGAGCTGAAATGGTCCTCCATACCCTGGACTGTAGAAGAGCATTGAACTTCTACCTTGACCGTATGCGGGAGCACCGTAAAGCTGCTCAGCTTTTTGTGTCTTTTGATCCCAATAAATTGGGACTCCCGGTCTCCAAGCGTACTCTGTCCATCTGGGTTGCGGACTGTATCACTTGGGCTTATGGGGCAGCCGGACTCTCCTTGGATGGTTGAGTCACGGCTCATTGTGTTCGGGCAAAGGCTACGTCAGTAGCTTACCTCCGCTCTGTTCCGCTGGCAGACATCTGCCGGGCCGCTACTTGGTCTTCGAGCCAGACTTTTGCGGTCCATTACTGTCTCGAGAGGGAGTCCCGCAGGGACAGTGCTTTCGGACAGGCAGTCCTCCGTAATCTCTTTGAGGTTTGAGCAACTCCTACCCTCCATCCCGGATGTGGGCTACCGGTGGGTAATGATTCAGCGAAGATTCCTTCCTTCTGTGCTGCTGAGCTAGAGGGAGCTCATTTTTGTGCTTAGGGTCTCCGGTAGCCTTAAGCTTGGGAGTCCCATATGTGAGGACTGACTTCCTGCTTGGTCCTGGAGAAAGCGTAGTTACTCACCTGTAACAGGTGTTCTCCAGGAGCAGCAGGAATCAGTCCTCACAACCCTCCCTCCTCCCCTTGGAGTTGCAATCATCTGCTTAAGTTTTTTTGCAAATTTTTTATGCTGTCTTTTTTAGCTATGTCATCTGACTGGCTAAGATGGCACCCTTGGGCGGGAAGGCGACCGCGCATGCGCGCTGCAATTCCCAAAGGCTTTCTTTGAAAGCTGGGGAAAATTGCTCCGCGAGGGCTCCGTCGGCGCCGACGTCACCCATATGTGAGGACTGATTCCTGCTGCTCCTGGAGAACACCTGTTACAGGTGAGTAACTACGCTATTTCTCCAGTCAATTTCAGTAATGTTTTATAGACATTTCCTTCAGGTACTTATCCAAACTTGTTTTGAACTCAACTAAACTATAACTACTTTTAATACTCCTCCGGCAACAAATTCCAGAGTTGACTATGCTTTGAGTGAAAAAGTATTTTATCTCCAGGAACAAGCAGGAATGTAGTCATCACATATGGATATTGTCGGTACCGACGGAGACTGCGCTGGAACGCTCCCCAGCGTCCAATTAGAAAGCTTTTGGGAGCATCCCACAGCGCCTGCGTGCTGCCTTCCCGCCTTTCCCAACTGCCTCTCTCCAGTTCTTCTTTTTCCGCGGAGCCAGCAGGTCGTTGTTCCTGTCACCGCAGAAGAATTCTTCTTTATTTCTTTCTTTTTTGTGGTCGCGTCTGCCTTCCTCGACGCTTTACCGGTACCGCCAGTTTTTTCTTCTTATTTTCTTTCTTTAAAAAAAAAGAAAAAAAATATTCTACATTTTTTCCTATTTTCTTCAGTTGCACGTGCTTTTTTGGGCCTTAGGCCCAAAAACTTTTTCTTACAATGGAGAAACCTGCCTCAGGTTTCAAAAAGTGCACCAAGTGTGGCGGTACCATCTCCGTCACTGACACCCATGAATGGTGTCTAAAATGTTTAGGTCCTGACCACTCCATCACGGATTGTATGTCCTGCGCCACGATGTCTAAAAGAGGTCGGCAGAACCGAGCTGTTAAGCTCAGTACCCTGTTTCCCTCTAATGCAGCTTTGGTGGCATCGACATCTTCCAGGGCTTCCTCTTCTTCCCGTGGATCTCAGGTAACTAAACATAAGTCCAGCCGGTCCTCAAAGGGTAGATCTCCTTCTAAGCATCGAGATGCCTTTGGCATTGCCCTTGAGGATTCTGCACCGGCAAAATTGCCCCAGCGGGAGGCTTCGGCTTCCAAAGCATTATCGGGGTTCCAGGATGTTCTCGAGGCCTCGACCTCGGCAGAACTACTGGTGCCATGCTCTGGGGTACCAGCGGTTTTCTCCGGTACCGACATCCAGGCATCAGCAGCGTCAATAGACCAGCGATTCCTGGCTATTGAGCGCTGTCTGGGGGCTCTCCTTGCGGCATCGACGCACTCGGAACCGCGACAGACAATTCAGCCGGCACCGTTCTCGGCATCAGTACCGATAGCATCGGCATCGGTGTCTGCTTTGCCGGTACCCAGTCATCCGATGCCCTCCGGTACCGATACCCCGGTACCAGTTACTCTCGGTACCGACTTAGGTTGGTACGGGTATCAGGCTCTTCAAGAGCATCTGGACAGACGGTACTTCGAGTCCTCAGAAGAATCTGAGGATTTTGACAGTTCTGTCGATGCAGGAATGCTTCTCCCAGAGGAGCCCTCCTCCCCTAAGCGCAGGATGTATCCTCCAGAAGATATTTCCTTCCAGGATTTTATCAGGGAGGGGGCTCGGGGTCTATCCATTACTGTGGCCCCTGAAACAGAGCCAAGGGCCAAGGAGTTGGAAATTCTACAGTATCCCAAAACTCCTAAGGAGGCAGCTACCTTGCCCATTCATGAGATTTTATATGATCTCATGTTAAGGATATGGGAGACACCTCTTACCACCTCTCCTCATTCTCGCAGACTGGATACCATGTATCGAGTCCCTCCTTGTCCTGGTTTCCAAAAGACTCAGCTTCCTCACCACTCTATTGTAGTGGAATCAGCTATGAGAAAGATCAAGAGTGCAAAGAGGCATGCCTCTAATCCTCCAGGACGTGAGTGCAGAACCCTGGATGCTTTTGGACGTCGGGTCTTCCAAGCTTCCATGCTTTCTGCCAGGATCAGTTCCTATAGTCTCTACATGGGAATGTTCCTGAAGGAGGTCACAGATGATTTAGAAGCTTTAAGTCCTATTCTTCCTGAGTATAGAAGACAGGATTTTCTTACTGTGGTCAAACATGCCCAGGATGTTTCTAAATTTGCCAACCATGCAGCCTTTGACTGTTTTGAGTGCATAAGCAGGACCTCTGCTATTGCCATAAGTGCGCGTAGAATTGCTTGGCTCCAGGCATCTGATCTGGAGCTCTGGGTACAAGACAAATTGGGAAACATCCCATGTACTGGTGAGAACCTGTTTGGTAGAGATTGGCAGGAAAAAGCCAATGAGATGGATGCTGAAAATTCCACCTTGGGTAGATTATCCAAGTCCACAGCTGATCCTGCTAGAAAGAAATCTTTCAAGAAACCATTCTTTTCTAAGAAGAAAAGATATTATCCTGCTTATGCTCAGCAGGCACATTTGGCAGATCAGTTTGTCAAGAAGGGTCAGCAACCTCCCAAACAGAAGAAAGCAAAGACTGCTAAGCCTCAGCCGTCACAGCAGTCTCAGCCTCCACATGGCCTTTGACTTTCAGCTAGAGAACAGCCTTCCTGGCTCTCGGGGGACCAGATCCTTCCACCATTCCAGGAAGGTTATGTCACTTTGCCCCCAGATGGGGGCAGATAACAGCAGAGCATTGGACACTCTCCATCATAAAGGAGGTGTACAAGCTTTATTTTTCAAGCATGCCCTCTCACACAATAGTAAGGCAGTTCAATTCTCCGACCTCTCTCATCAACCTGTTAGGGCAGGAAATCGCTATTCTTCTTGCCCAAGGGGCAATAGAAGAAGTACCCATTCATCAGCAGGGTACAGGGTTTTACTCCCATGTCCTCATCCATCCAACCCATAGAAGGTTCCTTCGGTTCCTTTTTCAAGGAAAGCACTACCAATACAGGGTGCTTCCTTTTGGCCTGGCCTCAGCACCAAGGGTGTTCATGAAATGCATGGCTGTGGTAGCTTTCCTCCTTTACTGGGGTCAAGACTTCCTGTTTGACTTTCCACCCATTCCCCTAATTCCCAAAACCCTGTTCAAACTTCAGAGAGACAGAGGTCACATGATTCTCATAGCGCCACATTGGCCACGGCAAGTGTGGTACCCTTTGCTTCTACATCTCTCTCAAGCTCCCTCCCTGGAGTTGGGGTCTGATCCAGATCTCCTCTATCAGGAGCACGAAGTGTTATGGCATCCCAATCCCCAGTCTCTGCATCTCAGGGCTTGGTTGCTGAAGGCCTAGATCTCCATGATCTTAATCTCCCTCAGCAAGTAAAAGATATTCTTTTTGCTTCCAGGAAACCTTCCACAAGACGCTCTTATGCTTTCCAGTGGAAACGGTCTACCATATGGTGTTCACAAAAGGGTCTTAACCCCCTTGCGATACCTCTGGAATCATTACTGGAGTATCTCCTTCATTTATCCAGTGCAGGTCTTAAGACTAATTCAGTAAGAGTCCATTTGAGTGCTATTGCAGCTTCCTTTAAGCCTCTAAATGTACAGCCTATTTCCTCTCATCCTCTTATAGCAAGATTTATGAGAGGCCTTCTTCTAACTAAGCCTCCCATTAGGCCACCACCGGTGGCATGGGACTTAAACCTGGTTCTTGGGCAGCTCATGAAGCCACCTTTCGAACCTTTAGTTACTACCTCCTTGAAATTCCTTTCTTGGAAGGTTATCTTTCTCATTGCAATCACATCAGCACGCCGCATTAGTGGGTTGCAAGTGCTAGTAGCTGATCCATCTTATACAAGGTTCCATCATGACAAGGTAGTCCTTAGGACTCATCCACACTTTATGCCAAAGGTGGTCTCGCCTTTTCATCTGAACCAAGCGGTCTACTTACCTGTGTTTTTTCCAAAGCCTCATGCATCAAATGCAGAGAGGAATCTTCATACCTTGGACTGTAAAAGAGCTTTAGCCTTTTACTTACAAAGAACACAGCAACATAGAAAGTCCTCTCAACTCTTTGTTGCTTTTGATCCTTCTCATTTGGGACTTCCAGTCTCCAAGAGAACACTGTCTAATTGGATTGCTCATTGTATTTCCTTCGCCTATCAGAGTAAGAACCTTTCTCTGGAGGGCCATGTCACAGCTCACAATGTGAGAGCCATGGCAGCCTCAATTTATTTATTTATTTATTTATTTAACAAGTTTTTTATACCGCCTTTTCCTTCAATCAAAGCGGTCACAAGAAATACAAGGTATAAACAAGGGAAACAAACAGTATAGACATGACAACATATGGTAATGTAGGAAAAATAACAAGGGTTAACAAAATAGTGGATTATTTATAAAATATATACAATAGATGATATCTGCACTCTGTGTCTATCGACAACATCTGTTGAGCAGCCACTTGGGCCTCTGTTCATACCTTCACAGCCCATTACTGCTTGGACAAGGACTCCCGCCGGGATGCCTTGTTTGGTCAGGCTGTTCTCCAACACCTGTTCCATACCTAATCAACTCCTACCCGCCATCCCTGGTTGGATGCCAGAGATCCATGGGGGGAAGTGGAGCCCTGTTCAGGGACACACAACTTCTGGGGTCTCTCCCTGGCACCTAAAGCTAGGGAGTCCCCATATGTGATGACTACATTCCTGCTTGTTCCTGGAGATAGCATAGTTACTCACCTGTAACAGGTGATCTCCGGGAACAGCAGGAATTTAGTCCTCACAACCCACCCACCTCCCCTAGGAGTTGTATCTCTCTATCTATCTCTTTCCTTTCCCTCTCTCTTTGTCTCAGCTTTAAAACTCAACTGGAGAGAGGCAGTTGGGAAAGGCGGGAAGGCAGCACGCAGGCGCTGTGGGATGCTCCCAAAAGCTTTCTAATTGGACACTGGGGAGCGTTCCTGTGAAGGCTCCGTCGGTACCGACGATACCCATATGTGAGGACTAAATTCCTGCTGTTCCCGGAGATCACCTGTTATAGGTGAGTAACTATGCTTTCCGGTAAGTCTTCTATGCGCTACACTTTAGCTTCATTGCATGTTCCCTAGTCTTTCTACCTTTTGAAAAATTAAGCAATGGATCTACATTTACCTATTTCACTCCACTTATTATTTTATAGACCTCTCATATGTCTACTCAGCCTTGTCTTTTCCAAATTGAAGAGCTCTAATCTTTTAAGCCTTTCTTCATGAGGTATTCCTTCATCCCCTGTATCATTTTTGTAGTTCTTCTCTGTATTCTTTCTTATTCTGCTATGTCCTTTTTTTAGATATGGGGACCAGACCTGCACACAATATCCAAGGTATGGTCACACCATTCTCCAGGACCAAGCAGGAAGTCATTCCTCACATATGGGTGACGTCGGCGCCAACGGAGCCCTCGTGCGGAGCATTTCCCCAGCTTTCAAGGAAAGCCTTTGGGAATGCAGCACGCATGCGCGGTCCCCTTCCCGCCCAAGTGTGCCATCTTGCCCAGTCTTTCTTTTTCTGCAGAGCCCAACGGACATGAGTTCGTGTTACCCGGGAAAAGTAGATTTTTTTTTTTGCGATTTTCATTTTTTTCTTATCCGGTTCGATGCCGATTCCCCTCCCCGCCTGGGCTCAGTACACCAGTATCGAGTCCAGAATGTCTTTTTTCGGTTTCTGTCCTTCGTGACTAGCGTTCTCGCCTCTTTTGTTATTTTCACTGGCAGCCCGGTCTTTTGACCTTGCAGGGGCCCTTTTTCCCCAGTGACTGACAGCAGGTTCAAAAAATGTGATCGGTGCAAGAAACTTATGTCTCTCACACATGACTACTGCTTCTAATGCCTCGGGCCAATGCGGCAAAATGTCGTCGAAGGCACTTCGGAGCCGTCAGCATCAACGTGAAATAATTTTTTCAAAGTTCGTGTCCAGCCAGGCCCGAACTTCGTCAGAGGCCTCGACATCTCTGGAATCTGATCCTGAGCGCGGTGTCGGTGGAGGCTCCTGGGTCCTCGAGGGCTAGGTCGCGTAGCCATCACCGCCGTCCCGGGCTCTCGGAGTCGGAGAGGCCATCCAAACTACCTTGCATGGAGCCAGAGTCCCCGAGTCACATAAGTTCTGTTGTCCTCATGGACTCTCCTCCGAGAGAACTGACGTCGGGCCCGACACCGTCAGGGCCCGAGTCGGTGGCTGCTGAGTCTCCTGAGCTTGGACTGAGGCTGACGGCTCTGTAGAGCAGCTTTGCTGCCTTCATGGAACAGCAGCGGGTGCTAATCGCCAGTTTGACCGGTGCATCTGCCCCGAACACCGTGACCTTGACGTCTGTCGACCCCGGAGGCCGAGCCGATCCTCGAGTCCATCACGTCTTGAGTCGATCCTTGGTTAAGGTCCCCCTCGACCTCCCATGCTGGGCCGAGGTCGTCGATGCCGGTGCCCTTGGTGTCAGGGCGGGTGGCACCGAGGCCCACAGGGCCAGAGCCGCTCGACTCCTCCTCGGAGGACTCGGCATGGGAGACAGAGGACGAGGAGTCTTCGGACACCTTCCGGACCCGGTGCGTCCCTTCGGACTCCCTGGAGTCCGAGCCTCGGAGAAGGTCCCCCCCCCCGGAGGATGCCTGGTTCTCGGACTTCGTGAGGGACATGGCCAAGGCTTTGGCATTCCCTGCTGATGCCGAGGAGGAGCCTCGAGCCAAGGCGCTCGATGCCCTCCAGTATGATTTTCCTCCGAAGGAAGCTTTTACTGTACCGGTTCCTCCGATGCTGGACCGGCTGCTCTTCCGTATGTGGGAGGCACCGGCCTCGGCTCCGGTTCTTAGCAAGTGGGTCGATTCCATTTATCGTGTCCATAAGAGCCCTGGGTTCCAAAAGGCGCAGCTACTGCACAATTCCATGGTTGTGGAATCGGCCTTGCACCGCCTGAAGAGTCAGAACATGCACTCCTTGGTGCCCCCCAGCCGGGAGGCCCAGAACCTGGATGCCCTCGGTTGAAAGTGCTTCCAGGGCTCTATGCTATTTTGCCGTGTCCAGACTTACCAGCTGTACATGGGCATGTACCTAAGAGACCTGACAAAGGAGATTGCCGGGTTCTCAGCTGGCCTCTCCGAGGAACCCTTTCAGAGGTTCAAGGCCTTGTCAACAGGAATCTGAGAGTGCTCGAAGTTTATCTCTCGAGCAGCCTATGATAGCTTCGAGGCTTCGGCCCGGGTAGCCGCAGCCGGCATCTGTGCACGTCATCAGGCCTGGCTACAGTCATCGGACCTGGAGTCATGGTGTGCAAGACAAGTTGGTCGATGTCCCATGCCAAGGTGACAACCTATTCGGTAAGCTCATGACTGAAAAGGCTGCAGAAATCGAGACTGAAACTCTCACCAGGACAAGGCTGTCCAGAAAGACTTCTGCTCCTTCTCAAAAAAAGAAGGGCTCGGGTAAGAAGCCCTTTTTCCCAAGGAAGGGTGCTGCCTACAAATCCTACCCTCAATATCAGGCCTCTTCAGCTCCCCAACAGAGCCAGCAGGCCAAGGGGCAGGGGCATGGGCCCCGTAGGCAGAAGACCCCCAAGCCGCCAGCTCTGACTCCTGCAAAGCAGGGAGCGGGGGTTTTGACTCCCACAGCATAGCCTCTTCTCCGCCAGTGGCTCCACTCAGCACAGGAGGTCAGCTGACCCTGTACGCCTACAGGTGGCCACGGGCCGTGTTTCGTTAATACTTCCTCAGGGGTGAAGGCAACTAAAAACAAAAAAATTCAAATAAATAAAATAATAACATAAACGTTATACATTCATATTGAAATAATCAACCTAGAGCAAATACACAAATAAAGTATTAAAAACATACAAAAGTTTAAAACCAAATAAATAACAGATAAAGCCAAAATGTTGGAACGCTACATAGAACATTATTTTAAAAAGACCACATGAACTAACAGTATACATAAAGATGGTAAGAACATGAAAACATCATACATATTTAAAATTAATTAAAAAATAAATATTCAAAGATTAAGAATACAAACCTAATAAAGACAGGACTATATTAATAAAGAACAATTGAATCATAAACACAAATATACCTTACCAGTAAACAATGAACACCTCTCACTAAAATCTATAAATAAAGGGGGGGGGGGGAAGAGAGAAGGAGTGAGTCTGGAACGGACCAATATTAACTCATACAGAGAGATCCATTTGTGAATATATCAGTCAACCATATTTATAATGCGCTTCATTTACCAAAGGACATCAAATGGGTATGTTTAATATCTTCCACATGGGTAAAGGAGAGAAACATTCTTCCTCAAACAATGAACCAATCATTAAGGATGAATAAACTCTTCACCGTGTAGAGCTAAAAAACATTGTAAGGATGTCGACCATATCAGTGTACTATCAACAATATCACCCACAATCACCACCGTGTCAAAACACTATGAAGCTGTCTGTAACATTTGTCAAAGAAGGCAAAAGAAAACCGGATCGTCATAAAGAATTTACTTACCACCAGCAGTTTTTACTATCGGCATGCGGTGTGCTGGAAAGAACAGAAAAAGCAGAAAAACCATAATTCCTCACATCAAAGCCGACAAATCAAAGAACCCAATCATGAACAGCACCTAAATGAGATATCAAATGAACCAAACTCACTTTGGTGAAGACTCCGAAAGTATCGTCTAGAGGGCTTAATCTGGACCAAGACCTTTCGGTTTTCCTTTAGTGAATATACAATTCTTATTGAGACATTGTTTATTGTATATGTTTTTCGGTTTCCTTTTAATGAAGCACATATTGTTTCTTATTTTGCATGTACAAAGTTTACATATACAAGTTTTGTTTTATTCTTTTTATTCTTGTGACTAGGTTTTAATGTCATTTGCGGTAGTATAAAAATTTTATTAGTTCATGTTTTATTCATTTTATTGTTATACAACTTTTGAAGATTGGTTTTATTTTTATTTTTTGTTTTCAACCCTCTCTTCTGATATTTATATTTGATATCTCATTTAGGTGCTGTTCATGATTGGGTTCTTTGATTTGTCGGCTTTGATGTGAGGAATTATGTTTTTTCTGCTTTTTCTGTTCTTTCCAGCACACCGCTAGATTTTAGTGAGAGGTGTTCATTATTTACTGGTAAGGTATATTTGTGTTTATGATTCAATTGTTCTTTATTAATATAGCCCTGTCCTTATTAGGTTTGTATTCTTAATCTTTGCATATTTATTTTTTTAATTAATTTTAAATATGTATGATGTTTTCATGTTCTTACCATCTTTATGTATACTGTTAGTTCATGTGGTCTTTTTAAAACAATGTTCTTATGTAGCGTTCCAACATTTTGGCTTTATCTGTTATTTATTTGGTTTTAAACTTTTGTATGTTTTTAATACTTTATTTGTGTATTTGCTCTAGGTTGATTATTTAAATATGAATGTATAACGTTTATGTTATTTTATTTATTTGAAATTTTTTGTTTTTAGTTGCCTTCACCCCTGAGGAAGTATTAACAAAACACGACCTGTGTCGGGTTGGCAGTAGTTGTTAGCATTGTTAATAAAGTTATTGATATATATCGTTGTCCTTGGTTTTATACCACGTTCTCTAACTGTGAGCTTGTTTTGACGTGGCTCTTTGCTCTTTGTTGGACACGCCTACAGGTGGCCAGCCATCACAGGGGATACCTGGGTACTGAGAATAGTCCAAAAGGGCTGCATGCTCCACTTCCACCAGCTACCCCCCCCCCCTACTTTCCAGGGGAGCCTCCAAGACTCCCTATACACAGGAACCTCCTCCTTCAGGAATTGGCAAGTCTTCTAAGGGAACAGGCGCCGGTGCCTCACCACCTGGAAGGGCAAGGCTTCCATTCCAGGTACTTCCTGGTATCAAAAACGACAGAAGGCCTCCTGCCTATCCTTGACTTGTGAAACCTAAACAAGTTTCTGGAGAGGGAAAAGTTCAAGATGCTTACCCTTGGGATACTGCTGCCCTACCTCCAGCAGGGAGACTGGCTATGCTCTTTAGACCTAAAGGATGCTTATACTTACTTCCTCATTCATCCAGACCACAGACAATATCTCAGATTTGTGGTGGGAGGAAACCATTTTCAGTACAGGATACTTCCCTTTGGCCTAACCTCTGCCCGCAGGGTTTTCACCAAATGCCTGTCGGTGGTGGCAGCTTATCTCAGGTATCAGGGAATTTTGTCTTCCCATACCTGGACGACTGGCTCATCAGGGGCCAGTCTCTCCAGGGTTCCCAGTAGCCTAGAGCTGGGGAGTCCCATATGTGAGGACTGACTTCCTGCTTGGTCCTGGAGAAAGAGTAGTTACTCACCTGTAACAGGTGTTCTCCAGGAGCAGCAGGAATCAGTCCTCAGGACCCTCCCTCCTCACCTGGAGTTGCAGTCATATCCTTAATTTTGTTTTTTGCTGTATATTAGCTATGTCATCAGACTGAGCAAGATGGCACCCTTGGGTGGGAAGGGGACCATGCATGTGGGCTGCATTCCCAAAGGCTTTCCTTGAAAGCTGGGGAAATGCTCCGCACGAGGGCTCCGTCGGCGCCAACGTCACTTATATGTGAGGACTGATTCCTGCTTCTCCTGGAGAACACCTGTTGCAGGTGAGTAACTACTCTGTACAGAAGCATTATAATATCCCCTATTACTTTCCTTTTGATTCCTAGCACTCGATTTGCTTTCTTGGCCACTGCTGCACACTGAGGAAAGGATTTCAACGTGTTATCCACAATGATGCCTAGATCCTTTTGCTGGATAGTGATTCTTTTTTTTTTCTTTTTTTTTTATCCAATTTTCCAATCAATATTATAAGTAATAAATAATCAAGCAAACTACAAATCAAACAAGTTAATACATTATACAAAGAAAATGTACAAGCCCACATCATGGGAAAGTGAAACCCAGATTGAGAAAACACTAATTATAACAATCATAACAGGATACCACCCGATATTAAATCCCAATCTTACTAGCTGGCCAGACTAAATGGACCCCAATGACTGAGGCAATCAAGCAGATTTCAAAAATTCTTCCAATTGAAGGGGCTCATAAAACACCTAAGAAGTTGCACCAATTGCAAGAGCCCGAAGCTTCAAGGCCAAGAAACCCTTACGCCTAAACTGTGTTTGTTTCGAAATATCGGGAAAAATATTTATCTTCTGCCCACAAAACAAATCATTCTTTTTAGAAAAAAACAATTTCAAAATTACATTCTTATCAAGCTCAGAATGAAAAGAGGCTAATAAGGTCGCTCTAACGGAAATTTCATCTAGCGATGATTCAATAAACTCAGAAATATTTAAGATATCTGGTAGCACTAGGGTGTCCATTTTCCCCTCCCTATCTTCCAGGCATACAAAACTCTTGGGCAGACAGACTCAGTCGAGTTATGCTTCCACACGAATGGTCTCTACATGCAGTCCAGGTGGCCAAGATTTTTCAAATTTGCGGTACCCCGGACATAGACCTCTTTGCGTGTCCGTTGAATGCCAGACTTCCCCGGTTCTGTTCCAGAATTCCGGCTCGGGGCTCTCAGGCCAGGGATGCTTTCCTCCTTCACTGGGGTCAAGACTTCCTTTATGCCTTTCCACCCATTACCCTAATTCCCAAAACCCTGTTCAAGCTTCAGAGAGACAGAGGCTGTATGATTCTCATAGCTCCACATTGGCCACAGCAAGTGTGGTACCCTCTGCTTTTACATCTCTCTCAAGCTCCCTCCCTGGAGTTAGGATCTGCTCCAGATCTCCTGTCTCAGGAGGACGGAATGTTATGGCATCCCAATCCCCAGTCTCTGCATCTCAGGGCTTGGTTGCTGAAGGCCTAGATCTTCATGATCTTAACCTCCCTCAGCAAGTAAAGGATATCCTTTATGCTTCCAGGAAGCCTTCCACAAGACGCTCATGCTTTCAAGTGGAAAAGGTTTACCATATGGTGTTCGCAGAAGGGTCTTAACCCCCTTGCGATACCTCTGGAATCATTACTGGAGTATCTCCGTCATTTATCCAATGCAGGACTTAAAACTAACTCAGTAAGAGTCCATTTGAGTGCTATTGCAGCTTCTTTCAAGCCTCTAAATGGACAACCTATTTCCTCCTATCCTCTTATAGCAAGATTTATGAGAGGCATTCTTCTAACTAAGCCTCCCATTAGGCCACCACTTGTGGCATGGGACTTAAACCTTGTTCTTGGTCAGCTCATGAAGCCACCTTTTGAACCCTTAGCTACTACCTCATTGAAATTCCTTTCTTGGAAAGTTATCTTTCTCATTGCAATCACATCAGCACGCCGCATCAGTGAGTTGCAGGCACTAGTAGCTGATCCATCTTATACAAGGTTCCATCATGACAAGGTAGTCCTTAGGACTCATCCACAGTTTATGCCAAAGGTGGTCTCGCCTTTTCATTTAAACCAAGTGGTCTACCTGCCTGTGTTTTTTCCAAGGCCTCATGCATCTAATGCAGAAAGCAATCTTCATACTTTGGACTGTTAAAGAGCTTTAGCCTTTTACTTGCAAAGAACACAGCAACATAGAAAGTCCTCTCAACTCTTTGTTGCTTTTGATCCTTCTCATTTGGGTCTTCCAGTCTCCAAGAGAACACTGTCCACCTGGATTGCTCAGTGTATTTCCTTTATCTATCAGAGTAAGAATCTTCCTCTGGAAGGCCATATCACAGCTCACAATGTGAGAGCCATGGCACTTCAATGGCTCATTTACACTCTGTGTCTATCGACGGCATCTGTCAAGCAGCCACTTGGGCCTCGGTTCATACCTTCATAGCCCATTACTGCTTGGACAAGGACTCCCGCCGGGATGCCTTGTTTGGTCAGGCTGTTCTCCAACACCTGTTCCATACCTAATCAACTCCTACCCACCATCCCTGGTTGGATGCCAGAGATCCATGGGGGGAAGTGGAGCCCTTTCACAGGGGCACACAACCTCTGGGGTCTCTCCCTGGCATCTAAAGCTAGGGAGTCTCCATATGTGAAGACTACATTCCTGCTTGTTCCTGGAGATAGCATAGTTACTCACCTGTAACAGGTGATCTCCGGGAACAGCAGGAATTTAGTCTTCACAGCCCACCCACCTCCCCTAGGAGTTGTATCTCTCTCTTTCTTTGTCTCTCCCTCTCTCTCTCTCTTTGTCTCAGCTTTAAACTCAGCTGGAGAGAGGCAGTTGGGAAAGGCGGGAAGGCAGCTTGCAGGCGCTGTGGGATGTTCCCAAAAGCTTCCTAATTGGACACTGGGGAGCGTTCCAGCGCAGGCTCCATCGGTACCGACGATACCCATATGTGAAGACTAAATTCCTGCTGTTCCCGGAGATCACCTGTTACAGGTGAGTAACTATGCTATCTTGTAGTAATAATTTTAGCTGCACAATATTGTATTCAATTAATTTAAGTGATGTCAATAAATGGTCCCTTTATAGAGGATATGGCCTTGTTCATCTTAATTATCGTACCTTTAACCTTAGATGCTAAATTTAACTTGGGTAATCTTTGCCTTGCCTGGAACCCAGCATATTCATTTTTTTCCATGTGGATTTGGATTTCAATCTTGAATTCTTTGTCCTCTGGGTTTTTCTCCTCCTATTCTTCTTCCTCCTCAGTTGATTTCTGGACCTGTCCTTTGTTCATCTCACTCTCCTGCAGTTCCAGATCTCTAAGCTCCATCTTCCTCTCAACTTCTCTTTCCTTTTCTGTCTATATTTTCTTCTGGTACTCTCACCTAGATCTCCTCCTCCCCTCTGTATTTCTTTTTCCACTGAAGCCCTTAGTTGATTCAAGATCTTAGCACTCACATACGTCTTTACTTTGGTCTGTGAAATTAAAGATATTAAATTTGCACCTGTTCCTTTTTGCAGTTTTTCTTGTGACAATTTTCCTGTTTCTTCCAGTTTTTGGTAGATTCTCTTTGTATACCCTCTTAATTTAACTATAGGGTTTGTAGCATAAAAGTAGCAGAATATTATCTCTTCTCTATCTGCAGAAGTCCACTTAACTTAGTTAATCCTCTTAACATTTTCATTAATTGCTATGATTTATCTCCTGTCACACTGGGTTCTGAACATGCTCACCATGGCCTTTAGCCATAGCAGGGATGTTATCGTTATCTGTATCTGCAGTGTCTGCACTATTGCTACCACTATCATTCGGCCTAATGTGTAGGCTATGGGTGGGCACCATTTTATCCTGGGAGACATGTGGCCAGCATGTATTTTTCTTTTTCTTTCCTACCATACTTCAATTGTAGAGTTACCTTGTTGAGATTTGCTATAGATTTTGTAGAACGGGGTCACCACTTCACGGTACTCAGCAAGACTTTGAGATGAAACTATGTTCTCCTCCCCCCCCCCCCCCCAAGTGATGAACAGCAATTCACCTACCACTGCTACTGAAATTTATGCTGCGCATAAGAACATAAGATATGCCATAAAGGGTCAGACCAAGGTCCATCAAGCCCAGTATCCTGTATCCAACAATGGCCAATCAAGTATCTAGCAGTTTCCCTAAAAGACACAGGTTCCACAATGCTTATATTGGGGCAAGCAGTGGATATCCCGGGTCTCCTTTAATAATGGTTTATGGACCTTTCCTCCAGAAACTTGTCCAAACTTTTTTTTAAACCTGGCTACACTAACAGCTTTTACTACATCCTCTGGTAACGAATTCAAGAGTTTGATTACACATTGAGTGAAAAAATATTTTCTCTTTTTAGTCTTAAATTGGTTACCTTCACTGTTCTCTATAAGCTGTGCGTGTGTGCGTGTGCACACACCTCGCCGAGCAAGCACACATACTTTACAACAGAGCGCACAAAAATTGTGGTTCTGATTCTGATAGAAAACAATGCAGACATCTTAAAATTTAAAAGTTGTGATTATAATTACTAGAAATTTTCCTCTTCATTTAGTAATTGTCTATTTTCATTTAATTTGATTAAAATCAATGTGGTGTACATACTGTATTCTGACGTGTAGTCAAATTTTAAAGTATATAACTCCGAGCGTCGTTATGTGGCACACAAAAATTTAACCTTCCTTCAAAAGCTGCACAGCTGATATTTTATGCGCACACAGCCTACAGAAAATTAGAGGGAACATTGGTTACCTTGTAGCTTCATTGCATGTCCCCTAGTCTTTCTATATTTTGATGGCTTAAACAACCGATCTATGTTTACCCGTTCCATTCCATTCATTAATTTATAGACCTCTATCATATCTCCCCTCAGCCGTCTCTTTTCCAGGTTCAAGAGCCCTAACCTTTTTAGCCTCCCCTTTACCATTCTGGTGGTTCTTCTCTGTACCTTTTCTAATAACACTAAATCCTTTTTAAGATACAGGGACCAGAATTGCATACAATATTCAAGGTGCGGCCGCACCATGGAACGATATAGAGGCATTATAATATCCTTTGTTTTATTCTCCATTCCTTTCCTTATGATACCTAGCATTCTATTTGCTCTCTTGGCCGACGCTGCACACTGGGAGGAGGGTTTCAAAATGTTCTCCACAATGACACCTAAATCATTTTCCTGGGTGGTGGTTCCTAATTTGGAACTTTGCATTGTGTAACCATAGTTTTGGTTCTCCTTTCTTAGGGGCATAACTTTGCACTTGTCCACATTAAATTTCATCTACCATTTGGATGCCCAGTCTTCCAATTTATCAAGATCCTCTTGCAGTTTTTCACAATCCTCATGAGTTCTAATAACTTTGACTAATTTTGTGTCATCTGCAAATTTGATAACCTCACTCATTATTCCCATTTCCATGTCATTTATGATTATATTAAAAAGCAGCAGACCCAGCACAGATCCCTGGGGTATTCCACTATTCACCTTTCTCCATTGGGATAATTGGCCATTTAGCTCTACCCTCTGCTTTCTATCTTTTAATCAGTTTCTGATCCACAGTAGTACACTGCCTCCTATCCCATGACTTTTTAATTTTGCCAAAGGTCTCTGATGAGGGACCTTAACATAACATAAGAACATAACATAAGATATGCCATACTGGGTCAGGCCAAGGTCCATCAAGCCCAGTATCCTGTTTCCAACAGTGGCCAAACTAGGTCATACGTACCTAGCAGTTTCCCCAAAAGGACACAGGTTCCACAATGCTTGTACTGGGTCAAGCATTGATATCCTGGGTCCCTTCTTAATAATGGTATATGGACCTTTCCTCCAGGAACTTATCCAAACCTTTTTTAAACCCAGCTACACTAACAGCCTTTACTACAGCCTCTGGTAACAAATTCCAGAGTTTGATTACACGTTGAGTGAAAAAATATTTTCTTTTATTAGTCTTAAATAGTTTACCCTGTAGCTTCATTGCATGTCCCCTAGTCTTTCTATATTCTGATAATGTAAACAATCAATCTACGTTTACCCGTTTCACTCCGTTCATTAATTTATAGACTTCTATCATATCTCCCCTCAGGCGTCTCTTTTCCAGGTTAAAGAGCCCTAACCTTTTTAGCCTTTCTTTATAGGAGTATCCTTCCATCCCCTTTACCATTTTGGTGGCTCTTCTCTGAACCTTTTCTAATAACGCTATATCCTTTTTAAGATACGGCGACCAGAATTGCACACAATATTCAAGGTGCGGTCTCACCATGGAATGATATAGAGGCATTATAATATCTTTTGTTTTATTTTCCATTCCTTTCCTTATGATACCTAGCATTCTATTTGCTCTCTTGGCCGCAGCTGCACACTTATTAAAAGAGGGCTGCTACACAGTACCCTGTCCTGTGCTGCTGAGGTAAGCTATATTCTGATTTGATTTAAATTATAGCTCTTTGCTGCTGCTAGGCTCTAACTTATTATGAAATTTAAACTACAAGCTCTCTGCTGGGTTCTAAATTTAACCAGAAAGCTCTCTTCTGTGTTTTAAATTTAAACTAAAAGTACTTTGCTGATGCTAGGCCCTTAGTGACTATTAAATTTAACCTACAAGCTCTCTGCTGGGTATGAAATGTAACCAGAAAGTTCTTTTCTGGTTTTAAATTTAAACTTAAACTGCTGCTACAAGGCCCTGACTGATTTAACAAAAAATAGTGGGTTCACAGATTAATAGCTTTAATTGAAAGAATTCCTTTCAGAAAATTCCCAGAAGTATATACTGTCAGACGGCTGCCTGGGTGAGAATCTTCACAGCCTTTGCAAGTGCATATCTCTATATGATTTGCAAGGTATTGTGGGCAATGTAGTTCATTCACACCAGACACAGCTGCTGACAATAATTTAGTTGTGCTCTTGGGTAAAGCCAATAAGATATTTATTTATGGGGTTATTTCTCCCAACACAGATATGCTTGGTAGCACATAAATTAGGTTACTTGCTTTCAGTGTTAACTTGGAAAAACAAAGTCAAAATCAGGAAAACAACAAATGAAAAGCCACAAAGCAAGAAACAAACTGTTCTTTTCAGGTTAACTTCTGATTACTTCCCACATAGATACAGAAGTGATTCTCTCCTAGCTCACAAGCAATTAGGTAAGGCTTAATTGCTAGCAGTTATCCAGCTGAAACCCCTTAGCTGGCTTGCTTTCTACTGTGTGGGTCAAATCCTGCTTCAGGAGCTTTTCTGAGTAGATTAAAGAACAAATTTGTATTTCTTTGTGATGGTTGCTGTACTTTATAACAGAAAGTTACCAACGGAGTTTAGATAGAGAGCAGTCCATATAAACAGGATCCTCATCTGCTATTATTCCCCCTTGTTCAACAAGCATGGGTTCAATATCATGGATTGGCACAGATGAATCTCTCAATGGAGCATTTTCAGGAGAATACTTGTTTCCCTGCTGTCTTTCAAGGTTATAGCTAGGGCATAGATCAGTGTTCATACCTGAGCTTCCATTGCTGCTAGAGTTCCTCTCTATATAGCCTGGCCAGTATGTAGTCCAGTTCTTATGTCCAGCCTTCCAATCCAGATCCCTGGACACTGGATCTCTCTTCACATACCTTCTGGCACAGGTCTTAGGGTCCCTTCCACGTGCAGCCGTCTCCCTCACAGGTAGCCTCTGGTGATTCCTAGCTCTGCAGCACCATTCCTCTGGCTTTCCCCAGTCCAATGGTATATGCTGGCCCTTGGAATACCTCCCAGTATACGTACTGCTTTGGACTCTTCTAGACCTCTCAAAGGCTTTTCTCTTCCTTCTTCCAAAGGGTCTCTTTCCCTCTCTGTCCGTCCGGTTTGGCTTCTGCTTCTGATGATCCTTCAGATGAAACTGATGATCAAACTCAAGCTGATTCTCAGGATACTGAGGACAATTCTCTGGATATCCAAGGTGATCATGAAGATGGTCATCTGTAGAATAAACTCTACTCTTATTCTGCTTAGATGAGTGCTCCCCCCTAACACAGCGCAGCTGTGCTGAATCAGGCCCTGCCCTTTGAGATGAGTGCTTAGGGATTACCTCATAGCCCTCCTGATTGAACACACGTTTCCCCACTTCAGCTCCTCTAATGGCTGTTGGAAACCTGGTGCATTCTGGGACTGGTAGTCTTTTATGGGAAAATTCTGTTTTCTTATTTCTACCAGAACTGACAGGTTGCTTGTTCAGAGTCACTTCACCTTTTCTATAGCTCCTTCCTGAGCTATGATAAGCTTCCTTATCACAATACTCACAATTGCAGATCTCTCTCCAGAAGTAACAGTCCCCTTTTCTAGTCCTTCAAGACTCCAAAGGCTTTCTGAAAATCCAGATACACTATATCAACCGACTCACCTTTGTCTGCCTGTTTATTCACACCTTCAAAAAAGACATAACAGATTAGTAAAACAAGACCTACCTTGGCTAAAGCCATGTTGGCTCTCACCCATGACCATCTGTATGTTCACTAATTTTGTTCTTTATAATGGTTTCTACCATTTTTCCTGGTACTGACGTCAGGCTCACCAGTCTAGTTTCCCGGATCAGCCCTGGAACCCTTTTTAAATTGGCCATCCTCCAATCTTCAGGTATTACAGATGATTTTAATGATAGTTCACAGATTACTAATAATAGGTCTGCAATCTTATATTTCAGTTCTTTCAACACCCTTAGATTTATACCATCCGGTCCAAGTGATTTGCTATTCTTAAGTTTATCAAATAGTTGTGACGCATCTTCCTGGTGTATCAATATTTCTTTCAATTCTTCTGTGGCATCACCTTTAAATACCATTTCAGTCATGGGTAATATCCCTTCATCTTCCTCAGTAAAGACCGAAGTAAAGAATAAATTCAGTCTCTCTGCTATGGCCTTGTCCCCTCTTAATGCCCCTTTACCCATCTATCATCTAATGGTCCAACTGACTGTCTCACAGGTTTTTTGTTATGAATGGAAACTCACACTTTGAATTTGGTTGGTGGACTGCATCTTTTTTGCTTATGCTCAGCTAGGTCTGATGCTTGTGGGCTATGTTACAGCTCATAATGTCTGAGCCATGACTTCATTGTTGTCCCACTTGAGGTCAGCCTCCATAGAAGAGATCTGCAGGGCTACAACCTGGACCTCGGTCCACACATTAACTTCTCACTACTGTTTGGAGAGGGTCTCTCAATGCGCAACAGCAGATTTGTTTGTTTACGTTTGCTGAGTTTCTTGATATACTGCTCCTTCATAACATCAGGGCTGTTTAGAAAACAAAATAAAAATATTGGCTGCATTTCCTCCTATTCCCTTATTTTCTGTTCAGGCTGCCTTTTAAAAAATGAAATGATAAAAACACTGTAAAAGACCTATTGCCAAGAAAAACATTTTTCAGTTTTGCAGTTTGTTGCGACATTATTACGTCCCTCTTTTTTCCTTAGAAGCAGCCTGTAGTTAGGGGTGCCCATTAATGAAGACTTATCCTGCTTGTGCATTGAGAAAATGAAGCTACTAACCTCTAGCAGGTATTTCCATGAACAGCAGGACAAGCCCCCTCAACCCACTCTCCTCCCTTTGGAGTTATTGAGCTAAGTTAGCTACCAGACTAAAAGCTTCAGGCATACAGCAGCAGGCAGGAATAGGCTCAAATGCACAAACAACTTTCTTTAAGCTTCTAGGAGAAACTGGGACGCTTCCTGCATGGGGCTCCATTGGTGACCTCACCCATCAGTAAGGACTTGGCCTGCTTTACTTGAAGAACACCTGCTACAAGGGAAAAGCTTTGTTTAATTCATGAAGCCCAAAAAAGATGGGTCCTTCTGATCCATTCAGAACTTGAAGGTAGTCAAGAGTGCTCCTTTTCCGCATAGAGGCTCTCAGATTGGTCAATACATCAGTCCAGTAAGGGGAGCTTCTAACTACTTTTGACCTTTCCAAAATGTACTTCCATATTTCAGTTTGAGAGCAACAGCAGCAGTTCTCCACTTTTGCCTCCTAGGCCACCATATTCAGGTTTGTGCCCTGCCTTTTGGCCTGGCCACATAAGCTCAAGAATGTCATGGCCGTGGGGACCACCTTGCTGTGCAAGCAAGTAATCCTGGTTCGCCATATCTGGACAGTTGGCTGATTTAGCCCGATTACATGGAGAAGTCCAGAGAGGATATTACCCAGGTGGATCCGGTGATTGGAGAAGCTGGGATGGATAGTCAACTAACTCGGGAGCAGCTTAATACCCTCCCAGGACGGAGTGTCTGGGTGCTGTTTCAGCACTCACTTGAGTAGGATATTTCTCAGTCTAAAAAAAGTTGGGAAAGCTGCAGCTAAGCGTTTTTTTCCCATAGGCAGCTTCCAGGTCCTTTGACTACTTGCAGCTTCTGGAGTCCATGGCGTCAACCCTGGAACTGGTACTTTAGGCCAGGGTGGATATGTTCCCCTGTAGGGTGGACATGTACTCCCAGTTGTTAAAACGGCAGCTACCTCGTCCATAGAAGATCAAGGGAGAATTTGACTAGTGGCCATAAATTGGACTGGATGCCTCTGGAGACACCAGATTAAGTGGTAATCAGCACAAATACTGGCCTGCTAGGTTGAGGGATACATTGTCTAGGAATCCTCTTGGTTGATCAAGACTAGATACCAGGGTGATCCGCCTGACTGGAGAGTTTTCAGTTCCTTCTGGAGGGCAAAATAATCAGAGTGCTCTTAGACAATGCAACATCATTGTCATATGTCAACAAGCCAGATGGCATTTGCAGCATCCCAGTGGCCACAGAGGTATGAATATTGAAAAAAATGGCAAAACAGACGTATGTCAATTCTGTAAGAAAGAGCTGGAAACAGTGACTCGCCTTATAGGAGGTTGTGAAGTTCTGATGGTGGAAAGGTTTTATACAAAATGGCACAACAAATTAGCATGTCTCCTCCACTGGAAACTCTGTAAACACTTACTATATCACTGAAAAGCACTGGGATCATGACCTTAAAAGAATAACAGAGAATGAAGTGGTTATGATCACCTGGGACATTCCCATTCCGACAGATAAGAAACTGCATACCAGGAAACCTGACATAGTGGTAACAGAGAAGAATATCAGAACGGCATTGATAATAGAAGTGTCGGAACCAAGTGATTATTCTGTGAATTGTGTGGAGAAGCAGAAGATCCTGAAGTACCAAGAAATGCAGTCAGAGACAAGAAAATGTGGCAGAAAGATACAGAAATCTTTCCTATTGTACTGGGAGTGACAGTCTTGATAAAGAAGAATCTCCAAGCACATAAGAAGATAAGATATGCCATTTAGTCCCCTGTACTCAACTACACAGGCATCAGGCACAATGGACTCTCTCCACCCAATGGACGCAGGTCACAGGAAACTTACGAGACCAGATACGAGTCACACCTACTCTGATCAGCTCGCTCCAACGGTGATGTTCTCCAGAAAACCTGTCCGGAGGGTAATCTTTTCAGATACTCCCATTCCAGTTCCCTCTAACCACGAACTCTTCAAAGCTAGGTTGGGGAGTTCACCTGGATGAACTTTCTACTAAGGGTCTTTGAATGACTCAAAAATCAGCCTTACATATCAATCTGCTAGAGCTTTGAGCACTGACGAATGCCCTCCTAGTCTTACAAGACCAACTCTTGGGGAAGCAAGTCCAAGTCAGGACAGATAACCAAGTATCCATGTTCTAAGTGAACAAGCAAGGCAGAACAGGCTCACGCCCCCTCTGTGACAAGGCTCTCCATCTCTGGTCTGTGGTCTTTTTCTGTCGTCATATTTCTATGTTTCTATAAAAAGGGGACTGTTGTAGTTGTTATGGAAGGACAGACTAGATAGGCCATGTGGTCTTTTTCTGTCGTCATATTTCTATGTTTCTATGGTCATCCGCCATTGCTCAACGAATACACCTCAGAGCAGTGTATCTCCCAGGACAGCTCAACATCCTGGCAGACAGACTGAGCCGCATCTTGCATCCACACGAGTGGACTCTAAACCCATGAATGATAGCCTGGATCTTTTGGACGTGGGGACCCCATCCATAGATCTCTTTGGCACCTCGCAGAACATGCAATTCCCATGGTTCTGCCCCAGAGTTCCATTCACCCGCAGTCAGGCATCAGATGCTTTCCTGCTCACCTGGGGACAAGGTCTCCTGTATGCCTTCTCTCCAGCGCCCTTAATTTCCAAAACTCTTTTCAAAGTACAGGCCGACAAGGAGAGCATGATCCTCATAGCCTCATTCTGGCCCTGGCAACCCTGGTTTCCTCTTCTGCTCCATCTAGCCCAGACTCAACCACTCAGATTGGGATGTATCTCCAACCTCCATTCACAGGACAATGGCACAATCCTACATCCCAATCCCCAGTCCCTATGCCTTGGCAGCTTGGCTACTCAGGACTTACAAGACCTTACTCTTCCTCAGCAGGTCAAGGATATCCTTCTATCTTCAAGAAAACAGTCTACCAGACATGCATACTCTTTCAAATGGTGCAGGTTTGCTCTCTGGTTTGCAGAAAAGGACTTCCAATCCCTTCACCGCACCGGTGGACTTTCTCCTCCAATATCTGCTTCATTTATCTACCAGGGGACTCAAAAAGACCTCGGTAAGAATCCACCTTAGCACTATCACAGCCTCCCACAAGCCAATGGGAGGACGGCCAATCTGCTCACATCCGCTCGTACCACACTTTATGACGGACCTTTTGCTCTCCAAGCTACTGATCAAACCACTGCCGGTGGCTTGGAATCTCAATGTGATGCTGGCTCAGCTTCTAAAGCTGCCCTCTGAACTCTTAGCCACCACTCCACTGCGATTTCTATCTTGGAAACTCATTTTCATCCATGCCCTCACTTCCGCTATGCATCAGTGAGCTACAGGGTTCCATCATGACATGGTCGTCCTCCAGACGCATCCACACTTCCTCCCAAAAGTGGTATCTTCCTTCCATTTAAACTAGTCTATCATGCTACCGGTCTTCTTTCCTAGACCGCATGCCTCTGATGCAGAGGCGACCCTGCACACCCTAGACCGCAAGCGTGCCTTAGCTTTTTACCTTCAGAGGACTCGGGAACATCGCATATCATCACAGTTTATCTCCTTTGACCCCCAGCCACTTGAGTCTCCCTGTATCCAAGTGCATACTCTCCAGATGGATCGCTGACTGCATCACCTTCGTATATAACCAAGCAGGTCTCTCCTTGGAGGGCCATGTCACCACCCATAATGTCCGGGCCATGGCTACCTCGGTGGCCACCCTGCGCTCAGTGGCCATTGAAGAGATCTGCAGGGCAGCAACTTGGTCTTTCATTCACACTTTTGCAGCCACTACCATCTGGACAAGGACTCCTGCCGGGATGCAGCGTTTGGGCAAGTTGTCCTTCAGCACCTATTCAGTACTTAGATACAACTCCTACCATACTTCTTTGATACCAGTTAGCTATGTGGGGATCCAGACTCCATAAAATCCACAGGCCTGGCTCCTGGCTTTTCTCCCTATTCCTAGGGCACTCTCTTGATCCTCACGGCAGCCTGGCTCCTGGCAGCTAGGGAGTCCCATATCTGAAGACTATATTCCTGCTTGTTACTGGAGATAGCATAGTTACTCATCTGTAACAGGTGATCTCCAGGAATAGCAGGAATTAGTCTTCGCAGCCCACCTTCCTCCCCTTGGAGTTGCAGGGTGTTCTTCTCGCTCTTCTTTCTCAGCTATAAACTCAACTGAGGAGTCAGCTTCTTTAGAACCTGGGATGGGTTTGAGGCGCAGTGGAGGACTCCCAAAAGATTTCCTATTGGACGCTGGGGAGTGGTCCTGCGTGGGCTCTGTTGGTACCGACATCACCCATATGTGAAGACTAATTCTTGCTGTTCCTGGAGATCACCAGTTACAGGTTAGTAACGTCGATTTGCTGCCTTAGGAGAAGGAACTTCTATGACAGGGTCTTCTAGTCGTGGAGGATCTAGTTTCCTCCTTGTTTATGATGGCCTGGCTCTTGAGAGGTATAAGCTGCCTAAGAAAGGATACTCTAGAACAGTAGTCGACTTCCTTCTTAAAGTCCAAAGGGTCTCTACATCCTTGACCTATGTAAGGCTCTGGAGGGTGAGAGGTGATGCTTCTCTCAGACCTTGAATGCCATGAAGGTGGACATAATTGCTGCTTTGTCCTTCTTACATCTGGATTGGGCCAGGATTTAGCTCTGAACTCTCTCAAAGATCAGACGGTGGTGCTACCAAGGTTGTGTTAAAAGCGTGTCCTTAGTAGGGCACCCTGATGTGTCCTCTTTCCTCAAGGTAGTGATGCAGACCCACATTTATTTATACATTTTTCTATACCGCCTCTTCCAGAGATCAGTGGCGGTTTACATAGAACAATAATACTTAATAATAGGGAACTATTATTATTTTACATAGAACAGTTGTAGAACATTTTTTAACATTTAACCCGTTAAACATCAGAACAATTAGAACTGGGGCAATAAGAGTGCCGTAAAATAGAACTATTTACATTGATAATTAAAAGTGGCTATTTACATTTGAGAATGAACGACTGTATTCAGTTAAATGCTCGAGATGGATTTATGGCTGTGCAATGTAAGAGTATGTCTAGGTAGGGTCAATGTATGGTGGTTGTTCAGTGTTAATCTGTGGAATCTGAACATTATCATGTTGAAAGCTGTGATAGTGCAGGGTGAATAGGTGAGTTTTTAGGTCCTTTCTAAATAATTGAAGGTCTTTAATTTCTCTGAGCTCGATTGGGAGGTTGTTCCACAACATTGGTGCAAAGAATGAAAAAGCAGAATTGCTTGTTTTCCGACTTGCTTTTCGAATGGTATCCGGGACTAATAGCATGTGTAAGTTTGCTCTTCTTCTTAATCTGTTTTCATGTGAGATATTGATGAGTGTGGACAGGAAGGATGGTGCTATTTTATTAAAAATCTTGAACGTGGTAACTAAGGTTTTGTAGATAATTCTACAAGACACAGGTAGCCAGTGCAGGGAGTAGAGAATAGGAGATATGTGGTCAGTTATTTTCGCTTTGTAGATGATCTGCCCATCTGCCCATGCAGCCCATTGTACCTTAGTGGAGTCTTTCTTTGGTGTTAAAATTACCCAAGGATCTGGCCAAGAAGGATGATATTCCTGGTGAATGATGTATCTGCCAGGTGGACATCAGAGCTAAAGATCTTGTACTATAAGGAACATTTACTGGTTATCTTGATAGTATCTGTCTCCCTTTTCTTCTTAATCGGTCTGTGATCCTGACCTCCTTAAATGATGTCCTTCAGATGGTGGACTCATTGCATCGGTTGAACATATAGAAGGACATTAATGAAGTATCTGGAGCTTACTAATTCTATTCATTGGATGGACCATATCTTTTTCCTTTTCAGAGATCTGAGAAAAGGCAGACAGCAGTTAAGTTTTTGCTTTGCCCACTGTATTAAAGAGGCTGTTAGTTCAGCTTACCTTCTTTGTGGGAAATGCATGCTGGAGGGAGTCAGAGTTTACTCCTCTAGGGCCAAGGCTGAGTCTGCCTTGATGCCTCTGGGGGATATCTGTAAGGTGACTATTTGATCATCTCTGAGCCCATTTGCGAAGCACTACAGGTTGCATATGGGAGCTTGCACAGATGACACCTGTAGCAGAAGAGTAATTCTATCAGAGCATTGTTTTCCTCCCATCCTGGGTCCTGATGCTTGGGTACATCCCACTCATCTGGAATGGTTTAGAGAGATGATCAGGAAGGGGAAATTTTCCAAAACTGCATATTTCCTTTCCTTGAATCCTGCTAGATCAGCCCAGGATCCACCCTGGATGGCTACTCCTACAGGTCTGGTAACCTTGCTGCCTTTGTGCTGCATTTTCAGTATCAGTGCCTGATGCAGAGTCTAATATGATAAGAGAGCCAAAAGTTAGTACAAAATTATTGTTACTTTTTTTCTGATTTTTCAATCTGCTTTTTACTTGTAAAGTGTCATGCAGGCTTCTTTCAGTGCTCACTAATGTATGTGCAAGTGATGACATCACTCAAAGTTGTTCTGCTTTGCCTCCACCTGCTGGCTGGGGAGCATAATCCACTGATGTGAACTTTTCTAGCAGGATTCAAAGAAAGTAAATTAGCAGGTATGGAAAATTTTCTCCATAAGTTTTTCCCCATTGAAAATAATAGGAATTATGTGGGCCAAAGAGAGATTGGCTAAATTTATTCCTCCTTTAAGCGTCAGTGAATATATTCAGGGTAGAAGAAGATAAAATGGTATATCTAGGTAGCTGAATAGCCATTTATAGAGCATAAGATGGAGCAGAGCCCAGTAGTGGAGTGCATAGGTCTTATCTACTTCCTGCATGACCTAAATATTTTTTAAGCCCCTTCATTTTTTGAAAATTTGAAAATTCCCCCTCCACTCCCACTTAGCAGCTGAATATCTCCTTTTATGATGGTAGATATCAGGTAAGTACAGTATTCAACTACTGTTTACTTCTTAGTCATCCAAACTCTTGAGAATAAGTGGCCCTTTATGTGTTAGGTATTGTACTTTTGAGATATTTGCTGAGAAACATAGACATATAATAGCAGATAAAGACCATACAACCTATCTAGTCTGTCAATCTCTTCCTTTCTCTTAGAGAGATCTCCATGCCCCATACTTTTTTGAATACATATACAGTCTTTGACTTCGCCACCTCTGCTGGGAGGTTATTCCACACATCAAACCCTCTTTCTGTAAAGAAATATTTCCTTAGGTTACTCCTGAGCCTATCCTTTTTCACTTTGATCCTGTGTCCTCCTCCAGAGCTTTCTTTTAATTCAAAGAGGCCTTCTTCCTGTGTATTTAGGCCACAGAGGTATTTAAGCATCTCTGTTATCTCCAGGAACAAGCAGGAATGAGTCTTCACATATGGGTATCGTCGGTACTGACGGAGCCTGCGTGGGAACGCTCCCCAGCGTCCAAAAGGAAAGCTTTTGGGAGCATCCCACAGCGCCTGCGCGCTGCCTTCCTGCCTTTCCCAACCGTCTCTCTCCAGTTCTTCTTTTCCGCGGAGCCAGCAGGTCGTGTTTCCTGTCACCACTGAAGAATTTCTTATTTTCTTTTATTTTTCTTTAGTCGCGTGTCTGCCTTCTCGACTCCGGACCGGTACCACCGGTCTTTTTTCTTTCTTTTCTTTCAAAAAAAAAAAAAAAGAACTTCTTTTACTTCATTGAATTTTTCTTCTGGGGCCTTAGGTCTACAGATATATTTTTCCTCATGGAAAAACCCGCCTCCGGGTTTAAAAAGTGCACGACGTGCAGTGGCACTATTTCTGTCACTGACACCAACGACTGGTGTCTAAAATGTTTAGGTCCTGACCACTCCATTACGGATTGTGAGTCCTGTTCCATGATGTCTTAAAAGAGGGTTACAAAATCGGGCAGCCAAGCTCAGCACCCTGTTTCCCTCCGATGCAGCTTCTGTGGCATCGACGTCTTACAGGGCTTCTTCTTCATCCCATGGATCTCAGGTAACCAAACTTAAATCAGGCCGGTCCTCAAAGAGTACATCTCCCTCCAAGTATCGAGATGCCCCTGGGCTTACTCTTGAGGAATCCACACCGGCAAAATTACCCCGGCGGGAGGCTCCGGCTTCCAAAGCTCTATCTATGGGGTCACAGGTTGACATCGATGGCTCGGCCTCGACCGATCACCTGTTACAATGTTCTGGGGTACCGGCGGTTCCCACCGGTACCGACATCCAGACATTGGTGGCGTCGATGGATCAGAATATTCTGACCATACAGCGTGCCATCACGGCATTCATACAAGCTGCGATGCCTTCGGTACCGCAACAAAACCCGTTGTCGGTATCGATACCGATTCCGGTACCGGATCCGATACCGGTTCCGATACCGGTACCGCTTGCATCGACGTCAATGTCACGCTATCCAGTGATGCCTATCAGTACCGACTCGGTACCGATTACTCCCGATGTCGATACCCCCCGGTACGCGTATCGGGCTCTCCGAGAGCATCTAGACAGTCGATACTTTGATTCCTCTGAAGACTCTGATGCATTAGAGGCCTCTATTGAGGCACCGGGGATCCTTCCTCAGGAACCCTCTTCTCCAAAAAGGAGAATGTCTCCTCCTGAAGACTTGTCTTTTCAGGACTTCATCAGGGAGGTGGCCAGAGGCCTGTCCATCTCAGTGACCTCTGAAACTGAACCTAGAGCCAAAAAATTAGATATCCTACAATATCCTAAGGCTCCTAAAGAGGCAGCCACCTAACCAGTACATGAGATTCTTTATGATCACATGTTGGGCATATGGGAGACTCCTCTTTCCACTTCCCCTCATTCTCGAAGGTTGGACACCATGTATCGTGTTCCCCCTTATCCTGGTTTTCATAAGACTCAGCTTCCTCACCACTCCATTGTGGTAGAGTCTGCTATGAAAAAAATCAAGAGTACAAAAAGGCACTCTTCTGCTCCTCCAGGAAGAGAATGCAGAACCTTAAATGCCTTTGGCAGGAAGATCTTCCAGGCCAGTATGCTTGTGGCCAGAATCAACTCCTATAGTCTCTATATGGGGATGTTTCTGAAAGAGATTACAGATCATCTGCAAACCTTATCTCCTTCTATGTCAGAAGATAAGAGAGAAGAATATATCACCTGGCTTAAACATGCACAGGATGTATCCAAGTTTTCCAACCATGCAGCCTTTGACTCTTTTGAGGGTGCCAGTAGAGCCTCGGCTATTGCCATAGGTGCACGCAGAGTTGCTTGGTTACAAGCCTCTGATTTGGAATCCTGGGTACAGGATGGTCTAGGTAACCTTCCCTGTACAGGCGAAAACCTGTTTGGCAAAGATTGGCAAGCAAAGGCCAGCCAGATGGATGCTGAAAACTCTGCTTTAGATAGACTTTCAAAGTCTACTACTGCTCCCTTTAAAAAGAGGTTGTTCAAAAAAGGATCTTTCCCCAAAAAAGGGAAATTTTCTTCTGGTTATGGTCAAGCCTCTTCTCAAGGTCATTTTGCTACAAAGAGACAGCAACAACCAAAACAGACCAAGCCTCAGGCTGCAAGGACTGCTACGGCCCAACAGCCTCACCTCCTCAGGGTCTATGACTTTCCACTAGAGAACTCAGCCTTTCTGGCTCTAGAACATCCAGAGCCTCTCACCATCCCAGGAAGGTTAGCTCACTTTGCTCCCAGTTGGGAACAAATCACAGCAGAGCAATGGACCCTCTCCATCATAAGGGAGGGGTACAAGCTTCATTTCTTAAACCTTCCTCCTCACACCATGGTGAAACAGTTCAATTCTCCAACATCTCTCCTCGACCTTCTGGGTCAAGAGATTGCTACCCTTTTTGCCCAAGGGGCAATAGAAGAAGTACCTCTTCTTCAACAGGGCTCAGGGTTCTACTCCCCTTATTTTCTCATCCCAAAGACAACGGGGGGCTACAGACCCATATTAGATCTCAGAGAGTTGAACAAGTTTCTATGCAAGGAGAAATTCAAGATGACTTCTCTCGGAACTCTCCTTCCATACCTCCAGAGTCAGGACTGGCTTTGTTCTCTAGATCTCAAGGATGCGTACACCCATGTCCTCATCCATCCAACACACAGAAGGTTCCTTTGGTTCCTTTACCAAGGAAAGCACTACCAATACAAAGTGCTTCCTTTCGGTCTGGCCTCTGCTCTAAGAGTATTCACAAAATGCATGGCAGTAGTAGCTGCATTTCTGCGTACTCTAGGGATATTAGTATTCCCATATCTGGACGACTGGCTCATCCGAGCTCCATCCCAGTCAGAGGCCCAGGCTTCCCTGACCTGCACAAAGCGTGTTCTTCAGTATCTGGGACTGGTAATCAACATTCCAAAATCCCATCTCACCCCTACTCAGTCTCTAGAGTTTATAGGGGCATTACTGGATACCACAACTGCAAGGGCCTATCTTCCCCAGGCCCGTTGCGTACGCTTGGTGCAGTTAGCATCCCAGATTCAGATAAAATCCCATTTAACTGCTCGAGAGATGTTGCAACTCTTAGGTCACATGGCATCCACAGTGCATGTGGTTCCTTAAGCTCGCCTTCACATGAGGGCAGCTCAGTGGACCCTATCCACCCAATGGACCCAGGCATCAGGCTACCTGTCAGACAAAATAGCAACCTCCAGTTGCCTCTTTTGGTCCCTCCACTGGTGGAAGTCCACTCAAAATCTGTTGCTGGGGTCCCCCTTTCAACAGGTGTTACCCCAAGCAACTCTTACAACAGATGCCTCTCCAAAGGGTTGGGGAGCTCATCTACAAGATCTCTCAACCCAGGGCATCTGGTCTCCACAGGAGACAAATCTACATATCAACCTCTTAGAGCTCAGAGCAATCTTTCTGGCTCTCAGAGTCTTCCACACCCTGCTCAGCTACAAGACAGTCCTTATCCACACGGACAACCAGGTAGCCATGTTCTACGTGAACAAGCAGGGAGGGACTGGCTCTCTGTCACTTTGCAACGAAGCTCTGAGATTGTGGGCCTTCGCCAGAGAGCATCAAATCCATCTCATGGCAGTGTATCTTCCAGGGGTTCAAAACTCTTGGGCAGACAGACTCAGTCGCATTCTGCTTCCACGCGAATGGTCCCTCCATGGGGACCAGATAGCCAGGATTTTTCGGATTTGGGGTACCCCAGACATAGACCTGTTTGCAAGTCCGTGGAATGCCAAACTTCCCCGGTTTTGTTCCAGGATTCCGTGTCAGGGAGTTCAGGCCAGGGATGCCTTCCTCCTTCATTGGGGTCAAGACTTCCTCTATGCCTTTCCACCTATTCCCCTCATCCCCAAGACTCTGTTCAAGCTTCAGAGAGACACGGGTTCTATGATCCTCATAGCACCACATTGGCCACGCCAAGTGTGGTACCCTCTACTTCTGCATCTCTCTCAAGCTCCCTCCCTGGACCTGGGGTCTGCTCCAGATCTCCTCTCCCAGGAGGAGGGGACCTTGTGGCACCCAAATCCTCAATCTCTTCACCTCAGGGCCTGGTTGCTGAAGGCCTAGACCTTCAGGATTTACACCTTTCTCAGCAAGTGAAGGACATCCTTCATGCTTCCAGAAAGCCTTCCACCAGACGTTCCTATGCTTTTAAATGGAAAAGGTTTTCCATTTGGTGTGCAGAGAAGGGTCTCAACCCTCTTGCAATACCTGTGAATTTTTTACTAGACTATTTACTGTCAGTTATGTTACATGTAAACCGTCTTGAATTGTAGAAAGACGGTATATAAAAACTGTTAAATAAATAAATAAATAAATTTACTGCATTTATCCCATGAAGGCCTTAAAACAAATTCAATCAGAGTCCATTTGAGTGCTATTGCAGCATCCCTCAAGCCTCTCAATGGACAACCTATTTCCTCTCATCCTCTTATAGCAAGATTCATGAGAGGCCTTCTTTTGACAAAACCTCCCATTAGACCACCTCCAGTGGCATGGGACTTGAATCTGGTTCTTGGCCAGCTCATGAAGCCACCCTTTGAACCCTTAGCCACTACCTCCTTGAAATTCCTTTCCTGGAAGGTTATTTTTCTCATTGCAGTCGCCTCAGCTCGCCGTATCAGTGAGTTGCAAGCTTTAGTGGCTAATCCTCCTTATACAAGGTTCCATCATGACAAGGTAGTTCTCAGAACTAATCCACACTTTATGCCTAAAGTGGTCTCTCCTTTTCATCTGAACCAGGCGGTGTATTTACCTGTCTTTTTTCCAGGACATCATGCATCAAGTGCAGAGAGGAATCTTCACACCCTGGATTGTAAAAGAGCACTTGCTTTCTACTTACAAAGGACACAGCAACATAGAAAGTCCTCTCAACTTTTTGTTGCTTTTGATCCTTCTCATTTAGGACTTCCAGTCTCTAAGAGATCTCTGTCCAAATTGGATTGCTCAGTGTATTTCCTTCGCCTACCAGAGTAAGAACCTCTCTCTGGAGGGTCATGTCACAGCTCACAATGTGAGGGCCATGGCAACCTCCATGGCTCATTTAAACTCTGTGTCCATCGACCAAATCTGTCGAGCGGCCACCTGGGCATCGGTTCATACCTTCACAGCCCATTACTGCTTGGACAAGGACTCCCGCCGGGATGCCTTGTTTGGTCAGGCTGTTCTCAAACACCTGTTCCATACCTAATCAACTCCTACCCTCCATCCCTGACTGGATGCCTGAGATTCATTTGTGGAGATGGAGCCCCTCCCAGGGATTCACAATCTGGGTGATCTCCCAGGCATCTCTAGCTGGGGAGTCCCCATATGTGAAGACTCATTCCTGCTTGTTCTTGGAGATAGCACAGTTACTTACCTGTAACAGGTGATCTCTGGGAACAGCAGGAATAAGTCTTCACAACCCACCCACCTCCCCTAGGAGTTGTATCTCTCTATCTTTCCTTTCCTCTCTCTCTCTTTGTCTCAGCTTTAAAACTCGAACTAGAGAGAGACGGTTGGGAAAGGCGGGAAGGCAGCGCACAGGCGCTGTGGGATGCTCCCAAAAGCTTTCCTTTTGGACGCTGGGGAGCATTCCCGCGCAGGCTCCGTCGGTACCGATGATACCCATATGTGAAGACTTATTCCTGCTGTTCCCAGAGATCACCTGTTACAGGTAAGTAACTGTGCTTTATCTCCCCTTGCTCACCTTTCTTTCAAAGTATATGTATTGAGATCTTTAAGTCTGTTCCCTTATGCTTTGATGAAGACCATTGTTTCAGTAGCTGCTCTCTGCACAGACTTCATTCTGTTTATATCTTTTTCAAAGTGTGGTCTCCAGAATTGAATACTATACTCCAAATGAGGCCTCACCAGCAACTTATACAAAGATGCTACCATTTATTTCCTGCTGTCTATTCCTCTCGCTACACACCTAAGCATCCTTCTAGCCTTTTCTACCATTATGATCATCTTAAGATCAGTAGATACAATCACCCCCAGGTCTCATTCTTCTCTTGTGGACTGAAGTACTTCACCCCCTTACATTATACTGCTCTCTGGGTTTTTGCAGCCCAAGTGCAAACCCTGCATTTTTTTGCATTAAATCTCATCTGCCAAATTTTAGCCCATTCTTTAGGCTTTACTAGATCACTCTTCATGTTATCTATACCTTCCAGGGTATCTACTACACTTTTGCAGATTTTGGTGGTATCCGCAGAGAGACAAACCATATGCTACAGCCCTTCCACAATATCAATTACAAAATGTTAGACATTTGATTAATACATTTGAGACGTATTTTGGGCATGAGACACCTATAATAGTCTCTTGGAATATTGCAATGTTGCACAACATTTTACTGCATAGATGTTCACAACAGGGATTTAAGCAGGATTTGTCCTGGCATAGTTTCTAGGTTCTTTTAGGAGATAAGAGTCACGTGCCTTAAGCAAGTCATAGGCAGATGCATGTATTTTTAGAAACTGTGGATTGGTCAGACAGAAGACTTAATGCTGTGGAAAGTTCCAGTTGGCAACATAATGAAGGACAGCTTTGCTAATTAAGCTCTTTTTTAGGCAACGCATAATCCAAATGACAAAAAAGGGGTTGATTTATCAAAGCAGGTTTTCCTCAGCTGCCAGCTGGATATCTATTTGCCTGCTCTTGCAGCTGCAGGTGGAGCTCAGGCTCGTAGTGCATCATAGTTCTCACTTGGGATATGGTGGGAGTGAAACTGAATTGCTTGATAACAGCTCTTTGTAAACATTTCAGAACAGTTTTACAGAAATACATATATTGTGCTGGGATTGGGTATCTGAAAATTCAAACCTTTTCAAAGGAGAAAGAAGCATTTATATGCTAATGTTTCATGTTGAGGTGCAGTTTAATTTACAGTTTTAGAAGTAAAAAATGTAATTATATCTAAATGTATCTTTTTTGTCTATGGAAGGAAATGGAAGGAAAATGTTTTTTTAGTGATTTGGTAATACATATTTTTTTTAAATTAAAAATCATTTTTTCATGTAGATAGTATTATTTACATTGTACTACGTCCTGACCTAGCCAGTTAGAAAAATGAATTAAAAATAACTATACTGTATGATTCTGCTTAGCACAGGAGAATTTCTAGACAAGACATCTTATTCTGACAGTCTGATTGAACAATTGTAGCCCTTTGAGCTCAGGGTGTTTCAGTATGCAATCGGTGCATGAACGTCTAAAATATCTTCAATGGGCCTTTCAATCTATCGAGTCAGATTTCTTAAACCTGGGATGGGTTTAAGAAATGACTGGTAAATTTTCTGAATGATGCAAGTGAGGTGAAATTCAATTTAACCTAAGTGTAATTACATCTTCAATCAGCCCGTGATAAAACAATGTCAATTGATTTCACTAATATAATCTTGTGCCTATCCATGACTACAGCTACCCCACCCTTGTCTGCTGGCCTGATTACTCTCCGAGGGTTGGCCTTCAAAGAGGCCAAGGCATCCTTCCCTGGTTTAGTCAAATTGTAATAGGTATGGCATCATAATCTTCCCACACATTTAAAAAAACACTTTCTCAAATTAATCAATCAGAGGATTGTTCGAATGAGGTGGTACCCATGTTGATGATCTTTTTATGATGGAATTGTCACTTTGTTTTTACAGAACGACTATATACACAAACAATAATTCTGAGTTTCCTAAAAAAAATTATATAAATCCGCCGTTTCAAACGTATTATATATCTGGGTAGGAATGAAGGACAGTCCTTTATTGAGACACCCAGTCCAAAATACGTGGTTTAACAGGAAGGATTCTTTTATGGAAAAATAGATTGATATTTAACATCAAAAAGCCCAAATAGCCCGACACAGGCCGTGTTTCGATTTCACTTCATCAGGGGATTCAGGTGTGCTGCATTTATACAAACATAAATATCATAATAAACAAAAATATCATTTAAAAACAAATATCATAAAATTGCAAAATTATAAAACTCCAAGTAATACCATCATGTCAGATCTTATCTGCACATAAAAAGGTACTCATTAAACGATGTGAAAATGATAAGAATGATAAAAAAGTTAAAAACATATGAACTTTAAAAAAACAAACCATTGAGACAAATACATACCTTTTAAAAGTAAATTTTACATTCTTAATAAATAATTAAAAAATCAATCAATTATAAACTTATGAAAGGGTGTGTAAACATATATTCTTTGTATCTATACCTTAAATTATTAGGTAACTTCAATTTGATTGTTCTGTATACTGAAAAGAGGAAGAAGAGAAGATGGTATTATCCCACACTGGTGATTAAAAAACAGGAGCAGGAGTGAGTGTACAAAACAAATTTTGGCAAACTATAAAACTCTCTAGTATCTTAAACACTTTTCCACTAACAACTGCTAATAATGTCGCAAAAAAAAGTTTACCATAAATAAAGAATATACCTTTAATAAATAAATAATCAAAAATGGTTTGCAAACTAAAAAAAAATTTATATTGTTTAATTATCAACTAACATTTAAAATTATAAATAAGACTATAAATAGTTAAAAACAAGACTATAAATAGTTAAAAACTAAATTAAATTAGCTATTCCTGGATGAAAGATTCCTAGTATCATGCTGCCGCAAAGAAGACTTATAAAGATTCATACCACGTCTTAAATTTGATATTCGCAATGTGCATCGGGAACGATCACCAAACAAAGGCTCAAAATTGCTTCTCTTTACAGATTAAAACATAGTGATTCATTCACATTTACATAAATACTATCACCCGAAGACAACGGTATGCGCAAAAACACTTACTAACTTTGTCGCATTGTTTCATTCACAAGTCTATTCCAATGCGTGAACATTTTCTCTCATTGTTAAAAATGGTACATAATATCTATTCTTACATGACTCATGAATTATACAACCATTTTAAATACCAAAACCCAATTCCTTGAACATTCAGTCTCTGGAACATAAAGTAATCATATTCTACAAATTGTGATATAACTCCGTTTCTTAAAACTCAGAAGTTACTCTTCTTCAGACATACGTCCGATCTTTGAGAATTCACCTTTGTCTATAAAAACCGCCCGCACTTGCGCTGTAGTTAACCGCGGGAAACCTGACATCATCACTCGAGGAGTACCCTCTGTCATTTGTTGCTAGGTAAAGCCCTGGATGATATACCTTTCTTCAGAACTTATCTCAATATAAGCTGTTCTATATCAACTTTACTAAATTTAATGTCCTTGCCACGTATTATAAATGCTACTGTTCATTTGATTTATGAGTCACATCCTACTTTTAAATCCATATTTTTAAACCAGATGTCATCTGCACAGAACACCTAGAATAATGTACTAAACGTATTACTTTATATTTTATTTTAAAACAAACTATAGATGCCACTAGAGTTCTTTGGTTTAAACTAATATATAACCGCTATTCCCTCTTCATGAAATATTCTTTGTATTAGTAAAGCGCCTACACTAGCGCTATTGAAGTTATTACCCATATGTGTATATATAAAAATCGTAATCGCTACTATTTAACGTATTCGAATCATACATTACAAGGATTGCACATAAATTACTCCTCATATGTAAAAGATGTTTTATATCACCTATATTTAGAACCATATTTCAAAACTCATGTCTATTACTGAACCTTAGGTTGACTCCACTAAGCTCATTTGAGAAACAGACAAATATCACTTATATTCTATCAGTTAAACTAAAATGTTATCGTTGTTCCTTATTCATAAAAAATTAATATCATTAGAACACCTACAATAGCATTATTGCAGTTACTAACCACAAGAATTACCAAAAACATTTCCTAATTATACTCTGAATAATTAATACTCAGCTATCACTCATTAAAGGAACACCAATAAATCTCTCTCCAAATTCAGACCATTAGGTGATAAACCCTATGACACAAGAGGAATTCAAGATAGAAGATTTTTCCAATTGTGATACCACCCATGTAGTATATGTCATACAGTGTCCCTGTAAGAAATTATATGTGGGGAAGACAATTAGGAGTGTGAAGGTACGGATAATTGAATATAAAAGTTGCATCAAGAGAGGCATGGTAGAGAAACCGCTTGTGGCACATTGGCAAGAAATGGCGCACTGAATCAATGATCTAAGATTTTTTGTAATCAGGAAGGTAAAGCTTAATTGGAGAGGAGGGGACATCAACAGAACGATAATGAGGTTAGAACAGAAATATATCTTCAAGTTAGATTCTTTATCACCTAATGGTCTGAATTTGGAGAGAGATTTATCGGTGTTCCTTTAATGAGTAATTGTTGTGGTTAGTAACTGCAATAATTTGAAGTTACCTAATAATTGAAGGTATAGATACAAAGAATATATGTTTACACACCCTTTCATAAGTTTATAATTGATTGATTTTTTAATTATTTATTAAGAATGTAAAATTTACTTTTAAGGTATATGTTTGTCTCAATGGTTGTTTGTTTTTTTAAAGTTCATATGTTTTTATCTTTTTTATCATTCTTATTTTCACATGGTTTAGTGAGTACCTTTTTATGTGCAGATAAGATTTGACATGATGGTATTACTTGGAGTTTTATAATTTTGCAATTTTATGATATTTGTTTTTAAATGATATTTTTGTTTATTATGATATTTACTTGTATAAATGTAGCACACCTGAATCCCCTGATGAAGTGAAATCGAAACACGGCCTGTGTTGGGCTATTTGGGCTTTTTGCTGTTAAATATCAATCTATTTTTCAATAAAAGAATCCTTCCTGTTAAACAACGTATTTTGGACTGGGTGTTTTCTAGCAACGTGGTGTAGTGCTCCTTTGGTGGACCAGTCCTTTATTGAGGACACTTATTTCATCTTCAGAAAGAGGGATACGGGATAAATTTACCACTCCTTATTCTGATACCTTAAGTGTGGTTTCCTTGAATCTGACCTGACCCTCTTCATTTCATTTCTCTCCATGCCTCCTCTCCTCTCCTCTCCTCTCCTTCCCTCTGCCCCTGCCCCTGGTTGGATAAGTGCATCTGTGGAACTCTAATGTCCTGGGACGGGTCTGTTCCTGTGCCCAGGCCTCCAGCCTTCCACAGCCAGTTCATCTTGAAAAACTGATGGTCATTCTTTTTTTTCTTTTATATTGTTATTAGAACTAAAAAGAGAGGCAGAGGCATCCAGAGGATCCTCAGATTCACTTCTGCTTCTCCTTCGAGTGTGCTCTATCTGTGCATATGGTTGTGAAGGTAAATTATGTTTTACTGCCTGTGCATCTCTTTTATTTGAAAAACAAACCCTATATCTAGGGACAAAGCCTCTCTTTTTTTTGTTACATGGATCAACAGAACCAGCTCTATAGTCGTCCTCATCACGACAAAATATCTCCAGTTTCTTTTCTTTTCTTTCCTATAGAATTGTATATTTCTATTATAGTCAACCATCAAAGAATCATAACTTGAAACATTCTCTTTAAGTAGGTTGAGTTTCTCGTCAACTTCAACCTGCTTGTTCTCCACTTTCTTTTTAGATGTATTAATCAACAAAATCATAAGGTTCAGTGAACATTTGTTCAAGATGGCATTCCAGCAGTGCATGAAGGAGTTGTCATCTTGGAACAAGCCAGGACGCTTTGATATTCTCAAGCCTCTCAGGATCATTTTAGAGTGACAATACTTAAGAAGCATGACATAGGGGGCGGAACCTGGTATCTGGTCAAGATGGACATGTAAGAGCGGTGCTCCAGAGGGCAAAAGACAAGAATTCTGATTTCTGAAATATTTGATCAAATAGTTCCTACCTACTTGGTTACCATTCGATCCCGGATATTTATTTATTTATTTATTTATTTTATTTACTTCTCTTATATACCGCGCTATTAAAATCAGTGCGGTTTACAATTGAACAAAAAACATACTGCAATGTCACACGACAATTGAATTTTTACATTGAACATGGACGAGATAACCTGGAGGTAACAGGGGTAACTAATTACAGAGTAATTATTCATGGAGTATGGTGAGAAATTATACATATAGTATGGTGAGAAATTATACATATAGTATAGCTTGGTTTCAACATATTTATAAGAGGTTTAATCAATAAGATGTGTGATCAGTACCAATAATAAATAAGAGAGGGGATATGGTGGTAGAGCTAGTCATTTTCTTTATGGTGTTGGATTTTGGGTGGGGTGGAGTAGGGTGTAGGATGTGAGGATGGGTGGTTGTTTCTGGGATTGGATTCTGGGTAATGGATGAGGAAAAGGTGTTGTTTGAGGGCTTTTCTAAATGACAATAGATCTGGGGTGGAACGGAGCTCAGTGGGGAGGGCATTCCAGGTCATGGGTGCAAATAGGGAGAAGGCTCTATTGGCAGTAGCCTTTTTGCACTTAGTTAGAATGTTGGGGATCTCTAGTGTTTGCTTTATTAGATCTCCTGATCCTGTTGAACGGCCATCTTTGAATGAGTTTGCTGATGGGTGAGGTGATCTGGTTCCTAAGGGCTTTGAATGTTAGTACTAGGGACTTATACTGGATTCTAGCCTGAAGTGGAAGCCAGTGGAGATCCATCATGACTGGGGTTATATGTTTAGCTCTTGATGTACCTGCAAGTACCCTTGCTGCAGCATTCATTGCAAGGCGAAGAGGTCCTAGTGTTGACTGAGGGAGGCCATGAAGGATAATATTTGCAAAGTCTAGATGTGGGAGCACCAAGGCTTGGAAGATAGTTCGGTAGTTATTAAAGTCCAATAGGGGGCGCAGGTGACGTAGTATCCGGACCTTATGGTAAATTGCTTTCGTGATGTTCTTCACATGTGTAAACATGTCGAGTCGTTGGTCAAGCGTGATGCCGAGATAGCGGATAGTTGATTTTGCTATCAACTCAATATTGTTTACTTTTAATGTGGGGGGTGGGGAGAACATCTGGTTCTTGGTGAGGAATAAGACATCTGTTTTACTATGGTTGATCCTTAAATTTTGTGTTGTAAGCCATTGTGATACAGCTTCGAAGCAGCTTGATATAGGTGAAAGGTCAGGTTGATCAATCAGGAATGGTGAGTAGATTAGGACGTCGTCTGCGTAGACTAGGCACTGGATGTTGAAGGAGCGGATTAGGGTACAAATTGGTTGCATATATATGTTGAACATTAATGCAGATAGGGATGAACCCTGAGGTACACCTTGATTGAGAGGGAATGGGTCAGAAGTCATGGGACCTGTTCTGACTTGTTGCCATCTGTTAGATGGGTAGGACTTGCACCATGCTATAGCTGAGCCTTGTATTCCTTTCTCCACAAGACGGAGTATCAGAGTTTCATGGTTGACTGAATCAAAGGCTGCAGCAATATCCATGAAAATGAGGACAAATCCTTGGCGGATGTTATCAAGTCCTGTAACTAGATCATTGAAGAGAGTTGTGAGGATGGTGTCGACACCATGAGCTTCTCTGAAGCCATGTTGGGATGGATCCAGTGGAGCTACATCGTCAATATGTTGTTGGATTTGTCATTGAACTACCTTTTCAATGATTTTGGCGAGTAGGGGGATGCTTGATATTGGGCGAAAGGATTCAACTTTGGAGGAATCAAGTTTGTTTGTTTTTTTTTTTAATTCTTTATTTTCGTTTTATAACAACAAAGGAAAGGAAGACATACAGCTAAAAGACAGATACATACATAGAATGAGATACATACACCAAAGTAAACCCCTACCACCCCCCTCCCCCCTGCTTCTTCTCTAGAAAACTAATCATTCCCGAAACGGGCGTGTACTGACATTATTGTGTTACAAAACCAAACGGTGATCTGAAAACATGATGAGTGTACATTAAACAGACATGTCGGAACAATGAGCAGATTGTACATAATCATTGAGCATCTGCCATTTAGACAAGCGAGAGTGAGGTTGGGTATGGGGAATAGCTCTCCGAGATATCTGCTCATATTTACTATATAGGCAGACAAGGTTCCACCATTCGTTGACAGTAAATCGAGAGCTATCCTTCCAATTCCTCGTGATTAAACATATAGCTATACCCAGCATGAAATCAAGGAGAAAGCGACCCTTCTTAGGAAGAGAGGGGACCTCCGCCACTGAGCGGAGTCCCACAATCTTCCAAGAAAGAGGCTCGTGGAGGTGTAAGATAAGTTGAATACGACCCCAGACCCGCCCCCAGTAAACCTGTAGTTGAGGACATTCATAAATAACATGAGCAAGGGTTCCCACAGCAGTATGACAAGACCAACACTGGTCCCTAGCAGTTGTGTGCCATTTGGCTATTTTTTCTGGAGTATAAAAGCATCTATGTGCAAAAAAGAAGAGAGTTTGGGTAACTGAGGCAGATCGGGAAACCCGCACTACTTTGCTCCAGAAAAAGCTCCATTGCACAGGGGTTAAAGTGGTTTGCAGTTCGCGCTCCCAGGCTTGTTGGGCTCTACAAGTAGCAGTATCTGTACCCTGACATAATAGTTTATAAAAGTTAGAGGCTACCCCATGTGTACTACTAATAGAGTGAATTAGGTCTAATAGCCCGTCTTCAGTAGAGACAGAGGGTGACAGGATTCGAGCACTTTTGAGGCAGTGTTGAAGCTGCATCAATTGAAAGTAATGTTTCGCTGGTAACGCAAATTCCTTTTGTAAATCAGAAAAGGTTTTCCAACGAGCTGCAGAGAAGAGCTGTTGGGGTGTCCAGATCCCCCTAGAGTACCAGGGTTTCCATGCTATCGTTCTATTTAGGACTTGAATTCTGGGGTTATTCCACAGCGGGAGTCCGTCCTGAGGACATACGTTTGGGCCCAGTGATAGAATGAGAGTATTAAAGGCCGCAAGAGTATCAACAATCATTGGGGGATGGCGGGTGTCTACTTGATGGGACATACCGGGGAGATGGATTAACGGAATTGGGTTACTAAGCTCCTCTTCTATGTCAAGCCAAACTGGTCTGCTGTCTGTCGAGGCATCTAGCCATCGGGCACCTTGTTTAAGTAAGAAGGCTTGATGATATTTGAGAAAATCAGGAAAGCGGGTACCCCCTAGTTCCTTCGCAGACTGTAGTTTTTGCTTAGCTATCCTTGGTGGTTTGCCCTGCCAGAGATAGCGGACGAGAAGGCCCTCAATATCTTTGTAGGTGTGTAGCGGGAGTAAGCATGGCAGCATTTCTAAAATATAGTTCACCTTGGGGACTATCATCATTCTCACAGTTTCTAGGCGACCCCACCATGTAAGGGATAAGGGAGACCAACGATTTGTGAGCTCACGGACTTTGGAGACTACCTCTTTGGCATTAAAACTAATAGTGTCTTCTAAAGGAGAACAGTAATGGACCCCAAGGTATTTCACCATGCGGGATTGCCAAAGGAAAGGAAAGGCCTGCATGTCAGCCTCATGTACCCAGCGGTTCAGTGGGAATGCTACGGATTTGGTCCAGTTTATTTTATAGCCCGATAATTGCGAGTATCCATCAATCAGATCCAAGACAGCTGGAACCGAATCAAGGGATACGAAGAGCATAAGGTCATCTGCATATGCAGAGAGTTTAATCTCTCTGTGACTGAAGGGGACACCACGAATACGTGCAGACTGTCTAATAAGGAGGGCGAGGGGTTCAAGAGCAAGATCAAAGAGCATTGGTGATAGGGGGCAACCTTGACGCGTGCCTCTTTGAAGATTAAAAGGCTGAGACTTAATAGCATTTACACAAATACTGGCAACAGGTTGAGTGTACATGACTTGGAGGTATCGGAGGAAGCCCTCCCCAAAGCCATACCATCGGAGAACTGCAAATAAAAAGGGCCATTCTAGGCGATCAAAGGCTTTTTCAGCATCTAGGGAAAGACCCACCCAGGGGTGGTCCAAGTTGGCAGCACTGGAGAGCACATGGCACAAGGTCCGAGCATTGTCAGCGGTGGATCGGCCGGGTATAAAACCGCATTGGTCGGGATGGATTAAGGTGGCCATCCTGTCAGACAGCCGGGAGGCCAAGATCGTTGCGAAGATCTTATAATCGGCATTAAGTAGGGAGATTGGACGATAGTTTTATTTTATTTTATTTATTTAACAGTATTTCTAAACCGCCTTATCATAATAATCAAGGTGGTATCACAGCAAACAATCTGGTAGTGTGAGTGTGTTATACATGCAGTGAGGGTGAAAATTTAGTTGGGTGCGTGTTGTGTTGTGTGCTAGATTAGTTTGAGTTATGTACAATGTGGGCTATATACAGTGGTGCTAAAAACATCTTATATACATACAGTGTTAGGCGGTGACGTGTGCTGATATACAGCTATTTAGACTATGTGATGTGTCCATAGTGTTCTATGAACAGCATGGTTTTCAGCTGTTTCCTAAAGTCCTTGAGGTCTGTAGTTGCCCTCAAATCGTCCGGTAGTTTGTTCCATATTGTTGGAGCAGCCATGGAGAGTGCTCGGTCTGTTGTGTCCTTGCATGTGTGTTTGTATTCACTTGGGGTGCTGACTCGGTTGTGAGTTTGTTTTCTTCTTGGACGTGTACTGGTGTCTGGTTGTATGAGGGTGTGCAGGCTGTTGGCTGATGTGTGCTGTTTTATCTTGTATAGGTTTATGATAGTTTTGTATCTGATGCGTGCACTGATTGGAAGCCAGTGTAAGTCCTTTAAGGTGGGTGTGATGTGCTCCTGTCTTGCAGTTCCGGATATGATTCGTGCTGCTGTGTTTTGTGCCAGTTGGAGTGGTTTGATGGCTTGTTTCTGTAGACCAAGGTATATCGGATTGCAGAAGTCCAGTAGTGGGGTTATCAGAGCTTGACATACGGTACGGAAGTGTTCTGGGGCGAGGAGTGGTTTCAGTCTCCTGATGATTCGCATCTTGTAGTAGGCTTTTTGTATTGTTTTGCCTATGTGTGGCTTGAGATTGAGTTTATTGTCCAGCGTAACCCCGAGGTATCTCACTTCTGACCTTATTGGTATAGTTGTGTTTTGTATCTTTATATTCGGTGGGTGTATGAAGCTTTGGTTCCGAGTGATGATTAAAGCTTCAGTCTTGTTGTAGTTTATTGCGAGGTTGTTGTCCTGACACCAATTGGTCATTTGTGTAAGGCAGTCTGTTATCTTAGAGAAGTCCGGGTTGTCGATTGATATCGGGGTGTATATCATGATGTCGTCCGCATAGATTGTGTATTGAATGTTGTTCTCTTTCATGATGTTGCATATTGGTTGGATGTAGATGTTAAATAGGAGTGCTGAGAGCGCAGATCCTTGAGGTACTCCTTGATGGATTTTGATGGGTCGGGAGGTGATGTGTCCCGCCTTGACCTGTAGCTGTCTTTCGGTTAGGTACGAGTGGAACCATTTCAGTGTGATGCCGTGTATACCAGTGTTTTTTAGTCTTTCCAGGAGCATGTTGTGGTCCACTGTGTCGAATGCTGAGGAGATGTCGATGAAGATCATTATGATTCCATTCCTGGTATTGTCAATTATTCTTAGGATGCTGTCGAAGAGGTAGATCAGTAGCGTTTCGACACCGTGGTTGGGACGAAATCCGTGTTGGTTGTCGTCGAGTGTTTCATGTTTGTCGATGTGATCCTGAAGTTGTAGTTGAACCACTTTTTCAATGATTTTTGCGAGGAAGGGTATGCTGGAGGTAGTTGGCGGTTAGCAGCGGGTCTCTGCCTTCTTTCTCAAATACTACCACATTAGCTGCAGAAAAGGATCCCAAAGAGGATGTATCTACCGCAAGGGCAGTAAAATAGAGTTTTAAGTAGGGTACTAAATCTGCACTGAACGTATTGTAGAATTCGGTCGGGAGACCATCAGGCCCGGCGGCTCGACCCGAGGCTGTGCGTTTTAGGGCAAATTGGATGTCTGAAGTAGAGAAAGGTTCATCTAGCGCATCCCTATCAGCTTCAGAAAGGGTCGGCCGCTGAATATCAGAAAACAATCGCTCGAAGGTCTCTGATGAGAAATCACATTCAGATTGATAGAGACGGGTATAGAAATCCCGAAAGAGTTCTACGATATCGGAGTCTGTGGTCAGTATGCCCCCTCCCTGTGGGGCTCGAAGGGCCGCTACGCGTTTGGCTTCTTTTTGACCTTTCAAGGCGTTGGCTAAAAGTCGACCGGCTCGGTTGCTTTCACGGTAGTATGTCCCTCGTTGAAGCTCAATACTCTTGGAAGCTGCAGTTGAGAGGATTGCATTATATTGAAAACGGAGACGCTGTAAGCGAACTAAGACGCATGGATCAGTACGGGAAGTTAGAACTCGTTCGCCTGCTTTGATTTGTTGATCTAGTATAAGTAGCTGCTGTTTGCGTTGTTTCCGCAGGCGAATTTGATAACTGGTGATCGTTGCACGAATGGCCGCTTTGAAACCCTCCCACCAAGCCCAATTTGCAGTATCCTGGGGCAAATTAAAATGGAAGTAATCCTGTATGGCTGTGCGAATTTCTAACTGGAACTCTGGCTGAGTTAATAGGGCTCTATCAAAGAACCAGGCCCCCGAATTCCCTTGGGGTGCAGTAGTGTGTAATTGAAAAGAAATAGCAGCATGATCAGAAATATGTTGGGAGTGAATCTTTGCAGTGTCCACCTGAGGGACTAACAGTTTTGATATGAGAAAGAAATCTATACGAGACTGGGATTTATGAGGGGAAGAAAAGAAGGTAAAGTCAAGCTCATTGGGGTGTAGTAACCTCCATAGATCGACTAAAGCAAGATCTTTGATCACAGAGGTAAGCGTGGTATGACTCTTGGGGGGACCACTTGTCCTAGGCGGCTGTTTGTCAATCAGGGGATCAAGAACTAAATTGAAATCCCCCCCTATTATCAAAGAGGTATTAGCAGAGGCCTGCGCAACCTGAGCAATGGTAGCAAAAAAGGCAGGGTCATCCACATTAGGAGCATAAAGGCATATACATGTAACTTCAAGGTTACCTATCTTGAGGTGAGCTCTGGACCATCTACCTGCTGTATCTGAGCTAGTCGCAATAATAGTAGCATGCAGAGATTTCCTAACCTGTATGGCAACCCCACATTTCTTAGAAACGGCTGGAGAATAGGCGGCCACCATGTAAGGTTTAATATTGAGTTTAAGAGTTTCCTTCGAATTTAAATGCGTTTCTTGGAGGAAAATCAGATCCGCAGCTTCATGACTTAGATAGCTTAGGATTTTCTTCCGTTTTATCGGATTATTGATTCCTTTTACGTTCAATGATAAAATCTTTCATGGTGCCATCGATCAGTAATAGACATTTTAGATAAGGGCGCTGGAAAACATACAACATAATCAGAAACTGTACAAAAATGATAGAATCACCGAGTCTGCTGACTAATACACCCCATATTGAAAAGTATGTACCAAAGTAACTTAGAGAAGAAGCAAAACCCCCAATGAAAATGGCGACCATATGTCTGCGGGAGGAGGCCCTAGAGAGGAAAATAGAAACATAAAAAAAAGAAAAAAAACACACCAGAGTCCATAATTAACACTGTCTCTGATACTCATCGAGGCTACGATGGGTAGATGGAGTCGGGTCACAGATATCATCAAGATAAGGCAACAAACCGCCCTCGGCAGACTTTTGCTGAGCCGCGGCAAATCCAATATGGCAGGCACAGTGGACATGAGAATACTGGCAGGAATATTCTGGAAATCAACGCATCAAGTCAGCTTCTTTAGCATCCAAAAACTCCGCTAGTAGATCAGGGTCCTCAAATGTTCTTGTCTGATTGTGAAGCGTGACTCGGAGCTTGGCCGGGTACATCAGGCCATAGCGTGCTTGTAGTTGTTGAAGCCTCGGCCGGAATTCCAGAAAGCGCTTTCGGCGGTCGACCATGGGTTTAGCCAAGTCAGGATAGAAGGAGATCTTATGGCTCTCAAACTCCATATGGCCCTTTGCCCGAGAGGCACTGAGAATTTGCTCCACATGTTGATATCTCAAAAGTCGAAAGATGATAGGTCGCGGGGTCTTCCTGTTGAGCGTTATGTTTGTGGGTACACGATGAGCCCGATCGATCTCCAATTCTTTGGTAAAGGTGATTTGGAGCAAGGAAGGGAGGATTTTATATAAAAACTCCTTCATGTCTCCCGATTCCGCTCCCTCCGGTATGCCCACGAGTCGTAGGTTGTTGCGGCGCGCTCTATTATTGCCATCTTCCACTTCTTTCTGCAAGGCCCGCACCTGACGTTCAACTTTGTCGAGTTTGGACAACCGGACCGCGTGGGAGTCTAATACGCTCTCCATTTTGTCCTGACGCGAAGAGAGTCCCTCTAGCCTGCCTTGTAACACACCAAGATCTTCCCGCAGCGCTCGGAGTGCTTCACCGTTTGACTGCACGAGGTCTTTAACCCCTCTAATCTCTGCGAGGATTTCCTGCTGCATTTCGGGGCCCTCGCGCAAAGCCAGCCCCTTCTGCGGAGACGGGGGTTCAGTTTTGGAGCGTTTGCCGTGAGAAGCCGCTGGAGATCCAAATTCCAGGCGCGTAGGTTTGGTCCCCGCCATCTCACCAATGTGCCCCGGCAAGATCAGAGCAGAAATTCAAGTATGTCCGGTGTTAATTCAGGATTCTGAGTAGGCCTCTTGGGAGCCTCAGCGTTATGCGACCATCCCGCTGGACATCGGGCTCCGCCCCCCAAGTTTGTTGTTTTTTAATAATGGGCGGATTGAAGTAAATTTCAGGCTTTGTGGGAAAGATCCTATGGAGAGGGATTGGTTTGTGATTCTGCTTATAGCGGGACTAAGTTCTTGGCGTAATTCTTTGATCCAACTAGCTGGACATGGGTCACTAGGGGCAGTGGTAAGATTAATGGATGTGATAATATCTTGTATTTCTTTGTTGGATACTTCGCAAAATTTGAGTAGAGGGGTTTTACATGTAGTAGAGGAGATTGTGCAGGTTGATAACTTGTTGGCTTGGATTATCTTTGATATGTTGGGCTCCAAGCAGACGCGGCTGGATTTTCAAGTATCTCAAAATGCTAGTGCAAAGAGAAAAAAGACAGAACCTCTCTCACCTCACAAGATGGCGGTCATTCGAGATAGTCCTGAGACTTTGCAGGAGACCTTGACTGAGATGCGGGCAGTCAAAGAATTGGTCAAAGCTAATGGAGAATCACTATATTCAGTGCAGGAAGATATCAGTGCTTTGAGATCTTTGTTGGAGTCAAACATGGCTCGATTGGAGAAGGTAGAGAAAGTGGTGGCGTCACATGGGGAGAGGCTCGAGGCTGTTGAGAAGCAGGTCAAGTTGATATGCTCACTGCAGAGAGAGGTGGAAGATGGCAATAATCACTCTTGGCGAAACAACATAAGGATACTAGGAGTTCCTGAGGGAGCAGAGGGTCATGACTTGATATCCTTTCTGCAGGCCATGAATCCAGATGTGTTAAAGTTGCATTTCACTATGCCGTTCGAGATTGAGCGCGCCCACAGAGTGCCTATTCAGTCTGTGGCCACGAGCAAGCGTCCACGCCCAATCATCTTGAAAGTTTTGCGTTTTCAGCAAGTATTGCAAATAATGGGAGCAGCTTGAGCACTTACAGCTTTGGAATATCAGGGACATAAACATCTGTTCTTCCCGGACTTTACGAAGGCGACAGTGGATCGAAGAAGGAGTCTTTTGGCGTTGCATCCATGCTTGGTTCAACTGAAGGCCCGTTTTGGACTGCTATATCCTGCCCGCATGAAAGTCACATTGCATAACCAGACTAAGACTTTTGATGATCCTGGAGATCTATGTGCATTTCTGGAGGATAAGGAGTTGGCGGTGATGCGGTGAAGGTTATATTGCATCTTCTATTTGCTACAGTTTTATGGCGCTTGTTATCATGGGCGTTCAACTTGTCGGAGGTCGTGTGAAGGCGACTTATCCACGCAGAAGTGACATTTAAGCATGTAACACTGCTATTTACTGGGATATTTTACTCTGTCTCGTTTGAAGGACATTATCTTTACTTTTAATAAGGGAGGTGGGCAAGATGCGATATTCTGAGTATTACAGGAATGTGGAGGTGTTGGGTCATTGAGCCCTCCGTGTCTGTCTTGTCCTAGTGGGCTCACCCGTTAAGTTTTGTGTGTTATATAGCCCCCCTGGTTTTAGGTGGCTTTGGGAAATCTTTTCTTTTTTTTTTTTTTTTTAAACTTTTATTTTCATTTTACAACAAGCAAAAAGAAACAACACACCAAAGGAAACAAATACAAGCATACAATAAGGAAAAGCAACCCCAATTACCCCCCACCCCTATGCTTCTTCTCTAAGCTGATAAGTATCATCATATAAGCGCTTACAAACAACAGTAATTGTACATCAAAACAAACAGAAATAGTATCTGCGATACAGAATGATCATGTGACAGAGATTTACACAGATTTAAACAGTCAGATGAGAGCATTTAGCAGTTTGAACATAGTCGTTGAGCATCTTCCATTTAGACAAGTGGTGGGGGGTCTGAGCGGAAGAAGCTAACATACGAGGTATTTGCTCATATTTACTATAGAGACAGACATGATTCCACCATTCGTTGGGGCTCAGATGGGAGCTATTTTTCCAGTATTTCGTAATTAGGGAAATAGCTATGCCCAGCATAAAGTCTAAAAGGAAGTAAGCCGATTTGGGAAGAGAGGGGATCCCCGCAGCTGAGTGGAGTCCCACTATCTTCCAAGAGAGGGGCTCTTGAAAGTGCAAAATAGATTGAATACGACCCCAGACCCGACTCCAGTAATACTGTAATGCGGGGCATTCATACATAACATGAGTTAGTGAACCAATGGCCGCATGGCATGTCCAGCATCTATTGCTCTGGGTGGCGTTCCATTTGGCTAACCTGTCAGGAGTATAGAAACATCGGTGGGCTAGAAAGAAAAGTGTCTGAGTGAGTGAGGCGGATCGAGAGACCCGTGTCACCTTGCTCCAGACTAGGCTCCATTGCTCCGGGGTCAAAGTTACATGCATTTCCCGCTCCCAGGATTTCTGTGCTGTAGGAGTGCCTCTATTTACAGTATTACATAAAGTTTTGTAAAAGTTAGATGCCACACCCGATAAGCTCCCGATAGATCGGATAATCTCCGACAATCCTTGGGTATGGGTTTCCGATGGCGGGAGCACCTTAGCACTCCGAAGACAATGCTGAAGTTGCACCAACTGAAAGTAGTGTTTCGCTGGGAGACCAAATTCAATTTGTAATTCGCTAAAAGTTTTCCAGCGACCATCATAGAACAGCTGGTTAGGGATCCAAATGCCCCTAGTGTACCAGGGGCTCCACGCCATCGGTTTATTTTGTATTTGAAATCGAGCATTGTGCCAAAGCGGGAGTCTATCTAGCGGACAAAGTCGGGAGTCTAGAGATTGCTCAAGGGTATTAAAGGCACCTAAAGTGTCTAAGAGCATTGGTGGATAGTGGGAGTCTGATGGGAGAGTCATACCAGGGAGATAAGTAAGAGGAATTGGTTTGCAAAGGTCCTCCTCTATATCTAGCCACACTGGTCTACTCGGTGTTGGGTCTTCCAGCCAACGAGCGCCTTGTTTGAGAAGAAAAGAATGGTGATATTTCAGGAAATCAGGGAATCTGACACCACCATTTTCTTTATCTGCTTGTAACTTATGTTTCGCTATCCTAGGTGTCTTGTTTTGCCATAAGTATCTAGTCAGAAGACCCTCTAAATCTTTATATGTACGTCGAGGTAGGAGACATGGCAGCATTTCTAAAATGTAGTTCACTTTGGGAACAATCATCATTTTAATGGTTTCTAGGCGGCCCCACCAAGTAAGTGTTAAAGGAGTCCAGCGTTGAGTAAGCGCCCGGACCTTAGAGGTTAAGTCTTTGGCATTAAAGGTGATGGTGTCTTCCAAAGGAGAGCAGTAGTGCACCCCAAGGTATTTGACCATGCGAGGTTGCCATAAAAAGGGAAAGGATTGCATATCTGCCTGATGGATCAGAGGATTTAGTGGAAAGGCTACCGATTTGGTCCAATTTATCTTATAGCCCGAGAGTTGTGAATATTTACCAATTTGCTCTAGGACAGCCGGCACTGAGTCTAGGGAGACAAAGAGCATAAGGTCATCAGCATATGCTGAAATTTTGATTTCCCTATGAGAGAAGGGGACTCCATGAATATCCTTGGATTGCCGGATTAGTAAAGCTAAGGGTTCGAGTGCGAGATCGAAAAGAAGTGGAGACAGTGGGCATCCCTGGCGAGTACCGCGTTGCAGGGGAAATGGCTGAGACTTTAAAGCATTAGCACAGATACTAGCTGTAGGCTGAGCATACATGATTTGGAGACAACGGAGAAAGCCTTCTCCGAATCCGTACCAGCGGAGAGTTGCAAACAAAAAGGGCCATTCTAAGCGGTCGAAGGCCTTCTCAGCATCAAGTGAGAGGCCAACCAATGGTCGATCAAGATTAACTGCGGCAGTCAGTACATGACACAGAGTCCTAGCATTATCAGCAGTTGATCTACCGGGAATGAAACCGCATTGATCTGGGTGTATTAAAGTAGACATCTTGTCAGAGAGCCGGGTGGAGAGAATGGTGGCAAATATTTTATAGTCTGCGTTTAGTAGGGAAATTGGACGATAATTAGCTGTTAGTTGCGGATCTCTCCCCTCTTTCTCAAAAACTACTACATTTGCCATTGAGAAGGATCCAGAAGGAGATCCCTCCTCGGCCAGAGCAGAAAAATAAAGTTTCAAAAACGGAGCTAAGTCAGCGTTAAAAGTTTTGTAGAATTCAGCTGGGAGACCGTCCGGGCCTGCGGCTCGACCTGTGGCACATCTCTTGAGTGCAGATTGAATTTCTGATAAAGTGAATGGTTTGTCCATGGCCTCTCTATCTTCGTCAGATAGGGTCGGCCGTTGTACCCCTGATAGTAATCGTTCAAATGCTTCTGGCTCGAAGTCACATTCAGATTGATAAAGCCGAGTATAAAAATCACGAAAGAGTTCTAATATTTCTGTATCTTTAGTGACCAAGCTCCCCCCCGACGGATTGCGGAGAGCGGTAACACGCTTGGCTTCTTTTTGACCTTTCAGGGCATTGGCTAACAATTTGCCAGCACGGTTATTTTCCCGATAGTACATCCCTTGTTGTGATTCAATATTTTTAGCAGCAGCGGTATATAAAAGCTGATTGTATTGAAAACGAAGGCGTTGTAAGCGAAGTAAAATACATGGGTCTGTACGGGACGTGAGGAGACGCTCTCCAGCTTGTATCTGTTGTTCTAGAATCAGTAAATGTTGCTTTCTTTGTTTCCCCTGTCGAATTTGATAGCTAGTTATAGTTGCACGGATAGACGCCTTGAAACCCTCCCACCAAGCCCAGCTCGCAGTGTCATGGGGTGAATTAAAATGAAAGTAGTCTTGGATAGCGGCCTTTATGTCAACCTGAAAATCTTTTTGGTCTAGTAGGGATCTATCAAAAAACCAAGCACGGGGATGTTCACCTGGCGTAGTGACATGTAATGAGAAAGATATGGCAGCATGATCTGAAATATGGAGAGGATGAATTCTAGCCGTGTCCACTTGGGAGATCAGTGCTTTGGAGATAAGAAAAAAATCTATTCTAGATTGTGAGTGATGGGGGGCTGAGAAAAAGGTGAACTCTAAGTCGGAGGGGTGAAGCAGCCTCCATATATCTACTAACGCAAGATCTTTCATCAGAGCTGTAAGGGTATCAAGACTCTTGGGTGGACCACTCGTTCTAGGCGGCAGTCTATCTATCAAAGGATCAAGTACTTGGTTGAAATCGCCGCCAAGTATTAATGGAGTATTGGCAGAGGCCTGTGCCAACTGCGCAATACTTGCATAGTAAGCAGGGTTATCCACATTCGGAGCATAAATACAAATACACGTGAATTCACTATCTCCAACCTTAAGGTGTGCACGGGCCCATCTACCCTCCTTATCAGAGCTAGTATCCATTACAGTAGCTTGCAAAGACTTCTTAACCAAGATGGCTACCCCACACCGTTTGGAAACGGCGGGAGAGTAGGCAGCCACCATGTAAGGCTTAGCATTAAGTTTCAGTGTTTCAGCGGAGTTTAAATGCGTTTCCTGAAGAAACACTAAATCAGCATGCTCATGATTAAGATAGCTAAGGATTTTCTTTCTTTTGATTGGACTATTGATGCCTTTTACGTTCAGTGATAAGATCTTACATAAGGCCATTCAGAAGGGTTAAAAATTCTGAGAAAGAACATGATAACGCACATAATTTCACAATGTCCCTCATATTAACTGTATATGGCTGTACACATGACATGATAGAAAATAAGCTAATGAAAAACAATGAAGCGCCCCATATAAAAAAATCAGCACCGAAGTGCATTAGAGAAGAAGCAGAACCCCAGAAAATACTGGCGACCATATGTCTGCGGGGAGAAACCCCAGAGAAGGCCTAAATGGAAACATATAACCTGTATAGCTGTGCGTGTTCCGAATCCAACCGAGGTGCACATCATGGAGGGATAGGAGACCAAGAAAGTTATATATAGAAAGAAAGAAAAGTCCAGGCAGTCTCTGTTCCAGGCTGTGATCACCGCGTCGGGCCATTCAAAATGGCGGGCAGATCCGGCGGATTACGGATCCAAGTTGTTGGATTAGCGCATCTGGTCTGCTTCTTTGGAATCTAAAAATGTTGCTAGTAGATCAGGATCTTCGAAGGTTCTAGTTTGGTTATGGAGAGTCACTCTGAGCTTCGCTGGATACAATAGGCCAAAGCGAGCCTGTAGCTGTTGAAGTCTAGGGCGAAAAGCAAGAAGTCTCTTCCGACGGTCAACTGTGGGCTTTGCCAAGTCAGGGAAGAAGGAGACTTTATGACTTTCAAACTCCAGATGATGATTCGCCCGGGCAGCATTTAGAATTTGCTCAACTTGCTGATATCGCAGTAATCGAAAGATGATAGGCCGGGGGGTCGTCCGATTGAGCACCATGTTGGTAGGAACACGATGTGCTCGGTCAATTTCCAGATCTCTGTGAAAAGTGATCTTCAGCAAGGAGGGAAGAGTTTTGACCAGGAATTCTCTTATATCTCCTGCTTCCGCCCCCTCCGGTACTCCAATGAGCCTTACATTGTTGCGACGGGCTCGATTATTGCTATCCTCTAACTCTTTTTGAAGATTCTGTATCTGACGCTCAGCCTTGTCCAGTTTCACCAAGCGCACCGCGTGCGAGTCGAGGACCCCCGCCATGTTGTCCTGCCGTAGTGAAAGACCTTCAAGCCGGTCCTGAAGCATACCGAAATCTTCTCGCATGGCTCGGAGCGCTTCTCCGTTGGACTGTACCAGTTCCTTCACACCGCGTATTTCCTCCAAGATCTCCTGTTGCATTTCGGGGTTTTCCCGAAGTGGAACTATCTTTTGTGGGGAAGACAACTCTGTTTTGGAGCGTTTTCCGTGTGAAGAAGAGGGAGACCCGAAGTCTAAGCGCGCTGGTTTGTGGGCCGCCATCCCCCCCGAGGTACCCCGGTAAGTTCGGAGCAAAATATTAAGTTTATGTAGGTATTAAGTCAGGATTCTGAGTAGGCCTCTCGGGAGCTTCAGCGCGAAGCGTCTAACCCGCTGGACATCAGGCTCCGCCCCCCGAAATCTTTTCTTTTTATTTATTTTAGAGTTGGGTGTTTTATTGCGTCTGATCAAATGACGGGGCCTCTTTTCATTTCTTTGAGCTATAGGTGAAGCCACACTTTAAAGGCGCTTAAGAAGTTGTTCTACAATGTAAACTAAATGCTACACATTGATCTGTTTCTGCAGCATATGACTGTTTGGAGCTATATTGTCAGTACGCCCTCCTTCAAGATTGGGTACCTACCTGAATGTTAAGGGCATTAATAATTTCTACCAAGAGGAATGTTCTCTTCTGTATGTTAAGACAGAAAATGCAGACATCTCGCTGCTGCAAGAGACACACTTGAATGTAATGGAGCTGTTGAAATTCGATATATAGGCCCTACTTTTAGAGTTTTCAGCTGCCCATCATAAGAGTAAGGAGATGAACATCTTAATATGGAAAATTGTATCCCCCATGCTTTTAAATTCTACGTGTTGATTTTCCTAGCTTCCAAGGAAATTCTAGATTTAGTGAGTCTACTATCCATGCGGGTTATGGCTAGGTTCATGCTGTAACCTCAATTACCCTTTTGACTTAACGAGCTGTAATTATATACAGTAATGTGGCCATCGGTCTGTTTATTGGTGGGGTCGTTTTAACGATATAAGTATGTCTATCACTCCTAAAGTGAATTATATAATAGGAATACTACCAGTTTTCCTTATAAGTAAAGTATATGGTTAAATTGATAGAACTCTTGTTCAGCTTTCATGGAGAAATACCCACCTAGATTTGCTCGTTGTAAGCTTAGGTTTTAATAAGAGGAAGGGGAGAGGAGCTTCCCTGATTGTCTGGCCTAATACTATGGCTTTTGCCAAAGCAAGGCTCACGATGGGTGGAGGGGGCCGTAGGCATATGTTTAATATGCAGCTGAGAGTAAGTGTTAGTCTCATTAAGGAGATGTCAGCAACTTGAGATAGGTGGTGTAGGACTGTCCTAACATTCAGTCTTACTGGGCTTCATTATAGAACCATATTGGGTGGTACTGGGACTCAGGGCCACTCTCTCCTGATTTGGGGTCGTTTTTCAGTCAGCAATTGGCATCTCGTCCTTACAAAGGGACTGTCAGTTTATATTAGCTCCATGCTGGGAGTGGCCCTATTTCCGTTATTTCTAACTGGAAACATACTACTGAGCTTGGTAGATGCGCATGGTGGCACACTGTGCCTATGTTCTCTGTAGTGGAGTACTGGTTCTTCTATAGCCCTTGCAGGCTTGCAGATGCTCTGTTTCTTTTTTTTCTTATGGCCCCTGATGATCGCATGAGAATAGGAGGGACAGGGTGGGGTGGGCTGTGTTTAGCCTTTGAATATCTCGTGTCATAGAGAAGAATTGTGTACTTTAATTTGCTGTAATTTGTTTTTCTCTTGTTTGTATTTTGTTGGAAAATATAAATAAGGAAATAAAAAAAAAAAAGAAGCATGGCATAATATAATTCTTCTCATATATATTTCTGAGTGAGGAGGACAACATTTTCCCACTCCTTATTGGCTGTATTATCTTGGCTCTTGACCTGAGAAAACAATGGTTCTTTTGGTAAGATCTGTTGAAGAGCATCCTCACCGTAGCTGAAAGCATTTTTCCACAGTGAGAACATTAGTGCTGTCACTAGAACACTCCAAAAGAAGAGCACAATACACTTGCACAACAGTCCAGAAAATAAGTACGGAGCGAGGTAACAAAAGCAAATTTTTTGAAGAAAGGTTTCCAAACATCTGACATGCCGTGTTTCGGCAGAGCCTTCGTCAAGGATGAAATAGATCTGGATAACATATATTTAAGAAAAACAAATTAAAACATGTAACACAATCAATCATATGAAATCATAAAAGGTTAAATAAATGAAAATGTTGAATAAATTATAAACATAAGAAATGCAGAGAACATCCAAGTTACTTAGCTGGATAATAATAAACTCAATTAAAAAGCAACTGGTATATATATACAGGGTTGATTTCATTCAGAAGGCATAAGCATAGAGTTGTAAGTAATGATTTCTGAAAACAATAATTAACTTTTTTTAAAAGGTTTCCTCTGCTTAGAGCTACTTGAAGTAGAGTATTGGGGAAGCCATATTTGTCATATAAAGTTATTGGTTTATCCATAAGATTCCTAAACACATTGTCATTTTACATATGATGTCCAAGTGCAATCTGGGATATCCAAGCCAGAAGGCCTAAAAAAAAAAAAAAAAAAAAAAGCAGGCATGTCCAAGGTCAGGAACAATTTCACAAGAGTGGATGTGCCCGATATGGATGTTTGCGGAGGGTTTACATAGACATCCCCAGAATAATAGTCCAGACAATGGACCTCTAGGAATATCCTAATGCTTCAGACCAAAGACGTCAATGTTTGAATCCCACTGTTGCTATCATTGTGATTGTGCAAAGTATGGGGGATGATGGAGTGCCATCTTCTCTACACCCTCTGGATGTTTTATGGCCAATTCAAGCACTTACCCAATGCCTGGTCATGCATAACCTTAATGCAACTCCAGATGTCCAGGACATTTCTGAGATCAGGCAGTGATGTCCAGGTTCTAGGGAGCACCCCATCCACATCTCTACCATGCAGACTTGAAACTCCTAACTCTGGGGGCGTCCACAGACCCAGCTTCTGAAATGCCTCTGGAAGCATCTCTGTGCTTTGGATGCCTCTATGCCCTTTTTCAGATATCCAAATCACAAATAGGGTGCTTTTTCAGATGTCCAAATTGCAAATTGGGCTTCTAAAATAACCCCCATTTTGTGACTTTAGTGCTTTGGACCCAACTATGAACCCTCTGGTCGTCTCTTGTGTTCACAGATGACAGAAAGAGGGAGCAAGAGTCATGAAGTGCAGTACAAAATTATTTTGGCGCCGTTAAGACCTGTCCATCAGCATTGACAGCATCAGTCTCCATGGCCTCAGGAGCTGCACCAGACGCTGGAGTGCATTGACAATGAGGAATGAGTAAGCCCACTCAGAGTCTAGCATTGATAGTGTCTCCCAAAATTGGTTATCAATAGAATCCTGCCTGAAGAAGAGAGAGGATTCTTCTTTGCTTCATTGAGGACTAAAGACACAGAGCATTGGGTGGAGGCTGAGATGCATCAGTGTCGTAATTCATGGGAGCATAATGTCCAAAGCATCAAGGTATCAGACGAGTCAATGCTCTTGAAGTGGCTCTGATGTGAGACCTGCTTATCCTCCTTGGAACTGAAGGGGCTGCACCAGTCTTCACTAGACAGAGACCAGTCTGCTGATACTCCTTAATAACCTCTGCAGACATCCTCTAATTCTGCTGTGAACTCTCCAGCTTTGTTGATGGCAGCTCTAGAGGAACATTTCACAAGAAACTTCCAAGAAGGGTTGGAGGTCTTTGCCCTTGCAAGCCTGCTGCTTCAATTGCAGTGAGACATCGAACAGATTCTTGAATTTCATCATCTGTCTGCAGGAGAGTCACTGCCATCGGGACCATGAAGGGGCTCAGCTCTGGTGACTGCCCAGCCGGTGTCTGTATTCAGTGCATTGGGCAGTGACTTCTTCCAGAAGACATTCACACCCCATGAGGAGTGGAGGTTGGCTCAGACATCCTTTGAGTATCCTTCCGAGGCCTTCTGCATTATCCTTGGATCTCATACCTCCTTACAAGAGACGCATACCTTTCTAGTTCTGAATGGAGAAGGAACCCAGTGCAGAAGAATTGGAAACCCTGACATTTTGTAATCCCCCTAAGGAAGGTGTGGCAGCCTTTTCATAGAATCTTTCAAATGGAGAAGGGCAGATGTGGTACCTCTTCACAAAAGTGGTAGTTGGGAAGAAATGACAAACTACAGACCAGTAAGCCTTACCTCGTGGCAGGAAAAGTAATGGTGGCGCTCCTGAAAGAATGAATAGTGGACTTCCTCAAAACCAACAGGTTGCATGATCCGAGGCAACCTGGTTTTACCAAAGAGCAATCTTGCCAAACAAATCTTATTGAATTCTTTGACTGGGTGACCAGAGAACTAGATAATGGGCATGCAATGGATGTAATCTACCTAGATTTCAGCAAAGCCTTTGATACTGTTCCTCATAGGAGGCTTATCAATAAACTCAACAGCTTGGGGATGGGTCCCAAGGTAGTAAACTGGATCAGAAAATGGTTGACTGACAGACAATAGAAGGTGACAGTAAATGGAACCCACTCGGATGGAAGGAAGGTGATTACAGTGTGCCCCAGGGTTCGGTCCTGGGACCGGTACTGTTCAATATATTTGTGAGTGATATTGCTGAAAGACTGAATGGAAAAGTCTTTTTTTTGCAGATGACACAAAAATTTGCAAAAGAGTGGACTCCACTGAGGGCGTGGATAATGTAAGATGTGAGTCCAGTTACTCTTCTGTAGGTCCTGGGTTCATTTCACTTCACAGACGCAGGAGGGTTTGTAATAAGACAAGCAAACAGGTGTGGCTTGGAGAAAGGTTTTTATGTAAAAATAGGCTTAGTACATAGGTATATAGTGATTGTTACAGAGCTGTTTCAGTGTGCATCAATGAATCTGTGTGTGTGCATGTGTGTGAAGTGTGAGAGAGATAGAGGCCAGAACCTGTGGGTCAGAGACGCATGGTAGGCCAGAACATGTGGGTAGAGAGAGAGAGAGGGGGAGGGGTGAAGGGAGTTGAGTATCAGAGCCTCATGGTAGTGTCCAAACCTGTCCGATGAAGGAGAGAGAGAGAGAGAAGCAGGAAGTGTGTCTGTCCTTTATAGTGCCTCTCCAGCAGTTCCCCTTGAGGTCTGCTATTGTCTTTGGCCACTCCCTTTAAGGTCTGCCCTTCTTGATTTAGAAAAGAGGGGCTGCAGACAGGTCCTAGAGACTGACATCACCAGGGGGTCAGAGTTTAACTTTGTAGACTGAATTCACCAGAGTCCACAGCCGCATGGACTGTATGCTGACATCTCCCACACCTTTTTTATTTTTCTTTATTATTTGTGCCTGGAAATGGTGGAAGCAAACCTGTGGTACCTGTCCCAGCTGCCATTACCTGATAGTAGGCAGCTTGTCTAATACCTCCTGTATTAAATACCTTGCTATGTCTAGCAGGTCCCCTGTCCTGCACAGTACTGTCTCTAGTACTGTCTCTAGTGTTCTAGAGATAAACAAGTCTCCTTATGAGTCCAAACCTCGTGTCTTAGGTAGAGCAGCCACTACTGGGGGGGGGGGAACCCAATATGCCACTTCCGTGCCCGTCTTAGAGAGAGTGAACAGTGCATAAGGTCTGCAGGAATTTTTAAGGAGGCTAAAACCAAAAGGTACCAGGATGCTATGAGTGAGGATAGGCAGCAATACTAGTCTGCAGCTGACTCTGGTATTCAGTGTAATAGGAAATGCCAAATTAGCCAAATTAGCAGGCCAAATTAGCCTGGATGTAGGGGTGGATGCTGGAGAAGTTCAGTGTAACTACCTTAAAATGTTGTTGTTCTGTATGACATGCGCTGCAAGGAAATGTACATTTTTTTTCATCTTACAGCACAGGAAAATTACGATAATGCATAGCAATATTTGTACAGCAGTTAAAATAATAATAGGGTGAATAAAAACATTAAAGACATGATCAGCAGTAGGTGAGTAACCGAATAACAATTCCCACACAGACACATGAGCATCTTGTAGCAAGTGTCCAACAATTTGTTGAATGTGTCCATTCTCATAAGCGATGGTGTGATTCACTTCAGTGGATGTTGTTTTAAGGTGATCAATATAGGCATGGAGTTCTGTAAAGTTGAGCAGTTTATGTAGTGTCTCTTCTCCCATGCCAAGTGGTAATGGATGCACAGCATATGAGATAAAGTCTGGAATGTCCATAGAGTCATTGGTAACCAGCGGTGTGGAATAAGTTGTCCCATTAATGGTGAGGGAGACCAGTGGTGTATGACTGCACCAGGTATTGTTTAGTAAATAGTTTGAACTGTACAACAAAGTGTTCTTGGGAAGGCGAATGTCATGCATTCTGGAAGCAATCGAAAAAGAGACATTCTGGGGAAAGAACAGATGAAAACAAAAGTGTCCAGCTCCAAGGTAATACAAACTGTGTGAGGTAGTCAGGGAATATGAGAGCTTAACAGTCAGGGAGCAAGAGGAAGAATTGTTCCAGCAGGAGTTGTCAGCCTCTTTAAACTGGTGAGGTTGACACTTGAACTGAAATGTAGTCTGCTCGCACAAACTGGGGTCCATCGGCTTGAATGAAGTCCAGGTGTCGTCCAGTGGCTGTACCCATGTGAGATGGTCCACAGGATACATAAGCATATTATCAAACTGCACCCCAATATTAACAACAGGATAGATAACTGTGTGTTGTCCTGACCATGGGATCAAAGTACAGATAGAGCAGCCTTGTGGTGAACAAATGGGAACACTAACTGTCCACCAATCAAGGTGAGCTATAGCAAATTCAGGTATTTTGGTACTAGCCATATGGATGAGAGATGGTGGCCAGTGTCCTAACTTAGCAGTGATCAGAATTTCCTTTAGTATAGTAATAAGCTCGATCTGTACTTGATCACAGGCAAGAGCCCAGGAAATATTCTTTCCCAATCCATATTCTGCATGTGCTAAGGTAACAATTTTCTGTTCTATAATGGGAGATATAAGAGCAAAGGTATCTACAACTACATTGGACAGTTTAGAGGAAGCTTCATTAATAATATGTTGTGAGGTAAAACCATCCGCTGCATGCTGAGCAGTGGATCCCATTTTATTACGGAGCACCTCTATATCAATTACATTAAGGGCACCCAGTGCCGTCCCTGTGCCACCTAAAATTGTATCAATTAATTCACGCTTGTGTCGAAATTGCTTAGCTCTGGGTGTTACTGACTGCATATCAAACCAAGTATTGAGCATTTGTATGTGGTTGGCAACAAACTGAGAGCAATTTGGATATTTGTGAGTAACTAGAAACAATTTGGGAAATAGATGCCAAGTAAGAAAATGGTATTCCACATCATATAAAACATCGTGTGGTGCATCATATTTAATCTGAAAGGGATGTCCTTCCTGAAATGGGTGGATATCAGAAAGGTAGAGTACAGGAGGAGCAGAAGTAGTGGGAGGGGTGGTAGGTAAACAAGATACATCCAAAAGGAATGAAGTCTCAGTGATGTGCTGTTGATCACTCACAACCCATGTATAAGTGATTTTCCAGGTACCTCTGTCCTGACAGGAAATATTGTACAAAATCAAAGCAGGAGGACCTAGAAAGTAACGTTCTGGGCGTGCCCTCAATTCTTGTGTCCTTTCTAGAGAAGTGGAAACTGGTGGCTCCCACTGTACTTGAGTGATGTTTAATGAATAGAACACTGGCTTGTCCTGTACCGAACAGAAACTCAGGATGACCAGATCCTTTCCTTCCGGGAACGGTGGGGGTATTTCTTGATAGCGATATACCCCACTTGTGGAATTAGCCCAGCCAATCGTGCATATTCGGATGATAGTTCCTGTAATGAGACGAGTAGAAGAGAGCAGATACAAGAACAACAGGAAACCGAGACCTAATAAAAGCAAACTTGTTTCACTCTACTAGGGAGTAATCTAATGCTCCCCACTTATACTATGTAACAACAAAAATAATAATAATAATTTTTACTACTTATTTACATAACTATTAAACACATGTTAACTATACAGCAGAAGTAAATAGTTACCGTCCTCAAGCGACTTTTGTTCAGAAAGCAGCTGTCCGTGCTGTCTTCATAAAGCAGCTGTCCGTGCTGTCTTCAGGTGGTATCTGAAAACAAAGACTGATAAAACACATATTACCCATATGGTTTTAACTGGGTGATGTGTTTCCAGTACTGCTGGTTGTCGTGCATTAGGATCTGGTATAGGCTTGGGCCTAAGGTATCAGTAACTAGGTACGGTCCCTCCCACTGTGCAGTTCCAAAGGGGAGGTTTGGTCTAGGTCTCATCTCTGCAAGACACTAGTGACAGGGTTTCCTTCATGTATTCATGAAATATTGATGGGGAATCCTTATATCCCTGTGGAAGCACAGTGCATGCACACTGTTTCGGCCAGGCTGGTGAATTGCATGTGGAAGAAATAGGTCTAATCAGACCCCTCTCCTCCAGTATCTTCACAATTTTAGTCACTGGTTCTATAGCCTGATGAGGTACTGGGTATTGCTTTTGTGGTAGAGGATCCTCACCTTCCAACAGTATTTCTGCGTCCATTTTCCCACAATCTAACTTGTCTTGAGCCCAGACTGGAATATCAGCCACTTCTGAGGGAATTACACACAGATCATACTGCTGAGCTGCCTTAGTGCACTGAGTTGCTAACTGCATGGGAATGACTTCATGCACTAAAGTTTTAGAAGCACTTGAAATTCCTGAATACTGCCACAATTTAAGATTAGCCATATCCACCACCAAATTTAACTGGTTGAGAACATCAATTCCAATTATTTCTTTTGGTGTGTTCACTATAGTGGAGGCAGTGGTTTCTAACATTTCCTTGTTTTGTTCACTGTGCACAGGGATACCCCATTTAACTGGGATACCACACATTTGGAAGCTGTGTCATTAATTCATAAATTTCCATATTTTTCTGATCTGCAGTGGGAGAAGCTCTGTTAGTAAAACTAATTCCAGCCCCTGTGTCAATCAAAGCTAATTTATCCTGACCCCCTACTCTACTGATAACATTGGGGCGTGCACAAGAGTCCAGTATCAAGGGTGTTACAAGCCTTAAATTGTGTCCTGGGCCTGTGTCCATTTCATCATCCAGAGGCTCTGGAATTGAGTCCTCTGCTGAGATAAAGGAGGCAGGCTGGGCTATGAAGGCTTGAGACATTTTGATATCTGAGCTCAAGAGGTCAGGACATCCCTATGCACTAGCCTTGTGTTTGTCCTGAGCTGCTTGTAAATCCTGTTTTAATTTATCTATTTCTATCTGCAGTATATGTTTGTCTTGTTCCCATTTAGTTTTCTGCTTTTCTAGCCCATCTCTCTGTGCTTTGAGCTCTTGAAAGGGGATGTAACCTGAGGAGTTTCTAAAAGTACCTCTGCCATGTGCTCTCCAAGGTGTGTGTCCTCTGTCTGTGTTTCTTGTGTACTGAGAGGATCCCTCGGCTTGCCACTTAGGTGTGTGTCCTCTGTCTGTGTTTCTTATGTACTGAGAGGATTCATTGGCTTGCCACTTCCGTGCTTCTGATACTGTAATGACCTGCGTGGGCTGGGTCTTCCAAACAGACCCAATTCTGAGCTTTAAAGTATCAAAAGGGGTTGCTTCAGGGTCTTCAGAAAATTACAGAAGGTGTTTTGTAATTTCAGGGGATAGCAATTCTAATAAAAATTCCTTATGCGTGCTCTCCCCATAATCCTCTGCCTTAGGCCAGGACTCCTGCTCATTAAGAACTGATTTTAAAATCCAGGCTCTATATGCAAACTGTTCCAGTGTATCATTTGGTAAAGGTGAAATAATTTTAAATACTTGCATTGGGGAACAGTGAAATAGTTTCTCAGTACCCCTTTTAACCAACTGGTATGGGTGAGTGAGAGAGCCAACTCTATAATAATGTGGGCCCAGAGCCAGATGCATAAGTCTATCAAAGTATGATTGTTTTCTTCTGTATTTCCCTAGACCCCAGTGAATCAGAATATCAATCGCCCATTTAACCCACTGATTTACATTAAGAGGCATAGTGCCAATTTTCTCAACTATTTTTTCTATATCTCTATCTTTTAAATTCTCATGCAACATTACTTTAACTGGTGCTTTGAGTTCAGTACTGGGTGCCATGTCTAAGCCATCTGAATTATGCTCCAGACAGAGATCCTGATTATTGCTGGGATCTGGCTGAGATAAACTATCAGAATTTTGTTGCTCTGATTCAGCTGTATTCTTTCCATTCCTAAGTTCAACTATGCATACTTTAGTATTCTTTTGTTTGTCAGTAGCTGGTATGCATTGTTGATGGGGTGTGTCATAGGCATAGGGGGCTGAGGGAGGGGTGGGTGTTGGCTTTCTTGCAGAGGCCAATTGATCTTTAACATGCCTCAATTCAAGTTTAAGTGCTTCTAATTGTTCACTAACAGTTATAAAAGAATTTGTGGCTTGTATCACTTGAGTTCTCTGAATAGAAATGCAAATTTGTGCCTCCTCAAGTTCTTTGGTTAATTGGCTACACTGAGAAGTCAGTTCAGAATTTTCTTGTCTCATGCTAATGAGGCCCCTGGCCATGCCTTGGATGAAAAGGCATTTCCTTTTATTTGTTTTCTTTTTGAATTCTTGATCATGGTTTAACATTTGTTTTTATTTATTTATTTATCTATTTCTTCTATACCGCCCCTTCCAGAGATCAGGGGCGGTTTACATGGAACAATTGCATACATTTGCATAACATTACATAGAACAAGAACTTCTTAACTTTTTACATATAACAGAACAGTAAATTGTCAGAACTATTTACAGGGTGTATACTTTTGTATACTGCTGAATTTACAGGGGAATGTCAGCGAGCTGACATTGCTATTTATAGAAATTATTTACAAGGATACATGATTCGCTATTCAGGTGTGTGTGTGTGTGTGTATGTGTGTGTGAGTGTGTGTGTGTATAAGTGTGCGTGTGTTTGTGTGTGTGTGTGAGTGGGTTTGTGTGTGATGGAATTTATTTCCATTTTTTTGAATATTATATTCCATTTTTTTGAATATTATACCATGATGACTTAGGGAATTCCCCTTCAAATGGACCCCCTTTCCTCTTACAATATGAAATTATAATTTCTTTAAGTTCTTTAAAGTCAAAGGCTTCCATATTTGATACTGCAGAGAGGCTGTAATTGGACTATCTCAACTGTGTAACCTTAGAAGGAGGAATGCTAACTTAAAAAGTATTTCACCCCTATTTAACCGGGTGGAAGTGTTAGGATGAAGTTATAGTAAGAAGGGTGTTAGTAGATTAACAGAATTTTATCAATTGCAGCCAGCTGTAAGCCTGCTCTCACTAAGATAGTTACTGACAGGAGACAGGGAAATAAGTTAAAAGGGAGAAAGATTAACAGAATTGTCAGATATTCCTGCTCACACCAAGATATATACTGACAGGAGAGAGAAATAAAAGTCAAACAGACAAGAGGTAAATTAATGTTACCAGGAAAGATGTATATTGTACTCTATGAGGGAATATTTAACTGTGTAACTCTGTATTTTCTTAGCAGCTCAAATACTATAGAAAGATCTTTAGCAAGCCTATACATCAAAATAACACCATTGCAAGCCACTCTGTGTGATGTCTTTAAAATTCTAGATTCTTACAGAGCCTTTTGACAATAAAAGTCTCACCTTGTCTAACCCACAAAACAAAATTGTAAATGGTCACATGGACTTTCAATTCTGTCTCACTCTGTCTGAAATCTACTTAATGTATTATACAAAATTATTACTCACCCAACTGGAGATCTGCTGTGAAATCCAAGAGACGAGCCCCCATAAAGTGTAAGATGTGAGTCCAGTTATTCTTCTGTAGGTCCTGGGTTCATTTCACTTCACAGACGCAGGAGGGTTTGTAATAAGACAAGCAAACAGGTGTGGCTTGGAGAAAGATTTTTATGTAAAAATAGGCTTAATACATAGGTATATAGTGATTGTTACAGAGCTGTTTCAGTGTGCATCAATGAATCTGTGTGTGTGCATGTGTGTGAAGTGTGAGAGAGATAGAGGCCAGAACCTGTGGGTCAGAGCCGCATGGTAGGCCAGAACATGTGGGTAGAGAGAGAGAGGGGGAGGGGTGAAGGGAGTTGAGTATCAGAGCCTCATGGTAGTGTCCAAACCTGTCCGATGAAGGAGAGAGAGAGAGAGAAGCAGGAAGTGTGTCTGTCCTTTATAGTGCCTCTCCAGCAGTTCCCCTTGAGGTCTGCTATTGTCTTTGGCCACTCCCTTTAAGGTCTGCCCTTCTTGATTTAGAAAAGAGGGGCTGCAGACAGGTCCTAGAGACTGACATCACCAGGGGGTCAGAGTTTAACTTTGTAGACTGAATTCACCAGAGTCCACAGCCGCATGGACTGTATGCTGACAGATAACATGAGGAAAGATCTACAAAAGCAGGAAGAATGGTCTAATGCTTGGCAGTTAAGATTTAATGTGAAGAGGTGCCATGTCATGCATTTGGGAAGCAGAAATCCAAGGGAATTGTATGCGATAGGGGGTAAGAAGTTGATGTGCATGGACTAGGAGAAGGAGTGATTGTTTCTGAGGATCTCAAGGTGGCAGAACAGTATGATAAGGTGCTGTCAAAAGCCAGAAGGATGCTAGGTTGCATACAGAGAGAAATTACCAGCAGAAAGGAAGAGGTACTAATGCCACTGTTTAAGTCGCTGGTGAGGCCTCACTTGGAATATTATGTTCAGTTTTGTAGACCATATCTCGCAAAGGATATAAAAAGCAGTTCAGAGGAAGGTGACCAAAATGATTTGGAGCCTGCATCAGAAGACTTAAAAGAGACTTGAAGACCTAAATATGTACACTCTGGAGGAAAGGAGGGACAGGGGAAATATGATTCAGACTTTTAAATACTTAAGAGAAATAATGACAAACAAACCTCTTCTGAAGACGGGGAAGCTGTAAAACTAGAGAGCATAACATGAAGTTGCAAGGGGGTAAATTGAAAGGCAATGTCAGGAAATACTTTTTCACTGAAAGGGTGGTGGATGCTTGGAATGCCCTCACGATGGGTGGGGGCAAATACACTGACAGAATTCAAAATCACATTGGACAGACACAGTGGATCCCTTTATAGCAACAGGATAAAATCAAAATAACCATAACTATCTCTTATATCTGAACATGGAGCGGTGGGTACATGCCTAAACAAAGGCATGGGGAGAGGTGACCTGCATGGAGCGGCAGGTGCAGCTATTCTTGCCGCCTTGCTGGGCAGACTAGATGGACCATACTGGTCTTTATTGTTATGTTCCAGTTGAGAATGTGGGAGGCTTCCCTCTCTGTACATTCTGTTAGCAGGAAGATTGACTCCATGTATAGAGTCCAGAAGGCATCCAGATTCAAAAAGCTACAGTTCCTTATTGTCCCTCCAGTTCACTCCTGCACCTCTGGGCAGTGTACCTCTTCCAGCAGCTTGGAGCTGAGCATGTCATCTTTTCATGACACCAGTACTAATACCGCTGGCACTGCTCAGTCTCCAAGCAGCTGCAGGAGGTAGTGAGCCAGGGTGCTGGACTCACTGTAGGAACAAATAAGGAGTTAGCCTAGTTAGGGTTTTTCTTGTTGGTTTCCCTTCTTGATTTGGTTTTGGTTTAGTTTGCTTAGAGTTAAAAAGAAAAAAGAAAAAAAGAAAAGGAAACAATAGTAAGAGGAGTTCAGCTCCGGGAAGAGTGAGTCTTTCTTCGTGAGAGCACTTCAGAGGAGGATCACCCCCTTTGGGAGTCCGGGAAGGTGTTTGGGGCTCCTGCCAGCATCCCAGGACTTGAGTGGCTCCCGAACCTGTGAGCAGGTGAGGAGCCACTGTTTCTGGTACAGCTGTTGCTGAGAGACTGCGATCCTGGCTTCTCCCCCCTTCAGCGCCGAAGCCGTGTGCAGGCTGAGCATGTGGAGTGAGGGTTGGTTTCTGGCAGTGCAGGAGTTCAGCCCAGTGCAATTGGGGAGTCTCTCACAATCCAGCGCTGGTCCAGGTACTGTTTGAGGGGGCTTTGAGTGGCGCAGCGGGTAGCCTAGCTAATGCGGAAGGCCTGGCATCATGTGATCTCGGCAGCTGCAGCAGCATTAGAAAGTAGTGGCGTGTTGCTTCTTTCTTTCTAGGTTTTCTCCTGGTAGTTAGGAGGGCTCATTCCAGCCATTTCTGAAGCGCTGCTCAGGCTACAAGTTGCCTTGGTTGTCTCTCTCTCTCCCTATAGAGAAAAAAAAAAGAAGGAAATAATAATCAAACAGGAAAGCAAGTGAAAAGGAGGGAAGCAGCCAGCCTCTCCTTTCTTTCCAGGCTCCTTTTGTTTTTTCTTTAGCCCTTGTTGGAGGCAGCAGTCTGGCACCCATCCTGCACATCCGCAGTGTCTAGTCTGCGGAACCCGGCGGGGGGGCCATGTCAGATGTCGGGGTGTGCCATGGCTGCGTTTCAAAGACTACAACCATGGAGTAAGAGTTGCAGGATAAGGCTTGGCAGGAGCCCGTGCCCTCGCTAGGGACAGCTTCTGGCTCATCGGCGGATCCTGGTCCCTCCACATCTCAGGGGCTTGGGGGTAGGGGGAGCCCTGGGGGGGGGTGTTCTCCCCAGAGTTTGCTCTATTGTTGCATCAGGCTTTTTGCTTTCGTCAGCAGGGATTAGCGGGTGGTTCCTCTACATTGGGAAGTGGCACGAAGCGTGTATCCACCATGAAGGGGATTGTCTCTAGTGCAGTGCTGGCTAAGAGGGCCAGACCCTCAGAGGAGTAACTGGGGCAGTCTCCCTTTTCTGAAGGGCTGGAGATGGAGCTGGACTTGGAGGGCTAAGAGCTCGAAGAGGGGAAGATCCTGGAACCGGACGATCAGGCTAGAATTATCCGGGTGTTTCGGTGGGAAGAATTGCCCACCCTCATTGCAGAATCTCTGAAGGCCCTCAATTTGCCTGTTAGCCTGCCAGCAGAGGATGAGTCACTGGAGGACCCTCTGATAAAGGCGGTATGGAAGATGCAGGTGGTCTTCCCAGTTCACAGGGTAGTCAAGCAAATGATCCAGGATGAGTGGGACCTGCCGGAGGCTGGTCTTAAGGGAGTGAGGACTATGACACGTCTCTATTCCCTATTGGATCAGGAGCATGAGATGTTTAGGTCCCCGTGAGTGGACACAGTGGTTGCTGCGATCACGAAAAAGATGACCATCCCAGTTGAGGGGAGTGCGGTACTGAAGGATGGGCAGGGCAGGAAGTTGGACACCTTGTTGAAGCAGATGTTTGATGACAACGCCCTATCCTTTCAGGCCTCCATTTGCGGGGCCTGGTTCACAAGAGCCTGCCTGCGGTGGTCTCAGTGGCTGCAGCAGCCGGGGGACCCCACGATGGAGCAGGTGGCAGAGGTAGCCAAGCTGGAATCGGGGGCTGCCTACCTCGCCGATATCCACTATGATCTCATTCGTGGACTCGCCAAGAGCATGACATCGGTGGTGGTGGCCCGTCCACTATCTTTGGCTGTGGAATTGGGCAGAAGACAGCTTCTACATGTCCTGCCTTAGCAAGCTCCCCTTTAAGGGAAAACTTCAGTTTGGAGAGGACCTATTCTCCAGGAACAAGCAGGAAGTCAGTCCTCACTTATGGGTGATGTCGGCACTGACGGAGCAATTCCTCAGATTTCAAAGAAAGCCTTTGGGATTGCTACCACGCATGCGTGGTCCTCTTCCTGCCAAGGGTGCCATCTTGCTCAGCCTCCCTTTTTCCGCGGAGCCCTTCGGACGCACGTCCTCGTCCCTCGTAAAAAGTTTTCGTTTCCTCGCCTGAACAGCCTCTCATTTCTGTTTTCCGGTTGCACCGGTCCTCTACCCGTCCTCCCCTTGTTCTCTTTTGGAGCTTAGGGGGATACTTTTTCTAAATTTTTTCTTCTCAGGCTTTGCGCCCTTTATTCCCCCCAACAGCTGGCCGCATGGGTTTCAACCTCGCAGGGGCCGTTTCTGCCCCCATGGCCACCGGGTTTAAAAAATGCGATAGATGTTCTAGGAGTATGTCGCTTATGGACACTCATGACTGTTGTCTGCGGTGTCTGGGAGCCGACCATGACCCAGAGCTCTGTTCGCTATGTAAGAAAATCTCCTCTAAGGCCCTGCTCAGCCGTAAGCAGAAGTCTGAAGACATTTTTCGAAAGGCTGCCTCGGAGTCTCCGGTGCACCCTCGGTCGTCTCCCCTCCAGTGGGTTCTCCCCCTGCGGCACCACGTTCCAGGCGGCATTCTGACCAGGGGTCCCCCGAGGTGGAACGGCACAAAAAATGAAGGCCTCAAAGTCGCTGTCTGGGGCCCCCAACAAGTGCGAGCGCGCCCGTTCGCTTAGCCTCCTTCGGCGTTCCCGAGAGTCGGACAAGGATCGGCCCCGCAAGGTACCTCGCAGAGAAATGGAGGCCTCTGGTGAAGAGCCTAGTCTCCTGAGGACCGTCCCGGTGAGGACCCCCTCTCCTCCTCGATGCCCAATCCGGTGATCCCAGTATCGGCGTCCCAGAGCCTCACGCCCGCCTGGGAATCTCGTATGCTGGCGCTGGAACGCAGCATTTCTGTGTTCATTGCTTCCCAGCAGGCAGTCACGGCCAGCTTCGCTGACTTGTGCCAGGAGACCGCGGGTCCCTCTCTGTGTCCCCCCGCGGGTCCCAAATCCGTCCAGGAAACCCCCGAGAGCCACGGACCTTGTGAGGGTCCTCAACGTCGGTCTTGCTCGCTCTCCCGTTTTTCGGGAGCGAGATTGTCCAGGGCCTCTGGCTTCAGGCTGCTGGCCCTTGGACAGGGCGAACCGCCCGGTTCAGATCCCTCGACTGACTTCTCGGACAAGGAATCTGATGGGGACACATACCTGGAGACCCGCACCCACTGGGATCTTTCTTCGGACCCCTCGCCACCTGGTTTCCAGCGGCGTTCACCGCCCGAGGACACCTCCTTTTTGGTGTTTATTTGGGACATGGCTTGGGCCCTCAACCTGGTCACCCAGGCCAAGGAAGACCCTCGTGCTGAAGAACTCGATATTCTTGAGGCCCCGCCCAGGGAATCCCTCACCGTGCCAGTGCCGCCGATCCTCTCTCGGCTATTGCTCCGCATGTGGGAAGCCCCGGCCTCGGTTCCCATTGTGAGCAAGCGCCTTGACACAATGTACAAGATGCAGCGAGGGCCAGGCTTCCGGAAGACCCAACTCCTACACACCTCGATGGTGGTGGAATCGGCTATGAGGAAGCAGAAAAGCCCGACGTCCCACTCATCAGTCCCGCCGGGCTGAGAATCGAGAGCCCTTGATGCTCTGGGCCGCAAGGCCTATAAGGGATCCATGCTTTCTTGTCGCATCCAGGCATACCAGTTATATATTGGTATGTTCCTCCGCGACTTGGCAAAAGAACTTGGAGGTTTCTCTGTGGGCTTCGAGTGCAAGCCCCTCGATAGGTTCCGCACCCTATTGAAATCTGTGACTGATTGCCCCAAGTATATCTCCTGAGCCTCCTATTATGGCTTCGAGACATCGGCTTGTGTGGCGGCCGTGGGCATCAGAGCCCGCTGCCAGGCTTGGCTCCAATCTTTTGATTTGGAGCAGTGGGTGCAGGAGAAGCTACTGGACGTGCCCTGCCTCGGTGAACAACCTTTTGGTACGCCGATGGAGGAGAAGGCTGTGGAGATCGAATCGGAGTATGTCACTAGGACCCGTCTCTCCTGCAAGACCTCTATGCTGCCTCGGAAGAAGCAGCCTGCCAAGAAGCCCTTCTTCCCCAGGAAAGGCCTCCAGTACTGTGGCTACCCGCTGTACCCGACTACCCCCGTGCTGACCACTCCTGTGCAGGGGAAGCCCGGCCAAAGTCATCGTAAACCAAAGGCCCAGACACCAGCTCCCCCACAATCCCCTCCAGGGTTTTGACGCCAGCAGCATAGCCCCTTGCCCTCCGGCGATACAGCAGCCAGTGGGGGGGGACGCCTGTCCTGTTTTGCCCCATCATGGGCGCTTATCACCTCAGACACCTGGGTCCTCCAGGTCATCCGGGAGGGCTATCACCTCCACTTCGACAGGCTTCCACCCCCTTTCTCCCCGGCGGAGCCTCCTTGACTCCCTGCACACCAGATTTTGCTGCATTGGGAATTACACTCCCTCCTTTCCAACGGGCAGTCGAGAAGGTCCCTCGCCACTTTTGAGGTCGGAGCTTTTATTCCTGGTACTTCCTCATCCCGAAAAAGACAGGGGGTCTGCGGCCCATCCTCGACCTCCGCAGGCTAAACAAGTTCCTGGTGCAGGAGAAATTCAAGATGTTATCTCTTGGCGTGCTGCTGCCCTTCCTACAGCAGGGCAACTGGCTATGCTCCTTCGACCTAAAGGACGCTTCTGCCCATATCTTGATCCACCCCCAACACAGGCAGTACCTGCGTTTCAGGGTGCAGTGAGAGCACTTCCAGTACAGGGTGCTCCCCTTCGGCCTTGCATCCACCCCTCGGGTCTTCACGAAGTGCCTTGTCATGGCTGCTGCTCACCTTCGGCACTGGGGCGTGCCGGTGTTTCCCTACCTCGACAACTGGCTCATTACGGGCTCCTCCATTGAGGAGGCCCGGCGAGTGATGTCGTGCACTGTCCTCTTGGAGAGCTTGGGGTTCTTGGTCAACTACCCAAAGTCTCACCTCGAGCTGGCATAGGCTGTTGAGTTCATTGGGGCACGCCTCGATACTCAGCAGGCCATGGCCTTCTTGCTGGTGCATCGCTCCACCCGCCTCCAAGCTCTGGCGGCTTGCGTCCAAAGTGCCCACCAGGTCACCGCTCTGTCCATGCTACGTCTCTTGGGCCACATGGCCTCGACCGTGCATGTGGTTCCTCACTCCCACCTACACATGCGGACGACCCAGTGGTGTCTCAGCTCCCAATGGAGTCAATCCCTCGGACACCTCAGGGACTCCGTCAGGGTTCTTCCTGACCTTCGTTTGTCCCTGAACTGGTGGCAAAACCCCTGCAACCTCCTGCAGGGATCGCCCTTCCAGGCCCCACAGCACGATGTGGTACTGACCATGGATGCTTCCATGTTAGGGTGGGGAGCCCATTGTGGGCCTCTCTGCACACAAGGGCAGTGGTCCCTGTGGAGGCTCAGCAGCAGATAAACCTGCTCGAGCTCCGGCCATCCGGTGGGCCCTGAGGGCCTTCGAGAATGTCCTCAGCGGGAAGTCAGTTCTGGTGCAGACCGACAACCGGGTAGCGATATTCTACATCAACAAAGAGGGGGGCACGGGGTCGCGCTGCCTCTGCAGGGAAGCAGTCCTCATCTGCTCTTTTGATGCCCGGCGGTGGATGTCCTTCAAGGCGACATACCTCCCGAGTCAGGAGAATGGCCTGGCGGACAGGCTCAGCAGAATCCTTTGCCCCCATGAGTGGCGCCTGGATCCCAGAGAGTTAGGCTGGCTGTTTCTACGCTGGGACACTCTAGCGATAGACCTCTTCGCCAGCCCCCAGAGCACACAACTCCCTCACTTCTGTGGCCCGGTGCCGCACCCAGGCAGGGAGGGCCCCGATGCATTTCTCCTGGACTGGTCCTCCAGTCTCCTATATGCATTCCCTCCTTTCCCCCTCAGTGCGAGGACTCTGTTCAAGGCTCAGAGGGATGGTACATCGCTGATTCTCGTGGCCCCCTCGTGGCCTCGGCAGCCTTTGTTCCCACTCCTGCCCCGGCTGTCCTGGGCTCTGCCAGGGACTTGCTGACTCAGGAGGATGGTTGGATACTGCAACTGAACCTACCCTCCCTATCCCTCATGGCCTGGCGGCTGAACGGGTCTCTCTAACCTCTCTGGCCCTTCCAGAGGAGATCGAGGAAATCCTCCTTGCTTCAAGAAAGGACTCCACCAGGTGGGTTTACGCCTTTAAGTGGAAACGCTTCTCCGTCTGGTGCTCGAAGCTCCAGATTTATCCCTTCTCATGTCCAGTTCGGTGGGTTTTTCAGTACCTTCTCCACCTCTCGAGGGAAGGGCTGAAGTCGAACTCTGTTAGGATTCATTTGAGCGCCATATCAGCTAACCATCTCCCTATCGAGTGAAAGCCTCTCTCGGGGCAACCATTAGTCTCCCGCTTTATGCAGGGCCTTCTGTTATCCAAACCGCCCATCCGTCCCCCTCTGGCGGAATGTAACTTGAATGTGGTGCTCACGCAGCTCGCTCATCCACCCTTCGAGCCGATGGCGACGTGTTCTTTCTGGCATTTGTCCTGGAAGGTGGCCTTCCTGGTGGCGCTGTCCTCAGCTTGCCGAGTCAGTGAACTTCAGGCACTCATGGCTGGCGCCCCTTATACCAGGTTTTGTCGGAACAGGGTGGTCCTTCGGACGCATCCTAAGTTCTTACCCAAGGTCGTGTCGGCCTTTCATCTCAACCAAGAGATTGTGCTCCTGACCACCTTCCCAAGGCCCCACGTTGATCAGGCATCGGTGGCTCTCCACACCTTCAACTGCAAGTGGGCCCTCGCCTTCTACTTGCAGCATACTCAGACTCATCGTAAGTCTGACCAGCTCTTCGTGACCTACGATCCCAATAGGCAGGGGCAAGCAGTCACCAAGCGCACCCTCTCGGTTTGGGTGGCGGACTGCATCCCATTCGTCCATGTGAAGGCGGGCGTCCCTCTGTATCGTCGAGTCACTGCCAATAGGGTCCGAGCCAAAGCGGCCTTGGTGGCTATGCTGTGCTTCGTGCCCATGATGGTCTTCTACGAATACCTTCGTTGCCCACTACTACCTGGAGAGGGAGACCCGCCGGGACAGCACCTTCGGCCAGGCTGTACTCCGTAATCTATTCGGGCTATAAGCAACTCCTGCCCTCCAACCCTTCTTCATGGCTACTGAGGGCTTCGCTCCTAGAACCCAAGGGCCCGGGCTTCTTCGGGCTTTGGCTTCTGCATAAAGCCTCGCGGAGGCATATTTTTCTTTTGGTTACAGGTTCGGTTGCCTGTAGCTAGGGAGTCCCATAAGTGAGGACTGACTTCCTGCTTGTTCCTGGAGAAAGCATAGTTACTCATCTGTAACAGGTGTTCTCCAGGGACAGCAGGAATCAGTCCTCACTACCCTCTTGCCTCCCCTGATGAGTTGCTGAATTTTTGTCCTTCCCTTGCCATCTGCTGGTAGGCTCGAGCTAAGGGACCTGACTGAGCAAGATGGCACCCTTGGGCGGGAAGAGAACCATGCATGCGTGGTAGCAATCCCAAAGGCTTTCTTTGAAAGCTGGGGAATTGCGCCGCACGGGCTCCGTCGGTGCTGATGTCACCCATAAGTGAGGACTGATTCCTGCTGTCCCTGGAGAACACCTGTTACAGGTGAGTAACTCCGCTGACAGGTTGGTCAAAGACTTGGGAGAATCAAAGGTGGGCGCCTGCCAGAGGCTAAGCAGATGCAGAATTGCAATATGTCGACATCTCAGGGCCAGCCTCTGGATTTCTGGCGTTTTTGTACGCTCCGCCTTGGTTCCTTCCAAAGTGTTAAATTTCCTGCCCAAGGGTAGGGGTTCTGAAGTTTCTGAGGGGCAGGAAGAGGGTTCGCTGCTGCCTTGACCTCAGGACTTAAGAAGACCCAGTGACGCGAGAGGGATCCAAGCAGTGGTACAGCAAATGGGGGGTTGGCTATGGGAGTTTTACCCTGCTTGGGCCCAGATCATGTCTGACCAGTGGGTCCTGGAGATCATCTGCGAGGGTTTTCCCGGCCAGGGGACGAGACCTTTGTCTGGTCCCTCTGCAAAGCATCAAGCAAGGCGGCAGCAGTAAGGACACCCTGTCAAGGCTGCTTCAGCTCAGAACAGTTGTCCCCATCCCCGAGATCAGTACGGATGCGGTAGATACTCCATCTTTTTCGTGGTGCCCAAAAAGGACTGTTTCTTTTGCCCAGTCCTGGATCTCAATTGACTGATCCGTTGTCTTTGGGTTCCGCATTTTTGCAAGGAAACGTTGCAGTCCGTGATCATTGCTGTAAGGAAGGAGGAGTTTTTGACGTCCCTCGATCTCATGGAGGCATACCTCCACATTCCTATCCAGCCAGAGCACCAGCAATTCCTGTGGTTTGCAGTGCCGATGGGATTTCCAGTTTCAGGCTTTGCCATTCAACCTGGCGACAGCTTCTCGCACCTTCACCAAGGTTATGGGGGTGGTAGCAGCGGCACTCCGAAAGGAGGAGTGTTGGTACACCCTTACCTAGACTGGCTGATTTGGACAAAGTCCAGGGACAAGAGCAAGCAGGCAACGTCATGGATAGTTCCGCTTCTGGAAAGTCTCTGTTGGGAGTTCAAGGTGGCCAAGAGCCATTTGTTTCCATCTCAAGTGCTGGAATACTTAGGAACATGTTTCGACATCCGAGTGGGGAGAGTCTTCCTATCAGAGCAGCGAGCTCAGGGGCTACAACTGTTGCTGCACAAGTTCCTGTGGCAGCCAGAGTTGACGGCCTGGCAATATCTGCAGGTCCTAGGAACTATGGCAACCACCCTAAAGATAGTACCATGAGCGAGGTCACACATGTGCCCATTGCAAATGGCGTTGCTCCGTCGTTGATCGCACCGGACAAACCCTCTGTTCCAGTGGCTCCCTGGCCCTCAAGGGGTCATGAGAGCGCTCGAGTAGTGGCTGTGTCTGGGGAATTTGGCAGCGGGCATGCCCTCGAGTCTCTGGAATGGATCCCGTTGATGACCAATGCCAGTCTGGCAGGCTGGGGGGCCCATTGTGAGTGGCACTTTGCTCAGGGGAGCTGGAGCGAGCAGGAGGCCTGTTGGTCGACCAATAGGCTGGAGATGTTGGCAGTAGCCCGGGTGCTCAGCGCTTTTGAGTCACGCTTTTAAGGAAAAGCGGTCAGGGTCCTTTTGAACAGTGCGACTGCAGTGGCCTACATCAACCATCAGGGAGACACAGGCAGCGCGGCTCTGGAAGAGGAGGGAGAGCTGCTGTTCGGCTGGGCCGAAATTCACCTCCAAGCTCTCTCGGTGGTGCATATAGCAGGGGGTGTCAGTATGACGGCAGACTACCTCAACCGGGTACGCATGGATCCCAGAGGATGGGTGCTCCACCCAGAGGTCTTCATGCAAGTGGCGCACAGATGGGGAGCGCCTGTCATGGACCTGATGGCAACGTTCAAGACTGCCAAAGCAGGCCATTTCTTCAGCAGTAGACAGGAAAGGATGTCAGAGAGCCTGGATGCCCTGTTGCAACATTGGCCCACAGAGGGCCTTCTTTATGTCTTTCCTTTGTGGGCTCTCGTAGGCTGGGTCGTGCAGCGGATCGAGGCACACCGGGGGCGGGTCACCCCCGGACTGGCCACGACGTCCGTGGTATGCCGACCTAGTGTGGCTTTTGGTGGATCAACTGTGGCGCCTGCCATCTCAGGAGGACCTTCTGATGCAAAGTCCAGTGTGCATGCCTCATGTGGATCGATTCTCACGGCTTGGCCCTTGAAAGAGTACGGTTGAAGAAGAAAGGTTACTTGGGACCCGTAACTTCAACCTTGCTGAAGATGCTGAAAAGATCTACCTCTCTCGTCTACATCCGGATATGGTGTATCTTTGAGGCTTGGTGTGCAGATAGGCAGGTGCAGCCTGCCATAGCCTCCGTTCTGGAGATCTTGGCCTTTTTGCAGGACAGTTTTGATAAGGGCCTAGTGGCTAGCTCGTTGCTGGTGCAACTGGCGGCAATTGCTTGTTATCGAGGGAAAGTTCATAGAGTGCCGCTGGGGGCTCACCCGAATGTGTTGTGCTTCCTGAGGGCAGTAGCCCCTCTATGCCCTCTGTGAAATTTGAATAGTACATAAATGGATTGATACTCATATACATAGATCAGAGGAAAACTATGTACATTAAACTGAAGTCCATTAAGCTAGATGCATAAGGATAATAACAGACATGCAAGTAAACTAACATTAACTATATACATCTCAATGAGTGGGTAGAGGGTTCTGGGTTATGGTTGGGAAAGGAAAGGGGTTATTGGTGGTGCATTGTGTTGCTCATGAATGCCAAAATGGAGGGTAAATGGGTTTTGAGATTCTTTCTGAATGTTTGTAAATCACTTAATTCTCTGAGGTGGTCAGGGAGAGTGTTCCAGAGATTAGGGGCAGTGTGGGAGAAGATCTTGTTATTAGTTATCTTTTTGGATTTCCTGAAGTCTATTGGTACAGAAAGTTTGTTTTTGTTATGGTTGCGTTGGCTGCAGCGGTTGTTTTCCTTGGAGATGAGTGTGGATAGGTACTATGGAGATATGCAGTTGATTAATTTAAATGTTGTAACAAGAATTTTGTACTTAATACGGCTTTGTTTGGGTAACCAGTGGAGGGCATAGAGTGTTGGAATGATGTGTTCCATCGAGTTGATATTCATGGTTATTCTTGCGGCCAACATTTTGAGCTAGTTGGAGTCGTTTTAAGTCCTGTTTTGTGATGACTTGTAAAATGGAGTTAGTGAAATCAAGGTGTGGAATAATCATTGCCTGGATTACTGATCTACGATCGTGGAGGTGGAGGAGCGGACGGAGTTGTTTTAACAGTTTGAGTTTATAGAAAATCTTTTTAGTTTTTTGTGTTATATGGGATGTAAAGCTAAGGGAGCGATCAATGATTATCCCTAAGTATTTTACTTCATTTTTAACTGACATGTTAATGTCATTAATTCTGATTGATGTAGGGGGGGAGAAGTTCTGATTTCTGGTGACGTACATGGCGTCCGATTTTGTAAAGTTGATATTGAGGTTGTGGTTCCCTAGCCATTTCATGATTTCTGAGAAGGAGTCAGCAAGTAATTGGGTTGGTGGGTTTGAAGTGTCCCATGGAAGATATATCATTATGTCTTCTGTGTAAATATGTTAATTTACACGGAATCTTTTAAAAATGGAGCAGATCGGTTGGAGATAAATGTTAAAGAGTAGGGCAGAAAGAGTGGAGCCTTGGGGGAGACCTTCTTCCTGTTTGTAAGTATCAGAGGTTTGCTGTTCAATTCTAACTTCTTGAGTCCTGTCTGATAAGTATGAAGAAAACCATTTCAGTACAGTATCTTTGATACGTATATGCTGTAGCCTGGTTCGCATAATTTGATGGTTAATGCTATCAAACACTGCAGTGATGTTGAGAAAGATGAGTAGAAATGCATGCTTTGTGTTATCAATGCCTCTTGTTAGAGTGTCTGTTAGGACTGTGAGAAGTGTTTCAACACCATGGTAAGGGCGAAAACCGTATTGCTGTTCATCTTAATGGGGCAGAGGCGTCAATGTGGTCCTGTAGTTGGTTTTGGACAGTTTTTTCCATTAGTTTTGCCATGAGTGGGAGACTCAAAATTGGTCTATATGAAGTAGGGGAGTTTTTGTCGCTGGTTTTGTATTTCAGAATGGGGTGGATGTTGAGTGTGTTTCAGTGAGGCTGAATGAGGATAGTTCAGAGAAAGATGCTTTTATCGAGCTTACTGGGCATGGGTCGAGATAAGATGTAGTGGTGGTTAGTTTGGAGAAAATATTTTTAAGTGAATCTTTAGTTAATGGGTAAAAGGTAGACCAAGGTGCGATATGAATGGGGTGATATGAGATGGTCCCTTTCAGGAAGTGCCTGTTGCTTTAATTTGTTCATGTAATAGTTGGCTAGGGTCTGCGGTGATATTACATGATCCGTCGAGATTTTGTTGGCAGTGTTGTTAGTTAAGGATTGAACAATTCTGAAAAGTTCTCTTGGGCAATTTAAGGACTTAGTAAGTAGGTTAGAGTAGTAATTTTTCTTGGCGGCATTAATACTTTCTCTGTATAGTTTGCGTGTATTAAGGTAGATGGATTGGTGGGTTTTGGATTTTGATTGTCTCCATTTGCATTCAGCTTTGTGTAGCTCTGCTCTTAGTTTTATTTCTGGTTGGAACCATGGGCCATTTTGTCTTGTTTGTCTTTTTGGGTATTGGGTGTGGAACGGATTTGAAATGGCGGGATTAGAGATAGTGGTGTTCCAATTTGTTAAGGCGTTGTTGAGTTTGTGGGGTTTTGTGTGAGGTTTTGGATTGAATGTTTCAGAAATTCTTCCTTGTTAAATTTTTTGAATCTATTAAAGTGGTGGGAGGGTGTAGATCTGGATAAGGAAATGTCATAAAAGGGAATTTGGAATTTTATGAGGTGATGATCTGACCAGGGAATAGGTTGAATTTCTAGTGTTGTGGGGTTATATGTGCGGTTGAAATGACTGGGTAGAAAAACAAGGTCTAGAATATTTTTTTAAGGTGTGTATGCTTATTGATAATTTGGATGTAATCCATCTCATTGGAATTTAGGAAAGTCTCCATGTGAGTCTGCGCCAAGGAGGGTAGATTAAAGTCCCCAAGTAAGATCAAAGGTTTTGTATCAGTTGTGGTACCAAGGAGTTCAATTATCATGTCCAGGTTATCAGGCTTTAGGTCGGGTGGTCTGCAGATTAAGCATATGTGACATTGTTTTATGTCTATGGCTAGGATATCTATGTTTTCTATCGGAGGTAATTAAGGATGCTTTTAGGGATTCTTTTGCGATAATGAGCACTCCGCCTCCTCTTTTTGATGATCTGTGGTTATGAAATATTTCATATACAGGTCTCTTCAATTGGTTGATTATAACTGTGTCTGTGTCATTCAGCCAGGTCTCAGTAATGCAGATAATGTCTGGGGAGTGTTCTGACAGAAGGTCCTGAAAGATTGGTAGTTTATTTCTCATTGATCTAGCATTGACAAAATAGTAGGTGAGGGGTTTAGGTTCAGGTAGTGTAACTTTTGAAGCTGTTTGAAGGGTTGTGTTTGCTCTTATGTTAATCAATCTGTTGTAATTTGCTTTGTGGCTGTAAACAGTATTGTGATAAGAAGAAGTATATAGGTAACGGTTTGGGTTATAGATAGAGGGATAGTGTAGGCATGTGAGCAGGTTAAACCCTGAATAATCACTCATGCAGCAGTTAGGATATAGCAGAGGATAAGGACTCTTGTAGTTGTTGGGTTGGGGAATGCCATATTTAAATTAGTTATGAATAAGTTAGGTTGAGGATGCTTTATGGTTTCTGAGAGAATCTAAAGAGCTTTAGAGATATGCAGGGGTATAGAAATAAATGCAGACGAGCTTTTGGGGAGGATTGATATGCTCTTGAAGAATGTGGGGTACACAGGACAAAGATAATGTAGGGAGGTAGTTAAGTTGTGACAGGGAATTGTTCTAAAGTATATTAATTACAGCTGATATATTTGTAACTAATCTGTAACCAGTGACAGGCAATTATAGTCAGGTATACAGGTGATGGTAACATATGGATGTTATATGTTATTATATGATAGACTTTATATCTATATATATATAGATAGATACAAAGTGTTGTTAATTATGTACAACATGATAAAATGAGTCTCTTGGGTGGGTAGATTAGGTTGTAACTTACTTTGTGATGATGTTGTTGATTCTGCAGACAGTAATGTGGAATTGCTCTGACATCTGTTGAGGGCTGAGAGAATTTAATTTCCCTGCTCACTGTTGTGTTCGTAGTCTGTCCGGCGTGGTGGGAATATCCAGTGAAGCGTGAGACACAGTTTTAAGTCATTGATGGTATCAGTTGATTCTACAACAAAGTACTTTTGTTTAGCTGAGCCTGTTTTCCATGCCTAAGGGCCACGCTAAAGGGCCCTCTGGTGAGGCCCTCGGGCGCGGGCCTGCCATTTGCGGGTGTGCCTGCAGCACGCTGCACTTTTAAAGGTGTTCTTCTGCCTGGATGATGATGCCACTGGGCGGCGCTTGTGGATCACATGGAGGAGAAAGCTGCCTTTGTTGATGGAAGGGAAGGAAGGTAGGGAGCGATCACAGTCTCACCTCATGCTGCTACAGATGGAGGTTTCCTGTGAGAGTGTCCAGTAGTAAGATTTGTCGAGGGAGTGATGTTTCCTTCTCTCAGGGTGCTCAGATGGTGATCGCAGGCCCGGTGCCAGCAAAGCAGTGCTGACTAGGGAGTCCTTTGAGCCGGGCTTCGCTGAAGGACTTAACTCTTAAGACAGTCTTTTTGGTTGCAATATGCTCCACGCGCAGGATCTCGGAGTTTCAAGCCTTATCGTGCCAGGAGCCATTTCTTTCCTTCTCACGGGAGAAGGTGGTGCTGCGATCAGTCCATTCCTTTCTGCCTAAGGTGGTGCAGAGTTCCATGTGAATCAGCCCGTTTCCCTGCCGGTCCTGGAGGGCTTGGGAAATGATGCCACCAGTCATAGGCTGCGCTTGCTGGATGTTAGGAGGGCTCTCAAACGTTATTTGAAGAAGACGGCCTTCCGCAAATCAGATTGCTTGTTTGTGCTATTTGGGGGCCTGAGCAGGGGCAAGGTGGCTGCCAAAGCTTCCATTTCCAAATAGATTTGGGAGGCTATTGCATTGGCACATATCTTGCAAGGTCGACAGGTGCCTGTGGGTTTGCGTGCCCATTCCACTAGGGCTCAGGCAGCTTCATGGGCCTAGTATAGTTTGATGCCCCCAGTGGAAATCTGCAGGGCGACAACCTGGTCCTTGCTGCCTACTTTTAGAAAACATTATTGCCTAGATGTCCAGGCTGCAGGGAATGCCTGTTTTGGATTGGCGGTGCTTTGTGCCGGTTTTGCAGGTCTCTCCCTTTAATTTAACTGCTTGTTACATCTCAAACGTGCAGGACTGGACCGGAGGGATGATAAGGAAAGCAAAATTAGACTTACCTGCTGATTGTTGTTCCTTGAGGAACTCCACTCCAGTCCCGGATCCCACCTGAGTTCTGGTGTGGCCAATCGGACTGGTTCTCTGACCAGTTGCTTCCTGGCAATGGAGGAGCCAGGGCAGCTAGGAGTCTCTGGTGGTTTGGTGTTCAGGGGCTGACTGGGAGAGTTCAATCTCTCGCTGGCAGCTCGTCGGCGGCCAGGGATTCCTCAGGTAAGCCTCTCTGTCTCTCTCTCTCTTTCTCGGAGGGGTGAAAAGATTCCTCCTCGAGTTCAAAGGGAGGGGGCACCAGCTTAGTTTGATTCTTGTCTGTTTAGGATTGTTTAACTACTTATTTGTTGCTCCTGTGAGTCTGCTTTGTCAATAGGTTACTGGGAGCTGGTGGGTGGTGCCAGCGGTATTAGTACTGGTGTCATCAAAAGATGACATGCTCAGTCTCCAAGCTTCTCAAAGAGGTACACTACCCAGAGGTGTGGGACTGGACTGGAGTTCCTCAAGGAACAACAATTAGCAGGCAAGTCTAATTTTGCTTTATTGCACCATTTCATGATCATTGAATCTGCTCTCAATAGGACCACAAGTTCAAAGTCGCATTTTTTGATGACCCTGGGGAGAGAGTCTTGGACATCGGATGCTTTTGGGAGAAAATTGCTTTGGGACACTATGTTGATATCCTAGGTAGCGTCCTATTGTCTCTTCATGAGCATGCACTTAAGGAACTTCATGCACAACCTGCAGATGTTTGCAGATTCTCTCCTTCCGGAGAAAGCCACACAACTCCATACTCAAGTGAGCTAAGGCAAAGAGTGCAAAAAATACATTGACCGAGTGACACACATTCTTGATATGGCATTAGAGTCTCTTCTCATTGTATTGGTACCAGAGACTCTCATGGTTTTGAGTCTCAGGTGCCTAGGAAAAGCTTGCTGACATGCCATGCCATGGAGAAAATTTCTTTGGAGATGAGGTGCAAAAGACGTCTACCCTCATCAAGCTGCACAGTGACACTCTTAAGACCCTCTCCAGGTTCACTTCTCATCCAGCCTTCTCGTTACAGGAGGTAATGGAGCAGAAGGCAACAGATGTCTTATTACTCTCACAGACTTAGATATTGAGCTCCCACTCACTTACCCCAGACAAAGCAAGGTTCTTGTTCTCTGTTTCATCAGCAGTCACAAATTGTTCCCCAGCCATACCTGAGGGTGGTGTTTTGACTGGCTCCTAGAGAACATAGCTGACACTCCTATAATGGTTCCAGATGACCTTGCAGTAAGAGGGAGGTTCACATTCTATGCAGATTGTTGGCCCCCTTGTAGTCTCTGACAGTTGGGTGATCACGATAGTCCAGTTCAGATACAGATTACACCTATTTGATCTACTACCATATTGCCCAATGAAAGCTCAATCAATAAACTCTCAGCACCAGGAAAAGCTTCTACCCTTCAGGAACTTTGTTTTTCAGATGGCCATTGTGGTCATGTCTGTTTCATCAGAGCCGGGGAAAGAGTGTTACTCGAAGTACTTCCTGATTACAAAGAAGATGGGGGATTCCTTATATCATCTGGCAATAGTTTGGGTTGTTCTTCCTTATGTGCATAACTTTCTTTTTGTCCACATTAAATTTCTTCTGCCATTTGGCTGCCCAGTCTCCCAGTTTCTCAAGGTTCTCTTGCAATTTTTAATAATCCTCTTGTGATCTAACATCATAGAATAATTTTGTATTATCTGCAGATTTGATTACTTCACTCATTTTTTTCCATTTTAAGGTCATCTATAAATAGATTAAAACGTAGTGGTCCAAACATCCATGTAAATGTTTGATTAGATATCAATCTGTTTCCTATGTATTTTATGAGCCCTCTCAACTGCTAGCCTTTTTAAATGCTAGGCGTTTAGAATCCTCTATAGATGCCTCCTAAAGCTCATATTAGAGTGGTCTGGATTTGATTGTTACCCTTTTTCTTATATTTTGGTTTATTTATTTGCTCGTAGACGCTCCGTATGGGGTTGTGGGCTAGGGAGTGTTGGCATTCATTAATTTGCTGATTGTACTGTGGTTTAATAATTGCTTTGCGTGTCACCCTGTTTCTGTGGGATGGGTTGTGTTTAACCCTTCTTGCATATATTGTAAAATTGCATTAAAAAAACAAAACAAAAAAAACCCGTAGTGGTCCAAACACAGATCCTTGAAGAATTCCACTATTAATCTTTCTCCTTTGAGAAAATTGACCATTTAGCACTACTGTTTTGTATCTTTTAACCAATTCCCAATCCACAATAGGACACTGCCTCCTATCCCCTGACTTTTTTTTTTTTCAATATTTTATTTTGAACCATCAAACAGAACATCAAATACAGAGCATAAGACAATCGCTCCCTGGGGTGGGCTCTGATCCCCAAGGTGCAAGATACATAGATGGTTACATAGTTTTTAAGATAATACCCCTATTTCCCCCCCTCCCCCCCCCCACCCTCCCCCCCCCTCCACCCAGACGCAAAACCCACCCGGACCAGCATATATAACAGTGCCGAACCTCTGTAGGTCTCTACATACATCCAGGGCTATCAACAGCCTAATTGCAGGGTTACATTACATGTCCGAGGACTCAACTATCCCCTGACTTTTTAATTTCCTCAAGAGTCTCTCATGAAGAACATTTTTAAAGTACAATTGTGGTCAACGTTATTGGCATCCTTGCAGTTCAACCCCTTAATGTCCAATATGTTCTAAAAGAAAAGTGGCCAGTAAAATGGCTTTCAACTACAAACGCACACATATTTGACACATAAAAGATCAAATAAAACAAGACCAATTTAAAAAGAAAATAGTAGGACATAGTATAAAAACTGGGACATTGCCAGGACATGATTATTGCCACCCTTATAAACAACTCAACTCAGTTTGAACAGAAGAACCACATTTCCACTGCAGTAAAATTAGACACACCGGTGATCAATTAAATCAGCCAAAGAATGATGACTCCAATGTTTCAAATGGCCACATTCATTCCCTGTTCCATTTTCACAGTGGTGAAGATGAGAACTGCCTGAGATCATCAGAAAAGCCATTATCACCATATTTCAAATTTCAAAGAGGCCATCTCCAAAGACCTTGGGATTCCTGTCTCTACAGTTCACAATGTTATTAAGACATTTTCTGTTCATGGAACTGTAAAGAACCTCCCAGGATGTGGAGGGAAGAGGAAACTTAATACAAGAAGTCTTCAAAGATTAGTGCAAACTGCTGGAAAACTTCACATACAATATCCAAAGAGCTTAAGGCTGACCTGGAGCAATCTGGAGTGGTAGTTTCAACCTGCATCATGTGCCGTGCATTAAACAAAGGAGGACTTTGTGTGCGAAGGCCAAGGAGGACCTCACTATTCAAAGACAAACATAAAAATGCATGCATGATCTTTGCCCAAACCCACCTTCAGAGACCACAATCCTTCTGGGAAAATATTCTGTGGATAGATGAAACCAAACTTGAGTTTTTTGGCATTTCAGATCAGCGATACATTTACAGGCAAAGAAATGAAACTTATAAGGAAAAAATCTTTTTTCCTACAGTTAAATATGGTGGAGGTTCCATAATGTTGTGGGGCTGTTTAGCAATGCAATGTGTGCCTTCGAGTCAGTGCTGACTCCTGGCAACCCAGCAGCTCCTGGGTGTTCTTGGCAGTGTGACCAGAAGTAGATTGTCAGGCCTTATGTCTCTATATACTGTTGCCCCATCCCCATGGAAACCATTGCATAAGTAAACTTGCATGGCCATTTATAATGAGCGGTAGGTATAAATCTCCAGGAACAAGCAGGAATGAGTCTTCACATATGGGTACGTCGGTACCGACGGAGTCTGCGCGGGAACGCTTCCCAGCATCCAATCAAGAGCTTTTGGAAGCATCCCAGCACGCCTGCATGCTGCCTTCCCGCCTTTCCCAACTGCCTCTCCTCAGTTTTCGTTTTTCCGCGGAGCCGGCAGGACGTCCTCCTGTCACCGCAGAAAATTCTTGTTTTTATTTTTTAGTTTTCTTGTGGTCGCGGCTGTCTTCCCGACGCCACCAGTACCGCCGGTGTTTTTCTTTTCTTTTCTTGAAAAAATTTTTCCTTTTCCACGGGATATTTTTTCTTCATAGTGTCCCACGGTCTCTTAGGCCTTTTAGGCCTCTTCTTTTTCCTTCATGGAACCGCCAGGCACTTTCTCCAAGAAATGTTCACACTGTGGTGGTACAACTTTATTTTTAGACCCTCAAAGTCGGTGTCTAACCTGCTTGGGTCCTGACAACAGTTTGGTGAGAAGAGGTCTTCAACATCGAGATTCCCTCGATACACGGTTGCCCTTCAACTTCGGGGCACCGTCCCCTTCTTCTTCCACACAGGATCAGGTAACCCACAAACAGTCTGTTAAGACTAGCCAGTCCTTGAGTGGTAGTTCTCATGCACAGCATGAAGACGGCTCCGGCCTTGCCCTCGAGGGCCCACTGGCTTCAAAACTCCGGCAGGAGTCTTCGGTCTCCAAAGCAGATAAGGGGTTTCAGGTTGTTCCTGAGGTTCACCCCTCACAGAACATACCTCAGCTGTGCCCAGTGGTGGCATCCGCTTCGAGCGGTACCGGTATCCCGGCATCGGCACTGGTGTTGGATGAAACACTCCTCACCAGGGATCATCTGGTGTCCTCGGTGCCTTCGGGACCGATGGATACACTCCAGACTGACTTTCCTTATCGGTACCAGCACCGATACTACCACCGCCGTCGGTACCCTCCAGACGTGCATCGATAGACTCGCTTCCTTCGATGCCGAGTCTGGAATCGATCTCCAGTCTGGAGGACTGGGTTCCGACTCACTTTGGTACCGGCTCTCGGCGGTACCGAAGGCTCTGTTCCGATGATTCGGATCCACAACTCTCGGTTCCTTCGAGGCCGATTGAGTTGCCACTGGTTGACCTTCCTTCACCGGTGTCAGACACGGTACCGAAATCGGTACCGACAACCTCATTACCTTTACGGTCGGTGCCTTCCATGCTTCGCTTATCAGGTTCTCTGCCCTCGATGCCGAGTTTGGAATCGATCTCTAGTCTAGAAGACTCGGTACCAATAGGTTTTGGTACCGACATCGATCGATACTGGTGCTTCGGTACCGAGGATACTGGCCGGAGGGTTTCAGTCACCTCGGTACCAATTGAACTGTCACCGATGACTACTCCGATGTCTTTGTCTGGCTCGACTCTGACATCGGTACCGGTATTGACATCGGTACCGGTATCCACAGTAGCATCGTGGCCAACTCCTGCCATGCTTTTTTCAACAGGATCGCTCCATTCTATACAAAGCTTGGAGTCGATACCTGGCATGGACAATGTGGTAAGGACGGTTGCTGCTCCTGATACCCAGTACCAGCAACCATCCCTTAAGCATTCCACACTGCACTGTGCAGGATCTTCTCTTCCTATATATTTGGATACCTCTGTGGGTGCTCAGGCTAGTTCTTTAAATCTAACCTGTCCAAAAGAGATTCCTGTTGGGGATCCCTCTTTTCAGAGTTTCCTCCTGGATATAGCAAGATCCCTTGCCATTCCTATCCCAGGACATGATCCTGCACAAGGCTCTCTTTCTACCAAAGCAAAGGGGAACATAATGCTTCCTTTGCATCATTCCTTGCAGGATCTCCTTCTAGGAATGTGGGAAACACCTTTCAGGGTACCCCCACCTCCCAGGGCAACTGATCTGTTATATCAGGTGCCCCCCTCTCCAGGGTTTCAAAAGACTCAACTTCCTCATCATTCCATAGTAGTGGAATCAGCAATGAGGCGGGTAAAGAGTAAGAAAAAGCACTCTTCCTATCCGCCAGGTCGTGAGTCTAAAACACTAGATGACTTTGGACGTCAAACCTTCCAGACATCTATGCTTTCTGCAAGAATTCTCTCATATATTTTTTATATGAGTCTTTCTCTTGAGGAGGTCACAAAGCAATTGCATCTTTTGTCTCCTTTCCTTTCAAATTCCAGGAGTACAGACTATTCCTCACTGCTTAAGCATATCCAGAATATCTCTTGGTTTCTTTCTCGTGCTTCCCTAGACTCTTTTGAGTCTGTTAGCAGGACTTCTGCTATAGCTATAGGGGCACGACCTAGAGCCTGGCTCCAAGCTTCAGACTTGGACAAATGGGCACAACAAAGGCTGGGACATACTCCTTGCACTGGAGAAAATATTTTCAACAAGGAGTCTTTACGTCAGGTTACTCAGTTGTCCACTGATTTACCTGTTCCTAAGGGTTGTTTTACCCCTTCCTCTGTCCCAGTAGGTAGGAAATGTCCTACCAAACTTTCTTCCCACAGGAGAAGAAGGTTTTATTCATCATTTGCCCATCATACAGATGTTCCCCAACAGGGGAACCATCGTCCTGGTCTGAAAAATCCAACCTCTCACCAGGCTCAGCAAACCCAGCACCTGCAGGGTTTCTGATCATTCATCATCAGATGCTTGTAACTCTTGGGGTTAGAATCTACAGTTGCTTCTTCTCAATAGAGGCAATCCACCGTTTTATTCTAACCCCTACACATGGATCTTTTTCCAAAAGATATCCATTTTTTCTATATTTCTTTGAGCTGTCAGGATGTTCATGCCTATAAGTCACAGGTTTCTCCTCTTTTTCCTGCCAGGGAAAGAGGTCTAACCACTATCAAATGATAGTTCCTGTGCCAGCATGTATTTTTTTCCTTTCTACAGACTTCCAACTTCGTAAGTCTTCTTCAGCTCCATTCTCTTCACCCTCTTACCAAGTTTTTCCCCTGTAAGAGGGAATTACTTGCTGGGAGGCTTCTTCTTCAGCCTCTCTACTTTTCTCACTTTCTAGTGCGGAGTTTACCTCCTCTGCTCAATCTTACTTTGGGGCAGCTCATCAGACATGTCCAGAGTTTTCCTACTCCTGTTCTGTCCTTTCTGTTTTTGAACAGTAAGATTCTTTCTGCTGTCTTGCTAACAGCTGCCTATGCAGGAGCCTTAATGTTTGGACCACTGGTTCTTGTCCACAAACAACCAGATTGTCCTCCACTAACATTCTGTCTAGTCTTAGTAGTGGCTCCAAGTCAGTGCTTCATCTCTCTTGGAGATCATCTCACTACAAGCTTTCTAGATTATCTTCTATTCTGCCATCTTCTTTTTCCTGAGCTTGGCAGCATAGTTGGCAGAGATACTGGCTCTCTAACAGCCAGTTCTATCTCCTCATTCTCCTGCATCATGCTCTCTGCAATCTACAGAGAAGCTTTCCACTATGGGCCCTTGCTAGAGAGCATGTTTTTTTTTTCTCCAACAGCTATCCTAACTGGTTAGAAAAGGCTTTTCAGTCAGGTCTCCCATGACTAGAAGGTTCTCCCTTCTTTTACTCTCTCCTTTTTTGATATAAAGGACATAGGCCTTCTCTTACGTGAAAGCTCAAGGAGTTGCCAGTTCCCTGTCTTGGTCCATAGTATTCCCAATCGGGGATATGCTCGTCCTCATGGTAAGAACACATGATACCTTTGCCCTTAAGCAGGTCAACATGGTATCTCATCTCTAGGCGTCTTCTGTCTACTTACTATGCTAGAGTCCTGGAAGACTCGGGACTTGCTGGCTGCACTTTGACATTATCCTTTGTTTTTCACATAACAGTCCTGGTTATTTTTCACTAACTAGCATTCTTGCAGATCATGACCAGGAGGAATAGATTCTCTATATGTCTTCTCAAGTAGGTTCCACCTCCTTGTTATTAGATGAATCTTTCCTCTCCACATATCCTATGTGATCACTGTTCTGTAGGCATATCTCTGTCTGTTTAATTGCAGACACCCATATGTAGGCCTACATATCCATATTTATTTTTTGTGTGTATTTTATGCCCTGCCATATTTCACTATAGATATATTCTTATATGTCTATCTATCTATCTATCTATCTATCTATCTATACTTATCTGTTGAGATATTTTATTATAGATAGATATGTATTCACATACTTATCTATCTCACTGTCTATCCTCATATAGCTATATGATTCTGACAGAGGGGCTTTACCCATACCTTTGCTCTCTAGCAGGTTTGGGGTTCTACACACACAACCACTCCTGTGGTAGTCAACAATTTTTATACCATAACCTAATGGTTTAGGTACCTCTGAAGCTCTCCGTGCCCAATATCTCTCCTAGCTTACCCCAGTTAGGAGAGACATTGTGGATCTTCAGTTAATTACAGGCTTAACGCCTCAGGCATTTGTCCTCTCTTTTTGGGATACATGGAGTTCCCACACCCTTTCTCCCCACAAGGACTGTGCCTGTTTGTCTAAATCGGTTAGCCTTCTCTTTTTGCTCCTAAGAGTGACCCACTCTGCCTCCAAAAGAGCTAAGGTTTTTCTCATAAAGCTTCCGCCGAAGGCTCACCGTTTTTTGGACTACCCCAGTTTCCCTACTGGGGTTACCTGTTACCTTTCAAGATTCTGACCTCCACTGGTTTTCCTACAGGATTATTACCTCCACTTACAGTGAGGTCCTCTTCAAGGTTCCTCTACTAGGTTTCCCAGTAAATCCATGAACCTCCATACTTCTCTGAAATCCTGTCAGGGGAGGTCCTTATTGCAATAACCTTTGCAATATTATTGATGACCATCATCATCCACACATGGATTCCATCTCTGCAGTCCTATGCTAGGTTAGCTGTTCCACAGCTTCCTTCTTTCTTCAACTCCTACCCTCCATCCTCAGGATGCCTGGTGTTCTGGGAGATAGCATGTTCCAGCCTATGACATGCTGGGACTCCAGGCATCTCAGCTTGGGAGTCCCCATATGTGAAGACTCATTCCTGCTTGTTCCTGGAGATAGCACAGTTATTTACCTGTAACAGGTGATCTCTGGGAACAGCAGGAATAAGTCTTCACAACCCTCCCACCTCCCCAGGAGTTGTATCTCTATCTATCTTTCCTTTCCTCTCTCTCTCTCTTTGTCTCAGCTTTAAAACTTAACTGAGGAGAGGCAGTTGGGAAAGGCGGGAAGGCAGCACGCAGGCGTGCTGGGATGCTTCCAAAAGCTCTTGATTGGATGCTGGGAAGCGTTCCCGCGCAGACTCCGTCGGTACCGACGTACCCATATGTGAAGACTTATTCCTGCTGTTCCCAGAGATCACCTGTTACAGGTAAGTAACTGTGCTTTATTGCATTGGTATCTTGTATAAAGTACATTATGTGCTCTATGTACATGATTTCTTTGGAAAGTTAATTTAACAGGTTTTTTTATACCTCTCTGTCATTTCAGTCAAAGCGGTTTACATTATATCTTAAATCTGGTAATGTACATTAAACAGGGACATTGATAACTTGGATTTTTCTGAGGGTAGTGGAGGGTTAAGTGACTTGCCCAAGGCTGCAAGGAGTGCTAGTGGGACTCAAACCCTGCTCTCTTCATTCTGAGGGCAATGCTTTAACCATTAGGCTACTCCTCCACGCCATGAATTGCATATTGCTTTTTGTTTATTATGTGAACAGTTATGCATACATTCTAAATTGGTCTTTAACTGTTTTTTTTATCTTATTTCCTAATTCTTTGGGTTTTTGTCATAATGTTCTCTTTTCCTCAGCCCACTCCACAATTATTTTTGTTTTAGAGTGTTCTCAGAAACGTTTACTCTCTGGGTGGCATAAAAGAGTACCAGATGGACTGCACTAAACGCTAGCCAACAGCAGACAGTGTAACTAGTCCTTCAGGAAATTCTATATATGATGCATTTATTGTCACTTTTTCGAAGTCATTTAAATGTCTAATTCATTAAGATGATGCTTACATATAATGAGAAATAATGAACGAACAAACCTCTTCCAAAGACGGGGAAGCTGTAAAACTGGAGGGCATAACATGAAGCTGCGAGGTGGTAAATTGAAAGGCAATGTCAGGAAATACCTTTTCACTGAAATGGTGGTGGATGCTTGGAATGCCCTCCCGATGGAAGTGGGGGGGGGGGGGGAACACAGTGACGGAATTCAAAATGGCATGGAACAGACACAGTGGATCCCTTTACAGCAACAAAATAAAATCAAAAGAAACTGAACCATCTAATTTCTCAACAAATAGGGGTGTCCTACATGGAGCGGTGGGTTCACCCCTAAACAAAGACATGGGGAGGGGTGGCCTGCACAGAGTGGCAGGAGGGGGTGCACCTACTCCTGCCATCTTACTGGGCAGACTAGATGGACCATACTGGTCTTTATCTGCCATCATTTACTATGTTATTATGTTACATATACTGTTGTGTTATCTCCAGGAACAAGCAGGAATGAGTTTTCATATATGGGTACGTCGGTACCGACGGAGCCTGCGCGGGAACGCTCCCCAGCTTCCCAAAAAGGAAAGCTTTTGGGAGCATCCCACAGCGCCTGCGCGCTGCCTTCCCGCCTTTCCTAACCGCCTCTCCCCAGTTCTTCTTTTCCGCGGAGCCAGCAGGTCATGTTCCTGTCACTGCTGAAGAAGTTCTTTGTTTTATTTTATCTCTTTGGTCGCGCGTCTGCCTTCCCCGACGTCAGACCGGTACCGCCGGTCTTTCTTTCTTTTCTTCTAAAAAAAAAAAAAAAGAACATATTTTTCCTCACTTAGTGTGTTTTTCCTCTTTGGGCCTTAGGCCTCACGAAAAATTTTCCTCATGGAAAAACCAGCCTCCGGGTTTAAAAAATGCACTAAGTGCAGTGGTACTATTTCTGTTACCGACACCCATGAATGGTGTCTCAAATGTTTGGGTCCTGACCACTCCATTTTGGATTGTTCGTCCTGCTCCTTGATGTCTAAACGAGGTTTACAGAACCGAGCAGCCAAGCTCCATGTGCTGTTTCCCTCTGATGCAGCTTCAGTGGCATCGACGTCTTCCAGGGCTTCTTCTTCCTCCCATGGATCTCAGGTAACCAAACATAAATCCAGCCGGTCCTCGAAGGGTAGATCTCCTTCCAAGCATCGAGATGCCTCCGGGCTTGCCCTCAAGGATCCTGCACCGGCAAAACTACCCCGGCGGGAAGCTCCGGCTTCCAAAGCTCCACCTATGGGGTTACAGGTTGACATCGATGGCACGGCCTCGACCGATCACCTGTTAGAATGCTCTGGGGTACCGGCATAACCTTCTGGTACCAAATTCCAGGCATTCATGGCGTCGATGGATCAGAATGTTCTATCCATGCAGCAGGCTATCACGGCCTTCATTCAAGCTGCGACGCCGCTGATACCACAACAAACTCCGTTGTCTGTATCGGCCCAGGTACCGGCACCAATGCCAGTACCGGTACCGACTGCATCGACAAATGCCATGGTGTCGTCTGCAGCGGTTCCCTGCCTAGGGATGCGCATCGTTACCGAACCGGTACCGATAACGCCCGATGTCGATACAGCTCGGTACGCGTAATGAACTTTGAAAGAGCACCCTGACAGTCGATACTTTGATTCCTCCGAAGATTCTGATGCATCGGAGGCTTCTGCTGAAGTATCCTGAAGAGCCGCCTTCTCCAAAAAAAGAATGTCTCCTCCAGAAGACTTGTCCTTTCAAGACTTCATAAGAGAAGTGGCTGAAGGGCTCTCTATTTCAGTATCCTCTGAATTAGAGCCTAGAGCTAAAAAATTGGATATTTTAGGTTATTCTAAGGCTCCTAAGGAGACAGTCACCTTGCCAATTCATGAGATTCTTTATGATCACATGATTGACTTATGGGAGACTCCTCTCACTATCTCTCCTTATTCTCGTACTCCAGGAAGAGAATGCAGGACCTTGGATGCTTTTGGTAGGAAAATCTTCCAAGCCAGTATGCTCATTGCCAGAATCAACTCCTATAGTCTTTATATGGGTATGTTTCTGAAAGAAGTTGCAGATAAGCTGCACACTTTCCTCCCTTTTCTTCCAGAGGATAAAAGGGAAGAATTTCTTATTTGGCTTAAGCATACTCAAGATATTTCAAAGTTTTCCAACCGTGCAGCTTTTGACTCCTTTGAGGGTGCCAGCAGAGCTTCGGCCATTGCCATAGCTGCTCGCAGAATTGCTTGGCTCCAGGCTTCTGATCTAGAATCTTGGGTCCAGGATGGCTTGGGAAATCTTCCCTGTACAGGTGAAAACCTGTTTGGCAAAGATTGGCAAATAAAAGCCACTCAAATGGATGCAGAAAATTCTGCTTTGGATAGACTTTCAAAGTCAACCTCCATTCCTGCCAAGAAAAAACCTTTCAAGAAGTCTTTTTTCAAGAAAGGCAGATTCCATCCTGCTTCTGGCCCACAATCATCTACAGGTCGTTTTGCTGCTAAGCGTCAGCAACCTAAACAGGCCAGGCCTAAGCCTACAGGGGCTGCTGCAACTCAGCAGACCCAACCTCCTCAGGGCTTTTGACTTGATGCTAGAGAACTTAGCCTTTCTGGCTCTGAAACAGCCAGAGCCTCTCACCATTCCAGGAAGGTTAGCTCATTTTGCTCCCAGATGGGAGCAAATTACAGCAGAGCAGTGGACCCTCTCCATCATAAGAGAGGGCTACAAACTTCATTTCTCAAACCTTCCTCCTCACACCATGGTGAGACATTTCAATTCTCCAACATCTCTCCTCGACCTTCTAGGTCAGGAGGTGGCTACCCTTCTTGCCCAAGGGGCAATAGAAGAAGTACCTCTTCTTCAACAGGGGTCAGGGTTTTACTCCCCCTTCTTTCTGATCCCAAAGAAAACAGGGGGCTACAGACCCATATTAGATCTCAGAGAATTGAACAAATTTCTATGCAAGGAGAAATTCAAGATGCTTTCTCTGGGCACTCTCCTTCCATACCTTCAGAGTCAGGATTGGCTTTGTTCTCTAGATCTCAAGGATGCGTACACACATGTCCTCATCCATCCATCTCACAGAAGGTTCCTCCGTTTTCTCTTCCAAGGAAAGCATTACCAATAGAGGGTGCTTCCTTTCGGTCTGGCCTCTGCTCCAAGAGTGTTCACCAAATGCATGGCAGTAGTAGCTGCATTTCTACGCACTCTGGGAATATTTGTATTCCCATACCTGGACGACTGGCTCATCCGAGCTCCATCTCAGTCAGAGACCCAGACTTCCCTGGACTGCACAAGGCGCATTCTGCAGTATCTGGGACTTTGGGAGGGGAGAGGGGTAAAAGGGGCAGGGATTAAGAGAAGTAAATGGAGGTGGAGATCCACATGACCTAAATAACAATCACTAGTAGGTAGGAAATTAGAAATACTTACACCAATAGAATAATAGGGGAGGAATTTGTAGAAGAAATGAATGTAATAAATATGGAACTGTTCATATCACATTTGCAGATGACACAAAACTATTTAAAGTTGTTAAAACCCATGAGGATTGTGGAAAATTGCAAGAGGATCTTGATAAATTGGAAGACTGGGCATCCAAATGGCAGATTAAATTTAATGTGGACAAGTGCAAAGTTATGCACCTAGGAAAGAACAAGCCAAACTATGGTTACACGATGCAAGGTTCCACATTAGGAACTACCACCCAGGAAAAAGATTTAGGTGTCATCGTGGATAACATGTTAAAGCCCTCGGCCCAGTGTGCAGCGGTGGCCAAGAGAGCAAATAGAATGCTAGGTATCATAAGGAAAGGAATGGAAATAAAACAAAGGATATTATTCAATTGAAAGCAAATTCTGCTACGAGGGAACATGGGATGAGGGTGAAGGGAGATAGATTCAGGAGTGATATGCGGAAATATTTCTTTACGGAAGGAGTAGTGGATCCATGGAATAGTCTCCCAGTGGAGGTGGTAGAGATGAGGACAGTAACTGAATTCAAAAAAGCATGGAACCAACACACAGGATCTCTAAATTTAAAAAGTGGACTGTTATAGTTGTTGATATAGAAGGACAGACTAGATAGGCCATGTGATCTTTTTCTGTCATCATGTTTCTATGTTTCTATATGTGTTTTATTTAAAGATTATGGCCAGCATTAAAAAAAAATACCAACTGCAGAGTTTAAATAACCTGATTATTATCATTTGTATAGCACTGCAAGCAATATATAATGCTTTAGAGATATATACAATACTACCTTGAAGCTTACAATCTTCACCCCTACTCAGTCCCTAGAGTTCATAGGGGCCTGGCTAGATACTACCACTGCAAGGGCCTATCTTCTTCAGGCCCGTTGCCTACGCCTAGTGCAGTTAGCCTCCCAGATTCAGTCAAAGAGCCATTTAACTGCCCGGGAGGTGCTACAACTGCTAGGCCACATGGCATCTACAGTGCATGTGGTCCCCTATGCTCGCCTTCACATGAGAACAGCTCAATGGACTTTGTCCACCCAGTGGACTCAAGCATCAGGGGCTCTGTCAGACAAAATAGCAACCTCCAGGTGCCTCTTTTGGTCTCTCCAGTGGTGGAAGTCCACCCAAAATCTGTTGCTGGGGTCCCCCTTCCAACAGTTATTGCCCCAGGCAACCCTCTCAGCAGATGCCTCCCAAACAGGTTGGGGAGCTCATCTTCAAGACCTCTCCACTCAGGGCACTTGGTCTCCACAGGAGACCTCTCTACATATCAACCACTTGGAGCTCCGAGCAGTTTTTCTAGCTCTCAAGGTCTTCCATACCCTGCTCAGCTACAAGACAGTCCTCATTTATACGGACAATCAGGTAGCCATGTTTTACATAAACAAGCAAGGAGGAACTGGCTCTCTGTCGCTTTGCAACGAAGCTTTAAGATTGTGGGCCTTCGCCAGAGAGCATCAAATCCATCTCCTGGCCGTATACCTTCCAGGAATCCAAAACTCTTGGGCAGACAGACTCAGTCGAGTTCTGCTTCCACACGAATGGTCCCTGCACATGGACCAGGTACTCAGAATCTTTCAAGAGTGGGGAACCCCGGACATAGACCTCTTTGCAAGTCCGTGGAATGCCAAACTTCCCCGGTTCTGTTCCAGAATTCCGTGTCAGGGAGTTCAGGCCAAGGATGCCTTCCTCCTTCACTGGGGTCAAGACTTCCTGTATGCCTTTCCACCCATTCCATTAATTCCCAAGACTCTGTTCAAGCTCCAGAGGGATCAAGGATCTATGATCCTCATAGCCCCACGTTGGCCACGCCAAGTGTGGTACCCTCTACTTCTGCATCTCTCTTAAGCTCCCTCCCTAGACTTGGGAGCTGCTCCAGACTTTCTGTCCCAGGAGGAGGGGACTTTGTGGCACCCAAACCCCAGGTTCCTTCACCTCAGAGCTTGGTTGCTGAAGGCCTAGACCTTCAAGGTTGGAATCTTTCCCAGCAGGTGAAGGATATCCTCCATGCTTCCAGAAAACCTTCTACTAGACGTTCCTATGCTTTTAAATGGAAAAGGTTTTCCATTTGGTGTACTGAGAAGGGTCTTGACCCTCTAGCACTACCTTTGAATTCTCTATTGGAATATCTCCTGCATCTCTCCAATGCAGGCCTTAAGACGAATTCAGTAAGGGTCCATTTGAGTGCTATTGCAGCATCCCTTAAGCCTATCAATGGACAGCCTATTTCCTCTCATCCTCTTATTGCAAGATTCATGAGAGGCCTAACTTTAACTAAACCTCCCATTAGGCCTCCTCCGGTGGCATGGGACTTAAATCTGGTTCTCCAGGACCAAGCAGGAAGTCAGTCCTCACATATGGGTGACGTCGGCGCCGACGGAGCCCTCGCGGAGCAATTTTCCCCAGCTTTAAAAGAAAGCCTTTGGGAATTGCAGCGCGCATGCGCGGTCTCCTTCCCGCCCAAGGGTGCCATCTTAGCCAGTCTTCTTTTTTCCGCGGAGCCCTACAGACGTACCCGTCGTGTCCCCGCTGAAAAAGTTAATTTTAGTGATTTATTTCTATTTCTTTCTTCGGTTCGACGCCGGTCTTTTTCCTGCCCGGACTCGCGACGCCGTTGCGAGTCCTTCTGTTATTTTTCGGTTTTTCTGATTTTTGGTCAGTTTCGTTTTTCGGTTTTTCGCTGGCAGCCCGGTCCTTTGACCTTGCAGGGGCCCTTTTTCCCCCGATGTCTGCCAGTGGTTTCAAGCGGTGTGTTCAGTGTGACAGAAATATGTCACTCACTGACACACATGATAATTGCCTCCGCTGCCTCGGCCCGGATCACGAAGAACTGATCTGTGGGGCCTGCAGCAAAATGTCCTCCAAAGCGTTAAGGAGTCGGCGGCACCAGCGGGAACGAATCTTCGCTGACCCCGACCGTACCCGGACCTCGTCGGAGGCCTCGGCGTCCAGAGGTTCCAGCTCTGACCATCGCCGAAGTTCCTCCGACAGGGGTTCTCCCTCCGGGGACCATCGACGGAAGGTAAAACCCGCGAGGGCGGCGTCGGTGGACGCTCCTGGCTCCGCGAGGGCCAGGTCGCATAGCCCCGATAGCCGTCCCGGGTCTTTGGAGAAGGAGCACCTCCCGAAGCGACCTCGTCTGGAGTCGGAGTTGCCTGCTCGGGTAAGTCCTGTAGTCCTCCTGGACTCGCCTCCGAGGGGTCCGACGTCGGGCCCGACGCCATCGGGGCCCGAGTCGGGGGCTGCTGGGTCACCTGAGGTCGGACTCAGGTTGACGGCCTTGGAGAGCAGACTATCTGCCTTCATGGACCAGCAGCGGGCACTGATCGCTAGCCTCGCTGGCGCCGCTGCCCCGACCGCCGGGACGTCGACGTCTAAGTCGACCCCGGAGACCGAGCCGATCCTCGAGTCCATGCGAACTCGAGTCGATCCTCGGTCGAGGTCACCCTCGGCCTCCCGTTCGGGACCGAGGTCGTCGACGCCGACTCCCTCGGTGTCGGGGCAGCCGACGCCTCCGCCTGCCCGAGCCGACCCCACCGATTCCTCCTCGGAGTCGGCCTGGGAGTCTGAAGAGGAAGAGTCACCTGATTCGTTCCGGACTCGGTGTGTCCCCTTGGACTCACCTGAGTCCGAACCTCGGAAACAGTCCCCTCCGGAGGATGCCCGGTTCTCGGACTTCGTCAGGGATATGGCCAAGGCTTTGGCCTTCCCGGCGGATCCCGAGGAGGAGCCTCGAGCCGAAGAGCTTGACTCCCTTCAGTATGACTCTCCCGCCAGGGAACACTTTACTGTACCGGTTCCTCCCATGCTGGAACGACTACTCTTCCGCATGTGGGAGAGTCCGGCATCGTCGCCGGTATTAAGCAAGCGGGTCGATTCCATCTATCGAGTCCGCAAGAGTCCTGGCTTCCAAAAAGCACAGCTACCGCACCATTCCATGGTAGTGGAATCGGCCATGCATAGGCTTAAGAGCCAGAAGATGCACTCCTCGGTGCCTCCTGGCAGGGAGGCCCGTAACCTGGATGGCCTCGGTAAGAAGTGTTTCCAGGGCTCTATGCTTGCTTGTCGGGTCCAGACCTACCAGCTCTACATGGGCATGTATCTCAGAGACCTGGCTAAAGAGGTAGCCGGATTCTCCGCTGGGCTGTCCGAGGAACCTTTGCGGAGGTTCCTGGCCTTGACAACTGGTATTCGGGAATGCTCCAAATTCATGTCCCGAGCAGCCTATGATGGCTTTGAAGCATCGGCTCGTGTGGCCGCAGCCGGCATCGGTGCCCGCCGACAGGCTTGGCTTCAGTCGTCTGACCTTGAACCCTGGGTGCAGGACAAGTTGGTCGATGTCCCCTGCCGAGGTGAGAACCTCTTTGGCAAGCCCATGGCTGAAAAGGCTGCACAAATCGAGACGGAGACTCTCACCAGAACTAGGCTTTCTAGGAAGACCTCCGCCCCTTCCCAGAAAAAGAAGGGCTCGGGAAAGAAGTCCTTTTACCCGAGAAAGGCGGCTGCCTATAAACACTACCCTCAATATCAGGCCTCCGCAGCTCCCCAACAGGGTCAGCAGGCCAAGGGACGGGGTAACGGGTCCCGTAGGCAGCAAGCCCCCAAGCCTGCACCACCGGCCCCTGATCAGCAGGGTGGGGGTTTTTGACTTCATCAGCATAGCCTCTCCCCCTCAGCTGGTTCCTCCCAGCACCGGAGGCCGGCTGGTTCACTTCGCCCACAGGTGGTCCAACATCACTTCAGATGCCTGGGTGCTTCAAGTCGTAAGAGAAGGCTATCTTCTCCACTTCCACCAGGTCCCTCCCTCCTATTTCCCGGGAGAACCTCCACAACTCCCTCTGCACAGAGACTTACTCCTTCAGGAGTTAGCAAGTCTTCTTCAGGAACAGGCTGTGGAACCGGTGCCCCACCACCTGAGAGGTCAAGGCTTTTATTCCAGGTATTTCCTGATACCAAAAAGGACAGGAGGCCTCAGACCCATCCTGGACTTGCGCAACCTCAACAAGTTCCTCGTGAGGGAGAAGTTCAAGATGCTTACCCTTGGAATCCTTCTGCCCTACCTCCAGCAGGGAGATTGGCTATGCTCCTTGGATCTAAAAGATGCCTACACGCACATCCTCATCCACCCAAGCCACCGCCAATACCTAAGGTTTGTGGTGGCAGGAAATCATTACCAGTACAGAGTACTACCCTTTGGCCTATCCTCCGCACCGCGAGTCTTCATAAAATGTCTCGCGGTGGTGGCGGCTTATCTCCAGCTTCACAGCCTCTATGTCTTTCCGTACCTAGACGACTGGCTCATCAGAGCATCGTCCTCGCCGGAAGTCACCAATGCCACACACCGCACTGTGACTCTTGTGCAGTACTTGGGCTTCGTCATAAACTTCGCAAAGTCCACTTTGCTCCCCTCACAGGATCTCGAATTCATCGGCGCAAGACTGCACACTCCTCAGGCACGAGCTTTCCTGCCTCTCGACAGGGCTCAACGGCTCATGGACCTAGCCGGCCGTTTTCGCAGCCAGTCCCTGGTCTCAGCCAGGCACTTCCTGAGACTACTCGGCCATATGGCTTCCACCGTCCACGTGACCCCCAATGCCCGCCTGAATATGCGGCCTGCTCAATGGTGCCTTCGCAAGCAGTGGCAACAAGCCACGGGCGGCCTAGCCGACTTAGTGCGCGTCTCCGGACCGCTGGCCTCTTCTCTACAGTGGTGGCTTCATCGGCCGAACCTGGTGCTCGGAATGCCTTTTCAGTCACCTCAGCCGTCTCAAGTGCTGACGACCGATGCTTCTCTCCTAGGATGGGGAGCGCATTGCCAAGGGGCATGTACTCAAGGTCTCTGGACCACGTGGGAGTCTGCTCAGCAGATCAACTTCCTGGAGCTCAGAGCAATCCGTCTGGCTCTCAAGGCTTTCTCCCACCTGACTTCTCACCAGTCCGTCCTTGTCCAGACAGACAATCAGGTTGCCATGTTCTATGTGAACAAACAGGGAGGCACGGGCTCCTTCCTTCTCTGTCGAGAAGCACAGAAGCTCTGCTCTTGGGCCGTCAGCCACGGCATTCTTCTCAAGGCAGTTTATCTCCCAGGCCAAGAAAATTGCCTGGCCGACAAACTCAGCAGGATCCTCCAGCCGCACGAGTGGCGCCTGGATCCCTTGGTAGTTCAGAAACTTTTCCTGAAGTGGGGCCTCCCCACGATGGATCTCTTTGCCAGTCCTCTCAACCGGCAACTTCCTCGCTTCTGCTCTCGTCAGCCGCATCCACTTTGAGTAGCGGCGGATGCTTTTCTGCTCTCATGGTCGAAGAGCCTTCTGTATGCCTTTCCTCCCATCCCGCTAGTCTCTCGAACTCTTTTCAAGGTTCTCCGAGACAAAGCTTCCATGATCCTGATAGCTCCTCGCTGGCCCAGACAGCCGTGGTTTCCACTCCTGCTGCAATTAGCGGTAGCGGATCCGTTCCCTCTGGGGTTTCAACCGGATCTCCTAACACAGGATCAGGGGTCCCTGCTACACCCCAACCTCAGATCTCTACATCTGATGGCCTGGCTGCTGAAAGGGTAGTCCTTGCTCCCCTTCTACTGCCGGCAGAGGTGGAAGAGGTCGTCCTAACTTCTCGGCGACCTTCTACCCGCAAATGCTACGCCCTTAAATGGCGTCGCTTTTCCACTTGGTGTACCCAGCAGTCTCAGGATCCCTTCTCCTGCTCGGTGTCGGTGATCTTGCAGTACTTGCTCTACCTCTCTAATCTGGGACTTAAGTCCAACTCCGTCAAAGTTCACCTCAGTGCTCTTTCAGCACATCATGTGCCGGTGGACGGCAGACCTCTTTCCAGCGACCCTCTCGTAGCGAGGTTTCTCCGAGGTCTCCTTCTACTTAAACCACCTCTGCGCCCGCCAGCACCTGACTGGGATCTGAATGTGGTGTTACAGCGGATCACCTGTCCGCCTTTTGAACCTATGGCTACCTGTTCTCTCCGTTTTCTTTCTTGGAAAACTTTATTCCTGATAGCCCTCACTTCCGCTAGACGCGTCAGTGAATTGCAGGCCCTCATGTCTGATCCCCCTTACACTCGGTTCTACAAAAATAGGGTAGTCCTACGGACTCACCCAAAGTTTCTTCCAAAAGTGGTCTCCCCTTTTCACATCAATCAGGAGGTGGTACTTCCGACCTTCTTTCCCAGGCCACACTCCAGCCGAGCTGAAATGGTCCTGCATACCCTGGACTGTAGAAGGGCATTGAACTTCTACCTTGACCGTACGCGGGAGCACCGTAAAGCTGCTCAGCTTTTTGTATCTTTTGACCCCAATAAATTGGGGCTCCCGGTCTCCAAGCATACTCTGTCCATCTGGGTTGCTGACTGCATCGCTTGGGTTTATGGGGCAGCCGGACTCTCGTTAGAAAGTCGAGTCACGGCTCATTGTGTTCGGGCGAAGGCTACGTCAGCGGCTTACCTCCGCTCTGTTCCGCTGGCAGACATCTGCCGGGCCGCTACTTGGTCTTCGAGCCAGACTTTTGCGGTCCATTACTGCCTCGAGAGGGAGTCCCGCAGGGACAGTGCTTTCGGACAGGCAGTCCTCCGAAATCTCTTCGAGGTTTGAGCAACTCCTACCCTCCATCCCGGATGGGGGCTACCGGTGGGTAATAATTCAGTGAAGATTCCTTCCTTCTGTGCCGCTGAGCTAGAGGGAGCTCATTTTTGTGCTTAGGGTCTCCGGTAGCCTTAAGCTTGGGAGTCCCATATGTGAGGACTGACTTCCTGCTTGGTCCTGGAGAAAGCGTAGTTACTCACCTGTAACAGGTGTTCTCCAGGAGCAGCAGGAATCAGTCCTCACAACCCTCCCTCCTCCCCTTGGAGTTGCAATCATCTGCTTAAGTTTTTTTGCAAATTTTTATGCTGTCTTTTAGCTATGTCTTCTGACTGGCTAAGATGGCACCCTTGGGCGGGAAGGAGACCGCGCATGCGCGCTGCAATTCCCAAAGGCTTTCTTTGAAAGCTGGGGAAAATTGCTCCGCGAGGGCTCCGTCGGCGCCGACGTCACCCATATGTGAGGACTGATTCCTGCTGCTCCTGGAGAACACCTGTTACAGGTGAGTAACTACGCTTTCTTGGTCAGCTTATGAAGCCACCTTTTGAACCCTTAGCCACCACCTCCTTGAAATGTCTTTCCTGGAAGGTTATTTTCCTCATTGCAGTCACCTCAGCTCGCCGCATCACTGAACTGCAGGCCTTAGTGGCTAATCCACCTTATACAAGGTTCCATCATGATAAGGTAGTCCTTAGGACCAATCCACACTTTATGCCTAAAGTGGTCTCACCTTTTCATCTTAATCAAGAGGTGTATTTATCTGTCTTTTTTCCAGGTCCTCATGCATCAAGTGCAGAGAGGAATCTTCATACCCTGGATTGTAAGAGAGCTCTTGCCTTTTACTTACAAAGGACACAGCAACATAGAAAGTCTTCTCAACTCTTTGTTGCCTTTGATCCCTCTCATTTGGGACTTCCAGTCTCTAAGAGGACACTGTCCAATTGGATTGCTCAGTGTATTTCTTTCGACTACCAGAGTAAGAACCTTTCTCTGGAGGGCCATGTCACAGCTCATAATGTGAGGGCCATGGCCACCTCTATAGCTCATCTAAATTCTGTGTCCATCGACCAGATCTGTCGAGCGGCCACTTGGGCCTCGGTTCATACCTTCATAGCCCATTACTGTTTGGACAAGGACTCCCGCCGGGATGCCTTGTTTGGTCAGGCTGTTCTCAAACACCTGTTCCATTCTTAATTAACTCCTGCCCTCCTTCCCTGGATGGATGCCTGAGATCCATAAGAGGAGGTAGAGCCCTTCTCAGGGTCTCATAACCTTGGGGATCTCCCAGGCATCTCTAGCTAGGGAGTCCCCATATGTGAAGACTCATTCCTGCTTGTTCCTGGAGATAGCACAGTTACTCACCTGTAACAGGTGATCTCTGGGAACAGCAGGAATAAGTCTTCACAACCAACCCACCTCCCCTAGGAGTTGTATCTCTCTATCTATCTTTCCTTTCCTCTCTCTCTTTGTCTCAGCTTTAAAACTCGAACTGGGGAGAGGCGGTTAGGGAAGGCGGGAAGGCAGCGCGCAGGCGCTGTGGGATGCTCCCAAAAGCTTTCCTTTTTGGGAAGCTGGGGAGCGTTCCCGCGCAGGCTCAGTCGGTTCCGACATACCCATATGTGAAGACTTATTCCTGCTGTTCCCAGAGATCACCTGTTACAGGTAAGTAACTGTGCTTTCTAAGTATTCATTACAAAATCACTTAAATCATTTTTCCATTCCTTCTCATCATTTTGCTATGTCAATTCATCTATTGAGTTAGCCGGGCGTTCAGTACAATCAGCCAGGTGACACATCCATTCAAAAAATCCTGGGAAGAACATCATTTATACTATATATGCATTATATGAATCCCTTTTCTTGTTATGACAAAGCCTACTGTAACAGAACCCTTTTTAAATGAGATTTTGAATGGTGGGAATAGCTAATTGCTGATATTTCCTAAGAAATTAAATATGAATAAAAATGTTTAAAAAAGGATTGCCATGCACTGATTTTAACTGATAGCTTGAATTATCTATTTTGTTTATTACACTGCTGCTTTAAGAACTATGCACTTATATTAAGATAATTATAGTTAAAGCTGTCCTCCAGTTACTTAGCTGGCTTGCAAGCTGGTACTTTTGATCTGTTAAAAAAACATACTAAAATATATTTGTAATGGCTTGTTTTAATTTCTGAGATGTATGCAATAATTGATAATTTAAAATAACATTGACAATTCTCAAATGTTCTGTGAATCTGAAAGCAAAATATTGTTGTTAAGGTATATATTTCAATTTTTTTAGCGGTTCTGAAAGAGACATTCTGAATGTAGATAGTGTTGGGTTTTCTTAATCTGCGCTAGTAATGCTGCTTTTCTATATTCAGTCATATTCTATTGTGGTAATTTTCTGATATCCACAAATGAAACATTTTCAGTTGTTGCTTACTATTCACTGGAATTTGAACTACAATGCGCAAAGATAAATACTAAAATTATATCAATTAACATAGAAACATAGAAAAATGATGACAGAAAAAGACCACATGGCCTATCTAGTCTGCCCTTCCATATCAACCACTACAACAGTCCCCTTTTTTCCTTTAGAGACCCTCTGTGTTTATCCAATGCTTCTTTGAATTCAGATATTGTCCTCATCTCTACCACCTCTACTGGGAGACTATTCCATGGATCCACCACTCTTTCCATAAAGAAATATTTCCGCATATAACTCCTGAATCTATCCCCTTTCACCCTCATCCTATGTCCCTTTGTAGCAGAGCTTTCTTTCAATCAAAAGAGGCTCCTGTGCATTTATGCTGTGAAGTTATTTAAACGTCTCAGTCGTATCATCTCTATCCCACCTTTCCTCTAAGGCAGGGGTTCTCAACCCTGTCCTCGGGACCCACCTAGCCAGTTGGGTTTTCAGGATAACCACAATGAATATGCATGGGAGAGATTTGCATATAATGGAGGCAGTGTATGCAAATCTATCTCATACATATTCATTGTGGTTATCCTGAAAGTCCGACTGGCTAGATGGGTCCCGAGGACAGGGTTGAGAACCCCTGCTCTAATGTGTACATATTAAGATCCTTGTCCTCATATGCTTTATAATGAAGACTACTAACCATTTTAGTAGTCACCTTCTATACCGACTCTAGCCTGTTTATATTCTTTTGAAGGTGCGGTCTCCAGAATTGCACATGGTACTCCAAATGAGATCGCACCAAAGACTTACACAGAAGTACTATCACCTCCTTTCTTCTGCTGGCCATTCCTCTCCCTATGCACCCAAGCATCCTTCTAGCTTTTGCTGTAGCCTTTTCTACTTGTTTGGCTACTTTAAGATCATCAGACACAATCACACTTAGGTCGTGCTCTTCTTTAGTGGACAAAAGTACTTCACCCCCTATACTATATTGCTCCCTTGGATTGCTGCAGTCCAAATGCATGACCTTGCTTTTTTTAGCATTAAATCCCAGCTGCCAAATTCTATACCATTCTTCAAGCTTAGCTAGATCCCTCCTCATGTTATCTATACCTTCCTGGGTGTCTACTCTATTGCAGATTTTGGTATCATCCGCAAAGAGGCAAACCTTACCCGACAGCCCTTCCGCTATATCACTAACAAAGATGTTAAAAAGAATCAGACGAAGGACAGATCCCCGGGGCAGACCACTGGTAACCTCCTTCTCCTTAAAGTGAGCTCCATTTACCTGTACCCTTTGTCACCTCCCACTCAACCAATTTCGAACCCAAGCAGTAACTTTAAGGTCCATCCCTAGGGTGCTCAGTTTGTTTATGTCACCTGTGAGGAACAGTGTCAAAGGCTTTACTGAAATCTAAATACACTACATCTAGGGCTTTCCCTCGGTCCAACTCTCTAGTCACCCAGTCAAAGAAATCAATCAGATTTGTCTGATAAGACCTGTCCCTGGTGAATCCATGCTGCCTCGGATCCTGTAATCTGCTGGACTCCAGAAACCTCACTATTTTCTCTTTCAGCAGCGTTTCCAATAATTTACTCACCACTGAAGTTAAATTAACCGGCCTGTAGTTTTCAACCACATCCTTACTTCCGCTTTTGTGCAAAGGGACCACATGTGTCTTTTTCTAGTCCTTTGGCACCACTCCCGCCTCCAATGAAGCATTGAAAAGGTCAATCAGTGGAGCTACTAGAACGTCCCCAAGTTCCCTCAGTATTCTAGGGTATATCCCATCCAGTCCCATCGCTTTGTCTACTTTACTTTTAGCTAGTTTCTCACAAACACAGTTTTCTGAAAATTGTTCAAGATGCCCCTCGCTTCTGTTCCTGTTTGTGGGTGTTTTCTGAGGTCCTTTTTCTGGTTCTGCATCTGTGAACACAGAACAAAAATATTTGTTAAGCAATTCTGCTTTATCCTCATCAACTTTTGCTTATTCCTCCCCTTCACCCTTGAGTCTGACAGTACCACTTCTGCACTTCCTCTTCTCACTAACATATTTGAAAAATGTCTTATCCTTCCCATTTTATTACATTGGCTATTTCCTCCTCTTTTTCAATCTTTGCTTTCCTGACTACTTTTCTATCCTCTCTAAATTTTTTCCAAATATAGATACCTGTCTTCCTCTCTCTGTGATCTCTTGTATTTCATGAAGGCCGACTTCTTTTTTTTTCATCTTTTCATCTACTTCTTTCGAAAACCATAACGGTCTCATTTTCCTTTTACCTTTATTTACCATTTTAACAAAAAGTTTGGTTGCCCTTAAAATATCCCCTTTCAGTTTTGCTCACTGTTTTTCTACATCCCGCAGCTGTTCCCTTCCCGCTAATGACTCCCTGAGGTATTGGCCCATCTTGGCAAAGTTAGTTTTCGTAAAGTCTAAGACCCTCACTTTTGAATGGATTTTAACAGCCCTAGTCCTAATACTGAATCAGACCATCTGGTGATCACTGGATGCCAAATGATCTCTCACTATAACATCAAAAACACTTTCACCATTGGTAAGCACCAAGTTGCATCTTAACAATTCTGTCAAAAGAGATTTAAAAATGAAATTCTAGTAACAGTTATAGATAATGAAAACTTGGTGCTCTGTGTTTTCAGACAGCAGTGAATGCCTTGTGGATGACTGCAGTATAATTGCTGGAGGAAACCTCACTGGATGGCATCCTGATTCTGCTGCTGTTCTGTGGAGGAGAATCTTAGGAATTCTTGGTGATATCAACAACATACAGTCTGCTAAAATACATGCAAGAGTTACTGGCTACCTCTATGAACTGTGGTACAAACTAGCAAAGGTATTTTTTTTTAATTTCTTGCCCCATTTCCTGTTGTATTCTGTTCTGTTTTTTGGATACAGGATAACAAAAAATTTAAAAAGTATGGTATCCAGCAAAATATTTTAGTTCCTAGTCTGTCGATTTAATGTTCTTTCTCCCCCATGCCCCACCCACTCAAAATGTAGTTTTCTCTTGCCGCTCTTCCAGTTCCCCGCCTGCCAGCGCACAACCCTTTCACCCCCTTCCGCCATTCATTTCCCCTTCCCTTTTTGAAAGACCTTTATTCAAGCTTTCTCCTTGTGTTTCAATATGCTGCTGCTGCTGCCTTCTCACCCCTTTAGACCTTTCTCCTGCTGCTTCTGCTTAGCTCCTTTTGCAGTTCCTCCAGCCAGCAATAGGAGCAACTTTCCGTTGAATCAGCTGGTGAGGTAGGCAAACTTCCCAGCAGCTTAGGATGAGTGAATAAGATCTATAGTATTCCATATCGTGCTGGTAGACCAGTCCAGACAAGTGGGTTGTGTTCCCCTACCAGCTGATTGGTGGTGACAAAGAACCAATAAAAAGCCCAGGTTTCAATAACCACTCCCATTTCTCTATCCGTCTCAGCCAGCAGAGGTCCCCAGTATTTCTTTGTCTCCAGCAGATGGCGATTAGATTTTCTACATTCTGAAGAAAATCTGAATAATTGAGAGGAAAAGATTGATTTAAATGCTCGTGAATGACCACCTTGAGTGTGACACACTCACTTGAGCTAAACGTGGGAGGCTTCACTAGACTGAAGTTATTTTGGTAGCCATTCGAGGAAAAATTGGTTCCTTATCGTTCCTCCAGTTTAGTCCTCCACCTATGGGTAGTGCACCTCTTCCTGCAGCTTGGAGACTGGACCAATCAAGATCTTGACATCACTGGATGTAGCATGCTGGAAATCCTCCTCAGCCCCAGTGTGTCCAGTCTTCAAGCAGCAGGAGGACTTGGTGAGCCTAAGTGCTGGGCTCACTAGAGAAACTGATAAGGAGCAGGCTAGTTAGTTTGAATTCTTTCACTTTTCTTGATTTGGTCTTTTTTAGCTTAGGTTAACTTAAATTAATTTATTTTAACTTCTTTTGAGTTGTTTTACGTTAGTTCAAATTCCTTCAAATTCTGGTGCTGCTGTTTCTTTAAAAAAAAAAAAAAAAAAAGAGGGTCACGTCCCTACCAAGCCTCATGAGTTAAAAGTTGGCTATTTTTGTTTCAGGATCTCTGCCCCTTGACGGCTCGGCAGAGCTACGTAAACGGCATACAGTCAGCCGGTTTACCGCGGAGCTGCAGGCCGCGGCTCCGGGGTCGGCTCCAAGCATTTGCCTCAGTGACAGGAGGAACGCTTGGCTTACTGGGGCTGAAAGTCGCGGCTCTCTTTGGTGAACCGCAGCAGTCCGTGGGTGCCAACAGGCAGCGGGGACGTTCCCGAACCACTCAGCCGCTTGCCGCCCGTGCGTGGAGGGCTCCTCTTCACTTCGTGCCAGAACGCTGTGTGGAAACCGTGGCCATTTTGGGCACGCGGTTGTCCACGGCGGCTCTGAATCGCGGGGCGGCAGCACTGCCCTTCAAGGCTGCAGTTTCCCCCGGATCGCGGTCAGTGCTCGGCAGCAAGGTAGGCTTTGGGGTTTTTGGGGCCTTAGCTGCCCTCTTTTGTTTAGTTTACTTTTAAGTTGATTTAAATTGTTCTAGTTTGTTTTTGTTTTCTTGTCTTGGGCATCGCTCTGAGGAGGCTGGGATCAGCACGGGACAGTGTGGTCAGTCAAAAGAACCAGAGCAGAAAGAGACTTCCATAGTCCAGCTTCTATAGAGCATTTATTTACGGGGAAAAAAAAAAAAAAAGAACCCTAAGGCCTTATCACCTGGGCAGACCCAGAACAGCACTGAAGGGCCAAGCATTGCATTGCCTCCAGTGCCCTGTTCTTGGTGGGACCAGAGGATTCTAGAGTCCATCTGAGTATCTACACCCATGTCAGCGAGTTCACAGTGTTTTATCTGTGGCGCTCGTAGAGGCACAAGCGCAGACACAGGAATCTGTCATTGCTGTACAACAGTTTCCGTTAGTATGGAACAGCATGTGGTGAATTCCGTGGTTCCTGTTTCTCATGAACCGGTTACGGGTGCGGAGGGTGAAGGGGGGGGGGCGCGGGGCCTTCCACTTCGCCCTCAGAAATGGTTGCCAGTATTCCTGGTACTTCTTCGGATCTGGGGTTTGCTACGCAGATGGAAGATTTTTCTCCAGATTTTGTGTTGCTCATGCATCAGGCATTTTGTCGCAGGCGGCAGGGTCAGGTTTTTGGCCTCCCGACTATACCTTCCTCTAGTGAGCGATCTGGGCTTCCGGACCGCAACAGGCTAGAGTTGAAAGAGGCCAAGAGACCGCGGCCCCCTGATCTCTTCTCCTCGGCAGCAGAATGGCAGGACGGTGAGGAGGCAGACCTTGACATTGAGGCAGATATGGATGACTTAGAGGAGGGGGAGATCCCTGAGCCTGAGGGTCAGGCCCGGATCATTCGAGTATTCCGAAAAGACGAGTTGCCGGCTCTTATTGCGGAGGCACTGCAAACTCTTAAGCTAGCTCCTGAGCTACTGGTCGAGGAAGAGGATGGTACAGATCCCATTATTCAGGCGGTTCGTCAAACGCAGTTAGTGTTTCCTATCCATAAGGTAATAGATCAGATGATTCAGAACGAGTGGGACCATCCCGAATCGGGTCTCCGGGGGATACGATTCATGAACAAGCTCTATCCCTTGGCGGATAAAGACAAGGAGCGGTTCCATTCTCCAAAGATTGATGCTGCAGTTGGGGCTGTCACTAAAAAGACCACGATTCCGGTGGAAGGCAGTGTGGCCTTGAAAGAGGTGCAAGATAGGAAAATGGATAGTTTATTGAAGCAATCTTTTGAAGTGGATGCGGTTGCTTTGCAGGCCTCCATCTGTGGGGCTTGGGTAGCGAGGGCCTGCCTTCGCTGGGTCCAGCACCTGGCGCAATCTGCGTCCTTGGAGCACGATGCTCTTTGTGAGCTCCAGCGTTTGGAATCTGGATCGGCATACTTGGCGGATGTGCACTACGACCTCGTGAGGGTCTTATCGAACAGTATGGCTTCATTGGTAGTGGCGCGAAGATCCCTTTGGCTCAAAAATTGGGCGGCTGATGGGTCTTCTAAGTCGTGGCTCGGCAGACTCCCGTTTAGGGGCAAGTTATTGTTTGGCGAAGATCTTGATAAGTTGGTTAAGGACTTAGGGGAGTCCAAGGGAGGCAGACTTCCGGAGGATAAGCCCAGGCAAGGAAAATCTTCATCGGCCTTTCGTGGTCAGTTTCGAGATTTTCGGAGATTTCGTTCGCCCCGGTTTTCGGGGTCCCAAAGGGGACGATTTACTTCTTGAACCCAGGGATTCTGCGGTGCAAGTAGGTTATTCGCAGCAGGGTCCTCTGGAGCCGCTCGGAACCGCAAAGAATGGCAGCGGTTCCCAGCAGAAAGTCAGCCAATCGGGGGTTGCCTTCGAGGGTTTCTTTCTGCCTGGACCCATATCACGTCCGATCAGTGGGTTTTGGAGATCATCAGGGACGGATATGCTTTAGATCTCGTAAAGCCGGTATTGGACTCGTTCGTGAGTTCCCACTGCAGGGGGCCACAGAAGGCATCAGATGCGTCAGACGTTGGACCGTCTCTTGCAGTTAGGAGTGGTCGTTCCAGTTCCGCCGGCAGAATATGGAATGGGTCGGTATTCTATTTATTTCGTGGTGCCAAAGAAGGACAGCTCCTTTCGTCCCATCCTAGACCTCAAAGGCGTGAATCGCTGTCTTCAGGTGCCGCAATTTCGTATGGAGTCTCTGCGGTCGGTGATTGTAGCGGTTCGACGGGGCGAGTTTTTAACATCTCTCGATCTCACGGAGGATTATCTCCATGTCCCGATCAGACCGTCCCATCAAAAGTTTCTCCGTTTCGCGCTTCCCTGGGGGCATTACCAATTCCAAGCTCTTTGGGTTGGCAACAGCTCCGTGCGTTTTCACCAAAATTATGGTAGTGGTGGTGGCTGCGCTGCGGAAGGAAGGTGTCTTAATCCATCCGTATCTCAACGATTGGTTGATCTGAGCAAAGTCCCAAGCCGAGAGCGTAAGAGCCACAGAGAAGGTAATAGATTTCCTTCAAAGTCTAGGCTGGGTGGTCAACCCGGTCAAGAGTCATCTGGTGCCAGTGCAGCTACTTGAGTACTTGAGAGTGCAGTTCGATACTCTGAATGGCTTGGTTTCCCTAACAGAGAAGAAAGTGCTTGTTCTCCTAGGCCTGATACGAGCCTTTCGGCAGCTAGTGGCTCCGACAGCGTGGAAGTACCTCCAGGTGCTGGGGACGATGGCGGCGACATTGGAGGTAGTTCCTTGGACCCAGTTTCACATGAGATCGCTTCAGCGAGCCTTATTTCTACACTGGTCCAACCAGACCGATCCCTTGAGCAAACGGCTCCCTGTCCATCGCGGGTCCGACAGAGTCTGCAGTGGTGGCTTCGGCCGACATCCTTGGCAGCGGGAATGCCATTGGAGCAGCCGGAGTGGATTCCCTTGTAAACGGATGCAAGCCTTCTCGGCTGGGGTGCCCATTACGGAGTAGACTTTGCTCAGGGACTTTGGTCAGCAGAGGAGAGCGGCTGGTCGATCAGCCGTTTGGAGTTGAGAGTGGTGTTTCTTGCCCTGAAAACCTTTGAGGCTCAGGTGACGCGACGAGCGGTTCGGGTGCTATCAGACAATGCCACGACCGTGGCATACATATATCGTCAGGGCGGTACCGGGAGCACGGCTATGGAGAAAGAGTCCGAACTTCTGTTCTCTTGGATAGAGTCACAGTTGCAAGCAATATCGGCAGCGCATATCGCAAGAAAGGACAACGTGACGGCGGATTTTCTCAGCAGAGTTCGGGTGGATGCAGGGGAGTGGGAATTGCATCCCGAGATATTCGCCCAGTTGGTTCTCTGGTGGGGACCGCCCATCATGGATCTGATGGCCACTTACCACTCCTCCAAGGCGACCCGGTTTTTCAGCAGGAGGCAGGAACCCATGTCGGAGGGGATCGATGCCCTAATGCGGCCGTGGCCCGCGACAGGTCTCCTTTATGTGTTTCCCCTGTGGGCGCTCGTCGGATGAGTGATTCAACGTATCGAAGCGCATTGGGGAGGGTGCTATTAATAGCGCCAGACTGGCCCAGGCGGCCGTGGTATGCCGACCTCATAAGGTTGCTAGACGGAGTCCCGTGGCGCCCTCCGTTGTCACCGGAGTTGCTGAGGCAAGGGCCTCTGCTGATGCCCCGGGTGGAGAGATTCTTGCTTATGGCTTGGCCATTGAGAGGGCTCGTCTGAAAAAGAAAGATTATTCCAGCTCGGTAGTATCCACTTTTCTTCAGGTACGGAAGCATTCCACTTCGTTGGCCTATGTTCAGGTTTGGCGGATCTTTGAGGACTGGTGTTCGAGACATCAGATCCGCGCTGCCACGGCATCAGTACCAGTGGTTCTGAATTTCTTGCAGGATGGCTTCGATAAGGGTCTAGCAGCCAGTTCCTTGAGAGTGCAGTTGGCGGCCCTGGTCTGTTACAGAGGTAAAGTTCAAGGCGTGTCTCTAGGGGCGCACCGCGATGTGGTACGTTTTCTTAAGGCGGTTTCCAGATTGCGTCTAGCACGTCGGATGTCCGTTCCGCCGTGGGATCTCAACTTGGTTTTACGGGCACTGGGAAGAGCTCCGTTTGAGCCCTTAGACCAAGCCACGGTCAAAGATTTCACTCTTAAAGCGGTGTTCTTGGTTGCTATTTGTTCGGCCAGATGCATTTCGGAATTGCAGGCTCTCTCGTGTAGAGAGCCTTTCCTATGCTTTTCTTCTCAGAAAGTGGTTCTTCGGCCGGTGCCTTCCTTTTTGCCTAAAGTGTCTTCTCCCTTTCATGTGAATCAGGCGGTGTCTCTCCCAGTTTTGTGCGTGGCAGGAGAGCAGGTTTCTGATCGGGGTCTGAGTCGTTTAGACATAAAACGAATGTTACGTCATTATTTGGCCGTCACCGAGTCATTCCGCAAGTCGGATCATTTGTTTGTTCTGTTTGGGGGGCCCAGGAAAGGGGAGGCGGTGGCAGCGGCATCCATTTCCAGATGGATTAAGGAAACCATTGCCTCGGCTTACATGTTGCAAGGGCGTCTGGCTCCGGTGGGTTTGAGAGCTCACTCTACTGGAGCGCAAGCGACTTCCTGGCGGAACACAGTTTAGTGCCGCCGGTGGAAATTTGTAGGGCGGCGACCTGATCGTCTCTACATACTTTCAGCAAACATTATTGGCTGGATGTGCTAGCGGAGAGGGATGCCTGTTTCGGGTCGGCGGTTTTGCGTGCCGGCTGGCAGGGTCCCTCCCGTTAGTACTGCTCTGTTACATCCCATAGGTGGAGGACTAAACTGGAGGAATGATAAGAAAATAGAAATTACACTTACCTGGTAATTATAGTTCCTTGAGTGACGACAGTTTAGTCCTCATTCCCGCCCCCAGCTTTATTCTTTGGCTTGGCACGTGATCAGCCATGAGTGGTGGCTATGCAGGTGAGTGTTCTGCAGGATACCTGTTCTCATATTCTCATGTTCTTCTTTCTTTGGTAACCTTTCTCTTAGTTCGCTAACTGTTTTTTGGTGGCTCGGCAGGAAGGGGAAAGTTTCACAGGGGACATTTTATCCTTTCCATCTTCGGGGAAGGTTTCTGTCTCGTTAGGAGCAAATTGTTTTTAAACTGTTTGCTACTTGTTGGTTGCTCTTTTGAGTCTGCTTTGTCAATAGTACACTGTGGCTGAGGAGGATTTCCAGAATGCTACATCCAGTGATGTCAAGATCTTGATTGGTCCAGTCTCCAAGCTGCAGGAAGAGGTGCACTACCCATAGGTGGAGGACTAAACTGTCGTCACTCAAGGAACTACAGTTACCAGGTAAGTGTAATTTCTATTTCAGCTCCACAGTCTTATCCTGTTAAGGGCCTGTTGAGCAGCCAGAAAATTGGAAGGATCTGGCTGCAATTCGCATTCCTACTGAAGTGTCCGTAAAGCACGTTGCTCTGTGTGCGCCGTGAATGCGCACCTTTCGGGCCACCACAGCCTTAGCCTGCGCTGTTGTGATACTTTTCTTAACTCTCTGTGTTGCCATCCAGAAAATGTTGTTTGGCCTGTGGCTTGCCACTGGATAGTTGCTTATGGATCCCTCTGGTAATGGATGCCAGTCACTCAAGTTGGGGAGCCCATTGCCAAGGCTGAATGGACCAGGGTCATTGCAACCTCAGGAAGGCGGTGTGGTCCATCAGCTGCAAAGGCAAAGGCTGTCGGGTTGGATCTTCTGCATGTCTGGCCTCCAGTCGAGGGCCGGGTTGTTTGAGTGTTCTCTGACAATGCCACAGTGGTGACATGTCCATCGGCAAGGCGGCATGAAGAATGCCGAGGTTGCCCTGGAGATGGCTCTTCGGTTTGCCTGGGGGGGGCGGCAAAGAACCTCCTAGTTTGACTCTGCATAGTGCCTGGGTGGATACTGTAGAAACAGATTTTCTCGGTGGGTACTCTCTTGTTCATGGAGATGTGTTTCAGTTGTTTCTGCAATACTAGGGTCGTCCTGGCAGGGCTCTGATGGTGACTTGCTCCGATGCCAAAGTGTGCCGCTTCTTCAGTCGCTGGATGTTGGCACCCTGGTTCAATCTTGACTAAGTCAAGTATCTTCTGTATGCGTTTTCCTCCGTGGCCCCTGGTGGGGCATGTAATTTGGCATATGGAACGCCACCCAGAAAGGACTATTCTGGTGCCTTGAATGCTGGTGCGGTGCATGGCAGCTGGCTCCTGAGATGGCCAAGGTGCCTTCTCTATTGGCCTTTTCTGCAGGACCATCTGGAGAAGTTCCTATCTCTAGGAATAAGAAGGCATGCAGTTTTCACATATGGGTATTGTCAGTACCGACAGAGCCCACGCGGAAACTCTCCCCAGTGTCCAATAGGAAAGCCTTTCAGAGCACTCCACTGCACCTGCGCATCTGCCTATCTGCCTTCCCAAGTCCTCTCCTCAGTTTTTCATTTTTGCGAAGCCAGAAAGTTATTCCCTTCCTGTCACCGCCAAAAAACTTAATTTGTTTGGTTTAAATTCTGTGCTCTGACTTTCCGTTGATGTCAATACCTTCCCTGATACTGGATCCAAAATTTTCTTCTTTCAGTTTTCTTTTTAGTTTAGTTTATTTTATCTTTTTATTTTTTGGGGGTTTCACTGCCAACTTAGGCCTCTTCCTATTGGCTTTAAAAAAAATGTACCAAGTGCTGTGGTACAATTTCGGTCACCGACAAACATGACTGATGTTTGAAATGTTTGGGTCCAAACCATCTACCAAATGATTGTCCTTTGTGCCAACAAATGACGTAACGAGGCCTAAAGAACAGGGCCAGACAGTATGGGTCCCTGTTTGCCCCAGACTTGATTTCAGTAGCTTCGGCATCATCGAGGACATCTGCCTCCTCTCTTGGTTCTCAGGTCTCTTCAAAATCCAAACATAAATTTAAGTCCGTCATTGGCATCAAAACTAGATACTGATCCCTTCATCGTCATCGCGACTCACCGAAAGGTGCGTCCGATGTGGATTGCCCTGCCAAACAGCCCCGGCAGGAGGACCAGCTCTTTAAAGCTCAACAGGGGCCTCAGTATGCTCCCAAGGCCTCAACCTCCGGAGAGCTACTGCTTCCATGCTCTGGGATGGTGGCTCCAAGCCCTGTATGTGATTCCACCCAGGCATTGGCCTCCTTCCTCAGCCAGTGCATCCTGGCTATCAAGAGGAGTTTGGCAGCACTCATAGTCTCTGTATAGACGTTATTGATGGCCTCAGCAGTACAGGCATCGACCTCTGAATCAAGACCGATACATTTAGGGCCGATGCCAGCCCTCAAGCTCATATTGACAGCTCCTCTCCCCCGATGCCTGCTTTGGAACCGCTAGGCATCATCAATACCCAACTGCTGTTCTGATCCAGTACCACACCGGCTCACCATCGGTATCGACATTGTTCCTCAAGATCGACATGAGACCATCGATACTTTGATTTTTTTTTGTCTGAATTGTCCTCTTCCAATTCTGATGATACCTCGGAGGAGTCCAGGGCTACCTGAGACATTTCTTTCTGAGCCCTCTTCACCTCAAGAGCGACGTTGATCCCCGACAGAGGACATGTCCTTTCAAGACTTCATTCAGGACATGGCAGTGGGCCTCCAGATTACTGTCACATCTGAAATAGAACTGAGGGCAGAGAAATTGGAGATCCTCCATTACTCCTCAGTGCCCAAGGAAGTGGCTATGTTAACAGTGCATCGAATCCTGCAGGATTTAATGTTACGTATATGGGAGGCCCCGCTAACGGTTCTGCCTATCAGCAAACAGCTTGATGCTATGTACCAAGTTCAACCATGCCCTGACTTTCAAAAGCCTCAGTTACCACACCACTACATGGTAGTGGAATTGGCCATGCACTGCATCAAGAGTTCTAAAACTCATTCTTCCATGCCTCCAAGCAAGGACTCCAGGACTCTCGATGCCTTTGGGCATTGCTGTTTTCAAGCATGTATTCTTACTTCCAGGATTATTTCTTACATGCTCTACATGGGCATGTATCTCAAGGATATCGCCAGGGATCTGGAGAATTTTGCTCCTGTTATTCCTGATGACAAACGCAATGCATTCCTGGCTGTAGTTAGGCAGAATCAGAATACATCAAAGTTCATTACCAGGGCATCTTTTGATGCCTTTGAGTCTTCAAGTAGAATTTCAGCAGTCTGCATCAATTCTTACAGAATAGCATGGCTCCAGGCTTCTGACCTTGAACAGTGGCTTCAGGATAAATTAGCCAATATTCCCTGCTCTGAAGAGAACCTTTTTGGTAAAGGTTGGAGAGTTTGAGTCAGATGATCTCACCCTCAAACGTCTTTCCAGAAAGGCGTCAGACTCCTCTAGGAGAAAGACCAATCCAAATAAGGCTTTCTATCTTAAAAAGAAGAAATAGTATCCTTCTTTTCTACCTGCAGTGGCTTGCCAACCTCAGCAGAAACAGCAGAGGCAACAGGTTCCTCGCCAGGCTAAGAAGCCTAAGCCACAACCAGTGGCAAGGTCACAGTTGGCACCTGAGTTTTGACTCCTTCCTAGAGAACATAGTTATTTTGCCTCTGCAGGGTCCATTGCCCCTTCACATAGCAGGCAGACTTTGTTCTTATGCCCACAGGTGGCACCTCATCACTTGGAAAATGGACTCTCAACATCGTCCAAAGGGGCTATCTGCTTAATTTACAAAGCTTATCCACCACCTCCACAAGAGATTATCCTGCAAATCCCTTGCAGGCCAGTCTCCTGTCAGCGAGGTGGCAACCCTGTTATCTCAGGGGGCATAGAAAGAGTTCCTCTCACCCAAGAGGGCAGGGGCTCCTATTCTCCTTACTTTCTTATCCCCAAGAAAGCAGGAGGGTTCAGACCCTTTCTATATCTAAGGGATCTCAACAAATTCCTCAACCGAGAAAATTTCAAAATGATTTCCCTCGGTATACTTTTGCTATACCTTCAGAGGAGCAACTGGCTATGTTCTGTAGACCTCAAGGAGACATACGAACATTTGCTGATTCACCCTCAACACGGAAAGCATCTACATTTTCGGTGCCAACAAATACCTTACCAATACCCGGTACTTCCCTTCGGGTTAGCTTCCATACCCTGAGTGTTCACAAAATGCATGGCAGTCATGGCTGCCTATCTTCGTACTTTGGAGATCTTTGTCTTCCCCTACATAGACTATTGGCTGATTGGGGAGAATTCCCAGAAGAAGTAAAACTTTCTTTTCATTGGACCATTGTTGTGCTCCAAAACCTAGGATTCGTCTTAACTTTCCCAAGTTGCACCTGATCCCATCCCAGTGACTCAAATTCATCGGAGCGCTTCTAGACACTTGTCAGGCCTGAGCTTTTCTTCAACAAGATCGCTCTGCCCATCTCATTGAGCTTGTACACCATAGGGAGTCACAGTGTTGTGACAGCTCGAGAAATGCTATGCCTTCTGGGTCACATGACCTGCACAGTCTATGCTGTCCCTTATGCCTACCTGCACATGCAACAAGTTCAGTGGATGCTGTCATCTCAATGGACCCAGGCAACCGGGTGTGTCTCAGATAAGATTTGTGTTACCCCTCCTCTTGTCAACTCCCCTCAGTGGTGGTGCTCCCCTCAAAACCTACTTGGAGGGTCACCTTTTCAGATGCTTCCACCTCAATGCACCCTGACAACAGATCCTTCCAAACTAGGGTGGGGAGCACATCTGAAAAATCTCGCTATACAGGGATAGTGGACTCAGCAGGAATCTCAATTGCAAATCAACTTCCTGGAGCTACCGGCTCTCACCAATGCCCTTTGGGTTTATCAACCCCAACTTTTGGGAATACAGGTCTTAGAACATGGCCCTCTGGTTGTCAGTTTGGACTGTGTGAAAAAGCAGGGGGGAACAGGTTCCTATCCCTTCTGCCAGGAAGTCTTTCGAGTCTGATTCTTTTCTATTGCACATTGTATCCATCTCAGGGAGGTATACCTCCCAGGCGAACTCAATCTCCTGGTGTACAGACTCAGCCGCATCCTGCATCCACACAAGTTAAATCAGGACACAGCATCTTGGATCTTACACCTATGTGGGACCACCTCGATAGATCTGTTCACCACTAAGGAGAATACACAATTACCGTTGTTTTGCCGAGGATTCCATCCCTCAACAGTCAAGCAACAGATGCCTTCCTTCTCTGTTGGGGGAAGGGTCTGCTTTATGCATCCCCACCCCCTTAATATCCAAAACCCTTTTCAAACTGCAGGCCAACAGGGGCTTCATGATTCTAAGAGCTCTTTACTGGCTCCGTCAGCCATGGTTTTCTATGCTGCTTCGACTAGCACAGACTTCACGCCTCAGCCTGGGATATGCACCCAACCTCCTCTCCCAGGATCATGGGATACTTCTCCATCTCAATCCACAAGCTCTCCGTCTTAAGGCATGGCTACAGAGAGCATGATATTTGTTGATATTGACCTTCCTCAACAGGTCAAAGACATCTTACTTGCATCACACAAGCCGTCTACTAGGCATTTTTATGCCTTCAAATAGTGATGGTTCACCCTTTGTTGTACCCTGAAACATATTGACCCCTCTGCCTGTCCAGTGGAGTACCTTTTACAATATATCCTCCACTTATTGACAGTTCTCAAGACCAACTCAGTCAGAGTTCATCTTGGTGCCATCTCAGCCTATCATAGACAGGTGGACAGGCACCATATTTCTTCTCGCTCCTTGGTGCAACAATTTATGTTGGGTCTCCTACTGTCTAAACATTCAGTCAGACCAGCACCGGTGGCTTGAGACCTCAACATAGTCCTGGCGCAACTTCTAAAGTCTCCTTTTGAGCCTTTGGCCATCACTTCTTTAAAATTCCTGTCTTGGAAGGTACTCTTATTCATTGCTCTCACCTCAGCTCACTGCATCAGCTCACTGCAGGCATTGGTGTCGGATCTTTCATACACCTGGTTCCACTACAACAAAGTGGTTCTCCGTACACATCCACACTTCCTCCTGAAGGTGTTCTCAGCTTTCCTTCTCAATCTCTTGGCTATGCTACCGGTCTTCTTCCCCAGACTGCTCGTTTTTTAGGGCTGAAGCAATGCTGCAGACTTTAGACTGTAAGCATGCACTGGCTCCCTACTTGGACAGAACCAAGGCTTTCAGTAAATCCTAACAATTGTTCATTTCCTTTGATCCAAGTCACCTTGGATTTCCAGTCTTGAAATGCACCCTTTCCAACTGGATTGTGGGCTGCATTTCTTTTGCCTATGCCCAAGAAGGACTCTCCCTTGAAGGTCACATCACCACTCGCAACATGCGGGCCATGGCAACCTCAGTTGCCAACCTTCGTTCTATCTCCATTGACGAGATCTGTTGAGTAGCTATCTGGTCCTCCATTCACACTTTCGCTGCTTACCACTACCTAGACAGGGACTCCCATTGGGATGCTGTCTTTGGCCAGGCTGTCCTCCAGCACCTTTTTGGGACAACTGCAACTCCTACCCTCTGTCCCAGACTTTTTCTGGTGCCAGACTTCACTGTCAATGTTCTTGTTAACTGTCTTCGAGTCCAATAAGGTGGCTTTGTATCTGCACCCTCTGGCTCCATTCTTTAGCCTTGGGGATACTGCTGCTATTCTAGTTTGGTACCTGGGAGCTAGTGAGTTCCATATGTGAAGACTGCATTCATACTTGTTCCTGGAGATAGCATAGATCTCCAGGAACAAGCAAGAATGTAGTCTTCACATTTGGGTATCATCGATACTGTGATGAAGCTGACACCACTGAGCCTATGGAGTTAGAAAAAAAACACTGATTCTGTTAAATCAGATATGTGTAGAGTGCAGTTAGATAGAAGTGCAGCTAGAGGGAGAAAGCAAGGACTCTCACGAGGAAAGCTGACATGCCCTAGAGTAGAGGAGGCAAAGCCTAATTCAAAGAGTAATCAAACACACCTGTTTAGAATGCCAGGAACTTTAGCTGAGGAACGCTCTTATAAGCAGTCCCCAATTAGGAGAGAAAGAAGCCCTCAGGAGGGAAGTCCTCAGGAAAAAGCCCTCAGGAAAGATGTCTTCAGAAGGGAAGTCTTCCAGGGAGAGGAGCAGAAAGTGTTGCTGCTGTAGAGAGGAGGAGAGCTCCTATTGATACTGAGGAGAGAGAAAGCAGAAGGCTCCAATTACAAAAGGAAAGGCAGTTGAACTGGAAGTCCTTACAGGGAAAATAAAAGTTCCAGGGAGGACAGTCTCATATTGGAAAGCCCCAGAGAGAGGTCTTCAGAGGAGACAAAGAAAGCAGGAGAGTGCCTTGCAGACGATACGCTAGAGTTCCACAGCTCAGAGAGCCGAGGTACAGATACATTTCTTTTCCTAGATCTGAGCCAGGTCTTAGAGAAGGCTGGAAGTCAGGGAGCCGTGGCTATAGCAAACCTAGTTGGCAGAAGGTGTGGAAACCTGTACAGAAAGTACTAGCTAAAGATCACATTACCTGTTTGCCAGAACAAGCAGAGCAGGGCTGGCAAGTCCTGGAGAGAACCAGTAACGTATTGCCAGACATACAGAAGGGAAACACAGGCTTAGCAATTAACGTAGCAGAGCCAGAGGCTATGCAATTGGACTTTGTGGAACCTGAATTAGCCCAGGCTGAATGTCCTATGGATTGCACACTATGTATTGCAGGGAGTGTGGAATCCCTACCTGAAGTATAGTGGCTAGGACATACTTGAAAAACACTGTGGGCTAAAGCTGAAAAGAAGAAGCTTTGACTTTGATTTATTTGACCTATTTGTTTGCTTTCAACCTGCCTAAGTAACAAGAACTGTGAAACACGTATAACAGTTTGGACTTTGTAAATGTTTGGTGATAATCCAGAATAAGGTGAAACCTGTTTGCTTTCATTTGGAAACCTTTTGTGCTGTATGGGAATAAAACCCTTTACCTTACCACTTATATTGGCATTCACAACTATTCATTCCAAAGAGGTGAACTACTAGTCCCAGAATCCCTCTGGGCAAAAGAAGTTTCTCACTTCAAGAAAGAAAGAAATGTCCACCCTGACCTCCAAGCACGTTGCCAAAGGGAGGGGCTGTGACAGTACCGACAGAGCCTGCACGGGAACGCTCCCCAGCGTCCAATAGGAACGCTTTTGGGAGCATCCCATTTCACATGCGCGCTGCCTTCCCGCCTTTCCAACTGTCCCTCTTCAGTTCTTCGTTTTCCGTGGAGCCGACAGGATCTATTCCCTGTCACCGCAGAAAATTCCGTCTTTAAATTTCTTTTCTTGTGTTCACGTTTGCCTACCGCACGACGCTTACCGGTACCGCCGGTTCTTTTCTTTCTTTTCAAATAAATAAATAAATAATAACTTAGACTTAGACTGTTTCTCTTCAGGAACTTTTCTCTTTGGTGCCAGGCGCCATTTTGGGCACTAGGCCCCATATTCCTAAAACATGGAAAAGCCAACTAGTGGTTTTAAAAAATGTACTAAGTGTGGCGGTACCATCTCCGTCACTGACACCCATGATTGGTGTCTTAAATGTTTAGGACCTGAACATTCCCCAACTGAATGTCTCTCCTGTATGGGGATGACTAAAAGAGGAAGGCAGAACTGGGCTGCAAAGCTTGGTACCCTCTTTTCTTCGGATGCAAGATCCATTGCATCGACATCTCAGGGCCTCTTCTTCCTCCCAAGGATCTGCGGTCCTCAAAGGGTAGCTCTCCTGCTAAGCATCGAGAGGCCATTGGCGTTGCCCTTGAAGGAACCACACTGGCAAAACAGCCCCGGCAAGAGGCTTCGACTTCCAAAGCATCGATGGGGCTTCAGGATGTTCTCGAGGCCTCAACCTCGCAAGAACTACCTGTGCCATGCTCTGGGGTTCCGGCCGCTTTTACCGGTGCCGACACCCAGGCATCGGCAGCGTCGATAGACCAGAGGTTCCTTGCTGTCGAGCGCAGCATCACAGCTCTTCTTTCAGCTGCGGTACCGGTGGTCCATCGGGCACCAGTACCGACATCGACATCGACACCGATGCCGGTACCGACACCAGTACAGACACTGGTACCAGTACCGACGGTACCAGCCCCGGTGGGAACTCTTCCCATGCCATCTCTGGCTGGAATTGACAAAGCGGTACCGGGTCAGCGCGGTACCGGGATCGTGCTTTGCAAGAGCATCGGGGTCAGGAATACTTTGATTCCTCTGATTCTGAGGACTCTGACAATTCTGCTGGCTGTAGAGCAGGGGTCTCAAACACGCGGCCCGCGGGCCGCATGCGGCCCGCGAGACAACTTTGTGCGGCCCGCGATGGAGGAAAACAAAAAAACCCCAAAACCCTGGCTTCTGCCGTTGCCGCCGTGGCAGCGGCAGAATCAATTATCAAATTTTTAAAAAAACTGACTTCTGCTGCTCAAGCAGCAAAATCAGCTGTCCTGCGGCCCCTTCCCCTGTGCCCGGAGATCCGAGTCTGCTCTATCAGCGGCGTGCTTTTCAAGCCGCGAAGAGAGTATTCCCCTCTCGCGCGGTTTCAAGCCGCGCGAGAGGGGAATACTCTCCTCGCGGCTTGAAAAGCACGCCGCTGATAGAGCAGACTCGGATCTCCGGGCACAGGGGAAGGGGCCGCAGGACAGCTGATTTTGCTGCTTGAGCAGCAGAAGCCAGATTTTTTTTTTAATTTACCGGGGGGGGGGTGTAGGACTGGAAATGGGCTATTGGCAGGGGGGGGTATGACTGGAAATGGGCTATTGGCAGGGGGGGTATGACTGGAAATGGGCTATTGGCAGGGGGGGGGTATGACTGGAAATGGGCTATTGGCAGGGGGGGTATGACTGGAAATGGGCTATTGGCAGGGGGGGGGGTTATGACTGGAGATGGGCTATTGGCAGAGGGGGGGTTATGACTGGAGATGGGCTATTGGCAGGGTGGTTATGACTGGTAATGGGCTATGGTGGGGGCTAGGACTGGTAATGGGCTATGGTGGGGGCTAGGACTGGAAATGGGCAGGTGGGGGTTAGGAAGGACTGGAGGTGGGCTGATGGGGGGAGTTAGGACTGGTAATGAGCTATGGAAGGGCTGACTGAAATGGGGTAATGGGGGTTAGGGCTGGAAGTGGGCTATTGGCAGGGGGGTTATGACTGGTAATGGGCTATGGGGGGGTAAGACTGAAAATGGGGTGATGGGGGGTAAAACTGGAAGTGCGCTATGGGGAGGTTAGGACTGGTAATGGGCTATGGGGGGTCTAGGACTGGTAATGGGCTGGGGGGGGTTGCTAGGACTGGAAATGGGCTGAGTGGAAGGGGGGCTTGAACTGCAAATGGCTGATGGGGAGGGGGGCCTGGAATGGACCTGGGCTGCGAGGGGAGGGAGCTAGGAGTGGAAAGGGGCTGACGGGGGGCTAGGATTGGAAATGGGCTGATGGTGAGGCTAGGATAGGACTGGAAATGGACTAATGGGGGGACTAGAAGGGAGCGGATGCTGGGTGGGGCTGGAACTAGAAGGGAGCTGATGTTGGGGGAGGATTAGAATGGGATGGAGCTGGGAAAGTGAAATGGAGAGGGGAAAAATATTTTGTCTGGGAGAGAAGACAAATCTACAATTGGCCAGGTATTGGGAGAGTAAGTGGGGATTGAGGATGGAGGGGTAAAATTTGAGTGGATGAAATAGGAATGAGGAAAGAGAAAAAGGAGAAAGATTAGTATGTTAAAGCAGATGTAGAGAGAGAATGGAAAAAAAACTAGGAGAGAAGAAAGGGCAAATGGACAGCAGACGATGGAGAGTTAGCAGAAGACATGAAGAAACCAGAAGAAAGTGGCTGGAACAATTGCAACTGAAAAAAATGCACAAAAGGTAGAAAAATATCTCTTTATTTTGAATTTATTAACTGGAATATGTCAGCTCTGGGAAATGTGCATCATTAATGTTTGCGCTTTGTTTAGTACAAGAGGAAATTAATTTATAGTTTTATTTCTACAGTGTTGTTGTACATTCCAAGTTTGGCTTTTGGGGTTCCCAGTTTAATTATTGTCTTCTTGTTTCTAAATCTTTTAGTCTTTCTTTATCCATACTCATTAAAGAGGCATGTTTACTAAAAGTTAGTGTATGGTAACATTATGCAAATATTTATGCAAATGAGGCCCCTTATGCAAATGAGGCCCCGCGTCTTATGCGGCCCCCGGGTTACTTTACAAGTCCTCATTTGGCCCTCAAAGCAATTTGAGTTTGAGACCCCTGCTGTAGAGGGTTTCTCCTAGAAGATCCCTCTTCTCCCCAACGCAGAATGTCACCTCCAGAGGACATGTCATTTCAGGATTTTATCCGTGATATGGCCAAAGGTCTTTCAATCACAGTAGCTCCTGAAGACGAACCCAGAGCAGAGGAACTGGAAATTTTCCAATGTCCTAAAGCTCTTAAGGAGGCAGCCACTCTGCCTATCCATGAGATTCTGCATAACTTGATGCTCAGAATGTGGGAGACACCTCTGACTACTTTTCCTCACTCTAGGAGACTTGATACTATGTATCGAGTTCCACCATGTCCTGTATTTCAGAAAACTCAGCTGCCACACCATTCAATGGTAGTGGAATCAGCCATGTGTAGTATGAAAAGAGCAAAGAGGCATGCATCCAATCCTCCAGGTCCTGAATGCAGGACTCTGGATGCTTTTGGACGCAGGACTTTTCAAGCTTCTATGCTTTCAGCTAGGATCAGTTCATATATCCTATATATTGGAATGTTCCTCAAGGAAGTCACAGGAGACTTGGAACTTATGAGCCCATTTCTCCCAGATGATAAAAGAGACAAGATTTTCTTGCTCTAGTTAAGTCTGCTCAAGATGTCTCTAAGTTTGTCAATCGTGCAGCCTTTGACTGCTTCAAATGCATTAGCAGAACCTCTGCTATTGCCATTGGCGCATGACTGATTGCCTGGCTACAGGCATCAGACTTGGAGACTTGGGTACAGGACAAGTTAGGCAACATTCCTTGCACGGGGTAGAATCTCTTCGGCAAGAGCTGGCAGGAAAAGGCTAACAAATTAGATGCTGACAATTCTACCTTAGATAGATTGTCAAAGTCTACAGCCACTCCAGCCAAAAGGAAGCCTTATAAAAAAACCCTCTTTTAGCAAAAAGAGGAAGTTTTATCCTTCCTATACCCAGCTGAGTCAAACTCCAGGTCAGGTTGCCCAAAGGGGACAAACTAGATGGCAAAAGAAGCCAAAAGGCCCGAGAGCCCAACCACCTCTCCAGGTTCAGCCCCCTCAAAGGCTTTGACTCCTTCCTAGAAAGCTTTGCCTCCCTGCCTCTGAGGGGTCCCCAACCACCCAATATTCCGGGCAGGTTATGCCACTTTGTCAACAGATAACAGCAGAAAACAGCAGAAGATTGGACTTTGTCCATTGTAAGAGAGGGCGGTACAAGCTTCATTTTCACAGCATGCCCCCTCCTACAATTCTAAAGCAATTCAATTCACAAAGCTCTGTAGACAATATGCTAGATCATGAGGTCTCCACACTTCTTGCCCAAGGGGCAATAGAGGAAGTACCCATTCTTCAACAGGGTGCAGGGTTCTACTCCCCCTATTTTCTTATTCCAAAGAAAACAGGAGGACACAGACCCATTCTAGACCTCAGAGAATTGAACAAATATCTGTTTTGAGAGAAATTCAAAATGATTTCTCTAGGAACTCTTATGCCATACCTTCAAAGCCAGGATTGGCTTTGCTCTTTAGATTTAAAGGATGCATACACTCACATTCTCATCCATCCAGATCACAGGAAATTTTTATGTTTCCTTTTCAGGGGAAGACATTTCCAGTACATGGTTCCTCCTTTTGGTCTGGCTTCAGCACCAAGGGTATTCACGAAATGCATGGCAGTAGTAGCTGCATTTCTACGAACCCTGGGGATTTTCGTCTTCCCCTACTTAGACGACTGGCTCATTTGAGCCCCTACAGTTGCAGAGGCCAGCACTGCACTGTCCCATACAATGCGAATCCTTCAATACTTGGGATTGGTAATAAACTTACCAGAATTTCAACTAGTTCCTTCCCAATGCCTAGAATTCATAGGAGCGTGTCTGGATACCAGACAGGCAAGGGCTTTCCTTCCACAAGCCCGGCGAATTTGCATAATGTAACTAGCTTCTAAAACAGCAGGCAAATCCTCCCTCACTGCTCAGGAGCTACTGCAGTTACTGGGACATATGGCATCCACAGTTCATGTAGTCCCATATGCTCGCCTCCACATGCGAGGAGCTCATTGGACCCTCTCCACACAGTGGACACAGGCCACGGGTCATTTGTTGGACAAAATAACAATCTCTCAATGACTTTTTTTTTCCCTCCAATGGTGGCAATCACTAAAATATCTGACAGTGGGGTCTCCTTTCCAGCAACCCCTCTTTCAGGCCACCTAACAACAGATGCATCACAGGTGGGCTGGGGAGCACACCTGAATCATCTCTCTACCCAGGGCATCTGGACTCCACAGGAGGTTGGTTTACACATAAATCTCCTGGAATTAAATCTATTTAGCTCTTTGAGTGTTCCACGCCCAGCTCAGCTACAAGACAGTCCTAGTCCAGATGGACAATCAAGTAGCCATGTTCTATGTGAACAAGCAGGGTGGAACAGGCTCTCTGTCGTTATGCAACGAAGCTTTACGACTGTGGGCCCTCGCCAGAGAGCATCAAATTCACCTTCTAGTGGTATATCTTCCAGACATTCAAAACCTTTGGGCAGACAAACTCAGTCGAGTACTGCTGCCTCACGAGTGGTCCCTCCACCTAGACCAGGTATCAAAGATATTTCATCTCTGGGGCACTCCAGACATAGACCTCTTTGCAAGTCCACTGAATGCCAAATTTCCCCGGTTCTGTTCCAGGATTCTGGCTCACAACTGTCAGGCAAGGGATGCCTTCCTCCTTCACTGGGGTCAGGACTTCCTTTATGCCTTCCCACCCATTCCCCTCATCCCCAAAACACTCTTCAAGCTTCAGAGAGACAGGGGTCGTATGATTCTCATAGCACCACGATGGCCACGCCAAACGTGGTATTCCCTGCTTCTACATCTCTCTCAAGCGGCACCTCTGGAGTTAGGGCATGCTCCAGATCTCCTTTCCCAGGAGAATGGGACGCTATGGCACCCGAATCCCCAGTCCCTGAACCTCACGGCCTGGTTGCTGAAGGCTTAGACCTCCAAGATCTCAACCTGTCCCAGCAGGTAAAAGATTAATTTTATTTATTTATTTAGCATTTCTTATATACCGCCTTTCATGATATCAAGGCAGTTTACATTGAACAAACTGAAATTACATTGAACAGGGCATTATAACTTGGAGATAACTATTTTACAGGGAACATGGGCTATGGAGGGTTAGGTGGCTTGCCCAAGACCACAAGGAGCCCCTGTGGGACTAGAAACCCCAGTCCTTCCGTCCCAAGGTTGCTGTCCTCTAGTTGGATTTGAACCCCCGACCCTTCAGGCTTCTTGGAAACTTTCCACAAGAAGATCTTATGCCTTCAAGTGGAAACGTTTTACTATATGGTGCTCCAAGAAGAGATTAAACCCCCTGGTCATACCCTTAGAATCGATACTAGAGTATCTCCTTCACTTATCGAATTCTGGTTTAAAGACCAATTTGGTAAGAGTCCATCTTAGTGCAATTGTGGCTTCTTATAAGCCTCTAAATGGACAACCAATTTCCTCTCATCCACTCCTATCAAGATTTATGAGAGGCCTTTTATTAACTAAACCTCCCATCAAGCCACCACCAGTGGCATGGGATCTAAATCTAGTTCTCGGGCAGCTCATGAAGCCACCTTTTGAACCTTTGGCCACTACAGCCCTTATATTTTTGACCTGGAAGGTCATCTTCCTAATTGCAATCACCCCTGCCCGTCACATCAGTGAATTGCAAGCTTTAGTGGCTGATCCTCCTTATACTAGGTTTCATCATGATGAGGTTGTTCTTCGAACTCACCCACACTTTATGCCAAAGGTGGTTTCGCCTTTTCATTTAAACCAATCAATTTATCTTCCTGTATTTTTTCCGAGGCCTCATGCTGCTAATGCAGAAAGAAACCTTCATACTTTGGATTTTAAAAGGGCCTTAGCCTTTTACATACAAAGAACACAGCAACATAGAAAGTCCTCTCAACTTTTTGTAGCTTTTGACCCTAGTCATTTGGGACTTCCAGTCTCCAAAAGAACTTTATTTAAATGGATTGCCCAATGCATATCCTTTGCTTATGAGAGTAAGGGTCTTCCTCTTCAGGACCATGTCACAGCTCATAATGTGAGAGCCATGGCAGCTTCTATGGCTAATCTCCACGCTATGTCTATCGATGACATTTGTCGAGCAGCCACCTGGGCTTCAGTACACACCTTCACAGCCCACTATTGCCTGGATAAAGCCTCCCGTCGGGATGCCTTCTTTGGCCAAGCTGTTCTTCAAAATCTCTTTCAGACCTAATTCAACTCCTACCCACCAACCCTGGTGGAATGCCAGAGATCCATGGGAGGAAGGATGCCTACCTTTTTAGGGTGGCACCTTCCTGGGGCTATCTCCCTGGCATCTTCAGCTAGGGAGTTCCCATATGTGAAGACTACATTCCTGCTTGTTCCTGGAGATAGCATAGTTACTCACTTGTAACAGGTGATCTCCGGGAACAGCAGGAATTTAGTCTTCACAACCCACCCACCTCCCCTAGGATTTGTCTCTCTCTCTCTCTTTGTCTCTTTCCTCTATCCCTCTATCCTTTCACTCAGCTGCAAATTTAACTGAAGAGGGACAGTAGGAAAGGTGGGAAGGCAGCGCGCATGTGCTGAGGGATGCTCCCAAAATCATTCCTATTGGACGCTGGGGAGCGTTCCCGCGCAGGCTCCGTCGGTACCGACGATACCCATATGTGAAGACTAAATTCTTGCTGTTCCTGGAGATCACCTGTTACAGGTGAGTAACTACGCTTTACTCACCTGTAACAGGTGATCTCCAGGAACAGCAGGAATCAGTCTTCATGACCCACTCTCCTCTCCTAAGAGCTTTAGGGTATTCTTTTTCCTCTATCGCTCAGCTACAAATTCAACTGAGGAGAGGACTTGGGAAGGCGGATGCGCGGGCACATTGGGGTGCTCCCTGAGGCTTTCCTATTGGACGCTGGGGAGTGTTCCCATGTGGGCTGTGTCGGGACCAATGATAACCGTTTGTGAAGACTGATTCCTGATTTTCTCGGAGAACACCTGTTACCGGTGAGTAACTATGCTTTCTCTTAGCTCACTAAGGGTTCAGGTGGCAAATTTGGCCTGTTTCAGAGGCCTGTTCACTGGTAAGTCTCTTGCTTTACACCTGGATGTTTCACGCTTTCTTCAGAGGGTTCAGCGTCTGTGTCCTCTCCTCTGGTCGGTGGTCCATTCTTCGGATCTATGTCTGGTGCTTGGGGTCCTGATGTTGCATCCCTTTGAGCCATTGAAGCACACTAATCAGAAGGATTTTATGCTCAAGATGATCTTCTAGTTTGTGATTTGTTCCACAAGGAGAATTCTGAACTTCTGACTCTTTCTAGCCAAGATCCTTACCAATCTTTTTCTGAGGAGGCTGTTTCCATCCGGCCTATGCTTTCCTTCTTCCCTGAGGTGATTTCTCTCTTTCATGTGAAGCAGATGGTTTGTCTGCCTTCCCTCTCTAAGGAGCGGTGTTGAGGGAATGGTATGGATCTTCACCTTGTGGATGTCCGGAGGGTGCTTCTTCAGTTCTTCAAGGTTACAAATATTTTTCGTAAGACAGAGTATCTTTTAATGCTGGTTGCTGGCCTGTACAAGGTGACGCTGCTGCTGAGTCTGCATTGGGGCACTGGATTACGGAGGGCATTGCCTCCGTGAATCTGTTGCAGAACCAGCCTGTTCCGGAGGGTTTGCTTGCCCATTCCACACAAGTGTCCTCATAGGTGGAGCAGAACTCGGTAGCCCTTGCAGACAATTGTCAGGTGGCAACGTGGGCATCGCTTTCCATTTTTGTCAAGCATCTCCGCTTGGATGTCTATACTTGGGAGGACACAACCTTTGGCTCTAACATTTGTGAGCCGCTGTGTCTTCTTCCTGCTCAGTGAAGGTGTAGATCTCCAGGAACAAGCAGGAATGAGTCTTTACATATGGGTATCGTCGGTACCGACGGAGCCTGCGCGGGAACGCTCCCCAGCGTCCAAAAGGAAAGCTTTTGGGAGGATCCCACAGCGCCTGCGCGCTGCCTTCCCGCCTTTCCTAACCGCCTCTCTCCAGTTCTTCATTTCCGCGGAGCCAGCAGGTCGTGTTTCCTATCACCGCTGAAGAATTTCTTATTTTCTTTTATTTTTCTTTAGTCGCGTGTCTGCCTTCTCGATTCTGGACTGGTACTACCGGTCTTTTTTCTTTCTTTTAAAAAAAACCCAAAAACCTTTTACTCTCTCCAGTGCATTTTTTCTTATGGGGCCTTAGGCCTACAGATATATTTTTCCTCATGGAAAAACCCGCCTCCGAGTTTAAAAAGTGCACGAAGTGCAGTAGCATTATTTCTGTCACCGACACCCATGACTGGTGTCTAAAATGTTTAGGTCCTGACCACTCCATTGCGGATTGTGAGTCCTGTTCCATGATGTCTAAAAGAGGGCTACAGAATCGGGCAGCCAAGCTCAGTGTCCTGTTTCCCTCCGATGCAGCTTCTGTGGCATCGACGTCTTCCAGGGCTTCTTCTTCATCCCATAGATCTCAGGTAACCAAACTTAAATCTGGCCGGTCCTCAAAGAGTTCATCTCCCTCCAAGTATCGAGATGCCCCCGGGCTTACTCTTAAGGAACCCACACCAGCAAAATTACCCCGGCGGGAGGCTCCGGCTTCCAAAGCACTACCTATAGAGTCACAGGTTGACATCGATGGCTCGGCCTCGACCGATCACCTGTTACAATGTTCTGGGGTACCGGTGCTCTCCACCGGTACCGACATCCAGACATTGGTGGCGTCAATGGATCAGAATATCCTGACCATGCAGCGTGCCATCACGGCATTCATACAAGCTGCAACGCCTACGGTACCGCAACAAACCCCGTTGTCGGTACCCGTACCGATTCCGGTACAGGATCCGATTCTGGTTCCAATACCAGTACCGCTTGCATCGACATCAGCATCGACGGCAGCAGTACGCTATCCAGTGATGCCCATCAGTACCGACATGGTACCGATTACTCCCGATGTCGATACCTCCCGGTACCCGTATCGGGCTCTGCGAGAGCATCCAGACAGTCAATACTTCGATTCCTCTGAAGACTCTGATTCTTCAGAGGCCTCAATTGAAGCATCAGGGATCCTTCCTCAGGAACCCTCTTCTCCAAAAAGGAGAATGTCTCCTCCTGAAGATTTGTCTTTTCAGGACTTCATTAGGGAGGTGGCCAAAGGCCTGTCCATCTCAGTGACCTCTGAAACTGAACCTAGAGCCATAAAATTAGATATCCTTCAATATCCTAAGGCTCCTAAAGAGGCAGCCACCTTACCAATACATGAGATTCTTTATGATCATATGTTGGGCATATGGGAGACTCCTCTTTCCACCTCCCCTCATTCCAGAAGGTTGGACACCATGTATCGTGTTCCTCCTTGTCCTGGTTTTCATAAGACTCAGCTTCCTCACCACGCCATTGTGGTAGAGTCTGCTATGAAAAAGATCAAGAGTACAAAAAGGCACTCCTCTGCTCCTCCAGGAAGAGAATGCAGAACCCTAGATGCCTTTGGCAGGAAAATCTTCCAGGCCAGTATGCTTGTAGCCAGAATCAACTCCTACAGTCTCTATATGGGGATGTTTCTGAAAGAAGTTACAGATCATCTGCAAACCTTATCTCCTTTTATGTCAGAAGATAAGAGAGAAGAATATATCACCTGGCTTAAACATGCACAGGATGTATCCAAGTTTTCCAACCGTGCAGCCTTTAACTCTTTTGAGGGGGCCAGTAGAGCCTCGGCTATTGCCATAGGTGCACGCAGAGTTGCTTGGTTGCAAGCCTCTGATTTGGAATCCTGGGTACAGGATGGTCTAGGTAACCTTCCCTGTACAGGCGAAAACCTGTTTGGCAAAGATTGGCAAGCAAAGGCCAACCAGATGGATGCTGAAAATTCTGCTTTAGATAGACTTTCAAAGTCTACTACTGCTCCTTTTAAAAAGAGGTTGTTCAAAAAGGGATCTTTCCCAAAGAAAGGGAAATTTTCTTCTTATGGTCAGGCCTCTTCTCAAGGTCGTTTTGCTACAAAGAGACAGCAGCAACCAAAACAGGCCAAAACCCAGGCTGTGAGGACTGCTACGGCCCAACAGCCTCAGCCTCTTCAGGGCCTTTGACTTTCCACTAGAGAACTTAGCCTTTCTGGCTCTAGAAAATCCAGAGCCTCTCACCATCCCAGGAAGGTTAGCTCACTTTGCTCCCAGATGGGAACAAATCACAGCAGAGCAGTGGACCCTCTCCATCATAAGGGAAGGGTACAAACTTCATTTCTTAAACCTTCCTCCTCACACCATGGTGAAACAGTTCAATTCTCCAACATCTCTCCTCAACCTTCTAGGTCAAGAGATTGCTACCCTTCTTGCCCAAGGGGCAATAGAAGAAGTACCCCTTCTTCAACAGGGCTCAGGGTTCTACTCCCCCTATTTTCTCATTCCAAAGAAAACAGGGGGCTACAGACCCATATTAGATCTCAGAGAATTGAACAAGTTTCTATGCAAGGAGAAATTCAAGATGACTTCTCTCGGAACTCTCCTTCTGTACCTCCAGAGTCAAGACTGGCTTTGTTCTCTAGATCTCAAGGATGCGTACACCCATGTTCTCATCCATCCAACACACAGAAGTTTCCTTCGGTTCCTTTACCAAGGAAAGCACAACCAATACAAAGTGCTTCCTTTCGGTCTGGCCTCTGCTCCAAGAGTGTTCACAAAATGCATGGCAGTAGTAGCTGCATTCCTACGCACTCTAGGAATATTCGTATTCCCATATCTGGACGACTGACCCAGACTTCCCTAGCCTGCACAAGGCGTGTTCTTCAGTATCTGGGACTGGTAATCAATGTTCCAAAATCCCATCTTACCCCTACTCAGTCTCTAGAGTTCATAGGGGCCTTACTGGATACCGCAACTGCAAGGGCCTATCTTCCCCAGGCCCGTTGCCTACGCTTGGTACAGTTAGCCTCCCAGATTCAGTTAAAATCCCATTTAACTGCTCGAGAGATGTTACAACTCTTAGGCCACATGGCATCCACCGTGCATGTGGTTCCTTATGCTCGCCTTCACATGAGAGCAACTCAGTGGACCCTATCCACCCAATGGACCCAGGCATGAGGTTGCCTGTCAGACAAAATAGCAACCTCCAGTCGCCTATTTTGGTCCCTCCCCTGGTGGAAGTCCACTCAGAATCTGTTGCTGGGGTCCCCCCTTTCAACAGGTGTTACCCCAAGCAACCCTTACAACAGATGCCTCTCCAAAGGGTTGGGGGTCTCATCTACGAGATCTCTCGACCCAGGGCATCTGGTCTCCACAGGAGACATCTCTTCATATCAACCTCTTAGAGCTCAGAGCAATCTTTCTGGCTCTCAGAGTCTTCCACACCCTGCTCAGCTACAAGACAGTCCTCATCCACACGGACATCCAGGTAGCCATGTTCTACATGAACAAGCAGAGAGGGACTGGCTCTCTGTCGCTTTGCAACGAAGCTCTGAGATTGTGGGCCTTCGCCAGAGAGCATCAAATCCATCTCATGGCAGTGTATCTTCCAGGGGTTCACAATTCTTGGGCAGACAGACTCAGTCGAGTTCTGCTTCCGCACGAATGGTCCCTCCATGGGGACCAGATAGCCAGGATTTTTTGGATTTGGGGTACCCCAGACATAGACCTGTTTGCAAGTCCATGGAATGCCAAACTTCCCCGGTTCTGTTCCAGGATTCCATGTCAGGGAGTTCAGGCCAGGAATGCCTTCCTCCTTCATTGGGGGCAAGACTTCCTCTATGCCTTTCCACCTATTCCCCTCATCCCCAAAACTCTGTTCAAGCTTCAGAGAGACAAGGGGTCTATGATCCTCATAGCACCACTTTGGCCACGCCAAGTGTGGTACCCTCTACTTCTGCATCTCTGTCAAGCTCCCTCCCTAGACCTGGGGTCTGCTCCAGATCTCTTCTCCCAGGAGGAGGGAACCTTGTGGCACCCAGATCCTCAGTCTCTTCATCTCAGGGCCTGGTTGCTGAAGGCCTAGACCTTCAAGATTTACACTTTTCTCAGCAGGTGAAGGATATCCTTCATGCTTCCAGAAAGCCTTCCACCAGGCGTTCATATGCTTTTAAATGGAAAAGGTTTTCCATTTGGTGTGCAGAGAAGGGTCTCAACCCTCTTGCAATACCTTTGAATTCTTTACTAGACTATTTGCTGCATTTATCCCATGCAGGCCTTAAAACAAATTCAATCAGAGTCCATTTGAGTGCTATTGCAGCATCCCTTAATCCTCTCAATGGACAACCTATTTCCTCTCATCCTCTTATAGCAAGATTCATGAGAGGCCTTCTTTTGACTAAACCTCCCATTAGACCACCTCCAGTGGCATGGGACTTGAATCTGGTTCTTGGCCAGCTTATGAAGCCACCCTTTGAACCCTTAGCCACTACCTCCTTGAAATTCCTTTCCTGGAAGGTTATTTTTCTCATTGCAGTCACCTCAGCTTGCCGTATCAGTGAGTTGCAAGCTTTAGTGGCTAATCCTCCTTATACAAGGTTCCATCATGACAAGGTAGTCCTCAGAACTAATCCACACTTTATGCCTAAAGTGGTCTCGCCTTTTCATCTGAACCAGGAGGTGTATTTACCTGTCTTTTTTCCAGGACCTCATGCATCAAGTGCAGAGAGGAATCTTCATACCCTGGATTGTAAAAGAGCACTTGCTTTCTACTTAGAAAGGACACAGCAACATAGAAAGTCCTCTCAACTTTTTGTTGCTTTTGATCCTTCTCATTTAGGACTTCCAGTCTCCAAGAGAACTCTGTCTAATTGGATTGCTCAGTGTATTTCCTTCGCCTACCAGAGCAAGAATCTTTCTCTGGAGGGCCATGTCACAGCTCACAATGTGAGGGCCATGGCAGCCTCTATGGCTCATCTTAACTCTGTGTCCATCGACCAAATCTGTCGAACAGCCACCTGGGCGTCGGTTCATACCTTCACAGCCCATTACTGCTTGGACAAGGACTCCCGCCGGGATGCCTTGTTTGGTCAGGCTGTTCTCAAACACCTGTTCCATAGCTAATCAACTCCTACCCTCCATCCCTGACTGGATGCCTGAGATTCATGGATGCAGGTGGAGCCCTTCCCAGTGACTCACAATCTGGGTGATCTCCCAGGCATCTCTAGCTGGGGAGTCCCCATATGTGAAGACTCATTCCTGCTTGTTCCTGGAGATAGCACAGTTACTTACCTGTAACAGGTGATCTCTGGGAACAGCAGGAATAAGTCTTCACAACCCACCCACCTCCCCTAGGAGTTGTATCTCTCTATCTATCTTTCCTTTCCTCTCTCTCTTTTGACTCAGCTTTAAAACTCGAACTGGAGAGAGGCGGTTAGGAAAGGCAGGAAGGCAGCGCGCAGGCGCTGTGGGATGCTCCCAAAAGCTTTCCTTTAGAACGCTGGGGAGCGTTCCCACGCAGGCTCCGTCGGTACCAACGATACCCATATGTGAAGACTTAGTCCTGCTGTTCCCAGAGATCACCTGTTACAGGTAAGTAACTGTGCTATTTGGTACGTCCGACTTGTCTGAACTGGTCTAGCAGGATGATATGGAAGGTGACAATTTACAGATAATGTCCTTTCCTTGAGTCCTGCTAGTCTAGTCCAGGACCTGTCTCCTGAACTGTGTTTGCTCTGTTCATCTGCGGTGGTACCCTTGGGTCCATTATGATTTATATACTTTGCTCTACAGGTCCATTTTCTACGGGCAGCCTTCAGTTTATGCTGCTTGTACATAGTTCTCTACTGATTGATTACTCATTTGTGCCCACTTTGAGGATGTGTGTTGCTTGCTATGTTCTCCCATATGCTTTGGGATCGATACTGAAGAGAAACCTCTGGTGGCTGAGACGAATAGAGACATGGGAGTCATGTTATTGAAATTTGGGCTTTTTATTGGTTCTTCACTAATCTGCTGATAGGGTAATACAACCCACTTGGCTACACTGGTCTAGCAGGACTCAAGGAAAGGACATTATCTGGTAAGTAAAATGTCACCTTATAAGATGTGTCAGGCTGGGTGGGGAAGGTAGTAGTGTTCTAGAGAAAGGGAGTCTGGGCACAGAATAAGGCATACGTGCTTTCCTACTCCAAAGGAGGATAGCAGTCAGGAGTACAGGTAAGTATGAGGAAAGCTTCTCTGCATCAGTAAGTACTCCTTCCAGTTTTGTCACTTGGAAGCTTTGGGCCACTATTGTTGAACAGGCTGTCATTTTTTTGGAACCCTAATGGGTACTGTGCTGATAACCAGCTGGGTGACATCTAGTCTTGAAGGACTAGAAAAAGGGACTGTTACTTCTGGAGAGAGATCTGCAATTGTGAGTATATACTTCTGGAAATTTTCTGAAAGGAATTCTTTCTATTAAATCTATTTAATCTGTGAACCCACTATTTTTTGTTAAATCCATCAGGGCCTAGTAACAGCAGTTTTAAGTTTAAATTTAAAACACAGAAGAGAGCTTTCTGGTTACATTTCATACACAGCAGAGAACTTATAGTTTTAATTTAATAGTCACTCAGGGCCTAGTACCAGCAAAGTATTTTTAGTTTAAATTTAAAACACAGAAGAGAGCTTTCTGGTTAAATTTGGAACCCAGCAGAGAGCTGTAGTTTAAATTTAATAGTCACTCTGGGCCTAGCATCAGCAAAGTACTTTTAGTTTAAATTTAAAACACAGAAGAGAACTTTCTGGTTAAATTTAGAACCCAGCAGAGAGCTTGTAGTTTAAATTTCATAATAAGTTAGAGCCTAGCAGCAGCAAAGAGCTATAATTTAAATCAAATAAGAATATAGCTTACCTCAGCAGCACAGGACAGGGTACTGTGTAGCAGCCCTCTTTTAATAAGTGTTATTTCCCTCCCTCCCCTGGGATAATCGTAGCTTTATAGGTACTTACACATCTTAAAAGACAGGAGGTGCTCTCAGGTGAAGCTTGTTACCCAAATCAGACATACACTAAGGACCTGAGATTAATTAAGCTTCAGGTGAACAAGGTATATTAAACATATTAGGTACAGTTTTATTGGTATAAATATCCATAGCAACCTTTAGTAAGTAAAGAACTTAAAGATCTAAACAAAAACTTAAAACTAAGATGCAGATGGCAGTCCAGCAGCGGGATGGGGGCTTTCCAGTCGTTTGCATTGAGTGTCACATGTATGATTTTCTCCCAGTTGGTGAGAGGTCTTATATGTGCACTAGGTGCAAGGAGATCTTTGCTCTCAGGAAACGAGTCCGTTCTCTAGAGGCTAGAGTAGCAGACTTGGAAAACATAAGAAAGACAGAGAGGTACGGGGGGCGGAGCCTGCGACGGTGCAAGATGGCCGCTTGATCCTTTCTCTCCCCGGAATCCTGGTGTTAATCCTGCCCCTCTGTGTGGAAATATCGCTATCAGAGCTCTAGCACCAATAAGTTTTCTCGCCATGACCTCCAGCAAACCGGCTAGGCTGGATTTCAACGCTCCCGCGGCCACAGGTACTAAGAGATTGAAAGCGGATCCACCCTCGCCGCTAAAGGCCACAGGCCCGAAAGACGCTAATGTGGGTCTTCCAGAGCTCCTGGCTGAGATAAGGGCTGTGCGGGAGCTGGTCACTGCTAACGGGGATACCCTGAGCGAGGTGCAAGCCGATGTGGCTGAGCTCAAAGATTTAAAGGCGCAACTCTCCACGCTCACTGAGAAGATGGACGGGCTCTCTCTAAAAGTGGAGGTGCACAAGGAGCGTCTCAAAGAGCTAGCTGCCCACTCTAAACGTATCACGGCACTAGAGCGGAATCTCGAGGACCTTAATAACCGGACCCGACGGAACAATATCCGGCTTGTGGGGATACCTGAAGGGGCTGAAGGACGGGACATGATGGCCTTCCTGGGTAAAATCATTCCGGAGCTACTACGGCTCGAGTTTGACCGGCCCTTTGAGATAGAGAGGGCCCATCGAGTCCCTATGCAGCAGGATCCCCACTCACCGAGGCCTCGCCCGATCATCATGAAGCTCTTGCGATTCCAGCATGTGGCCCAAGTAATGGCAGCGGTGCGAGTACGGGCCCCTTTGAAATTCGAGGGAGTGGATATTGCTTTCTTCCCGGACTTTAACAAGACCACCGTGGCCCGCCGGAAACAGCTGTTAGCGCTAAGGCCTCGTCTACAAAGCCTACAGGCCCGCTATGGTCTATTTGCTCCAGCCAGGCTCCAAGTCACGCTGCATAACCAGACTCGGTCCTTTGAGGTCCCCAAATCCCTTCTGGCTTTCATCGAGGAACAAGAAGCTGCAGTAATGCGTTGAGGACACTGCTTAGCGTACATTATTGGGGATCTCTTTGTGCCCATAACCTAATTGGGGCCTCTTAAGGGGGAGCCAACTATAATCCTTCGATAGTGGTTGTGATGTTCCCACTAAGGCGCACGCAGGTGCCTGTAGTGTGGTGTGTGAGTGTGGGTGCCTGCTGGACATTGGGTATTGTGTGCATGGAGGAATGAATGTTGTCTATATATAGTACAGTTTATTAGATGGAGGGAGGGGGTTTTGTGGGAAAGTTCATGTGGGGGAGTTGGGTTTCAGAGGGCAATCTTGTGAGATCGATGGTTCACCCAGGGGGGTGGGGTTGGTTGGGGGGGGGGGGTTGTCTCCATTGACTATGTCTGAAGGTACTAGCCAGAACTGGGAGTTGATGCTACCGTTTGTAGATCCTACAGTTACGGGTTATCCATATACGTATTGTAATGGGGTCCCTTAAGATCCTATCGTTGAATGTGAAAGGTGTAAATAATCCCGCTAAGAGGAAAAAAATTTTGCTATATTGTGCCAAGCAGAAGGCTGATGTCGTCCTACTCCAGGAGACCCACCTTTCCACTATAGAGGCGATGAAGATGGGCCTGGGTCACTATTTGGTTGCGGTGCACGCTGCAGCAGTAGGGAAAAAAAATGGGGTAATCACTTTGGTGCGGAAATCCCTCCAGCCCCAGATTGTGTCGGGATTGGCAGACCCGCAAGGGCGTTGGGCGATGGTGATCTTGGGCCGTCATGGTGAGCAACTAGCCATCTTGAATATTTATGGGCCAAATTGTGATGATGTCTCCTTTTTTAAGAAGGTAGCGCTGGTGGCCTATGATCTGCGATCCCTCCCCATGGTTTTGGGTGGGGACTTCAACTTGGTGCTGGACCCATTGTTAGACCGGCAGCCGTTCCGGTCGGCGAGACCGGGTAGGGCAGTCTCTGTTCTTCTCTCCCTGATGCACGACTTGGGACTGCACGATGTTTGGCGGACGTTGCACCCCGTAGATAAAGACTTCACTTTTTATTCCCTTCCCCACAAGTCTCATTCTCGCATTGATTTCCTTTTAGTTTCACACCCTTTAGTAGAGTCGGCAGTGGAGGCGGGTATTTGTGCCACCACGGTGTCGGATCACACGGCAGTCTTTCTGCTCTTTACATTTGGCCAACCGGCTCCCCGGAAGTCTGGCTGGTTCCTCCCGAGGGAACTGTTAGGGGATCCGCTCTTTTGTGATATGATCCGGTTGGAGATCAAGGAGTATTTTGAGAAGAATCTCCCATCCGAGACGGCGGGCTGGGCCTGGTGGGAGGCTTTTAAGGCCACTATTCGTGCACAGATTACTAGCTATGTTATCCGCCAGTCTAAGCTCAGAAAGGCCGAGCTAGCTGGGCTCGAGATGCAAATTTCCGCTGGTGAAAGGTTACTGAGGGCTCGGGCTGAACCATGTGTGCTACTACGCCTGCAGAAACTATGATATCAGTATAATTCGCTCCTGAGTGCGGAAGTTCGCAAGGTACAACATGCGCAAGATGCGCGCTATCATGTCGAGCGAAATAAAGCTGGCAGGCTTTTGGCATCGGTGCTCAGTCCCCCTAGAGGGAAGACTAACATAACGGCCCTTAAGTCAGGGACCCAGGGACTGCTCACGGAGAGTCGTGCGATCGGGGAGAGTTTCAGGTCCTTCTACCAGGACCTGTACTCCTCAGCGGGCGGATGTGATGACTCTGTCTGTCTATCAATCTTTTCTTGAGAAGTTGCCCCATCCTGTTCTCAGTACCCCTCAGAGGGAAGGGTTGAGCCTTCCCATAGAGGGGGTGGAAGTCCAAGCGGTCCTTAGAGATGCTCCGGCGGGAAAGGCGGTGGTCCCTGATGGCCTCCCGGCTGAATTCTATCGGGCATTTCAGGAAGAACTAGCCCCCCAGATGGCCTGTTTTTTCCAATTGCTAGTGGAACAAGCCCCGCAAATAGGGAGTTTCAACACAGCAACAGTAGTGGTACTGGCTAAGGAGGGGAGGGACCCTCTAGAGGTGGGCAGCTATAGGCCGATCTCACTCCTAAACGCCGATTATAAGATCTTTGCTGGGGTGCTCGCCAGGCGCCTTTCAAAGGTGGTCTCTGGGTTAATCCATCCAGACCAATGCGGGTTCCTCCCAGGAAGGTCAACCGCGGACAATGCTCGCCTGCTCGTAGATCTCTTTGCTCTGGCTCACTCTCAGGATAGACCACTGGTTGGGCTCTCTCTAGATGCCGAAAAGGCATTTGATCGGCTGGAATGGGCCTTTATGTATCGAGTCTTGCATTGGTTCGGCTTTGGAGAAGCCTTTATAGATTTGATTAAGGTGCTGTATGTCACCCCTCAGGCTAGAATTCTAGTGAATGGAACTTTGTCTGCCCCCTTCGACCTACAACGGGGGACGAGGCAGGGATGTCCTCTCTCCCCACCTTTGTTTAATCTCGCCCTAGAGCCATTCGTCACTCGGAGAAGATTCAGGGCCTCTCCATAGGGGACCTGCAGGTAAAGCTATCCGCTTATGCTGACGATCTGTTGCTCTTTGTCCAACCAGATCAGGTGGCCGAAGTTCTCAAGGTAATGGACGCTTATTCCGCCATATCTGGCTACAAGATAAATTGGGGGAAGTCAGTAGCATTTCCTTTGAACAGGGTGACTTTTGCTTCCGCATTAGGGGATCACCCCTTTGTGTGGACTTCTGGGCCCATTAAATACCTGGGGGTTAAATACTGTTTTTCGACTGAGGAGACAATCTCCGTTAACTGTCAGGCCATAGAGGAGTTGCTTCGATCTTTCTCATCAAGGTGGTCCCCCCTCTACCTGTCCTGGTGGGGCAGGATGGAGGCCATTAAAATGGTCTTGACCCCCAAGATAAACTATATTCTGGAGATGCTTCCGATGGAGATCCCGCCGCGGTGGTATAAAGGATGGGAGCGGCATCTGCTGCGGTTTCTGTGGGCGGGGAAACCCTCTAGGATTGCGTCGGTCAAGCTAAAAGCGAGCAGAGATCAGGGAGGGGTTAACTTTCCTGACTTCAGGGCGTATCATCAGGCCTTCCTGTTAAAGCAGGGTACAGGTTGGTGTGCAGCGGAGATCTCTGAGTATGGTCCAGTATGGCTGGAAGTGGAGAGGAGGATACTCCTGCTGGTCCCACTTCCATTATTGTTGGTAATGAGGCTTCCCTCAACCTTTATGCTCTCTCCTGCTATCTTAGCTACTCAGTGGGCCTCCTCAGGTCTAGCTGAGGTAATTGCATCTGAGAACCCTGTATCCACGGAGTTTCCTATTTGGTACAACCCCAAATTAAAGGTAGGTGGTAAGACGATATCCTGGAAGTGTTGGCAAGATAGAGGCATTTGGACGCTAGGGCACCTTACTCACTTTGGTGGTTGGAAATCCTGGGAGGCTCTTGTCGGTGAGTTTGATATGCCGGAGCGATGCCGGTTTCAATGGGTCCAGCTTCTAAGTTGTCTCAAACAAGCAAAGATTTCTGCAGCTCATCTCTCGGGGGAATGGGGCTTGAAACGGGTGTTGCTTGTCTGTTCTGAAGGTAAAGGGATAGTCTCTAACCTGTATGCGATTTTTAAGACTGCCTGGTCTACCTCGTTAACCGCTCTGAAAAAGAGTTGGGAGACGGAAGTAGCCTTCGCTATCCCACCCCATCTCTGGTCTACCCTATGGTCCAAGACAAATAGAGTATCTTCTGCTGCAGCGCTTACCCAATCTTTATTTTTTCTTTCCCATAGGGCGTTGTTGACGTCCAGCCGTCTCTCTCGGTGGGCTCCTGGGGTGACGGCGAACTGTTGGACATGCGCAGCACCTTTGGGTACCTTGCAACACCTGCTGTACGACTGCCCAGGGTACAGAGTTTTTGGGGGGAGGTATGGGATAGGATACAGTGCATTCTCTCCTTCCAGGCACCTCTCACGTGGGATCTGGTTTCCCTTCGGTCAGCAAGTCCGCTGTTGCCTATACAGAAAGAGAAATCTTTTCTGTTCAATTTCTTAATTGCGGTTGCTCTGAATTTGATTCTGATCCACTGGAAAGATGCGGATCAGCTGGAGAGCAACCACTGGTGGAATTTGGTTTCTCTATACGCCAGTTATGAGAAGGCCTGGGCTTGCGGCCGTGAGCAGAGGTGCCGGAGGAAGCGAGGTGTCCCCCTTCTAGTCTCAGGGAACAAATGGGAGTGTTTGGATGCCTATGCAGCGTCGGCTGGCGTGTCTCTCAGAGGCTAGCTTCTTGCTGGGCATACCCCCTCCTCCCTCCCCTCTGGGCTTGATCAAGGGTGCGTTTCCCAGGGACGTACGAGATATTGCTGTAGGGCGTTGTTTTTTAGACAGCTCTGTGATTTTAGTGTTGCTTATGGGTCAATGGAGACTGGGGAGGGTGGGTGGTGTAGGGGTTGTTCTGTTATGTTGAGGTGTTATGATTGTTGTTTTGAAAACTATAAATAAAAAATTTAAAAAAAAAAGACAGAGAGGTACATAGACGAGACCTACAGGGATATAGTCCTGAAGTCCCACCTCCAGTCTGGCAGCATCCCTGTTTCCATGGAGGAGAGAGGTCACGTGACAGGAGAGCATCACCCTGGTGTGGCAGGAAGTGATCCTGTAACTAGGACCTGTCCTCCAGGTGATGTAAAACCCTCTTGCACCGAGGAAGTTTCTCCAGGGCCATGTGCCCATGAGGGAAGGGTTAGGACAGCCATTATAGTTGGTGATTCGATCATTAGGCATGTAGATAGCTGGGTGGCTGGTGGACGTGAGGATCGCCTGGTAACATGCCTACCTGGTGCAAAGGAAGCGGACCTCACGCACCACCTAGATAAGGACTTAGATAGTGCTGGGGAGGAGTCTGCTGTCTTGGTACATGTCGGTACCAGTGACATAGGAAAATGTGGTAGGGAGGTTCTGGAGGCTAAATTTAGGCTTTTAGGTAGGAAGTTGAAATCCAGAACTTCCGGGGTAGCGTTCTCCGAAATGCTTCCCATTCCACGTGCAGGACCCAAAAGGCAGGCAGAGCTACGGAGTCTCAATGCGTGGATGAGACAATGGTGCAGAGATGAGGGGTTTGGATTTGTTAGGAACTGGGGTACATTCTGGGGAAAGGAGGGGCTCTTCCGAAGGGATGGGCTTCACCTTAACCGGGATGGAACCAGGCTGCTGGCATTAACCTTTAAAAAGGAGATAGAGCAGCTTTTAAACTAGATAATAGGGGAAAGCCGACAGTCGCCCAAGAGCAGATGGTTCGGAAGAATGTATCCTTGAAGGATACTACCAAAAGCAGGGAGGTTCCAAAAAAGAGTAAAGTAGCCCAAATGCCCTCGAGTATGGAGCAGACAGAGCTTAAAGATCCCAAATTACCCATGTCTACCAATAGCCAAATTAATATGAATAAAATACAGTCTCTAAAATGCTTGTATTCAAATGCTAGAAGTCTAAAAAATAAGATGGGAGAGTTTGAATATATAGCACTAAATGAGAGGTTAGATGTGATTGGAATATCAGAGACATGGTGGAAGGAGGACAACCAGTGGGACACTGTGATACCTGGGTACAAACTATATCATAATGATAGAGCTGATCAAATTGTTGGAGGGGTTGTGCTCTATGTTAGAGAGGGCATTGAGTCAGAAAGGATTAATGTTTTGCAGGAAACAAAATTTGCTGTAGAATCTCTATGGATTGAAATTCCATGTAAAAAGGGGAAGGCGATGGCGGTGGGGGTGTACTATCGACCGCCTGGCCAGAATGAACAAATGGATGATGAAATGCTCAAAGAAATCAAGGAAGCTAACAAAATTTACAGCGCGGTAATAATCATGGGCGATTTCAATTACCCCGGTATAGACTGGGTCAGTGTCACGGCAGTACATGCTAGGGAGATAAAGTTCCTAGATGACATAAATGACTGCTTCTTGGAGCAGCTGGTCCATGAACTGATGAGAGGGGAAGCCATATTAGACCTAGTCCTTAGTGGAACACCAGATCTAGTGCGAGAGATAAGGGTGTTGGGGCCACTTGGCAATAGTGATCATAGCATGATCGCCTTTGATTTAATTAGTGGAGGAGGGATAGTAAGGAAATCCACAGTACTACCTTTTAACTTTCGAAAGGGAGACTATGATAAAATGCGGAAAATAGTTAAGAAAAAACTAAAAGGAGCAGTTGCAAAGGTTAAAGTCTTACATCAAGCTTGGGTGTTGTTGAAAAATACTCTCTTGGAAGCCCAGACCAGCTGTATTCCACGCTTTAAGAAAAGTGGAAGGAAGTCCAAAAAACTGCCAGCATGGTTTAAAGGTGAGGTCAGAGAGGCTGCTGTTGCCAAGAAAGCATCTTTCAGGAAATGGAAAAAAGAGCCAAATGATGAAACCTGGAAACAGCACAAGCACTGTCAGGTCAAATGCAAGGCATTGATAAAGAAGGAAAAGAGAGAATTTGAGAAGAAGCTTGCTGCTGAAGCAAAAACGCGAAATAAAGATTTTTTCATGTACATTCGTAGCAAAAAACCTGTGAGAGAGTCAGTTGGACCATTAGATGATAGAGGAGTTAAAGGGGCACTAAAAGACGACAAGGCGATAGCGGAGAGACTGAATGCATTCTTTGCTTCGGTCTTTACTGAGGAAGATGTAGGGATGTTACCCATGACTGAAGTGGTATTTAAAGGTGCGGAAGAATTGCAGGAAATATCGATACATCTGGAAGATGTATTACAACTATTAGATAAACTGAAGAGTAGCAAATCACCTGGGCCGGATGGTATACATCCAAGGGTGTTGAAAGAACTGAAATATGAGATTGCAGACCTGCTATTAGTAATCTGTGAACTATCATTAAAATCATCTCTAATACCTGAAGATTTGCGGATCGCCAATGTAACACCAATTTTTAAAAAGGGTTCAAGGGGTGATCCGGGAAACTACAGACCGGTGAGCATCACGTCAGTACTGGGAAAAATGGTAGAAACCATCATAAAGAATAAAATTACTCAGCATGTAGATAGTCATGGCCTAATGGGAGACAGCCAGCATGGCTTTAGACAAGGAAGATCTTGTCTTACTAATCAGTTATGTTTTTTTGGAAGTGTGAATAAACAGGTGGACAAAGGTGAGTCGGTTGATATAGTGTATCTGGACTTTCAGAAAGCCTTTGACAAGGTCCCTCATCAGAGACTTTTGGCCAAACTAAAGAGTCATGGGATAGGAGGCAGTGTACTACTGTGGATCAGGAACTGGTTAAAAGATAGAAAGCAGAGGGTAGGGCTAAATGGCCAATTTTCCCAATGGAGAAAGGTGAATAGTGGTGTACCCCAGGGATCTGTGCTGGGTCTGCTGCTTTTTGACATATTCATAAATGACCTGGAAAGTGGAATATCGAGTGAGGTTATCAAATTTGCAGATGACACAAAACTATTTAAAGTTGTTAAAAACCCAAGAGGATTGTGGAAAATTGCAAGAGGATCTTGATACATTGGAAGACTGGGCATCAAAATGGCAGATGAAATTTAATGTGGACAAGTGCAAAGTTATGCACCTAGGGAAGAACAACCCAAACTATGGTTACACGATGCAAGGTTCCACATTAGGAACCACCACCCAGGAAAAAGATTTAGGCGTCATTGTGGATAACTTGTTAAAACCCTCGGCCCAGTATGCAGTGGCAGCCAAGAGAGCAAATAGAATGCTAGGTATCATAAGGAAAGGAATGGAAAGTAAAACAAAAGATATTATAATGCCTCTATACCGTTCCATGGTGAGACCGCACCTTGAATATTGTGTGCAATTCTGGTCGCCGTATCTTAAAAAGGATATAGCATTATTGGAAAAGGTTCAGAGAAGAGCCACCAAAATGGTAAAGGGGATGGAAGGATACTCCTATGAAGAAAGGCTAAAAAGGTTAGGGCTCTTTAACCTGGAAAAGAGACGGCTGAGGGGAGATATGATAAAAGTCTATAAATTAATGAACGGAGTGGAACGGGTAAACGTAGATCGACTGTTTACGTTATCAGAATATAGGAAGACTAGGGGACATGCAATGAAGCTACAGGGTAAACTATTTAAGACTAATAAAAGAAAATATTTTTTCACTCAACGTGTAATCAAACTCTGGAATTTGTTACCGGAGGATGTAGTAAAGGCTGTTAGTGTAGCTGGGTTTAAAAAAGGTTTGGACAAGTTCCTGGAGGAAAGGTCCATAAACCATTATTAAGAAGGGACCCAGGATATCAATGCTTGACCTAGTACAAGCATTGCAGAACCTGTGTCTTTTGCGGAAGCTTCTAGGTACGTATGACCTAGATTGGCCACTGTTGGAAACAGGATACTGGGCTTGATGGACCTTGGTCTGACCCAGTATGGCATATCTTATGTTCTTAGTTGGTGTTGACACAGAATATGCTTTCTAGTTCACTAGGAACATGTTTAAGGTTTCTGGGCATGAATGGTAGTTCCTTTGTCCTTAAGCTAATGCTGCATGTCTGAGGTCATCATTTTTTGACTGAGAACACGTGTTTTCTGCATTCTTTGACTATTCTTTTCTTCCCTTTTTGGTTTGGAATGTGCCTTACTGCTTCTAATTCCTTTTACTTCATATGCAAGGTGTGACAGACTCCAAGCTCCAGGTTGCCTTGATGACTTGAAAATCAGACCTGGTACCAAAGGGGATATGTATCCAACAGCAAGAGAATGTGGGGAGTGGTGTCGGGTTTGCATGGATGACATGTCAGCATCCTGTATGGCGAAATGACAGACGGAATAGGTGCGACAGTTGGTATTTTTAAGAGGTATAGAAGTTGTGAGGGAGGTTTTTTTTTTTTTTTTTAAGAAATGGGGCAGTTGCAGTGTGCAAGTTCTTGGGCAATAGGGCATTGTGGGTGGGGTGATTTTGGAGTGGGGACATCTGTGGAGGGTAGTTTTTGGAAGAGGGGCAATTGGCAGGGTGGTGGAGTAGTTGCGGGTTTGTTTGTTTTTTTAGTGATTGGGTAGTTTGTTGAGTGGTATGGCAGTTGTGAGGGTATATTTTTGAGGAGTGAGGCAGTTTACAATGTGATGAGCAGTTGTGGGAGGTTGTTTATTTGGGTAGGGTAGTTGTGGGAGTGCAGTTTTTAGGGGTCGGGCAGTTTTCAGGGTGGTGAAGCAGTTGTAGGGGATGGTTTGGTGGGTTGGTAGTCCATTTGCGAGGAAGTATATTCTTAGGGGTGGAGCAATTGTGGAGGTGCATTTCTGGAGGTTGGTAGTTTAAAGAATATGAAAAAAGGATTAGAAAGGAGCAATTTTCAAACTGCTGTGTTTCACCCTATGTAAGTTTCTATGGTACAGAAGCTGAAATTCCTTTTAGATACATTGGGTAGTGTTTTTTCCCCGGGCTAAATTCTCGTTAACCCTGGTCTAATTTGACCCACTTTTGAATTTGATGTGTCTTGTTACCATTTTTCCCACATACCAAGTTTAATATCATTCTGTTAGTTTTTCAGCCAGTCATTTTGCCCTCAGACAGGTAAACGGACAGACTTTTTTGACTGCTTTCATATAATTCTTTGTAACTTCCATTGGGTTGGAAGAAATAAAAACAGTTGGAATAAGAACATGTGATAAGCATTCAGAGCATGGCTCACGGAATTCTTTCCAACCCCTCTTTGTGCATGTATGTGTGTTTGTCTGTGTGTCTTTGTGTTTGTACATGCACACACCAGTATGTTTGTATTTGCTGTGCATGTGTGTGTGTCTCTCTTGTGAATGTGGTGTCTGTATGAGTGAGTGAGTGTGTGTGTGTGTGTATGTGTACACAGGTGTGTGTATATCTCTATTTTGTATGATCTCCAGGAACAAGCAGGAATGTAGTCTTCACATATGGGTATCATCGGTACCGACGGAGCCTGCGTAGGAACGCTCCCCAGCGTCCAATAGGAACGCTTTTGGGAGCATCCCTCAGCACATGCGCGCTGCCTTCCCGCCTTTCCAACTGTCCCTCTTCAGTTCTTTGTTTTCCGTGGAGCCGACAGGATCTATTCCCTGTCACCGCAGAAAATTCCGTCTTTAAATTTCTTTTCTTGTGTTTGTGTTTGCCTACCGCACGACGCTTACCGTTACCGCCGGTTCTTTTCTTTCTTTTCAAAAAAATAAATAAATAAATAATAACTTAGACTTAGACTGTTTCTCTTCAGGAACTTTTCTCTTTGGTGCCAGGCGCCATTTTGGGCACTAGGCCCCATATTCCTAAAACATGGAAAAGCCAACTAGTGGTTTTAAAAAATGTACTAAGTGTGGCGGTACCATCTCCGTCACTGACACCCATGATTGGTGTCTTAAATGTTTAGGACCTGAACATTCCCCAACTGAATGTCTCTCCTGTATGGGGATGACTAAAAGAGGAAGGCAGAACTGGGCTGCAAAGCTTGGTACTCTCTTTTCTTCGGATGCAAGATCCATTGCATCGACATCGTCAAGGGCCTCTTCTTCCTCCCAAGGATCTCAGGTAACTAAACATAAAAGCCGGTCCTCAAAGGGTAGCTCTCCTGCTAAGCATCGAGAGGCCATTGGCATTGCCCTTGAAGGAACCACACTGGCAAAACAGCCCCGGCAAGAGGCTTCGACTTCCAAAGCATCGATGGGGCTTCAGGATGTTCTCGAGGCCTCAACCTCGCAAGAACTACCTGTGCCATGCTCAGGGATTCCGGACGCTTTTACCGGTACCGACACCCAGGCATCGGCAGCGTCGATAGACCAGAGGTTCCTCGCCATTGTGCGCAGCATCGCAGCTCTTCTTTCAGCTGCGGTACCGGTGGTCCATCGGGCACCGGTACCGACATCGGTACAGACACCGGTACCGACACCGACGATACAGGTACCGACGGTACCAGCCCCGGTGGGAACTCTTCCCATGCCATCTCTGGCTGGAATTGACAGATCGGTACCGGGACCGTGCCTTGCAGGAGCATCAGGGTCAGGAATACTTCGATTCCTCCGTTTCTGAAGACTCTGACAATTCTGCTGGCACTAGAGGGTTTCTCCCAGAAGATCCCTCTTCTCCCCCGCGCAGAATATCACCTCCAGAAGACATGTCCTTTCAGGATTTTATCCGTGATATGGTCAAAGGTCTTTCAATCACAGTAGCTCCTGAAGAGGAACCCAGAGCAAAGGAGTTGGAAATTCTCCAGTATCCTAAAGCTCCTAAGAAGCCACTCTGCCTATCCATGAGATTCTGCATAACTTGATGCTCAGAATGTGGGAGACACCTCTGACTACTTCTCCTCGCTCTACGAGACTTGATACTATGTATCGAGTTCCGCCATGTCCTGGATTTCAGAAAACTCAGCTGCCTCACCATTCAATGATAATGGATTCAGCCATGCGTAGAATGAAAAGTGCAAAGAGGCATGCATCCAATCCTCCAGGTCGTGAATGCAGGACTCTGAATGCTTTAGGGCGCCGCAATTTTCATGCTTCCATGCTTTCAGCTAGGATCAGTTCATATATTCTATATATGGGAATGTTCCTTAAGGAAGTCACAGGAGACTTGGAACTTATGAGCCCATTTCTCCAAGATGAAAAGAGACAAGATTTTCTTGCTCTAGTTAAGCATTCTCAAGATGTCTCCAGGTTTGTAAATCGTGCAGCCTTTGACTGCTTCGAATGCATCAGCAGAACCTCTGCTATTGCCATTGGTGCACGACAGATTGCCTGGCTGCAGGCATCAGACTTGGAGACTTGGGTACAGGACAAATTAGGTAACATTCCTTGCACGGGGTAGAATCTCTTCAGCAAGAACTGGCAGGAAAAGGATAATGAGTTAGATGCTGACAATACTACTCTAGATAGATTGTCAAAATTTACAACCACTCCAGCCAAAAGGAAGCCTTATAAAAAAAACCCCTCTTTCAGCAAAAAGAGGACATTTTATCCTTCCTATACCCAGCAGAGTCAGACTCAGGGTCAGGTTGCCCAAAAAGGACAAACTAGACAGCAAAAGAACCCAAAAGGCCCGAGAGCCCAACCAGCTCTCCAGGTTCAGCCCCTTCAAGGGCTTTGACTCCCTCCTAGAGAGCTCTGCCTTCCTGCCTCTGAGTGGTCCCCAACCCCCCAATATCCCAGGCAGGTTATGCCATTTTGCCAACAGATGGCATCAGATAACAGCAGAAGATTGTACTTTGTCCATTGTAGGAGAAGGGTACAAGCTTCATTTTCACAGCATGCCCCCTCCTATAATTCTAAAGCAATTCAATTCTCAAACAGACAATCTGTTAGATCATGAGGTCTCCACACTTCTTGCCCAAGGGGCAGTAGAGGAAGTACCCATTCTTCAACAGGGTGCAGGGTTCTAGTCCCCCTATTTTCTTCTTCCAAAGAAATCAGGGGGACACAGACACATTTTGGACCTCAGAGAATTGAACAAATACCTATTTCGAGAGAAGTTCAAAATGATTTCTCTAGGAACTCTTCTGCCATACCTTCAAAGCCAGGATTAGCTTTGCTCTCTAGACTTAAAGGATGCATACACTCACATTCTCATCCATCCAGATCACAGGAAATTCTTACGATTCCTTTTCAGGGGAAGACATTTCCAGTACAGGGTTCTTCTTTTTGGTCTGGCTTCAGCACCAAGGGTATTCACAAAATGCATGGCAGTAGTAGCCGCATTTTTACGAACCCTGGGGATATTTGTCTTCCCTTACTTAGACGACTGGCTCATTCGAGCCCCTACAGTTGTAGAGGCCAGCACTGTACTTTCCCGTACAATGCGAATTCTCCAATACTTGGGATTGGTAATAAACTTCCCAAAATCCCAACTTATTCCTTCCCAATACCTGGAATTCATAGGAGCCTGTCTCGATACCAGACAAGCAAAGGCTTTCCTTCCACAGGCCCGGTGTCTTCGCATAATGCAACTAGCTTCTCAAGCAGCCGGCAAATCCTCCCTCACTGCTCGAGAGCTACTACAGTTACTAGGACATATGGCTTCCACAGTTCATATAGTCCCATATGCTCGCCTCCACATGAGAGCAGCTCAGTGGACCTTATCCACACAGTGGACACAGGCCACAGGTAATTTGTCAGACAAAATAATAAACACTCAACGACTAGTTTTGTCCCTCCAATGGTGGCAGTCACTAGAAAACCTGACAGTGGGGTCTCCTTTTCATCAACCCTCTTTTCAGGCCAACCTAACAGATGCATCACAGGTGGGTTGGGGAGCACACCTGAATCACCTCTCTACCCAGGGAACCTGGACTCCACAGGAGGCCGGTTTACACATAAACCAACTGGAATTAAGAGCAATCTATTTAGCTCTTCGAGTATTCCACGCCCAGTTCAGCTACAAGACAGTCCTAGTCCAGATGGACAATGAAGTAGCCATGTTCTATGTGAACAAGCAGGGTGGAACAGGCTCTCTGTCATTATGCAACGAAACTTTGCGACTGTGGGCCCTCGCCAGAGAGCATCAAATTCACCTTCTAGTGGTATATCTTACAGGCATTCAAAACCTTTGGGCAGACAAACTCAGTCGAGTACTGTTGCCACCTGATCTAGGTGGTCCCTCCACCTAGATCAGGTGGCAAAGATATTTCATCTCTGGGGCACTCCAGACATAGACCTCTTTGCAATTCCCTTGAATGCCAAACTTCCCCGGTACTGTTCCAGGATTCCAGCTCACAATTGTCAGGCAAGGGGATGCCTTCCTCCTTCACTGGGGTCAGGACTTCCTTTATGCCTTCCCACCCATTCCCCTCATCCCCAAAATACTCTTCAAGCTTCAGAGAGACAGGGGTCGCATGATCCTCATAGCACCACCATGGCCACGTCAAACGTGGTATCCCCTGCTTCTACATCTCTCTGAAGCAGCATCTCTAGAGTTAGGGCATTCTCCATATCTCCTTTCCCAGGAGAACGGGATGCTATGCCACCCAAATCCCCAGTCCCTGCACCTCATGGCCTGGTTGCTGAAGGCTTAGACCTCCAGGATCTCAACCTGTCCGAACAGGTAAAAGATATCCTTCAGGCTTCTGGGAAACTTTCCACAAGAAGATCTTATGCCTTCAAGTGGAAGCGTTTTACTATATGGTGCTCCAAGAAGGGATTAAACCCCCTTGTCATACCCTTAGAATTGAGACTAGAGTATCTCCTTCACTTATCAAATTCTGGTCTAAAGACAAATTCGGTAAGAGTCCATCTTAGTGCAATTGCAGCTTCTTATAAGCCTCTGAATGGACAACCAATTTTCTTTCATCCACTCATATCAAGATTTATGAGAGGCCTTTTATTAAGTAAACCTCCCATCAAGCTACCACCAGTGGCATGGGATCTAAATCTAGTTCTCGGGCAGCTCATGAAGCCGCCTTTTGAGCCTTTGGCCACTACAGCCCTTAGGTTTTTGACCTGGAAGGTCATCTTCCTAATTGCAACCACCTCTGCCCGTCGCATTAGTGAATTGCAAGCTTTAGTGGCTGATCCTCCTTATACTAGGTTTCATCATGGTGGTGGTTCTTTTTGGTCTGGCTTCAGCACCAAGGGTATTCACGAAATGCATGGCAGTTGTAGCCGCATTTCTACGAACCCTGGGGATATTTGTCTTCCCTTACTTAGACGACTGGCTCATTGTTCTTAGAACTCAACCACACTTTATGCCAAAGGTGTTTTCGCCTTTTCATTTAAATCAATCAATTTATCTTCCTGTATTTTTTCCGAGGCCTCACGCCTCTAATGCAGAAAGAAACCTTCATACTTTGGATTGTAAAAGGGCCTTAGCCTTTTACATACAAAGAACACAGCAACATAGAAAGTCCTCGCAACATTTTATAGCTTTTGACCCTAGTCATTTGGGACTTCCAGTCTCCAAAAGAACTTAATCTAAATGCATTGCCCAATGCATATCCTTTGCTTATGAGAGTAAGGGTCTTCCTCTTCAGGACCATGTCACAGCTGATAATGTGAGAGCCATGGTAGCTTCTATGGCTAATCTCCACTCTGTGTCTATCGATGACATTTGTCGAGCAGCCACCTGGGCTTCGGTACACACCTTCACAGCCCACTACTGCCTGGATAAAGCCTCCCGTCGGGATGCCTTCTTTGGCCAAGCTGTTCTTCAAAATCTCTTTCAGACCTAATTCAACTCCTACCCACCAACCCTGGTGGAATGCCAGAGATCATAGGATGAAGGATTCCCACCTTCTATGGTGGCACCTTCCTGGGGCTATCTCCCTGGCATCTTCAGCTAGGCAGTCTCCGTATGTGAAGACTACATTCCTGCTTGTTCCTGAAGATAGCGTAGTTACTCATCTGTAACAGGTGATCTCCGGGAACAGTAGTAATTTAGTCTTCGCAACCCATCCACCTCCCCTAGGAGTTGTCTCTCTATCTCTTTGTCTCTTTCCTCTCTCCCTCTATCCTTTCACTCAGCTACAAACTTAACTGAAGAGGGACAGTTGGAAAGGCGGGAAGGCAGCGCGCATGTTCTGAGGGATGCTCCCAAAAGCGTTCTATTGGACGCTGGGGAACGTTCCCGTGCAGGCTCCGTCCGTACCGACGATACCCATATGTGAAGACTAAATTCCTGCTGTTCCCGGAGATCACCTGTTACAGGTGAGTAACTGCGCTTTATATGTTTTTGCAAATCTCTGTTTTGTTTTTGTGTGTATAAGAACATAAGATATGCCATACTTGTCAGATCAAGGGTCTGTCAAGCCCAGTATCCTGTTTCCAGCTGTGGCCATTCCAGGTCTTAAGTACCTGTCTTGTTCCCAAAGGTACAGAAGAGCATATACTGGGCGAGGTGAAATGTCCATAGAAGACAGTAAAAGTAAATGGAGGCTTTATTAGAGCGTACAGTGGTCCTACCCCACATGGCTTTGTTTAGGCAACAGTCTTCGTTAGGGTTATAGGGACCTTAAGTGAAGAATTAAAAACATAGAAATTACAATAAAATAAGCAACAGATAATATAAATAGAAATCAAAATCTCAATAGAAAAAATTGGAGAGAGGATGTAGATAACAATGGGTATAAAATGAAATGAAGTAAAACTTAGTTGTGGTCAACGTTATTGGCACTCTTGCAGTTCATCCTCTTAATGTCCAATGTCTCCTGGCATTATATCAAATACTTAATAAACTAAAAAGTGACCAGTAAAGTGGCTTTGGTCTATATATGCACATATATTTGACACATGAAAGAATCAAATAAATCAAGGCCAATTAAAAAAGGAAATAGTAGGAAATAGTATAATTTTTGGCACCTTTATAAACAATTCAAATCAATTTGAACAGAGCAACCACATTCCCATTGCAGTAAACTTAGACTCACCTGTGATCAATTGTCAGTACTCACATAACTTGAATCAGCCAATGCATGATGGCTCTAAGGTTTAAAATAGTCACATTCTTTCCCTGTTCCATTTTCACGATGATGAAGACAAGAGTGCTGCCTGAGACCAGAAAAGCCATTATCAAATTTCAAAGGGGTACAAGGGCATCTGTCCGACCTTGAGATTCCTGTGTCTACAGTTCACAGTGTTAAGAAGTTTTTGCTCATGGAACTGTCAATCTCCCCAGACATGGTGGGAAGAGGGAAATTAATCCAAGAAGTCTAAGAAGGTTAATGCAAACTGTTGGAAAAACCCTATGTACAACATCCAAAGAGCTTAAGCCTGACCTGGAGCAATTTGGAGTGGTGGTTTCAACCTGCACCATGTTTCATGCACTAAACAAAGGAGGACTTCATGGGAAAAGGCCAAGGAGGACCCTACTGCAGACAGACATAAAAAGGCATGCTTGATCTTTACTCATATCCACTTGAGAAACCATAGTCCTGGGAAAATATTCTGTGCACAAATAAACCAAACTTGAACTCTTTGGCAATGCAGACTAGCACTACATTTACAGATGAAAAAATGAAGCTTTTAAGGAAAAAAAACACACCCTTCCTACAGTTAAATATGGTGGAGGTTCCATGATGTTGGGGGGCTGTTTTGCTGCCTCAAGAAATGGAGGCTTGGAACGTATTAGAAACATAGAAACATGACGGCAGAAAAAGACTACATGGCCTATCTAGTCTGCCCTTCCATATCACCCACTTCAAGAGTCCCCTTTTTCCCTTTATAGAGCCTCTGTGTTTGTCCCATGCTTTTTTGAATTTAGATACTGTCCTCACCTCTTCCACTTCTACACATCTGCCACTCTTTCCATAAAGAAATATTTCCGCATATTACTCCTGAGTCTATCCCCTTTCACTCTCATCCTATGTCCCTTTGTAGCAGAACTTACTTTCAATCGAAAGAGGCTATCCTGTGCATTTATGCCATGGAGGTATTTAAACATCTCAATTATATCACCTCTGTCATATCTTTCCTCTAAAGTATACATATTAAGGTCCTTAAGTCTGTCCTCATATGCTTTATAATGAAGACCATTAACCATTTTAGTAGCCACCCTCTGCACCAACTCCAATCTGTTTATATCCTTTTGAAGGTGCAGTCTCCAGAATTGCACACAATACTCCGTGAGGTCGCACCAAAGACTTATACAGAGTCACTGTCACCTCCTTTCTTCTGCTGGCCATTCCTCTCCCTATGCAACCAAGCATCCTTCTAGCTTTTGCTGTCACCTTTTCTACCTGTTTAGCTATTTTGAGATCATCAGACGCAATCACGCCTAGGTCCCATTCGTCTTTGTGGACAGAAGTACATCACCCCCTTATACCTTGGATTGTTGTGGCCCAAATGCATGACCCTACATTTTTTAGCATTAAATCTCAGCTGCAAAATTCTAGACCATTCTTCAAGCTTAGCTAGATCCCTCCTCATGTTATCTACACCTTCCTGGGTGTCTACTCTATTGCAGACTTTGGTATCCTCCGCAAAGAGGCAAACCTTACCCGACAGCCCTTCCGCAATATCACTAACAAAGATGTTAAAAAGAATTGGACCAAGGACAGATCCTTGCGGCACTCCACTGGTAACCTCCTTCTCCTCAGCGTGAACTCCATTTACCTGTATCCTTTGTCGCTTTCCACTCAACCAATTTCTAACCCAAGCAGTAACGTTAGGGTCCATCCCAAGGGTGTTTGTTTATAAGTTGCCTGTGCAGAACAGTGTCAAATGCTTTACTGAAATCTAAATATACCACATCTAGGGCTCTTGGTCCAACTCCCTGGTCACCCAATCAAAGAAATCAATCAGATTTGTCTGACAAGGCCTGCCCCTGGTGAATCCATGCTGCCTCGGATCTTGCAATCCTTTGGACTCCAGAACCTCACTATTGTCTCTTTCAGTAGTGTTTCCAATAATTTACTTACCACCGAGGTTAAACTAACTGGCATGTAGTTTTCAACCACATCCTTACTTCCACTTTTGTGTAAAGGGGACCACATGTGCCTCTCTCCAGTCCTCTGGCACCACCTCCGACTCCAATAAGGCATTGAAAAGGTCAGTCAGTGGAGCTGCTAGAACCTCCCCAAGTTGCTTCCATATTCTTGGATGTATCCCATCTGGTCCCATTACTTTGTCTACTTTTAGTTTAGTTGGTTCCTCACAAACACAGTCTTCTGAAAATCATTTGAGATACCTCTCGCTTTTGTTCCTGTTTGTTGATATTGTCTGTGGTCCTGCTCCCGGCCCTTCATCTGTGAACACAGAACAGAAATATTTCTTAAGCAATTCCGCTTTATCCTCATCAGCTTCTACATATTCTTCCCCTTCACTCTTGAATCTGACAATACACTTTTTCCCTTCCTCTTCTCACTAACATACCTGAAAAATGTTTTATCCCCCATTTTATTGCATTGGCAATTTCTTCTTCTTTTTGTACCTTTGCTTTCCTGACTACTTTGCCAACCTCTCTAAGTTTTTCCAAATATAGATGCCTGTCTTCCTCTCTCTGTGATCTCTTGTAGTTCATGAAGGCCTCCCTCTTTTTCTTCACCTTTTCAGCTACCTCTTTTGAGAACCATAGTGGCCTCCTTTTGTTTACCATTCTAACAAAAAGGTTGGTTGCCCTTAAAATATTCCCTTTCAGTTTTGCCCACTGTTTTTCTACATGCCTCAGTTGTTCCCATCCTGCTAACAAGTCCTTGAGGTATTGGCCCATCTTGGTAAAGTTGATTTTCCTAAAGTCTAAGACCCCTCGCTTTTGAATGAATTTTATCAGCCCTAGTCCTAATACTAAATCACACCATCTGGTGATCACTGGATGCGAGATGATTTCCTACTATAACATCAGAAACACTTTCCCCATTGGTAAGCATCAAGTCCATTATGGCCCGTTCACGTATTAAAGGAATCATGGAGTCGGAGGACTATCAAAGTAATTTGGAGTGAAATGTGCTACCTAGTGTAAGAAAGCTAGATCTGGGTCGAAGGTCATGGGTCCTCCAGCAGGACAGTGACCCAAAACATACATTCAAAGTACATAAGAATGGTTAAAAAGGAACACAAGGACTGTTTTAAACTGGCCAGCAATGAGTCCTGATCTCAGTCCAATCGAGAAACTTGGAAAGCTTCTGCCATTGGTAAAAGGAATCTGGAAACATTCATGAGCTGAAACACATCACAGTTGAAGAGTGAGAGAAACTACTAGCAAGACATATGTACAAACTTTATAGATGGCTACAAGAAACATTTGAAGACTGTCATCTCTGCCAAGGGTTGTGCAACCAATATTTTGAAGGGTGCCATTAATCCTGTCCAGGTCATATTTTGTTTTCTTTTCTCAGAAGTTGCTGCATCTAAGTTGAAGAGCCATCTTTTTTTCATATACCTTTGAACATGATATTAAAATATTCTCCAGGACCAAGCAGGAAGTCAGTCCTCACATATGGGTGACGTCGGTGCCGACGGAGCCCTCGCGGAGCAATTTCCCCAGCTTTCAAAGAAAGCCTTTGGGAATTGCAGCGCGCATGCGCGGTCCCCTTCCCGCCCAAGGGTGCCATCTTAGTCTTCTTTTTTCCGCGGAGCCCTACAGACGCTGTTTGTGATCACCGCTGAAAAAGTTGATTTTTATTATTTTTTCTTGTCTCGATTCGATGCCGGATCCTTTTCCCACCTGGACTCGATACACTGGTATCGAGTCTTTTCGTGATTTTTTTCGGTTTTTGTCCTTCGTGACTGGCATTCGTGCCATTTTTTCCTTTTCCTGGCAGCCCTGTCTTTTGACCTCGCAGGGGCCCTTTTTCTCCCAATGGCTGCCAGGGGGTTTAAAAAGTGTGATCGGTGTAAGAAACTTATGTCTCTTACCGACACACACGACTGCTGCCTCCGCTGCCTTGGACGCGATCACGACCCGATGATCTGTGGTCCATGTAGCAAGATGTCCTCTAAAGCGTTGAGGATTTGGCAGCAACAAAGGGAAAAAATCTTCTCTGACTCCATGTCCGGCCAGGCCCGGACCTCGTCAGAGGCTTCGACGTCCCGGGACTCCGGTCCTGAGCATCGTCGGAGTTCCTCTGAGCGGGGGTCTCCTGCCCGGGAGCATCATCGGAAGAAGAAACCCACGAGGGTGGCGTCGGTGGACGCTCCTGGTTCCTCGAGGGCCAGGTCGCACAGCCCCGATAGCCATCCCGGGTCCTCGGAGTCGGAGAGGCCTTCAAAACATCCTCGTCTCGAGTTGGAGTCTCCTGGACATGTGAGTACCGTAGTCCTCGTGGACTCACCTCCGAAGGAGCCGACGTTGGGCCCGACGCCGTCGGGGCCCGAGTCGGGGGCTGCTGGGTCTCCTGAGCTCAGACTCAGGTTGACGGCCTTGGAGAGCAGTTTGGCTGCCTTCATGGACCAGCAGCGGGCATTGATCGCTGGCCTCGCCGGTGCTTCTGCCTCGACCGCAAGGACGTCGACGTCCAAGTCGACCCCGGAGACCGAGCCGATCCTCGAGTCCATGCGGGCTCGAGTCGATCTTCGATCGCGGTCTCCCTCAGCCGCCCGTTCGGGACCGAGGTCGTCGACGCCGACTCCGACTCCGTCGGCATCGGGGCGGACAGCAACGATGCCCGCCCGACCAGAGCCGCTCGATTCCTCCTCCAAGGAATTGGCCTGGGAGACTGAGGACGAAGAGTCCCCTGGTACTTTTCGGACTCGGTGTGTCCCATCGGACTCGCCCGAGTCCGAACCTCAGAGACGATCCCCCCCGGAGGACACCCGGTTCTCGGACTTCGTGCGGGATATGGCCAAAGCCTTGGCATTCCCCGTGGATCCCGAGGAGGAGCCTCAAGCCGAAGAGCTCGATGCCCTCCAGTATGACTCTCCCCCGAAGGAGGCCTTTACTGTACCGGTTCTTCCGATGCTGGAGTGACTTCTCTTCCACATGTGGGAGAGCCCGGCGTCGGCGCCGGTGTTAAGCAAGCGGGTCGATTCCATTTATCGAGTCCCCAAGAGCCCTGGGTTCCAAAAGGCACAACTACCGCACCATTCCATGGTGGTGGAATCGGCCATGCATCGACTCAAGAGTCAGAAGATGCACTCCTCGGTGCCTCCCAGCCGGGAGGCCCGGAACCTGGATGCCCTCGGTAGGAAGTGCTTCCAGGGCTCTATGCTTGCTTGTCGAGTCCAGACTTACCAGCTCTATATGGGCATGTATCTCCGAGACCTGGCAAAAGAAATTGCCGGGTTCTCTGCTGGTCTCTCCGAGGAACCTTTGCAGAGGTTCCAGGCCCTATCCACAGGTATTCGTGAGTGCTCGAAATTTATCTCTCGAGCAGCCTACGATGGCTTCGAAGCATCGGCTCGGGTAGCCGGAGCTGGCATCGGTGCCCGCCGACAGGCTTGGCTTCAGTCATCCGACCTCGAGCCATGGGTACAGGACAAGTTGGTCGATGTCCCCTGCAAAGGTGAAAACCTCTTTGGCAAGCCCATGGCTGAAAAGGCTGCAGAACTCGAGACCGAGACTCTGACCAGGACTAGGCTGTCCAGGAAAACCTCTGCCCCTTCTCATAAAAAGAAGGGCTCGGGGAAAAAGCCCTTTTACCCGAGGAAGGCAGCTGCCTATAAACACTACCCTCATTATCAGGCCCCAGTAGCTCCCCCACAGGGTCAGCAGGCCAAGGGACGGGGTAATGGGTCCCGTAGGCAGCAAGCCCACAACACCGGCCCCTGCTCAGCAGGGTGGGGGCTTTTGATTCCATCAGCATAGCCTCTTCCCCTCCACTGGTTTCTCTCAGCACAGGAGGCCGGCTGGTCCACTTTGCCCAAAGATGGTCAGCAATCACTTCAGATACCTGGGTGCTTCATATAGTTCAAAAAGGCTATCTTCTTCATTTTCACCAGGTACCTCCCTCCTACTTTCCAGGGGAGCCTCCCAGACTCCCTCTGCACAGGGACTTGCTCCTTCAGGAGTTAGCAGGTCTTCTTCAGGAACAGGCTGTGGAACCGGTGCCCCACCACCTGAGAGGTCAAGGCTTTTATTCCAGGTATTTCCTGATACCAAAATGAACAGGAGGCCTCAGACCCATCCTGGACTTGCGAAACCTCAACAAGTTCCTGACAAGGGAAAAGTTCAAGATGCTCACCCTTGGAATCCTGCTGCCCTACCTCCAGCAGGGAGACTGGTTATGCTCCTTAGATCTAAAGGATGCCTATACTCACATCCTTATTCATCCAGACCACAGACAATATCTCCGGTTTGTTGTGGGAGGAAATCATTACCAGTACAGAGTCCTGCCCTTTGGCCTATCCTCCGCCCCCAGGGTGTTCACCAAATGCCTAGCAGTGGTGGCGGCCTATCTAAGGCTTCAAGGCCTCTTTGTATTTCCATACCTGAACGACTGGCTCATAAGGGGCCAGTCTTCCCAGGAGGCCGCTCAAGCCACTCTTCGCACTGTATCTCTGCTCAAGCACTTGGGATTTGTCATAAATTTCGCAAAGTCCGCTTTGCTTCCCTCTCAGGATCTCGAATTCATCGGCGCAAGGTTGAACACACTTCAGGCAAAGGCCTTCCTGCCTCTGGACAGGGCACACAGGCTCATGAATCTAGCCAGCCACTTTCGCAGCAATTCCCTGGTCTCTGCCAGGCAATTTCTGCGACTGCTCGGCCATATGGCTTCCACGGTCCATGTAACCCCCAATGCCCGCCTGAAACATGCGTCCTGCTCAATGGTGCCTTCGCACTCAATGGCATCAAGCCACGGGGAACCTGGCGGACTCAGTACAGGTCTCCGACCTGCTAGTCTCTTCTCTTCAGTGGTGGATTAATCTGCCAAACCTGGTGCTGGGAGTGGATTTTCAATCTCCTCCGCCTTCTCAGGTGCTAACGACTGATGCTTCTCTCCTGGGTTGGGGAGCACATTGCCAGGGGACATGTACTCAAGGCCTCTGGACTCCTTGGGAGTCTGCTCAGCAGATAAACTTCCTGGAGCTCAGAGCCATTCGCCTAGCTCTGAGAGCCTTCGCCCACCTCACTTCTCACCAATCTGTACTAGTCCAGACGGACAATCAAGTTGCAATGTTCTACGTGAACAAACAGGGAAGCACGGGCTCCTTCCTTCTCTGTCAGGAGGCACGAAGACTGTGCTCTTGGGCCGTCCTTCACGGCATCTTCCTCAAAGCTGTCTATCTCCCCGGTCAAGAAAATTGCCTGGCAGACAGGCTGAGCAGGATCCTCCAACCTCACGAATGGAGATTGGATCCGTTGGTAGTTCAGCAGATCTTTCTCAAGTGGGGCCTCCCCACCATGGATCTCTTTGCCAGTCCACTGAACACGCAGCTTCCCAGATTCTGCTCTCGGCAACCACATCCTCTGAGTAGCAGCGGATGCTTTTCTGATTCCATGGTCCACGGGCCTCTTGTATGCCTTTCCTCCCATGCCGCTGTTGTCTCGGACACTCTTCAAAGTTCTCAGAGACAAAGCCTCGATGATCCTAGTGGCTCCCCGGTGGCCGAGACAACCTTGGTTCCCGCTTGTAATGCAGCTGGCGGTGGACACTCCTCTTCCTCTGGGGTTTCAACCCGATCTCCTGACACAGGATCAGGGGTCTCTCCTACACCCCAACCTCCGGTCCCTTCATCTGATGGCCTGGCTGCTGAAAGGGTAGTCCTTGCTCCCCTCCTGCTGCCTCGGGAGGTGGAAGAGGTTGTCTTGGCCTCGAGGAGGCCTTCCACCCAGAAGTCCTATGCTCTTAAGTGGCGTCGGTTCTCCATTTGGTGTACTTAGCAGTCTGAGAATCCCTTCTCCTGCTTGGTGGCAGTGGTCTTGCAATATTTGCTTTACCTCTCCAATCTGGGCCTTAAGTCAAACTCTGTCAACCTCAGTGCTCTCTCTGCGCATCACGCACAGGTGGATGGCAGGCCTCTTTCCAACCACCCTTTGGTGGCTCGTTTTCTCTGAGGCCTCCTTCTCCTTAAGCCTCCTTTGCGGCCTCCAGCCCCTGACTGGGATCTGAATGTGGTCTTGCAGCGGATTACCTGTCCGCATTTTGAGCCTATGGCTACCTGCCCTCTTCGTTTTCTTTCCTGGAAAACTTTGTTTTTGGTAGCCCTTACTTCTGCTAGGCGCGTTAGTGAACTGCAGGCCCTAGTGTCTGATCCCCCTTACACTAGGTTCTACAGGAATAGGGTAGTCTTGCGGACTCAACCTAAGTTTCTTCCAAAGGTGGTTTCTCCGTTTCTCCAGGACCAAGCAGGAAGTCAGTCCTCACATATGGGTGACGTCGGCGCCGACGGAGCCCTCGCGGAGCAATTTTCCCCAGCTTTCAAAGAAAGCCTTTGGGAATTGCAGCGCGCATGCGCGGTCCCCTTCCCGCCCAAGGGTGCCATCTTAGCCAGTCTTCTTTTTTCCGCGGAGCCCTACAGACGTACCCGTCGTGTCCCCACTGAAAAAGTTGATTTTAGTGATTTATTATTTTTTTTTCTACGGTTCGACGCCGGTCTTTTTCCTGCTCGGACTCGCGACGCCGTTGCGAGTCCTTCTGTTATTTTTCGGTTTTTCTGATTTTTGGTCAGTTTCGTTTTTCGCTGGCAGCCCGGTCCTTTGACCTTGCAGGGGCCCTTTTTCCCCCGATGGCTGCCAGTGGTTTCAAGCGGTGTGTTCAGTGTGACAGAAATATGTCACTCACTGACACACATGATAATTACCTCTGCTGCCTCGGCCCGGATCACGAAGAACTGATCTGTGGGGCCTGCGGCAAAATGTCCTCCAAAGCGTTAAGGAGTCGGCGGCACCAGCGGGAACGAATCTTCGCTGACCCCGGCCGTACCCGGACCTCGTCGGAGGCCTCGGCGTCCAGAGGTTCCAGCTCTGACCATCGCCGAAGTTCCTCCGACAGGGGTTCTCCCTCCGGGGACCATCGACGGAAGGTAAAACCCGCGAGGGCGGCGTCGGTGGACGCTCCTGGCTCCGCGAGGGCCAGGTCGCATAGCCCCGATAGCCGTCCCGGGTCTTTGGAGAAGGAGCACCTCCCGAAGCGACCTCGTCTGGAGTCGGAGTTGCCTGCTCGGGTAAGTCCTGTAGTCCTCCTGGACTCGCCTCCGAGGGGTCCGACGTCGGGCCCGACGCCGTCGGGGCCCGAGTCGGGGGCTGCTGGGTCACCTGAGGTCGGACTCAGGTTGACGGCCTTGGAGAGCAGACTATCTGCCTTCATGGACTAGCAGCGGGCACTGCTCGCTAGCCTCGCTGGCGCCGCTGCCCCGACCGTCGGGACGTCGACGTCTAAGTCGACCCCGGAGACCGAGCCGATCCTCGAGTCCATGCGAACTCGAGTCGATCCTCGGTCGAGGTCACCCTCGGCCTCCCGTTCGGGACCGAGGTCGTCGACGCCGACTCCCTCGGTGTCGGGGCAGCCGACGCCTCCGCCTGCCCGAGCTGACCCCACCGATTCCTCCTCGGAGTCGGCCTGGGAGTCTGAAGAGGAAGAGTCACCTGAATCGTTTCGGACTCGGTGTGTCCCCTCGGACTCACCTGAGTCCGAACCTCGGAAACAGTCCCCTCCGGAGGATGCCCGGTTCTCGGACTTCGTCAGGGATATGGCCAAGGCTTTGGCCTTCCCTGCGGATCCCGAGGAGGAGCCTCAAGCCGAAGAGCTCGACGCCCTTCAGTATGACTCTCCCGCCAGGGAACACTTTACTGTACCGGTTCCTCCCATGCTGGAACGACTACTCTTCCGCATGTGGGAGAGTCCGGCATCGTCGCCGGTATTAAGCAAGCGGGTCGATTCCATCTATCGAGTCCGCAAGAGTCCTGGCTTCCAAAAAGCACAGCTATCGCACCATTCCATGGTAGTGGAATCGGCCATGCATCGTCTTAAGAGCCAGAAGATGCACTCCTCGGTGCCTCCTGGTAGGGAGTCCCGTAACCTGGATGGCCTCGGTAAGAAGTGTTTCCAGGGCTCTATGCTTGCTTGTCGGGTCCAGACCTACCAGCTCTACATGGGCATGTATCTCAGAGACCTGGCTAAAGAGGTAGCCAGATTCTCCGCTGGGCTGTCCGAGGAACCTTTGCGGAGGTTCCTGGCCTTGACAACTGGTATTCGGGAATGCTCCAAATTCATGTCCCGAGCAGCCTATGATGGCTTTGAAGCATCGGCTCGTGTGGCCGCAGCCGGCATCGGTGCCCGCCGACAGGCTTGGCTTCAGTCGTCTGACCTTGAACCCTGGGTGCAGGACAAGTTGGTCGATGTCACCTGCCGAGGTGAGAACCTCTTTGGCAAGCCCATGGCTGAAAAGGCTGCACAAATCGAGACGGAGACTCTCACCAGAACTAGGCTTTCTAGGAAGACCTCCGCCCCTTCCCAGAAAAAGAAGGGCTCGGGAAAGAAGTCCTTTTACCCGAGAAAGGCGGCTGCCTATAAACACTACCCTCAATATCAGGCCTCCGCAGCTCCCCAACAGGGTCAGCAGGCCAAGGGACGGGGTAACGGGTCCCGTAGGCAGCAAGCCCCCAAGCCTGCACCACCGGCCCCTGCTCAGCAGGGTGGGGGTTTTTGACTTCATCAGCATAGCCTCTCCCCCTCAGCTGGTTCCTCCCAGCACCGGAGGCCGGCTGGTTCACTTCGCCCACAGGTGGTCCAACATCACTTCAGATGCCTGGGTGCTTCAAGTCGTAAGAGAAGGCTATCTTCTCCACTTCCACCAGGTCCCTCCCTCCTATTTCCCGGGAGAACCTCCACGACTCCCTCTGCACAGGGACTTACTCCTTCAGGAGTTAGCAAGTCTTCTTCAGGAACAGGCTGTGGAACCGGTGCCCCACCACCTGAGAGGTCAAGGCTTTTATTCCAGGTATTTCCTGATACCAAAAAGAACAGGAGGCCTCAGACCCATCCTGGACTTGCGCAACCTCAACAAGTTCCTCGTGAGGGAGAAGTTCAAGATACTTACCCTTGGAATCCTTCTGCCCTACCTCCAGCAGGGAGATTGGCTATGCTCCTTGGATCTAAAAGATGCCTACACGCATATCCTCATCCACCCAAGCCACCGCCAATACCTGAGGTTTGTGGTGGCAGGAAATCATTACCAGTACAGAGTACTACCCTTTGGCCTATCCTCCGCACCGCGAGTCTTCACAAAATGTCTCGCGGTGGTGGCGGCTTATCTCCGGCTTCACCGCCTCTATGTCTTTCCGTACCTAGACGACTGGCTCATCAGAGCATCATCCTCTCCGGAAGCCACCAATGCCACACACCGCACTGTGACTCTTCTGCAGTACTTGGGCTTTGTCATAAATTTCGCAAAGTCCACTTTGCTCCCCTCACAGGATCTTGAATTCATCGGCGCAAGACTGCACACTCCTCAGGCACGAGATTTCCTGCCTCTCGACAGGGCTCAACGGCTCATGGACCTAGCCGGCCGTTTTCGCAGCCAGTCCCTGGTCTCAGCCAGGCACTTCCTGAGACTACTCGGCCATATGGCTTCCACCGTCCACGTGACCCCCAATGCCCGCCTGAATATGCTGCCTGCTCAATGGTGCCTTCGCAAGCAGTGGCAACAAGCCACGGGCGGCCTAGCCGACTTAGTGCGCGTCTCCGGACCGCTGGCCTCCTCTCTACAGTGGTGGCTTCATCGGCCGAACCTGGTGCTCGGAATGCCTTTTCAGTCACCTCAGCCGGCTCAAGTGCTGACGACCGATGCTTCTCTCCTAGGATGGGGAGTGCATTGCCAAGGGGCATGTACTCAAGGTCTCTGGACCACGTGGGAGTCTGCTCAGCAGATCAACTTCCTGGAGCTCAGAGCAATCTGTCTGGCTCTCAAGGCTTTCTCCCACCTGACTTCTCACCAGTCCGTCCTTGTCCAGACGGACAATCAGGTTGCTATGTTCTACGTGAACAAACAGGGAGGCACGGGCTCCTTCCTTCTCTGTCGAGAAGCACAGAAACTCTGCTCTTGGGCCGTCAGCCACGGCATTCTTCTCAAGGCAGTTTATCTCCCAGGCCAAGAAAATTGCCTGGCCGACAAACTCAGCAGGATCCTCCAGCCGCACGAGTGGCGCCTGGATCCCTTGGTAGTTCAGAAGCTTTTCCTGAAGTGGGGCCTCCCCACGATGGATCTCTTTGCCAGTCCTCTCAACCGGCAACTTCCTCGCTTCTGCTCTCTTCAGCCGCATCCACTTCGAGTAGCGGCGGATGCTTTTCTGCTCTCATGGTCGAAGAGCCTTCTGTATGCCTTTCCTCCCATCCCGCTAGTCTCTCAAACTTTTTTCAAGGTTCTCCGAGACAAAGCTTCCATGATCCTGATAGCTCCTCGCTGGCCCAGACAGCCGTGGTTTCCACTCCTGCTGCAATTAGCGGTAGAGGATCCGTTCCCTCTGGGGTTTCAACCGGATCTCCTAACACAGGATCAGGGGTCCCTGTTACACCCCAACCTCAGATCTCTACATCTGATGGCCTGGCTGCTGAAAGGGTAGTCCTTGCCCCCCTTCTACTGCCGGCAGAGGTGGAAGAGGTCGTCCTAGCTTCTCGGCGACCTTCTACCCGCAAATGCTACGCCCTTAAATGGCGTCGCTTTTCCACTTGGTGTACCCAGCAGTCTCAGGATCCCTTCTCCTGCTCGGTGTCGGTGATCTTGCAGTACTTGCTCTACCTTTCTAATCTGGGACTTAAGTCCAACTCAGTCAAAGTTCACCTCAGTGCTCTTTCAGCACATCATGTGCCGGTGGACGGCAGACCTCTTTCCAGCGACCCTCTCGTAGCGAGGTTTCTCCGAGGTCTCCTTCTACTTAAACCACCTCTGCGCCCTCCAGCATCTGACTGGGATCTGAATGTGGTGTTACAGCGGATCACCTGTCCGCCTTTTGAACCTATGGCTACCTGTTCTCTCCGTTTTCTTTCTTGGAAAACTTTATTCCTGATAGCCCTCACTTCCGCTAGACGCGTAAGTGAATTGCAGGCCCTCGTGTCTGATCCCCCTTACACTCGGTTCTACAAAAATAGGGTAGTCCTACGGACTCACCCAAAGTTTCTTCCAAAAGTGGTCTCCCCTTTTCACATCAATCAGGAGGTGGTACTTCCGACCTTCTTTCCCAGGCCACACTCCAACCGAGCTGAAATGGTCCTGCATACCCTGGACTGTAGAAGGGCATTGAACTTCTACCTTGACCGTACGCGGGAGCACCGTAAAGCTGCTCAGCTTTTTGTATCTTTTGACCCCAATAAATTGGGGCTCCCAGTCTCCAAGCGTACTCTGTCCATCTGGGTTGCTGACTGCATCGCTTGGGCTTATGGGGCAGCCGGACTCTCGTTAGAAAGTCGAGTCACGGCTCATTGTGTTCGGGCGAAGGCTACGTCAGTGGCTTACCTCCGCTCTGTTCCGCTGGCAGACATCTGCCGGGCCGCTACTTGGTCTTCGAGCCAGACTTTTGCGGTCCATTACTGCCTCGAGAGGGAGTCCCGCAGGGACAGTGCTTTCGGACAGGCAGTCCTCCGAAATCTCTTCGAGGTTTGAGCAACTCCTACCCTCCATCCCGGATGGGGGCTACCGGTGGGTAATAATTCAGCGAAGATTCCTTCCTTCTGTACTGCTGAGCTAGAGGGAGCTCATTTTTGTGCTTAGGGTCTCCGGTAGCCTTAAGCTTGGGAGTCCCATATGTGAGGACTGACTTCCTGCTTGGTCCTGGAGAAAGCGTAGTTACTCACCTGTAACAGGTGTTCTCCAGGAGCAGCAGGAATCAGTCCTCACAACCCTCCCTCCTCCCCTTGGAGTTGCAATCATCTGCTTAAGTTTTTTTGCAAATTTTTATGCTGTCTTTTAGCTATGTCATCAGACTGGCTAAGATGGCACCCTTGGGCGGGAAGGGGACCGCGCATGCGCGCTGCAATTCCCAAAGGCTTTCTTTGAAAGCTGGGGAAAATTGCTCCGCGAGGGCTCCGTCGGCGCCGACGTCACCCATATGTGAGGACTGATTCCTGCTGCTCCTGGAGAACACCTGTTACAGGTGAGTAACTACGCTTTCATCTCAACCAGGAAGTGGTTCTTCCGACCTTCTTTCCCAGGCCCCACTCCAGCCGAGCTGAGATGGTCCTGCATACCCTGGACTGTAGGAGGGCCTTATCCTTCTACCTTGACCGTACGCGAGAGCATAGGAGAGCTGTTCAGCTCTTCGTTTCTTTTGACCCCAATAAGTTGGGGCTACCTTTCTCCAAGCGTGCTTTGTCCATATGTGTTGCTGACTGTATCGCTTGGGCTTATGGGGCAGCCGGCCTCTCGTTGGAGGGTCGAGTCACGGCTCATCGTGTTAGGGCGAAGGCTGCGTCAGTGGCTCATCTCCGCTCTGTTCCGTTGGCAGACATCTGCCGGGCCGCTACTTGGTCTTCAAGACAGACTTTTGCGGCCCATTACTGCCTGGAGAGAGAGTCCCGCAGGGACAGTGCTTTCGGTCAGGCAGTTCTCCATAATCTCTTGGTCCTGGAGAAAGAGTAGTTACTCACCTGTAACAGGTGTTCTCCAGGAGCAGCAGGAATCAGTCCTCACAACCCTCCCTCCTCCCCTTGGAGTTGCAGTCATATCATTTCGTTTTTGCTAATTTTTGGCTGTCTTTTAGCTGTCATCAGACTGAGCAAGATGGCACCCTTGGGCGGGAAGGGGACCGCGCATGCGTGCTGCAATTCCCAAAGGCTTTCTTTGAAAGCTGGGGAAATTGCTCCGCGAGGGCTCCGTCGGCGCCGACGTCACCCATATGTGAGGACTGATTCCTGCTGCTCCTGGAGAACACCTGTTACAGGTGAGTAACTACTCTTTATGATGACATACAGTTGGAATATTTTAAAAAGAGATCCTCACATAACCTATCTAATATCATCAATATCCCCCTTCATTCCCATCCCTCATGGAGGGTACACCCACCCTTACCCTGGCCCCTCTAGATCTCTGTACTACTCTGAAAATAAATCCTCACGTAACAGCCCCCCTAGACCGCTGTCTTACTCTAGAAAGAAATCCTCACGTAACTTGTCCAACCTTATCCATATCCCTCTCCTTTCCCCTTCGACTCTCCCCTTCTCATGTGCCCTATGGAACGCATGCTCAGTCTCTAACAAACTTCCTTTTACTCATGATCTCTTTATCTCTAATGTGCTACACCTTCTTGCCCTAACTGAGACCTTGCTCCTCCCAGACGATACCGCATCCATTGCTGCTCTCTGCCATGGGGGCTACCAGTTCACCCATACACCTCGATCCACTGGCCGCGGTGCTGGTGTTGGGCTTCTACTTTCTCCCTCTTGACAATTCCAACCCCTCCTGCTGCCTCAGCCACACTCCTCCCTCTCTTTTGAAGTCCACTCCATTCGCCTCTTCACACCACTTCCCCTCCAAGTAGCTGTTATCTATCGCCCACCCGACAAATAAAAATCGACCTTCCTTACCAACTAAGACTCCTGGCTTTCCATCTTTCTGGATCCCTCTTCCCCCACTCCTATTCTTGGCAATTTTAACATCCACGTCGATAACCCCTCCGATCCCCATGCTCTAAAGTTCCTCACCCTCACCTCCTCGTTTGACCTCCAACTTTGCTCCACTGCCCCCATCCACCTGCATGGCTACTGCCTTGACATGATACTCTTCTCTAATTCTTCTCCCTCAAAGTTCCGCAATTCAAGCCTTCCCTCATCAGACCATCACCTTTTAACCTTTAATCTTCAGCTTCCGCTGTCTCAACCTCGTCCTGTCTCCTCTGACCTATTTAGAAACCTTCATAATATTGATCCCTTGACTCTCTCCTCCACCATTTCTCCATCTCTTTCCTCCATTATGTCCTCCAAGTCTGTCGACGAAGCAGTATCCTCTTATAATGCTGCACTATCCTCGGCTCTTGACACTCTTGCCCCACCCACCCCACGCCTGTCAGACGTTCTGTTCCCCAGCCATGGCTTTCATCCACAACCCACTATTTACACACCTGTGCCCGTTCTGCTGAACATGCTTGGACTAAATCCCGCTCCCCGGAAGACCTTCTACACTTCAAATTCATGCTTGGCTCCTTCCAGTCAGCCATAGCACTTGCCAAACAAGAATACTACATCCATCTAACTAACTCCCTTGCCTCTGATCCTCGCCGCCTCTTTAACGCCCTCAATTCTCTCCTCAAGGTGCTCCCATCTCTGGTCCCGCCCTCCCTTTCTGCCCAAACCCTAGCCGACTACTTCCACGACAAAATCCACAAGATTACCCTCCAATTCCCCACTTCCTCGTCTATCTCCCCCCCATCCATATTTCCTCTGCTACCCTCTCCTCCTTCCCTACGATCTCTGAAGAGGAGACCGCACTCCTTCTTTCCTCCTCCAAACCCCCACCACCTGTTCCTCTGACCCTATCCCCACCCATCTCCTACACCCCATCTCCCCCACCATTGTCCCCTCCATCTCTCATATTCTAAACCTCTCACTCTCCACTGCAATTGTCCCCATAGACTTTAAACATGCTGTTGTCACACCTCTCCTCAAGAATCCCTCTGTCGATCCCACCTGTCCTTCTAGCTATCAACCAATCTCCCTCCTTCCCTTAACATAAGAACATAAGATATGCCATACTGGGTCAGACCAAGGTACATCAAGCCCAGTATCCTGTTTCCAATAGTGGCCAATCTAGGTCATACGTACCTAGGAGTTTCCCCAAAAGACACAGGTTCCACAATGCTTGTACTGGGTCAAGCATTGATATCCTGGGTCCCTTCTTAATAATGGTTTATGGACCTTTCTTCCAGGAACTTGTCCAAACCTTTTTTAAACCCAACTACACTAACAGCCTTTACTACATCCTCCGGTAACAAATTCCAGAGTTTGATTACACGTTGAGTGAAAAAATATTTTCTTTTATTAGTCTTAAATAGTTTACCTTGTAGCTTCATTGCATGTCCCCTAGTCTTTCTATATTCTGATAACACAATCGATCTACGTTTACCCGTTCCACTCCGTTCATTAATTTATAGACTTCTATCGTATCTTCCCTCAGCCGTTTCTTTTCCAGGTTAAAGAGCCCTAACCTTTTTAGCCTTTCTTCATAGGAGTATCCTTCCATCCCCTTTACCATTTTGGTGGCTCTTCTCTGAACCTTTTCTAATATCGCTATATCCTTTTTAAGTTATGGCGACCAGAATTGCACACAATATTCAAGGTGTGGTCTCACCATATCTAAACTACTAGAACGAGCAGTCCACCGCTGCTGCCTCGACTTCCTCACCTCCCAGGCCCTCCTGGACCCACTACAATCCGGCTTCTGTCCCCTACACTCCACTGAAATAGCTCTTACAAAAGCCTCCAATGATTTGTTCCTGGCTAAATCTAAGGGCCTCTAATCAGTCCTCATCCTTCTCGACCTCTCTGATGCCTTTGACACTGTTGACCACAGTCTTCTCCTCACCACCCTCTCCTCGCTTGGTTTCAAGGGCTCCGTACTATCCTGGTTCTCCTCCTACCTCTCCCATCGCTCCTTTAGTGTATGCTCTGGTGGCTCCTCCTCCTCTCCCACCCCACTCCATATTGGTGTATCCCAAGGATCCATCTTGGGCCCTCTCCTTTTCTCTCTCTATACCCAATCCCTTTGCGCGCTTATCTCCTCCCATGGCTTTCAGTACCATCTCTATGCCGTCGACTCCCAAATCTACCTCTTTACACCTAATATCTCTCCAGCAATCCAGACTAGAATTTCTGCCTGCATCTCTGACATCGTTGCCTGGATGTCTCATCGCCACTTGAAGTTGAACATGGCCAAGACTGAACTCCTTGTCTTCCCCCCCCCCAAACTCCTCCCCTCCTCTATGATCCTTCCTATTCCCTCGGCCCGCAATCTGGGGGTTATCTTTGACTCCTCGCTCCTTCTCCACACATATCCATCTCATAGCTAAGACCTGCCGCTTCTTTCTCTACAACATTAGCGAAATACGCCCCTTCCTTTCTGAACACTCTACCAAAACCCTTATCTACTCCTTAATCTCCTCTCGCCTCAACTACTATAACCTACTCCTTGCTGGCCTCCCCGTGAGCCATCTCCTTCCCCTTCAATCTTTACAAAATTATGCTGCTCGACTAATCTTCCGCCAGTCTCGCCATGCCCACATTACTCCTCTTCTCAGATCTCTTCACTGGCTCCCTATCCAATTCCTCATTCAATTCAAACTTCTCCTGCTGACCTATAAATGCATTCACTCTACGGCCCCTCAATACCTCTCATCTCTTATCTCTCCTTACATCCCCTCTCGGGAACTTCGCTCCGCTAACAAATTACTTCTATCTAGGCCTTTCATTCACATCGCTAACTCCCGACTTCGCTCCTTTCACCTTGCTGCACCTTACACCTGGAACAGCTTACCTGTGTCTATACGCTGGGCACCCTCCCTGGCCCTCTTCAAATCCAGATTGCAGACCCACCTCTTCACTGTCGCTTTCAGATCCTGACTTCTATCCTTTATCTCAACCTGACTCCCGTCAATGTTCATGACTGAATTGTAAAGACCATATAATGCCCTGTATTGTCTCAACTAGATTGTAAGCTCGGACGAGCATGACTCTGATGAGCAGGGACTGTCTCTTATATGTATGCCTGTACAGCGCTGCGTGCGTGGCACTATATAAGTGCTAGATAGTAGTAGTAGTAATTTCTCAAGATATTGTTCATAGCATACCTCAAATGTAAGGGTTCCAATAATATTGACCATAACTGTATATAATTGCAATAAATAAGCCACAATAAAAACATAAAAGGGATATATAATGATAGGAGACCAAATCAAAATATTGTAAAACCCGGGCAACATAAAATAATACAACCAGAAAACCTGGACCAAACAATAAATGCAGGCCACTATAAGGGTTTGGCTACGTGGGAACATGTCTATAAGCAAATCAAGCTGTATATAATACTTGGAGAATAAAAGGGCCAAAGAGTATAACTTATAGAATAGTGAATAAAAAGTTGACTTTATGCCAGCTCTGATCTATAGGACGTCAAATATGAAACACTCAAATACAAAATACAGGTACAGGTCACTGTGGAAAGACTTAGGCACAATGCTTATTCGGCATCACAAAAACAAGGAGTATAACACCTATAGAACCTGGAGAAGAGGAGCTAGCCAGGAAACCCTGCAAGAATTATAATATGATCACCTTCCGGAGCATCAAGTACTAGATAGTAACAATAAATCTACCTGCTCCACTCTTTCAACATAAGAGGTATAATTATTTCTTTCTTGCAACTAGGCCTCAGACTAATACGGAGCTGATTTATGGGGTTTTGAAGAGCACTCCGTATTAGTCTGAGGCCTAGTTGCAAGAAAGAAATAATTATACCTCTTATGTTGAAAGAGTGGAGCAGGTAGATTTATTGTTACTATCTAGGAAACCCTGCAAATTTCCCCCCCCCCCCCCCAAAAAAAAAAAAAAAAAAAAAACCCAAACAGGTTGTCTGGGAATACTGGGCCATCATAGATGTCAGAAATATATTAAACTAGATGCAAACAAAAAGAGAAAGTATGAAGCTAAACATGGCTTGGATGGGTAAGATTGTTGTTTCCCCCTTCTTTGTTGCATGCAGCCCTTGGCTAAAATGTTCACTTGTGTTATTTGGTGGTTCATCTTGTCTTTAGAGACAATGAAGTTGTTTATTTGTAACAGTAACAGGTGTCCTCTGAAGACAAGAGAATCACCATTCCATACTTACAACCCTCCTCCTCTTCTGGTGTTAAGCTTATTAAAGTAATAACAGAATTAAAGTGCACTGCATGAGTATGAGAATACACTGTGTGTCCAGAAAGAATTCATGTTTTTCCTAGAAAGTTCTGAAAGTGTGTTCTGTGTTGGCAATATTGAATGATATTACCCATGACATAATCCAGTCTTGTGGCTGGTGATTTTCTTATCCTCAGAGATCGCCTGCTAAAAGTAGTCAACTTTACTTTCAAATATTTTTGGATATCCTGCATGTATTGATAAGATGGTGATTGCCTCAAGGCATTTGTGGAGATGTTACGTGTACAGGAAAACCTACAATGTTTTCACTGATAGAAATCAAGATAATTCAGAATTTTTTAAACTTTCTTCTAAATTGATTCTAAGGCTTTCTAAAAGGAGGAGTTCTGGATTACTTCCTCTAAAAAGAACTGAAACATAAGCTTTGAAAGAAAAATGTTATCTTTTTTGTTGCTGTCCGTAGCCATCATTTGTCTTTAGTCTTGAGTAGTATGTTACGTGGCTATCTGCAGGTATTAGTCAAAAAATAAAATAATGGGGTCAGAAGAACTTCAGAATTCTTAATAACTGTGTTTGAGAAGGGGGAAGCATAATTTAGAAACCCTCAACATTTGATTTGGCGTTTGTTTTGAATCAAAGGACCACCACTTTGAAAGTGTTAGGTGGTTCAATATCTAAAGACTTCAAAGGAAAACAATAACATTGACAGAAAACCCTGCAGCATTGTGTGATAAGAGAAAATTGCTGCTGCTTTTTGCTGTCCATTCATATCACACTGAGCTGTAGTATGGCTGTGTGTGCATGATAGAGGCAGCTTCTTTGCCTGATGCACTTTTAAATTGTTTTACCATGTTTGGATTTTATACCCTTTCTGAGGTTTGAAGGTGGAGAGACACAGGAGGAGCAGAAGTGGGAAGAAAGAGGCCAATGGAGAGAGGAAAGGGAGTAGGGCAGAGAGACATAAGGAGATGAGATGCACATGAGATGAAAGGATACAAGAAGAGAATAAAAAAAAGGATAAAGGGCCAGAGAGAGGAAGAGGAAAAGATAAAAGGAGTACAGAGAGGAAGGGAAGAGATGATCAAGAAATGAAAGTGAAAGCAGGAACCCCAGGAGAGAAAGATTGGGAATATTCCAGACAAGGAAGAAAAAGGAGTAGAAGAGAGAGATAATAAAAACTGGAGAGGGAAGAGGAGCAAATTGGGGGGGGGGGGGGGGGAGGAATTATGGGAAGAATGAATAGGAGGAGAGAATTAACAAATTAGGTGATAAAGGAAGTTTGGGTGTGGGGGGGGGGGGGTCTATGTTTATGTATCATAATGAAGCTTTCTGTGTACTGGCATATGCCTGTCGAATTTCCTTCTCTTTTCTACTGCTAATCTTATTCAGCAGAACTTAAAAATGCCAAAGACTGAAACCCAGCAAATATTTAAGAAAATTCATGTTTTTTGTTCACTGAATGAGAGAGATTTTTTGATGTGTTTGTTTGTGGGAGTGCCGGTGATGATCTTATCATGGGTGCTGTTAATTGTGATTATAGTTTCTGAATTCTTACCTCCTATTGCTTTGATTGGAGGAAATAGTTTCATCAGAATAGGCCTATTTATGATACATTTATTTAAACTGGGGTGCATGGGTATTGTGAACAATATATATGAATACAGGTTAAACAAAAGCTTTCTTCAATAGTTCAGTATGGAATGCATAACTTACTGGAAATTTAAAAGTTTGTATTCAGTGTCTGGATTATTTGCTGCTCATATGTTTTTTGTTTTGTTTTGCTTTTTCTTTTTCAGAATACAAGATAATACATTTGTAATAAATATTATTTGTTTTCCCATTAGGCAAGAGATAATTTATCAATAAGTTTGGATAACCAGTCTTCTCCTTCTCCTCCTGTTTTAATTCCACCCTTGCGAATGTTTGCATCATGGTTGTTTAAAGTAAGTAATAATGCCAAACTACATGTAGAACCTTTGTTACCAATGTGTATATAGTTTACCTGTTCTCCCTTACTGTAAGTCCAATGTAGACCTTTCTACATTGCATAATTATGTTGCCTGTGAACCGCACTGATGATGAATAGCGCGGTATAGAAAAAACATTAAATAAATAAATAAAATAAGTAGACTTTGCATTCTGCAATAACAGTATTTTTAACCCTTTGAAGGCCTACTTTAAAATTTTAATCCACAATCTGCAGCCGGGTTAATATTTGCATATTTCAGGACAATTGTACCCGTCTTATTCAATATGTTCTAATAGTGATTTTCCTTCTGCTATGGTCATGTATTATATACCATTTGATAGGAATATTGAGTCAGAATTTTGGATCCCGAGAGTTTTGGGCTCGGCCTGGAAAGGGTTTTAAATCAAGTGTCATATTCGGTTGTGTATGTTTCATAATGCAGTAGCACTAATGCTTTTCAAGATAGCTTTAAATTTGCTATTTTGTTTACATATTAATTTAAACACAGTCACCTTAATGGTGCAGCAGTTCTCCACAAGAATATTTGTATCTCTAATGTGAATGTTAAGTAGGGTGTTGAATTTGTATCATGTACAGTGTATTGAAATGAAGCACAGTTGCAGTTCGTGAAGAAAGGTCTTGAAATCCATGTTGCATGTAAAATAATGGCAATAATTGTTGTTCTGTGATTGGTTTTAGGCAACGACATTGCCAAATGAATATAAGGAGGGCAAACTGCAGGCTTACAGGCTGATCTGTGGTATGATGACCAGACGTCAGGATGTCCTGCCAAATTCTGACTTCCTTGTGCATTTTTATGTTGTGATGCATAATGGCCTAAATAATGATGATCAGGTACAATTTCCTTTCATGAACTTTATCTTTCTTTCCAAAGATTTTAATTAAGAATATAATAAAATTTCCAGGAACAAGCAGGAATGCACATATGGGTATTGTTGGTACCAACGGAGCTTGCGTGGAAATGCTCCCCAGCGTCCAATTGGAAAGCTTTTTGGAGCAATCCACTGTGCCTATGCATCTGCCTTCCCAAGTCCTCTCCTCAATTCTTCATTTTCCATGGAGCCTACAGGTTATTTTCTTCTTGTCACCATCGTAAAATGCTATTTTTTGGTTTAAATCTATGCTCTGCCTTTCCATTGACACCAGTACCTTCCCTGCTACCAGCCCCAATATTTCTTTTTAAATATTTTCTTTTTTCTTTTTTTCCAGTTTTGGTGGTTTCTACTCCCAAATTAAGCCTTGGCCTATTTTTTTCTTCAGCCACAATGGAAAAACACATCAGCGTCTTCAAAAAATGTACCAAATGCTCCTGGCACAATATCAGTCACTAATAAACATGATTGGTGCTAAAATGTTTGGGTCAGACCATTTACTGACCAGGGGCGGCCCAAGGGGGGTGCGGGGCCATGTGTGGAGACTCAGTGTAGGGCCTCATTTGCATAAATATTTGCATAATTTTACCATACACTAACTTTTAGTAAACATGCCTCTTAATGAGTGTATGGATAAAGAAAGACTAAAAGATTTCTACAATCCAGTGCCAACTGCCAGGCACATTAGGAACTACTACAAACACTGCCCATTTAGAACCCATAGCAAACCCACCGTATCGTAACAGCACTACCAGGACTCACAAAGCACCATACCCTACCTATAAAAAGGCAACACTGCAAATATTAAACCAATACATTTCAGAGAATAACAATACATGACCTACTGGGGAAAGAGAACAAGGGCAATGTCAAATAGCAACTACATAAACAGAATACCTCAGCTCAGTTACACATGCAGAACATAGACCATCACCAAACAAGGAATCACAATTTAGAAACAGGAAGACAATAATTAAACTGTGAACCCCAAAAGCCAAACTTGGAATGTACAACAACACTGTAGAAATAAAACTATAAATTAATTTCCTCTTCTACTAAACAAAGCGCAGACGTTAATGATGCACATTTCCCAGAGCTGACATATTCCAGTTAATAAATTCAAAATAAAGAGATATCTTTCTACCTTTTGTGCATTTTTTTTCAGTTGCAATTGCTCCAGCCACTTTCTTCTGGTTTCTTCATGTCTTCTGCTAACTCTCCATCATCTTCTGTCCATTTGTCCTTTCTTCTAGTTTTTTTTCCATTCTCTCTCTCTACATCTGCTTTAACATTCTAATCTTTCTCCTTTTGCTCTTTCCTCATTCCTATTTCATCCACTCAAATATTACCCCTCCATACTCAATCCCCACATACTCTTCCAATACCCGGCCAATTGTAGATTTTTCTTCCCTCCCACACAAAATATTTTTCCCCTCTCCATTTCACTCTCCCAGCCCCATCCCATTCTAATCCTCCTCCAAAATCAGCTCCCTTCTAGTTCCAGCCCCATCCAGCATCCGCTCCCTTCTAGTCCCCGCATCAGCCCATTTCCAGTCCTAGCCCCCCCATCAGCCCATTTCCAGTCCTAGCTCCCCTGTCCATTTCCAGTCCTATCCGAGTGCCTCCATCAGCTCATTTCCACTCCCAACCCCCCATCAGCCCATTTCCAGTCCTAACCCCCCCATAGCCCATTACCAGTCATAACCACCTCCATCAGCCCACAGCACATTACCAGTCCTAACCCCATCAGCCCACCTCAAGTCCTAACCCCCTCATCAGCCCATTTCCAGTCCTAACCCCCCCTCCCTCCCATCAGCCCAGGGAAAATTAAAACTTAAAAAAAAAAAAGCTGGCCGCTGCCGCCGCCATGGCAGCAGCAGAATCGAGTGTCCCGCAGGGCCCCCCCTGCCCGGCAGAGCACTCCCTCCCTCCCTGCTTGCTTGCCTCAGTCCCTCTCCACTTCAGCTTAGAGCCGTGAAGGGAGAGTTTCTCCCTCATGCCTCTGTTAAGCCTGCTGGGGCTTATGGGAAATTTCCCATCTGCCCTGGTGGGCTTAACAGAGTCGCCAGGGACAGGGACTCCAGGACACTCCCAAGGCCTCGACCTCCAGCAAGCTATTGATTCTGTGCTCTGGGACGATGGTTTAGAGTCCCGTGCATGATTCCACCCAGTCATCTGCCGCCTCCCTCGACCAGCACATCCTGGCTATCAAGATGAGTTTGGCAGCACTCCTGGAAGCCTCTGTACCATCTGTATCAACAGCTACAGCGGTGCAGGCATCAGCGTCCGGTCCATTGCTGATACCTCCGGGGCCGATGCCGGATCTCAGACCTGCATCTGGGGACTCTCTCCCTCTGATGCCTCCTTTGGAACCGACAGCCATTGCTGGTATCCATTCTAGATCTAAGAAACCTAAACAAATTCCTCGTTCGAGAAAAATTCAAAATGATTTTCCTCGGTACCCTTCTGTCATATCTTCAGAGGAACGTCTGGCTATATTCTCTAGACCTCAGAGGCATACACACATTTGCTGATCCACCCTCAATACAGCAGTATCTGCGATTTTTGTTCCGGTAAATCCACTACCAATACTGGGTGATCCCCTTTGGGTTAGCATTTGCAGCCTGAGTGTTCACAAATTGCATGACAGTGGTTGTCGCCTACTTTCATACTTTGGAGATCTTCGTCTTCTCCTACTTAGTTTTACCTCTTGTGGGGATTCTCCTCTGATTAGCCAGTCATCTATCTCTTCATTGCACCATCACTGTGCTCTAAGATCTGGGATTTGTCCTAAACTTCCAAAAATTGCACCTGGTCCCATCGCAGCAGCTCTAATTTATCGGAGCACTTCTGGACACTCGTCAGACCTGAGCTTTCCTTCCACAGGATCGCTCTACCTGCCTCGCTGAGCTAGCCAACAGCATAAGGGGTCACAGTGCTGTGACAGCTCGAGAGATGCTGTGTCTTCTGGGGCACATGGCCTCCACAGTCCATGTTGTCCCCTATGCCCACCTAAACATGCGACAAGCCCAATGGACTCTGTCATCTCAGTGGACCCAAGCAACAGAGTGTCTCCCAGACAATATCCTCATCACCCCTCCACTTGCCAACTCCCTTCAGTGGTGGTGCTCCCCTCGAAACTACTCGGAGGGTCACCTTTTCAGATGCCTCCACCTTAATGCACCCTGATAATGGATGCTTCCAAACTCGGGTGGGGAGCACATCTCGACAATCGCACCACGCAGGGGCAGAGGACACCTCAGGAATCTCAGTTGCAGATCAAACTCCTGGAGCTGCATGCTCTCACGAATGCCCTACGGGTTTTTCAGCCCCAACTTTCAGGCAAAGAAGTCTTAGTCTGAACAGACAATCAAGTAGCCATCTTCTATGTGAACAAACAGGGGGGAATTGGTTCCTGTCTCCTCTGCCAGGAATCCCTTCATCTCTGGTTCTTCTCCATTGCACATCGCATCCATCTCGGGGCGGTGTATCTCCCGGGTGAACTCAGTCTCCTTGCGGGCAGACTCCGTTCAGTATCCTACATCCACATGAGCAGACTTTGGATCAGGAAACAGCATCTTGGATCTTTCACATATGGGAGACCCCCAGAATAGATCTGTTCACCATCCAGGAGAATGCACAACTTCCACTGCTTTGCTCAAGACTTCTCTCTCGGCACAGCCAGGCAATGGATACCTGCCTTCTCCATTGGGGACAGGGCCTACGTTATGCTTTCCACCCATCCCCTTAATACCCAAGACCCTGTTCAAGATGCAGGCCGACAGGGGTTCCCATGATCCCATTAGCCCCTTCAGCCATGGTTCCTTTTGCTGACTTGTCTGGCGCAGACTCCACCCCTCATCCTGGGACATGCGCCCAACCTCCTTTCCCAGTATCATGGGATGCTTCTTCATCCCATTTCACAGGCCCTCTGTCTCATGGCATGGTTGTTGAAAGCTTAATCTTTTCAGACCTTGACCTTCCACAAGAGGTCAAGGATATCCTACTTGCATCTCGCAAGCTGTCTACCAGATGCTCTTATGCCTTCAAATGGGGACAGTTCACTCTCTGGTTTTCCCCAAAGCATATTGACCCCTCTGCCTGCTCTGTGGAATTCCTTTTATAATATCTCCTCCACTTGTCCTTGGCAGGCCCCAAGACTAATTCAGTCAGAGTTCATCTTAGTGCCATCTTAGCCTATCATAGGGCAGTGGACAGGCATCCTATTTCTTAGCACCCCTTGGTGCAACAATTTATGTAGAGTATCCTGCTATCCAAGCTACTGATCAAACCACCACCAGTGGCTTGGGACCTCAATGTGATCCTAGCGCAACTTCTAAAGCCTCCTTTTGAACCTTTTGCCACCACTTCTTTAAAATTCTTGTCTTGGAAGGTAATCCTCCTCATCGCCCTCACCTCAGCTCACTGCATTAGTGAACTGCAGACTTTAGTGTCAGATCCTCTGTACACGTGGTTCTCCGTACTCATCCGCACTTCCTCCCGAAGGTGGTATCACTCTTCCATCTCAACCAATTGATGTATTACCAGTCTTCTTCCCCAGACCACATGCCTCTAAGGTTGAAGCAGCACTACACGTTTTGAATTGCAAGTACACACTGGCTTTCTACTTGGACAGCACCAAGAATCAAAGGACGTTCTCTCAATTATTAATTTCCTTTGATCTGAGTCACCTTGGACTGCCAGTTACGAAGTGCACCCTATCTAACTGGATTGTGGATGGTATTTTTTTGCCTACACTCAAGCAGGACTCTCCCTTGAGGGTCACGTCAGTGCTCACAGTGTGCGAGCCGTGGCAATCTCAGTTGCCAACCTTTGTTCCATCTCCATTGACAAGCTCTGTCTAGCAGTTAACTGGTCCTCTATCCATACCTTCACTGCATACTACTGCCTAGACAGGGACTCCCGTCGGGATGCTGTCTTTGGCCAGGCTGTCCTCCAGCACTTTTATGGGACTTAACCCTTCATCCCAGACTTCTCCTGGCACCAGACTTCCCTGGCGATGCTCTTGCCCAATGCAGTCCACACCACCTCGGCTCTGTCCTTTAGCCTTAGTGCTTCTAACTCCAGTCTAGTATCCCGGAGCTAGTGAGCCCCATATGTGAAGACTGCATGCCTTCTTGTTCCTGGAGATAGCGTTGTTTCTCACCTGTAACAGATGATCTCCGGGAACAGCAGGAATCAGTCTTCACAACCCACTCTCCTCCTCTAGGAGTTGTAGGATATTCCCTTTTTCCTCTATCTTTCAGCTACAAATTCAACTGAAGAGAGGACTTGGGAAGGCAGATGCGCAGGCGCAGTGTATTGATCCCAAAAGCTATCCAATTGGACGCTGGGAAGTGTTCCTGCGTTGACTCCGTCGGTACCAATGATACCCATATGCGAAGATTGATTCCTACTATTCCCGGAGATCACCTGTTACAGGTGAGTAACAATGCTGTATTTGCAGTGATTTGATTTCTCTACATGTTGTAATTATTTTTATTGAATGAACATAAAAATTATGAAAAATGAATTAGTATGAGTTTTTGAGGCCACTTTGATCATTTCACCTAAAAAAAGGACCTATAAGGGTTAAAAATCTTTGGATAAATTTTATGTTGGTTGCTTGAAATGTAACCTGACAGAAGTCCAGTTTTCTCCATGACCAATATGCCTTTTCAAACTGCCCTACAGTTGTTTGTACTATACATAACTAGGTCTCATCTTTGTAAGGAGAGTGTGACTGTTGTATTGTATAATGTGTGCTTACACAAATGGTCAATCTGTTAAACAAAACATACTGTCCAGGGTCAATAAATATAATACAATGAAAATAAATGAGCCCTAGTCATTTGAAGAAAAAAGAATCCCTGCAATTAATTAATGTATTTATTTATTTACTTATATTAAACAAAAAAACAGCCTGCCCATGAAACAAATATGATAAAAATACTTAGGAGCATCAGATATTACTTAAAGCATAGCATATCTGAATACTGCAGTATACATAGGTTCTAACATGTGCTAAATCCACCTCAAAATACTTTATTCCTTCCATTTTTATATATTTAGTCCACAAAAATATGCATGAAGTAGAGGTTTTCATTATATATTACTGATGCAGTTGTGATATGACCCACAGAGCCGTATGGGTCTGTACTTTCTTTATATGTTTGAAAAGAAAAAAATATACTTGAAAAGAAAAATGCATATTTTTGTGGAATAAATATACAAAGAAGAAAAAAAACTGTTTTGTAGTGGACTTAGTACATGTTGAAACCTATGATTGAAAAGCACGTGGTAATATTCAGATATGCCGTGCTATAATTAATTCTCCAGGACCAAGCAGGAAGTCAGTCCTCACTTATGGGTGACGTCGGCGCCGACGGAGCCCTCGCGGAGCAATTTTCCCCAGCTTTCAAAGAAAGCCTTTGGGAATTGCAGCGCGCATGCGCGGTCGTCTTCCCGCCCGAGGGTGCCATCTTAGCCAGTCTTCTTTTTTCCGCGGAGCCCTGCAGACGTCCCCGTCTTGTCCCCGCGAAAAAGTTGATTTTCCTCTTTATTTTATACTTTTTTCTTTCGGTTCGACGCCGATCGTTTTCCCGCCCGGACTCGCGACGCCGGTCTCGAGTCCTCTAGCGTTTTTTCGGTTTTTCTGACTTAGTCAGCTTTCATTTTCGTTTTCCCTGGCAGCCCGGTCCTTTGACCTCGCAGGGGCCCTTTTTCCCCCGATGGCTGCCAGTGGCTTTAAGCGGTGTGGTCGGTGTGACCGAAATATGTCACTAACCGACACACACGACTTTTGCCTCCGCTGCTTGGGCCCGGATCATGAGGAACTGATCTGTGGGCCCTGCAGCAAACTGTCCTCGAAGGCGTTGAGAAGTCGGCGGCATCAGCGCGAGAGAATCTTCGCTGACCCCAGCCGTACCCGGACCTCGTCGGAGGCCTCCGTGTCAAAGGGCTCCAGCTCGGACCGTCGCCGGAGCTCCTCCGACCGGGGTTCTCCCTCCGGGGACCATCGTCGGAAGGAAAAACCCGCGAGGGCGGCGTCGGTGGACGCTCCTGGCTCCGCGAGGGCCAGGTCGCATAGCCCCGACAGCCGCCCCGGGTCCTTGGAGAAGGAACATCTCCCGAAGCGACCTCGCCTGGAGTCGGAGATGCCTGCCCGGGTAAGTCCTGTAGTCCTTCTGGACTCGCCTCCGCGACAGCCGACGTCGGGCCCGACGCCGTCGGGGCCCGAGTCGGGGGCTGCTGGGTCACCTGAGCTCGGACTCAGGTTGACGGCCTTGGAGAGCAGACTGTCTGCCTTCATGGACCAGCAGCGGGCACTGCTCGCTGGCCTCGCTGGCGCCGCTGCCCCGACCGCCGGGACGTCGACGTCCAAGTCGACCCCGGAGACCGAGCCGATCCTCGAGTCAATGGGAACTCGAGTCGATCCTCGGTCGAGGTCACCCTCGGCCTCCCGTTCGGGACCGAGGTCGCCGACGCCGACTCCCTCGACGTCGGGGCGGCTGGCGCCGCACCCTGCCCGGGCCGACCCCACCGAGTCCTCGTCGGAGTCGGTCTGGGAGTCTGAGGAGGAAGAGTCACCTGATTCTTTCCGGACTCGGTGTGTCCCATCGGACTCACCGGGGTCCGAACCTCGGAAGCAGTCCCCCCCGGAGGATGCCCGGTTCTCGGACTTCGTTAGGGATATGGCCAAGGCTTTGGCCTTCCCTGCGGATCCCGAGGAGGAGCCTCGAGCCGAAGAGCTCGACGCCCTCCAGTATGACTCTCCCGCGAGGGAGCACTTTACTGTGCCGGTTCCTCCTATGCTGGAACGACTACTCTTCCGCATGTGGGAGAGTCCGGCCTCCGCGCCGGTCCTGAGCAAGCGGGTCGATTCTATCTATCGGGTCCGCAAGAGCCCTGGCTTTCAGAAGGCACAGCTGCCACACCATTCCATGGTAGTGGAATCGGCCATGCATCGTCTTAAGAGCCAGAAGATGCACTCCTCGGTGCCTCCTGGAAGGGAGGCCCGTAACCTGGATGGCCTTGGCAAGAAGTGCTTCCAGGGCTCTATGCTCGCATGTCGTGTCCAGACTTACCAGCTCTACATGGGCAGGTATCTCCGGGATCTGGCTAAAGAGCTAGCCGGATTCTCCGCTGGTCTCTCCGAGGAGCCCTTGCGGAGGTTCCTAGCCTTGTCCACGGGCATTCGGGAATGCTCCAAGTTCATGTCCCGAGCAGCCTATGATGGCTTTGAGGCCTCGGCTAGAGTGGCCGCAGCCGGCATCGGTGCCCGCCGACAGGCTTGGCTTCAGTCGTCGGACCTTGAGCCCTGGGTACAGGACAAGTTGGTCGATGTCCCCTGCCGAGGCGAAAACCTCTTTGGCAAGCCCATGGCGGAAAAGGCTGCACAAATTGAGACTGAGACTCTCACCAGGACCAGGCTTTCTAGGAAGACCTCCGCCCCTTCCCAGAAAAAGAAGGGCTCGGGAAAAAAGTCCTTTTACCCGAGGAAGGCGGCTGCCTACAAACAGTACCCCCATTATCAGGCCCCTGCAGCTCCCCAACAGGGCCAGCAGGCCAAGGGACGGGGTAACGGGTCCCGTAGGCAGCAAGCCCCCAAGCCTGCACCACCAGCCCCTGCTCAGCAGGGAGGGGTTTGTTGACTCGCTCAGCATAGCCTCTCCCCCCCCGCTGGTCCCTCCCAGCACCGGAGGCCGGCTGGTTCACTTCGCCCACAGGTGGTCCAGCATCACCGCAGATGCCTGGGTGCTTCAGGTCGTGCGAGAGGGCTACCTTCTCCACTTCCATCAGGTCCCTCCCTCCTATTTTCCGGGAGAACCTTCGCGCCCCCCTCTGCACAGGGAGTTGCTCCTTCAGGAGTTAGCAGGTCTTCTGCAGGAACAGGCGGTGGAACCGGTGCCCCACCACCTGAGAGGTCAAGGCTTTTATTCAAGGTATTTTCTGATACCAAAGAGAACAGGGGGCCTCAGACCCATCCTGGACTTGCGCAACCTCAACAAGTTCCTTGTGCGGGAGAAGTTCAAAATGCTTACCCTTGGAATCCTTCTGCCCTACCTCCAGCAGGGAGATTGGCTATGCTCCTTGGATCTAAAGGATGCCTACACGCACATCCTCATCCACCCAAGCCACCGCCAATACCTAAGGTTTGTGGTGGCAGGAAATCATTACCAGTACAGAGTACTGCCCTTTGGCCTATCCTCCGCACCGCGAGTCTTCACAAAATGTCTCGCGGTCGTGGCGGCCCATCTCCGGCTTCACGGCCTCTATGTCTTTCCGTACCTCGACGACTGGCTCATCAGAGCAGCGTCCGCTCAGGAGGTCACCAACGCCACGTGCCGCACGGTGACTCTGCTGCAGCACTTGGGCTTTGTCATAAACTTCGCAAAGTCCACTTTGCTCCCCTCACAGGATCTCGAGTTCATCGGCGCAAGGCTGCACACTCCTCGGGCACGAGCGTACCTACCGCTCGACAGGGCTCAACGGCTCATGGACCTAGGCGACCGCTTTCGCAGCCAGCCCCTGGTCTCCGCCAGGCGCTTCCTGAGACTGCTCGGCCATATGGCTTCCACTGTCCATGTGACCCCCAATGCCCGCCTGAACATGCGGTCTGCTCAATGGTGTCTCCGCCAGCAGTGGCGACAAGCCACGGGCGGCCTGGCAGACCTAGTGCGCGTCTCCGAGCCACTGCTCTCGTCTCTCCGGTGGTGGCTCCGGCAGCCGAACCTGATATTCGGAATGCCTTTCCAGTCACCTCAGCCGACCCGGGTGCTGACCACCGATGCATCCCTCCTGGGCTGGGGAGCACATTGCCAAGAGGCACGTACTCAGGGCCTCTGGACCACGTGGGAGTCTGCTCAGCAGATCAACTTCCTGGAGCTCAGGGCGATCCGCCTCGCTCTCAAGGCCTTCTCCCACCTGACTTCCCAACAGTCCGTCCTTGTCCAGACGGACAATCAGGTTGCCATGTTCTACGTGAACAAGCAGGGGGGCACGGGCTCCTTCCTCCTCTGCCGGGAGGCACAGAAGCTCTGCTCTTGGGCCGTCAGTCACGGCATTCTCCTCAAGGCAGTTTATCTCCCGGGCCAAGAAAATTGCCTTGCAGACAAACTCAGCAGGGTCCTCCAGCCGCACGAGTGGCGTCTGGATCCCTTGGTAGTTCAGAAGCTCTTCCTCAAGTGGGGTCTCCCCACGGTGGATCTCTTTGCCAGTCCTCACAACCGGCAACTTCCTCGCTTCTGCTCTCGTCAGCCACACCCCCTTCGGGTTGCGGCGGACGCCTTTCTGATCTCGTGGTCGGGGAGCCTTCTGTACGCTTTCCCTCCCATCCCGCTGGTCTCTCGGACTCTTTTCAAGGTTCTCCGAGACAAAGCCCTCATGATCCTGGTGGCCCCTCGCTGGCCCAGGCAGCCGTGGTTTCCACTCCTGCTGCAACTGGCGGTGGAGGGCCCAATCCCTCTGGGGATACAACCGGATCTCCTCACTCAGGATCAGGGGTCCCTTCTGCACCCCAACCTCAGGTCTCTCAACCTTATGGCCTGGCTGCTGAGAGGGTAGTCCTTGCTCCCCTTCTCCTGCCGGCGGAGGTGGAGGAGGTCGTCTTAGCTTCGCGACGGCCTTCTACCCGCAAATGCTACGCCCTTAAATGGCGTCGCTTTGCAGTCTGGTGTACCCAACAGTCTCAGGATCCCTTCTCCTGCCCGGTGTCGGTGATCTTGCAGTACTTGCTGCACCTCTCTAATCTGGGACTTAAGTCCAACTCCGTCAAAGTTCACCTCAGTGCTCTTTCAGCACATCATGTGCCAGTGGACGGCAGACCTCTCTCCAATGACCCTCTCGTAGCGAGGTTTCTCCGAGGTCTCCTTCTACTTAAACCACCTCTGCGCCCGCCAGCGCCTGACTGGGACCTGAATGTGGTTTTGCAGCGGATCACCTGTCCGCCTTTTGAACCTATGGCTACCTGTTCTCTACGTTTTCTGTCTTGGAAAACACTGTTCTTGATAGCCCTCACTTCCGCTAGGCGCGTAAGTGAATTGCAGGCCCTCGTGTCTGATCCCCCTTACACTAGGTTCTACAAGAATAGGGTAGTCCTACGGACTCACCCAAAATTTCTGCCTAAAGTGGTCTCCCCTTTTCACATCAATCAGGAGGTGGTACTTCCAACCTTCTTTCCCAGACCACACTCCAGCCGAGCTGAAACGGTCCTCCATACCCTGGACTGTAGAAGGGCATTGAACTTCTACCTTGACCGTACGCGGGAGCACCGTAAAGCTGCTCAGCTTTTTGTGTCTTTTGACCCCAATAAATTGGGGCTCCCGGTCTCCAAGCGTACTCTGTCCATCTGGGTTGCGGACTGTATCTCTTGGGCTTATGGGGCAGCCGGACTCTCCTTAGAAAGTCGAGTCACGGCTCATTGCGTTCGGGCAAAGGCCACGTCAGTGGCTTACCTCCGCTCTGTTCCGCTGGCAGACATCTGCCGGGCCGCTACTTGGTCTTCGAGCCAGACTTTTGCGGTCCATTACTGTCTCGAGAGGGAGTCCCGTAGGGACAGTGCTTTCGGACAGGCAGTCCTCCGTAATCTCTTTGAGGTCTGAGCAACTCCTACCCTCCATCCCGGATGTGGGCTACCGGTGGGTGATAATTCAGCGAAGATTCTATCCTTCTGTGCTGCTGAGCTAGAGGGAGCTCATTTTTGTGCTTAGGGTCTCCGGTAGCCTTGAGCTTGGGAGTCCCATAAGTGAGGACTGACTTCCTGCTTGGTCCTGGAGAAAGCGTAGTTACTCACCTGTAACAGGTGTTCTCCAGGAGCAGCAGGAATCAGTCCTCACTACCCTCCCTCCTCCCCTTGGAGTTGCAATCGTCTGCTTATGTTCTTTTTGCAAATTTTTATGCTGTCTTTTTTAGCTATGTCATCTGACTGGCTAAGATGGCACCCTCGGGCGGGAAGACGACCGCGCATGCGCGCTGCAATTCCCAAAGGCTTTCTTTGAAAGCTGGGGAAAATTGCTCCGCGAGGGCTCCGTCGGCGCCGACGTCACCCATAAGTGAGGACTGATTCCTGCTGCTCCTGGAGAACACCTGTTACAGGTGAGTAACTACGCTTTATCTGAGGTTCCAATTTTTTTTTTTTCGTTTTTGTTTTCTGGGAGGTGTGTTTGGTTAAAAAAATAAAATTGCTGGGTTCGTTTTTTCATTATACCAAAACAGTGCTAAATATGTACTAATGTATGGCTGCAGCTTATTAGTCATAATAACAACTTAACAAATTATTTGGCTGAAGTACCCAAGCCCTCCTAAATTGCATAATTTATTCATTCTTACTCTTTCTTGTTACCTTGCAATAAGGTGGGTAGAGGGGGAAAGGGGTAGGGAACCTTTCTGGAGCTCATCAGATAACTGGCTTTGAATCCCACTGACTTGCTACAAGCAAACAAGGTAATGGTCCTTCTTGGAGACTGGGGGTTGCTGGGTAGCCAAGCTCCAGCCCACATATGGCTGCTGTTAAAATTCTCTATCTAACTTGGTCTCTTGGCACACACTTTTACTGCAACACAAGACTAAAATCTTGTGCTGCAATAAGTTAAAATTTTGTTGCAAATTAATTTTAAGTATCATAGAATAAATACTTTTTGTATAACCTCTGTCTCTGCATATGTTATTTCTTTGCCCCATCTTTTCTCTTTTTCCCTTACCCTGCAGCCTTTCTTCTGTATGTGGCTCTTTCTTTTTTATCAATATTCTCTCTCCTTTAGTGCTGTCTTTCCTCCTCCCAGCTCATTCTCCTTTTAACATTCTCAGCTTATCTCCTCTCCTCTGTCCCCCAATATATTCCTTTCTCAACTTCTCACTCCCTCCCCCCCCCCGCCAACCCCAGCCAGTTCTGTCCCTCTATCTCCTGCTCGCCGCCTGATGCTGTAAACGCTGATCTTTCCAGCACATTTGTCGTCCTCCTGCATTACATGGTGCTGTGAGTATGAGTCTTGTGGTGCCTGAAATCCAGTGCAGTTCTTAAAGTCTAGTTAGAATAGCACATGACTTTGATCACTGTGTCGCTCACACTCTGAGAGAACCACATCTGCAGCTTGAAGACAGTAACGTCTGCGCTTTATCTGCAACAGCTGCTTTTACTCCCACCTCTTCCTTATCAGCTTGTGGGTTAATTCTCTACCCTCAAATGATTCTCCCAGGAATATTTACCACAGCTGCTGTGTGCTTTCTTCTGTTCATGCCTGACTGTATTTCAGAGAACTAAGTGATTATGCACATGCTCATTAACTATGCTTATATTTTTTCTGCTCATTTTTTTTGTTCCCGATACCTGGATTCCCAGAGTTCCTGGGACCCCCTATTGGTATGGCTCGGAAAAGCCCATCTTCTTTTCCTCTTCTGGTTTTCAGTTCTGGACTCAGTCTTTTCTTGGGGCTTGTGGACCCTGAGAACCTACTACCTCCAGACGTGCCACTTCCCATCTGGTGCAGTGATGGGTTGGGGTCCCATTCCAGGATGCTTCCAGTGGGTGGCAGACTGTGTCTTTTCTACCAGGAGTGGGCCCAGGTCACCAAGGATCGCTGGGTGCTAGACACCATTCAGCCTGGCTGTGTTCTCGAATGCAGGAAGCTTATCCTAAATACTGTCATTATCTCCCTATGTGACTGTCGCCAAAAGAGACGCTGTTCAGGTCACACAGGAAAGGTTGCTTCATCTGAGGGCAGTGGTCCCAGTTCCTCCTGCCAAGTGAGGCAAGGGCCAACACGCATTCTACTTCATGGTGCCAGTCACGTGAGCGTATGAGCGGGTGAGGACATGTCTCATCTTGCTCTGGGGCATCCCTCCACAAAAAGCTGGTCAAACGAGATTTTTCTGACCCCATATTACAGCCAAGTGGTTCAGGTGAATACCAAAATATCGGGGCACTGCTGGTGATTGGGAAATCACTTTACTATGTGCGCAGCAGCAAAACGAGAAAAGACTGCACAAGATATTAAAATGGCGGCCGCAGTGACACAACTGGCCTCACCTGGTGCTGACAGTACCGATTCTGCCCCAGAGGAACTCGCAAAGGAAGTGGCAAGCTATTGGAATCGAAATTCGCCAAGTCAAGCAAAAATTGGACTCTATGGGAGAAGCCCTCACCGAGGTGGGAAGGAGAATGGATGAGATTGAACATCGTGTATCAGCAGTGGAGCATGCTGAAGTGTATCAGAAGTGGGAAAGTAAAAAGCAGCAATTGCAAATCAAGGCCCTGCTGGTAAAGGTTGATGATTTAGAAAATCACTCCAAAAGAAATAATCTAAGTCTAATTGGAGTGCTGGAAACTAGGTCGGATCAACAATTGCCAGACTTATTTGAAACTTGGCTTCCTAAGGAGTTGGAACTAGATGCGCTGGTAGGCGATATAAAGGTGGAATGGGCACACCACTTTGGTCCAGGGTGGAGACATCCACTTCACCCTGGTTTACCCAGCTACTCGGAGGATTTATTAGGAGGGAGCAGCTCAAGTTTTTGAGCAAGTGGCAGCGGCAAAAATGTTTGTGGTAGCACTGCCCTCTATTAGCTAGGAGAAACTGCCCAAGTAAGTCGACCATGGATAGTGGGACTTAGCAGGGCTGATGAGAATGGAGAGCACATGGTGGGAAGACCACTACAACAGCATGGCCTTATACTCTTAGTGAGCGGTTTAAAAATAACAATAAATAAATAAGAACATAGTGGGAGGGGAAGGTCACTAAAGGGAGGGTGGCCCCTGGAGCTTGGAAAGCGGAGTATGAAGGTGTGTAGTTTGTACAGAGGTTAGTTGATTTATTGGATGTTAGTATGGATGTGGGCAGATGCTCAGAGGGGAACCAAGTGTGTGTAGTACGTGCAGAATGCATCGGATATAGATCAGCGGGGGTTGTGAGGGGATTAGGGAATGTCGAAGAGTACATGGTGCGGATTCCCCAGAGCAGGAGTTGGAAATGGAGGGAACACCAAGGAGGTCATCGGTGCAAAGGGAGAAGAAGGTGGGGTGGGGGAATAGGGAGGGTATTTTGGGTTGGGACTTTTGGAGAGAGGATTCCTGCAGTCCAAGGTGTGGAAGAACTCTGTATGGTTCAGGTTTGAGTGCTTGGGAGTCCAAGGCTGGGCGACTCCCAGGTGAATGGTCGCTGAAAGCCACAAAGGTGGAGCACGCAAGGCAGGGACATGTCACTTAAGGTACGCCTGGCCTCATGGAACGTAGGCGTCATCACCTTGCTGGCCAAGTGCACAAAAATCTTGCAAGCATGACTGGGTGAGTGTACTGTCTATGGGGCCTCCTCAGGAATATGAAAATGGGGTATGGCCATTCTTGTTAAACAGGGAATACCACTAGAAATAATAGGCCAGAAGATTGACCCGCAAGTGCGTTTTGTTCTCCTGCGTGCCATTCTCTACAATGAGAATATATTGCTGGCTAATGTATATGCGCCCAGTGAATATGACCATTCTTTTTTTAAAAAGGTACAGGAGCGGATCGCACAAGATACCCGCAGACAGGTATTTTTGACGGGCGATTTCAACTGCCCTCATGATCCAGCTTCAGACTGGTCAGGAAACACTCATATTCAAGGCAGTACAAATAAGGGGAAAGGATATTTATGAAGAATGAGGGCTTGATTGATGTATGGCATGCCCTTCACCCGGGCATTCTGGACTACACATATATGTCAAGGGCGCACGGCTCGTGGTCATGCCTAGACTATATATTAGGTTCTTCTAGCAGTTTCAATAGGTTATTATGTGTAGAGAGAGAACCTATATATGTCTCTGATCATGCTCTGGTGTGGGTGGATGGGGAGAGCCGACGGGAATCACATCGCAGCTGACGCTTCCCAGCCTATCTGTGGGATGGCGAAGAGTTTCGGCTCTTCCTGAAAACCCAATGGGATGAATATGAGGGGTATTACAGCTCACATCGGATACCCTGATGCTCTACTGGGAAACGAGTAAAGTGTTGCTGAGAGGCGCTGTAATAACCTACACGATCCAGCGTAGGAAACGCTTAGATCAGAGCATTTTACAATTACAGAAATCACTGCAGACACAAAAACGGCACCTCTTGAGATGCCAAACGCACGAACAAAAGCAAGAATATTTGTCAGTCCAAGCAGCCCTCAAGACACTCCTCCAACATAGAGCAGTCTTGTCTGTGCACTACTATAAACACCAATTCCATCGATTTGGCAATAAGTCTATAAACTGTTTGCTTGCATGGTGCATGAATGGGGAGGGGTGAAGTTTGTGGCAGTGATTAAAGATGGGGATGGACTGTTACAGAACCAACCAGTGTGCATAGCCGAGGTATTTCGCTTGTTTTATAAAACACTATACACAGCAGACCCAGAGGGACCAGACATGGAGGAGGGCTTTTTGAATCGGGTATCTCTTCTGCAACTTACGGAAGCCAAAATATATGTCCTCAGTGCACCAATTTTGGTGCAGGAAGTGCAACAAGGGATTCAGAGAGGTACACGTCATAAGGCTCCCAGTCCGGATGGGTATGGAGTGGAACATTATAAGATGTTAGAGCAACAAATAACTCCTGCTTTAGTTGACATGTTTGCAGCAGTCCTGGCTAGTGGGAGTCTCCTGCGGGATATGTGATGCGCGACCATCACTCTCATCCCTAACCGAGGAAGGATACTTTGGACCCCGCATCCTATCGACCCATTTCACTTCTTAACTTTTATGTAAAACTTTTGTCCTCAATTTTAGCACGTAGGTTAAACTTTCTCCTCCTGAGGTTGATAGGGAATCATCAGATGGGGTTTGTCCCAAGACGGGGCATCACCACGAATATTACTGAGCTCTTATTGGCCATAGAACACAGTATAGCCAATCTACTTCACCTAGCATTGGTGAGCTTCGACGCCGAAAAGGCCTTCGACCGAGTGTCTTGGTCATATCTCCTCACAGCCTAAGGCGGTTCGGATTCTCTGGAGAATTTTTGCATTAGGTGTAGACCCTCTATACTGAACCACAGGCTCAGGTGGCAGTAAATGGCATCCTATCAGAACCATTCACTTTGGGCCGGGGAACTTGACAAGGGTGCCCACTGTCACCATTACTTTTTTGTTTTGTACTTAGATCTGCTGCTTAGGGCGCTCCAGGCGGATGTACAGGTGGTGGGAATTCAGCTGGGCCTGGAGATGGTAAAGGTCAGTGCCTTCACTGAACTTCTTGCTGTGCCTTCGGGATCCAGTGACCTCTTTACCTCTTTCCAGGCGGTAGGAGCCGAGGAGGGCAAAGCTGGCCTGAAGGAGCGGGTGAGTTCTCCACCGGACCTTCAACATTTAGAGATCCTGGTGCAGCATTGGAGTCAAGAGGGCCTTAAAAACTTGTTGGTTCAGTGTCTGATGAGAACTTTCCATCAGGCCGCTGTCAGCATGGAAAATGTGTACTTACAGGAAATGCAGTATAAGCTATTATGCCAAGCCTATGCCCACAATGTTTGGGTGCATAAGGCAGGTCTTAGATCATCAAATCTGTGTGGGATTTGTGTGAGAGATGTAGTAACGCTGCTCTACTGATTTTGGTCATGCTCATTCATGCAAAAGTTTTGGATGCAAGTGTGTAACAAACTGGGAGTCTGGATGGCGCTCAAAGTTGACCCATCCCTGGAGATGTGCCTACTGGGATCATTCTCAGGGGAATGGGCAGCACAGGAAACACAATGGCACATCCTGGTACATTGGTTTTTGACAGCCAAGAAAGTTATCCTTAGATGATGGATGACCGAGGAGGCCCCAGAGATTCTCCACTGGAACACGCTTTATATGAACTCATGGCAGTGGAACAGAGAACAGCGGGCCTGCTGGGCTCTCAAGCCTGGGAAAAATTTCTGGTCATATGGGAGCCGCTCCTCTCGAACACACAAAGTGCCGTGTTGAATGTGTAATGTGCTGTGAGAGGGTCAGAGAGGAGTGTAAGACCAAGAATAAGAAGATGATTGTGGAATGGAGGAAGTATGGATGGGAAGACACGATTGGACTGCAGGGTGGGTGTGAGGGGGGATGGGACAGGATAATATTACTATATGTATAAGCGACGTGAAAGGTGTTGTACATTTACATCAGAGGGAGGCTCAGAGGTTGTTAATAAAAACTGGGACCATATGCGTGGTTACTTTATAGCACTAGAGCACACAGCTGATGGGGATGGGAAGGAAGAAGAAAGAAAGGACCTGAAGTGTCAAAGGATTGGTGAATGGGGTTCATTATTCTCTTATTTCTCTTAACCCAATACTAGATTGTGTTAGCTGTAAACATTCACCTGCAAACTCTACACCTCTGTATGGAGAGACTCTGCAGTGAGTGATCCAGGCGGTGTGGAGCAGGGAGTTTGACATCGTTGGATCTAGCTGAAACCTGTTTCCACATTCCTATCCATGAGGATCAACATTGCTTTCTCGTTTTCATCATGGTTGGCTCCTTTTCAGTTTGCCACTCTTCCCTTTAGCCTCTCCACTGTTCCAGGGATATTCTTGTAGGTCATGGTGGTAGCGGCCTCAGCACTGAGGCACCACCAAAGGATCCATGTTAACCCATATCTGGACAGTTGGCTTATTTGAGTCAGGTCTCAATTGAAAGCATCTCAAGTGTTGATCCTGTGGTGCATTTCCTGGAGAGTCTTGACTTGGTGATAAATTGTAGAAAGTGTGTCACTTGGAGCTTCCCAATTGTTGGAATACCTGGGAGCACAGGTTAATACAAAGGCAGGGCCTTTCTACCCAAGGAGAAGGTGAAAAACTTGTTGTCCCTACTAGAAGCCTTCCAGGCTCAGCAGGCTCCCAGGGTTTGGAATTATCTACAGCTCATCAGCTTGATGGTGGCATCAGTCATAATGGTGCCTTGGGCACCAGCTCATATGAGACCACTGCAGAGGTTTTTGTTGTCTTGCTGGTCTCCAAGATCTTAGAATTTTGCGGTCAGGCTTCCTTTCCAGCCAGCAGTGGTGTCCAGCTTGCGTTGGTGGAGGCAATCCCAGCATCTGAGGAGGGGCATGCCAACGGACGATCATTTGTGGCTGCTGCAGTTGAAAAATGCTAGTTTGTTTGGCTAGGGAGTCCATTGCTAGAACCAAACAGCTCAGGGACATTGGAGCAGCCGGGAGATGCCATGGCTCATCAACTGCCTTGAGGCAAGGGCCATTCATTTGGCTCTTTTGCACTTTCAGTCCCTAGTCTGGAGTAAAGCTGTGCAGGTATTGTCAGACAATGCCATGACAGTGGCATATGTCAACTGGCAAGGGGTCACAAAGAGTGCTGAATTAGCCCTGGAGATGAATCTCCTTGCTCTTTCAGTGCAACACATTGTGGAGGTCAACAGTGTGGAGGCAGATTTCCTCTATCTCCACTTTCTCCCGGGGAATGGGAACTGAGTCAGATGGCATTTCACTAGATTTTGTGCCTCCGGGGTTGTCCTAAGATGGCTCTGATGGTGACTCAGTTCAGTGCTAAAGCATGCAGATTCTTCAGTCGCCGCAGGGAGATAGACTTCAAGGGCTTCGATGCCCTAGTTCAGTCCTGGCCAAAGGAATGTCTGCTGTATGTGTTTACTCCATGGCGTGTTCTTCACCACATAGAGAGACATTCTGGCTGGGTTGTTGTAGTGGTGCTGGATTGGCCACAGAGGCTGTGGTTCAGGGACCCGATGCAGCTCCTTCTGGAATGTCCTCTGCAACTTTCTCCACTTTGGGGGCTGTCCTTTTGGGTGACCCGGCTCCCTTCTCGCTTACAGCTTGGCTCTTGAGACATCATTTAGCACATAAGGGCTATTCTCCTGCCATTTTTATCACGTTCCTCAAGGCAAATACGTTCTACCAACCTTTCCTACTTGTGTGTCTTCTGACTTTTTAAGCATTGGTGCCATGAGCGAGAGACTGGACCTAATATGATGGACTTGCCTTCTATGCTTACCTTTCTTCAGGATGATCTAAGCAAGTGCCTTTCTTTTAGTTTCCTGAAGATTCAGGTAGAAGTCTGATCATGCTTCAGGGAATAGTAGTGGGGCGGTCTATAGCTTCATACCTAAACGTGTCTTGTTTCCTTTGGGGGCACAGCACCTCTGTCCCCCCCTGCGTTCAGTCGTTCCCTTGCGGGATCTCTGCCTATTGCTATGGGCTTGGATGTTGGAGGCCTTAGCGCAGGTTATGCTTAAAGATCTGACTCTTAAGAACGTCGTCTTGGTCACCAAGACTGCTCACCAAGAAATATTTCTGAGCCATAGGCCTAATCTTGCAGGGATCCTTACTTGTCATTCTCAGAGGGGGCCGTATATATTCGGTCCATCCCTTCCTTCTTTACCTAAAGTGGTGTCATTCTTCATGTTAATCAGGTGATCTGTCGTCCCTTTTTTGCTAGGGCATAGTGTTATGAGAAGGACAAGGATCTTTGTCTTGTGGATGTCCAGCGAGTGCTTCTCGGTATCTTAAGGTTATTAGCCTATGGCCACACTACCCTGAGTGTACCCGATCTCATCTTAAGGTTACTAATTCCTTTTGCAAGTTACTGTGAATTTGTGACCATTGCCTCAGTGTTTCTATCATGGAATTAGCCGGTTCCGAAGCATTTGCATGCATATTCCACTCGGGCGCAGGCATCCTTGTGAACAAAGTGCTGCTCGGTCACCACCTCAGATATTGGTCAGACAGCAACATGGGCATCGCTTTCCACTTTTGTCAAGCATTACTGCTTGGGCGGACATGGCCTTTGGCTCAGAGGTCTTAAAAGCTGCAATGTTGTCTTCCCACCCAGTGGAGTCATAGCTCTTATGCATCCTACTTGTCTGGACTGGTCTAGCAGGATGATAAGGGAGGTGACATTTTACTTAACTAGATACTGTTTTTTGAGTCCTGCTAGACCAGTCCAGGATCTGCCCCTGGATAATGTTTGTCTGCTGTACTCTCTGTGATTGGCCCTGCAGGCTCATACCCTTTTGACATACTGAAGCTGATCCTGTACATAGTTTTGGTTCTTGTTCTGTTGAGCCTTGTTGCCTTCACTGAGGTTGTGCACATTCAGGGATCCTTGACCATGTGCTTGGGTACGATACTGGAGTATGCCCCTAGGGATACTGGCTATTAATGGCAGGATGATGCAAGAAAAAGCCTCTAGAATGTCTCTCAGTCTCTGCATCTACTTGTAGGGGAGGGGACACAATCCACTTTTTTGGACTGGCCTAGCAGGACTCGAGGAAAGGACATTATCCGATAAGTAAAATGTCACCTTCATTAATTATGTGCAAAATTTTGCTGGTGCATGATCATGTAATTGCTCAGGATAAATTTTTCTTTTAGAAAAAATCAGAATGGAGATATAACGCTTTTATAATTACAGGTGTAGAAGATTGCAATACACTGTCAAGTGAATTACATTGAATGGTTGGTTAACATACTTGGTTGGGGTTTAAAAAACAACTGAAAGTTCATTTCTTCCCAGGTAGATGATTGTGGAGTATTTTTATGGTTAGCTGAGAAATTTTGGGGGCTTATACATTTTTTTTAACTAAAATTGTTTTTGTAAAGTTTGTAATCCATTTTGAAAGACCTTGCCCAGGAAAACAGTATATAAAACTTTTATAAATAAATAAATGAATAAATAAAAATGCGGGTGACAACTAGAAAATTGCAACTGTGTATCACGCTTTATCTACTACCTATAAACTGAAATTTGTAAATGCCCCTCTTTTATGGCAATAATGATGTCCAAAAGAGGAACGGAAATCTAATTAAAGTAGATAAGGAATTATATTGATTGAGCCAAACAAAAACTTCACTAAGAGGCAGGTTTATTAAAGTATTCCAAATTAGTGCATGGTAAGTCCCCAAAATTAGTGCAGGGGGGTAGCATAGATCCGCGCTGTTGCAAGCATGCCTGGCATGACCTGCTGCACTTACCATGGAGAGACGCAATTGACTGCGCTAACCGACCACTACATCTAATGCGGGTACATGTAATTCCAGCCATTGAGGCAGAAAGTGCACCCGTGCTAATGACAGCAATCACAGTGCATACCAGTGATGGTTGCGCTAAACACGATGTACCATCAACACCCATATTCAAACCCTAACCCGGCCAGTCACTGACTCTTCGCACACTAACGTATAGCATGGGATTTCTACTGCTCTGCCCTGTGCTGTCGGTGCTGTGCACTTAGCGTGCTATAAACCCCAAGCTAACCGTTAGCATGGTTTAGTAATCATGCCCCTTATTATGGTTCTGCCATTTTTCCATAATAGCAAAATATTAGTGTACCTTCCCATATCTTCACATGAACCTTAAAAAGAGTTTTTGATAACTATTGTTAACATATAAATTTGCAGTATTAGAGGTTATAGTGGCCTCTCTTTCTTCTCCATTGAATTTTTTTTATAAGATACCTCCTCAGAAAGAATGTTTTTTGAGTGCTGTTAATGGTGGATATCATAAAAAATATATGGGGGAAATGGTTACCTTAATTGCATTGTTTTCCTAAAGACTTCAGGAACTCCATCTTGCTGAGTGTTCCTTTGAGGAACTGTAGTATCTATGGCAACTAAATATATCCCACTGAGGGACTCTGAAAAATTCTCTAATATTCTAATAACAAATCACTGATGTGTTAAGGGGCCCAAAAATCTGTCTATAGGTATGGATACAATTTTTAACAGTGATTCTTTCATTGAAAAGATTGGCTTACCTGTAGACTCCAGCAGTGATGGTATAGCTCTCCCTCGTTGTAATTATAGGATACTTAAGCTGTAAAAGTTGAATTCCTTTATAATGGTATAGTTAGATTTGTAAGCCCCAACATCTTGTCAGTTTTCATTTCTGACATGGGATCAGATGCTAATACTTTATAAGAGCCAATACAAAAAGAGTCACCGAGTCCAAACACTAAGTGATGAAGGAGAGGTGATGATCAATCTTCCATAACACCTAAATGCATAAGAAACAGCCAACTAGAGAAATCTGCCAATATATTTTAAAGGCCTCAGACAGGAGGGGGTGCGAGAGAAAAGTTAGCTAAATGGGCAGTAAGCCTCACAACACCTGTTTTCCTCAAATATCATTCATAGGCCAAAATGTGTTTTCCAATTTTCTAAATACATTTAAAAACACCAGAAAACACTGCATCTCTTATTTATCTGATGTTGCACTGCATGCGGAGTCTGGCTTTTTGGTGTTTCCGTTTAATTTTTGTCTACATATTTTTATTTTAGGTTGTAGTCACTTATTCTGTACTTGGTGAGGGTCTGGGTTCCGAGAGTGTGACTGAGGTCAGGTGTTTTGTTAACATGAAGTTTGTACATAGGGATCTACACTGTACTGTAGTAATTTGACTTGTTGAGCTTTTCAAATAGGTGTATGGATGTTCTAGGGCTTGCTTCAATATTTATAGTGCTGTTTTTTTCTTGGTAGGTCCCTTGTATGAGTTTTGGAAGTTATGTGTAAGTGGCTTTTCATTAATCAAATTTAATGTTTTATTATTATGTTTGTTTTATTGTAACATCTGTTATACTACATTGCATGTGCATGTTTAGAAGCCTCCTAGGATTTTAAATGGGTGGCATATACATTTAAAAATAAAGTATAATACATTTATGCACCTGATGCTGCAGTGAGTCTCCGCAGGTGACCCTGCATTACTGGGAGATAGAGGAAAGCAGAAACCTCAGATTGGGACCTACATGATCAAGGAATAAAATGGTCAGACAACAAAATTCAAAGAGAATTTTATTTTCAATGTAATTATCTGACTTGGTGCTTTCTTTATATTTTATACAGTATATGGAAATGCATCTCTTTCTGTTTCTCTGGTGTTACGCTGTATGCAGAAACTGGCTTCTTGGGGTTGCAGTTTAATTTTTATTTACATATGTTTGTTTTAGGTTATGGTCACTTTTTCTGTACTTGTTGAGGGGTCTGTGTTATGAGTGTGTGACCAAGACCAGGTGTTTTGTTAACATGGAGTTTGTATGTAGGGATCTGTACTGTAGTAATCTGAATTTTTCAACTTTTCAAATAGGTGTTTGGATATTCCAGGGTCCACTGCAGTATTTAGAGTGATGCTTTTTTTGGACAGGCTCCTTATGTGAGTTTTGGAAATTGGTGCTGATATGGTATAGTATGATAGACTTGCTCTATAGATACTCAGTGAATTTGTTGTAGGGTTTTATTTTAGTTCCCAATATGCCTGGTACTGGAGAATGTTTGTTAGTGAGATGAGCAGAATCCGATTTTTTTTAAGATATTGAGTTCTGTGGATGAGTGTCCTGTTTCTGCTCTGCACCCACTGTTGAAGGAGATTCTGTGAATGCAAAATATATGTTCAAAAAGAAACGGCAAGAACCATAGCACGATTTATAGCAACAAAATAAAAATGAGTTATAATTTAGTTTTATAAACTGTGCTGCTGTTCTCGCTCTCTTTTAGTTCCTTGGTGTGCAACATCTTGCATTTCCTCCATATAATTTAATCGGCTTTTTGGTTTGGTTCAGTTCCTGACTGGAGGTTTGAGAAAAGTCCCCCCCCCCCTATTGTGGAGGGGGCACCATCTCATCCTTCGCCTCAGTCAGCAGATTGCCTTGAGCCACCCCTGGTCAGAAAACACCACTCTAAAGAGAGAACAGCTAACCCTGCTAGGAAAGAAGCAACTGCAAGGAAGTCTTTCTACAATAATAATAAGAAATTCTACTCTTCTTATCCACCTGCTTCTCAGTACCAGGATCAAGCCCCAGAGAAGAGGCAACAGCCTCCCAAGTAGCAAAAGAAGCCACAGGTGGTTAAACCTCAACCAGCTCCGCAGCCATCTTCTGCGCCTGTTTTTGACTCTTTTCTAGAGAATATTGCCACCCTGCCTCTGGAGGACCCCCACCCCCTCCACATAGCAGGTAGACTGTCACTGCGCCCACAGATGGCAACTCATCAGCTTAAAGCAATGGACACTAAACATAGTCCAGGAGGGGTACAGACTTCATCTGCAATCTCTGCCCCCTTCCACTTCACGGGGAATTTCAAACACAACCCCCACTCACTGCTCTCCTGCAGGACATAAGAACATAAGATATGCCATACTGGGTCAGACCAAGGTCCATCAAGCCCAGTATCCTGTTTCCAACAGTGGCCAATCTAGGTCATACGTACCTAGCAGTTTCCCCAAAAGACACAGGTTCCATAATGCTTGTACTGGGTCAAGCACTAGATATCCTGGGTTTCTTCTTAATAATGGTTTATGGACCTTTCCTCCATGAACTTGTCCAAACCTTTTTTAAACCCAGCTACACTAACAGCCTTTACTACATCCTCCGGTAACAAATTACAGAGTTTGATTACACGTTGAGTGAAAAAAAAATATTTTCTTTTATTAGTCTTAAATAGTTTGCCCTGTAGCTTCATTGCATGTCCCCTAGTCTTTCTATATTCTGATAACGTAAACAATCGATCTACGTTTACTCGTTCCACTCCGTTCATTAATTTATAGACTTCTATCATATCTCCCCTCAGCTGTCTCTTTTCCAGGTTAAAGAGCCTTAACCTTTTTAGCCTTTCCTCATAGGAGTATCCTTCCATTCCCTTTACCATTTTGGTGGCTCTTCTCTGAACCTTTTCTAATAACGCTACAGTGGTGTGCAAAAGTCTGGAATCACAGGAAGAGATGTCTTCTCTTCTGTCTCAGGGTGCCATAGAGATTGTCCCGACATCCCAGCAGGGAATGGGTTCGTACTTTCTCATTCCAAAGAAAACTGGAGGATACAGGCCCATTCTAGAGCTGAGAAAGCTCAGCAAGTTTCTAGACTGCAAAATGTTCAGGATGATCTCTCTCTGAGCTCTTCTCTACCTCAAGTCAGGACTGGCTCTACATACACACACTTTATTTATTTATTTAACAGGTTTTCTATACCACCTTATCCTTAATTCAAAGCGGTTTACATAGAGCAGATATAGCAATGAGCTTTTACATGAAACAGGGAATTAAACTTGGAGGAATATGAGGGGCAAATGATACGTTTAACCATGGCTAACTATATACAGAAACATTGTTGCAGATTGATGTGTTACTGCTGCATTTAGCAGTTGTCTGCTATATGTATTATTGAAAAGTGGCATCATTCATCTAGGTAGGGCCATAGCATTCGAGGAAGAGGTGGGTCTTAATAGTTTTCCTGAAGTCTAGGAGGTCTTTGAGTGTATGTATTGAGACAGGCAAGTTGTTCCACAGGAGGGGAGTGTACAAAAAGAGAGCTCTACTGCAAGTGGATTGCTTTGATGTTCTGAAGCTTGGTGGGGTTTCCAGGATGTTGATGTCTGCATCTCTTCTCGTTTTGGTTGGATGTGCTTTCTTGATCAGTGGTTGAAGAGACAATGGGGATAGATTGTTTACTATTTTGAAGATTATTAATATGTTCTTGTATTTAGTACGGATGGAGATAGGAAGTCAGTGTAGTTGGTGGAGTGTAGGGGTTAGGTTATATGGCTGTATTTTGCAGTGCCTATAATGATTCTTGCAGCAGTGTTTTGCACCATTCACAAAGGGAGTGTTGTTTTCTTAGATAGGGCATGATAGATCACTTTGCAATAATCTGTTATCGGGATTACTATAGCTTTGGCATACTGTTCTAAAGTTATTGTCTGTTAGAAGTGGTTTAAGTTTGCACAGTGTTCTCAACTTGTGATAGGATCATCTGGCCGTCTTCTTTATATGATGTTGAAAACTGAGTTGATGGTTGATGGTTACTCTGAGGTATTTGACCTCTTGTTTATTGGTTAGGGTGTTGCATAGGATTTTGAGTGAGTCTGGTGGGGAGAATTTAGTATTTCTGGTGATGTGTATCATTTCGGACTTTTTAAAGTTTATGGAGAGATTCTGTCCTTTGAGCCACTCTGACATTGATTCAAGGCATGCTGTAATTTGTGTATAATCCAGGTGATTGATGTTAATGTGGGTGAATATCATTATATCATCTGCATATATTCTATAGTGGATGTTGTGCTGTCTTATAATGTTGCATATTGGTTGAATTACAGGATCCGAGGCAGCATGGATTCACCAGAGGCAGGTCTTGTCAGACAAATCTGATTGATTTCTTTGACTGGGTGACCAGGGAGTTGGACCGAGGGAGAGCCCTAGATGTGGTGTATTTAGATTTCAGTAAAGCCTTTGACACTGTTCCTCACAGGCAACTTATAAACAAACTGAGCACCCTAGGGATGGACCCTAAAGTTACTGCTTGGGTTAGAAATTGGTTGGGTGGGAGGCGACAAAGAGTACAGGTAAATGGAGCTCACTCTGAGGAGAAGGATGTTACCAGTGGGGTGCCCCAGGGATCTGTCCTTGGTCTGATTCTTTTTAACATCTTTGTTAGTGATATAGTGGAAGAACTGTCGGGTAAGGTTTGCCTCTTTGCGGATGATAACAAAATCTGCAATAGAGTAGACACCCAGGAAGGTGTAGATAACATGAGGAGGGATCTAGCTAAGCTTGAAGAATGGTCTAGAATTTGGTAGCTGGGATTTAATGTTGAAAAATGTAAGGTCATGCATTTGGGCTGCAGCAATCCAAGGGAGCAATATAGTATAGGGGGTGAAGTACTTTTGTCCACTAAAGAAGAGCGGGGCCTAGGCGTGGTTGTGTCTGATGATCTTAAAGTAGCTAAACAAGTAGAAAAGGTGATGGCAAAAGCTAGAAGGATGCTTGGGTGCATACGGAGAGGAATGGCTAGCAGAAAAAAGGAGGTGATAGTGCTTCTGTAGAAGTCTTTGGTGCGACCTCATTTGGAGTATAGTGTGCAATTCTGGAGACCGCACCTTCAAAAGGATATAAACAGGATGGAGTCATTACAGAGGGTGGCTACTAAAATGGTTAGTGGACTTCATTATAAAGCATATTAGGACAGACTTAAGGATCTTAATATGTACACCTTAGAGGAAAGGCGGGATAGAGGTAATATGATTGAGATGTTTAAATGCCTCAGTGGCATAAATGTACAGGGGGAGAGCCTCTTTCAATTGAAAGCAAGTTCTGCTACGAGGGGACATGGGATGAGGGTGAAGGGGGATAGATTCAGGAGTGATATGCGGAAATATTTCTTTACGGAAAGAGTGGTGGATCCGTGGAATAATCTCCCAGTGGAGGTGGTAGAGATGAGGACAGTATCTGAATTCAAAAAAGCATGGAACAAACACAGAGGATCTCTAAAGGAAAAAAGGGGACTGTTGTAGTTGTTGATATGGAAGGACAGACTAGATAGGCCATGTGGTCTTTTTCTGTCGTCATATTTCTATATTTCTATGAATATATATATATTAAATAACAATGAAGAGAGGGCCGAGCTTTGTGGAACACCCTGGTATTGTGTAAATAGTTTGTACTGTTTGTTTTTGGTTCTGACTTGCTGGTTGCATTGGGACAGGTAAGAGAGGAACCAGTTTAGGACTGTGCCATTTATTCCTGTATTTCGGAGTCTCCGTATCAGCATGTTGTGATTAACAGAATCAAAAGCAGCTGTGATATCTATAAAGCATAAGATAAAGCCATGTAGTATATTGTCTATGCCTATAACAAAGGTGTCCATAAGAGATGTAATCAGTGCTTCTACACTGTGATTTTGTTTAAATCCGTACTGGTGGGAAGAGGACTACTCATATATTAGCAAGCCATGTTTCCGTGACACACACAATGTCTATGTTCTGATTCTGTATGTAATCCAATATGGTGTTAAATTTGTTACGGACTAATCAAGCATTGACTAAAGCACAGTTGAGGGAAACATAGTGTGGTTTCATAGTGTGAGTTGTTTCTTTATGGATAGGTATGGTTATGCGGATTAATTTACGGGGTCTGCTATGGTGACTTGAGTTTAAATTAATGTTTATCCTGTAGTGTGAATACCTGGCTGATTGTATAATTGATATCAGGTGGGTAGGAGAAGGTAGGTTGGCTCCACCAGCATTTGTGTACTTCCTTTTGGGTAGCAGGAAGAGTATAAGCATTGTATTTTTACCCATGTTGATACCTAATGAGAAATTAGGGTGGTTTATTCTATGAATGTGTTGTGAGGTGCTAGTATAAAGTGGTGCAAGGTTTACTCACATTGCAGTCGGATTCTGTGGCTTGTGGTTATTTGTTTGTTGCTGGCTGCGTCCTGTTCAGTGGGCTGGGGTTTTCAGGTGGGTGTCTTGGCGATATTTCAAGCATGTTATTTTTAGAAAAAGTCCTCTATTCCACCAATAGGCTATATAACCTCCTAATGGTTGTATTTCTTTTAGCACAAACATTCCATAAATATATATGTAGCTAATGGAGGTCTCAGACATGGTACTGAATTCAAAACATGGCTTTTTGCAAAGTACCGAAATTGCATCAACGACCTCCAGTATGATTTAGAGCTGCTACTTTAAACTAATGTTATCTCGTCTTCAAATTCAAAAATCGCTTATCTTGATTAACTCTGTGCTTATCCAGATTAACTGAAGTTGTGCCCGATGCCTCTATCTGGCACCATATCGGCGTTTCACCACCTTAAAGGGTTTCCTCAGGGGATTGCTGCTTCTGTAGCACCCTGATGAGTATCCTGCAGAGCCACCAAGGTTTCTATCTACTTCTTCATGTATTATATCAAACAGCTGAAATGTGCCAGAGTTTTCTGAATTTCCCTCAGCAGAGCTGCTGCCTTCTGTTTCTAAGTTTCTTTTTCAATGGTAGTGTCCAACTTAGTATTTTTAGCTGAAGCTATTTCAGTTGTAGGATTCTGTGACGAGTCCTCATCTCCATAGCTTGGTCGACGACTGGTTATCAGGCGATACCGGCTTTCCTGGCAATGTGTGTGCTTAGAGACTCTGAGATCCTTGCGTATTCTTTGACTGCTTGCTAAAGAGGGGCGTAGGGACTGCGCTGCCTGGTCTCGACAAATAGCTTCTTGTACACACTTCTGAAACAGCTTACTCTGCGTCGAAACGGTTCCCACGAGCTTGAAAACATTTCTTTCCATGTTCAGCTGCGCAGGATCCGCTTACGTTTCATGGCGAAGCTGCTTGCACGTAGCATTTCCTAGTGCTTACGTGCAAGCGGCTTCACCATGAAACGGAAGCGGATCCTGCGCAGCTGAACATGGAAAGAACTGTTTTCAAGCTCGCAGGAACCGTTTCGTCGCAGAGTGAGCTGTTTCAGAAGTGTGTACAAGAAGCTATTTGTCGAGACAAGGCAGCGCAGTCCCTACGCCCCTCTTTAGCAAGCAGTCAAAGAATACGCAAGGATCTCAGAGTCTCTAAGCACACACATAGCCAGGAAAGCCGGTATCGCCTGATAACCAGTCGTCGACCAAGCTATGGAGATGAGGACTCGTCACAGAATCCTACAACTGAAATAGCTTCAGCTGAAAATACTAAGTTGGACACTACTATTGAAAAGAAATTTTAGAAACAGAAGGCTGCAGCTCTGCTGAGGGAAATTCAGAAAACTCTGGCACATTTCAGCTGTTTGATATAATACATGAAGAAGTAGATAGAAACCTTGGTGGCTCTGCAGGATACTCATCAGGCTGCTACAGAAGCAGCAATCCCCTGAGGAAACCCTTTAACTTTTTGAAGGCCTACTTTAAAATTTTAATCCACATTCTGCAGCCGGGTTAATTTTTGCATATTTCAGGAAAATTGTACCCATCTTATTCAATATGTTCTAATAGTGATTTTCCTTCTGCTATGGTCATGTATTATATACCATTTGATAGGAATATTTAGTCAGAATTTTGGATCTCGAGAGTTTTGGGCTTGGCCTGGAAAGGGTTAAGGTGGTGAAACGCCGATATGGTGCCAGATAGAAGCGTCGGGCACAACTTCAGTTAATCTGGATAAGCACAGAGTTAATCAAGATAAGCGATTTTTGAATTTGAAGACGAGATAACATTAGTTTAAAGTAGCAGCTCTAAATCATACTGGAGGTCGTTGATGCAATTTCGGTACTTTGCAAAAAGCCATGTTTTGAATTCAGTACCATGTCTGAGACCTCCATTAGCTACATATATATTTATGGAATGTTTGTGCTAAAAGAAATACAACCATTAGGAGGTTATATAGCCTATTGGTGGAATAGAGGACTTTTTCTAAAAATAACAAGTTAGTCTAATCCTCTATACATTTGACCAGCATATATTTTTTGATATTTCAAGCAGGCAGTTCATGCGGATCTTGTACCATCTCAAGTGCCCCGCTCAAGGGCCATGCCTAAGAGCTGTCTGGCGAGGCCCTCAGGCAAGCGCTCGCCTTTAGCACTGTTTTTTAGAAAGCGGCAAGTTGGGCGTTTGGTTGGCCTTTGGTGCAGGGAGCAGGAGAAGTCTCCGGGCCACTCCCTGTGCTGGATGCCAGTCCGGAGCAGCCGGCTGGAGATTACACCTTTCTCTGGGAACAAGCAGGAAGTCAGTCCTCACAATTGTTTGATGTCGGCACCAACAGAGCCCTCGTGGAAGCATCCCCCCAGCTTTCAAAGAAAGCCTTTGGGAGATGCCACTACACATGCATGGTCCCCTTCTCGTCCAAGGGTGCCATCTTGCTCAGTCTCTTGACTTGTCCCTGGAAAAAGTTGATATTATTTTCTCCGAGTTTCATACTCGCCTCCGGTATTGCACCGTCACTCTTACTGCCACCCAACCTCGTCGCCTAGGCATCGGGTTCGGGACCCTTTTTTATAGTTTTCTCTTTTCCTGGCTCCTTCGCGCCTTTTTTCCAACTGGCAGCCCGGAGAGTCTTTGACCTTGCAGGGGTACTTTTTTCCCCTATCGCTGCCAGTGGTGGTAAGAAGTGTGATCGATGCTCTAAAATTATGTCTTTGACCAACACACATGACTGCTGTCTCTGCTGCCTTAGGCCAGACCACGACTCAGCAGCCTGCGGTCTCTGCAAAAGGATGTCCAGTAAGGCTCTTAAGAGCCGCCAGCAGCAGCACGATAAGTTTTTCCCCGAGCCCCCGGCGCTTCCGAAGGCCAGGGCCTTGTCTGAAGTCTCAACACCTCAGGTGGAACTTCCCGAACCTGAGCCCCGTCGTGATCCTCAGAAAGGGGGTCTCCCTCGAGGGAATCCAGGAAGAAGAAGAAACCATCAAAGGGTGGTGTCATTGGACGGTTCCGACCGGCCAGGTGCCCCACAGGCCCGGTCCCGCAGGCCAAGATGCTCACCTGAGGCTTCAGAGGAGTAGCCCGCAAAGGTCCCCCAGAAGGATTTGACCGCAGAATGTCCGCAGTCCCCAGACACGATCCTCTTTGAGGATTCCCCTTCGGGGGAGTCGACGTTGGGCCCGAGAAACTTCATGCCCACACCGAAGGCTGCAGAGCCTTCTGGTCTGGAGTCCAGAATGGTGGCCCTGGAACGCAGTTTGTCTACTCTCATGGACCAGAAGAAGGTGCTGTTATCCTGCACGACCGTTTCATCTGCCCCGGCCATGGGGCCCTCGATGTTCAAGACGTCCCCCAGAGGCCAAGCTGATCCTCAAGATCCTTTGGCCTCAAGTTGATCCTTGGCCGAGGTGGCAATACGAGTCCTGCTCGATGGGACTGTGGTCATCCCTGGCAAGTATGCTGGACACCGGGCACTGAGCATCGGGAGCCCCGAGGCACATGGAGCAGCCCTCCTATGAGTTCTCAACGGACTACTAGGAGTGGGAGACAGAGAGCGAGGAGTCCCCCAATACCCATCGCCACTGCAACGTCCCATCTGATTCTTCCATCTCAGAGCCTCGACAGTGGTCCCCACCGGTGGATTTGGGCTTCCTTGATTTCTTCAAGGATATGTCGAAGGCCCTGGCATTCCCTACGGAGTCGGAGGAGGACTCTCGGGCGGATGAGTTGGAAATCCTCCAGTACAAGGCTCCTCCATGGGAATCACTAATGGTGCCCATCCTTCCCATCCTGGAACGACGTCTACTCCGAATCTGGGAGACACTGGCTTCGGTACCGGTTTTGAGCAAATGGCTCGACTAGATGTATCGTGTCCACCAGAGCCCAGGCTTCCAAAAGTCACAGCTGCTGCATAACTCCATGGTAGTAGAGTTGGCCATGCATCGGCTGAAAAGCCAGAAGATGCACTCCTCGGTGCCCCCCCGGCAGGGAGGCCCACACCCTGGATGCCCTCGACAGAAATTTCCACCAGGGCTCAATGCTCATCGACCGCATCCAGGTCTACCAGCTGCACATGGGCATCTACCTGAGAGACCTGGTGAAGAGGAACTCACTCGGTTCTCAACTGGTCTCTCCGAGGAACCCTTACAGCGGTTCAAGAACCTGGCCAAGGCAGTCCATGAATGCTCCAAATTCATGTCTTGAGCAACCTATGACGGGTTCGAGTTGGCAGCTCGAGTAGCAGCAGCTGGCATCTGTGTGCATCGCCAAGCTTGGCTACAGTCGTCTGACCTCGAGCAGTGGCTTCAGGACAAATTGGTCGATGTCCCCTGCCAAGGAGAGAACCTCTTTGGCAAACCCATGACTGACAAGGCTACTGAGCTGGAGACCGAGTTCATGACGAGCTCCAAGCTCTCCAAAAAGACCGCTGCCCCTCCCCAATGGAAGGGCTAATGTAGAAAGTCCTTTTACCTGAGGAAGTTTGCTGCTACAGAAACTACCCACCTTATTAGGCCTCCCCAGCTCCCCAACAGTTTTAGCAGGCCAGGGGACATGGGCATGGCCCACATAAGCAGAAAGTTCCAAACCTCAGGCACCGGCTCCAACCCAGCCAAGGGGGAGTTTTTGACTCCTTGGACATAGCCTATCTACCCCAAGGAGATCAGCAGCCCACAGGGGGATGTCTGACCCTCTATGCCCAGAGGTGGTTGACCATCACCACTGACTCCTGGGCACTTCAAATAGTCAGGGAAGGTTACCTCTTCCACCTGACTCAGATGCCTCCCCCTTATTTCCCAGGAGAGACCCTCAGGTCTCCCCTCCACCGGGACCTTCTACTGAAGGAGTTGGAAGGTCTTCTCAAGGACAAAGCAGTGGAACTGGTGCCCTGCCATTTCAAGGGCAAGGGGTTCTACTCCAGGTGCTTCCTCATACCAGAAAGGACAGGGGGTTCTAAGGCCCTTCCTTGACCTGCGCAACCTCAACAAATTTCTGGTGAGGGAGAAGTTCAAGATGCTCTCCCTTAGAGCATTGCTGCCATACCTCCAGCAGGGAGATTGGCTATGCTCCTTAGACTTCAAGGATGCTTATAACCACATCCTCATTCACCCCAACCAAAGGCAGTACCTGCGTTTCATAGTGGGGGCAGGCATTTTCAGTACAGGGTGCTCCCTTTCGGCTTGGCCTCTGCCCCAAGAGTCTTCACAAAATGCCTGGCAGTCATGGCTGCCTCCTCCATCTCCAGTGGGTCTTCGTCTTTCCCTACCTGGTCAACTGGCTTATAAAGGGAGGCACAGCTTCGGGGGCGCAGCAGGCCACTGCATGCGCCATCCTGGTCCTGCAACACTTCAGGTTTGTCATAAACTACCCTAAGTCTCACCTCCTCCCGACACAGTGTCTGGAGTTCATCGGGGCAAAGATCGACTCTCTCCAGTCAAAGGCATTCTTGCCCACGGACCGGGCTGACTGTCTCAGGATTCTGGATCGAGACATACAGTACCATCCCTCTGTGCTCGCTGGGCTTCGTCTGCACCTCCTCAAGCACTTGGTCTCCATGGTCCATGTCATCCTCGACGCTTGCCTCCACATGAAGGCGGTGCAGTGGTGTCTCTGGGACCAGTGTTCTCAGGCCATGGGTTGCCTCCGAGACAGAGTCTCTGTGACCCGCCAACTGGTGGACTCCCTGGTCTGGTGGCAGTCTCGCCAACATCTCGAGGTGTGCATGCCTTTTCAGGCCCCAAGCCCCTCAAGGGTCCTCACCACGGATGCCTCCCTGCTTGGCTGGGTAGCTGACTGTGGAGATTTCTGCACCCAGGGCAACTGGTCACCAGACAAGAGCACCCAGCAGATCTACGTCCTGGATCGACAAGCCATACACTTAGCCCTGCAAGTCTTCTGTCACCACCTGTGTCACCAGCCAGTGCTGGTCCAGACGGACAACCAGGTGGCAATGTTCCCCATGTACAAATAGGGGAGCATGGGGTCCCATACCCTTTGTCAAGAGGCACTGGTCCTCTGCTCGTACACAATCCAACAGGGTATCCTCCTGCGGACAGTGTACCTGCCAGGCCAGGACAACCTGCTGGCCAACAGGCTCAGCAGAGTCCTCCAGCCGCACGAGTGGCAACTGGACCCCATTGTAGCCAGTCAGCTTTTCCAGCTCAGGGGGGAACCAGTGATGGACCTGTTCGTTAGCCTTGACATCTTTCAATTGCCCTGCTTCTGTTCCCCAATATTAAACTGGTCTGTTCTTGAAGTGATAATAGAACCATATACGATCAATAGAAATCACTCCACTGCAACTTCAGGCAACTTAAACATACAGTAATTCAACCTATAGCTGAGATCACATATCACACATTTATATATTTATATTACTTAACATGTGCTTGTATGGTCTCAGACTCGTCGGCACTATGATTTGATTGTAAAACTTCAAAAAGCGCCTAATAGCATCAATGACCAATATGCACTCTTTTCAATGTGATGATAATTCCATAGGTGAATTTAAAAATTTGTTTTACAATGATTGCTTAGCTTTTAAATATATCCTAATGATTGCTTAGCTTTTAGATGTATCCCAATGCCAACTTTTAGCGCCCATTTCCTGCGTTTCACTCGTGAATCGAGTTTCTTCAGGGGATTTTAATAAAAGCTGAAAATAAAAAACAAAACAAAAAATCCATCGCCAAAAGAACATGTTCAGTGCCTCCAAAAATTTCTTCTAAAACTCTTCTTACCGGACCACATACCTTCAAGCAAATCAGCAAACTTATGCTGCAAACGTTATCCTCTAGGGAGTTTAGACATCACAAGCTCTTCAAAAGAACGCTGCATATGCGGGTTAAAGACAGAGATTGTCCTATTATATCATTCCAAAGAGTGACGTCACTCCCCCAACCAAACAGACATCAGGATCATTATTAAAGGAATCTTAAACATGCTCCCCAGTCGATATAGGTATTTAAACCAGCTGGTGTCACAGTCTTTAAAAAGAAAATCCAACGCTGTTCCCTTATCAAAAGTGTTTGTTCTTTCATTTTACCATGTAAAGCTGAAATAATCTGATCTATACAGAAGCACTGCAAAAAAAAAAAAAGATTTGGTACAAGAGAGGAATCAAATAATGGGCCATAGAAAATGTGGTCATTGTAGTATTTGTGCAATAACTGTGGAATTACATTTTACTTATCATGAGAAGCAGTACTGTTTGAACAGTAGTACTTCCTGTGATTCTTCTTATGTGATCTATGCAGTACAGTGCCCTTGTGATCTCCTATATGTAGGAAAAACGATTAGATCATTTAAATCCCGTATGGCAGAACACAAGAGTCGACTAAAAAACAAAATCATTTTGGCACCAATGGTGCAACATTGCCTGGATCGAGTCCATACTTTTGAAGATTTGCGATGCTTCTGTATAGATCAGATTATTTCAGGTTTACATGGTAAAATGAAAGAACAAACACTTTTGATAAGGGAACAGCATTGGATTTTCTTTTTAAAGACTGTGACACCAGCTGGTTTAAATACCTATATCGATTGGGGAGCATGCCGCAGCCACAACACCCCCGCTGTCCTCCGCAGCTCCCCCGATCGGGGTAGAACGCCCAAGCGGGAAATCCTCCCGCTTGGAAGCTCCTGCCCAATCGGGGCAGTGGGAGCAACAGCCCAGCAGCAGAGAGGGGCATAAAAGCAGCGCCCCAACAAAGAACAGAGCCGCCGCAGCCACAACACCCCCGCTGTCCTCCGCAGCTCCCCCGATCGGGGTAGAGCGCCCAAGCGGGAAATCCTCCTGCTTGGAAGCTCCTGCCCAATCGGGGCAGTGGGAGCAACAGCCCAGCAGCAGAGAGGGGCATAAAAGCAGCGCCCCGACAAAGAACAGAGCCGTCGCAGCCACAACACCCCCGCTGTCCTCCGCAGCTCCCCCTATCGGGGTAGAGCGCCCAAGCGGGAAATCCTCCCGCTTGGAAACTCCTGCCCAATCGGGGCAGTGGGAGCAACAGCCCAGCAGCAGAGATGGGCATAAAAGCAGTGCCCCGACAGGGCACGCCCACGCCTGGCGGGCCCGCGCCTGAGGGCCTCGCCAGAGGGCCCTTCGGCATGGCCCTTAGGCGCAGCCACAGGAGCAGACTCAGCACAACACAACGAAAATGACAAGCAGAAGCTCTCCAGCAGAAACACCAAGAAAGGACTAGATCAGCGAAGCGGTACCAGAGTGTCAGCCAAGTAAGCCCACACAAACACAGCATGGCCACGACAATATACCTGCCGGTATACCTCCTTCTAACCCACCTTATCCCCCACCACTCAGCCATGAGCTACCCACCCTCACAGACACTTTGGATACCAACACCCATGCTCACATACACCCCACCACAACACACAAACTGGAGAGCACCCAAGAAAACCAAACACAACAAGCCCCCAAACCACCAGCACAACCCACACACAAACCCAACACACAGCCCTAAGGTAACAAACACCCACAGCACCACCTCCATAGAGTTAATCAATGCCAGATCCATAAGGAACAAGATAAACACAATCAAAGACCACATAGAGAAACAACAACCCGACATCCTATGTATCACTGAAACATGGCTCACACCCACTGACACCGTACTCATCAATCAATTAGTCCCCCCCCCCACATACACAGCATTCAACAACCCACACACACAAAGGAGAGGGGGCGGAGTACTAATCATTGCAAAGAACACCCTAAAGCTCAAAACCCAAAACTGCCCTAACTCAGACCTATGCAACACAATCATGGTAGAAAACAAACAGATAGCCATATGTCTCATTTACAGAGCTCCACACGCTCCAACAGAAGAGCTAGCCTCCACCCTAGAGACTGCGCAGTCAACCCAAGTCACAAGCCCCTACTTCTACTGGGAGACTTCAACCTCAGCTCGGCAACCAACAAAGACAAAGAGACCTTCCTACAAGCCATGGACTCCCTACAATACACTCAGCTGATCAATACCCCAACACACAGACATGGTTCATCTCCAGACCTCATATTTGCCCCCAACTACCTCTTCAACAGAGGAGGAATCTCAACACTCATAGTCACCCCAGTCCCATGGTCGGACCACTACAGAATTAAAATAAAGGTCACCTCTCAAGGAGAAAGAGACAACAAGACAATTGACACACCTCCAGTACAAAGAAGATTCAAAAGCTTTGACAAGGACAAATTCCTTCAGGATACACTACCCCACCTGGACTTTGAAACCGAAGACCTGGACGAGCAAATACAAAAATGGAACACAATGCAGCAAAAGCCAAAGAACACAAAACAAGGCAAACACCCAATCTCAGCAGACAGCACACTCCATGGTACTCAAAAGACATACGCAACGCAAAGAGACAGCTAAGACAGCTAGAGCGCCGCTGGAGGCGCACCAAATCTCCCTCCACACAGGCATTATACATGACAAAACAAAAGAAATACAACGAACTCATCAATGAAACAAAAAAGGAGTACCACACAAACATCATACTAAAAGCCTACAACAAACCAAGAGAACTATTTGAGATAGTAAAAAAACTAACAAACAAACCCAATCCCGAAAAAGACGTGAAGATCGACCCACAAGTCTTTGCAGATCACCTTCAAGAGAAACTACAAATGGCCCAAAACACGGCAGCACGAATAATAGCTGGTGCATCCAAACAAGAACACATCACCCCCATACTAAAAGAGCTGCACTGGCTCCCAATCAGCTCATGTATCAGATACAAGACAATCCTAAACATATTCAGGATCAAACACAAGAACTCCGGACTAAGCCTCATACCCCTCATACAACCGGATGCCAGCACAAGACCCAGAAGAAGAGCCACGGCAGATACAATCAACACGCCAAAAGACTACACAAAGACATGCAAGTCCACCGCAAGAAGAGCGCTGTAAATGGCAGCTCCAGGAATGTGGAATGCCCTCCCGGATGAACTGCGAGCCACAGAAGACACCAAGGACTTTAGGAAACAACTAAAGACTCTACTATTCCTGGAGCACTACGGCCCAAACACATTTTGAGACCTTCAACAATGGACTAACAACTTCTCCGCACGCTATTTGCACAATCTCTGTATAAAGCTCATGATGTAAATAGCGCACACTAATCATCACGCCCACACGCACACATCACTGTACATTTATTCACACCTTGAACCCAAATACAATTCAATTGATTGTTTGCTGTGTAACCGCCTTGATTAAAGGAAAAGGCGGGATAGAAATAACATTAAATAAATAAATAAAATAAATGTTTATGATTCCTTTAATAATGGTCCTGATGTCTGTCTGGTTGGGGGAGTGACGTCACTCTTTGGAATGATATAATAGGACAAACCCTGTCTTTAACCCGCATGCGCAGCGTTCTTTTGAAGAGCTTGTGATGTCTAAACTCCCTAAGAGGATAACGTTTGCAGCATAAGTTTGCTGATTTGCTTGAAGGTATGTGGTCCGGTAAGAAGAGTTTTAGAAGAAATTTTTGGAGGCACTGAACATGTTCTTTTGGTGATGGATTTTTTGTTTTGTTTTTTATTTTCAGCTTTTATTAAAATCCCCTGAAGAAACTCGGTTCACGAGTGAAACGCAGGAAATGGGCGCTAAATGTTGGCATTGGGATACATCTAAAAGCTAAGCAATCATTGGGATATATTTAAAAGCTAAGCAATCATTGTAAATTCACCTATGGGATTATCATCACACTGAAAAGAGTGCATATTGGTCATTGATGCTATTAGGCGCTTTTTGAAGTTTTACAATCAGATCATAGTGCCGACGAGTCTGAGACCATACAAGCACATGTTAAGTAATATAAATATAAATATATAAATGTGTGATATGTGATCTCAGCTATAGGTTGAATTACTGTATGTTTAAGTTGCCTGAAGTTGCAGTGGAGTGATTTCTACTGCTTCTGTTCCCGGCAGGCCCACCCTTCCAGGGTGGCAGCGGATACTTTCCTTGTCTCATTGTCAGAAGGCCTCATGTATGCCTTCCCTCCTATGCCGCTGATCGTCAAGACCTTGTTCAGGACCCTCTGCGACATGGCCGCACTCATCCTGATAGCTCCTCAGTGGCCCTGGTTCCCGCTTCTCTTCCAGTTGACAGTGGAGACCCCCATTTCCTTGGGGACTGCCCCGGGACTCCTATCTCAGGGGGGGACACTCTCCTGCACCCCAGCTGGGGTCCCTGTTGCTGACAGCGTGGCTGCTGAGATGGTGATTCTGGCCCCTTTCAACCTTCCGGTTGAGGTGGAAGACATTCTGTTGGCCTCTTGCAAGACTTCTACTAGAAAGGCTTATGCCCTCAAATGGTGCAGGTTAAGGTTTATGGTTAAGGTTTAATCATTTGATAAAAACCGCTTTTCTATATCAATCAAGGCGGTGTACAATAATAAAATACATAAAATTTTGGCCGAAGCCGGTAAAAGAAAGGAAATGTACAAAATTATAAAGGACAGAAGATAAGAGTATAAGAGAGACAGGACAAGATACAAGAGGCAAATAAAAATATACAAAGGGTGAACTCATACAAAAGGAGAAGGGATGTTGAATGCTAGGGAGAACAGATGGGTTTTGAGGTTTTGATTAAAAGTGGCATATTGTGATTCCAGATGGAGAGAGGAGGGGAGAGAATTCCAATGAGCAGGACCAGCGAAATAAAATGCAGAGAGACGGGTGAGCTGCAGACGGGCATGGGAAGGGGAAGGAAGGGCAAGACGGTTAAGGTGGAAAGAGCGGGGTGTATATCGAGGGGAATGAAAAGAGAGATCAATCAGATACGGTGGAGTGCTGGTGTGATAGACTTTGTGTAACAGGGTCAGTAGCTTAAATTGAAAACGAAACGAAACTGGCAACCACTGAAGACGGAGGAGTAAAGGAGTGACATGATCCCGAAGAGTGGAGTGTGTGACAAGACGCGCAGCAGTATTCTGTATCCTTTGGAGCCTAACTTCTTGATTTTTGGGAAGACCAAGGAACAGTGAGTTGGAGAAATCTACCCGTGACATGACTAAAGATAACACCAGTGTGGTCAGAGCAGAGGAAGAGAGAAAGGGGCGGATTGAACGAATTTGAAGAAGAAAAAAGAAGGAAGTTTTGGTAATGTGAGAGATATGGGAACGAAAAGAGAGATCTGAATCAAAGTGGACACCTAGATACCGAAAGGTGGAGACCAGTGGGACCGAGGAATCAGAGAAAGAAGGGGCTAGAGAGGGAGAAGGGTCACTATGCGTAAACCAAATAGCAAGAGTCTTAGTAAGGTTGAGATGAAGACAGTTAGTAGTGAGCCAGTTTGCGACAGAGGAGAGACAAGAGTTCAAAGGGGTAAGATCAGGACAGGAAGGAGAAGTGTGGTGAAGTAAAAGAATATCGTCGGCATAAAAGAAAGCTGAGATACCTGACTGCTGTATGAGAAGAGCAAGGGGGGCCAGAAAGAGGTTGAAAAGAAGGGGGGCGAGAACAGAACCCTGTGGAACCCCACAGGAGAGGCGCTGTGAATCGGAGGAAGGAAAAGCAGGTGAGGAAGAAAGAACTGCACAGGAACGGGAGGAGAGAAAAGAATGAAACCAGTGGTGAACAGTGCCACAGAGACCGGCTTCCCGAAGACGATGAAGAAAAAGAGAGTGATCAACTAAAAGCAGCTGAAAGATCCAAAGCAACCGCCACCAAAATATCACCACGATCGTGAGCTACATGCAGTGCATTAGTGAAAGCTAGGAGAACAGTATCGACGCTATGCCCAAAACGGAAACCTGATTGACATAAGAACATAAGAACATTAGACATGCCATACTGGGTCAGACCGAGGTCCATCAAGCCCAGTATCCTGTTTCCAACAGTGGCCAATCTAGGTCATACGTACCTAGCAATATCCCCAAAAGACACAGGTTCCACAATGCTTGTACTGGGTCAAGCATTGATATCCTGGGTCCCTTTTTAATAGTGGTTTATGGACCTTTCCTCCAGGAACTTGTCCAAACCTTTTTTAAACCCAGCTATACTAACAGCCCTTACTACATCCTCCGGTAACAGATTCCAGAGTTTGATTACACGTTGAGTGAAAAAATATTTTCTCTTATTTGTCTTAAATAGTTTACCCTGTAGCTTCATAACATGTCCCCTAGTCTTTCTATATTCTGATAGCATAAACAATTGATCCACGTTTATCCGTTCCACTCCATTCATTAATTTATAGACCTCTATCATATCTCCCCTCAGCCGTCTCTTTTCCAGGTTAAAGAGCCCTAACCTTTTTAGCCTCTCTTCATAGGAGTAGCCTTCCATCCCCTTCACCAATTTGGTGGCTCTTCTCTGTACTTTTTCTAATAACACTATGTCCTTTTTAAGATACGGTGACCAGAATTGCACACAATATTCAAGGTGCGGTCGTACCATGGAGCGATACAGAGGCATTATAATATCCTTTGTTTTATTCTCCATCCCTTTCCTTATGATACCTAGCATTCTATTTGCTTTCTTGGCCGCCGCTGCACACTGGGCGGAGGGTTTTAACATGTTATCCACAATGACTCCTAAATCTTTTTCCTGGGTGGTGGTTTCTAATGTGGAGCCTTGCATCGTGTAACTATAGTGTGGGTTGTTCTTTCCTAGGTGCATAACTTTGCACTTGTCCACATTAAATTTCATCTGCCATTTAGAAGCCCAGTCTTCCAATTTATCCAGATCCTCCTGCAGTTTTCCACAATCCTCTTGGGTTTTAACAACTTTAAACAGTTTTGTGTCATCTGCAAATTTGATAACCTCACTAGTTATTCCCTTTTCCAGGTCATTTATGAATATGTCAAAAAGTAGCAGAACCAGTACAGATCCCTGGGGTACTCCACTATTCACCTTTTTCCATTGGGAATATTGGCCATTTAGCCCTACCCTCTGCTTTCTATCTTTTAACCAGTTCCCGATCCACAATAGTACACTGCCTCCTATCCCATGACTTTTTAGCTTCGCCAAAAGTCTCTGATGGGGGACCTTGTCAAAAGCATTCTGGAAGTCCAGATACACTATATCAACCGACTCACCTTTGTCTACCTGTTTATGCACACCTTCAAAAAAACATATCAGATTAGTAAGACAAGATCTTCCTTGTCTAAAGCCATGTTGGCTGTCTCCCATTAGGCCATGACTATCTACATGCTGTGTAATTTTGTTCTTTATGATGGTTTCTACCATTTTCCCTGGTACTGACGTCAGGCTCACCGGTCTGTAATTTCCTGGGTCACCCCTGGAACCCTTTTTAATTGGTGTTACGTTGGCGACCCTCCAATCTTCAGGTATTACAGATGATTTTAATGAAAGTTCACAGATTACCAATAGCAGGTCTGCAATCTCATATTTCAGTTCTTTCAACACTCTGGGATGTATACCATCTGGTCCAGGTGATTTGCTACTATTTAGTTTATCAAATAGTTGTAATATATCTTCCCGGTGTAGTGATATTTCTCTCAATTCCTCTGCAGTATCACCTTTAAATACCACTTCAGGCTTGGGTAACATCCCTACATCTTCCTCAGTAAAGACCGAAGCAAAGAATTCATTCAGTCTCTCTGCTATAGCCTTGTCTCCTCTTACTGCCCCTTTTACCCCTCTATCATCTAATGGTCCAATTGACTCTCTCACAGGCCTTTTGCTACGAATGTACTTGAAAAAGTCTTTATTTCGTGTTTTTGCTTCCGTAGCAAGTTTCTTCTCAAATTCCCGCCTTGCCTGCCTTATCAATGCTTTGCATTTAACTTGCCAGTGCTTGTGCTGTTTCCAGTTTTCATCATTTGGCTCTTTTTTCCATTTCCTGAAGGTTGCTTTTTTGGCAGCAACAGCCTCTCTGACCTCACCTTCAAACCATGCTGGCAGTTTTTTGGACTTTCTTCCACTTTTCTTAATGCGTGGAATACAGCTGGTCTGGGCTTCGAGGATAGTATTTTTAAATAACACCCAAGCTTGCTGTAAGTCTTTAACCTTTGGAACTGCTCCTTTTAGTTTTTTCCTAACTATATTCCTCATTCTATCATAGTCTCCCTTTTGAAAGTTAAAAGGTAGTACTGTGGATTCCTTTACTATCTGTCCTCCACTAATTAAATCAAACATGATCATACTATGATCACTATTGCCAAGTGGTCCCAACACCCTTATTTCTTGCTCCAGATCTGGCGTTCCACTAAGGACTAGGTCCAGTATGGCTTCCCCTCTGGTCGGTTCATGAACCAGCTGCTCCAAGAAGCAGTCATTTATTCCATCTAGAAACTTTATCTCTTTAGCTTGTCCTGCCGTGACACTGACCCAGTCGATACCGGGGTAATTGAAATCACCCATTATTACTACTCTGTTGTGACTTTTGTTAGCTTCCTTGATTTCTTTGAGCATTTCATCATCCATTTGTTCATTCTGGCCAGGCGGTCGATAGTATACTCCCACTGCCATCACCTTCCCCTTCATAAATGGAATTTCAATCCATAGAGATTCTACAGCAAATTTTGTTCCCTGCAAAACTTTAATCCTTTCTGACTCAATGCCCTCTCTAACATAGAGCGCAACCCCTCCACCAATTTGATCAGCTCTATCATTATGATATAGTTTGTATCCAGGTATCACAGTGTCCCACTGGTTATCCTCCTTCCACCATGTCTCTGAGAGTGCAATCATATCTAACCTCTCATTTAGTGCTATACAGTCAAACCTTGGTTTTCATTATTAATCCGTTCTAAGAAGTCTGACTAAAACCGAAACATACGAAAACCGAAGCAATATTTCCCATAGGAAATAATGTAAATTCAATTAATCCGTTCCAGACACCCAGCTCCTGTCACTTCTCTCACCTGCCCGATCGTCCACAGGACAGCAAACACACAGATATTGTACTGTACGGCACTGCAACATCTCCTGCTTACATTGACAGCTACCCTGCTACCTCCGAGCCTGAGGGGGCGCTCCAGAGAACAGGCAGGCGGTGGAGAGATCGGGGCCTTCTTCTCTGTGCAATCCTTGGCTCTTGACTCTGACTCTTGCTCAGCTGACTTTCGCTTCAACACGCGATCGGTGAGTCCGGGGGGTAGTGCTGCCGGGACTGGGGAGGCACATGGAGGCTGGCAATTTGTCCACATTCCTGCCCTTGCCCATAGGAGGAGCAGCACCAGCCACTATTGGGACCATCAGCTGTTCAGTAACACAACGAAAACCGAGGCGATATCCGATAACCGAGACAACATCTCAGTCAGAAAAGACGTCGAAAACCGAAACGTACGAAAACCGGGGCCAACGAAAACCGAGGTTTGACTGTATATTCTAACTCTCCCATCTTATTGTTTAGACTTCTAGCATTGGCATACAAGCATTTTAGAGACTGTATTTTATTCATATTAATCTGGCTATTGGTAGGCATGGGTAATTTGGAATCTTTATGCTCTGTCTGCTCCTTACTCAAGGGCATTTGGGCTACTATACTCCCTTTTGGAACCTCACTGCTTTTGGTAGTATCCTTCAAGGATACCTTTGTCCGAACCATGCACTCCTGGGTGACTGTCGGGGGTGAAGAAAATTGGTGGAATCTAAGTGATGAGAAAGTTGTGCAAAAACAAACTTCTCCAGGAACTTAGACAAGAAAGGAAGGTTGGAAACGGGGCGATAGTTAGAAGGGAGTGAGGGATCAAGGGAGGGATTCTTTAAGATAGGACGAACCAACACATGCTTCCAAGAGCTAGGAAAAATCCCTGTGGAAAGACTAGAATTAAACATCGCGAGAATATAAGGGAAGACGCCCAAAGAGGGGGTGATGAGCCAAGAAGAGGGGATAGGATCCAGCAGGCAGGAGGTCTTCCTAGAGGAGGAGATAAGGTGATGAAGTTCAGGTGCAGTGATGGGCGAGAAGGTAGCACCGAACTTGGTTTGGTGCACCGAACACGGGGCTGACCCTTTCTCCTGCCCAGTGGTATTGGTGTTACAGTACCTTCTCCACCTCTCTCAATCTGGACTCAAGTCTAACTCCGTCTGAGTGCACCTTAGTGCTCTGGTGGCACACCACCATCCGGTGGATGGTAAACCCCTCTCGGTCCAACCTTTGATGACCCATTTTCTTATCAAAGCCCCCGGTTCACCCTCTGGCAACCAAATGGGACCTCAAGGTAGTGTTGGGGCAGCTCACTCACCCGCCCTTCGAGCCTCTGGCTACCTCTCTTGGAAGGTGGTTTTCCTGGTCGTGTTTACTTCCACTCGCAGAGTTAACGAGCTCCAGTCCCTTGTGGCAGAGGCGCCCTATACCAGGTTCTACAAGAACAGAGTGGTGCTTCGCACGCACCCCAAATTCCTGCCGAAGGTATCATCTCCCTTCCATTTCAACCAGGAAGTGGTGTCCCTACCTTCTTTCCAAGACCTCACTCCATTCGGGCAGAGACGGTCCTTCATATCTTGGACTGTAAGAGGGCTTTGTCCTTTTATATCCAATGCACTCAGGGTCACCACAAAGCTGCTCAGCTTTTCATCTCCTACATCCCCAGTTGGCTGGTGGAGGCGGTGACCAAACGTACGCTGTCCATATGGGTGGTAAACTGTATCGCCCTAGCTTATGAGCAGGTGAGGCTCCCACTGGAAGGCCGCGTCATGGTGCACCATGTCAGGGATATGGTGGCCTCAGTGGCAAACTTGCACTTTGTCCCGATGGTGGACATCTGCTGGGCTGCCACCTGATCTTCAGTCCATACCTTCACAGCCTATTACTGCCTGGAAAGAGAGTCCCGACAGGGCAGTGCCTTTGCCAGACTGTGCTCCGTAACCTTTTTGGGGTTTAGGCAACTCCTACCCTCCGTCCCTTCTGTGTTCAGACTACCGGAGTGCTGGTTCATCAGACACAGGGGTTCTACTGTGGTCTGTGTACACGGACTAAATTGCTGCTGCTTGTGGCTCCCCGTGACGGAGCCGCTATTTTTGCTAATGGTCTTTCGGTAGCCTGTAGCTGGGGAGTCCCATATGTGAGGACTAACTTCCTGCTTGTTCCCAGAGAAAGCATAGTTACTCACCTTTAACAGGTGTTCTCCAGGAGCAGCAGGAATCATTCCTCACAATCCTACCTCCTCCCCTTGGAGTTGCTTCTTTACCATCTTTTATTTTTTGCCATCTTTTAGCTATGTCATCTGACTGAGCAAGATGGCACCTTTGGGCGGGAAAGAGACCATGCATGCATGGTAGCATCTCCCAAAGGATTTCTTTGAAAGCTGGGGGGATGCTTCTGCGAGGGTTCTGTTGGTGCTGACATCACCCATATGTGAGGACTGATTCCTGCTGTCCCTGGAAAATACCTGTTACAGGTGAGTAGCTACACTTTAGTGCTGTTTTTTAAAAGGCAATCCAAAATGGGCTATCTTTTAGAGTGTAATAAATTGTCTCAAATAATTTCCAATTCACTCCATAAGTATCAAACCCCTTCTTTAAATCTCAAACTACCACTTTAAAAGTGTTGGAATGGTCTCAGACCTTACGGCACCATAATTGCTAGTAAGTTAACAATGGGAGCCAGCGGTGCCTAACAGCATCAATGACCAATCCGCTTATGTATAATATATATCCCAAATAAATACAATCTCGTAAGAAAATACTGTCCCATTGAAAAAATGTTTGCTTATCTTTGTAGATATTCTTTTTGGATATTCGTAGATATTCTTTTCCCCAACGCCGTCAATAAGCGCCTGTTCGCGTTTCACGTATTGAAGTTTCTTCAGGGGATAAATCTTCTAAGATGTTAAGTCGAATACCATCAGGATACTGTTCCTCCAAGAGGTTCATTTGTACATCCTCCAGGGTTCATTCCTAGAGAAATTCCAAGAAGATGGGGAAGTAAAACGATACTCCCTCAATCAATCAGACATTATCCACAAATTCTTATAATGGGAACGTGTTCAATAATCTTATATACTATAGCCATTTAAAGTTATACATAACTCTGCGCTATCCTTGTCCAAGTATAAAACATCACTGATTGGTCATTGATGCTATTAGGCACCGCTGGTTCCCATTGTTAGGTTACTAGCAATTATGGTGCCGTAAAGTCGGAGACCATTCCGACACTTTTAAAGTGGTAGTTTGATATTTAAAGAAGGGGTTTGATACTTATGGAGTGAATTGGAAATTATTTGAGACAGTTTTTTAAAAGGCGGAAAGTTGGGCCTGATTGGCTGGCCTTCGGTGCAAGGATGGAAGGAGTCTCCGGCCCGCTCCCTGTGCTGGATGCTGGTCTGGGGCAGCTGGCTGAAGATCACGCTTTTAGCGCTGTTTTTTAAAAGGCGGCAAGTTGGGCCTGACTGGCTGGCCTTCAGTGGAGTGGGCAGGAGGAGTCTCCAGCCCACTCCCTGTCCATCGAGGACACAGGAAATATCTATGCTTCATCTTTTAGGGAACACATTATCAATGCAGTTTACTTCCCTTCGGACTTGTCTCTGCCTCAGGAGTCTTCATAAAGTGCATGGCGAGCATGGATGCATACCTACGGATTCTGGAGATCTTTATCTTCCCTTACTTAGACGACTGGCTCATAAAAACAGACACTTCCCAGGAGGTACAGCTTTCCTTGCATCGTGCTATCATTGTACTACCACACTTGGGATTTGTCATAAAGTTCCCAAAATCCCATCTCGCTCCAACTGAAAAGCTAGAGTTCATAGGAGCTCTACTGGACACCCAACAGTCCAGTAAGGTTTCTAGTTCTGCCCCAGCTCTGCTGTAGTCAGCTAATCGAACTAGCATCACAGACACTTCAACAGAACCATCTTATCGCTTGCAAAATGCTGCAGCTCCTCGGGCACATGACCTCTACAGTACATGTCGTTCCCTATGCCCAATCACATATGCGCACAGCCCAACGGACTCTTGCCTCCCAATGGACATAGGCCTAGGGCCGTCTCCGGGACAGGATTCAATTCACTGCCCCTCTAACCACATCCCTTCAGTGGTGGTGTTCTCCAGAAAATTTGCTCATTGGGTCACCTTTTCAGATGCCTCCACTTCAGTGCACCCTGACGATGGATGCCTCCAAACTGGGTTGGGGAGCACATCTGGGGAACTTGTCTACACAGGGACTGTGGACAACGCATGAGTCACACCTCCAAATCAATCTTCTGGAACTTCGTGCTTCTCGAATACCCTCCGGGTATTTGAATACCAGCTCAGGTCACAACAGGTTGCAATCCTCTGATGTTGAGCAATAGGTACAAGATAAACTTGCAGATGTCCCCTGCCTAGGTGAGAAAATCCAAGCCCATGGAGGACAAGGCTAGTGAACTGGACAGGGAGCAATTGACAATGAACAGCCTCTCCAGGAAGATGGCGGATCCACTAGGAAGACGGCATCTGGGAAGAAAACCTTCTACCTAAAGAAGAGACGTTATTATGCCAGCTAGCCTCCCAACCAGGCATACTAGCTGGGTCAACAGACAGGCCAAGGCCAGGGCCCGACCACCATCAGAAGCCTCATAATCCCCAACCTGCGCCACAACTGCAGCCAGATGGAGGTTTTTTATTTCTTCCTGAGGAGCATGCCTCTCCTTCGTGTATCGGTTAAAATTCCTTCACAGGTAGGGGGAAGGTTGGTCCATTTTGCACACAGATGGCCAGTCATAACAACAGACTCCTGGGCACTAAGGATCCTTCGAGACAAGTATCTGTTGCATTTCGACTAACTTCCTTCCTCATTCTTCCCAGGGGAGTACCCTCTCAATCCTCACCACCAGGAACTCCTTCAGAAGAAGGTTCACTCCCTCCTAGTCGATCTAGCCATAGAGCCAGTTCCACCATCTCAGGCAGGAAGGGGGTTCTATTCCCATTACTTACTAGTTCCCAAGAAAACAGACAGCTTCAGGTCCATACTGGATCTTCGAGACCTCAACCATTTCCTGGTGAAGGAAAAGTTCAAAATGGTCTCCCTGGGAACAGTGTTACCTTACCTCCAATGGGAAGACTAGCTATGCTCCCTGGATCTCAAGGATGCCTATACTCACATTCCCATTCTCCCCCTTCATCGGCAATATCTCCACTTCATGCTTGGTATCAGACATTGTCAGTATTAGATACTGCCATTCCGCCTAGCTTCCACCGCAAGCGTCTTCATGAAATGTCTGATGGTCATCACTGCCTTCCTTCAGACCCTGGGTGTCTTTGTCTTCCCATACCTGGACAGCTGACTGATCAGTGGTATGACGTCGGACAAAGTTCGGCACTCTGCAAACCTCACTATTCAGGTACTGGAACATCTCTGCTTTGTGATCAGCTATCCAAAATCTCATCTACAGCCCTCTATAGGAACATAAGATATGCCATACTGGGTCAGACCAAGGTCCATCAAGCCCATTATCCTGTTTCCAACAGTGGCAAACTAGGTCATACGTACCTAGCAGTTTCCCCAAAAGACACAGGTTCCACAATGCTTGTACTGGGTCAAGCATTGATATCCTGGGTCCCTTCTTAATAATGGTATATGGACCTTTCCTCCAGGAACTTATCCAAACCTTTTTTAAACCCAGCTACACTAACAGCCTTTACTACATCCTCCGGTAACAAATTCCAGAGTTTGATTACACGTTGAGTGAAAAAATATTTTATTTTATTAGTCTTAAATAGTTTACCCTGTAGCTTCATTGCATGTCCCCTAGTCTTGCTATATTCTGATAACGTAAACAATTGATCTACGTTTACCCGTTCCACTCCGTTCATTAATTTATAGACTTCCATCATATCTCCCCTCAGGCATCTCTTTTCAAGGTTAAAGAGCCCTAACCTTTTTAGCCTTTCTTCATAGGAGTATCCTTCCATCCCCTTTACCATTTTGGTGGCTCTTCTCTGAACCTTTTCTAATAACGCTATATCCTTTTTAAGATTTGGCAACCAGAATTGCACACAGTGTTCAAGGTGTGGTCTCACCATGGAACGATATAGAGGCATTATAATATCTTATGTTTTATTTTCCATTCCTTTCCTTATGATGCCTAGTATTCTATTTGCTCTCTTGGCCGTCGCTGCACACTGGGCCGAGGGTTTTAACATGTTATCCACAATGACGCCTAAATCTTTTTCCTGGGTGGTGGTTCCTAATGTGGAACTTTGCATCGTGTAACCATAGTTTGGGTGGTTGTTCCCTAGGTGCATAACTTTGCACTTGTCCACATTAAATTTCATCTGCCATTTTGATGCCCAGTCTTCCAATTTATCAAGATCCTCTTGCAATTTTCCACAATCCTCTTGGGTTTTAATAACTTTAAATAGTTTTGTGCCATCTGCAAATTTGATAACCTCACTCGTTATTCCACTTAACAGGTCAATTATGAATATGTCAAAAAGCAGCGGATCCAGCACAGATCCCTGGGGTACACCACTATTCACCTTTCTCCATTGGGAAAATTGGCCATTTAGCCCTACCCTCTGCTTTCTATCTTTTAACCAGTTCCTGATCCACAGTAGTACACTGCCTCCTATCCCATGACTCTTTAGTTTTGGCAAAGGTCTCTGATGAGGGACCTTGTCAAAGGCTTTCTGAAAGTCCAGATACACTATATCAACCGACTCACCTTTGTCCACCTGTTTATTCACACCTTCAAAAAAACATAACAGATTAGTAAGACAAGATCTTCCTTGTCTAAAGCCATGTTGGCTGTCTCCCATTAGACCATGACTATCTACATGCTGAGTAATTTTATTCTTTATGATGGTTTCTACCATTTTTACCGGTACTGACGTCAGGCTCACCGGTCTGTAGTTTCCCGGATCACCCCTGGAACCCTTTTTAAAAATTGGTTTTACATTTGTGATATTCCAATATTCAGGTATTAGAGATGATTTTAATGATAGTTCACAGATTACTAATAGCAGGTCTGCAATCTCATATTTCAGTTCTTTCAACACCCTTGGATGTATACCATCCGACCCAGGTGATTTGCTACTCTTCAGTTTATCTAATAGTTGTAATACATCTTCTCGATGTATCGATATTTCCTTCAATTCTTCCGCACCTTTAAATACCACTTCAGTCATGGGTAACATCCCTACATCTTCCTCAGTAAAGACCGAAGCAAAGAATTCATTCAGTCTCTCCGCTATCGCCTTGTCGCTTCTTAGTGCCCCTTTAACTCCTCTATCATCTAATGGACCAACTGACTCTCTCACAGGTTTTTTGCTACAAATTTACTTGAGAAAGTGTTTATTTTGCTTTTTTTCTTCCACAGCAAGCTTCTCAAATTCTCCCTTTGCCTGCCTTATCAATGCCTTGCATTTGACTTGCCAGTGCTTGTGCTGTTTCCAGATTTCGTCGTTTAGCTCTTTTCCATTTCCTGAAAGATGCTTTTTTGGCAACAGCCTCTCTGACTTCACCTTTAAACCATGCTGGCAGTTTTTTGGACTTCCTTCCACTTTTCTTAAAGCGTGAAATACAGCTGGTCTGGGCTTCCAAGATAGTATTTTTCAACACCACCCAAACTTGATGTAAGTCTTTAACCTTTGCAACTGCTCCTTTTAGTTTTTTCTTAACTATTTTCCTCATTTTATCATAGTCTCCCTTTCGAAAGTTAAAAGGTAGTACTGTGGATTTCCTTACTATCCCTCCTCCACTAATTAAATCAAAGGCGATCATGCTATGATCACTATTGCCAAGTGCCCCCAACACCCTTATCTCTTGCACTAGTTCTGGTGTTCCACTAAGGACTAGGTCTAATATGGGTTCCCCTCTGGTCGGTTCATGAACCAGCTGCTCCAAGAAGCAGTCATTAATTTCATCTAGGAACTTTATCTCCCTAGCATGTCCTGCCGATACCGGGGTAATTGAAATTACCTATTATTATTACTGCGCTGTAACTTTTGTTAGCTTCCTTAATATCTTTGAGCATTTCATCATCCATTTGTTCATTCTGGCCAGGCAGTCGATAGTACACCCCCACTGCCATCACCTTCCCCTTTTTACATGGAATTTCAATCCATAGAGATTCTACAGCAAATTTTGTTTCCTGCAAAACTTTAATCCTTTCTGACTCAGTGCCCTCTCTAACATAGGGCACAACCCCTCCACCAATTTGATCAGCTCTATCATTACGATATAGTTTGTACCCAGGTATCACAGTGTCCCACTGGTTGTCCTCCTTCCATCATGTCTCTTATATTCCAATCATATCTAACCTCTCATTTAGTGTTATATATTCTAACTCTCCCATCTTATTTTTTAGACTTCTAGCATTTGCATACAGCATTTTAGAGACTATTTTATTCATATTAATTTGGCTATTGGTAGACATGGGTAATTTGGAATCTTTAAGCTCTGTCTGCTCCATAATCGAGGACAATTGGGCTACTTTACTCTTTTTTGGAACCTCTCTGCTTTTGGTAGTATCCTTCAAGGATACATTCTTCCGAACCATCCACTCTTGGGCGACTGTCAGCTTTCCCCTATTATCTAGTTTAAAAGCTGCTCTGTCTCCTTTTTAAAGGTTAATGCCAGCTGCCTGGTTCCATCCCGGTTAAGGTGAAGCCCATCCCTTCAGAAGAGCCCCTCCTTTCCCCAGAATGTTCTCTAGTTCCTAACAAATCCAAACCCCTCATCTCTGCACCATTGTCTCATCCACGCATTGAGACTCCGGAGCTCTGCCTGCCTTTTGGGTCCTGCACATGGAATGTGAAGCATTTCTGGATTTCAACTTCCTACCTAAAAGCCTAAATTTAGCCTCTAGAACCTCCTTACCACATTTTCCTATGTCATTGGTACCAACATGTACCAAGACAGCAGACTCCTCCCCAGCACTATCTAAGACCTTATCTAGGTGGCGCGTGAGGTCCACTACCTTCGCACCAGTCAGGCATGTTACCAGGCGATCCTCACATCCACCAGCCACCCAGCTATCTACATGCCTAATGATCGAATCACCAACTATAACGGCTGTCCTAACCCTTCCGTCATGGGCACATAGCCCTGGAGAAACTTCCTCTGTGCGAGAGGGTTTTACATCACCTGCAGGACAGGTCCTAGTTACAGGATCACTTCCTGCCACACCAGGGTAATGCTCTCCTATCACGTGACCTCTCTCCTCCATGGCAACAGGAATGCTGCCAGACTGGAGGTGGGACTTCAGGACTATATCCCTGTAGGTCTCGTCTATGTGCCTCTCTGTCTTTCTTATATTTTCGAAGTCTGCTACTCTAGTCTCTAGAGAACGGACTCGTTCCCTGAGAGCAAAGAGCTCCTTGCACCTAGTGCACATGTAAGACCTCTCACCAACTGGGAGAAAATCATACATGTGACACTGAATGCAAAAGACTGGAAAGCCTCCATCTTGCTGCTGGACTGCTGTCTGCATCCTAGTTTTAAGTTTGTGTTTAGATCTATAAGTTCTTTACTTACTAAGGGTTGCTATGGATATTTATACTAATAAAACTGTACCTAATACGTTTAATATACCTTGTTCACCTGAAGCTTAATTAATCTCAGATCCTTAGTGTATGACTGATTTGGGTAACGAACTTCACCTGAGAGCACCTCCTGTCTTTTAAGATGTTTAAGTACCTATAAAGCTAAGATTATCCCAGGAGTGGGTGGGTGTTGGGTAGGGAGGGAGGGAGGGAAATAACACTTATTAAAAGAGGGCTGCTACACAGTACCCTGTCCTGTGCTGCTGAGGTAAGCTATATTCTGATTTGATTTAAATTATAGCTCTTTGCTGCTTCTAGGCTCTTAACTTATTATGGAATTTAAACTACAAGCTCTCTGCTGGGTTCTAAATTTAACCAGAAAGCTCTCTTCTGTGTTTTAAATTTAAACTAAAAGTACTTTGCTGATGCTAGGCCCTGAGTGACTATTAAATTTAAACTACACGCTCTCTGCTGACTTCCAAATTTAACCAGAAAGCCCTCTTCTGTGTTCTAAATTTAAACTAAAAGTACTCTAAGCACCTACTGTAGAGTTCATTGGGGCTCTCCTAGATACTTCCCTAGCTTGAGCCTTCCTGCTCATGGATTGAGCCCAGCGCCTCATTACAGTGGTCCACGAGGTACAACAAGCTCCAGGCAGAACAGATGCTTCGCATCCTGGGTCACATGGCATCCTCAGTCATGCCACTCCCCTTGTTCAATTACAGATGAGACAAGCGCAGTGGATGCTGTGCATGCAGTGGCATCAACTTAACCGGCCGTCTCAAGGACAAGGGTGATAGTCATCCCACCACTTAGGAATTCCCTGTTCTGATGGCTGTGGTCACAAAACCTGCTCGTGGGTCTTCCATTTCAGCTCACTCTGCACCAGCATGTCCTGATTACAGATGCCTCCAAGGTGGGCTGGGAAGCCCATCTTGATGGTCTGAGCACGCAAAATCTGTGGTTGGCTCGAGAGTGTGCATCAGGTCAACTTCTTGGAGCACCATCCATTTCAAATGCACTTCGAGCATTTCATGAGCAGTTGGACAACGAGATTGTCCTCGTTCAGATGGACAACCAAGTTACGATGTTCTACATCAAAAATCAGGGTGGCATGGGCTGTACCTCATTCGTTGGGAAACAGTACGTCTGTGGAAGTTCATAGTCTCCCAGGGCATGACCCTCAGAGCCATGTATCTGCCCGGGGAACTCTGTATCATGGAGGACTGTCTCAGCAGGGTTCTTCAGCCACATGACTGACCCTCAATAGAGCCAAAGCCAGCCGTATCTTCAGATGTGGGGCACACCGTCCGTGGACCTCTTTGCGACACCAGACAATGCCCAGGTGTCACAATTCTGCTCCAGGGTACCAGAGGCGCAGGTGACTCATCCTCTATACACGAGATTTCATCAGAATAGAATTGTCCTCCGGACGTATCCTAGGTTCCTCCCTAAGGCAGTCTCTGCTTTTCATCTCAACCAGTTGGTGGTTCTGTCCACCTTTTATCCTAGACCTCATGCCAGCAGGTTGGAAGCTTTTCTACACACTGGATTCTAAGAGAGTGCTAGCTTTTTATTTGAAAAGGATGAAAGCCCATCACTGTTCTTCCTAGCTCTTTCTCTCTTTTGACCCCAATAGGCTTGGCATAGCGGTTTCGAAGTGCACCCTTTCACTTTGGGTTGCAGACTTCATCTCTTTTGCTTATGCTCAGGCTAGTTTGAGCCTGGAACAACATGTCATGGCTCATAACGTCTGCGCTATGGCTGCTTCAGCGGCAAACATGCGCTCGGTTTCTGCTGTGGAGATCTTTAGGGCTGCTATGTGGTCTACTGTCCACAACTTCACGGGCCATTACTGTCTGGATGGAGATTCCCAGCGTAACAGCAACTCCGGCCATGCTGTAGTTCAGCACCTGTTTGGGACTTAGATTCAACTCCTTCATACCTGCCCTTTTGTCCATCCAGGCTACCGTAGAATTGTCCTCATGTTGATGTCCACGCTGGACGTTGACTCTCGAAACCCTACAGAGATTACTCACACTGTTTCAGTTTGTTTTTCTGGTTGTTCTGTTGTGCTTTTTACAGGTTGTTTTTTCAGTGACCTGTAGCTCTGGAGACCCATATGTGAGGACTTCCTACTTGTTCTCAGAAAAAGCATAGTTATTCATCTGTATCAGGTGTTCTCTGAGAACAGCAGGAATAAGTCCTCACAACCCTTCCTCCTCCCCATGGAGTTTTCTTCTTTGGCTTGATTAAGCTATGTCATCGTACTGAGTTAAGATGGCTCCTTTGAGCGGGAAGATGAGGACGCATGCGTGATGGAGCTCTCAAAAGCTTCCTATGGAAGCTTGGAAGCAGTCCCGTGCAAGCTCCATTGGGGACATCACCTATATGTGTGTACTGATTCCTGCTGTTCCCAGAGAACACCTACTACAGATGATGCTGTTTTTGTAGCTGTTTGCCTAAAACAGAAAAATTCCCTTTTGTGAAGTTTCTTTGCTGCTTTTTTTTTGTCGTCTTTCCTCTAGCTTGCAAGTTCATGAGGAAAACCACTCTTTGAAGTCATTACATTGCTAAGGTGTTAGTGCTCTCTCCACCCCAATTCCCACCCACTCCATGTGAGAAATATTACTATATAAAACCACTCGCCAATTATCTTGTTGATTAAGATAGAAGTGTTTGGTATTGGTTAGAAGGGAATATCAAGTAAGTAAGTAGTTTTACATTTGGATATCTGTTAAAAATAATTTAGTTATATTTGAAGGAGCTTAGATTAGATAATTCTACAAAGTGAACACATTAGACTACACATGTCAGATACATTTATCAGATTTCAGTAACTTAAAGTGATATGTAACTGTTCCATACCCAAATAACAGGTGAACAAGCCAGCAGAACTACACATGGAATCAGAAAAGAGGTGTTAGGTCTAAAAACCCCAAAGTTGCTGAATCATGACCACAAGTAAATGAAGGATAGTGTCTTTTGGTGACTCCCTTCTAAGGGAGATTTGATGTCCCGGGAGGTTTTCTGGCTGTCAGGTGTCAAAATCTGAGACATTACAGAGAGTTTACCGAGATTTATCACGTTTGCTAACTATTATCTGATGCTGCCCATTCATGTTGGTGCCTTCAAAAGTGACTTCATGGCTCTGGAAGAGAGGGTGAAACAGATAAGTGTGCAGATGGTGTTCTCAGTCCTCCCTGTTGAGGGTAAAGACAGAGGCAGAGAAGCTTTCATCCTTGAGATGAATTCATGACTGTGTGAATGGTGTCATTGAGAACATTTTGGTTTCTAAAATCATGAGATGATTTCCCAAGGGATGCCGCACAAACATGGTGTCCACCTATTCAAGAAGGGTCAAAGTGTGTTCTGTAGAAGACTGGGTAATCTAATGAAGAGAACTTTAAACTAGATATGTTGGAGATGGGTAAATAAAGCCTCCAGGTAAGTATGCTAGGTAAATAAAACACTAAATACTTCTGTAGAAATGGGAAAAAGGGACACAATTTGGAAAGTGGTATGTATTAATGCCCATAGTATAAGGAATACGATTTTGGATCTTGAGGCTTTAGTGGAAGAGGCTGACTTGAATTTAGTAGCAGTCACAGAGAACCATGACTGGGATATAATTAAACTGGGCTACAATTTATTCAGGAAGGACAGGGTAGGAAGAAAGGGAGGAATGACAGCACTGTAGGTATGAAATAATATTAAAGTGATATAATTTAAGGACTTACAGGGGAATGAGAAGGCACTGTGAATTAAACTGGAAAAAGGGAATGGAGCATCCATTTTGCATGAGTATGATATAAAGACATCCTTCACAGATAAAAGTGGACAAAGATTTCATTGAAGATGTTCACAGTGTTGCCATGAAAGGAGAAATGTTACTGATAAGTGATTTCAGTATGCCAAATGTTAAATGGGATACCCCTGCTGCTGTATCATCTAGAAGGAGATCCTGGATACAAGACAAATGCTTCTGATAATTGGCAACAGAACACATGCGGGAGGGAGCCATACTGGACCTGGTGCTGAAAAATGGGAAGAGTATTTCTGTTAGTGGGTAACCATCTCGCATCCAGTGATCATCAGATGGTGTGGTTCAGTATTTAGGACATGGGCTGAGACAGAGCTTGACAAACCCCAGGTGCAGGTCACTGTGGCGACTGGAAAATCAGACCTGGCCTCTGGGGTTCAGAGCACATGGCCAAGATGGGCAGAAGTGCTGCTGAAGAAATTTAAAGGGGCAGGCAGTATTTTAAAAAATAACAAATGGAGGGCAGGGGGTGAGTGCAAGGGGGGGGAAGGGGAGAGAGTCTGACAAGGGAAACAGAGTTAGGAAAGGGATAGCAGGAGAGGGTTGGAGTAGGGGGAAAAGAGTGCAAGGGGTTGAAGGGTGAAGAGATAAATGCATGGGAAATAAATGGAACAATGTGTATTTGCAAAAAGGTGCACCCCTCTCCCACCACACACATGCAGGCACCCCACCTCTGCACGATACACACACACGCATGCAGGCAGCTCACATGCTTAAAGGGTCAGTGGGGGTGGTGGAGGAGGGAGGTGAAGGAGTACGGCCACTGCCTTCTGTTGGCAATATCAGCCTGTTTTATGAAGCTTTTTTACAGTAGAAAATAGGAAAACAGTCTTAGTAAATCAGTTCTTAAAACCTACAAAAGTAATTGTGATACACCTGTTTGGGGGGCAGGGGTGTGCACTGTGACCTAAGGTTTCGGCGGTTGGCTCCTAGATTTTAGGCTGGCTCCTAGATTCCAAGAAAATTTGTCAAGGCCTGGGCTGAGATAGTTCAATTGAAAGTAAGAGTCCTAGACTTCAGGAAAACTTACTTTGTGAAGATGGGACAATACCTCAAGGAGCCAGTCGCTGGTTAGGAACAGCTGCTGAATGTAAAAATGCAGTGGACAAAACTGAATGGGGATATTCTAAGGGCAACAAATATTTTTGTTAGGAAAGTGAATAAATGAAAAAGGAGGCCACTATGGTTCTCAAAAGAAGTAGCTGTAAATATGAGGAAAAAGAGTGCAGCCTTCATAAAATACAAGAGTTATAGAAAGATAAAGACAATATTTGGAAAAACTAAGAGGAGCTAGGAAGTAGTCAGGAATGCAAAGATATAAATGGAATAAAAAATAGCTAATGCAGTACAATGAGGGGACACTGTTCCACACAGGCAAATAAATTCAACACCCTAGGGATGGCCCCTAATGTGACCAAATGGATAGAAAGTGGTTGAGTTGGAGGCAATAAAGAGTATAGGTAGATAGAGTTCACTCAGAGGGGAAGGATGTTATCAGTGGAAACCGCAGGGATCTGTCCTTTGCCCGATTCTTTTTAACATTCTTATAAGTGATATTGTAGAAGGGTTGTTGGGTAAGGTTTGCCTCTTTCTGGTTGATTCCAAAGTTTGCAATAGAGAAGACACCCTGGATAGTGTAAATAACAGGTGATCCAGCAAAACTTGAACGATGTTCCTGAATTTGGTAGCTAAGATTTAATGTTAAAAGCATGCAGGCTGCAAAAATCCAAGGGAGCTGCACAGTATAAGGGGTGAAGTATTTCTGTTCACAAAAGAAGAGCAGGAGCTGGGAGTGATTTTCTGATCTTAAAGCATCTGAACAGGTAGAAAAGGTGATGTTAAAAGCCAGAAAGACGCTTGGGTGCATAGGGAGGGGAATGGTAAGCAGGAAGGAGGAGGTTATGGTTATGACATATGGTTATGGCATATGGGGACAGGCTTAAATATCACTGGTCAACAAATTTTTACAAGTGTCATGTTACTGAAATAAAAATAGTAATTTCTTATCAATTTTATATGCTGAACACAAATATGACAGTGAAATTGCAAAGTTGACTCTAGTTTTTTTGTAATCTACAAGAATTAATGTTTACATCACAAAATGTATGTCAATAGTAAATATAATAGGCCTTCAGTTAATACCTGTAAAAATCCAAGTCATAGATGACTTCTTAGATTTTTTTGCCTGTCTCTTGTACAGCTGTTCGGGAGCTTCTCTGGGGAGTGTCCAGCAGTAGTCAGCCAGCATTGTACTGGACCATTTTCCCTGGTATCTTTGCTCCATCGTTGAGATATCCTTGTGAAAACGTTCGCTCTGTTCATCAATAAACATGCCACCACAGTTGTCAGGAAAGAAATCGAGATGGGAATCAAGGAAATGGATCTTTAGAGACATATTGCAGCCAAGTTTCTGATACTGCATCAGCATGTCTTCTACTAGTTCCTTGTAGTTTTCTGCCCTAACATTCCCGAGAAAGTTTGTTGACAATAGGCAAAAAGCATTCCATGCTTGTTTCGCATCACCCTGCAGCAACTTGTTGAACCGGTCATCTTTGAAGTGCTCTCGAATCTGAGGACCCACAAAAATTCCCTCTTTAATCTTTGCTTCGCTGAGTCGAGGGAATTTTTCATTCAGGTATTGGAAAGCTGGCGAAGTGCGGTCCATGGCTTTCACGAAGTTTTTCATCAAACCTAGTTTGATGTGAAAGGGTGGTAGCAGGATTTTGTGAGCCTCAACCAGAGCTGGGTGCTGGATATTCTCCAACTGTTACATTTTGTCTGCGATTCCATTCCTTCCGCAAGTAGTGCCAATCCCTTGCTCGGCTATCCCACTCACATAAGAAACACATGTATTTTATATATCCCTGCTGCAGTCCCATTAAAAGGGCAACTACCTTCAAGTCACCACAGAGGTGCCAGCTGTACTTGTTACAGTTAATGGAAATCAGTAGATGCTTTAAGTTATCGTATGTCTATTTCATGTGGACAGCATGCGCTATTGGAATAGATGGAAGACTGTTTCCATTGTTCAAAAGCACAGCCTTCAGACTCAGTTTCGAAGAGTCTATAAATAGTCTCCAGTCTTTGTGGGTCATGAGTGATTTTTAAGGCATTCATGAGGCTTTCAATATCGGAACAGAATACCAGATTACTTTCCTTTCCGAATGTGTATAGTACACTGCTGACGTCAAAATTATATGATTAATAAAAGTTACATGTAACAGTAGCTTAAACTGTCTAGCACACAGTCTGAAATATTTTAAATGCTCAACCTTTCCGACTGCATATAGTACACTGCTGACGTCAGATGGCTTCAGCAGCCGTCTGGCAGTAGTATTGCATTGCATCAGAAAATGATGCAATCAACTCTGGATGATGTGTGCATGCTGGTATTACGCAATTTGATGCAATATTGCATCATTCAAGGCTTATTTGGGATGTTGTTGTCCTACTGGATAAATTTACACAGTGAAACGTCAAAAATCAGCTACATGCAATATCTTCAAAACGAGAGCCAGTAAAATGTTTTTAATGTTATATTCATGTTTAGCTCACCAAGATACTACAGATTAGGGCCTTTTAAAGTCAGTAACGATTTCAATGTTGACCAGTGTATCTCATCATGTATACATTGGAAAAAAAGGAGGGAAAGGGGAGATATGATAGTGACGTTTAAATACCTCCATGGCATAAATGCCCAGGAGAGCAGCTTCTTTTACCTTCATCTTATGACCCCACTTTGCAGAGATTTCTTTCAACTAAAAAAGGATAGACTTGGGAGTAATTTAAATAAATATTTCTTTACGGAAAGTAGTAGATGTGCAGAATAGCCTCCCACTGGAGGTAGTAGAGACCAGGAATGTATCTGAATTCAAGAAAGATTGGGACAAACACAGATCATCTCTAAAAGAGAAAAGAGACCAATGAGCTTTGTACTTGCTATGGAAGGGCAGACTGGATAGGACTTATGCTCTATATCTGCTGTCATATTTCTCTGTTCCTATGTTTAATAACCCTACTGGTGTCTAACTTATTATTTTTTAATAAAATGCAATCTCAGCTGAGTGGCATCCAAACAATAATATTTTTACAGCAAGCCTACTCACAAATCAGTCACTGGCCTTGATTTCTTTCAACATTGCAATTAAATTACTGAAGTCTTGACCTATGTGCTCAGTAGGGTATCTCTGCAAACTGCTGCATCAACCAATGCTGCTTCCCTCCTAATTTATTTATTAAGCCCAAACCACCTCATCAAACACCTCTTCTGTGCTCCAGAATTATAAGTCTCAACTTGGCTTTCATGATATACTGTTGTCTGCATCAGGGGATTTCTTCAACCACAACTGGAGTCTTATACAGAAGTCTCAGCACAAAATTGTATGCTTGTACTCTGTGTATTTGTGTATTATATAAAGTTTGAACATACATCACATCTCCACCTCTATTTCGCCAAATCTACTCCCCCAGGAATACTTATGCAGAGATCACATAAAGAGCAGGCACACTTTGTGTGACTGTTTTTTACATTTTATTTTTTATTTGTGTTAGTTTTTAAATACACATTTTCACAGTCTTTTTCCTATCTCCTTACCTTTCCTTCCTCCACAATAGTGTGCAATACAAACCCTTAGAATCCAGTATCTCCCATAAACAATCCACACATTCCAACTCCTATGTCACTTCCACTTCACCACCCCATCTTATTACCAAGTCAAACCCACTCCTGTCTCCATCCTCTTACCTTCCCCTTTATTAACATAATCACTCCTATGTATTGCTCTCCATCTAGTGTGGAGGGCAGTACATAGGAGTAATTCTACAATTTCTAGACTTGTTGATGACAAGCAGTAATTTGACTCATTTGATATACTGCTTAACGTCACAGACAGTACCTTCGCTTCATGCTTAATGGACAGCATTTCCAATACCTTGTACTGTCCTTTGGATTGGCATCAGCCTGAAGGTTCTTCACAAAGTGCTTGACAGTGGTTGCCGCCTTCCTCCAGACCCTGGGGATCTTCTCTTCCTTTACTTAGATGACTAGCTCATAAAGGGCACCATGCTGGACGAGGTCTGGTGGTCGACATGATTTACCATTCAAGTGCTCGAGCATCTAGGTTTCATCATCAGCTACCCAAAGTTGCACCTCCAACCCTTTTAGTGGCTGAAAATCATCGGGGTTCTTCTCGATACCATTCAAGCCCAGGCCTTCTTGCTGGTGGAATGCTCACAGCGGCTCACCGAAGTACTCAACAACATCCAGTACAGCCATTTCACCACGGCTCCGGGAATGCTACGGTTGTTGGGCTACATGACCTCCATCGTGCACGTCATGCCATTGACCAGTTTTCAAATGTACCAAGCAAAATGGACCTTATGTACTCAATGGCATCAGGTCACAGGCCTTCCAAGAACAGGGTGGCAGTCACCATACCCCTTGCCAACTCTCTTCACTGGTGACTTCAGCCGCAGAGCCTGCTCAAGGGATTTCCCTTCCAGTCCCTGCCACCTCACCGGATGTAGTCCATGGATGAGTCCAGAATCAGCTGTAAAGTGCATCTTGACAGCCTCCATATGCAGAGCCTCTGGTTGGAGCAGGAGAATCTGCACCAGATCAATTTCCTGAAACTCTGGGCCATCGCAAATGGCCTCAGTGCTTTTCAGGAACAATTGACCAACCAGATAGTCCTTATTCAGATGGACAATCAAGTAGCAATGTTCTATATCAACAAGCAGGGTAGCACAGGGTCATAGGGAGGTGGTGCAGCTATGGAAGTTTGCCATCACCCATGGCATAGACCTCAGGGCAGCGTAACTGCTGAGGAAGCTCAGTGCCCTGGTAGACCATTTCAGCAGAGTCCTTCAGCCTCACAAATGGACCCTCACCAAGTGAACTGTATCTCTCGGATGCGGGGGCAGGCTGGAAATCGATCTGTTTGCCACTCAGCACAATGCTCAAGTGCCTCACTTCTGCTTCATGGTGGCATCCAACAACCAGCTGGCCTCCTGATGCCTTCCTTCGGGATTGGGGGGTGGAGTTTCTATATGCATATCCATCAATCCTGCTAGTAGCAAAGACGCTGTTCAAGCTCCAGGCAGACAAGGACACCATGATGCTCATTGCCCTGTACTGGCCCAAGCAACCATTGTTTCCCCTGCTGCTCCAGCTCTCTCGGAGGGAGCCTCTCCAGTTGGGCTTCACCCCGGATCTCATCTCTTAAGACGACGGGACCCTGCTTAATCCCATTGTGCGGTCCCTAGCCCTCATGGCATGGTTGTTAAGTGGATAGTCCTCGCAGACCTCAATCTCCCTGCGGAGGTGGAAAATTTCCTCCTAGCATCCTGCAGGGATTCCACACATCATTCCTACACTTTTAAATGGCACAGGTTCTCTCTCTGGTGTGCTGACAGGGCTCTGGACCCTTTCTCCTGCTCTATGGAGGTGCTACTGATGTATCTATCTCTGACGTGGGCCTCAAGTCCTATTCCATCCGAGTATACTTGAGTGCAATTGGCACTTACCATCACAGGTTGGGTGGCAAGTCCATCTCTGCGTACCTGCTCATGGCCCATTTCATGCAGGGACTCCTCCTTTCTAAGCCTCCGGTCAAGTCCCCACCTGTGGCGTGGGATCTCATTGTGGTACTGGGGCAACTTCTCTCTGCTCCTTTTGAGCTGTTAGACTCTTGTTCACTAAAATTCCTGACCTGGAAGGTGGCGTTTCTAGTGACGGTCACCTCTACCTGCTGGATTAGTTAACTGCAAACTCTGATAGTGCATTTTGCCCTTGACCAGATTTCACCACAACGGGGGGGTCCTGCAGATGCACCCACATTTCCTGCCCGAGATGGTCTCTTTGTTCTACCTCAATCAGTCTGTGATTCTGCCCACCTTCGTCCCTGACCTCATGCCAATAGGACAGAGGCCATGCTGCACACATTGGATTGTAAGCAGGCCTTGGCTTTCTATCTGGAAAGGACGAAAGCCTATTGGTGTTCTATCCAGTTCTTTGTCTCGTTTGACCCTAACAGGCTGAGCGTGGCCATCTCCAAACCACACTATCCATTTGGGTGCCGGATTGTATTTCCTTCACCTATGTGCAGACTAGTCTGAGCCTTGAATGTTATATCACAGTCCATAATGTCTGAGCCATGGCCGCTTCTGTGGCAAACTTGCGCTCTGTTTCCACGGTGAAGATTTGCAGGGTTGCTTCGTGGTCCTCTGTCCACACTTTCACATCCCAGTACTGTATGGATGGGGATTCCTAGCATGACAATAACTTCGGCCGAGTCATACTCCGGCATCTGTTTGGAATTTAGGTTCAACTCCTTCCCACCTGCCCTCCTGTCTATCCAGGCTACCGTAAAGCCTTTCTGATGTCACTGTCCATTATGGTTGAGTCCCTTGGAGAGACTACTCATGCTGCTGCTCCCAGTTCTCCTGTTTGGTTGCCCTGTTGGTCTTGTTTTTTGCCATTTTTTCGTTAGCCTGTAGCTGGAGAGTCCCGTATGAGAGGACTTGCTCCCTGCTTGTTCCCGGAGAAAACGTAGTTACTCATCTGTAGCTGGTGTTCTCCGGGAACAGCAGGAATAAGTTCTCACAACCCTCCCACCGTAGAGTTGTTCCTTTTGAGCTTTTTCATCCTACTGAAGTAGAGATGGCTCCAGCAGGTAGGAAGGCAGACGCACATGTGCGATGGAACTCCCAAAAGCTTCCTGTGGAAGCTGAAGTAGCATTCCTGTGTGGGCTCCATTGGTGACTTCACCCATATGTGAGAACTTATTCCTGCTGTTCTTGGAGAACACCTGCTGTAGGTAAGTAACTACACTTTCTTTATCTGTCATCATTCACTATGTCACTATGTAAACCTACTAGCAGTGTCCTCCTCCAACATCTGATATGCTCTAGGCAATATCTCCTTAGGCCTCCAGTGTTTCATATACATGGCCTCAAAAGGAATTACTTGCTCCTTCAATACCCCTCTATTCCTCTTCTGCCTCACATAATGCACTAGCTGCATATATGAAAAATTTTCACTCTTATCCAACCCAAATTCAGTCTTTAGGTCCTCCAAAGGCATTGGTTGCTTTCCTTCCCATAAGACTTGTCCCACACAGCTCTCAGACCCATTTCCTGGGATAAATTCATGGTTGTATCAAATTAGCTGACATCTCGATACTCTCTTCCAATTCCTTTGCCAGACATTCAGGGAGTGTCAAATAGGGCCCCACCCACTCCTCCTGTTAGTCTTTCTAGTACCACCTTGAGTTCGGAACAAATATCCCTTTTGAATAAGGGTTTATCTTTTGTTCCCACATGTCACTATGATTTGTTTAATGTATGCATAGACCTTTTTAAATTCTGCGGGAAGATCAGGATAATGGATTTGTTTACAAATCATCAGGAGAATGTCACTGATCTTTCCATAGTAAAAACACCATCTACTTGGATCCTTCCACATACTAATAATTTCATTATAGATTCTTTTGAAAAGGTTGTTCTCAAACTCATAGAGCAGTTGGCGACGCGGCCTTGTCAGATTTTTCAAAATCTTACAAGGTCTAAGTGTGAGGCTTTATTATCCCTCCAAACAAACCCAAGAAGTCTAATCAAACTGGCTGATAAGGCTGGGGTAGTAGTCCTCGTGGATAAGGAGGATTATGAACACCAGGTACTGTATTGGGAGGAGGTGGGACTTGGGGTACTTTATCACAAAACCCCAAGTGTTGCAGGACCTGGATGGTGCATGCAGTTGCCTTATGAGCCAGTCGTCCAGGAAGGGGAAGACAAAGACCCCCTGGAGGCAGAGGAAGGTGGCTACAACTGGCAGGCATTTTGTGAAGACCCTTGGGGTGGAGGCCAAGCCGAAAGGCAGCACCCTGTATTGGTAGTGACCTCCCTCCACCATGAACCACAGGTACTGCCTGTGGTTGGGGTGAATGAGGATGTGGGTATAAGCATCTTTCAGATCCAAGGAGCATAGCCAGTCTCCTTGCTGGAGGTAAGGCAGCAATGTTCCAAAGGAGAGCATCTTGAACTTTTCTCTCACCAGGAACTTGTTCAGGTTGTGTAGGTCAAGGATGGGCCTTAGACCTCTTGTCCCTTTTGGCACGAGGAAGTACCTGGAGTAGAACCCCTTGCCCTTGAGATGATGGGGCACTGGTTCCACCGCTTTGTCCTCAAGAAGACCTGCAAGCTCCTCCAGTAGAAGGTCCTGATTAGGGGGCGGCCCAAGGGGGGTGCGGGGCCATGTGCGGAGATTCATTGTGGGGCCTAATTTGCATAAGGAGCATCATTTGCATAATGCACTTTTAGTAAACATGCCTCTTAATGAGTGTCTGGATAAAGAAAGACTACCATATTTCTAAATTACTATATTCCAGTGCCAACCGCCAGCCCCTTTAAGGAAGTATTATAAACACTGACCATTTAGAACCCATAGCAAATCCACTGTATCATAACAGCACTACCAGGACTCACAAAGCACCAAACCCTATTTATCAAAAAGGCAAATATTAAACCAATACATCTCAGAGAAAAACAATAAATCTCACTGGGGGAAAGAGAATAAGTGGGACTGTCAAATAGAAACTACATGAACAGAATGCCTCAGCTTGGTTACACATGCAGAACACAGACTGTCACCACACAAAGAACAAGGATCACAATTTAGAAATAGGAAGATGATAATTAAATTGGGAGCCCCAAAAGCCAAACATGAAATGTACAACAACACTGGAGAAATAAAACTATAAATTAATTTCCTCTTGCACTAAACAAAAACGCAAAGATGTTAGCAATACACATTTCCCAGACCTGACATATTCCAGTTAATAAATTCAAAATAAAAAGTATTTTTCTACCATTTGTTTGAGCATTTTCTTTTTCAGTTGCAATTGCTCCAGTCGCTTTCTTCTGGTTTCTTCGTGTCTTCTGCGAGCTGTCCATTTGTCCTTTCTTCTCTCTTCTAGATTTTTTCCATTCTCTCAATATATCTGCTTTAACATACTGATCTTTCCCCTTTTGCGCTTTCCCCCATTTCTTTCTTTATTCCTTTATCATCCACTCAAATTTCACCCTTCCATTCTCAATCCCCACTTACTCTCCCAATACCCGGTAAATCGTAGATTTTTCTTCCGTCCCACAAAAAATCTCTTCCCCTATCAATCCTCATTCACCATCCCCTTCTAGTCCTCCCCCAAAATCAGCTCTCTTCTAGTTGCCGATCCACCCAGCATACGCTTCCTTCTAGTCCCATTCTCCCATGCCCCCACATCAGCCCATTTCCAGTCCTAGCCCCCCATATGCTCCTTTACAGTCCCATTCCAGCCCCCCATCAGCCCACTTCCAGTACTATTCCAACCCATCAGCCCATTTGTAGTCCAAGCTCCCCCCATCAGCTATTCCAGCCATCAGCCCATTTGTAGTCCAAGCTCCCCCATCAGCCCATTTCCAATCCTAGCCCCCCCCATCAGCCCATTTCCAGTCTAAGCTTCCCATCAGCCATTTCCTGTCCTATTCCAGCTCCCCATCAAACCATTTGTAGTCCAAGCAGCCCCATCAACCCATTTGCAGTCCAAGCAGCCCCATCAGCCTATTTCCAGTCTAAGCTTCCCCCCCATCAGCCCATTTCCAGTCCAAGCTTTCCCCCCATCACAGCCCATTTCCAGTCCTATTCCAGCACCCATCAGCCCATTTCCAGTCCAAGCTCCACCTCATCAGCCCATTTCCAGTCCTATTCCAGCACCCATCAGCCCATTTCCAGTCCAAGCTCCACCTCATCAGCCCATTTCCATTCCTGTTTCAGCTCCCCATCAGCCCATTTCCAGTCCTAGTCCCCCATCAGTCATTTCAAGTCCAAGCTTCCCCCCCATCAGCCCATTTCCGGTCTTAGCCCTTTCCATCAGCCCATTTCCAGTCTTATTCCAAACCCCCATCAGCCCATTCCCAGTCCACGTTCCCCCCATCATCCTCCAGGCCTAGCCCCCCATCAGCCCCTTTCCAGTCCTAGCCCCCCCATCAGCCCATTTACAAACCTAGCCCCCCATCAGCCCATTTCCAGTTCAAGCTCCCCATCAAACCATTTGCCCCCAGCCATTTCCAGTTCTATTCCAGCTACCCATCAAACCATTTGCAGTCCAAGCTCCCCCCATCAGCCCATTTCCAGTTCCAGCTTATCCTCCCATCACAGCCCATTTCCAGTCCTTGCCCCCCCCCCATCACATCCCATTTCCAGTCCCAGCTTACTCTCCCATCACAGCCCATTTCCAGTCCAAGCTTCCCCCCATCACAGCCCATTTTCAGTTCTATTCCAGCACCCATTTGCAGTCCAAGCTCCATCTCAGCCCATTTCCAGTCCTAGTTCCCCCATCAGTCATTTCCAGTCGAAGCCCCCATTAGTCATTTCCAGTCCAAGCTCCCCCCATCAGCCCATTTCTAGTCCTAGCTCCCCCATCAGTCATTTCCAGTCCAAGCTTCCCCCCATCAGCCCATTTCCAGTCCTAGCCCCACATCACAGCCCATTTCCAGTCCCAGCTTGCCCTCCCATCACAGCCCATTTCCAGTCCTATTCCAGCCCCATCAGCCCATTTCCAGTCCTATTCCAGCTCCACATTAGCCCATTTCCAATCCTAGCCCCCCATTAGTCATTTCCAGTCCAAGCTTCCCCCACATCAGCCCATTTCCAGTCCTAGCTCCCCCATCAGTCATTTCCAGTCCAAGCTTCCCCCCATCAGCCCATTTCCAGTCCTAGCCCCCATCACAGCTCATTTCCAGTTCCAGCTTACCCTCCCATCACAGCCCATTTCCAGTCCTAGCCCCCCCATTCACAGCCCATTTCCAGTCCTAGCCCCCCAATCACAGCCCATTTCCAGTCCAAGCTTCCCCCCCCATCACAGCCCATATGCAGTCCAAGCTTTCCCCCCATCACAGTCCATTTCCAGTCCTAGCGCCCCTGCCCGCCCATCCGCCGAAGAGCCCGCGGCCATCTAAGGGACTTCAGAGGAAGCTGGGAAAGCCCTGTGAGGTCACGGCTCCCTCTGCACACCCGCCAGCGTGAAGAGTGTTTTCTCTCACGCTGGCAGCTGTTTCAGTGAAGCGCGCTGAATGCTGGGAAAGGTTAAGGATCATTTCCCAGCACTCGCGCGCTTCACAGAAACAGCCGCTAATGTGAGGGAAAACACTCTTCATGCTAGCGGCTGTGCAGAGTGAGCCGGGGCCTCGTGCTGGCTTCCCCGACTTCCTCTGAAGCTGTCCATCTGTGCGAGAATGGAGTTTGCGCGGGGCCCAGTGCGAACAACATTCTTGCACAGTGGATGGGCCGGCCCTGGTCCTGGTGAAGGGGACCTGAGGGGCTCTCCTAGAAAGTAAGGGGGAGGTGTCTGAGTCAGATGGAGGAGGTAGCCCTCCCTGTCCACCCGAAGTGCCCAGGAATCAGTGGTGATAGATAGGCACCTTTGGGCATAATGGATCAGATGTCCCCCTATGGGCTGCTGACCACCTTGGGGTGGAGAGGCTATGCCCAAAAAGTCAAAAACTCCCCCCTGGCTGGGCCGGGCTAGGGCTTGGGAGCCTTCTGCTTACAAGGGCCATGTTCATGTCTCTTGGCCTGCTGACCCTGCTGTGCTTGCTCATTAACCTTCCCTATTCTAGAAATTCTGGAACTCCTCCCCCTGGAGTCCTCCTCCTCTGGGTTACCACCTCCTTATTCTTAAAGTCTTTTTCTTGATTACTGCAACCTTATCTACCTTGGCCTCCCTAAGATTTCTATCCAACCACTTCAACTTGCTCAAAATACTATTGCTCGACTCATAACCAACCACTCCAGACGTTCCCACATCACACCTGTCCTTTATGATCTCCACTGGCTCCCCATCCAATACAGAGCTAAATTCAAGGTCCTCACCTTGATACATAAAATATTATCCAATGAGTCTGCTCCGTGCCTCTCCCCTCTCCTTCCCTCATCCAATTGTAACAGAACACGCCGTTCTATCACCAAAAACTTACTGGCCATCCCTATAAAAAAGAGACTCTGCAAACAATCTACAAGTAACAGGGCCTTCTCCCTCTATGCCCCATCCCTTTGGAACATCCTTCCTCATGAACTTCAGAACTGCTCCTCCCACGCTGAGTTCCGCAAAAAGTTAAAAACCCACCTTTTCATTGAACATTTCTCCCACCTTAGCTTGAACCACTACACCTCCCTCCTACCCCTTCTGCAACACCCATTCACTATTCATATGGCCCACTGTAAATTCACGTATAAATAATTGTAAATTTATTGTGTAAATAGTTGATCTTCGATCGATCATTGTAATTAGTTATGTTCAATTACATATATACTCATTGTTATATTGTTCCATGTAAAAGGTTAAAAAATACTGACTGTTATGTTCTCTGTAAACCGTCTTGACTGGTAGAAAGATGGTATATAAAACTTGTTAAATAAATAAATAAATAATAAATAAATAAATAAGGTCCCCACCTTAGCCTATTTTTACCTGCCTGCTCACAAAGCAATAACTGAAATAGACATGGCCCTGGCAAGGAGAAACTAGACCCCCACCCAATATTCTCTGGGCGATGTGCCTCAGTACCAGGACAAGCTCCCCCCCCCCCCCCCTCAGGTATTATAGCTATTCTTAGCCAGGAGTAGAGTTCCTCACCCGTGGCAGCCCCCACAAAAAGATGGTAGCCTGACTAAACCTGATGATATAAACCTTTAATGGGACATGAATTACCGCCTTATTTTAATCCAGGCAGTCCCTAAGAGCAGCGTGGATGGACTCTCCGCCACCCTCAGTTAATCTTAAACAAGCATCTACGAAGGCTGGTACAATCCAGTGTTAAACAGATAATAATATAATTCCTAATAGCAACTATGTTTATCTGCTCCCCCACTTCCCAAGAAGATCCCCACCCAGCCCGTAATGTGAGTATTACCCACACACATTAGGCATAGGCCCTTATAAGGTCCTTCTGGTGGTCACATAAATAACAAAAAAATTAAAAAACATCAATGTGCCATTGAGGCCGCTCTCCGACCCCAAACTGGTCCCCCGGGATCTTCTCTGTGAATCTTGTACCGATACGTCCATGGCATCAAATCCAGCAGTCCAGCTTATATAGAGTACCATTCCTGTCCCAAGGTCCTTATATGATCACCGCCTGTGCATATGAGTCCACTTTCTCTGACAGAGATTACACAGTTCCAAATTATGTCCAATCCAGCGATTTACTCAGATTGATGGGAGCTATTCTGTGCCAGCCAGTGTTTACCACAGACCATGGCTTCTGTCAGGGTTGAAAAGTTATACTGCTGGCCCCCATATTCTAGCTTCAGCCAAGCTGGATATGCCAACGTAAATCTGATATGGTGGTGTACCAAAATGCTGCATGCCTTCCTGAACTCTTGCCGCTTCGCCGATATCCCTACTGAGTAATCTTAAAAAATGAATAGGCTTCGAGTGCTCCCATTCTTCCGGCATTGCATGTGAGAAGCTCTCAGCACACACTCCTTCTGGTGGGCATTCAGGAATCTGGCGATTACAGCACGCGGCCTGTTATCTGAGGAATGCCTCTGCCCCAGCCTGTGTGCCCGCTCTATTATTATAGATCCAGTCCCCCCCCCCCCCTCAAGCTGTAAACTTAGAGGGATCCAGGCTTCCAAAAACCCTTTCAGTTCCCTGTCTGAGACCTTCTCTTCAATACCAATAAACCGGAGGTTCTTCCTTCTCCTGCGGTTCTCTAGGTCCTCGAGTTTGTCTGCGTGCTGTTGTAGTAGGACCTCCATGCATTTCAGTTTGGCTTATACCTAGGTGTGCGCATCTTCTAGGGACCCAATTCTTTGCTCTGCATGCTCAAATCGTCCCTTAAAATCTGCCACCGCCTGCATCACATTATCCATCTGTGTCACTAGGCCTTTAAAGCAGTCTTCCAGTGCTTGCACTACGGCCTTGGAGACTTCCTCGATCATTGCCCCAGAGATATCAAGCTTCGGGCAATTTGGTTGATCTTCCGCCATTTTAGAATCTCCTGCTCGTGCTTTTTCTCCAGGAACAAGCAGGAAGTCAGGCCTCACATATGGGGGTGACGTCGGCACTGACGGAGCCCTTGTGCAGAGCAATTCCCCAGCTTTCAAAGAAAGCCTTTGGGATTGCATCGCGCATGCGCGGACCCCTTCCCGCCCAAGGGTGCCATCTTGCTCAGTCTCCCTTTTTCCGCGGAGCCCAATGGACGTTGTCCCTAATTCCTCACAGAAAAAGTGCGTCAGAACTTCAGAAGAATTTCTCTCTTTGACCGGTTTGACGCCGGTTCCCCTTCCCGCCTACGGCTCGGTACACCAGTATCGAGTCTGGTCAATTTTTTGCGTTTTTGTCCTTAGTAACTAGCATTCGCACTCTTTTTTATTTTTACTGGCAGCCTGGTCCTTCGACCTTGCAGGGGCCCTTTTTCCCCCTATGGCTGCCAGCGGGTTTAAAAAGTGTGATCGGTGTAAGAAATTAATGTCCCTCACTGACACACATGACTGCTATCTCCGATGCCTCGGGCCCGACCATGACCCGAAGGTCTGTGGCCCGTGTGGGAAGATGTCCTCTAAGGCACTTCGAAGTAGGCAGCAGCAGCGTGAAAGGATTTTCTCATAGTCCACATCCCCCCAGATCCGGACCTCATCAGAAGCCTCGACGTCTCGGGAGCTGTCTAAACCTGAGCAACGTCGGGGGTCTTCTGAGCGGGGGTCTCCCTCCCGGGAACACCGGAGGAAGAAGAAACCTGTGAGGGCGGCGTCATTGGATGCCTCTGATCGCCCTGGGCCCTCAAATGCCAGGTCGCGAAGTCCTGACTGCTGCCCCAGGTCCTTGGAGCCGGAGTGGCATGCAAAGATACCTCGCATGGAGCTGGAGACGCCGAGGAGGGTAAGCACTGTAGTCCTCATGGATTCCCCTCCAGGAGAGCCGGCTCGGTCTCAGGATGATGGCCCTGGAACACACCATGTCTGCCTTCATGGCGCAGCAGCGGACGCTGATAGCCGGTCTCACTGGTCCATCCAAGTTGACCCCAGAGGCCGAGCCAATCCTCGAGACTCTTCGGACTCGAGTCGATCCTTGGCCAAGGTCTCCCTCGACCTCCCGCTCGGGACCGAGGTCGTTGATGCCGGTGCTCTCGGCATCGGGGCAGTCGGGGCCGAAGCTCTCGCAGGCGGAGCCGCTCAATTTCTCCTCAGAGGGATTGGCATGGGAGACAGAAGATGAAGAGTTCCCAGACACCCATCAGACCCGGTATGTCCCATCGGACTCACCGGGTTCAGAGCTTCAGAGAAGGTCCCCTTAAAGGATACCCGGTTCTCGGACTTCGTTGGGGACATGGCCAAGGCTTTGGCATTCCCAGCAGAGCCCTCCAGTATGACTTTCCCCCGAGGGAAGCCCTTAGTGTGCCGGTTCCTCCGATGCTGGATTGGCTGATCACTGCATGTGGGAGTCGCCGGCCTCGATGCCGATGCTCAGCAAGCGGGTCGATTCAATTTATCGAGTCCGCAAGAGCCCTGGGTTCCAAAAGGCACAGCTACCGCACAACTCCATGGTTGTGGAATCGGCCATGCACAGGCTCAAGAGCCAAAAAATGCACTCCTCGGTGCCTCCTCACTGGGAGGCCCGGAACCTGGACGCCCTCGGCAGAAAATGCATCCAGGGCTCGATGCTGTCATGCTGTGTCCAAACCTACCAGCTGTACATGGGCATGTACTTGAGGGACCTGGTAAAAGAGATTGCTGGGTTCTCAGCTGGCCTCTTTGAGGCACCCTTGCAGCGCTTCAATGCCTTGTCCACCGGGATTCGGGAGTGCTCGAAGTTCATATCTCAAGCAGCCTATGACAGCTTCGAGGCTTTGGCCCGAGTAGTCGCGGCCGGCATCGGTGCACGCCGTCAGGCCTGGCTAATGTCATCGGATCTGGAGCCATGGGTTCAGGACAGGTTGGTCAACGTCCCTTGCCGAGGTGACAACCTCTTTGGCAAACCCATGACTGAGAAGGCTGCTGAGCTTGAGTCCGAGTACTTGACCCAGACAAGACTCTCAAAGAAGATTTCTGCCCCTTCTAAGAAGAAGGGCTCGGGTAAAAAGCCCTTTTTCCCAAGGAAGGGTACTGCTTACCGCAACTGCCCCACTTACCAGGCCACCCCAGCTCCCCAACAGGGGCAGCAGGCCAAGGGACAGGGGCATGGCCCACGTAAGCAGAAGACCCCCAAGCCCCAGGCCCCGGCTCCTACCCAGCCAGGAGGGGGTTTTTGACTCCCAAGGCATAGTCTCTCTTCCGCCAGTGGTAAGGCCATGCACAGGAGGCAGGCTAACCCTGTACACCCACAGGTGGCCAGCCCTCATCTCGGATATCTGGGTCCTGCAAATAGTCCACAGGGACTATTTGCTTCACTTCAGCCAGATTCCACCCTCCTTCTTTCCAGGAGAGCCTCTGAGACCTCCTCTTCACATGGACTTCCTCTTGCAGGATTTGGCAGGTCTTCAAAAAGATCAGGCGGTGGAACCGGTGCCCCACCACCTGCAGGGCAAGGGCTTCTACTCCAGGTATTTCCTCATACCAAAGAGAACAGGAGGCCTCAGACCCATCCTCGACCTAAGAAACGTAAACAAGTTCCTGGTGAGGGAAAAGTTCAAAATGCTTTCCCTTGGAATCTTGCTGCCTTACTTCCACCAGGGAGATTGGCTATGCTCCATAGACCTGAAGGATGCCTATACACACATCCTCATACATCCAGACCACAGACAATATCTGAGATTCGTAGTGGGAGGAAAACATTTCCAATATAAAGTTCTACCCTTTGGCCTAACCTCTGCTCCCAGAGTGTTTACAAAATGTCTGGCTGTAGTGGTGACCTTCCTCAGAAGTCGAGGAATTTTTGTCTTCCCTTACCTGGATGACTGGCTCATCAGGGGCCAGTCGCCTCAGGAGGCCCAACAGGCCACTTCTCGCACAATCACACTGTTGCAACATCCAGGCTTTGTCATAAACCACGTAAAGTCTACTTTGCTCTCCATTCAAAACTTAGAGCTCATAGGAGCAAGACTGGACACCCTTCAGGCGAAGGCTTACCTGCCAGAGAACAGGGCACAGAGGCTGCTAGCACTGACACAACTGTTCAGGCGCAGGTCTCAGGTCTCAGCGAGACACTTCTTACGCCTCCTCGGCCACATGGCCTCCACAGTGCATGTGACCCCAAATGCCCGTCTCCACATGAGAACAGCTCAGTGGTGCCTCAGAGATCAGTGGACACAAGCTACCGGCAGCCTCAGAGACAGGGTAACAGTATCCAGGCGACTGGTGAAATCATTGCAGTGGTGGAGTCAGCCACCCAACCTGCTCGAGGGACTGTCTTTTCAGACTCCCTCGCACACAAGAGTGCTAACAACAGATGCCTCCTTGCTGGGCTGGGGAGCCCATTGCTAAGGATCATGCACTTAGGGGTTATGGTCTCCCCAGGAGTCTGCACACCAAATCAACCTCTTAGAGCTGCGGGTGATTTTCCTAGCTCTTCAAGCCTTTTGTCATGCCCTCTCACATCAGTCTGTATTGATACAGATGGACAACCAGGTAGTAGTGTTCGACGTGAACAAGCAGGGAGCTACGGGGTCTCATATCCTTTTGCCATTAGGCAGGGTATGTCTCTCAAAGCAGTGTACCTGCCTGGTCAGGAGAACTGCCTAGCAGACAAACTAAGCAGGATTATTCAACCTCACGAATGGCTACTGGATCTGGTGGTAGCCCAGCGGATTTTCCACTGCTGGGGACATCCGTCCAAAGATCTATTTGCCATTCCGCAAAATCACCAGCTGCCCAGATTTTGCTCCAGCCAGCCACATCCTCTGAGGGTGGCTGCAGATGCTTTCCTGATCTCCTGGTCAGGGGGCCTCATGAATACGTTTCCTCCCACACCTCTGGTGGCCCGGACTCTGTTCAAAATCCTTCAGGACAAGGCCTCTGTCATTCTGGTAGCCCCCAGATGGCCAAGACAGCCTTGGTTTCCACTTCTCCTCCAGCTGGCAGTGGAAACCCCACTCCCACTAGGGACACAGCCTGACCTCCTGTCCCAGGAGCAGGGCTCTCTCTTGCACCCCAACCTCAGGTCCCTCAACCTGATGGCATGGCTGCTGAAAGGGTAGTGCTGGCTCCTCTCCTCCTACCTCAGAATGTAGAAGAAGTGATACTGGCCTTGAGGAGGCAGTCCACCAGAAAATCCTATGCTTTCAAGTGGCATAGGTTTGAGGTGTGGTGTAACCAGCACAATGAAAACCCTTTCTCTTGCCTTGTACCAGTGATGCTGCAGTACCTGCTTCACCTCTCAGAATTAGGTCTCAAGTCTAACTCTGTCAGGGTCCACCTGAGTGCTTTGTCAGCAAACCACTTGCCAGTGGAGGGGCAACCTCTTTCGGCTCACCCCCTGGTGTCCAGATTCCTCAGAAGTCTGCTTCTGCTGAAACCCCGTTTGTCCTCCGGCAACTGAATGGGATTTAAATGTGGTCTTGCAGCAGCTTACTCGCCCACCTTTTGAGCCGATGTCCTCTTGCCATCTGCACTTCCTCTCCTGGGAGGTGCTCTTCCTGGTGGCACTCACATCAGCCAGACGTGTGAGTGAGTTGCAAGCTCTCGTAACTGATAAACCATACACATGGTTTTATAGGAATAGGGTGGTCCTCCGCACTCACCCTAAGTTCCTTCCAAAAGTGGTATCTTCTTTCCACCTCAACCAAGAGGTGATTCTTCCAACCTTCTTTCCCAGGCCGCATTCCAGCCGGGCAGAGGCAGTCCTGCATACCCTGGATTGTAAGATGGCGTTGTCCTTCTACCTGGAGCGTATGAGGGGACATTGAAGGGCTACTCAGCTCTTTGTCTCTTATGACCCCAGTAAGCTGGGGTTGCCTGTCTCCAAGCGTACACTGTCTATCTGGGTGGCAGACTGCATTGCCTGGGCATACAGGGCGGCCGACATCCCGTTGCAGGGTCGAGTCATGGCCCACCGTGTCAGGGCTAAGGCCGCATCAGTGGCTCACTTCCGCTCTGTTCCGCTGACAGACATCTGCCGGGCCGCAACTTGGTCTTCAAGCCAGACTTTTGTGGCCCATTACTGCCTGGATAGGGAGTCCCGATGGGACAGTGCTTTTGGCCAGGTGGTACTCCATAACCTATTTGAGGTTTAGGCAACTCCAACCCTCTCACCCTCTGATGTCAGGCTACCGGGGGGTGTTGCGTTCTCAGCTGAATTCCTATTGCAACTGCTTAGGCTCTTCTAGAGTGAGCCATTTTTCAGCTATGGGTTCTCGGTAGCCTATAGCTAGGGAGTCCCATATGTGAGGGCTGACTTCCTGCTTGTTCCTGCAGAAAGCGTAGTTACTCACCTGTAACAAGTGTTCTCCAGGGACAGCAGGAATCAGTCCTCACGATCCTCCCTCCTCCCTTGGAGTTGCAGACCTGTTATTAATTTTTTCTATTCTTTCCATCTTTTTAGCTATGTCATTTGACTGAACAAGATGGCACCCTTGGGCGGGAAGGGGACCACGCATGTGCGATGGAATCCCAAAGGCTTTCTTTGAAAGCTGGGGAATTGCTCCTCACGAGGGCTCCGTCGGCGCTGATGTCACCCCCATATGTGAGGACTGATTCCTGCTGTCCCTGGAGAACACCTGTTACAGGTGAGTAACTACGCTTTCTCTCCGGGCGGGCTTTGTTGCCATAAGCAAGCAGCAAGCCGGTGTTTTGTGGCTACAACTGTCTGTGTATGCTCTTCACACTCGTTCCCGTTTGGCAGCAACTTCAAGGAACAGACTTTGTGCTATTCATCAGAGGAAGGGAGAGAGTGTCCTCCCTAGTCCACCATACCACCGGAAGTCCTAAATCATAACATCATTTTTAACATTAATGCTGTATGGAACTGGAACTTGTTTCTGTACTGAAAATGACCAGCTGTCAGTGAAATAAAGGTTCATATGACCTGGAGGGCTATAAAATGGTCTTGGAACTGACCCACAATGCACCCTAGCTGTGACAAATGGTGTCAAGGTGGAGTGATTGTCTTCTGTAAAGACTGAAGACCCACAGCCTCTGATAGGGGGAAAGGGGAGACGTCCTGCCCTAAAAATGGACTTAGAGAAAATGTAGTCGGTGCTTCTGGCCAAGGGGATATTGGTAACAACCATTGACATTGAGTGAACCACATTTATAAAAGAGTGCTAACGATGGAAAGAATATACAGAGTCATACCATAAAGATCAAGTGGCTCAACAGCAATGTCAACCTGTACATTAAGATCAGGAACCATTGGTGATAAAATAAGAAGTTGAGGCAGCATCGAAAACATTATCAAAGAACAAAGCACGGGACATTCCCATTGAAGTATTACAGCAATGCCCTAAAGTCATGTAGGGTATAGTTTTAACAGGTAAACTCTCAAATGTTTTTCCCATCCACCCATCCCAGGGACAGTCTTTGATTTATAGGCTCTTAACCCAGGTAAGAGAAAAGGAGGGAAATTTTGCACTTACAGGTTTAGCTAGCTAATTTCATCAGTAAGTTTGTGGGCCTTATGAATAGATGAATTCTAGGTCCTTGCAGTTCATCTTGAGGTGAATATTAAACAAAATCCCCAAATGTATTAGATATACATGTATTGGTTCATAGTAACATAGTATAGGTTACTAAGAGTATCTTTTGATGAGGGGGAGAAATCAGACCAGGGGGAGTTTGATGTTAATATGGTGATTGGAAGTCAGAGTTAGTTTTTCTTTGTAGTAGTTTGCTAATATCTGGGGATTAATGATTGAGCCGTTTGTGTCTTTGTTTGAAGTGTTGTTGGTTAATGATTTTACTATTTCGAACAGCCCTCTAGAACGGTTCATTGATTTTGATATGATGGTAGCGTAGTATTCTTTTTTGCAAAGTTAAGGGTTTCACGGTAGTGTCTTAGTTCGGCTATGTATTGCATTTGGTGATGCAAGGATTTTGTGTGGCGCCACTTATGCTCACTTTTGCGTAGCTCAGTTTTCAGTTGTTTAAGTTCTGGTCTAAACCAAGCGGAGTTTTGCGTTTTTGGGGCAGGGGAGGGTGGGGGCTTTATGATTGAGATTTTGGATATGGTGTTATTCCATGAGGATATTGCTTCATCAAGTCTCGTTGGGTTTGAAGTTAGACGTTGAAAGGTATGGTTCAAGAAATACTCTTTGTCAAATTTCTTGTACTTTCTGTGTGCTGGTGAGGGGGTGGGTATTGTGAGTAAGCCATCATATAAAGGGAGCTGGAATTTTATAAGATGGTGGTCTGACCAGGGTACAGGTAATATTTCCAGTGTGGAAGGGTTGTAGTTATTAAATATAGCCTTGGGTAGAAGCACTAAGTCGAGTATATTCCCCTCAACAATTGGTGGTGGTCCATGTCATGCTGGTGGTCCAGCAGATTAGAATCAAGTTCACCGGGCCACATAGTGTCCCCACTCTTCGGCTCTGTCCTTTAGCCTCAGGGATCATACTGCTCTCCCCCATGCCATTCTGGTACCTAGGAGCTAGTGAGTCCCATATGTGAAGACTATTCCTGTTTGTTCCTGTTTGAGTAGCGTAGTTACTCACTTGTAACAGGTGATCTCCGGGAACAGCAAGAATCGGTCTTCCCAACCTGCTCTCCTCCCCTAGGAGTTGTAGGGTTGGTTTATTTTTTTTCTTCTTCCTCTCAGCTACAAACTCAACTATGGAGAGCACTCGGGAAGGTGGGAGGCAGACATGCAGTGGAGAGCTCCCAAAGGCTTTCCTTTTGGACGCTCGGGAGCGTTTTTGCATGGGCTACATCGGTATTGATGTCACCCATATGTGAAGACTGATTCCTGCTGTTTCTGGAGATCAACTGTTACAGGTGAGTAACGACGCTTTATTTCTAACTAACTCATCTGCAGCTCTATTAAATAAAATCTGTCCAGGTGCTCTGGACACATGGTGGAAATGGTAGGATTGAGCTAAGGCTAGTGTTTTTTAGGAATAGGTCAAACATAAGATATGCTATTACAGGAAAGAGACTCTCTGATGATTTTCTTATTTTGGGTTTTTATTCATGTCATGGGAAGGGTAAGTTGCATTCATGGCACTTAGACCCTAAAATCAAAGGCATGGGGGATATAAACTGTAGCATTTACATCCCTTGCCATATTACTGGGTAGTCTCAATGGGACATATTGGGCTTTATCTGCAATCATCCACTGTTTTATTACTAGAAGTGCTTTCAATAAAAAAAAAATAATACCTTACCAAATTTTTACATAAGCAAAAATAGGCTATCAGTGAGATCTGAATATATTAAAAGGACCTCAGATGAACGGCTTTTTCAAAAGCACCAAATTTTGTGCCAGGATTTGCTTGCGCTTAAATCATTCATTAGTCCCAGTCCACACAATCATAGATTTTCAATTTTTTTTCCAAAATGCAAGTGAAACACCACTTATCTGGTCACTACCGTATTTACTGTCCAAGGGTCATAACACTAGCCAGTCTCAACCTCAGATAATTGCAAAGCCTTTACTACTAAGTCTGCTTCTTTCTGACTCAAGCTTCATCAGCTACATGCCAACTGTCTCAGGGGAAAGAGATCTATTCAACAGTTCAACTCAATATACCCTTAACCAGGAAACAGGAAGTGATATCAGAATTCTCCCCTGATGTGACCACAACAATCATATGTTCACCCAGCTCTGCTTAATTGCAATCCCCTTAGTTTAGGATTGAAAACCACTCACTCTTTTCATTTACCCACGTGGGGCAAAACATTGCAATTCAAATGTTTATCACTGTTTACAACATGGAAGATTTTCTTTCCACATTGCCAGTGTGATCAATTACTAGCCATTTGATATCATTCCACATTATGCCCGTTCATCTGCCAGTGTGAAAATAAGGTAGCATTAACTAAACTAGTATTAATTTGAGACTTGTGTTCCCTTAATCACACTTTCATAGTTCTAATGTCCTGCACATATAAACTAAATTACAGGGGCACTAGATGACATAATTAGTTTGACGCATGGTTGCATGTTGTAAAAAATGTTTTATTGCTCAAAAGGTTAGTCCATGCTGTCAAAAAATGTTTTGAGTGCAAAATCCACAGTGAGTACAAGACTTGTGTCCAACATCAGTTTGTCTCTTCCCATTTTCATCATTCAAATCGGAATGTACCACCAGATCTCTAATATTCTTCCCTTTCGTGAACAGGGCCATTTGAAAGAGGGACTGTAACTTTCTCCAGGACCAAGCAGGAAGTCAGTCCTCACATATGGGTGTCATCGGCGCCGATGAAGCCCCAGCAGAGCATTTCCCCAGCTTTCTATGAAAGCCTTTGGGAATGCAGGCACGCATGTGCGGTTCCCTTCCTGCCTAAAGGTGCCATCTTACCTCAGTCTCTTTTTTTCCGTGAAGCCCACCGGACGTGTGTCCTGTTTTCCCGGTTAAAATTAGATTTTTTTCGGCGATTTTCGCTATTTTTTTCTCCCGGTTCGACGCCGGTTCCCCTCCCGCCGGGTTCGGTACACCGGTATCGAGCCCGATTCTTCTTTTTCGGTTTTTGCCCTTCGTGGCTGGCGTTCGCGCCCTTTTTTCCATTTTTCCCCGGAAGGCCGGTCCTTTGACCTCGCGGGGACTCTTTTTTCCCCGATGGCTTCCAGCGGTTTTAAAAAAGTGTGATCAGTGTAAGAAATTAATGTCTCTCACCGACACACACGACTGCTGCCTTCGGTGCCTCGGCCCCGATCACGACCCTAAGTCGTGCGGGCCATGTGGGAAGATGTCTTCCAAGGCACTCCGAAGTCAACAGCAGCAAAAAGAAAGGCTTTTCTCGGACTCAGCCTCCGGCCGGGCCTGGACCTCATCTGAGGCCTCGACATCTCGGGATTCCGATCCCGAGCGCCGTCGAAGCTCCTTGGACAGGGGGTCCCCCGACCGGGTACGCAAGAGGAAGAAGCGTCTCGCGAGGGCGTCGTCGGAGGAGGTCCTTGGTTCCTCGAGAGCCAGGTCTAAGACCCCTGACCGTCGCCCCGGGCCCATGGAACACGAGAAGCCTCCTAAAGTTCCTCGCGTGGAGCCGGAGTCTGCTGGACACGTAAGCCCCGTAGTTCTCGAGGACTCTCCTCCCAGGGAGCCGACGGCCCGAGTCGGTGGCTGCTGCGTCTCCCGAGCTGAGTCTCAGGATGACAGCCTTGGAGAGCAGATTGTCTGCCTTCACGGAGCAGCAGCAGGCACTGATGGCCAGCCTGTCTGGCGCATCTGCCCCGACCACCGGGACATCGACTTCGAAGTCGACCCTGGAGACCGAGCCGATACTCAAGTCCATCATGGCTCGGAGTCGACCTCGGTCGCAGTCTCCCTCGACCTCCGTTCGGGAGCGAGGGCATCGACGCCGGTGCCTTCGGCATCGGGGCGGTTGCTCCAGGGCCCCGCGGGGTCGGACCCTGACTCTTCCTCAGACGAGTCAGCTTGGGAGACGGAGGACGAGGAGTCTCCTGACACCTTCAAGACTCGGTGCATCCCGTCAGACTCACCGCAGTCTGAGCCCCGGAGTAGATCCCCTCCGGAGGATACTCGGTTCTCGGAGTTTGTCCGGGATATGGCCGCTGCCTTGTCTATCCCGGCGGACCCCGAGGAGCCTCGAGCTGAAGAGCTCAACGCCCTACAGTATGACTCTCCTCTGAAGGAGGCCTTTACTGTCCCGGTTCCTCCTATGCTGGAACGGCTCCTCTTCCGGATGTGGGAGGCACCGGCCTCGGCGCCGGTTTTAAGCAAGCGAGTCGACTCGATCTAGCGACTCAGGAAGAGCCCTGGCTTTCAGAAGGCACAGCTACCACACCATTCTATGATTGTGGAATCGGCCATGCATCGTCTGAAGAGTCAGAAGATGCACTCTGCGGAGCCCCCCGGCAGGGAGGCCCGGAACCTCGATGGCATCGGTAGAAAGTGCTTCCAGGGCTCGATGCTTGCTTGCCATGTCCAGTCTTGCCAGCTGTACATGGGCATGTACTTGCGGGACCTGGCCAAGGAGTTGGCCGGGTTCTCTGCTGGACTCTCCGGGGAACCCTTGCAGAGATTGAAGACCTTGTCCTCGGGGATTCAGGACTGCTCAAAGTTCATGTCCTGCGCCGCCTACGATGGCTTCGAGGCTTCGGCCCGAGTTGCGGCAGCCGGCATCGCGGCTCGACGCCAGGCATGGCTGCAGTCATCGGACCTCGAGCCATGGGTTCAGGACAAGTTGGTCGATGTCCCTTGCCAAGGTGAGAACCTTTTTGGCAAGCCCATGACCGAGAAGGCCGCTCAGCTCGAAACTGAGCACCTCACCCGGACAAGGCTGTCGAGGAAGACCTCTGCCCCTTCTCATAAAAAGAAGGGCTCAGGTAAAAAGCCCTTTTACCCGAGGAAGGACACTGCCTACAAACAGTACCCGCAATATCAGGCTGTCCAAGCTGCCCCCCAGGGTCAGCAAGCCAAGGGGCAGGGTAATGGGTCCCGTAGGCAGAGGACCCCCAAGCCTCCGGCACTTGCTACCACTCAGCAGGGTGGGGGGTTTTGACTCCTTGAGCGTAGCCTCTCCTCCACTGCTCTCCCAACCCTGCACAGGAGTTCGCCTTGCCCTCTTTGCCCACCAGTGGCCCCTTATCACCGGGGACAGTTGGGTGCTGGAGATAGTCCACAGGGGCTATGCCCTGCATTTTCACCAACTGCCTCCACCATACTTTCCAGGGGAGACTCCAAGGCCTCCCCTGCACACAGACCACCTTCTGCACGAGCTTCATGGTCTGTTGGTGGACAGGGCGGTGGAGCCTGTGCCTCCCCACTTCAATGGTCACGGTTTCTACTCCAGGTATTTCCTGGTGCCCAAAAGAACTGGTGGCCTTCGACCCATTCTGGACCTCAGGAACCTCAACAAGTTCCTAATGAAGGAGAAGTTCAAGATGCTTACTCTTGGGACACTTCTGCCCTACCTCCAGCAGGGAGATTGGCTATGCTCCTAACATCTAAAGGATGCGTACACTCACATCCTCATTCATCCAGACCACAGAAAGTACCTCAGGTTCATTGTGGGAGGAAACCATTATTAATACAGAGTGCTGCCTTTCGGCCTCACCTCCACCCCCAGAGTCTTCACAAAGTGCCTAGCAGTGGTGGCGGCCTACCTGAGAAACCAGGGCATTTTTGTCTTCCCCTATCTGGACGACTGGCTCATCAGAGGTCAGACGTGTCAGGAGGCCAAACAAGCCACCCTCAGCACTATTGCTCTTCTCCAAAGGCTGGGGTTTGTCATAAACTTTGCAAAGTCCACTTTGCTCCCCTCCCAGAACTTAGAGTTCATAGGAGCAAGGCTGGACTCTCTGCTGGCAAAGGCTTTATTGCCAGCAGACAGGGCCCAAAGGTTGATGGCCTTGGCAAATCAGTTTCTAAGCAGGTCCCTGGTCTCCACCAGACTCTGCCTGAGACTTCTAGGCCACATGGCTTCGACAGTGCATGCGACCCCCAATGCCAGGCTCCATATGAGGCCTGCATAGTGGTGCCTTCGGTCTCAGTGGTCACAGGCCACAGGCAGCCTCAGAGACAGGATAAGGGTGTCCAGACAATTTCTACACTCCCTCAACTGGTGGCTGCACCCACCCTATCTACTGAAGGGGGTGCCTTTTCAGATTCCAGGGTACACAGTAGTGATGACCACAGACGCTTCCCTACAAGGCTGGGGAGCTCATTGTCTAGGCAAGTGCACCCAGGGCCTGTGGTCCCCTTGGGAGGCTGCACAGCAGATCAATCTCCTCGAACTCAGAGCTATTCGATTAGCGCTCAAGGCTTTCACTCCTGCCCTGGCTCACCAATCTGTCCTGATTCAGATGGACAACCAAGTAGCCATGTTTTATGTGAACAAACAGGGCGGCACTGGGTCCCGGATCCTTTGTCGGGAAGCTCAGGACCTTTGTTCGTTTGCCCTCAAGCACAACATGCTCCTCAAGGCTGTGTACCTTCCAGGCCAGGACAACTACCTGGCAGACAGGTTAAGCAGAATACTGCAGCCCCACGAGTGGCAGCTGCATCCTTCAGTAGTTCAGAAGATCTTCCTGAAATGGGGTCTCCCTTTGATAGATCTCTTTGCCAGTCCAATGAACAAGCAACTACCAAAGTTCTGCTCCAGGCAACCACATCCTCTGTGGATAGCAGCGGATGCTTTTCTGATATCCTGGTCTCAGGGCCTCCTCTATGCGTTTCCTCCCACACCCTTGGTGGCCCGAACCCTATTCAACATTCTTCAGGACAAGGCCTCGGTCCTGCTGGTGGCTCCCATGTGGCCGAGACAGCCTTGGTTTCCTCTTCTCCTTCAACTGGCTATGGATCCTCCACTCCCTCTGGGGTTGCAACCCGACCTTCTCACACAGGAGCAGGGTTCCCTTCTGCACCCCAATCTCAAAGCTCTCAATTTGATGGCCTGGAGGCTGCAAGGGTAGTTTTGCCTCCCTGGGGCCTACCTCAGGAAGTTGAGGAGGTTGTCCTAGCCTCTAGGAAACAGTCCACTAAGAAAACCTATGCTCTCAAATGGAAAAGGTTTTCTGTGTGGTGTCAGCTGCGTACAGAGGATTCTTTCTCCTGTACTGTGCCAGTAGTCCTTCAGTACTGACTGCATTTGTCAAATCAGGGACTTAAGTCCAATTCTGTTCGGGTCCACCTCTCAGCTCTAGCAGCTCACCACTCACTGGTGGAGGGGCATTCTCTGTCTGGTCACCCCTTGGTGTCCCGCTTTCTCAGGGGCTTGCTTTTGCTCAAGCCTCCCATCCGTCCTCCTGCCCCTGAGTGGGAGCTGAATGTGGTCTTGCAGCAACTGACTCGCCCACCTTTTGAGCCGATGGCTACTTGTCCACTACGCTTCCTCTCCTGGAAGACACTCTTCCTGATAGCCCTTACCTCGGCTAGGCGAGTGAGTGAGCTTCAGGCCCTGGTCTGTGATAGGCCTTACACCAGGATTTATAGGAACAGGGTAGTCCTTAGGACTCATCCAATGTTCCTCCCTAAGGTTGTCTCCTCTTTCCACCTCAACCAGGAGGTGGTTCTTCCAACATTCTTCCCTAGGCCTCATGCAAGCCAGGCTGAAGCAGTCCTGCATACCCTGGACTGTCGGAGGGCCTTATCCTTCTACCTTGACCATACGCAGGGGCATAGAAGGGCTACTCAGCTCTTCGTATCCTTTGACCCCAATAAGTTGGGGTTGGCTGTGTCCAAGCGTACCTTATCCATCTGGGTGGCTGACTGTATCACCTGGGCTTACAAGGCGGCTGACCTTCCTTTGCAGGGTAGGGTCACGGCCCATCGTGTCAGGGCAATGGCTGTCTCAGTGGCTCATCTCCGCTCTGTGCCCTTGGTAGACATCTGCAGAGCTGCAACTTGGTCTTCAAGCCAGACCTTTGCGGCCCATTACTGCCTGGAGAGGGAGTCCCGTAGGGACAGTGCTTTTGGTCAAGCAGTACTCCGGAATCTCTTTGAGGTTTAGGCAACTCCTGCCCTCTGTTGGGCTACCGGTGGAGGTTGTGTCCTTGAAAAGCCTTTCTTTGCTGCTGAGACTAGAGGGAGTTCTCTTGTTCAGCCTGGGTTCCTCGGTAGCCCAGAGCTAGGGAGTCACCCATATGTGAGGACTGACTTCCTGCTTGGTCCTGGAGAAAGAGTAGTTACTCACCTGTAACAGGTGTTCTCCAGGAGCAGCAGGAATCAGTCCTCACAACCCTCCCTCCTCCCCTGGGAGTTGCAGTTGTACATAGTTTATTTTTCATTTTTGTGTGCTGTTCTTAGCTATGTCATTTGACTGAGGTAAGATGGCACCTTTAGGCGGGAAGGGAACCGCGCATGCGTGCCTGCATTCCCAAAGGCTTTCATAGAAAGCTGTGGAAATGCTCCGCTGGGGCTTCATCGGCGCCAATGACACCCATATGTGAGGACTGATTCCTGCTGCTCCTGGAGAACACCTGTTACAGGTGAGTAACTACTCTTTTAAGACATGCCAAAGTGTATAAATGCATTGGTGAGTATGTATGCTCAATCAAAAAATTAAATCATACAAGCGTATTAAACCATAAGAGTATGCTCTTTACTTTGTAACAGCAATTCCCAGTTAACAAAACATGCGCACAAAAACGCTTTCTTTATTTTAGGGAGGTTTTTTTGGCTTTAAGTGAACAGGACCCTCTCCTTCCAAAATAGCCTGCCTCTTGGAACTTTGATGATGCTATCAATCAGCTCCTCTTTTGCATCTTTAGATGGAAGTAATGTCCAGATGATGATATACTCTGGAACAATTTACCTGACAACATTCGCCTACTGTCTGACATAAAAGAATTTAAAAAAAAATTAAAAACTCACTTATTTACATTATTTATTTATTTATTTATTTATTTAAAGTCTCTTTTATACCGCGCTATTCAGCATCAGCGCGGTTTACAATAAACAGTGAACATACACATTTCCAATAGTACTTTGTGTTTACATATGAACAGGATAATCAACTTGGCTAACAGGGTAACTATGTACAACCATAAAATATACAATATATACAATTTGTAGGCTGATCATGTGTTTGTGTGGTTTTAGACAGTAGTGATTTGGGTGGATTCGGCAAATGGTGCTGAGTTTCTATTAGGTTCAGGGTAATGTATGAGGAAGAGGTAGTGTTTCACGGCCTTCCTGAATTGGAATATGTCTGGGATTGATCTGATGTTGTGAGGAAGGTTATTCCAGATCACCGGTGCATAAAGATTGAAAGTCCTGCTAGATGTTGACTTGGAGCATTTAGTTATAGATCTTGGGACTATCAAGGTGTTTTGAGCTACTGACCTTCTGTCTCTGTTGTGGGGTGTCATCTGGATTAGCTCAGTTAGAGAGGTTGACGAGAGACCTTTGGTGGCTTTAAAGGTGAGCAGCAAGGTCTTGAATGTAATTCTACCTTGAATCGGGAGCCAGTGGAGTTGTTTCATTATAGGTGTGACATGGTCTTTTCTGGATGCTCCGTGCAGTACTCTTGCTGCGGTGTTCATTGCCATTTGCAGTGGGTTTAGGGTGTTTTGGGGGAGACCTTGAAGTATTGCATTTGCATAATCGAAATGCGGGATAATTAGTGCTTGATAGATAGTCCTGAAATCATCAGGCTCCAGCAGAGATCTTAGGTATCTAAGGGATCTAATTTTATGATATACTGCCCTTACAGTATTACTTATATGAGCTTGCATATTTAGGTTCTGGTCTAGTGTGATGCCGAGGTATCTGATCGCGGATTTGGTCTGGAGGTCTGCTTCCTTCACTTTCAGTACTGTTGGGGCATTGAAGTTACGGTTTCTTGTAATGAACATCACCTCCGTCTTCTTGTGTTGAATCCGGAGGTTTTGGGATTGTAGCCAATTGGATATTTCGTTTATGCAGCATGTTATTGGTTCGAGGTCTGGGTTATCTGTTGTAAAAGGCGTGTATAATAGCACATCATCTGCGTATATCATGCAGTTAATGTTGAAAGACCGGATCAGGTTGCAGAGAGGTTGCATGTATATATTGAATAGTAAGGCGGAGAGGGAGGATCCTTGTGGGACACCTTGGCTTTGGTGGAATGGTTCTGATGATGTGTTTCTGGATCTCACCTGCTGCCATCTGTCCGAGAGGTAGGACCTGCACCACTCGAGTGCTTTACCGGAGATTCCTTTTTCTTTGAGGCGTTCTAGGAGGCACTCATGGCTAACGGAATCAAATGCTGCCGCGATGTCAAGGAAGACAAGGACAAAGCCTTGGCGGGTGTTGTCGATGCCTGATATTATGTGGCTGAAGAGTGTGGTGAGAAGGGTCTCGACCCCGTGAGATTCTCTAAATCCATGCTGGCATGGATCCAGTGGTGCATTGGAATCAATTACACTATAATACACTCCCAAAACAGAATTCTCAAAGGGATACAGGCTAACATTTATTTTTAATATTATATACCCTATTTTCAAAAATAAACGACACTAATACACTAATTTAACCATACTACACACTCATTTACATGATGATTAATAATTTAACTAGCAATGTATATATGTTCTAATATGTTATACTTGTAATGTTACAATTTTCCTTGTAATTTATAATTATCTGTTCTATGTAAAATGTCCTGGTATATCTCATACCAATTAACCTACTGTTACATGTAAACCGCACTTGAAACAAGGGAAAGAGTGGTATATAAATAACTGTTAAATAAATAAATAAATAAATAAATATCTCAGGGCACTGGCAGGGACCCAACCCATGCTAGTCATTTGTGCTTCCGGAGAAGAATGGTGTCAGCAGTAGCATCTGAGTCTGCCCAATCTTCTTTTCCCTTTCCTTATTGCTATTGATCTCTTAAGGGGAGTAACTGCAGCTCATCAGCTCCATGCCTTCTATTGCAGCATGGGGTGATCAAGTTTTCAAGCACTGGCACCAAGACTGCAGGGGAAGAAGCAGCAGGTTGAAGTACTGTGGCTGCTGGCTTTAAATTACAAAGTACACAATGGCAGTGGTGAGGAGAGGGAAAAAAGGCTCAGCATCAAGCGGGGAATTGGAAGAGAACTCCTGATATCTATATAGTAAGTTATTAAAAGCAAGTTCTGCTATGAGGGGACATGGGATGAGGGTGAAAGGGGATAGGTTTAGGAGTGATATGCGGAAATATTTCTTTACAGAAAGAGTGGTGGATCCGTGGAATAGTCTCCCAGTGGAGGTGGTAGAGATGAGGACAGTATCTGAATTCAAAAAAGCATGGGACAAACACAGAGGATCTCTAAAGGAAAAAAGGGGACTGTTATAATTGTTGATATGGAAGGACAGTCTAGATAGGCCATGTGGTCTTTTTCTGTCGTCATTTTTCTGTGTTTCTATGAATAAAAAGAACAGATGACCCAAAGAAAAATACAGAAGGGAGAATGGTATTGGGGTACAGCTAAGAGAGAAAGATGCTTGGGGAAGGTAGGGACTGAGACAAAAGAGAGACTGGAAGGGGAAGAAGAGAGAGAGAAGAGACTGGAAAAGAGGACAGAGAGAGCAATAAAAGAGACTGGAAGGGAAGAGCGAGACAGGAAAAATGTGAAGAGCAAGAGAGAAACTGGGAGAGGAAATTGAATCCATCTAAAGTGCCCTAAAATTTATTTTTGTGACACAGAAACACATGTAAACACCTGTGTTTATTGTCCTTCACAAACATCTATTTGCCTGAAAAAAGCACCTAAAATTGAAATTTAGAAACATCTTATACTGATACAAGGACAATTGGTTCCCCTGAAGCAATCTCCTTTTGCATTAATATAACATTGATTCACTGGGGCAGATAACATCCAGTCACTAAAGCATTTTATTGACCCTGTCAAAGTATGACGAAATAATTTGTGTACATCCAAAAAAGAAAGCACTCACATTCGCAGTACTCAAGGGGTCAAAGACATAAACCACAGATGGATTGAAAAATCAAATTTATTATGTTCAATTGAAGCACTTCACCATACATCGCTGTATGTCTTCATTAGAGTTAAGTCTGGAACAGCAATTCTCTCTAAAGGGTTGCCCATATATGACTGTATGTTTGCATCTTCTGTGGCATAACTCAAGTATCTTACGTTATGTACTAGCAGAAATCAAGAATCCGTTGTGCAGGGTGCACTAGACTGATCAGCTCACTCTTTCTTTGTCCCCAAAATAATCTGTGTATCCAGTATAAACAAAGGCTAAATCTTTGTTCAAAACATCCAGCTGAGTTGTGGTCACTTGTTAACCTGAGAGGTTTTCTATTGCTGATCTCCGTAGTTTGGATCTGGTCATAAGCTGATTCTCAGTAAAAGTCGAGCTAGAAAATGGCACTGAAGAGAAGTGCCATCTCCAGAGTTGGTTCAAGATCTTGGTACCCTAGGCAGACCTTAAGCCTTACATCACCCCACTTGGCTGTCACAATCTATTGTTTAGCTTTGAATGCCCTGCTCTTTACTGCCCCCAAGAAGCTGCCATCCCAGGCAACTACCTACTTTTTCTAATACTTGGCCTGGCTTTGCTAAAGGGCCATCCTTATCTTTACTTGTGCAGATCTCTTTGATTCAGTAAAGATACATGGGATCTCCAACATGACATAGCTTTTCATCCAAGGAATCTTTGGAAGAATGATCAAAAGTCAAGTAGGGCCTGATATTCAGCAGCGGTGGCTATCATGATTACAGCAACTAACCATTGCTGCTGAATGCTAAACCTGGGGCCATATCCGGCAATTGGCATTGAATATATGGGTCGACCGGCACTGCCAGGTTAGCTTCAGCAGCAAAAACTAGCACAGCCTTTTCTGTGCATAACATTTGCTGCCAATGGATAACCGGGCAGCGAACGGTTATCCCTGGGCACCGCTCCCGGAACACCCCAATTTAAACCGGTTAGCATCTGGATGCAGAGCAGCAGCACCCATGGATATTCAGTAGCATTAACCATCTTAATTCTAGTGAATATCCCACTGAGCGGCATTTTACACAATTTGCAGGTCTTTGAATGTCAGGCCATATTTTCTCTATGGTTGAATAGAAGTTGAAGGCATCCAAGGATACACATATATAACATTGTTAATGTACTTTCTAAATGTAGCTATATTTTCCATGAATTGTATGTCAGACTTAGGGGTATGTTTACTAAACTGCGTTAGTGCAATTCGCGTTAGGAGCCGTGGTAGTAACAGAAACCCCAAATAAGGACATGGGCGGTACATCGTCACCACTAACGCGCGTTAAAAAAATTAACGAGCGTTACCGGGCGCCGTGGCGTGTCACTGCGCGTTAAACATAAGAAGACGTACAGACACACAGCACTGAAACAGAGCTGTAGCACAATGGTTACGGTACTGACCGCTGTTACAGGCAGCATGGGTTTGAGTCCCCAGTGTGCCTAACGCAGAAGGCTGTCCTAGGCATCACCCTGTACATTACAGAGGGAAAGAGGAGGCATGTTTTTCGTTACGCTGAGTATTGGTGCCAGAAAAACACCCTCGGAGTGTGCCTAGCCACGTACGTTGGTGCGTGCGAGGTTGCGTGCATTGGTACGTGCGTAGCCCTGTGCGTAGCTGCGCGCGTACAATTGTGCGTGGGTACGTGTGTTTTTACGTGCGTGGGTACGTGTGTTTTTACGTGCGTGGGTACGTGTGTTTTTATGTGCGTGGGCATCTTATTTTACAGACTCTGTAGGGTGTCTTGCACCTATGCATTATGCTAGCAGATGTACGTGTGATGGCCTATGGTTTATCAGAGCCTGTGAGCAGGTGCTGGGGTTTCACAGGGTTGGATTGTGCCAGTCACACCCATGATGCACTGCACATGCAAATCAGCTGTCCACAGATACACACCATGGGGAATGCACCCCCACAGCACCTTGGCCTGGTAGGGGGAACTGACCATGTGCACCCCCACAGCACCTCGGCCTGGTAGGGGGTACTGACCGTGTGTTGTACTGGCACAGAGTAGCTACACACCGTCACATTGTGCGGGTACTGTGCTCACCCTGAGGGTGCAGTGAGGCGCCCAGCACCAGGTCCACAGCACCGTCCATGGCTGAAAGAGGCCATGGCGCAGGTCCAAAGCAGTGTTACTGTGTGAGATAGGTAGGTTCTGCAGAACCACCTTGGACATCTCTGTCTGTTTCAGTCAGGTGTAGCCCCATGCACCACCACCCCCCTCCCCCAGGGCTGAGGGTGGCAAACAGGGTCTCCCATCAAAAGATCCACAGTCTACCTCCCTGCAAAGGTGGCAGTAGAGGGGAACATTAACCCTAGTCCTGCTGAGGAACAGACACCCCACAGGGCAGTCAATGCAGCTCTGTACACAGCCATAACACAATAGCAGACAGACATTAGGCCTGGATATGGTATGCTGCACCCCACCACTATCTGATATTCCCCTGGTGCAAGCCATCAGCCACTGCACCCTGCAAGCCACTCCATCACAACACCTACCAGCTGCAAACAGTCTGCTAGTGCCAAGTGGAGATGCCTGCACCCAGAACTGGGATGTCAGCATACACAGCAAGCAGATACATCAGTGACTGGGCCCCAAAAGGAAACCCATATTTATCACATGAGAGAAATACTAGATAGCACTATGGGAGTGCCTAGCCATGCTGTGGTCACTGCACAGTCAGGGTGAGAGTGATCTCTCAGCAGGATATACTGAGGTCACCCTGTCTGTGTAGGTGGTGGCCGGGCATTACAATGTGCCTGTCACTGCCCTATGCCCTGTGCAGATGCACCCTGGCCAGGCCACCTTGTCCGGCCTATACCCATGGTACCTTGCTCCTCATTATGCACATTGGCAGCCGAATACTGGCAACATTGCTGGATAGACAGACAGCCACCCCCACACCTATGCCAGCATTGTGCTACTATAGAGGTGGTCAGCAGCCATACCCACCACACCAGTCATGGGCATAGTACAGGCATGGATATGGTATACAAGGCTGTTGGGGGGTCACTCCCCAGGGTGGTGAACACTGTCAGAGACCAGACCTGCAGCAAACACCGCAGACATCAGAATGATTGTTATGGTGGAGCTCAATGAGCAAACTGTGTTTAACGTAGGAATTGATATCTGCCAGTTATCATAGGGAACGTTTGATAGCTCTGTACCATATACCCAGGTGTAGGGTGGCATTGCTAAGGTATGCAACTGCTAGTATTGGGAGATACAGGCAGGGCCCAATGTCTTGCCTCTCCAGGAGGCATTGGCCAATGGGGCCTGTGGGTGGGTGTGTGGCCCTGTTGGCTGCTGCTTTACGGCAGAGTTCCCCAATTCCAGTCCTGGTGTTCCAAACACTGTTCGGGTTTTCATGCTGTCCCTCATAAATATGCATGAGCTACATCTGCATACCATGGGGGTGGTGCATAGCTATGCAGCACAGGCATCTTTATTAGAGGCAGCATGAAGCCGGAATGGTGTGGGGCCCTCCAGGACTGCATTTGCGGGACTCTGCTTTAGGTAATGTGCCTGTTTCTGGTGTCTGTGTTTGGTGTGGTAAAATATAGGCCATGCGTATGTTCTCTGCAATAAAGGAGTGTCTTTACTATCACTGTTTAGTGGTGGGTAAAACTATGGGGACTGGGTTGGCAGGAGCCCCAGCTGGGATTTGAACCTGTGACCCTCTGGTCTTACAGGCACTGGCTCTGTCTGTTGCACCACACTGTGGCCACAGAGACAGTGCAGTCCCTGGAGTTAGTTAAACCGGCCTGACGAGTCAGAAACCCTGCTCTGCAACAGGTTTACTGTGGCCTCATTTACCTTGTATGCAGACAAAGGTGCACATAAACCTCAGAAAAGACCTCAGAAAAGGGGCACACACCCATAACCAAGCTGGGCAACAATGATATCATTGGGAAACATTACACCACACGCCCAGGGCAGCTCCATTACAATGTAATGCTCTTTGAAAGGGTCTGCGGAGCGTAGACCCTTCCACACATCATTTCTTTTTATTTTGGTGCTTTCCAGGGAGTGTTGTTCCTTGTTGCCCATTGCTATCACTGTTGCCCAGCTGAATTATGCTTTTTAAAATGTTTCTTGTGGTCATTTTTAACGTTTTATGTGAAATTTTGTTCTGTGCACATGTATCACACTGCTCACGGTTTTTGGGTTTCCCCGGTTTTTCTGTACATTGCTGACGGAAATGGTTTCTCTTACCTTTAAATGCCTTTAACGACAGGTTTTCATTCGCGTTGGAATTGAGCTCTGAAATTCAGCGCGTTAGTATGAGGGGAGCCTCTCCCCACCCACTCTCCGCCCATTGACCCCTTCTCTCCGCCCACTCTCCACCTTCTGCGCTGTTTTAACGCGCCGCGGAGCTTTACGATCGTTAACTACGGTTAACGCGCGTAGTATGATGTTAACGGTCGTTAGCGCATCGGTACGCGCGTTATACGGCACTTACGGTCGTTAACGTCGTATAACGCGCGTTAGTCACGTTTACCGCACTTTAGTAAACATCCCCCTTAATGTGGCGTTTGTTTTTGAAGATATTAACATGGTGCCTGATTCTCTCCACAATCTTTCTGCCACCATATTAAAGGAGTATTTATTTAGAACATGATTGAAATTATTGATAGAACCTTAGTCTTCACTATAGAATTTCAGTTCTTTCAGTGATTTCAAATCTTGGAATATTTTCTTACTTTGCAATACCTTATCAGATGCTAATCTGTATGCAACATTGGAACTGTTTACTAAATAGCGATAGCGCAAAATCAGTGCTGTAGCCTTGTTTTATTCAATGGGGCCACGACACCGATTTCACACATTCAACACTATTGCTGTTTAGTAAACAGACCCCTTAGTGTTATTTTATATGCATGAATCTTTTATTCAGTTGAATCATCTCAGACCATTGTGGGCTATTACAAAAAGTGCATGTTGTAAGCCTTCTACAGTGTTGTCGATCTCTAGTAATGAATGCGTAGTTAGGGTGTGTGTGTGTTTGAGTGACTGAGTGGATGGAGCAGATGACACTGGCAGGGGGGGAAACTGAGTAGACAAAGTTGAGTCATAATGGGGCTGAGTGAATAGATGTAGGGGTTATGAGCAGAGGAGAGGTTGCATGACCAAATTGATAGGCTTTATGAGTAGTAGAAGAGTAAATGTGTGAAGGAATGATAGATAGGTGGCAGGGAACAAAATGATTGAGCATATGAGGGATTATGAGTGGCAGGGGAGACGAGTTGGGTGTATGTGGAGGTTATGAATAGTGGAATGAATGAATTTGGGTGAATCTCTCAGAACAAGCAGGAAGTCAGCCTTCTCATATGGGTGACATCAGCGCTGACTGAGCCCGGCATGAGAACACTCCTCAGCATCCAATAGGAATGCTTTTGGGAGCGTTCCTTCATGCATGCGTGGCTGCCTTCTCCTCAGTCGTCTTTTTTTTCCGCGGAGCCATTGGGACCTTGTCCCTGTTCACCGATTTAAGAGACTTCTATCTTTTTTGAGTACCAGCCAAATACCCCCTTTTTTGCCTTCCCATTGATTCCGGTTCCCGTTTTGTTAATTTTCTTTAATTTCCCTTCATTAATTTTAACTAAATTCTTAGTTTTCTTTTTTTTAGGCCTAAATGAGCATCATTGCCCAATTCAATGTTGCTTCCCTACTTTACACAAGATGGATAAGCCCAAGAGCAGATTTAAAAAATGCTCTAACTGTTCCATTACAATTTCCATAAAGGATGAGCATGACTGTTGCCTAAAATGTTTGGAGCCAGACCACAGTGTCAAATCCTGCACTTTCTGCTCTCACATGACAGCCAGAGGTAAGAAGAACCGTGACAAGCAGAAGACTAAGCTGTTTCCAACAGACTCAGCTCCTTCGGTGCACTGCTTGTGGGCGTCAACTCCTTCCAAGTCATCCCATGCTTCCAAATCATCATCTTCATTGAAGATGAAAAAGCATCAACTGGAGTTCTTGGAGCTCGACACCAAATGAACATTGGCAACACCCATGACCTCTGCGATGCAGCTCGATGCACCTCCGGTCCCTTCGACACCGGCAGCTTTGCATTGCTTATCGGAACTGCCGATATATCAGACTCCACTGAAATTGGCTCCATCGCAGTCCTTGCAGCGGGTGCAGTCTGCACACTGAGGTTATTGAGGCCAGGACAAAGATTACTTCGATTTTTTACTGGACTCCGATACCGATTCCGAGATCTTGGAACCGGAATCGATCGATGCTGCCTGTATTGGAGCCAAAAGAACAGCTTGGCCTCCAGGCTTCTGACCTGGAACAGTGGGTCCAGGACAAACTCATCAACATCCCTTGTATTGGAGAAAACCTGTTTGGACATCGTTAGAGAGAGAAAGCAGGAGAGATAGAGACATATGATCTCACAATTAAGTTACTCTCAAAGAAGACATCAGATCCTACAAGGAAGAAACCTGCATCTAAAAAATCCTTTTATCCAAAAAGAAGTGGTTTCCCCCCCACCCCCACCATATTCTATTCTGCTCCTCAAACACAGCAGAGGCAACAGCCTGCCAAACAGCCCAGAAAACCAAAGGTGGCAAAACCCCACAGCCTGCCACTACATCTCAAGCCACTCAGAATTTTTGACTCTTTCCAAGAGTGCATAGCCAGTTGTCCAGTAAGTTCTCCTGCCCCTCCACTAATCCCAGGCAGACTAGCCCATTTTGCCCAAGGGTGGGTCTTCCTCACCTCAGAACCCTGGACCCTGCAATTAGTCAGCAAGGGCCTCCAGTTTTGTTTAAAGAGCCCACCACCTACTCATTTTGTGGAGTCTCTAAACCTAGACCTCCATCACACCACCCAACTTCAGCAAGAGATCCACTCACTCTTAACTCAAGGAGCAATAGAGAAGGTCCCGCTGTCCCAGAAAGGTCTAGGGTTCTACTCCCATTACTTCTTAATTCCAAAGAAAACAGGGGGTTACAGACCTTTATTGGATCTCAGGAATCTCAACAAATTCCTTAACAAAAAAAAGTTCAAGATGATTTCTCTAGGAACTCTTCTTCCTTATCTCGAACCAAAAGATTGGTAATGCTGTTTGGATTTAAAGGATGCATATACTCACATCCTCATACATCCAAACTGCAAAAGATACCTCAGGTTTGTCTTTCAAAACCAGCATTGTCAATATTGAGTCCTCCCTTCAGACTCTCATCAGCACCTCGGGTCTTCACAAAGTGTCTAGCTGACGTTGCAACCTTTCCCAAAACCTTGGGAATATTTCTCTTCCCTTACTTAGACTGGATGATAAAGGCAGATACCGCCCAATCGGTCATGTTTGCTCTACAACGAACCATTCGTGTACTACAAGGAGTGGGATTCATTATCAACTATCCAAAGTCACACCTAATTCCTTCTCAAACCTTAAGAGTTCATAGGAGCTCAACTGAATACTGTTCAAGCTCGAGCTTTTCTCCCAGAAGACGAGCGTATCAAACTGCTTACCCTAGTCTCTCAAATCCAGCAGCAGTCAACAGTGACAGCCAGGATATGCCTACAATTATTATATGGCCTCAACAGTGCATGTAGTCCCTCATGCTCGTTACACATGTGAGAAACTCAATGGAACTTCTCACAATAGTGGACACAATCCAGAGATCACCTCTCCGATCTCATCACTATCTCTCCGCGGATGAAGGTCTCTCTCCTCTGGTAGACCATGCCACAGAACCTCGATGTAGGGTTATCTTTTCAAAATTCTGTACCACACTGTACTCCGACAACAGATGCGTCAAAGCAAGGTTGGGGGTGGTGGACAAGTTGGTCCTCATACAGACAGACAACCAAGTGGCCATGTTCTACATAAACAAACGGGGGAACAAGCTCTCGCCCATCATGCAGGGAGGCATCTGCGCTGTGGACCTGGCGATAGCCCACAACATACATTTACATGCAATCTATCTGCCAGGAGAGGCGAACAAACTAGCAAACAGACTGAGCTGAGTTCTCCACCCACAAGAGTGGAGGTTGAATCCAGTAGTAGTGCAGCAGTTATCCCACTACTTGACCTCTTTGCTTCTCCAGACAACACTCAGTTCCCCCGTTATTGCTCCAGAATTCCATCCACCCACAGGGAGACTATGGATGCTTTTTTCCTACGTTGGGGACAGGGACTTCTCTATGCCTTTCTCCCTTTTATTTATGTATTTATTTATTTATCTATCAGGTTTTATATACCGTTTTATCATTTCAATCAAAGCGGTTTACATTGAAACTTAAACTTGGTAATCTACATTAAACAGGGACATTGATAACTTGGATTTCTCCTCTTCACCATCTAGGGTACTCTCCCAATCTCCTGACTCAGGAACTGGGAACCTTTCTATACCCCAACCTCCACTTCCTCCATCTGATTGCTTGGCGACTGAATGCGTTGTCCTCTCACACCTAGACCTTTAAGAAGAGATATTACAGGTGATATCTTCCAGGAAAGATTCCACTAAGTGGTCTTATACATTTAAGTGGCGGAGATTCTCACTCTGGTGCTCACAAAGAGCTTGTCCAGTTCCAGAACTTCTACATTACCTCCTCCGCTTGTCTTCATCAGGCCTAAAAATTAATGCAATTTGAGTACATCTATCTGCCATATTGATGTCTCACCAAACTTTGGACAACTGCCAGGTGTCCTTACACCCATTGGTCTCAAGATTTATGAGAGGTCTTCTCTTAACTAACCCGCCCACTGGCCATGGCATGGAATCTCTATGTGGTATTGGCACAGCTAATGCAACCTCCCTTTGAACCTTTAGGCTCAACCACTTTTTAACATGGAAAGTCATTTTTCTAGTAACCTTGACTTCAGCTCGAAGAGTAAGTGAACTCCAGGCATTGGTGGATTATGCTCCATATACCAGGTTTTACCAGGACAAAATTGTCCCATGAACACATCCTAAATTTTTACCAAAAGTTGTTACTCCTTTCCACTTGAACCAGTCCATTTCACTACCTACTTTCTTCCCCAAGCCTCACAGCTCCCCAGTTGAGGAAAAACTACATACTCTTGATTGCAAGAGAGCACTTGCCTTCTATATCGACCTCACTGAGGATCATCATCAATCTTCTCAGCTGTTTGTCTCTTTTGACAGAGACATTTTGGTTTGCCAGTTTCTAAGAGAATTCTTTCAAACTGGATTGCAAACTGTATATCTTTTGCTTACTCGCAGGCTGGTCTCTCTCTTCAAAATGATGTCACAGCACATAACGTCCATGCCATGGCAGCTACAATAGCCAACCACCATTCTGTGTCTGTTTCAGAAATCTGCCAAGCAGCCACATGGTCGTCACTGCACACCTTTGCAATTCACTACTGCCTCAACAAGGACTCCAAGAGTGAAGCTCAATTCGGTCAATCTGTAACTTGTTTCAAATTTGAACAACTTGCCCACTGCCCATTCGACCTCCTTCCGAGGAATGCTCTGAATGAGCTGTTGGATCCCTGCTGCAGCCTCTGTGGCGCAGGAATCCTTCCCCTCCTAAGGTGATCATGTGTTAGGGAGTTCCATATGTGAAGACGGACTTCCTGCTTGTTCCTGGAGATAGCGTGGTTACTCACCTATAACAGGTAATCTTTGGGAACAGCAGGAATCAGTCTTCACAACTCATCCACCTCCCCTCAAGTTGTTATCAATTTTTTTTCCTGCCATGTACTCTTCTCTGCTATTCACCTAACTGAGGAGACCTGTGGGGAAGGCAGGAAGACAGCCACGCATGCATTGGGGAATTACCCCAAAAGCATTCCTATTGGATCCCGGGAGTTTTCCCGCGCCAGGCTCCATTGGTGCCAACGTTGCCTATATGTGAAGACTGATACCTGCTGTTCCCAGAGATCATCTGTTACAGGTGAGTAACTACGCTTTTCAGAGGCAGAGGAACTGAGCGAGTAAGTGCATGAATGGGAGAGCAGCTTGTGATGAGTGCAAGGGAAGCTGAAAGAACAGTGCTGGGAATTATGTGTCATGGGGGGGTGAAGAACGCAATGATTTAGGACTACAATAAGTAGGGTTTGAGAACGGGAGAGTGGGCACAAACCTCCCTTTCTCTCCTTTATCTGTACCTCCTCTTGCTTGGCAGGCAGAAGCCAGATTTCTTGTTTGCCACAGTACTCAGCTGCCCAGCAGTTCCCTTACACTTCTACAGCATATTGGGCCCAGACTTCCTGCCTGCTGCAGTGCTGAGCAATCTGGCATCGAGAATTTCCACCAACTACTTCTCTTATGCCCAAGTGCCCAGCAACAGCATGAGGCTGCTCCTCTCTACACTTTTTAGATGGTAGAGTCTTCTGTCATTCTATTGCTTCTCATGATACAGCTCCTGATCTTACCATTTTATATTGGTATGCATAGACTTGTTTGTTTGCGCATGTGCAAAGTTATGTATATAAACAGAAAGAGACAGCCTTGACAATAGGCAGTATCACTTGCATTATGTTAGAAGTGATCAAGGATAATAGAATAGTCTTTGAAAATAAATAGATTCTGTTTTGCTAGATTTGGAAATATAAAAAAATGTAAACTATACCCCTTGCATTGTAATATGCGTCGATTAAGATAGCTGCAGGTATGAAAAGATTTTGTGTAAGGAAAAGGGAAAAAGTAAATTTCTTTGGTCACAGAGCAAATGCTGTATCTGAACAGCAGATTAATAAGAATCAAAAGAGCCTAAATTCTTAAAAATATAAAATAAAATAATAATTTTACATAATGTGCTCTCGAGACATTTGTGTTCTTGCAGGAAGATAACTCCAGTGTGTGAATTTTTGCTTCTCTCAATTTCAGAGCTTGGAATACTCATTTTTGCCTCTTGGTGGCACACTTGACTTTTTTAAAGTAGTTTCTTATAATAGCTTTATAGTTAAATAAGTTTTGTAAATATGACATTCTCCAGGACCAAGCAGGAAGTCAGTCCTCACATATGAGTGACGTCGGCGCCGATGGAGCCCTCGTGCGGAGCATTTCCCCAGCTTTCAAAGAAAGCCTTTGGGAATTGCAGCGCGCATGCGCGGTCCCCTTCCCGCCCATGGGTGCCATCTTGCTCAGTCTTCTTTTTTCCGCGGAGCCCGACAGACGTAGTTCATTTTTTGCCGAGGAAAAAGTTGATTTCCCTATTTTTTGTACTTCTTCTTCAGTTCGACGCCGGATCCTTTTCCCACCTGGGCCCGATACGCCGGTATCGAGCCCACTCTCACCTTTTTCGTTTTTTTCCTTCGTGACTAGCATTCGCGCCATTTTTTCTTTTTTCACTGGCAGCCCTGTCTTTTGACCTTGCAGGGGCCCTTTTTCCCCCGATGGCTGCCAGCGGGTTTAAAAAGTGTGATCGGTGTAAGAAACTTATGTCTCTTACCGACACACATGACTGCTGCCTCCGCTGCCTCGGACCCGATCATGACCCGATGATTTGTGGTCCGTGTGGCAAAATGTCCTCAAAGGCGTTGAGGAGTCGGCAGCACCAGAAGGATAGGATCTTCTCTGACTCCGCGTCCGGATGGGCCCGGACCTCGTCAGAGGCCTAGACGTCTCGGGACTCCGGCCCCGAGCAACGTCGAGGTTCCTCTGAGCGGGGGTCTCCTTTGCAGGAACAGTGCAGGAAGAAGAAACCCACGAGGGCGGCGTCGGTGGATGCTCCTGGTTCCTCGAGAGCCAGGTCGCATAGCCCCGATAGCCGTCCCGGGTCTTCGGAGTCGGAGAGGCCTGCCAAGCAACCTCGTCTCGAGATGGAGTCTCCTGGACACGTGAGTGCTGTAGTCCTCGTGGACTCTCCTCCAAGGGAGCCGATGTCGGAGCCCGAGTCGGGGGCTGCTGGGTCTCCTGAGCTCAGACTCAGGTTGACGGCCTTGGAGAGCAGCCTCGCTGCCTTCATGGAACAGCAGCGGGCATTGATCGCCGGTCTCACCGGTGCATCTGCCCCGACCACCGAGACATCGACGGCCGAGCCGATCCTCGAGTCCATGCAGGCTCGAGTCGATCCTCGGCCACGGTCTCCCTCGGCCTCCCGTTCGGGACCGAGTTCGTTGACGCCGGTACCCTCGGCGTCGGGGCGGAGGGCATCGGTGCCTGCCCGACTGGAGCTGCTCGACACCTCCTCCGAGGAGTCGGGCTGGGAGACTGAGGACGAAGAGTCACCCGACACCTATCGGACTCGGTGTGTCCCATCGGACTCGCCGGAGTCCGAACCTCGGAGACGATCCCCACCAGAGGATACCCGATTCTCGGACTTCGTGCGGGATATGGCCAAGGCCTTGGCCTTCCCCGCGGATCCCGAGGAGGAGCCTCGAGCCGAGGAGCTCGAGGCCCTCCAGTATGACTCTCCCCCGAAGCAGGCCTTTAATGTACCGGTTCCTCCGATGCTGGAGCGGCTGCTCTTCCGCATGTGGGAGACCCCGGCCTCGACGCCGGTGTTAAGCAAGTGGGTCGATTCCATCTATCGAGTCCGCAAGAGCCCCGGGTTCCAAAAGGCACAATTACCGCACCACTCCATGGTTGTGGAATCGGCCATGCATCGACTGAAAAGTCAGAAGATGCACTCCTCGGTGCCTCCCGACCGGGAGGCCCGGAACCTGGATGCCCTCGGTAAGAAGTGCTTCCAGGGCTCTATGCTTGCTTGCCGTGTCCAGACATACCAGCTCTACATGGGCATGTATCTCCGAGACCTGGCAAAGGAGATTGCCGGGTTCTCTGCTGGTCTCTCCGAGGAACCTTTGCAGAGGTTCCAGGCCTTGTCCACCGGTATTCGAGAGTGCTCGAAGTTTATCTCTCGAGCGGCCTACGATGGCTTCGAGGCTTCGGCCCGAGTAGCTGGGGCTGGCATCGGTGCCCGCTGACAGGCTTGGCTACAGTCATCCGACCTCGAGCCATGGGTACAGGACAAGTTGGTCGATGTCCCCTGCCGAGGTGAAAACCTCTTTGGCAAGCCCATGGCTGAAAAGGCTGCAGAACCCGAGACCGAGACTCTGACCAGGACTAGGCTGTCCAGAAAAACCTCTGCCCCTTCTCAGAAGAAGAAGGGCTCAGGAAAAAAGACCTTTTACCCGAGGAAGTCATCTGCCTATAAACAATACCCTCATTATCAGGCCTCTGCAGCTCCCCAACAGGGTCAGCAGGCCAAGGGGCAGGGTCATGGGCCCCGTAGGCAGAAGGCCCCCAAGCCACCAACACCGGCCCCTGCTCAGCAGGGTGGGGGTTTTTGACTCAGAAAGCATAGCCTCTTCTCCTCAGCTGGCTTCTTTCAGCACAGGAGACCGGCTGGCCCACTTTGCCCACAGGTGGTCAGCCGTCACATCAGATACCTGGGTGCTTCATATAGTCCAAAAGGGCTATCTTCTCCATTTTCACCAGGTACCTCCCTCCTATTTTCCAGAAAAGCCTCTGAGACTCCCTCTGCACAGGGACCTACTCCTTCAGGAGATAGCAAGTCTACTAAAGGAACAGGCTGTGGAACCGGTGCCCCACCACCTGAGAGGTCACGGCTTTTATTCCAGGTACTTTCTGGTACCAAAAAGAACAGGAGGCCTCAGACCCATCCTAGACTTGCGCAACCTCAACAAGTTCCTGGAGAGGGAAAAGTTCAAGATGCTTACCCTTGGAATCCTGCTGCCCTACCTCCAGCAGGGAGATTGGCTATGCTCCTTGGATCTAAAGGATGCTTATACTCACATCCTTATTCATCCAGACCACAGACAATATCTCAGATTTGTTGTGGGAGGAAACCACTGTCAGTACAGAGTACTACCCTTTGGCCTGTCCTCCGCTCCCAGGGTGTTCACCAAGTGCCTGGCAGTGGTGGCGACCTACCTAAGGCTTCAAGGTCTTTTTGTGTTTCCGTACCTGGACGACTGGCTCATAAGGGGCCAGTCTTCCCAGGAGGCCAATCAAGTCACCCTTCGCACTGTGGCTCTGCTTCAGCACTTGGGGTTTGTCATAAACTTCGCAAAGTCCACTTTGCTCCCGTCCCATAACTTAGAATTCATAGGAGCAAGGCTGGACACTCTTCAGGCGAAGGCTTTTCTGCCAATGGACAGAGCCCACAGGCTGATGGATCTGGCCAGGCAGTTTCACAGCAATTCCCTGGTCTCTGCCGGGCAATTCCTGAGACTACTCGGCCATATGGCTTCCACGGTTCATGTCACCCCCAATGCCCGCCTGCACATGCGGCCTGCTCAGTGGAGCCTTCGCACTCAGTGGCATCAGGCCACAGGGAGCCTAGCGGACTCAGTAAGAATATCCGACCTCCTAGTCTCCTCTCTGCAATGGTGGCTTCATCTTCCGAATCTGGTACTCGGAGTGGTTTTTCAATCCCCTCCGGATTCTCAAGTGCTGACGACAGATGCTTCTCTTCTAGGATGGGGAGCACATTGCCAAGGGACATGTACTCAGGGTCTCTGGACCCCTTGGGAGGCTGCTCAACAAATAAACTTCCTGGAGCTACGGGCGATACGCCTAGCTCTGAGAGCCTTCTCCCACCTCGCCTCTCACCAGTCTGTACTAGTCCAGATGGACAATCAAGTTGCCATGTTCTGCGTGAACGAACAAGGAGGCACAGACTCCTTCCTTCTATGTCAGGAGGCACAACGGCTGTGCTCTTGGGCCGTCAATCACGGAATCCTCCTCAAGGCTGTCTACCTCCCAGGTCAAGAAAATTACCTGGCGGACAGACTGAGCAGGATCCTGCAACCACACGAATGGAGATTGAACCCGTTGGTGGTTCAGCAGATCTTTCTCAGGTGGAGCCTCCCCACCATGGATCTTTTCGCCAGTCCTCTGAACCGGCAACTCCCGAGATTCTGCTCCAGACAACCGCATCCTCTCAGAGTAGCAGCGGATAAGTTTCTGATCTCGTGGTCCACAGGCCTACTGTATGCATTTCCTCCCATGCCACTAGTGTCCAGAACACTGTTCAAAGTCCTCAAGGACAGGGCCTCAATGATCCTGATAGCCCCCAGGTGGCCGAGGCAACCGTGGTTCCCCTTCTGCTGCAACTGGCGGTGGACACCCCTCTTCCTCTGGGGTTTCAGCACGATCTCCTGTCTCAGGATCAGGGGGACTCTCTTGCACCCCAACCTCCAGTCCCTTCATCTGATGGCCTGGCTGCTGAAAGGGTAGTCCTGGCTCCCCTACTACTGCCTCGAGAGGTGGAAGATGTAGTCTTAGCCTCTAGACGGCAATCCACCAGGAAATCCTACGCTCTTAAGTGGCGTAGATTCTCCGCATGGAGTGCTCAGCACAGCGAGAATCCCTTCTCGTGCTTGGTAGCGGTAGTATTGCAATATTTGCTTTACCTCTCCAATCTAGGCCTTAAGTCCAACTCTGTCAGGGTTCACCTCAGTGCTCTCTCAGCGCACCACTCGCCGGTGGATGGAAGGCCTCTTTCCAACCACCCTTTGGTGGCTCGTTTTCTCAGAGGCCTCCTTCTGCTTAAGCCTCCTTTGCGTCCACCAGCCTCTGAGTGGGATCTGAATGTGGTCTTACAGCGGATTACTTGTCCACCCTTTGAACCTATGGCTACCTGCCCTCTCCGTTTTCTCTCCTGGAAAACCTTGTTTTTGGTAGCTCTTACCTCTGCTAGGCGAGTGAGTGAACTGCAGGCACTAGTGTCTGATCCCCCTTACACTAGGTTCTACAGGAATAGGGTAGTCTTACGGACTCACCCTAAGTTTCTTCCTAAGGTTGTCTCCCCTTTTCACCTCAATCAGGAGGTGGCTCTTCCGACCTTCTTTCCCAGGCCGCATGCCAACCGGGCTGAGATGGTCCTGCATACCCTGGACTGTAGGAGGGCATTGTCCTTCTACCTTGACCGTACGCAGGAGCATGGAGGGCTGTTCAGCTCTTCGTTTCTTTTGACCCCAATAAGTTGGGGCTAACTGTCTCCAAGCGTACTTTGTCCATATGGGTCGCTGACTGTATCGCCTGGGCTTATGGGGCAGCCGGCCTCTCGTTGGAGGGTCAAGTCACGGCTCATCGTGTCAGGGCAAAGGTTGCGTCAGTGGCTCATCTCCGCTCTGTTCCGTTGGCAGACATCTGCCGGGCCGCTACTTGGTCTTCAAGCCAGACTTTTGCGGCCCATTACTGCCTTGAGAGGGAGTCCCGCAGGGACAGTGCTTTAGGACAGGCAGTACTCCATAATCCCTTTGGGGTTTAGGCAACTCCTACCCTCCGGCCCTGGTGTTGGGCTACTGGTCAGGGGCGTTCTCAGAGAAGATTCCTTCCTTACGTGCTGCCGAGCTAGAGGGAGCTCATTTTTTCGGCTTGAGGTCTCCGGTAGCCTTAAGCTGGGGAGTCCCATTTGTGAGGACTGACTTCCTGCTTGGTCCTGGAGAAAGAGTAGTTACTCACCTGTAACAGGTGTTCTCCAGGAGCAACAGGAATCAGTCCTCACAACCCTCCCTCCTCCCCTTGGAGTTGCTGTCATATGATTTATTTTGCTAATTTTTTGCTGTCTTTTAGCTATGTCATCAGACTGAGCAAGATGGCACCCTTGGGCGGGAAGGGGACCGCGCATGCGCGCTGCAATTCCCAAAGGCTTTCTTTGAAAGCTGGGGAAATGCTCCGCAAGAGGGCTCCGTCGGCGCCGACGTCACCCATATGTGAGGACTGATTCCTGCTGCTCCTGGAGAACACCTGTTACAGGTGAGTAACTACTCTTAACTGATTGTATGCTGAGATAAAAATGATACTGTAAGGGCTTGCCTGGTGGTTTAGTGGTAGTGCACAATACTGCCATGCAGAAGACCCGAGTCTAATTCACAAGTCTGAGCTCTGTACTCATGTTAGTGGGATTGGGAAATGCTGTGCAGGCAGCATTCATAGCTTCCGAAGTGAGTCACAGCCATTGGTCAATGGCAACACTTACTGGCCAGATTTAGGATCCACATCAGCTGGTTTATGAAGGAAATTGGTTTGTGAACACTGTGTCATAGCCCAACAACAGCATTTTCTGTTTGAGCTGGAAACCTAAAAGAATAGAAGGAAACTCTTAGGCCATCCAAAAATAGAATGTGTGTCCTCAAGAACAAGAGGAATGTGATTGAAATGCTCAGCATATTAAAGCCAGAAATAATGTGAGAGAAAAGAGGTTTGGGGTGAAAAGAAAATTCAGAATAAGGATCATGAAATATGACTGCAATGAGGTAGGCTTGGAGTAATGAAAGGAAATATTTATTAATAGGATGCATGGGACAGCCTGCCAGTGGAGGTGATGAGAGTGAAATGGTAACAGATTCAAGAATTTAATCAATATGTTAATTTAAAGATATTTTTATTCTGCATTAAGGTATCCTAGGTGGATTACAACATAAGACAAAGTAAGTTGCCAAAAACAAAATACAAAATATGACAATGAAACAACTAAAAACAGAAGACACATTATGAACACTTCAGACAGTTGAAAAAGCCTGCTAAAACAAATTAGCCTTAAGCCTTCTCCTAAAGGACAGTAAATTTGTATCCAATCACAATTCAAGAGGAGAAGAATTCCAAGCTTGGGGAAAATTGTGGGACATATATGATCTCAGAGAGTGATAAAATGAGTTTTGCAATACGAAGGTAGTACTTCTAGTAAATTATGCATTATAGTCACAAAATGCTAATGGGGTTTATAAAGTTTCAGTGGAGATGAAATACAGTAAGGGTGTTTCATGACTCTGTGCCCTATATGCCAACATGAGTACTTTGTGGGTCACGTTCTATTTTATGGGGAGCCAATATAATGGACAAGAAAGGAGAATCCTTAGTTTAATGAGGAAAGGAAAAGTCAAATTCTTCGGTTGTGTAATGGGCAAGAAAAGTGGGTAAACATGGAGGCTGATGTACTGTTGCAAGCTAAATTTCACAGCTTTTAGAAAAACACATTATTTTACCTGCATGCTGGATGGCCAATACAACTTAATGTATTTATAAATGATATAGCAAAGAAAACAAGTGAGATGATCAAATTTGCAGGTGAGACAAAATTATTCAACACTGGGGTAATGTGCACCGAGCAGAAGGTTCAACCTTAAACAAAGGTATGGGTGAGGGGGTTAACCAGGGCCAGCCCAAGGGTTTCTGCTGCCCAAGAAAGAAGCCCTTGCTGTGCCACCCTCTCTCCCCACCCTTCTGAGCCAAGCCAAACCAAGCCACCATCCACCCCGCTAACTCTGATTCCATTAGTGAAGAAGGGAAGGCTTAATGTGGCAGTAGCGGTTGTGGCCTGCAGCAAGCCATGTGTTTCAGCACACATGTCCTGCCGCATGCACCATGCTGTGCCACCCACAGAAGTCTGCCACCCTAGGTGTCTGCCTAGCCCACTTGGTAGTCCAGCCGGCTCTGGGTTTAACCTGCATAGAGCAACAGATACAGCTATAAATGAAAGCATACAGGGGAGGTAACCTGCACAAAATGAACACCAAGGCATAGAGGGAGTAATGTGCATGGAGCAGAAAGTACAACTCTAGCCACCTAACAGCGCAGACTAGAACGGTCCACACTGATCTTTATTTGCCATCATTTATTATGTTGTTATGAAACTGTGTTAGATCACGAGCAGATTGTGAGGAATTACAAGAGGACTTTACAAGTCTGAGCATATGGGTGTCTAAATGACAGATGAAATGTGGACCAGTGCAAAGTGAGTCACATAAGAAAGAATTAATCTAAACTATAAATAGTACCTATTTAGATACACAGAGCTCAGTTCTGTAATAGAAATCACCACCCAGAAAAAGGATCTAAATGTCATTGTAGACAGTATATGAAATCCTCAGTTCAGTATGCCATAGAAGTTAAAAAAGCAAATAGAATGTTAAATATTAGGAAAGGAATGGAAAATAAAACTGAATATCATAATGTGTCTTTATCAGTCCTTTACCTACCTTGAGTACTCTCTAAGGGGTTCTGGTTGTTTCATCTCTAAAAATATTTAATGGAATTAGAAAAGTTTCAGAGGAGGAGGACAACTATCTTAGGCACTGCTATCCGTGGATATTCAATGACACTACTACTAGTAAAATACCACTGAAAATGCTTAGACTGCCTCAGCACTATTCAGATAGTGTGGAGACAGAGTGTGGTGGATAGAAGGTGACACACAAGTTACTTGGATAGTGGTGATATTCGGTCCACTGTCTGGATAACTCTGGGACAACAAAAAAGTTTTCCAAATAGCAGGCTGAATACATCATTATCTGGATAATGCCAGTGGTCGCCGTACTGCATGGATTTTCAGCATCAGCTGTAATCTGGAAAGTGATACTGATTATTTGTGAATAATTTAAATGCCGCATAAAAGAAGATTTGCCAACCATGATCACCAACTGACCCCTGTCCAGTGACATGGATAAAATCAACTAAGGAACTACTCATGCCTTTTATCCATCACATCATACACACATTTATTTATTTATTTGGTTTTATACCACACTATTCAAGATCATCACGCTTTACAAGGTAACAGCATAGTACATGGAACAGTATATATTAACATTAACATATTACATTTAACATATTAATAAATTTAACATAATAAATGTGAACAAGGTATACATACTGTTAACTATTTACATTGGTAGATCAATGATCATTCATTGTAGCTTATATACTGGGAACTATTTACAGGTTGATAGGGTTATGACTATAATATTGAAGGTAGCTTTATGTTATGTGGTCGAAAGCAAGGTGGAATAGATGTGTCTTTGTTACTTTGCGAAAAGTGGTCAGCTCTGATATGAGACGAGTAGGAGGCGGTAGGGAGTTCCACAGTAGAGGAGCGAAGAGGGAGAATGCTCTGTTATTGGTGAATTGCGAGGTTTTTCTAGTTATGGAAAGGATGGTAAGTGTGTTTTTCATATTTGATCTTCTCGCTCTGTTAAGAGTTCAATGAAGGAGTTTTTCCAGTGAGGGTGCAGATAGGTGGTGGAGAATCTTGACTGTTATTATAGAGTTTTGTACTTGTCGACTGTTTATTGGGAGCCAGTGTAGTTGGATTAGGAGGGGAGATACATGCTCATATTTGGATGCTCCATAGATTGTTCGTGCAGCCGTATTCAGTGCTAATTTTAATGGATTAATAGAATTTCCTGGAAGTCCTTGCAGGATGATATTTGCATAGTCGAAGAGCGGAGTGATCAGTGCTTGGAAGACCATGCAGAAGTCAGTAGGCTCCAATAAGGCTCGGAGGTGACGGAGGGAGCGTATTTTATGATAGACAGATTTTGTGATGTTTATATTGGGCGCCATGTTTATGGACTGGTCAAGTGTGACACCCAAATATCTAACCTCATTCTTAGATTTTAGTTCAGCATTCTTTATTTGCAGGGATGTCGGTGGAGTGAATGTTGGAATTTTCTTGATAAAAAGGACTTCTGTTGTTTTATAATTAACTTGCAGGTTGTGCATAGCCAGCCATTCAGAGAAAGCATTAAAGCAATGATTCTGTTGAAGCATGGGTTTTCTGTTGAGAAAGGTGTGTAAATGAGCACATCATCTGCATAGATGTGATAAAGGATACCGAAGGACTGTATGATTGTGCAGATTGGTTGTACATATATGTTAAAGAGTAAGGCGGATAAGGAAGAGCCTTGTGGTACACCTTATGTTTGTAGAAACATTTTTGATGTTTGGTTGCAGATACGTACTTCTTGATGGCGATCTGTTAGGTATGAGCGTCATCAATCTAGTGCTGAGCTCTTGATTCTCCAGGACCAAGCAGGAAGTCAGTCCTCACATATGGGTGACATCGGCGTCGACGGAGCACCCATGCGGAGCATTTCCCCAGCTTTCATAGAAAGCCTTTGGGAATGCAGGCACGCATGCGCGGTCCCCTTCCCGCCCAAAGGTGCCATCTTGCTCAGTCTTCTTTTTTCCGCAGAGCCCTATGGATGCCTGTCCTTGTCACCCGTGAAAAAAGTTGATTTTTCTGCATTGGGTCGAGTTTTTTCTTCGGTTTGACGTCTGTTCCTTTCCCGCCTGGACTCGGTACACCGGTACCGAGCCTGGATCTCTGTCTTCGGTTTTTGGCCTTAGAGACTGAGTTTGCGCCTTTTTTCTTTTCCCTGGCAGCCCAATTTTTTGATCTCGCAGGGGCCCTTTTTCCCCCGATGGCTGCCAGTGGCTTTAAGAAGTGTGATCGGTGCAAGAAACTCATGTCTCTCACCGACACACATTACTGCTGCCTCCGGTGCCTAGGGCCAGACCATGATTATACGGTCTGTAGCCCCTGTGGCAAAATGTCTTCCAAGGCATTACGGAGCCGTCAGCACCAGCGTGAGAGGATCTTCTCCAAATCTGCCTCTGGACGGGTCCGGACTTCGTCAGAGGCCTCGACGTCTCGGGAGTCTGACCCCGAGCATCGTCGGGGCTCCTCTGGAAGGGAGTCCCCCTCGAGGGAGCATCGAAGGAAGAAGAAACCCGCGAGGGCGGCATCGGTGGACGCTCCTGGCTCCTCGAGGGCCAGGTCGCATAGCCCCGATCGCCGTCCCGGGTCTTTGGAGTCGGAGAGGCCTGCAAAGCATCCTCGTGTAGTCAGAGGCCCTGAGCCACGTGAATACTGTAGTCCTCGTGGACTCTCCTCCAGGGGAGCCGACGTCGGGCCCGACACTGTCGGGGCCCGAGTCGGAGGCTGCTGGGTCTCCTGAGCTCGGACTCAGGTTGACGGCCTTGGAGAGCAGATTGTCTGCCTTCATGGAGCAGCAGTGGGTGCTGATCGCCGGTCTCACCGGCGCATCTGCCCCGACCACCAGGACATCGACGTCCAAGTCAACCCCGGAGGCCGAGCCGATCCTCGAGACCATGTGAACTCGAGTCGATCCTCGGCCGAGGTCACCCTCGGCCTCCTGTTCGGGACCGAGGTCATCGACGCCGGTACCCTCGGTGTCGGGGCGGACGGCGTTAGTGCCCGCCCACTCGGAGCCACTCGATTCCTCCTCGGAGGAATCGGCGTGGGAAACGGAGGAGGGGGAGTCCCCTGACACCTTCCGTACTCGGTGCGTCCCTTCGGACTCACCGGGATCTGAGCCTCGGACAAGGTCCCCTCCGGAGGATACCAGGTTCTCGAATTTCGTAAGGGACATGGCCAAAGCATTGGCATTCCCTGTGGACCCCGAGGAGGAGCCTTGAGCCGAGGAGCTCGAGGCTCTGCAGTATGACTCTCCTCCCAAGGAGGCCTTTATTGTCCCGATTCCTCCAATGCTGGAGCGGTTGCTCTTCTGCATGTGGGAAGCGCCGGCCTCAATGCCGGTTCTAAGCAAGTGGGTCGATTCCATCTATCGAGTCAGCAAGAGCCCCGGGTTTCAAAAGGCACAGCTACCGCACCACTCCATGGTTGTGGAATCAGCCATGCATCGCCTGAAGAGTCAGAAGATGCAGTCCTCAGTGCCTCCCGGCAGGAAAGTCCGAAACCTGAATGCCCTCGGTAGAAAGTGCTTCCAGGGCTCTATGCTTGCTTGCCGTGTCCAGACCTACCAGCTGTACATGGGCATGTACCTTTGAGACCTGGCAAAGGAGATTGCTGGGTTCTCTGCTGGTCTGTCCAAGGAACCTTTGCAGAGGTTCAAGGCCTTGTCTTCTGGTATTCGAGAGTGCTCGAAGTTTATCTCTCGAGCAGCTTACGATGGATTTGAGGCTTCGGCCCGAGTAGCAGGGGCCGGCATCGGTGCACACCGCCAGGCCTGGCTACAATCCTCGGATCTCGAGCCATGGGTACAGGACATGTTGGTCGATGTCCCTTGCCGAGGTGAAAACCTCTTTGGCAAGCCCATGGCCGAAAAGGCTGCAGAACCCGAGACCAAGACTCTTACCCAGACAAGGCTGTCCAGAAAAACCTCTGCCCCTTCTCAGAAGAAGAAGGACTCAGGGAAAAAGGCCTTTTACCCGAGGAAGACCACTGCCTACAAAACCTACCCTCACTATCAGGCCTCTGCAGCTCCCCAACAGGGCCAGCAGGCCAAGGGGCAGGGTCATGGGCCCCATAGGCAGAAGGCTCCCAAGCCTCCTATTCCGGCTCCTGCTCAGCAAGGAGGGTTTTTTTGACTATGCCAGCATAGCCTCTCCTCCTCTACAGGGCACAGGAGGTCGTCTGACCCTGTATGCAGACAGGTGGCCAGCCATCATAGGGGATACTTGGGTGTTAAGCATCGTTCAGAAGGGCTGTCTGCTCCACTTCACCCAGATGCCCCCCTCCTACTTTCCAGGGGAGCCTCCAAGACCCCCTGTGCACAGAAACGTACTCCTTCCGGAGTTGGAAGGTCTGCTACAGAACCAGGCGGTGGAACCGGTGCCCCACCACCTGGAAGGGCAAGGCTTCTACTCAAGGTACTTCCTGGTACCAAAAAGAACAGGGGGCCTCAGACCGATCCTGGACCTGAGGTATCTGAACAAGTTTCTGGAGAGGGAAAAGTTCAAGATGCTTACTCTTGGAATCTTACTGCCCTACCTCCAGCAGGGAGATTGGCTATGCTCCTTAGACCTGAAGGATGCTTATACTCACATCCTCATCCATCCTAGTCACAGACAATTCCTTAGATTTGTGGTGGGAGGGAAACACTTCCAGTACAGAGTGCTTCCCTTTGGCCTCACCTCCGCCCCCAGGGTTTTTACAAAATGCCTGGCGGTGGTTGCGGCCTACCTCAGGAACCAGGGGATCTTTGTGTTCCCTTACCTGGACGACTGGCTTATCAGGGGCCAGTCTCCACAAGAGGCTAGGCAGGCCACCGTCCGAACCATATCCCTGCTTCAGCACCTGGGGTTCGTTATAAACTTCCCAAAGTCCACTTTAGTCCCCTCACAGGATGTGGAGTTCATAGGGGCAAGATTGGATACCATCTATGCAAAGGCCTATTTGCCTGTGGACAGAGCTCACAGGCTGATAAAGTTGGCCGGCCAGTTTCAGGCGAACTCTCTGGTCTCTGCCAGACACTTCCTCCAGCTCTTAGGTTACATGGCTTCCACAGTGCATGTCACCCCAAATGCCCATCTGCACATGAGGCCGGCTCAGTGGTGCCTCAGGGCACAGTGGGTACAGGCCCCAGGGAAGTTGTCAGACAGGATAAAGGTGTCCAAACCCTTGGTGGACTCCCTACGCTGGTGGAGGCATCTCCCAAACCTGGTCGGGGGAGTTCCTTTTCGAGCTTCCCCACACACTCAGGTATTGACAACCGATGCTTCCCTGCAAGGCTGGGGGGCACATTGCCAGGGGACCTGCACCCAAGGCCTGTGGTCTCTGTGGGAGGCCACCCAGCAGATCAACCTGTTGGAATTGAGAGCCTTTCGACTAGCCTTACGGACTTTCTCTCAGGTCCTCTCTCACCAGTCTGTCCTAGTTCAGACGGACAACCAGGTGGCTATGTTCTACGTCAACAAGCAGGGAGGCACAGGATCCCGACTCCTGTGCCTGGAAGCACAAGCTCTCTGCTCCTGGGCTATCAATCAGGGCATGACCCTCAGGGCGGTCTACCTCCCAGGCCAGGAAAACTATCTGGCGGACGGCTAAGCAGACTCCTGCAGCCTCACAAGTGGCAGTTGGATCCTCGGATAGTCCAACAGATGTTTCTGAAGTGGGGACTTCCAACCATGGATCTTTTTGCCAGTCCGCTGAACAGGCAACTACCCAGGTTCTGTTCCCGGTAACGGCATCCCTTGAGAACAGCGGCAGATGCATTCCTGATCCCCTGATCAGAAGGCCTGCTGTATGCGTTTCCTCCCACACCTCTGGTGGCCCGGACTCTATTCAAAATCCAGCAGGACCGAGCCACGGTGATCCTGATAGCCCCCAGGTGGCCCAGTCAGCCGTGGTTCCCTCTTCTTCTGCGGTTGGCAGTGGATACTCCACTTCCTCTGGGGCTGCAACCTGACCTCCTGACTCAGGATCAGGGGTCCCTCTTGCATCCCAACCTCAAATCCCTCAATTTGATGGCCTGGCTGCTGAAAGGGTAGTGCTTGCTCCCTTACTCCTATCAAAGGAGGTTGAAGAGGTGGTGTTGGCCTCCAGGAAGCATTCCACTAGGAAGGCCTATGCTCTGAAGTGGCGTAGGTTTTCTACTTGGTGTTCTCAACAGCAGGAGGATCCCTTCTCCTGCTCGGTCCAAGTGGTGCTACAATACCTGCTCCACCTATCCAACCTAGGACTTCAGTCCAACTCTGTCCGGGTTCACCTCAGTGCCCTCTCAGCTCACCACTCGCCGGTGGATGGACAATCTCTCTCAGGCCACCCTCTGGTGTCTCGCTTTCTCAGAGGCCTGCTTCTGCTTAAGCCTCCTATTCGTCCACCGGCCACTGAGTGGGATCTCAATGTGGTCTTGCAGCAACTGACTCACCCACCTTTTGAGCCGATGGCAAGCTGCCACTTACGTTTCCTCTCCTGGAAGGTGTTGTTCCTTGTGGCACTCACCTCGGCTAGGCGGGTGAGTGAGCTTAAGGCCCTGGTCTCGGATAGGCCGTATACAAGGTTCTATAGGAACAGGGTAGTCTTGCGGACTCATTCTAAGTTCCTTCCAAAGGTAGTGTCCTCCTTCCACCTCAACCAGGAGGTGGTACTTCCGACGTTCTTTCCCAGGCCGCACGCCAGTAGGGCCGAAACTGTCTTGCATACCCTGGATTGTAGAAGTGCGCTGTCCTTTTACCTAGAACGTACGCAGGGGCATAGAAGGGCTTCTCAGCTCTTCATTTCCTTTGACCCTAATAAATTGGGGTTGCCTGTCACTAAGCGTATGTTGTCCATCTGGGTGGCAGACTGTATCGCCTGGGCGTACAGGGCAGCCGGCCTCTCCCTGGAGGGTCGAGTCACGGCCCACCGGGTCAGGGCGAAGGCTGCATCAGTAGCTCACTTCCGTTCTCTTCCGTTGGCAGACATCTGCCGGGCCACTACTTGGTCTTCAAGCCAGACTTTTGCGGACCACTACTGCCTCGAGAGGGAGTCCCGTAGGGACAGTGTTTTCGGGCAAGCGGTACTCCGTAATCTCTTTGAGGTTTAGGCAACTCCTACCCTCCAGCCCTGGTGTTGGGCTACCGTTCAGGTGTGGTCTCGGAGAAGATTCTCTCACTGTTGCTGAGGCTCTAGAGGGAGCGCTATTTTTCTGCCTGGGTTCCTGGTAGCCCAGAGCTAGGGAGTCACCCATATGTGAGGACTGACTTCCTGCTTGGTCCTGGAGAAAGAGTAGCTACTCACCTGTAACAGGTGTTCTCCAGGAGCAGCAGGAATCAGTCCTCACAACCCTCCCTCCTCCCCTTGGAGTTGCAGTTATATATAGTTCATTTTCTTTTTTGTGCTGTCTTTTAGCTATGTCGTCAGACTGAGCAAGATGGCACCTTTGGGCGGGAAGGGGACCGCGCATGCGTGCCTACATTCCCAAAGGCTTTCTTTGAAAGCTAGGGAACTGCTCCGCATGGGGGCTCCATCAACGTCGACGTCACCCATATGTGAGGGCTGATTCCTTCTGTTCCTGGAGAGAACACCTGTTGCAGGTGAGTAACTACTCTTTCCCTTAAGTTCAAGCAGATTAAGTAGTTGGTTGTGACAGACTTTATCAAAAGCTGAGGCAATATCCATAAATATTAAGATAAAGCCCTGTTTTGGATTGTTTAAGCCTAATATCAGGTTGTTAAGTAAGGATGTATATAAAGTCTCGACCCCATGATGTTGCCGAAAACCATGTTGTTGCAGATCAAGTGGTGCGTAGCAATCAACTTGGTTTTGTATTTGTTGCTGCACTATTTTCTCCATCATTTTCGACAAGAAAGGAAGACTGGAAATTGGGCGATATGAATTTGGGTCTTGTGGGTCAAGCTTGGAATTTTTCAGTAGCAGTTTGATTGTGGCCATTTTCAGTGATGCTGGTACTATGCTCTTGATGCTCTTGCAGGCATATGCCCTTGCACAAGAGCATATGCCTGCATCCCTCAAACTGGCATCAATCAGTCCCATTCTAAAAAGCTCCAAATCTGACAAGACAGACCCCAAATCATACAGACCGGTCTCCAGCTTACCCTTCATGGCCAAAATAATAGAGAAGACAGTTCAGTTACAACTACAGAACCACATCAACTCCTATGCACCCTTGGATCCACATCAACATGGATTCAGGCAACAGGTTTCCGCCCCGGTCACAGCACGGAGTCTGTTCTTCTTTCTCTTCTAAACAAACTACACACCGCTCACGATCATGGCCTTGCCACTCTCGCTGTCTCTCTGGATCTCTCTGCCACATTCGACCTCGTTGATCATCGCACTCTCCTTTCATGCCTTCAAGATGCCGGCATCACCGGCACAGTTCTTCATTGGTTTCACTCTTTCCTCTCTGGCCGTTCCTTTTCAGCTTCCACTGGATCTCTCTCTTCACCCTCCACTCCCCTTCCCTGTGGTGTCCCCCAGGGCTCTGTCCTTGCCCCCCTCCTCTTTAATGTCTTTTTGGCTCCTCTCACACTTTTAGTCCAACAACACGGTGTCTCCGCATATTATTACGCTGACGATATCTTTCTTCTTTATCACACTAACTCTGTCTCCCCCAATATTACCCTCGTCAACAATTGTCTCTCCTCAGTAGCATCCTAGCTTTCCTCCAACTTCTTGCATATCAATCTCTCTAAAACCTCAGCCATCTGGTTCACTGCCGGTAGCCCTGCTCATTCCCTCATTCCACTACTCTCTTCCGTTCCAATCCCCATCGTCACCTCTCTACGCTACCTTGGTGTGACCCTCGACTCCTCCCTATCGTTCAAAGCACATATCTCATCTGTAGTTCAGCGCTGCTTTCTCACCCTAAGACAACTCTGATCTGTACGCCTTTACCTCTCTTTCTCCGCTATGACCACCCTCCTCATCTCCCTAGTTGTCTCACGCCTCGATTATTGTAACGTCTCTTTAGCTGGTCTCCCCCAATCCCAACTTCAACGTCTGCAACGAGTCCACAACACTGCTGCCTGTATCCTCACTTGCTCTTCCTGTTTTGACCATATCACCCCTCTTCTCATTCGGCTGAACTGGCTTCCGATTCCCTTCCGTATTCAGTACAAATTTCTTCTTTTTGTTCACAGGTCTATTCATACTGGCACTCCCCTTTATCTTGCCGATCTGACCCACCTCCACACTCCCTACCTTTCCCTCCGCACCATCCACATGAACCGCATAACCTTACCCTCCCCATTCCAGGCCCACCTAGAAACCACCCGTTCCTCTGCCTTTTACTTCCTTGGTCCCCGCCTATGGAACTTGCTCCCCTCAGACCTTCGCTTGGAACCCTCGTTTAAAACATATAAGGCAAATCTAAAAACCCATCTCTCCTGTCTAGCTTTTGGCCTTTCTCCCTCCCCGCGCCCCTTTTCACCACCCCCATGATGTTGTTTTTCCTTGTTTCTGTTACTATAATCTAGCCTCGACCTTTTACTCTTCTTTCTTCTTTCCTATCACACTATGGCGTTACTTTCCTAATTTTCTAAGCAGCCTTTTATATATTGTAAACCGCTCAGACGCTATTGTGATGGGCGGTCTATTAAGTTCCCTATAAACAATAAACACCATAGGGTCCAAACCGTACTAACTTCTCTCTTTGACCAAATCATCAGAAAAAATGACAATATTAAAAAGGGCATTATCCTAATATTTCTCGACTCAGTGTCACACTCCATACTTCTAAGATGCCTACAAGAAATTGGTCTCTACAATAACACTCTGAAATAGATCCAGTCGTACCTAAAGGATGCACAACAGTACGTCAGATATGGGAGAAAAATATCCTCTCCATTTGCACTAACATAATGCTGACTCCTGGGGGGACTCCTTATCCATGCTTTTTAACATACACATTCAGTCACTTTGTGAAGCCATACAGAAACAGAACATTCACTGTAAAATCTATGCTGATGACATCATGGTATGCATGCCATTTGATGTTGAGACCCCAGCCTACATAAATATAACCGAATGCCTCACAGAAATCTCCGGTTGGCTAAACCCCCATAATCTCAGTTTAAACTATAGCAAAACGGAAGCACTTACATTAACAAGAAGCAAGACCTTCAACCATCCCTCCACATTAGCTACAAAGGATGGGTGCATTGCTGTCAGAAGTGAAGTTAAATACCTAAGGGTCATCTTTGATCAGAACTTAAACTTACAAGCACATATTAAAAGGACAACACAGAGCACTTACCACAAAATGAAAATCATTCAGAGACTGAAGCCCCTGCTAAGTTAGAATGGCTTTAGAATGGTCCTACAGGCCATAATCACTCCAGTATTGGACTTTTGTAACTCGATTTACCAAGGCCTGCCAGCAACAACAATCCATTCACTACAGATGGTACAGAACACCGCTGCTCGCACTCTCACAGGAACAAATAAATGTGAACACAACACCAATCTTAGCACAACTTCATTGGCACTTGATCAGGAGTCATGTAAGATTCAAGGCAATCACAATGGTATTCAGAATACTCCAGAATGAATCAGCTGATTCACTCCAAGACCTAATAACAAAAACACCCTGAAAACAGCACGGCTAGAACAATAAAAACACTTTAACCGCACCAAAGGAATTCTCTAAAGCGAAGTAGTGCACTAAAAATAGAGCCTTTTCTCTATATGCATAAAATCTATGGAACACCCTACCGAACAATATCAGATAAATGAATGATGCTAAAGAATTCAGGAAAATGCTGAAGACATTCCTATTCATTGATCATTTCAGCAACATCACACCAGAACTGGACAATGACTAGTGAACAATGTCTATGATCATACAACATGACCACAAACTATAAATAGTTTAGTTATGTGAATAAGTTATGGAATGTGAATAAGTTATGGAAACATATTGTTATGACACTATGATGTCTCCAAGTTATAGAATTTTTTAAAACACCTTGTTACAATGTAAATGGTTGAGTTCAATGATGGAGATTAATGTAAACAACCTTGTTTCACAAGGTAAACATGGAGTTTAATGTAAACCACCTTGATTTAAGGAAAAGGTGGTTTATAAATACTGTTAAATAAATAAATGTTGACCCTGAAATATGATAAAGGGGATAGAACAGCAAAGGCTGAAGAGGTGAGGGCATGTATGAGAGTTAAAACGATAGTGGTCTATAAAATCATTTGTGGAATTGAATGGTTAAATAGGAAATGGTTGTTTACTATTTCAAATAGGACTAAGACTAAAAGACACTCCATGAAGCTAATAGGTAACATTTTTAAAACTAATTTGAGAAAGTATTTTTTCACTTGATGCCCAATTATTATGGAATTTGTTGTTGGCAGATGAGATGAACACAGTTAACATAACTGGATTTAAAATGAATTTAGACACGTTAGTGGAGGAAAATTTGATAAACTATTAACCTGGCATACTTGGGACAGTTACAGCTTCTCTCTGGATCGTATAAAGAGGAAGGAATGGATCTAGTCTTTAGGATTCTTTTAGGTACTTTGACAAGGACTGACCACTTTTAGAAACCAGATGCTGGGCTTGATGGACCTTTGGTCTGATCCAGTAGGGTATTTTTATGCTCTGCCACCAATAGCCCTTTTACTGTTTAAATATTTATTTTATGCAGGTTAATGGCTTTTGCAAATTGTCATCTTATAGTAGATATTGCAAGAAAGAATCACGCTTGCGGAGTGGAGTAGCTGCCTAGTGGTTAGGGTAGCAGCCTGGAACTGGAAATATCAAGATTTGAATCCCTCTGACACTCCTTTTTCTGTCATCATATTTCTATGTTTCTATAAGGGGACTGTTGTAGTTGTTGATATGGAAGGACAGACTAGATAGGCCATGTGGTCTTTTTCTGTCATCATATTTCTATGTTTCCTTGTGGCCTTTTGGCAAACCACTTAACCCACTACAGGTCTCAGGTACAAATTTAGATTGTAAGACCTTTGGGGACATGGAAATAGCCACTGTACCTGATTGTAACACGCCTTGATGTCTACTAGAAAGGCATGAGCTAAATACTAATAAATAAATACTCTAGACAAATAAAAATAAATAAATACCTGCTCATTATGTCATTTAGTAAGGCATTTACTAACAGTTTGCTGTAATGCTGTTAACGTGAGTTATTTACCTTTGGGCCCATTTTTAGTAGTGGTTTTCTGCAGTAAATAATATGCATTGATGGTGTTAGTGTACAGTGTTAGGAAATTATCCACTTAAAGTACATTTGGAGTTGGAGAAGTAGCCTAGTGGTTAGAGCAGCAGCCTATCACCCAAGATATCTGGGTTTAATTCCCACTAGCTCTCCCTGTGACCTTGGGCAAATCACTTTATCCTGTATTGCCTCAGAAGATAAGTCCTGACAATCTACTTCTGTTCATAACTTTCCAAGAAAGCCCAGGGGGGGCTGCAGGTTTGCCAGAAATCAGCACTGGCTTGATGGTACTTAAGGTTGAAAGAGATTCAAAAAATGTAATGTTCAGTTTGATATTTATGTTGGGTACTGCTAGCCATTAGAATCATGGACTCTAGTTTGCTGCAATTTGGCAGCTTTTTTTTTTTTTTTAAAGAGAGAGGAGAAAATTCAGGGGTTAGAAGACTGGAATAGAAAGAGGTATCTAGAAAGAAGACTGAATGGGAAAGAAAACACCCAAAAGGACTTGAGGAGAAGGAAAGAAGGCAGACTGAAAGAGATGAGAACAACTGAGGGAAAGGAGACAGCAGCTGTACATCACTTCTCCTTTGTTATCATCCCTTACATCCCTCACAAACTCTGTTCATCAGACAAGCTGCTTTTGTCTGTGCTGTTCTCCTTTCTTGCTATATCCTAATGTAATATTTTCCACTTTGTTGCAAAGTATGGCTGGAATGGTCTTCCTGAATTATTATGTCATGCTCACTCTTTGGTTGTAGTCAAATCTAACTTAAAACCCCACATTTCTGAGCCTACTTTAAAAATCGTGAACCTTGCCCCTCTCTGATTCATAGCCTTGTTGATTTTTGCTTGTTTTCTATGATAAATAAACTCCAGAAATATATTTATCTTATCTGCATGTCTTGACTAGAGTATCAGCTCTATGGAATTGAAAATGCCTTTGTGAATCTATAGAGCACTATGGGGGTAATTACTAAAGTGTGTTAAGGGGATATTGTATGCTATTTGCCCCTTAAAGCATGTTAGGAAAAATATGCCTTATTTTACCATAAAACAGGTTAACATATCTCAGTATCCGTTCTCGCATAATGAAGTGCAAAAGGGTAAAAGGTCCTTGTATAGCAGCTTAACCCCCTAAAAGGAATACTATGAACCTATCATTAGGGCTTGCAGGCGCCATTTTGAATCCAGTGCTAGCCCCGGCAGGAACAAGAGGGCATTGGTCCTGCTGGTCTCCTCTAGACCACTAAAGATATATTAAGGTAGGCCCAAAGTGGTTAATGATTTAATGGTTACAACATTTTTATATTGCCTAAAACTAGGTGGTTTACAACAACAACCAATACAAGACCACTGTTAAAACAAATAAAATGACCAAAAGGTCAAACAGCATAACCAAAAGTTCAGTCAGAAAGGAGTCTACAGGGAGAGGGGGGTATTGGTAAGTGAGGATTTGGTGAGGAGGAAGGTTTTGTAGGAAGGGGAGGTTTGCATTTTGTCTTTGGGGAGAAGGGGGGATCTTAGGGGGATCCTTTTTGCTTTTTGGGGGAGCAAGACCACTGATACTTTTTTTTTTTTTTTTTTGCCATGCTGGACATTTTAAGAAAGACTCTCTAAGAACATGCTTCATGGGAGCAGAATAATGCAGCTTGTGAGGCTGATTTCAAGCTGCGTTACTCTTTTACTTTGGGAGTTAGTAATCTACAGTACTGAGTTAACATAGGTTAGTGATTCCCATGGTAAATTAAGCTGCAGTAAAATAAGAAATGTTACTGTATCTTAGTAACTAGTCCCCTACATATGTCTAGTAGCACTGCAGAAGTAAGTAGTATAGTAGGAGTTAAGGTGACTGAGAAAAGGATAAACTTGTAGGAATTAAGTCAGGTGAATGTAAAAGATGCACCTTGGGTAAGTAGAGAGAGGGTGGGTACCAAAAGAGGGAGGAGAGCGAAGGAAAAAACTGAGAAAAGGAAAGAAAAAGTGAATGGAAATGATAAGAAACGATGAAGAAATTAAATAAATTGTCCAACTATGTGCAAAGTTTGGAAAACTTTGGAGCCGATATTCAGCAGGATATATCTGATTGAAGTTAACTGGACATCATATCTAACGTAAATTGCATAGTTTAAAAAAAACAACAACAGGTTTTCACTAGTTCAGAGTTTACTCTGTTAAAATTAACCAGGCAAAGCTAAGAACGGACAAAGCCTCTGTGGGTAAATGAGCATTTATTTATTTAACTAAGCTTATTTCCTCTTCGTCTCTCCAGGCCAGTCCAGGAACTCTGTAGGGTAGTCAGCCCCCTCCAGCAGCTGAGGACTGAATTACACAGAGTCTTGCTGACATCTTATGCAGCTCCCCCTAGCGCCTGTGACTGGAGTTGGAGGAAGGTGAGATTGTTCCGGGGAAGGATCCTAATGTTTTCAGAGTGTTTCGCCAGGAGGAGCTGGGGGCTCTCATTGCTCATTCTCTAGCAGCTCTGAATATTGCTCTGCCTGTGGTTCAGGAAGAACCGCTGGAGGACACTCTGCTCCAGAGGTTTAAAGCGGAGCAGAAGTGCTTTCCGGTTCATAGGGTAATCATAGTGGTAGCCGGTCAATGGGCCGCCTGTACCAGGTTCCGCGAGAGGAGAAAGACCTACTGCGGATGCCCAAGGTGGATGTCTTGGTCTCGGCCGTGACCAAGAAGACTACTATTCCAGTGGAAGGGGGCGCTGCCCTTAAAGATCTTCAGGATCGGAAGTTAGAGTCTATACTCAAACAGGCATTTAACTCAAGTGCACTAGCTCTGCAGGCCTCGATTTGTGGGGATTATGTTTCTAGGGCCTCCATTCGTTGGCTCCAAGGGGACGGTTCCTCTGATGTGGAAGGGACCAAATTGGAATCGGCGGCTGCGTACATAGCCGATGCCTTCTATGATTTGGTGAGAATATCCTCAAAATATCCATCTTTGAACTCCCCCGATTCGGGGTAGAGCACCGCTCCGCTTCAGCCAGCTGCCCTGTTCAGGCACTCCAGCCCATCCGGGGCTGTGGGAGGAGGAGCAGCGGCCCTTTAAAAGCAGCCTGCTTTCGGCAGGAACAGCACCATCTTTGAACTCCCCCGATTCGGGGTAGAGCACCGCTCCGCTTCAGCCAGCTGCCCTGTTCAGGCACTCCAGCCCATCCGGGGCTGTGGGAGGAGGAGCAGCGGCCCTTTAAAAGCAGCCTGCTTTCGGCGGGAACAGCACCATCTTTGAACTCCCCCGATTCGGGGTAGAGCACCGCTCCGCTTCAGCCAGCTGCCCTGTTCAGGCACTCCAGCCCGTCCGGGCTGAGGGAGGCGGAGCAGCGGCCCTTTAAAAGCAGCCTGCTTTCGGCGGGAACAGCACCATCTTTGAACTCCCCCGATTCGGGGTAGAGCACCGCTCCGCTTCAGCCAGCTGCCCTGTTCAGGCACTCCAGCCCATCTGGGGCTGTGGGAGGAGGAGCAGCGGCCCTTTAAAAGCAGCCTGCTTTCGGCGGGAACAGCACCATCTTTGAACTCCCCCGATTCGGGGTAGAGCACCGCTCCGCTTCAGCCAGCTGCCCTGTTCAGGCACTCCAGCCCATCCGGGGCTGTGGGAGGAGGAGCAGCGGCCCTTTAAAAGCAGCCTGCTTTCGGCGGGAACAGCACCATCTTTGAACTCCCCCGATTCGGGGTAGAGCACCGCTCCGCTTCAGCCAGCTGCCCTGTTCAGGCACTCCAGCCCATCCGGGGCTGTGGGAGGAGGAGCAACGGCCCTTTAAACAGCAGCCTGCCTCCGGCAGGCCCGCGCCTGTCGGGCCCGCGCCTGAGGGCCTCGCCAGAGGGCCCTTGGGCGTGGCCCTTAGGCAGTGGCCCTCGACAAAGGTATTTTCTACTCCATACAACCCCTGAAGTACCCAATAGTCGACAAACAAGAGTCAGGAACTTCCACCATTCTATGCTCTGATCCTGAAGAAAGCTGCATCTGTGCCTAGAGATTCAAACTCTCTAACTGTCCACTACCTGCCTACATGCTGCAAGTATTCAACTACAGCCTATTATGAACGCTATTCTTTCACTTAAAGCTGTCCTTTACTCTGAAATTGCAGTTTGTTACATAATTGCACACATGTTGCTACACGTAGGTATGTAGTCACTGTTTATTCCCTGCAATTGTTCTATTTGCTACATACTATCCACTATAACTCATTGATACTTTAACACTGTTAATGCCTGCAATTGTATTACTTGATACAAACGTATCAATTTCAGCTAAAACTGCAAAAATATTTATCTCCTTCTCTCTTGCAAGTCTCACCTGCTACTTCTCATCTCAGATTTAGTACTGTTGTCAGTAGTAAGTTTCAGTTATATTACAGTCGTCTGTAACTCATCTTAGATATATTCCTACCACTTTGTAACTCACCCTAGATTTATTACTGTTATCAGTAACTCAATTTGAAATATAACTACTATCTGTGTTTCACCTTATATATATTACTGTTGTCAGTAACTCACCCAGCGTGCCAAAACCCCCTCTATTCGCCTCTCGAATAAGCCTCATACTTCACAGGGTTAAAATGGAAGACATGATCATCAGGTTATTGTGCCTCTTCCTACTTATTATAACACTACCATCTAATATATTGGCCCTCACCACCACACAAAATTACATTCCTATTGTACTATCTAGTGAGAGAAAATGGTCAGGAGACTCTTATCACAACCCACATGGGGCCAACATCCCGCACCGCAACCTCCTATTGCATGTCCCACTACAATACAACATGAAAACTAGACAAACTAAAAACGTCTACCCTAGTAGACTGAAGTGTGCACTTATAAATGCCCGCTCACTTCGAAACAAGTGGCCAGTGATCACGGATGTAATAATGTCCCACCAGCTAGACATTCTCATGGTCACTGAAACATGGCTCTCAACCGAAGACAATATCATCCTCAACCAGCTTCTCCCACCTAACTTTACAGCCTTCACTGGACACAGACAAAACAAGAAAGGCGGAGGAGTACTTATCATCACCAAAGCTGACCTCCAGTTTAAAATGGATGAATCCAACAGTAACAACCATCTAGAAACAGTATCAGTCTCAAACAACACATGCTCCATAAACTTGGTCTATAGATCACCGTCAGGGGATCCAGACGACCTAGCAACCATAATAAATCTGGCATCCTTCACCCAGGGTCCAAATAAACCTAATTGGATCGTAGGAGATATCAACCTACCATCATTACAGGACACTCAAGCAACAGCATTCCTAGATGCCCTAGATAGCCTAGGATACACACAAATGGTGCAAGAACCTACTCATGAGAAAGGCAATATCCTCGACCTAATATTCGCACCGCAGCTAATTTTGGACCAACCACAAAACATTGTATTATCGATATCTGCAGTCCCATGGACTGACCACAAACTCATCACCTTTCAGATGCCTACCACTATCTGTTCACACATGACGAAAACGGATGAAAGCAGGCCCGCTAACTCAGCTACCAGAAGATTCCACCCATTTAACAGAGAACGCATCCTCACTGAAATGAGCACACTCTTTGATGACACCTCACTAAGCCTAGAAGAGTTGATCTCCTCCTGGAACAAAAAGCTCAGCGCAATCGCTATCCGCCCTCCAACGAACAAGAACCCAAAGAAGAGATCTACCGCCCCATGGTTCACAGCCGATTTAAAAACCTCACTAACCATTTTAAGAAGGCTAGAAAAACGATGGAGAAAGTCACGTACCAGCAGTGACCAATCAGCTTACATCCAACACCTGGCAGAGCATCGTAAAGCCATCTCAGATAAAATCAGACAACACCACACAGATACTCTGAAATGGTCACTGAATAAACCTCACGACTTGTTTAACTTAGTTAAAACACTTGCCAAAGAGCCAACCCCTGAGCACCACAGCAGGATCCGCCCACAGGACTATGCAATTTACATGCAATCTAAAATGTGCAAGACCAACAAAATATTAATACCAGACCCTCCTGATGAACAAGACTACCCAGTATCACTGGCATCCTTCTTTACTCCCTCGAAGAAAACTATTGAAGACACCATCCTAGCTCTAAACACAACCACTGCACACACAGACCCTTGCCCTGCGCACTGGATAAAGGACCTGCGATGTGACATATCCTCAACTATAGCAAAAATCTTAAACTATTCCTTCACCACTGGCTCTTTCCCTTCTACGCTCAAGCAGACCTCTGTAAGACCGCTGCTAAAGAACACCAAACTTGATCCTCAAAAAGTAGAATCTTATAGGCCCATATCTAGCATACCTATGCTAGCAAAAATCATCGAGAAAATAGTGCACAGGCAATTACAGGATCATATAGACACATCAGCCCCACTGGATCCAGCTCAACATGGTTTCAGAGAGTCACATGGAGTAGAAACACTACTCACAACACTCCTCAACAATATAACCTCAGGTGTGGATAACATACGCCAGGGCTTCGCTCTTGTCTTCCTAGATATAGCAGCGGCTTTTGACTCGGTATGCCACGAAATTCTCATCTGCCGACTAAGGGAAAAAGGCATCTGTGGAACAGCACTCGAATGGTGCAAATCTTACCTGTCCGACAGATGGCAGCATGTCAGAGTCGACGGGGATACATCTGAACCTTTCCAACAAAGTCAAGGTGTACCCCAAGGATCCTCTTTATCTGCATTGATGTTTAATATATACATCCAACCCATCTGTGACATCATCAGATCCTTTAATGTCAGTTACATGATATATGCAGACGATGTGCTACTATATATGCCAATATCATTGGACTGCCTAGACCTTACCCCGCTGACCAACTGCTTTGACACCATATCAGAGTGGCTCCTATCACAAAACCTGAGAATACAACACAAAAAGACGGAAGTCCTGTTCGTCTCGAGGAACACCAACTTCACCCCTCCTAGTTGTATTAACGTAAAGGATGCCCAACTCCAAGTTAAACCGGCAATACGCTACCTGGGAGTAACGCTGGACCAAAACCTTGATATGAAGAACCACATAGCCAACACAGTCAAGGCAATCTACTTTAAAATCAGATCCCTCAGACACCTACGCATGCTACTCGAACCGGATGATTTCCGTACCATTTATCAAGCCCTTATACTCCCCCATTTTGACTTCTCAAACTCCATACTACAAGGACTCCCCCGGTCCACCCTGAACCCCCTGCAATTAGCCATGAATAGTGCAGCGAGGGTACTCCTCGGGGCATCCAGGAGAGATCACGTAACACCCCTTCTAAAACAGCTACACTGGCTCCCCATTCAAGCAAGGATCAGTTTCAAGACCTTACTGCTAACATTCAAAGCGGCTAAGGGGCTCCCCTCTTCCTCTCTCTCAAACCTCATACAACCACTTGCACCAAACAGGCCACGAAGAACAGCAGAATTAAACACACTAGTTATCCCAAATGACACCACAAGATGCACTAGATCAACAGCCGACAGAGCCTTCCAATTCTGCGCCCCATCTCTATGGAACACCTTACCAGCACAAATCAGAGCAATACCTAATCTAAGTCAGTTCAGAAAGGCTTTAAAGCATTTCCTCTTCCTTAAATATCTCAATGACAGCTCCGAACATAACCCCCAGCTGAATAGCAGAAGTGGTCAAACAGATAGACCCCGCAACAGACCAACTTCACAATGTAGATAACAAGTTGTTCCATATACTATTGTACCACTGTTGTATATAGTTAACCAGGATATCCTTTATCAGATAACCCTGCATTGTATTTAGTTTCCCCTATTTCGCCAAGTTATACTTCCTGTTAAATGTAACGACCAGACATGTGTAAACTGTCGGATGTTTTCTGTTCAATGTAAACCGCGCTGATGTCTAATAGTGCGGTATATAAGAATTGTTAATAAATAAAATAAATAAATAAATAAAATAAATAAAGACTATGGCGTCCTTGGTTGTGGCCAGACAACTTCTCTGGTTGAGGAACTGGGCAGCAGATGTGTCTTCTAAGACTTGCCTTAGTAAGCTCCCCTATAAGGGCAATCTTCTCCAACGCCGTTGGAGGCATTGGAGAAGATTGTTAAGGATTTGGGTGATTCTAAGGGAGGCCGGCTTCCGGAGGACCGACCAAAGGGTCCGAGGCCAGGAGGGCTGCAGAAAGGACAAACGAGAGATTTCCGCAGCTTTCGGTCACCTCGGTATGGTCCATACCAGAGGGGTGGTTTTATGGCCAAAGGGCAGTCCTTTCGAGGGGCTCGGGGGTTTGTCCGGGGTTATTTCGCTTCCCAACAGACCCCACCCAAAAAGCCACAATGAAGTCAGGAAGGACCAGCCGGAGGTACCAATAGGGGGACATTTACAAGAGTTCTACTCCGCCTGGGCCGCAATTACAATGGACCAGTGGATTTTGGAGATCATCCACAATGGTTATACACTGGAGTTCTTCAAACTGCTGGCAAAAGTTTTGTTGTGTCTCCATGCAAAGCACAGGCGAAGAGGGAGGCAGTGCGCGATATGCTTCAGCACTTACTGCACCTGCAAGCAGTGGTTCTGGTACCCCGAGACCAGTGCAGGTTAGGTCAATACTCCATTTATTTTGTAGTCCCCAAAAAGGAGGGTTCCTTCCGGCCCATTCTCGATCTCAAGCAAATGAACGAGAGCTTGAGAGTGCCGCATTTCCGGATGGAAATGCTGAGGTCAGTGATTTTGACGGTAAGGCCGGGAGAGGTACTTTCTTCCATACACCTAACAGAGGCTTATCTGCACATTCCCATCAGGCCGGATCATCAAAGGTTCTTGCGCTTTGCTGTCCCTATGGGGCACTTTCAGTTCAGGGCTTTGCCATTTGGACTGGCCTTAGCGTCGCGCACGTTTACAAAGGTGATGGTGGTAGTCGCGATGGCGTTGAGACAGGAAGGAATTCTGGTACATTCCTATTTGGACGATTGGTTGATTCGAGCAGGGTCCGAAGGGGAGTCGGTCAGGGCTACCAAGCGAGTTTTGGAGTTCTTGAAGCAGCTCGGTTGGGGGTCAACCAGGCCAAGAGCCAGCTGTGCCCAGTGCGGCGATTGGTGTATCTCAGGGCCTTGTTCGATACAGAGGCCGGTTCGGTATCTCTTCCCGATGTCAGAGTGCAAAAGATTCTCGGGCAGGTTCAGAGATTTTTGAGCATGAAGGCTCCAGCAGTGTGGCAATACATGCAACTTCTGGGTTCGATGGCAGCGGCCTTGGACCTAGTACCGTGGGCCAGGGCCCATATGTATCTGCTTCAGCAGGCTCTGCTATTGCGGTGGTCGCCTCAAAAGTACCCATTGTCTCAGAAGCTAGTATGTCCAGAAGACGTAAGGATCAATTTGGAATGGTGGCTAGATTCGAGTCATCTTCAAGCAGGCATTCCCTTGGAGCAGCCCGAATGGGTTTTGGTCACCACAGATGCAAGTCTCTCTGACTGGGGGGTGCATTGTCCGTCTCAGGTGACTCAGGGCTGCTGGTCGACGGACGAAGCCGTTTGGTCGATCAATAGCCTGGAGATGAGGGTGGTGAGGTTGGTGCTGCAGGATTTCGCAGGCCTGGTAGTGGGGAAAGCGGTTTGCGTTTTCTCCAACAATGCGGTGATGGTGTCCTATATCAACCAACAAGGAGACATGGGCAGTGCTACTTTGATGGAGGAGAGCCAGCTGCTGCTGCAGTGAGTGGAGAGCCATCTGCTAGCATTGTCAGCAGTGCATGTGGGAGGAACGGACAATGTGCAGACCGACTTCCTCAGTCGACATGCCTTGGATCCAGGAAAATGGGAGCTAAACGTGTTTGTGTTTCACGACATTACGGTTCGGTAGGGGCAGCCAATCATGGATCTGATGCCCACTCTTTCTAATACCAAGGCTACGCGGTTCTTCAGCAGGCACAGAGAACATATGTCAGAGGGACTCGATGCCCTGGCGCAGCCTTGGCCAGTGGAAGGGCTGCTGTATGTGTTTCCTCCATGGCCGATGATCGGTCGACTCCTGCGGAAGATATGAGCTCACAACGGACAGGTGATTCTCATAGCACCGTAATGGCCGCAGAGGCCAAGGTATGTGTATCTGGTTCAGCTGCCGGTTGATCGACCGTGGAAGCTGCCCAGTTGACTCAATTTGTTGAACCAAGGTCCAGTCTTGATGCCACAGGTGGATCGGTTCTCGCTTATGGCTTTGCTCTTGAGAGGGAGTGGTTGCGACACCGTGGTTACTCAGCGGCGGTCATCAGTACTATGTTGAGTTCCAAGAAGCGTTCCACGTCCTTGTCTTATAAAGGTATTTGGCGCATTTTTGAAGGTTCGTGTGCAGATAGGGGCGTTAAGCTGTTTGTCTGTACACTGCTGGACATATTGCTCTTTCTACAGGATGGCCTGGATAAAGGGCTAGCCTTGAGTTCTCTGAAAGTTCAGCTGGCAGCGCTGGCTTGTTATAGGGGACGGGTGCAGGGACTCTAGTTGGCAACGCACCCGGACGTAGTTCATTTTTTCGGACAGTTAAGAATGTGTGGCCGCCTGTTCGGCCGGTAGTTCCTCTCTGGGATCTGAACTTGGTTCTGGAGGTGCTGGTGGAGCCCCCCTTTGAACCCGCGGCAGCGGCGAGTTTGAGTGATTTTTCCTGGAAGACTCTCTTCCTGGTGGCGTTGTGCTCGGCGAGGTGGATTTCAAATCTACAAGCGCTCTCATGTAGGGAGCCCTTTATACAGTTTTCTGCGGAGAAGGTGGTGTTGCGTCCGGTGCCGTCCTTCCTTCCGAAGGTGGTTTCACGTTTTCATTTGAATCAGCCAATTTCACTTCTGACCTTTCAGAATCTTGGAAGGGATGGAATGGATCGTAGGCTTCAGCGGCTGGATCTCGGAAGAGTGCTTCGAAGATACCTTAAGAGAACGGAGTCTTTTCGTAAGATGGACCAGTTGTTTGTTATATTTGGAGGGCCACATAAAGGGAAGGCAGCTTCCAAAGCCTCGATTGCCCAGTGGGTGAAGTAGGCTATTGGGGCAGTGTATGCTGTGCGTGGAAGGTCTCCTCCTAGGGGTCTGAGAGCTCGTTCTACTCGAGGTCAAGCGACTTCTTGGGCGGAGTACTCTTTGATTCCACTGATGGACATCTGTCGAGCAGCAATTGGTCATCCCTCCACACTTTTTTGAAGCATTATCGGCTAGATGTGCAGGCTAGGGGGGACGCAAATGTTGGGGCCTCAGCTATCCTGGCCGGGCTTGTGGGTCCCACCCGGGTTTAAGTACTGCTCTATTACATCCCTACAGTTCCTGGACTGGCCTGGAGAGACGAAGAGGAAGGAGAAATTAGACCTTACCTGCTAATTGTCTTTCCTTGAGTTCTCTCCAGGTCAGTCCAGGGCCCACCCTGTTCATTTGCGCAATTTAGCAGGATTGCTAGTGGCGTTGACAGTCTGCAGAAGGTGTTGCTCTTGTTCTCAGAATTTAGGAAGGCTGTCTTGAGCTCGAGGCAAAGCATGTTGGCAGCCTGGCAGCCAGATTTTCGGGGCAGCTCTACCTTCTACTCTCCCTTCCTAGGGCGGGGGGAGGAGTAAGGGCCGTTCTGAGGAGGATTGGACTGTTTATAAAAAAAAAAAAACAGGAGATAGACAGAGAGAGGGACTTAAAGAAAGATAGTTTGCGTTCCGGGCTTTCCATTCGGGGTGTTCGGTTGCCCTGGAAGAGTGAGATTCAAGATTTAGGTGCTATTTTAGATAGTGAGCTCTGTCTACGTCAGCAGGTATTGCAGGAAATACGTGCTGCCTTTGGTAACTTGCATTTGGTATGGCAGCTCGGTCCTTATTTTGGTCAAGAAGTTTTGCATTGGGTGGTCCAAGTATTATCTTGCCTGGACTACTGCAATGCTTTGTATGTTGGATTGCCAGCCTATATATTGAGGAAATTGCAGGTGGGGCAGAACTCAGTTGCACGTATTATCTGGGGTCTGTGGGGGTGTGACCAGGTGGCGAGAGTTCTGCAGCAGTTGCATTGGCTTCCGCTAAAACAGAGATGTGTATTTAAATTGCTGGTATTAGCATTTAAAGTTTTACATGGTACAGGCCAATGGTATCTCCAAGAGCTGGTTCAATGTTACACACCCGGTTGAGCCTGCGCTCTGCGGGGGAATGCCGGTTAGTGTTACCTGGTTGTTCCCAAGTTCAGTTAGAACGTTCGGCAGGCGAGAGCATTCTCAGTGGTGGTGGTGCCCACATACGGAATGCTGTCAGTGGCACTTCGGATGGAGACAAACTTACTTTCATTTTGGAAGACTCTCAAAACCTTTCTTTTTCATGGAATAGTAGTCCCCTGGGTTGACACTGGGCTTGATGGGCCTTGGTCTGATCCAATATAGCATTTCTTATGTTCATATGTTTTATCCCAGTTAAGAGAGAGAGTGAAACTTGATGTCAGTGTACTTTCATCAATGAATCATTAACTCTTATAAGATCATTAGCAGTTCATTGGGAAGGAAGCATAAAGTAATAGCATAAATATAACAAATAATCCTAAAGGCCTTATATTAGTTTAGGTGTCCCTAATTCCTTAAGAACTCGAAACAGTTTGGCTCACTAATACAAAGATGCAGACAGCAGTCTAGCAGCAAGACGGGGCGATCCAGTCTTTTAAATTGATTGCCACATGTATCTCCCAGTAGTATGTGTGCACTCAATGCAAAGATCTCCTGGCTCTCAGAGAACAAGTATGATTTGTGGAAGCTAGACTAGCAGACTTGAAGGAGCTGAGGCAGAGACCTAAAGGGACATAGAAAAGTCCCACTTCCAATCTGGAAGCCTCGGTGCTGTCTGTGAGGAAAGATGTCACCTAGAAGGAGAGTATCACCTTGGTGCAGCAGGAGATCTTGTAGTCAGAATCTGTCCTCCAGGGGAGACAGTACCCTCTCACACTGAAGATGTTCCTGGGGCTTCTGCCCAGGAGGGAAAGGTTAGGATGGTTGTCTTAGCCACTGATTTGATCGTTAGGCATGTAGATAGCTGCCTACCTGGTACAAAGATGACAGACTTCACATATCACTTAGATATTATTCTAGACAATGCTAGGGAAGAGTTGGATCTCTTGATCTCCAGGAACAAGCAGGAATGAGTCTTCACATATGGGTACGTCGGTACCGACAGAGTCTGCGTGGGAACGCTTCCCAGCATCCAATCAGAAAGCCTTTGGAAGCATCCCAACACGCCTGCGTGCTGCCTTCCCGCCTTCCCAACTCTCTCTCCTCAGTTTTCGTTTTTCCGCGGAGTCGGCAGGACGTCCTCCTGTCACCGCAGAAAATTCTTCTTTTATTTTTTAGTTTTCTTGTGGTCGCGACTGCCTTCCCTGACACCACCGGTACCGCCGGTGTTTCTTTTTTCTTTTCTTGTAAAATTTTTCCTTTTTAAGGAATATTTTTTCCTCCTCAGTGTCTCACGGTTTCTCAGGCCTGTTAGGCCTCTCCTTTTTCCTCCATGGAACCGCCAGCCACTATCCCCAAGAAATGTACAAACTGTGGCGGTACAAACTTATTTTTAGACACTCACAATTAGTGTCTAACCTGCTTGGGTCCTGACCATTTTCCTCCGGAGCCCTCTGGCAATAGTATTGTGAGAAGAAGTTTTCAACATCGAGTTCCCCTCGACACGCGGTCCCCATCCAACTTCAGGGAACCGACCATATCTTCTTCTACACAGGATCAGGTAACCCAAAAACAGTCTGTTAAGACTAGCCAGTCCTCGAGCGGCAGTTCTCATGCACAGCATAGAGATGCCTACGGCCTTGCCCTCGAGAAACCACTGGCTTCAAAACCCCGGTGGGAGTCTTCGGCCTCCAAAGCCTGTGTGGTGTTTCAGGTTGTTCCTGAGGTTCACCCCTCACAGAACATACCTGAGCCATGCCCGGTAGTGGCATCCGCTTCGAGCAGTACCGATACCCCGGCATCGGCAATGGTGTTGGATGAAACATTCCTCACCAAGGATCGTCGTCTGGCATCCTCGGTACCTACGGGGCCGTTGGATATGCTCCAGACCGACCTTTCAGTATCGGTACTGGTACCAATACTAGTACCGACGTCGGTATCCTCCAGACGTGCATCGATAGACTCGCTTCCTTCGATGCCGAGTCTGGAATCCATCGCCAGTCTGGAGGACTGGGTACCGACTCGCCTTGGTACCAACACCAGACGGTACCGAAGGCTTGGTTCCAATAATTCGGATCCGCAACTCTCGGTTTCTTCGATACTGTTAGAGTTGCCACCAGCTGGCCTTCATCCACCGGTATCGGATACGGTACCGAAGTCGGTACCGGTATCCACATTACCATTGCTGTCGGTGCCTTCCATGCTTCTCTCATCAGGCTCGCTTCCCTCGATACCGAGTTTGGAATCGATCCCTAGCATGGACGATACGCTACCGACTGTTGCTGGTCCCGACCTCCTGTGGTACCAGCGACCATCCTCTAAGGACCACCATTCAGGATCTTCCATTCCTATAAAGTTGGATAGATCCCTTGGTGCCAATGCTAGTTCTTCAGCAGATCTAGCCTGTCCAAAATAATTTCCCTCTGGGGATTTTTCTTTTCAAGCTTTTCTCCTGGATATGGCAAAATCACTTGCCATTTCTATACCTGGACAAGATCCTACACAAGGGAATACAGAATCCCTTTATATTCCTGGAAGAGCAAAGGAGAACATAATGCTTCCTTTGCATCATTCCTTGCAGGATCTCCTTCTACGAATGTGAGAAGCTCCTTTAAAGGTACCCCCACTTTCAAGAGCAACAGATCTTCTATATCAGGTGCCCCCTTCTCCAGGATTTCAAAAGACTCATCTTCCTCATCATTCCATTGTTGTAGAATCAGCATTGAGGCGGGTGAAGAGTACTAAAAAGCACTCTTCTTATCCGCCAGGTCGTGAGTCTAAGACTTTAGATGCCTTTGGACACCAAACTTTCCAGGCATCCATGCTTTCAGCAAGAATTCTCTCATATATTTTTATATGGGCTTATCTCTTGAGGAGGTCACAAAGAAATTACATCTTTTAACTCCTTTTCTTCAAGAGCCCAAGAGTGCAGACTATTCCTCACTGGTTAATCATGCTCAAAATATCTCTAGATTTCTTACTCGTGTTCCCTAGACTCCTCTGAGTCTGTTAGCAGGACTTCTGCTATAGCTATAGGAGCACGACATAAAGCCTGGCTCCAAGCTTCAGACTTGGACAAATGGACACAAGTTAGACTGGGAAATACTCCTTGCACTGGAGAAAATCTCTTTAACAAGGAGTCTTTACTCCAGGTTGCTCAGTTAACAACTGACTGTCCTGTTTCCAGAGGCTGTTCTACGCCTTCTTCTTTCCCAGTTGGTAGGAAATGTCCTGCCAAAATTTCTTCCCCTAGGGGAAGAAGATTTTATCCATCTTCTGCCCATCATACAGATGTTCCCAAACAGGGGAAACATCACCCTGGTCTAAAGAATCCATAACCTCAGCAGGGTCAACAAACCCAGCAGTCGCAGGGTTTCAAATAGATCATCATTGCCCCTCTTGGTTGGTGGTTAGAGTAGCAGTCTGCTTCTTTTCATTTGCAGTATCTGCACTAAATTTATTCTAACCTTCCTAGATATCTCTTCATGAGACATCTTTTCTTTAACTTTAAGAGTCTTTATGATGATCATGCCCATACTTAACAGGGTTTTTCCTCTTCCTCTTGGAGGAAAGTGAACTAACAACTCTTAATAGACAGTTGTTTTCCCTGTACTGGCATGTATCATCTCACCTGTCAGAGACTTCCTCCATAGTCAGTCTCTTTTAACTCTGTCTTACCTCCCTCTTACTATAACATTTGGTTTGTAAGAGGGACCCCTTTTACACTGGTAAGCCCCTATGGTCCTCTACCTGTTCTATCAGGGGATTCTCCCTTCCGGAGTTGTCTCCCCCCTTGTTACCTTAGGGCAGCCCATCATACAATGGGAAATCCTACCAGGTCTGTTTCTTTTTCCCAATCTAAAAGAGGGAGAGGGAAAAGAAATTTTCTCCGCTGCCCTGGTACGTTGCTGCAGATACAGCAATTCCTAGTGGTTAAGTCACTGGTTCTGTCCACCACAGAACCAGGGATTCTCCTCCACTAGCAATCCTTCTAGCCTCAGTGCTAAGTCCCAAACAGGTTATCAACCTCGTTTGGGAAACCCTCTTATCACAGCCTGGTTGGTTAACTTCTATTCTTCGCCCCCTTGTCCTTGGCAGAATACTTGGTTACCTGCTGGCTTTCCACAGCCAGTTTTTCTTCTAGCCAACCTGCAGCATGCTCTCTGCAACTCTACAGAGTAGCTTTGCACTATGGGCCCTTGCTAGAGAGCATTAGTATCTTGCCTAGCAGATAACCCCAGATGGTTAAAAGGGGGTTACCCCAGTCATGTTTCCATGACTGGTAGGTATTTCCTACCCTTACCATCTCATCTTAAATCTCTTTTGAGACATCAGTCTCAGGCCTTTCATTACGTGAAAACCTAAAGAAGGGCCAATTCCCTGGCTTGGCCTATATCTCCTTTGGTCTTCTCATCAGAGATACTTTTCTTCAATGGCAGCTAGAGGACGCCCAATACCCCTCTTGCCCTCATAGGCAAGTCACTAGGGTATCTTCCTCCAGTGGCGTCCTCTATCCATTCTCCATATGGCAATTCTGGAGAAATCTGGACTTCCTGCCTACAGTCTGAAGTTATCCTCTGCCTTTTTCACATAGGCCATCCTGATTATTCAAGAGCTCAAATTCTGAAAAGAATCCAGACTTCTTCTTGTCAGGGAGACCTCCTCTGACTCTGCCAGTCATAACCAGGAAAATAATTTTTCTCTGTATGTCTATTCAAGCAGGTATTAACTTTCCTGCTCTTAGATGAATCTTCCTCTCTCCCTCTATCCCTAGGGGGGATCAGCTTCTATAGACCTCTCTCCTTTCACATACCTGGAGATATGTGTCTATATGTCTACATATTCATATATATATACTTTAAACTCAAAATTTTAAAACAATTACGTCCTCTTGTACTTCTACATGATTTTCTGAGCATTGTACAGGCCATCATCACACCACACTTTGATTTCGCAAATCTCACCCTACTAGGAACAACAAAACAAAACATTAAAAGACTCCAACTTGCCCAAAATGCAGCAGCAAGAATTGTAATGAAGGTTCCACCATTTGAACACATTACCCCTATACTAGCAAACCTTCACTGGCTCCCAATTCAATCCAGAATAAATCACAAATTGATTATCACCACATTTAAGGCTTTAAATACAATGGCCCCAGTCCCCTTAACAAAACTTATCACCAAAGACACATCCCAAACTACGCTACGGAGAGGCCACACGAATAGAATTAGGATCCCGAAAGAATTCACAACTGCTAAAAAGACTACTAATAGAAAAGCGTTCTCACATGCAGCTCCCACCCTATGGAACTCCCTCCCTGAAGAAATAAGGGCATTAAATGATGCAAAGGAACTCCGCAAGAAATTAAAGACTTATCTATTCACCTCCCATTTTGGCACACTTGAAAATACCTTACCTCTGACAGGTAATGGTTAATAGCAACCTAGGGTACACCAACTCTAATTCTCCTAGCTGACTACAATTACAATTAAAATCGACCAAATAACTACTTGTAAATCTTGTAAATAGATATATGTAATAGAGCAAAATATGTAAATAAGTTCGTTTGTTATTTAACAAGTTTTACCATATATAGTCATTCATAATTAATGTATTTAGCAAAATTGTACCAAGTTAACAAATGTTCCATGTAAAACAGCAAAATTGTACCTAGTTAACAAATGTTCCATGTAAAACAGACTTGTAAATCTGTTCATTCCTTGTTCAATGTAAACCGCACCTGATCTGTGGAAGGTAGCGGTATATAAGCAACTGTTAAATAAAAAATAAAAATAAAATAAAATAAATATATATTCATCTATATCTATCTGTGTGTCTTCGACCCCTACATATCTCCTATAGATATATTCATATATACCCTATATATATATATTCAATATATATAGGTATATATACATAGATATATTTATAGATCTACTGAGATATATTTTTAGATAGATATGTATCCATATACTCATCTATTTGTTCCGTTAGGTTCAGATATCCTTATATTCCTATATGATCCTGACAGATGGGCACTACCCCTATCATTGCTATGCCAGCATACTTAGGGGGCGACACTTATAACCACTTCCTGTGGTAATTAACAAAATTGTCCTTACCATATAGGTTGGATACTCCTGAAGCTCTCCATGTACCTTTCTTCTTTCCTAATTGACCCCATTTAGGAAAGACATTATGGAGCTTCAGTTAACCTAACGCTTAACGCTCCTGAGTCTGTCCTTTATCAGATACAAGGGTCTCCATACCCTTTTTCCCCTACATAGACTGATTCCATCCCCAGTCCAGTTAGGTCAGACTCATTTTTTCTTTGGATCCTAAATTTATACTGTTTTTGGACCTAAACAGCTTAAGCTTTCTTTAATACTGCCTTCTGCGTCTCCGCTGAAGCTCTACCTCTTATACTACCCCAGTCTTTCCCCCTAGGGCCATTTCTCACCCTGCAGGGTTCTGACCTCCACTTGTTTTTCTCTGCTTTTATTATCTCTACTTTCCAGTGAGGTACCCCTTGAGCACATTCACTGGCTCTTCTAATAGATCCATATGTACCTCAGTGGAATTGTGCAAGGTCTACAAGGGAGGCCCAGATTACAATATTTTACTACAAAATACCCTCTATACAGGGTCTTCCCCTTTAGAAACCCTGTTCTAGCCAGCTGTTCCACAGCTCCTCTTCTGTATTCAACTCCTACCCTCCATCCCCAGGATGCCTGAGGTCTTAAGCAATAGCATGGCTCGTTCTAGACTTGCAACATGCTAGGACTCCCTCTGGGCATCTGAGCTTGGGAGTCCCCATATGTGAAGACTCATTCCTGCTTGTTCCTGGAGATAGCACAGTTACTTACCTGTAACAGGTGATCTCTGGGAACAGCAGGAATAAGTCTTCACAACCCACCCACCTCCGCTAGGAGTTGCTTTTTCTCTATCTCTATCTTTCCCTTCCTTGCTCTCTCTCTCTCTTTGTCTCAGCTTTCAAACTTAACTGAGGAGAGATAGTTGGGAAGGCAGGAAGGCAGCACGCAGGTGTGTTGGGATGCTTCCAAAGGCTTTCTGATTGGATGCTGGGAAGCGTTCCCGCGCAGACTCCGTCGGTACCGACGTACCCATATGTGAAGACTTATTCCTGCTGTTCCCAGAGATCACCTATTACAGGTAAGTAACTGTGCTGTACATGTGGGCACCAAAAACATTGGAAAGTGTGGGAAGGAGGATCGAGAAGCCAAAATAGGCTTTTAGGTAGAAAGTTGAAATCCAGGACCTTCAGGTTAGCATTCTCAGAATTGCTTCCTGGTCCAGACGTGGGATCCAAGAGGCAGGTGGAGCTCTTAAATGTCACTGTGTGGATGAGACAGTGGTATAAGGAAGAGGGCTTTAGATTTGTCAGGAACTGGGCAGCAGTCAGGGGAAGAGAGGACCTATTCCAGAAGGATGGGCTTCCCCCTTAACCAGGGTGGAACCAGACTGCTAGCAGTAGCATTTAAAAAGGAATAGCTTTAAAATTAGATATTGGGGAAAAGCTGAGAGTTGCTCAGGAGTGCATGGTTCGGAATAATATATGTTCGAGAGATACTACCAAAACAGGGAGTATAGAGTATCCTGATAGAGAGGTTACAATAAAGTAAAAGTACTCAATTTGCCTTGTAATAAAAAGCAGACAATCAAAAGGTTCCAAATTACCCCGTGAACTGATAAGCAGGTTGTCAGTATGAATTAAAAGGATGCTTCAAAATACCTGTATACAAATGATAGTCTAAAAAATAAAATGGGAGAGTTAGAATATTTAGCACTGAATTAAGAGACCTGGTGAAAGGAGGATACCCAATGGGACACTGCGATATCGGAGTACGAGTTGTATCATGATGCTAGGGTAGATCAGATTGTTGGGGGGAGGAGTGCTACATATTAAGGAGAGCATGGAGTGAATCAGGATAAAAGTTTTGCAGGAAAGAAAATGCACTGTAGAATCTTTATGGATAAAATTCCATGTGAGAAGGGAAAGGGCATAGCAGTGAGAGCCGGAATAAAGAGACAGATGATGAAATGCTAACAGAATTAGCAGCATAGTAATAATGAGTAACTTCAATTATCCCACTATTGACTGGGTCAATGTCAGATTAGGACATGCTAGGAAGATAGCTTCCCCTCATGTCATTTCCTGAACCAGCTGTTTCATGAAGCTGTCATTGATTTAATCTAGAAACTATTTTGAACCAAAGTTCTTAGTGGAACACAGGTGATGGTGGGAAGACACCAAAGAAATCCTTGTGCTCATATTTAACCTTCAGAGTGGGAGACTGTGATAAAATGAGGAGTATGGTTAGGAAAAAACTAAAAGGAACAGGAGGAAAAAGGATAAGAGTTTACATCAAGCCTGGGCATTCTTTGAAAATATAATTTTAGAAGCCCACACTAGATGTATTTTTACACCTTAAAAAAGGTGGAAGGAAGGCTAAGCAACTGCTGGAATAGTTTAAATGTGGGGTGAGAGAGGCTGTTATAGTCTAAAAAAATAAAATTGCAATGAAGAAAAGAGGAAACAGCATAAGCATTGACAAGTTAGATGCAGAGCATTGACAAGGAAGGCAAAGGGGAGAGTATGAAAAGCATGAAAGCAAAAACTTATACAACCTTTATCAGATAGTTTGGTTTGCAGCTTGTCGTGCTGTGAGGGCTTCTGTGCATCAGTGATACTGAGGGCGAAGTTATCGGTAGCTTAATTACTGGCAGGGTGTCCCAAGATGGACAGGTCTCAGCTGAGGTGCCCAGACCAAGACAAACCACCCATCTGGGCAGCAGCAGAATGGGATGGTGTTGGTGGCGGAGGTTCACATTTCTGAGACAATGGTAACAACACTAGAATTACCTATGCAGAAAAAAGACCTGGCAATCTACTTCCATACCTGGCCATGAAAACCTAATGGATAGTTACAACAAAACAAATTGCCCTATAGTGCTGGAAGATGAGACCCCCAGGTCGGAAGGCACTCAAATGGTTACTGGGGAGGATCTGAAAACTTTTCAGAATAAAGCCAGCATTTATGATGTGGTTGGATCAAAGCCCTCAGCATGTCTGAATGCTGATGTAGCTGCACATGAAATAAGAGTCAGAAGCTGCAAAGATGTCTTTCATATTCAGACATGGAACATACGAAGCATGAACCAAGGGAAGTTGGAAGTGGTCAAGAATGAAATGAAACGCGTAAAACTGTTGGGTGTCAGTGAACTGAAATCGACTGACTCCCAAATGTGCACTTTGCATCTGATGATTATATGGTCCACTACGCTGACAATAAAAGACAAAGAAGAAATGGTGTTGCATTTATGATTAAGAAGAAACCTGCAAGAACTGTAAAGAAATACAATGCAATAAGTGAATGCTAATTTCTATTCATCTGCGAGGAATGCCCATCAACACAACTATAATTCAAGCATATGCCCCAATAATAGCTTCAGAAGAGGATAAGAATTGGCTTGAACCTTTGGGTAATATTTGAAGTCGGCTTGTGAGCCCCTGACGAAACATAATACCTGTGAAACGCAGCAGTGCTGAGTCTGGCGTTGGGATTTTCCAAATTGAGATAAGCCTGACTTTTTTCAGTTTTCATGATCACGATGTTTATGTGAAAGTTAAAAAAAGTTATAAAGTTTTATTTAACATGAAGGGTCATTGATGCAATCTGGAACATTTGGTTGAAAAGGCCAATACCATAGCTCCCTATAAGTCTGAGACCCGTTAAAAAATAAAAAAGAAACTGAAAACGAGAAATATTATATAAAATATATTTACCAGTCCGATGGGAAGTTAAAGACTAAATTCAATCATTCTTGCAAGATAAGAGTAATAGCGATATTCATAGCTCAACTGTAATTTTACTCTGAAAAATAAGGACCGGTTCTGATTGTCTAGTACAGAGAGGTATGCTGTCTGCCTGGTGCCAAAATCCAAGATGTTACAGAGAGTTTGCCGAGACTCATCAAGCCCACTGACTATTACCCAATGTTGCTAATCCATGTTGGAACAAATGATACTGCCAGGTATTCCTCGGAACGTATCAAAAGTGACTTCATGGCTCTGGGACAGAGGGTGAAGCAGTTAGGTGCACAGGTGGTGTTCTCTTCAATCCTCCCTGTTGAGGGTAAAGGCCAAGGCAGAGAGGCTCGCATCCTGGAGATGAATGCATGGCTGCGTGGATGGTGTCATCGAGAGCGTTTTGGTTTCCTAGACCATGGGGTGCTGTTCCAAGGGTTGCAGAGCAGAGATGGCATCCATCTGTCCAAGAAAGGTCAACGCATCTTCGGTAGTAGACTGGCTAATGTACTGAAGAGGGCTTTAAACTAGATTCGTTGGGGATAGGTGAAGAAAGCCCCCAGGTAAGTGATACATTAAATACCTTTATGGAAATGGGTAACAAGGTTAACATATGGAAAGCAGTGTGTATAAATGCCCGTAGCATGGGAAATAAGATCCCTGATGTTGAAGCTTTGGTGGGAGTGGCTGACTTGGATTTAGTGGCAGTTACAGAAACATGGTTCACACAAAACCATGACTGGGATGTAACTATACCTGGCTATACTTTATTCAGAAAGGACAGGGTAGGAAGAAGGGGAGGAGGAGTGGCATTATATGTAAAAACTACTATTAAAGCTTTGGAATTACAGAGCTTAAAAGGGAGAGAGGAGGCATTGTGGGTTAAACTAGAAAGAGGGAAAGAGAAATCTATTTGCATTGGTGTGATATACAGACCTCCCTCACAAGATGAAGAGGTGGACAGAGAGTTAACTGCAGACATACGCAGCATTGCTAGGAAAGGGGAAGTGCTACTGATAGGAGATTTCAATATGCCAGATGTTGATTGGCACATTCCTGCTGCAGTATCATCTAGAAGTAAGGAGATCCTGGATTCTCTACAGGGAGAACTATTCAGGCAATTGGTAACAGACCCCACATGTGAAGGGGCCATACTGGACTTGGTGCTTACCAATGGTGAAAGTGTTTCTGATATTGTAGTGGGAGATCATTTTGCTTTAAAAAATATACAAAAAAAACTTCTAAGAGCTCCCAGTCAGAGAGCTAGCAATGTAATATAATAAAAACAAACAAACAAACCCTCAAATCCTTACTGTTGATCTGTAGAGCCCTGGTTAGGAAAGCCTCAACAGGGCAGGGCACTGGAGCCTTTTATGCAGGCCTCAGCTGCACTCAGGAAATCAGGCCCACTAACTCCTGATTTAATTTGTAAACTATCATTAGAATCATCTATAGCACCTGAAGATCAGATAGTAATGCTAATTTTTTTAAAAGAATTCCAGGGGTGATCCAGGAGGCTACAGAACATCAGTGCCGGACAAAATGGTAAAAACCATTATTAAAAAAAAAAAAATTACCAAACATAGTTAATGGGACAAAGCTAAAGTGAATTTAGCCAATGGAAGTCTTGCCCCCACCAGTGTGCTCCATTTTTTTGAAGCTGTAAATAGACAAGTAAATAAAGGTTAGCCAGATGATACAGTGTATTTAGATTTTCAGAAAGCCTTTAACAAGGTCCCACATGAGAGACTCTTGAAGAAATTAAAAAGTTATGGGATAGGAGGTAGTGTCTTATTGTGGATTGGGAACTGGTTAAAAGATAGAAAATAGAAAGTTGGGGCTAAAGGGCCAATTTTCTCAGTGGAGAAAGGTGAATAGTTGAGTAGCCCAGGGATCTGTGCTGGGCCACTATTCTTTTAACATATTTATAATGACCTAGAAGTGGAAATTTACAGATGATGAAATTATGAAAAGTTGTTCAATCACAAGAGGACTGTGAAAAATTGCAAGGGAGAATTGAGAAATTGGGAGAAAGGATGTCCATTTGGTAGATAAAATTTAATATGGACAAGTAAAAAGTTCTGCGCTTAGGAATGAACAACTCAAAATATATCTACTACTACTACTACTAAGCATTTATATAGTGCTACCAGGCGCACGCAGCGCTGTACAAAGAGAAAACACACAAGAGACAGTCCCTGCTCAAAGGAGCTTACAATCTAGTAAAGACAAAACAAGAAAAGGAGAAGGATAAGATAAGAACAAGGGCAAGAGAGGAGAGCAGTAGAGACAAGACAAAGGAAAGAGGTACGAGCAAGTGTAAGAGGAAGTAGGATAGGTAAAATAAAAGAGGGGAAGGAGGAGAACAGCTAAATCAAGAACCAAAGGCAGAAGCGAAAAGATGAGCTTTTAACTTGAGTTTGAAGAGGGACAAAGAAAAGATGCCTGACGTATAGACAAAGGAAGTTTATTCCAGGCGTAAGGTGCAGCAAGGTGAAAAGAGCGGAATCTGGAGTTGGCAGTAGAGGAGAAGGGCATAGCAAGAAGCAGTTGACAAGAAGAGCGGAGCTCATGAGGGGGGAAGTAAGGAGAAATGAGAGAAGAAAGGTACCGAGGAGCCGCAGAATGGATGCACGTATAGGTCAAAAGGAGAAGTTTAAAGTGAATGCGGAAACGGATAGGGAGTCAGTGAAGAGATTTAAGGAGAGGAGTGATATGGGCAAAACGAGGCTGACGGAAAATTAGACGTGCAGCGGTGAATAGACTGAAGGGGGGAGAGATGAGTTAGAGGGAGACCAGCAAGGAGCAGGTTACAGTAATCAAGACGGGAGGTAATTAGGGAATGGATGAGGGTTTTAGTAGTGAGTTTAGAGAGAAAGGGGCGGATTTTGCCAATGTTGAAGAGAAAGAAGCAACAGGTCTTGGCGATGTTGGATATGAGAGGAGAAAGAGAGCGAAGAGTCAAAAATAACACCAAGGTTGCGAGCGGATGAAACAGGTGGGAGAACAGAGCCATCCACAGAGACTGAAAATGAAGAAGGAGAAAGGGAAATTTTAGGGGAAAAAACGAGAAGTTCGGTCTTGGCCATGTTCAATTTCAAGCGACGATGGAACATCCAGGCAGCGATGGCAGAGAGACAGCTAGAGATCCGGGACTGGAAAGAAGAAGAAAACAGGAGTAGAGAGATAAATCTGGGAGTCATCAGCATAGAGATGCTACTGAAAACCATGAGAGGAAGTGAGTGCACCAAGGGACTTGGTATAGAGAGAAAAAAGGAGGGAACCCAAGAGTTGGGTAACAGAGGAGGAGGAGCCACTAGAGCATACACTAAAGGAGCGATGGGAGAGATTGGAGGAGAACCAGGAAAGAACAGAGTCCCTAAATGCAAGCGAGGACAAAGTGTCAAGGAGAATATCATGGTCAACAGTGTCGAAAGCAGCAGAGAGATCAAGGAGGATAAGGATAGAGTAAAGGCCCTTAGATTTAGCCAGGAACATGTCACTGGAGACTTTGACAAGAGCTGTTTCAGTAGAGTGCAAGGGACGAAAACCGGATTGTAAGGGATCAAGGAGAGCATGGGAAGAGAGGACGTCAAGACAGCGGCAGTAAACCGCACGTTCGAGCAGTTAAGAAATGAAGGGAAGGACAGAAATGGGACGATAATTAGAAGGACAAGAGGGATCAAGTGAGGGTTTCTTAAGGAGAGGCGTGACCATAGCATGCTTAAAGTCAGCCGGGACAATAGCAGTGGAGAGCGAGAGGTTGAGGATATAAGAAATGGAGCGGACAACGGTAGAGGAGATTGAGGAGAGGAGGCGGGAGGAGATAGGATCAGAGGAGCAGGTGGTGAATTTGGATGAGGAGAGAAGATGAACAGTTTCATCATCAGAAATCGTAGGAAAGGAAGAGAGGGTAGGATGAGAAGGGGGGGGATTGAGAGCAGGAAGGGGAAATAGCGGACTTAGAGGGAAATTGGAGAGTGATCTTGTGGATTTTATCATGGAAGTAATTAGCCAGGGTTTTGGCAGAAAGGGAAGGAGGGATCAGAGGCGGAGGCACTTTGAGGAGAGAGTTGAGAGCAGTGAAGAGACGGCGAGGATCAGAGGCATGAGACTTAGGTGAACAAAGTAATCTTGCTTGGCAAGAGCTGAGACGGATTTGAAGGAGAAAATCATGAATTTGAAATGAAAGAAATCTTCAGGGGAGTGGGATTTGAGCCAGGCACGCTCAGCAGAGCAGGCACAGGAGCGAAGATAGCGAGTAGTGGGAGAGAGCCAGGGCTGAGGTAAGGAGCGCCTTACAGGACGAGGGGTGGGAGGAGCAAGCACATCCAGAGCTGAGGAGAGCGCAGCATTATAGGACATTACTGCCATATCAACAGACTTGGAGGACAAAATAGAAGAGAGAGAAGGAGAAATGGTAGAGGAGAGAACCAGGGGATAAATGGCAATAAGGTTCCTAAATAGTTTGGAGGAGATAGGACGAGGCAGAGGCGGTGGGAGGTGAAGATTAAAGGAGAGAAGGTGATGATCAGATAAAGGAAGAACAGTATTACTGAAGTTAGAGGGTGAGGAGCAAGAAAAGAAAATCAGATCCAGACAATGGCCACGATGGTGAGTGGGGACAAAGGAACAAAGTTGAAGGCCAAAAGAGGAGGTAAGAGAGAGGAGCTTCAGAGTAAGAGGATCAGAGGGGTTATCAACATGAATGTTAAAATCACCAAGGATAAGAGTAGGGGAGGTAGGGATAAGAAAGAGGAAAAGCCATGAGTCAAAGTCAGAGAAAAAAGAAGAAACAGCCTTGTCAGGAGGACGATAGACAACAGCAACCCGGAGAGGAAGCGGGGCAAAGAGGCGAATGGAGTGGACCTCAAAAGAGAGGAAGGAATAAGACTGAGGCAGGAGAAGAGGTTGGAAATAGCAGGAGGGGGAGAAAAGAAGGCCAACCCCACCACCATGGCCTGTAGGACAAGGAGCATGGGAGAACTGAAAGCCACCATGGCAGAGGGCAGCAACAGAGGCAGTATCGTCAGGGAGGAGCCTGGTCTCGGTTAAAGCAAGAAGATGAAAAGCATTTGAGATGAAAAGATCATGTGTAAAAGAGAGTTCATTGGAGACAGAATGTGCATTCCATAGGGCTCAAGAGAAAGGGAGAGAGGAAAGGGAAAGAAGGGGGATATGAATAAGATTGGACAAGTTATGTGAGGAACTCATTACAGAAAGAGGCAAACGTCTAGGAGGGCAAGAAAGGCAGAAGTCAAGTGAGCAGCAATAGGGAAGGAGGAAGACAAACCTTAAGTGGAACCAAGGTAAGGACAAGAAAGGAGAAGAGAAAGTAAGCAGTGGGGGTAGGAGAAGATATATCTATCCAATGCATGGTTCCACATTACTACAACTACTACTAATTACCATTTTATAGTGCTACAAGGCATAGGAATTGCAATCCAGGAAAAGGATCTTAGAGTCATAACAACATAAAATAAGTCATTTTGGCTCAGACCAAGGTCCATCAAGCCCAGCTTCCCATTTCCAACAGCGGTCAATCCAGGTCCAAGTACCTGTCAGGTTCCCATAAAAGTACGCAGATTCCATGTTACTTATCCTGGGGTAAGCAGTAGATTTCCCTAGTCTTCTTTAATAATGGTTTGTGGCCTTTTCCTCCAGGAACTTGTCCAAACCTTTTTTAAACCCAGCTGCACTAACAACTTTTACTACATCCTCCGGTAGCAAATTCCATAGTTTAATTATGCATTGAGTGAAAAAAATATTTCTCCTGTTAGTCTTAAATGGGCTATAGTGTAGTTTCATTGTGTGTCCCCCAGTCTTTCAACTTTTTGAAGGCGTAAACAACTGATCTCTTTTTACCCATTCCACTCCATTATTTTATAGACCTCTGTCTTCTTCCCTGAGCCGTCTTTGTTCCAGATTGAAGAACCCTAATCTTTTAAGCCTTTCCTCATAGACGTATCCTTCTATCCCCTTTAACGACCCGTTAAATTCCTTTAAAAAAGGTCCTTTTAGTGGGTCTTTTTGGTTTTGCGAGTTTTATTCATTGCAGACAATGTTTAGAAGAGGGAGCCTTGGTTTGGGCAGAGCTGTCAATCGATTGTCACATCTAAAAAATGATATAATTGGAATTAAAATAGGTACAGAGAAGGGTGACCAAAATAAGGAGATGGAACAATATCCCTAAAAGGTAGGGCTCTTCAGCTTTGAGAAAAGGCTGCTGAGATAAGATATGATAAGGTCTATAAAATAATGAGTGGAGTGGAATGAGCAAACATGAATTTGTTGGTTATTGCTTCAAAAAGTGCAAAGACAAGGGGGCATGCAATGAAACTACAAAGTAGTACATTTAAGCCTATTTGGAGAAGATATGGAGTGGAGGAGTAGCCTAATGGTTAGAGCAGTGGCTTGGTAATTGAGAGACTAGGGTTCAATTTCCACTAGCACTCCTTGTGGCCCTGGGCAAGTCACTTAATCCTCCATTGCCTCAGAAGACAGACCTGGCAATCTACTTCTAGTCACACTGCCTAGAAAACCCAGGAGCTGCTGGTGTGCCAGGAATCAGCACTGACTCAAAGGCACACATTGCATTTGTTGAGAAGGTATATTTTCACTAACCCCTGGAATTTGTTGCCAGAGGATGCAGTAAAACCTGTTAGTATAGCTGGATTAAAAAAAAAAGGTTTGGACAAGTTCTTGGAGGAAGAGTCCATAAAATATTTAAATGGGCTGGGGGGAATGTACTGCTTATCCCAGAAGTAAGTAGCATGGAATTCTCTTTACCTTTTTGGAATCCTGCCAAGGTTCTTGTGACCAGGATTGGCCACTATTGGAAACAGAATACTGGTCTTGATGAACCATTGGTCTGACTCAGTATAGAAAAACTTATGTTCTTATTTTCTTAAATATCTTTATTTGTTCTGGCTAAACCAGCTTCCTTTAACCAGTTAGCGCTGAATATTGGTGCTATCTGCTTAAATCTTACCCATGTCCCTAGCACATCATTTGGCCCTCCTCCATTTAACTGTTTACCTTTGGTCAGACATTGAGTTTGTTGGGCAAAATTCAATTGGTTTGCTGACCAAGATTTTGAAAAATGACAATTTGTCCAGTTAACATCCTAAGGGACATGTTTAGTAAGCTGGGCTAGCAGCATGAGCTATTGGTAACTAGGTCCCAAATTATTCAATGGGATCTAGTTACAAAAAGCCTATGCTAGCCGTTAACCTAGCTTAGTAAACATGCCCCTAAGTTAACAAAGCTTTTGAGTTTAGGTCACTTCATTTTTTTTTAATAAGGATATCATAGTGGAGGAGTAGCCTAATAGTTAGAACACTGGCTTAACCCTCCATTGCTTCAGAAAAATCCAAGTTATCCATGTCCTGTTTAATATGCATTGCCAAATTTAAGTTTCAATGTAAACAGCTTTGACTGAAATAATAAAAGTATAAAAAAGTTATAGTAATATTGTTCAAAATACAGTAATATTAACTTTGTGTACATTTGTGAAAACGGTGACCGACTTATGTAACCATTACAAACGATACCTATGAATTGTCAGAAACAAACAGTGACCTTGACTAAAATAGCACAGTTACTTACCTGTAACAGGTGATCTCCGGAACAGCAGGAATTAGTCTTCACACGTGGGAGACGTCGCCGACGGAGCCCGCACGGGAATGCTCCCCAGCATCCAATCAGAAAGCCTTTGGGAGCATACCCGCGCCTGCGCGGTGGCTTCCCGCCCTTCCTACTGCCTCTCCCCAGTTGAGTTTCATAGCTGAGCCAGAAGGAGAGGAGAGGAAGGAATAGAGAAAAAAGAGATACAACTCCTAGGGGAGGTGGGCGGGTTGTGAAGACTAATTCCTGCTGTTCCGGAGATCACCTGTTACAGGTAAGTAACTGTGCTTTCTCGCCCCCCAGGCCGCGTCTCAAAGACACTAGATACTCTAGGACGTCAAGCCTTCCAGACGTCTATGCTGACGGCCAGAATTATTTCATATATATTTTATATGAGTCTGTCGCTCCGGGAGGTCACCGAGAGGTTGTCTCGGTTATCCCTCTTCGTATCTGCAACCAAGGCCTTTGAATATTCCCTGCTCCTTTATCACTGCAGGAATATCTCCGGGTTCCTTTCTCGTGCTTCGCTGGACTCCTTCCAGTCAGTCAGCAGAGCCTCTGCTGTTGCCATTACAGCACGCCGTACAGCATGGTTGCAGGCGTCCGAGTTGTGTAGATGGGCACAGCACAACCTGGGTAATTCTCCCTGCGACGGAGATCACCTCTTCAATAGCGAAGCCTTGCGTCAGGTCGCACAGTGCTTCGCTAACCTTCCCAGAGTTAGCAGCCAGCCTAGGGCCCGGCCCCCCGGCGGTGGTAAACGCCTCTCCAGACCCCCCTTCCCTAGGAAGAGGAAATATCAGCCCTTCGCCCACCCTCCAGGCGCGCCCAAGCAAGGGACCTCTCACCCCGGGTTGATGCCCCCGGGCCCGCGCCAGGACTCTCATACTAAGCATTTTTAGGCTCAGGCGGGCGGCTGCCTGCACTTAACCCTCTTATCGAAAGTTTAAAAATTGAGCTCTACTCTGGGGCTCGTTCAGTTGACAAATGGTTCGGAGGCTTATCTAGGGGTTCAGGTATTCTCCTTCCGTTTGGAAGGGAGACCACCTCTATTCTGTGATAGCTATGGCCCACGGCCAACTTAATTACCCTTCGGTACGTCTCCGAACCCTTCTCAGCCAGTATCCCCCTGCTGATTGCTTCCGTACCGGAATTCTCCTCCTGTCCCCCGTCTGTGCGGGGGGCGAGTTTTCTGCGTGCAGGTCCTGGGGACACATATAGGTCCTCCAGCCCCTGTGGCATTCTACCGGACTGATGCTATCCTCCGTCCCCCATGCTACCGCGCTGTTGGTTCGCCGATCTGCCCTTGTCCTCCGGAATAGATCCCTCTACTGACGGATCTTGCTGCCACCTTCCCAGGTGGACGTTCTGTGGATCAATGGCAGATCCGCCTTACCAGGGTGATGCTCAGGGAGGTAGGCCCCTCGGCATACCTGCGTTAGTACCGGAGTGGGCGTCCTCATGCCCACCGGCTTAGATATACTAGATATCACCTGCGCGATAGGCGCATATTGGGGGGATGCCCGCAGTACCTGTGTTCTACCGCCTAATTTCCCTATGGCCGGTACTCATGCCCCCCCCCCCGGGGTCCGGCCAGTCCGCCTGCCTATTCCTCGATCGGGCCGCGGACTGGTGGTACTCTACCCCTGTGAAGTCTACAGCTCCCTTTTCAGTTAGGTCCTCCTCCCAGGGGTTCGGACCCTTGTCTCCCTATCTCTCGCTAGGGTAGCCTGTGTACTCCTTCTGCTCCGGGGTACACCCCTACTCTTCTCCGGAATGGACTCTCTGGTTCGGCCAGTCTTCTACTGTTAGTCCTCTGAGTTCTGGACTCTACTCCTAAGGGAGTGTTCAGCTTTGCACTAAGCCTCCTGGAAGACCTGCCGTCCTTCTCCTGACCCAGCTGACGCCTGAATCTCCTAGCCTTCCGGATTTGGAACTTCTTCCTCGCTGCGGCGAAGTTTCCTTGACGACTTCGCTACTGCGTCTACGGTGCCTTCATCACAGGTCTGCTTCCGGCAACCCGGTAGGTAAGCTCTACAGGGTTCCACACCATTAATTCATTAAAACTTAATGGCCGGTAAGCTCTATATGGTACTAGGTCATTTACTCATTAAATGCTTACTGATACTATTTATGCATCCCTCTGACTACTCTTCCTGTAGCCTGGGTTTTTTTTTTGCTGTATCTTAATGATACCTGTTCTGCACTCTAAAGACTTCCCTCTGTAGTCTTTAGATTCGCTGTTCCTCTATTCAACTCCTGCCCGCCATCCCTCAGGAGATGCCGGGGATTCAGGCTGGGTAAATGCCATCCCGTCCTGGGCTGCGCTTATGGGATCTCCCCGGGCATCCTTTGCTAGGGAGTCCCCACGTGTGAAGACTCATTCCTGCTTGTTCCTGGAGATGCATGCTTCTCCTTGCTTCCGGCCTTCCTCAGCGCCGATTCCACCACAATGGACCGATGTGGAAGCTGGTGCTGCCGAAAACCCGGGGACGGAGGCACCCGGTACAGAGCCTGCATCGCAGTCGACGGTGCCTGAACCCTCAAAGGCGACCACCAAGCCCCCAGCAGGAGATCCTGCAGGGAGGGATGCAGAGGAAGCATCACGGCCGCCTGTTCCGCAGGGCCCGGGCTCGGGTCCGGGGTAGGGATGGCCAGCAAGTCTGCCATGTCAAGGAGGAAATCCTGAAAAGGTGGCTCTTCCGGAGGAGTTATGGCGGGGGAGGCTGCCAGGGCACACAGAGGCCGCTCGGGCCGATGCCCACTGGGCAGAGGAGGGGACCAACCGACCCGGATCGGGGCAGTCCCCATGGCGTCGTCGGCTCCTGGGATTGATTCCAAGCTAGGCATCGAAGGGGTCGATAGCACCGACGGCGCCGCAGGAATCGGCCTCGTCCCCGAACCTGGGGGTGGCGCTGCTCCCGGCGATCGAAGCGGATCTGCGGCCGCCGGAGGGCAGGGGCCAGCGGTCTCCGCTCTGCGTCGCGGGAGGGGACAGGGACCAATCCCGAGACGTGTAGTGTCCAGGCTTTCAAGGCTGGATACCGACTCCAGGCTGGGCATCGAACCGAGCGAGGAGATCGACTCCCTTCTAGAGGGCCCCGGCGGGGGAGACCGCGCCGGTGGTGGAGATCCCGGAGCGTGGATCGGAACCGTGCCGATCGGTGCTGCGAGCATCAGGGGTCCCCGAGGGCGGAGCTCGGTGGAGAGGGGGTCATCTGACGCCGGCGCCAATGTCGATCGGCGGGCACTGCCCGATGCCGGGCTCCCTCTCGAACCCGTCCGACCTGGAGAGAAATCCTTCCGGGGCATACGGCCCGTCCCCGAGGGGTCCCCGGTCACCCGACGACGAGTCCCTGCGGGGTGGGGGGGGGAGTGCAAAGCCCCTGCGCCGACGGGGTACCGTTGCGGGGCGGCGCAGATCCAGATTGGGTCGAAGCGGTCGAAGACCCCGAGGCCCCTTCTCTAGGAAAGGGCGGGGCCCTCGACGGCCGCGTCGATGCCGGGGAGTCGCCCGTGCGCTGGCCGACATACCCCGAGGTCCCCGGGGAAGGTTGATGGCGGTCCCTCGTGCTCAACGCCCCTGCCGTCGCCGGCGGAGCGGCGCTGCTCGAACCTGGTACCACCCTTGCGCAGGGCTGGGATACCGGCGACCCGGCGTGGGTCGAAGCGAGCGGCCCCGAGGGGAGGGAGGCCAGATGACCATCCCCGGCGCGGGGCGGAACCACCAACGCCCGCGTGCTCGAAGCGGGTACTACCTCCGTGCATGACCTGAACGTAGGGCCGTCAGACAGTGTCGAGTCGATCGGCCCCCGAGGTGCTGAGGGCAGCGGCTGGCGATCCCCGGTGGGGAGCGGGTCACTTGACACCGACGCCGACGGGTCGGCACCGCCCAAAGCGGATACCACCCCTGTAGGAACGCCATACCGGCGCGAGTCGGTTGACCCCGGAGGCGCCGAGGACCGCAGCCGCCAATCCCTGGTGAGGAGCGGAACCCTCGACACCGACGCCGAGGGATCGGTACCGTCCGAAGCGGGTACCGCCCACGCGCATGGCAGGGATGGAGGAACGCCAGGCTGGACCGAGTCGATCGGCCCCGGAGGCGCCGAGGACAGCAGCCGACGATCCTCAGTGAGGAGCGGAGCGCTCGACACCGACGCCGATGCCGGGGGCTCAGTACTGCCCGGAGCGGCTACCACGCCCGAGCATGGCTTGGATGTAGGGAGGTCAGACCCGGTTGAGTCGATCGGCCCCAAAGGCGCCGAGGACACCGGCTGACGATCCCTGGCGAAGAATGGAACACTCGACGCCGACGCCAATGCCGGGGAATCGGCACCGCTCGAAGCGGGTACCTCCCTCGGGCATGGCTCGGGAATGTTCTGTGAGGAGCGAACCTCAGGAACATCCCGAAACCCCGTAAATGCTTTGGAGCCCGAGGACTTCTGCCGTGGTATATCAGCCAAGGAGGACTTGAGGGGTTGGCCGGAGCCGTCGCCATGCCGCGCATGAGACTCGCCCCTCAAGACTCGGCTAGTCTTAACAGACTGTTGTGTGGTTACCTGATCCTGGAGAGAAGAACAACCCGACGACCGCACCTTGGGCGCGAAGACGTCGTCGAGGGATACCCGAAAGAGGGAGGGTCTTCTCCCGACACTGTAGCCCGGGGAATCCGGGAAAAAGGGGTCAGGCCCCAAACAGGAGAGGCACCAGGCATTGGAGTCCACGTGGAAAATTAAGTCCCCGCCGTGAGGCTGGGGGGAAGAAGGCTCCATGCCCCGGTCCTCAGCGCCCGGAGGGGGCGACGAAAATTAAATGAAAAATAATTAAAAGAAAGAAAGAAAAGGTGGGCACGGAGGTGCCACCATCGGCGGGAAAGCCGCGACTACAGAAAAAAGGAAAAATTTCTGCGGTGGCAGGAGGGACGTCCTGCCTGCTCCGCGGAAAACAAAAAACTGGGGAGAGGCAGTAGGAAGGACGGGAAGCCACCGCGCAGGCGCGGGGTATGCTCCCAAAGGCTTTCTGATTGGATGCTGGGGAGCATTCCCGTGCGGGCTCCGTCGGCGACGTCTCCCACGTGTGAAGACTCATTCCTGCTTGTTCCTGGAGATAGAATAATACATGTGGATTTGTGGTTTATGTAAATGTGATGGACCTTTGAGCTGCTTCTAAGTAGGAATCATTGTAAACAAGCTACAAAACTGTAATTTGGCAAAAATATTTTTAAAAATGAAACATAAAACGTGAACTGAGGTTAAAAATTCCAGTAATATTTATTGCATGGATCGTTCTGTTTTATGCAAGTTTTGACTTCCTTGCTTTCTAAACTATGTTTAAATATGAATCCCTATTGTTTTGTGTGTTGTTTCTAGAAATATACCATTTTGTCAATAGCATAGATCATGGTTGTTCAGCTTAATTTTTATGCAGGGACTCTTTAATTTTGTTAATGTTTCTCAGTGCATTCAGGTAAAAAGTAAAATAGCTCTCTTCCTTACAATGACAGCATAGAACATGTTTCTGAAATAAAAAGTTAGGAACTACAGCTATTCAGTAACAAGAATGATAACTATAAGGTATCAAAATTTCATGAGAAATTAGCATGACAGATGGTGCTCCAGATTAGTAACTTACGGCAATTATACAATAAAGGAAGGGAAACGCAGTTGAGCCATGCAGTCATTTCATGTTAAAACAGAGTACGGTACACCCTGAATGCAGAACCTAGGAAAACTCAGTAACAGATGGCAGTACTTTCAATAAATGGAAATTTAAACTTCTACATGTATGCACTAGTAGTTTTGACAGAACAAAAACAAAAACGTTTAAGGCGATAACAAAATGGTCTCTACAGATGAACAATGACTGAATGAAAGGCTCTGATTTAGATTTTACTTGTATTGACTTACCAATGAGAAATGCTGTAGCTGATGCAAAATGTAAAACTCTTTTATTTCTTGAAATACATCATTGAGTTAGGGTCATGCATTCTTTATATGTCCATCAATTGTGGCTAATGTTTACATTGAAATAGGTTTCCTTATTTAGCCGTAAAAATGTAAATAAATTGACTGCAGAAAAAAAATAATTAAGTGAGGAATGGCTTACAGATCACAAATATCAGGCTAGGTTTACTAAGGTGTGTTAACAAATGTGTTAACACATGCTATTTACCATAGTTTCCATCTTATGGAGTGTAACCTATTTACCAATAATGCACATTGGCATCAGCATACCTTAGCAAATATAGCCCATTGTTTAGAATGCACAGTACAGTGTGCAGTTCTATGAAAACATGAAGTACCCCTTGTCAATTTGTATGTTTCAGAGTATTCCTAAGTGAACAGAAGCTAACATATTACAACTTTCTGCAAATTATAATACATAAGCTGCTCTGTATCTGTAAACCACTTTGTTCAGTTGAAAGATGGTGTATAAAATATATTAAACGAAACTGCTGCTTATTTGAAGTTTTGTTAGAGGCTATAAATAAAACAAGAGGTCACTGAATAGAGGCAGATGCAAAGTTTGTGTGCCATTTCAGTCAGTACTTTATTTCTGCCAAAGGAGGTGATGTTAACGTCTTAAAAATGTTTCCTTTAGGCAACTATGGGGCCCTTTCTTTAAAGCCCAGTAACCATTAATGTCCCTCACATGGTTTGTAGCTTGTCATGCTGTGAGGGTTTGTGTGCATCAGTGATGCTGAGGGCTAAGCTATCGGTAGCTTAACTACTGGCAGGGTCTCCCAAGATGGACAGGTTTCAGCTGAGGTGCCAGACCAAGACAAACCACCCATGTGGGCAGCAGCAGAATGGGACAGTGTTGGCGGTGGAGGATCACATTTCTGTGACAACGGCAACAGCACTAGAATTAAACTACGGGGAAGAAAGACCTGGCAATCTACTTCCGTATCTTACAAAACCCAATAGATAATCACAACAAAACAAATTGCACTATAGGTCTGGAAGATGAGACCTCCATGTTGGAATGTACTCAGCTGGCTACTAGGGAAGAGCTGAAGACTTTTCAGAGTAAAGCCAGCATTTATGAAGTGGTTGGATCAAAGCCCTCAGGACGTCTGACTGCTGATGTAGCTGCATATGAAATGAGAATCAGAAGCTGCAAAGATGTCTTACATATTGAGACATGGAACATAGGAAGCATGAACCAAGGGAAGTTGTAGGTGGTCAAGAATGAAATGGAATGTATCCAACTTGATCTGTTTGGCGTCAGCGAACTGAAATGGACTGGCATCGGGCACTTTGCATCTGATTTATTTATTTAGCAGTTTTTTATACCGCTTAATCATTTCAATCAAAGTGGTTTACATTGTAACTTAAACTTGATAATGTACATTAAACAGGGACATTGATAACTTGGATTTTTCTGAGCAGTGGAGGGTTAAGTGACTTGCCCAAGGCCACAAGGAGTGCTAGTGGGAATCAAACTCTGGTCTCTTGGTTCCCAAGCCAGTGTTCTAACCATTAGTCTACTCCTCCCCTCCACTATTCTGGAAACAAAAGACAAAGAAGAAATGGTGTTGCGTTTATAATTAAGAAGAAACTTGCAAGAACTGTAATGAAATACAATGCAATCGGTGAATGCTTAATTTCTATTCGTCTATGAGGAATGCCCATCAAAACAACTATAATTCAAGTAAATGCCCCATCAACTGCTGCAGAAGAGGATGAAGTTGATGAGTTCTACGAACAAGTACAAGCTGAAATTGACAGAACATGCAAACAGGATATCCTGATGGTCATGGATGACTGGAAAGCAAAAGTTGGCAACAAAGAAGAAGGCAAAGTGGTTGGAAAATGTGGACTTGGCAACAGAAATGAAGTTGGAGAAAGACTTATCGAATTCTGTAAGAACAACAACCTTTTCATTCTCAAACACATTCTTTTAGCAACACAAATAGTAACTGTACACATGGACTTCATCCAATGGATTGTATTAAAATCAAATTGACTACATATGTGGAAGTCAACAATGGCTAAACTCTAAAACATCAACAAAGACAAAACCTGGAGCTGACTGTGGTACAGATCACAAACTACTAGTATGCAAATTCAAGCTATAGTTGAAAAAGAGCAAGCCACCCATGAATGTAACAAAATATGACCTTCAGAATATACCACTGGAATTTAGACTGCCTGCAAAATCAATTTTCTGCTTTAGATACAAATGACAGAGCTCCATAAGAGTTATGGGATGACATCAAGAAGGTTGTGTTGGAAGAAAGTGAGAAATCTCTGCAAAAGGTAAAAAAGCAAAAACGGCCAAAATGGATGACCGAAGAAACTCTGAAACTTGCCCAGAAATGCAGAGGAGCTAAAGCCAGAAGACAAAGAGAAGCAATCGCAGAACTCAACAGAGATTTCCCACATGCAGCAAGACAAGACAAGGAGAAGTACTACAATGACACATGCAAAGAAATAGAAGCATGGACTATTAAAGGAAGAACAAGATCGGTTTTCCTAAAGCTACGAGAGTTGAAGAAAAAAATTCAACCTCAAATTGGAATGTTACAAGATGCACAATGATTCATGTTGAATGATGCTGGTAAGATCAAGAAAAGGTGTAAAGAATATACAGAGTCATTATACCATAAAGATCAAGTGGACCAACAGCCCTTTCAATCTGTACTTTATGATCAGGAACCATTGGTGGTGAAAGAAGTCGTCGAAGCAGCATTGAAAGCCTTATCAAAGAACAAAGCTCTGCTGCTGTGTCTTGTCGTTTTACTGCTACTGTGTGCTTTGTTTGCTGTATGCTGACTCTCTGCCCTCTTCCCAGGTCCTGTACCACTGCTTTGCCTATCCATTGGCTTACCACTGCTTGCTCCGCCTCCCGGAAGTGACGTGCAACGCGTCTGCGCCAGGATCCAGGTACCCTGCCACATTTCAAGAACACCGGGGCACCATTACGCACCGCGGCGGCACGCGTGTCGAAGGAGCGCGCACAAGGAGCAGGCCCTGCTCCTTGGGCGAGCTCCTTGGGGTGACGATTGGGGCGCCTTTCATTTCCCAACAGGTCAGTCCCTTTTCCTTAGGTGGGCCTTTCTGTGCCTCACTGCATGCCTTATACCACATCTCTCCTCAGCATCTTGTCCACCCTGCCCCCCTAGGGCCGCCCTCATACTCTCATCTCACTTATCGCCCTCTGCGCAGGCGCTTCTCATGGCCACTATCCCTTTATTCTGGGGGCATCGTCCTCCCAATGCCTTTTCACTCCCATTTGGGGCCAGTGCCCGTAACATGAGTAACCTCCTTGTCTGCCACCCGAGTCAGCCTCCCCCTGTACCATCCACTCCTCCCTACTGACCCTCTCTTTCGCCCTCCTAAACTGCAGATCTCTTCATGCAAAAACCCCTCTGGTCCAGGATCTACTGTTACAGCATTCACTCGACACTCTTTTTCTCACTGAAACCTGTCTCCGCAAGGGGGAAGATGGTCTTCTCCATCGCTGTCTTCCCCCTGGCTATTCTGCCTTCAATGTTCCTCGCCTCCATCGGACAGGTGGTGGCGTAGCAGTCGTTCACCGATCCTCTCTCCCTCTCACACTTGTCTCCCCCCCACCCCCACCCCGCTATCCTGAAGCCCTGTTACTGCGCTCAGGGACCTCTATTCCTGTGTTTTTTTCTTCTTCTTTATGCACCACCCTCAATGCGTCCTGATCTCTGGGAGTCTCTTTTGCTTATCCTTTCTGAGACATCTCTTCTTCCTTCACATCTGGTCATTCTTGGCGACTTCAACGTCCATCTGAGCTCTCAGATCCGCCCTCGCGATAAGGCTCTTCTGTCGCTTTTCACCAATCTATCCCTAACCCAGCATGTGGATTGTCCAACTCACTCCTCCGGATATACTCTTGATCTTATCCTCACTTCCACCCCTTCCCCTTATATCCCATCTGATATCCTACCCATTCCTCTCCCCTGGTCTGACCATCACTGTCTGCTGTTTTCCTTTTCCTCCCATACAAGCACCCACCTTACCTGTTGCCAGCACCTCTTCCAAGATTCTCAAAAGGCATCTTATGCCTCTTACCCTACAGGGTTTTCCTTCAGCCAACTCCTCCGAATTTTTCTCCCTCCCTGTGGATCAGCAGGTCGATTCCTGGTCCTTCACACTTACTGCTGCCCTCAATACACTGGCTCCCCTCCGTCCCATTCCCTACCACCCTATGTCTCGCCATCCCTGGTATCATCTGGGTTTATACCTTCAGCATACCCACCTTCGGCATGCTGAGCGCTGTTGGCACAAACACCCCTTTGCTACCTCCCTAGCCTCCTTTCACTACGAACATCACCGATACCGTGCTATGATCACTGAGGCCAAACGGACTCATTACTCAGACCTTATTGCCGCCTCTTCTTACTCTTCCCATCGCTTGTATCAGGTACTCCATTCGCTGTCTTCCCCCACGACTCTTCCTCCCTCGTCAGTGCTCCCTCCTGCTGCCCAAAAGGTCTTGCCTCCTTTTTTGTTGATAAGATCCAGTCTCTCCGCTCTTCTTTTCATCACTGTCCCCCCTCTCCCCTCTTCCTCCCCCTTCTGTTCCCACCACTATATGCTCCCCCCCTCCGTCCAGTATCTTCCCCCACACATGGCACTCTTTCCGACCTGTCACTTCTGCTGAGCTCATTAAGGTAATCTCTTCGTCTCACAAAATGACCTGTCCACTAGATCCCCTCCCCTCCACCTGGTTCCTCGATCCCTCTCTCACACTTCTTCCATATGTCCTGGCCATAATCAATTCCAGTCTTACCTCTGGCAGTTTTCCTACTCGTTGAAAACATGCTATGGTTTGCCCACTTCTGAAGAAGCCCACTCTTGACCCCAGTCTCCACGCCAATTGGCGGCCCGTTTCAAATCTCCCCTTTCTTTCCAAGGTTCTTGAAAAATTGGTTTTCACACAGCTTTCAGCACATCTTGACACTACCCTCTCTCTTCATCCTCGTCAATCCGGCTTCAGGACTGGCCACAGCACTGAAACTATTCTTCTAGCTCTCCTTAGTGAACTTCACCGCTCTCATGACCGTGGTGATCTTTCTATCGCTGTCTCCTTGGATCTTTCTGTTACTTTTTATGTCATCGACCACCGTACTCTTCTCACCCGCCTGTCTGATTTTGGTATTAGAGGCACTGTTTTGCATTGGTTTTGTTCGTTCCTTTCGTTCCGGACCTTCGCTGTTCACTCAGGCCTCAATATCTCTTCCTCTTTCCCCCTGCACCGTGGTGTTCCTCAAGGATCCATCCTTGCTCCTCTACTCTTCAATATCTTCCTCGCTCCTCTACTCTTCAATATCTTCCTCGCTCCTCTCGCCCTCCTCATTCAACAAACCGGTATTTCCTCTTACTTTTACGCTAATGACATTCTCCTCATTCACCACACCAGCTCTACAACTCCGGACCTCTCTGCCCTCAATGCTTGTCTTGATCTCATTGCCACCTGGTTCTCTGATAATTTTCTTTGTGTCAATCCCTCTAAGTCCTCTGCTATTTGGTATCCTTTGCTGCCACTCCTCCCACTCTAGCTCCCACAATGTCTTCCCTCCCTATTCCTCTTGTTTCCTCACTCCATTACCTTGGTGTCTCCCTTGATTCCTCTTTGTCTTTTCACCCACATATTTCCTCCCTCGTTCGTAGCTGTTTTTTCCATCTCCGTAGAATTAGATCCCTCCGGCCCTACCTCTCTGCCCCTTCCCTCACCACCCTGGTTCTCTCCCTTGTAATCTCCCGTTTGGACTATTGTAACTCAATTTTCGCCAGCCTTCTCACCTACCAGCTCCGTCGACTTCAACTCATCCAAAACACCGCCGCCCGTCTAGTCACTCACTCCTCCCCTTTTGACCACATCACTCCTTGCCTCCTCTCTCTCCACTGGCTCCCCATTAAATTCAGATTTGTCTATAAGTACCTCATCACTACCCACAAAGGTCTTCACATGGGTGTTCCCCAATATTTGTCTGATCTTATTTACCACCAGCCTGCTCCTCGCTTCCTCCGGTCCACCCATAGTAATCACTTTTTTCTTCCTTCCCCATCCCAAGCACACCGCAAACTCACTCGTCACTCTGCATTCTTCTTTCTGAGTCCCGCTCTATGGAATTCTCTCCCTCACCTGCTCCGCACCAAACCTTCATGCCCTCGCTTCAAAGCTTTTCTTAAAACCCGTCTTTTCTCCCAGGCTTTTGACCTCCCTGTAGCCTCGTGATGATTCTAATGCCATACACCATCCCCTCTCCCCTCCCTTTGCCCCTTCCTCCCCTCAGCAATCAGCCTGTCTATTTGTTTAATTCCGCTCCTTTCCTATCTTTCTCTCTCTCACTAGTGCTTTCCTGTCAACCCAATGGCATTCCTTTCCTCCTTTTAATCTTCTAGTGGCCTCCTTGTTTACTGTTGTACACTGCCCTGACACTTCGGTATGGGCGGTATATCAAGCCTTGCTAATAAATAAGCACCTGGGATTGATGGTATTCCCATTGAAGTACTACAGCAAACGGATGCAGCTGTTACCATACATACAAGGCTCTGCCAGTAAATTTGGAAGACAACATCATGGCCAACTGACTGGAAAAGATCTGTGTTTATACTAATACTAAAGAAAGGTGATCCAACTGACTGTGGAAATTTTCACAAAACCGCTCTGATACCACATGCCAGCAAGATTCTACTCAAGATTATTCAGCAGAGATTACAACCATACCTGGAACGAGAACTGCCTGAAGTGCAAGCAGGGTTCAGAAAAGGGTGAGGAACATCATCGTGGATGTGAGATGGATCCTTGAAAAGACAAAAGAATACCAAAAGGATAGCTATATGTGTTTTATTGACTACAGCAAGGCTTTTGACTGTGTAAACCATGAGAAACTCTGGGCCATAGTAAGAAGCATGGGTATACCAGAACACCTGATGGTTCTCTTGCATAACCTTTACATTGATCAAGAAGCAACAGTTCGAACGGATCATTGAGAAACAGAATGGTTTAAAATCAGCAAAGGTGTATGACAAGGCTGCATACTTTCCTCCTACCTGTTTAATTTATATGCAGACAAATCATCAGAGAAGCAGGACTGAATGAATACAACCGAGGTATGAAGATTGATGGAAGACCCATCAACAACCTTCACTATGCTGATGATACCACATTACTGGCTGAAAGTAAAGACGATCTGATACATTTGCTTCTCAAGATCAAGGAACATAGTCTTAAAATGGCCTGCACCGTAATGTAAAGAAGACAGATGCTAACAACTGGCAAAATCAATAAGTTCATCGTTGATGGTGAAGAAATTGAAATAGTGGACAACTTTAACCTACTTGCATCAACTATCAATAAAGAAACAATAAGCAATCAAGAAATCCGACGATGAATTGCTCTTGGCAGAATGGCTATGCAGCACCTAGACAAGATTCTCAAGAGCAGAGATATTTTTCTCCATACAAAGATTTGACTCATTCAAGCCATGGTATTTTTAGTAACGTCATATAGATGCAAAAGTTGGACAGTTAAAAGAAAATTGATGCCTTTGAATTATTGTGCCAGTGACGAATGCTGTGTATACCATGGACGCCCGAAGAAAAAACCAGTCAGTACTAGAGGAGATCAAACCTAAACTTTCTTTAGAAGCTCAGATGACAAGATTTTGACTTTCATACTTTGGACACATCATGCAAAGAGAGAGATCATTGGAGAAAGACATCATGCTTGGCAAGGTAGAAGGTCAATGCAAAAGAAGAAGGCCGGCATTGAGATGGATCCATACAGTAACAGCAGCTATCGGTGACAGTCTGTCAACAATGAGCCGCCTGACTGAAGACCGAACACAGTTTAGGACAACTATCCAGAGGGTTGTCATGAGTCAACACTGACTTGATGGCACTTAACAACAACAGCAGTTAATGTACGTTTTAACATGCAGCAGCTGGCAGTTGGGAATGCTAGCGTGATAGTTTCTGATGATCTTAAGGTGGCTAAATGGGTAGAAAAGTTGACAATGAAAGGCAGAAGTATGCTTGGGTACATAGGGAGAGGAGTGGCCAGCAGGAAAAAAGGTGATCGTGCCTCTATATAAGTCTTTGGTAAGGCCTAATTTAGGGTATTGTGTGCTGTCCTCTCTCATGGTGGCTACCAATTCTCGCAAACATCTTGTGCCACTGGCTGCGGTGGTGGCGTGGGGTTTCTTATTTCTCCTTCCTGCCAATTTCAATCCCTCCCTCTACCTCAGTCTCACTCCTTTTCCTCATTCAAAGTCCACTTCATCCGCCTTTTTAATCCCTTACCTCTCTGGATAACTGCTATCTATAGATCACCTGACAAGTCCAACTATACCTTTCTCTCTGACTTTGACCCATGGTTTTCCTTTTCTCAATTCTTATTCCCCTTCCCTTAGTCTTGGCGACTTTAACATTCATGTTGATAACCCTTCTGACCTCTCTATTTCCAAACTCTTTCCCTTTCCTTCTCATTTAACCTGCTTTGCTCGTCTGCCCCCACTCATCAGCACGGCCATTGCCTTGACCTTGTTTTCTTCTTTAATTGTTTACCCTCTAATTTCCGTATCTCAGCCCTTATCTGATCATCACCTAGTTAACTTCACTCTTCATCACTCCCCACCTCAATCTCGCCCAGTCTCCTCCTACCTTTTTAGGAATCTTCATGCTATCAATCCATTAGCTCTCTTCACTATTGTCTCATCGTGTCTCTCCTCCACTTCGTCTTCTATCTTGGTTGATGAGGCTATAGTTTCCTATAATACTGCTCTCTCCTCTGCTCTGGATTTTCTTGTTCCCCCTATCCTATACCCTGTGGGGCACACTGGACCTCACCCTTGCTGTCTTCAACTATCCACTACCTTCAGTCCTGTGCCCATTCAGCTGGGAACATTTGACTCAAATCCCCCGCCCTTTCTGATTTTCTTCACTTTAAATTCATGCTTGCTTCTTTCCAATCTGCCATTGCAGTCCCCAAGCAAAACTGCTATGTTTATCTAACTGACTCTCTTGCTTCTGACCCTCATCATCTCTCCTCTATTCTCAATTCTCTCCTCAAGGCATTTCCGCCTCCGATCCCCCCTTCTCTTTCTGCTCTAACCTTTACTGATTATTTCCACAACAAAGTCCACAAGATTACACTCCAATTCCCTTGAAGATCAGCTTCATTCCCTCTTCAATACCAACTTTTTCCCTCAATCTCTAATACCCTTTCTTTCTTTTATAAGATCTCCGAAGAGGAAACCTCTCATCTTCTTTCCTCCTCTAAACTTTTACTATCTGTTCCTCTGATCCTATTTCCACCCATCTCCTTTACTCCATCTCCTCCTCTGTCATCCCTTCCATCACACACATTCTTAGCCTATCATGCTCTACTGATCACCTCTCCTTTGCCTTCGAGCATGCTCTGGTCACACACCTCCTCAAGAAACCTTCACTTGACCCTACTTGTCCTTCTAATTATCAATCCATCTCCTTTCTTCCCTTCATTTCCAAAATTCTTGAACGTGCGGTTCTCTGCCGTTGCTTTGATTTTCTCTCCTCTCAAGCCCTCCTTGGATCAAGGACTCCTACACTCTACTGAAATGACCCTTGCTAAAGTTTCCAGTGACTTGTTCCTGGCTAAATCCAAAGGCCTTTACTTAGTTCTCATTATTAACCTTTCTGCTGCTTTTTACACTATTGACCACCACTTTCTCCTTGATGCATTGTCCTCACTTGATTTTAGGAGCTCTGTATTGTCCTTGCTCTCTTCTTATCTCTCCCATCGTTTCTTTAGTGTCTTTCTGGTGGTTCCTCCTCTACTGCTATCCCTCAGTTGGTGTCCGCCCAAGGGTCTGTTCTAGGCCCTCTCCTTTTCTCTCTCTTTACCCAATCCCTTGTTGCTCTCTCCTCCCGTGGCTTTCAATATCATTTTTATGCTGATGACTCTCAGATCTATCTATCTACACCTAATATTTCTCTTATACTCCAAGCCCGTATATCTGCCTGGAGCAGCTGGTTCATGAACCGACCAGAGGGGAAGCCATATTAGACCTAATCCTTAGTGGAACACCAGATCTAGTGCAAGAGATAAGGTTGTTGGGGCCACTTGGCAATAGTGATCATAGCATGATCGCCTTTGATTTAATTAGTGGAGGAGGGATAGTAAGGAAATCCACAGTACTACCTTTTAACTTTCGAAAGGGAGATTATGATAAAATGAGGAAAACAGTTAAGAAAAAACTAAAAGGAGCAGTTGCAAAGGTCAAAGACGTACATCAGGCTTGGCTGTTGTTGAAAAATACTATCTTGGAAGCCCAGACCAGCTGTATTCCACGCTTTAAGAAAAGTGGAAGGAAGTCCAAAAAACTGCCAGCATGGTTTAAAGGGGAGGTCAGAGAGGCTGTTGTTGCCAAAAAAGCATCTTTCAGGAAATGGAAAAAAGAGCCAAATGACGAAACCTGGAAACAGCACAAGCACTGGCAAGTCAAATGCAAGGCATTGATAAGGCAGGCAAAGGGAGAATTTGATAAGAAGCTTGCTGCGGAAGCAAAAACGCGAAGTAAAGACCTTTTCAAGTACATTTGTAGCAAAAAAACTGTGAGAGAGTCAGTTGGTCCATTAGATGATAAAGGGGTTAAAGGAGTACTAAGAGGCGACAAGGCGATAGCGGAGAGACTGAATGAATTCTTTGCTTCAGTCTTTACTGAGGAAGATGTAGGGATGTTACCCATGACTGAAGTGGTATTTAAAGGTGCGGAAGAATTGAAGGAAATATTGATACATTGGGAAGATGTATTACAACTACTAGATAAACTGAAGAGGAGCAAATCACCTGGGCCGGATGGTATACATCCAAGGGTGTTGAAAGAACTGAAATACGAGATTGCAGACCTGCTATTAGTAATCTGTGAACTATCATTAAAATCATCTCTAATACCTGAAGATTGGAGGATCGACAATGTAACACCAATTTTTAAAAAAGGTTCCAGGGGTGATCTGGGAAACTACAGACCGGTGAGCCTGACATCAGTACCGAGAAAAATGGCAGAAACCATCATAAAGAATAAAATTACTCAGCATGTAGATAGTCACGACCTAATGGGAGACAGCCAACATGGCTTTAGACAAGGAAGATCTTGTCTTACTAATCTGTTATGTTTTTTTGAAGGAGTGAATAATCAGGTGGACAAAGGTGAGTCGGTTGATATTGTGTATCTGGACTTTCAGAAAGCCTTTGACAAGGTCCCTCATAAGAGGCTTTTGGCAAAACTAAAGAGTCATGGGATAGGAGGCAGTGTACTATTGTGGATCAGGAACTGGTTAAAAGATAGAAAGCAGAGGGTAGGGCCAAATGGCCAATTTTCCCAATGGAGAAAGGTGAATAGTGGTGTACCCCAGGGATTTGTGCTGGGTCCGCTGCTTTTTGACATATTCATAAATGACCTGGAAAGTGGAATAACGAGTGAGGTTATCAAATTTGCAGATGACACAAAACTATTTAAAGTTGTTAAAACCCCAGAGGATTGTGGAAAATTGCAAGAGGATCTTGATAAATTGGAAGACTGGGCATCAAAATGGCAGATGAAATTTAATGTGGACAAGTGCAAGTTTATGCACCTAGGGAAGAACAACCCAAACTATGGTTACACGATGCAAGGTTCCACATTAGGAACCACCACCCAGGAAAAAGATTTAGGCGTCATTGTGGATACCATGTTAAAACCCTCGGCCCAGTGTGCAGCGGCGGCCAAGAGAGCAAATAGAATGCTAGGTATGATAAGGAAAGGAATGGAAAATAAAACAAAAGATATTATAATGCCTCTATATCGTTCCATGGTGAGACCGCACCTTGAATATTGTGTGCAATTCTGGTCGCCGTATCTTAAAAAGGTTATAGCGATTTTAGAAAAGGTACAGAGAAGAGCCACCAAAATGGTAAAGGGGATGGAAAGATACTCCTATGAAGAAAGGCTAAAAAGGTTAGGGCTCTTTAACCTGGAAAAGAGACGGCTGAGGAGAGATATGATAGAAGTCTATAAATTAATGAACGGAGTGGAACGGGTAAACGTAGATCGATTGTTTGCCTTATCAGAATATAGAAAGACTAGGGGACATGCAATAAAGCTACAGGGTAAACTATTTAAGACTAATAAAAGAAAATATTTTTTCACTCAACGTGTAATCAAACTCTGGAATTTGTTACCAGAGGATGTAGTAAAGGCTGTTAATGTAGCTGGGTTTAAAAAAGGTTTGGACAAGTTCCTGGAGGAAAGGTCCATAAACCATTATTAAGAAGGGACCCAGGATATCAATGCTTGAACCAATACAAGCATTGTGGAACCTGTGTCTCTTGGGGAAACTGCTAGGTACATATGACCTAGATTGGCCACTGTTGGGAACAGAATACTGGGCTTGATGGACCTTGGTCTGACCCAGTATGGCATATCTTATGTTCTTATGCCTGCCTATCTCACATCGCTGCCTGGATGTCTCACTGCCGTTTGAAATTGAACATGGCCAAACTACTTATTTTCCCCCCAACCCTTTTCCCCCCTTCCTCCCTTCTCTATCTCTGTTGATACCACTTTTCTGCTTTCTGTTTCCTCAGCCCACAACCTTGGAGTCATCTTCAACTCCTCCCTCTCCTTCTCCACACATATCCAACAGATAGCAAAAACCTGTCATTTCTTTCTCTACAACATTAACAAAATTTGCCTCTTCCTTTCTGAACACACTATTAAAACACTTATCCACTCTTTAGTCATTTCTCGCCTCGACTAATGCAGCCTCCTCCTTTCTGGTCTCCCTCTAAGTGATCTTTCTTCTCTTCAAGCTGTTCAAAACTCTACTGCGCGACTAATCTTCTGACAGCCCCAATATATTTGTATAATTCCTCTTATCAAATCACTTCATTGGCTTCCCTTTCGTTTCCGTATCCAATACAAACCTCTCCTTCTGACCTATAAGTGCATTCATTTTATTGTTCCTCACTATCTTTCCTCTCTTCTCTCTCCTTATACCCCTCCTCGTGAACTCCACTCTTTTTCTGGCTTGCTTTTCTCTGTACCCTTCTCTTCAACAGCCAATTCCAGACTTTGATCCTTTCACCTCGCTGCTCCTTATACCTGGAACAATTTGTATCTTTATGTCAGTTTTCATCTGTCCCCCTTTTCAAATCTGTGCCAAAGGCTCACCTCTTTCAGGCCGCTTTTGGATCGTAATCCTTTATTATCCTTCTGTCTCATTACCCATCCCTACTATACCCTTGTTCTCATCTATTGTACTGTCTGTCTAGATTGTAGGCTATGATGAGCAGGGACCATCTTTTATATGTGTCTGTATAGCACTGCATAAACCTTGTAGTGCTATATGAATGATTAATAGTAGTTCTCCGGGAACAAGCAGGAGGTCAATCCTCACATATGGGTGACGTCGGCGCCGACGGAGCCCGCGTGGAGCAAATCTCCAGCTTTCAAAAAAAGCCTTTGGGATTGCTACCACGCATGCGTGGTCCCCTTCCCGCCCAAGGGTGCCATCTTGCTCAGTCTCCTTTTTTCCGTGGAGCCCACCAGATGTCGTCTGTTTTCGTCCCGGAAAAAGTTGATTTTTCGAGCATTTTTTGCTTGTCTCCGGTCTTGTGCCGGTACCTTCCCCGCCCTCACCTCGGTGCCTCAGTATTGAGTCAATTCCTTTTTTACTTACAGTTTTTATTTTTCTTTGGACATCTAAGTGCCCTTTTTTCTTCACTGGCAGCCCGAAGGGTCTTCGACCTTGCTGGGGTTCTTTTTCCCCCCATGGCTACCAGCGGGTTTAAAAAGTGCAATCGGTGTGGGAAGATTATGTCCCTAACTGATAAGCATGACTGCTGCCTCTGGTCCCTCGGCCTGGACCACGACCCGGCGGTTTGTGGCCTGTGTAAGAAAATGTCTTTGAAGACTTTGAGGAGCTGCCAGCAGCAGCATGACAAAATTTCTCCGACTCCCCCCATGCTTCCGAGTCAGGACCTCGTCTAAGACCTCAATGCCTCGGGAGGAGCACTCTGAACCCGAGCGTCATCATGGGTCCTCGGAGAGGGGGTCTCCCTCGAGGAAACCGAAGAGAAGGAAGAAACCCTTGAAGGCGGCGTCTCTGGATGGCTCCGATTGTCCGGGCTCCTCCCGGGGCCGGTCATGGAGCCCCAAACGCCTGCCTGAGACATCAGAGAGGGAGTGTCTAGCCAAGATTCCTTGGAAGGACTTGGTCACGGATCGGCCTAGGCAAGTACACACTGTCCTAGTCGAGGATTCCCCTCCGTGGGAGCCGGCATCGGGCCCGAGTGCGTCGGTGCCCGAACCACAGGCTGCTGAGCCTCCGGGACTGATGTCCAGGATGGGGGCCTTGGAGCGCAGTGTCGCTGCCTTTGTGGAACAGAAGCGGGCGCTGATGTCCAGCACATCCAGTTCCTCCTCCCCAACTACCGTGCGTTTGACGTCGAAGACGTCCCCGGATGCCGATCCTCATGCGGGCCCGGGTGGATCCTTTGCTGAGGTCACGCTCAGCCTCCTGCTTGTCGGGGCTGAGGTCATCTCCGGTGAGTCTGCCAGGGTCAGAGTGTGCAGCGCCGGGGCCCTCGAGGCATGAGGAGCACCACAAGTCTTCCTCGGAGGCCTCCACCTGCGAGGACGAGGCGTCCCCGGACACTTGTCATCATCGTGATGTCCCGCCTGATTCCCCGGTGTCTGAACCTCAGAGAAGGTCCCCACTGGAGGATGTGGGCTTTTTGGGCTTCGTCCAGGATATGTCCAAGTCCTTGGCTTTCCCGATGGACTCCGAAGAGAATCCTCGAGCCGACCAGCTTGAGATCCTCCAGTATGAGGTTCCCCCTCGGGAAAACCTCACGGTGCCCATTCCTCCCATCCTGGATCGACTTATGCTCCGCATGTGGGAGACGTCGGCGATCAGCAAACAGCTTAACTCGATGTATCGAGTTCGTCGGAGCCCTAGGTTTCAGAAGTCACAACTGCCGCACAACTCCATGATTGTGGAGTCGGCCATGCGTCGACTGAAGAGTCAGAAGACACACTACTCAGTGCCCCCCCCCCCGGCAGGGAAGCCCACCCACCTTGGATGCTCTCGACAGGAAGTGTTACCAGGGCACGATGATGAATTGTCGGATCCAGGCCTACCAGCTGTACATGGGCATGTACCTGAGAGACCTGGTGAAGGAGTTCGCCGGGTTCTCGGCTGGTCTCTCTGAGGAGCCTTTGCAGCGCTTCAAGAGCTTGTCCAAAGCTGTCCGTGAATGCTCCAAGTTTCAAGTCAGCAGCCTGGGTAGCCACGACAGGCATCTGTGCACGCCGCCAAGCTTGGCTACAGTCGTCCAACCTCAAGCAGTGGGTACAGGATAAGTTGGTCGATGTCCCTTGCCAGGGGGAAAATCTCTTTGGCAAACCCATGACTGACAAGGCCGCAGAGCTGGAGATCAAGTTCATGACGAGGACTAGGCTCTCCACGAAGACCACTTCCCCTTCCTGAAAGAAGGGCTCGGGTTAAAAGCCCTTTTTACCTGAGGAAGTCTACTGCTTACTGAAACTGCCCCCCTTAACAGGCCTCCCTGGATCCCCAGCAAGGGCAGCAGGCCAGGACAAGGGCATGGCTCGCATAAGCAGAAGGCTCCCAAGTTCAAGGCTCCGGCTCCGGCCCAGCCTGGAGGGAGCTTTTGACTCCTGCAGTATGGCCCCTCTCCCACTCGGAGCTCAGCAGCCTACAGGAGGCTGCCTCACCCTTTATGCCCACAGGTGGGGAGCTATCAGCACTGACTCCTGGGCGTTAAGGGAGATCGGGGAGGGTTACCTCCTCCACCTGAGCCAAGTACCTCCACACTACTTCCCAGGAGAGCCCCTCATGTCTCTCCTTCACTGGGACCTTATTCTAAAGGAGTTTGCAGGCCTTCTAGAGGACCAGGCGGTGTCCCACCACCTCAAGGGCAAGGAGTTCTACTCCAGGTACTTCCTCGTGCCAAAGAGCATGGGGGACCTAAGGCCCATCCTCGACCTGTACAACCTCAACAAATTCCTGGTGAGGGAGAAGTTCAAGATGCTCTCCCTTGGAACATTGCTGCCTTACCTCCGCCAGGGAGACTGGCTATGCTCCTTAGACCTAAAGGATGCTTATACTCACAACCTAATACACCCAAGCCACAGGCAATACCTACGCTTTGTGGTGGGGGGGGCCATCATTTCCAATACAGGGTGCTTCCCTTCGGCCTAACCTTGGCCCCCAGGGTATTCACAAAGTGCCTGACTGTGTTCGCTGCCTTTCTCAGGCTCAAGGGGGTCTTTGTCTTCCCCTATCTCGACAACTGGCTCATCAAGGGCACTACAGCCCCTGAAGTGCAGCAAGCCACGGCACACACCACTCAGGTCCTGCAACACTTGGGTTTCGTTATCAACTACCCCAAGTCGAACCTTTGCCCGTCACAAAGGCTGGAGTTCATTGGGGCAAGGATCGACACCCTTCAGTCAAAGGCTTTCCTACCCACAGACAGGGCGGCCAGGCTCAGGGCGCTGGCCAGGGATATTCAGCACCATTCTTCGGTACCAGCCAGGCATCTGCTGCGCCTTCTTGGGCACAGGGCCTCCACTGTGCATGTCACTCCAGATGCCCGCCTCCACATGCGAACAGCACAGTGGTGCCTCAGGGTCCAATGGTCCCAGGCCACGGGACATCTCCAGGACAGAGTCAGAGTGACTAGGCAGCTGGTACAGTTCCTAACCTGGTGGCTATCACCCTGGCACTTGGAGGCGGGGATGCCCTTTCAGACCACTCACTACTCGAGAGTTCTCACCACAGATGCACCCTGCTGGGCTGGGGAGCCCATTGCAAGGGATACTGCACCCAGGGCACTTGGTCCCCAGGTGAGAGCACTCAGCAGATCAACCTCTTGGAACTGTGGGCCATTCATCTAGCCCTGAAGGCTTTTCAGCATCTCCTGGGCCACCGGTCAGTCCTAGTTCAGACGGACAACCAGGTGGCCATGTTCTATATGAACAAACAGGCAGGCACGGAGTCCCGTGCCCTCTGCCAGGAAGCCCTGGATCTGTGCTCTTATGCAGTCCGGCAGGGCATTCTCCTCATGGTGGTATACCTGCCAGGCCAGGACAACTTGCTGTCCGACAGACTCAACAGGATTCTCCAGCCGCACGAGTGGAAGTTGGACCCAGGAGTAGCCAGAGGGCTTTTCCAAACCGGGGGGAACTGGTGATGGACCTGTTTGCAAGCCCAGACAATCACCAGGTACCCCGTTTCTGCTCAAAGCAGTCGCACCCCGCCAGGGTGGCCCCCAATGCCTTCCTGGTCTCATGGTCGGAGGAGCTTCTGTATGCTTTTCCCCCGACACCACTGATCGCCAGGACTCTGTTCAAGATTCTCCAAGACAAAGCTTCGTTCGTCTTGGTAGCCCCAAGGTGGCCCAGGCAACCGTGGTTTCCACTGCTTCTGCAGTTTGCGGTGGAGGCCCCATACCATTGGGGTCTCCTCCATGACTCCTCTCCCAGGAGGGGGGCGCTCCCCTGCATTACAACTTCGGCTCTCTCTTGCAGGTGGCTTGGCTGCTGAGAGGGTGACTTTAGCCCTGCTCCACCTCCTGAAAGAAGTGGAGGATGTTTTGCTGGCCTCACGCAAGGCGTCTGCCAGATGGGCTTACGCTTTTAAGTGGTGCAGGTTTGCACTTTAGTGCACTGAGCGGGGGGGTCAACCTCTTTTCCTGCCCGGTGGTCATGGTGTTACAATACCTTCTCCACCTCTCCTGGGCAGGGCTCAAGTCTGTTAGAGTGCATCTTAGTGCCCTGGTGGCGAGCCACCATCAGATGGACGGGAAGCCCCTCTTGGTCCACCCAGTGGTGTCCCGCTTCTTGAAGGGTCTACTCCTGTCTAAGCCACTGGTTTGACCTCCAGTGATGGAATGGGATCTCAGTGTGGTGTTGGGACAGCTCACCCTGCCACCCTTTGAGCCTCTGGCTACGTGTCACCTTCGCTATCTCTCCTGGAAGGTGGTTTTCCTGGTTGCATTCACTTCTGCCCGAAGGGTGAGTGAGCTCCAGGCCCTCGTGGCAGAGAAGCCTTATACCAGGTTTTACAAGAATAGGTTGGTGCTTCGCACGCATCCCAAATTTCTCCCGAAGGTGGTGTCCTCTTTCCACCTCAACCAGGAAGTGGTCCCCCCTACCTTCTTTCTCAGACCGCACGCCAGTCGGGAGGCGGCCCTCCATACCTTGGACTGTAAGAGGGCCTTGTCCTTCTACATTCATTGTACTCAAGGCCACCAGAAAACCTCCCAGATTTTTGTTTCCTACGACCCCAGTAAGCTGGGGGAGGCGGTGTCCAAGCGTACACTGTCCACATGGGTGGCAGACTGTATTGCCCGGGCTTATGAGGAGGCGAGGCTTCCGCTGGAAGGCTGGGTCACAGTGCACTGTGTCAGGGCTATGACGGCATCAGTTGCTCACCTGCGCTCGGTTCCTCTGGCAGACATCTGCTAGGTCACCACCTGATCTTCAGTCCATACCTTCACAGCTCATTACTGCCTGGATAGAGATTCCCGACGGGACAGTGCCTTTGGCCAGGCCGTGCTCCGTAACCTTTTTGGGGTCTAGGCAACTCCTACCCTCCGACCCTTCTGTGTTCAGGCTACCGGAGTGCTGAGGTCCTGTTGGTCTGTTATATGGATTTCATTACTGCTTCTTGCGGCTCTCGATTAGGGAGCCTTTTTTGGCTATAGGTTCATGGTAGCCTGTAGCTGGGGAGTCCCATATGTGAGGACTGACTTCCTGCTTGTTCCCGGAGAAAGCATAGTTACTCGCCTGTAGCAGGTATGCTGCGCACCTTTGTCTTGAGGGGACGCTAAGTTGACCTTGGCACAGGAAAAGGGAAGGGGGCTGGCTTGCGGGCTTATAACATGACTGCCCTGATGAGATGTTTCCATGTGACCTTCACAAGAGCAGCCAAATATGTTGTTCTGGGGCTGCTACAGGAGTGGAGTAAGCCATATAGACTGCTGAGTGTGCTAATGTGCATCACACCAAGGTGAAGCTGAAGAGGGCAGAATATGGACCTTTGATCGAACCCTTCTGAAAAGCGTGGAAATGATGGGCCCAAAAGAGGAGGTGTAGCTGGAGGGTGTCCCCCTTCCTCCAAGTGATAGGCAACCCCAGCTTTGAACAGGGGCAGTGACGTACTAGATTCGAAGAGTGGGAAAGCAATCATCCTTTAAACAAAGGACAGTTGCAGCTGTGGGGTCAAGGGAACTTCCCCACCTTTGATCACCTGCAAAGAACCTTGGGGCATTCCAGCCTCACAGGCTGGGAGGGGGATCTACTCCCTCTATTTCCTCGTGCCTTAAAAATATGGGAGGCTTCTGGCCCATTCTAGATCTACAGAACCTCAATCTGTTTCTTGTAAGGGAAAAGTTCAAGATTCTCTCTCTGGGAACATTTTTGCCTTATCTCCAATGGGAAGACTGAACATAAGAACATAAGATATGCCATACTGGGTCAGACCAAGGTCCATCAAGCCCAGTATCCAGTTTCTAACAGTGGCCAATCTAGGTCATAAGTATCTTGCAGTCTCCCCAAAAGACACAGGTTCCTCAATGCTTGTATTGGGTCAAGCAGTGATATCCTGGGTCCCTTTTAATAATGGTTTATGGACCGTTCCTCCAGTACCTTGTCCAAACCTTTTTTAAACCCAGCTATACTAACAGCTTTAACTACATCCTCCGGTAACAAATTCAAGAATTTGATTACATGTTGAGTGAAAAAATATTTTCTCTTATTAGTCTTAAATGGGTTACCCTGTAGCTTCATTGCATGTCCCCTAGTCTTTTTATATTCCGATGACGTAAACAATCGATCTATGTTTACCCATTCCACTCCATTCATTAATGTATAGACCTCTATCATATCTCTCCCATCAGCTGTCTCTTTTCCAGGTTGAAGAGCCCTAATATTTTTAGCCTCTCTTCATAGGAGTATCCTTCCATCCCCTTTACCATTTTGGTGGCTCTTCTCTGTACCTTTTCTGATTACGCTATATCCTTTTTAAGATACGGCGACCAGAATTGCACACAATATTCAATATTCAAGGGGTGGTCGCACCATGGAACGATACAGGGGCATTATAATATCCTTTGTTTTATTTTCCATTCCTTTCCTTATGATACCTAGCATTCTATTTGCTCTCTTTGCCGCCGCCGCTGCTGCACACTGGGCGGATGGTTTTAACATGTTATCCACGATGACACCTAAATCTTTTTCCTGGGTAGTGGTTCCCAATGTGGAACCTTGCATCGTGTAACCATAGTTTGGGTTGTTCTTTCTTAGGTGCATAACTTTGCACTTGTCCACGTTAAATTTCATCTGCCATTTGGATGCCCAGTCTTCCAATTTATCAAGATCTTCTTACGATTTTCCACAATCCTCTTGGGTTTTAACAACTTCAAGTGGTTTTGTGTCATCTCCAAATTTGATAACCTCACTCGTTATTCTATGAATATGTCAAAAAGCAGCGGACCCAGCACAGATTCCTGGGGTTCTTCACAATTCACCCCTTTCCATTGGCAAAATTGGCCAATTAGCCCTAACCTCTGCTTTCTAACTTTTAACCAGTTCCTGGACACTGTCTCCTATCCCATGACATTTTAGTTTTGCCAAATGTCTCTGATGAGGGCCCTTGTCAAAGGCTTTCTGAAAGTCCAGATACACCGACTCACCTTTGTCCAACTGTTTATTCACACCTTCAAAAAAACATAACAGTTTAGTAAGACAAGGCATGACTATCTACATGATGAGTAATTTTGTTCTTTATGATGGTTTCTACCATTTTTCCCGGTACTGACATCAGATTCACCGGTCTGTAGTTTCTCGGATCACCCCTGGAACCAATGTTCCCTCTAATTTTCTGTAGGCCGTGTGCGCATAAAATATCAGCTGTGCAGCTTTTGAAGGAAGGTTAAATTTTTGTGCGCTACATAACGACACTCGGAGTTATATACTTTAAAATTTGACTACACGTCAGAATACAGTATGTACACCACATCGATTGCACTAGAAAATATTGTAGAACTTGTCAAAACCATAAATACACAACAACTTTTAAATTTTAAGACGTTTGTGTTGTTTTCTATCAGAATCAGAACCGTAATTTTTGTGCGCTCTGTTGTAAAGTATGTGCGCTCACTCGGCGAGGTGTGTGCGCGCGCACACGCGCACAGCTTAGAGGGAACAGTGCCTGGAACCCTTTTTAAAAATTGGTGTTACATTGGCGATCCTCCAATCTTCAGGTATTACAGATGATTTTAATCAAAATTCACAGATTACTAATAACAAGTTTGAAATTTCATATTTCAGTTCTTTCAACACCCTTAGATGTATACCATCCGGCCCAGGTGATTTGCTACTCTTCAGTTTATCAAATAGTTGTAATACATCTTCCTGGTGTATCAATATTTCTTTCAATTCTTTCGCAGTATCACCTTTAAATACCACTTCAGTCATTGGTAACATCCTTACATATTCCTCAGTAAAGACTGAAGCAAAGAATTCTTCATCTGCATAAGAGGTGTCTGTATACAAATCTTGTAAAGGGCATTTGGGCTACCTTTGTCTTTATTGGAACCTCTCTGCTGATGTGCCCTAACTTCATTTTTTTTTTGTAATATCCTTCAAGGATACATTGTTCCGAACCATGCGCTCTTGGGCGACTGTTGACTCTCCCCTATTATCTAGTTTAAAAGCTGCTCTATCTCCTTTTTAAAGGTTAATGCCAGCAGCCTGGTTCCATCCTGGTTAAGGTGAAGCCCATCCCTTCGGAAGAGCCCCTCCTTTCCCCAGAATGTCCCCCCAGTTCCTAACAAATCCAAAACCCTTATCCTTGCACCATTGTCTCATCCACACATTGAGACTCCGGAGCTCTGCCTGCCTTTTGGGTCCTGCGCATGGAACGGGAAGCATTTCGGAGAACGCTACCCTGGAAGTTCTGGATTTCAACTTCCTACCTAAAAGCCTAAATTTAGCCTCAAGAACCTCTCTGCCACATTTTCCTATGTCATTGTTACCGACATGTACCAAGACAGCAGACTCCTCCCCAGCACTATCTAAGACCTTATCTAGGTAGCACGTGAGGTCCACTACCTTCGCACCAGGCAGTCATGTTACCAGGCTATCCTCAACATCCATCAGCCACCCAGCTATCTACATGCCTAATGATCAAATCTCCAACTATAATGGCTGTCCTAACCTCTCATGGGTACATGGCCCTGGAGAAACTTCCTCGGTGCGAGAGGGTTTTACATCACCTGGAGGACAGGTCCTAGCTATAGGATCACTTCCTGCCACACCAGGGTGCTGCTCTCCTCTCACGTGACCGCTCTCCTCCATGGCAACAGGGATGCTGTCAGACTGGAGGTGGAATTTCAGACTATATCCCTGTAGGTCTCGTCTATGTACCTCTCTGTCTTCCTTATGTCTTCCAAGTCTTTCCTCCAGAGATCAGACTCGTTCCCTGAAAGCAAAGAGCTCCTTGCACCTTGTGCACACGTAAGACCCCTCACCAACTGGGAGAAAATTATACATGTGACACTCAATGCAAAAGAATGGAAAGCCCCCCGGAGAGGCAGAGCCAGCAGGGTCTAAGATGGCTGCCTAAGCCTTGTGCTCAATAACCCTGACCAGAATCCTATCCCCTGTCGGGCAGAAAGAGCTCCTTTTACCCTCTCTTGATTAAATCATGGGCTTATGAAATGTCGGCAAGTAAGCCCATAAGATTGGATTATAACACAGCGGCTGGAGCAGGAGCTAAAAGGGCCAAACCCGATCCATCCTCTCCTTAAAAAATGGCAAACACCACGAAAGGCCCGGCAGGGATAAGAGAAGTACTGGCCGAGATCCGTGCCGTGCGGGAGATGGTAGCGATCAATGGGGATACTTTGAGCGGAGTCCAAGTGGATGTGGCAGAGCTAAAAGAAATGAAGGAGCAAATTGTATCTCTGGCTGAGAAGCTAAGAGGGTTAGAATGCACAATAGCAACATATGATGAGCGCCTCAAGCAAACTGGTGCAAACAGTAAGAGAATAGTAAGGTTGGAACGCAGTTTGGAAGAGCTAAATAATAGAACAAGGAGAAATAATGTTCAAATAATCGGTATACCGGAGGGAGCTGGAGGAACAAATATTAAAGCTTTCCTGGAGGCGACAATCAAGTTTGAAATGCTGTTCGAGATCAAAAGGGCTCATCGGATCCCGACGCATCCTGGGCCTAATGTGAAGTAACCGCGCCCAATAATCCTGTGTGCGTTGAGACATTTGCATGCGGTACAGATCCTTTTGGCAGCGAGAGCACTCTCAAACATTAAGATGGAAGGACAGAATATAGCGTTCCACCTGGATTTTCACAACGCGACACTTGAAAGAAGGAAACGGTTGCTATCCTTCAGACCACAATTGCAAGCTCTTCAGGCCAGATACGGTTTTCTGTTCCCGGCAAGATTGTGAGTTACATTACACAATCAAGTGCGGATGTTTGAGGATCCGACAGCTTTGCGGGCCTTCTTGGAAGAGCAAGAAGCCTCGGTGATGAGATGAAGAGTCGAGGGTGGCGGCAGTAAGGAGTACAAGACACATGGACTGAGTGTTTTTGGTTAAGGCTGTTTAAAATGTTGGAGTAATGTATATTGAGAAATATTATATATAGGGCCATTGGCTGGATGGAGGGAGGGTTTATAGGAGAGGTTTCCAAAAACAAAAAAAAAGTAATAATTTTTGATTAAGGGGCAAAATGAACCATGAAGGGGGAAGATTTATTATTATTGGTCAGGGGAGTTGGTGTAAGCACGGTCTTTCAACATATCTTGTCCCATGGATTCGCTTAAGGTATTGTCTGAACGTGAAGGGCATAAAAAACCCTATCAAACGGAAAAAGATACTGTTATACTGTAAAAAGGAACAAGCTGACGTGTTTCTATTACAAGAAACGCGTCTTGTGTCTGCAGAAGCTAAGAAGCTAAGAGGATTACCTGTTAGTAGCACACTCTGAGGCTAGACAAAAGAAAAATTGGTTTGTAATTTTAGTTAGGAAATTGTTGGCCCCAAACATTGAACAGACACATGCAGACCTAGAGGGCAGATGGGCATCAACCTTAATACAAATAAGGGGAAGGAGATTAGCAGTTATTAACATTTATGCTCCCAATACTGATGACGCTTCGTTTTTTCAGAAGCTTGCCCTTGAAATTCAAGAGTTCTCGAAGTGTGAATTAATCCTGGGAGGTGACTTCAACTTGGTGTTGGATCCGTTACTGGATTGTGCACCTTATAGATCCCACAGACATCGTCATGCTGCTTCAGTGCTCCTCTCTATTATGGAAGAAGTGGGCCTAGTTGATATTTGGTGAATAATGCACAGCACGGAGAGAGAATATTCTTTCTTTTCTCTCCCTCATAAATCTCACTCCTGTATTGATTATTTTTTAATATCCCAACCACTAACTTCTTCGATGGAAAGAGTAGATATCTCTGCCACTCACATCTCCGATCATGCAGCTATATCTCTTATTTTCTGTCAAGAGGAGGAACAGAAACGAAGCTCGGGTTTTTTTTTCAAAAGAACGCTTTTGGAAGACAAAGAATTCCGGGACTACGTGAGTCAAGAAATTAAAGAATATTTTGAGGTAAATCTCCCAGAAGATACAGCGGGCTGGGCATGGTGGGAGGGTTTTAAAGCTTTCAGTACAGCTAAAATAACGAGCTATACAATCAGGTTGGGCAGAGAAAAGAAAGCTAGGCTAAATGCCCTGGATAAACAAATTAAAGCGGGGGGAAAGTTACTGGTGAGTAGAGCGGAGGCATGTATTCTATTGCGTCTGCAAAGGCTGAGGTACCAATACAATCAAATACTTAGCGAAGAAGCTCAACAAATATTAACTCGCTAACAGTCAGGGTATTATTTAGAGAAGAACAAAGCAGGAAGCCTTTTAGCAAACACCTTAAAGCCCCGTACGGGGAAGACAATAATAGAGGCCATAAGAGCGGGCAACCAGGAGCCTTTAATAAAGAACTTAGAAATAGCGGAGGCCTTTAGAGGTTTCTACAAGAGCCTGTATACTTCTGAAAGGGAGTCAAATAGGGAAGATTTTTTTCTCACTGTTGGAACAGGTGCAGCAACCCTCTTTGTCAGCTCAACAGACAAGGGAAATAGATAAGGAAATATTGTCCAGGGAGGTGTTAGAAGTATTGAAGACCGCCCTAAAGGGAAAGTGGCTGGCCCAGATAGAATTCCTATTGAATTCTATCAGACTTTCAGTATAGACATAACCCCTCATATGCTGGAATACTTTCAGCGTCTGGAAACTCAAATGCCGGCTATAAGTTCTTTCAATGAAGCGACAATAGTAGTCTTAAGTAAACCCGGGAGATACCCGATGAGGGTGGAGAACTACAGGCCTATATCATTATTAAATGCTGACTATAAAGTGTTTCTTCTATTTTGGCCCATAGAATAGGGAAAGCTATGTTAGACCTGATACACCCCGATAAGTGTGGGTTTATAGCGGGGCGAGCAACCTCTGATAATGCGCGTCACTTGTTAAATCTTTTGTCAGTAGCAGAAAAAATGGAAGGACCGGTCATGGGCCTATCATTGGACGCGGAAAAGGCCTTTAATCGATTAGAATGGGAGGTATTGTTTCAATCATTACAATGGTTTGGTTTTGTGAAGAAATTTATATGGTATATTCAGATTTTAGATTCCAACCCCTCTGGGTGTATTTTAACCAATGGAACGCTTTCAGCTCCCTTCCCCCTTCACCGTGGAACTAGACAGGGCTGTCCACTTTCCCCATTGCTATTCAATATTGCCTTAGAACCTTTGCTACTGCTGATTCGTCAGGCTAAGGAAATATGTGGGATCAAGATTGCTGACTTGGAAGTAAAGATTTCTGCATATGCAGACGACCTTCTTTTATTTGTCCACCCTTCCTCAATAGGCGAAGTTCTAAGCACAATTGAAAGATATTCACGGCTGTCTAGATACAAAATAAATTGGGCAAAGTCAGTGGCGTTTCCAATGAATAAATGGACATTTACGTCGTCAATAGATGTCTACCCCTTTATTTGGGCTCCAGATGACTTTAAGTATTTGGGAGTGAGGTTTAGTAGCCACCTAGATGAGACTATTAGTCTAAACACCAAAAGTATGATTGAAATCATAAAAGCATTTACAGAACATTGGTCACCTCTCCACTTATCTTGGTGGGACAGAATAGAATCAATAAAAATGGTGTTAATGCCGAAGATAAATTATATACTGGAAATGCTTCCATTGACTTTGCCCCCGAAATTCTATCAGACTCTAGAAGGATTATTGATAACTTTTTTATGGCGGAGTAAGCCACCCAGAATAGCAACTAGAAAGCTGAAAGCAAAATAAAGTAAAGGGGGAGTACAATTCCCAGACTTTCAGAATTATCATCACACGTTTAGGCTCAAGGAAGGGGCGTGTACTGGGTGACTCTGGAAGCTAAAGGAGAAAAACCAATATGGCTGAATGTTGAGGAATGATTAGTTGCTCCTATTCCAATGTCCATACTAATAGGTATGAAACTTCTGGACTCCTTCCCTGCTGGAAGAATAATGCGGGCCACCCAAGAGTCTTATCATGAGTTAGCACAGGTGATAGAGGATTCTCCATCGTGCCCACTGCCTCTCTGGTACAATACCCGGTTCAAGATAGGCCAAAAAGTAATAGACTGGAAAGATTGTCAAAATAAGGGCATATGGTCAATAGGATAGCTTGTTCAGTCTCAGAAATGGAAAAGCTTTGAAGAGTTATGGCGCAAATTTGTGCTGACCGCAGAGCAGCGGTATCAATGGATGCAGTTAAGGCATTGCTTGATCAAAGCCAAAATTGTTGTGGGAGATCTGGGAGATGATTGGAAGCTTCAAGGAGTGGCTGAGCAGCACGCGGGAGAGAAGGGTGCAACTTCCAGCTTCTATGCAATACTAAGAGACGGGTGCCCCTCAGGATTGATGGGGCTAGGAAAAACATGGGAAAATGATTTGGAAGTTTATACCTCACAGGATAATTGGGAGGCAATTTGGGGTCAAGTCAATAGAGTATCAAAGGGGGCTTCAGTAATTCAAACACTGTTCTTTTTAACACATAGAGCTTATATAACCCCAGTAAAACTTACTAAGTGGGACCCAAATCAGGAAACAAATGTTGAGCCTGTGTTTATACCCCAGGTACTTTAAAACATATGTTGTTTGATTGCCCGCACGTTCAGATATTTTGGCGGGAAACATGGGACAAGATACAAGATATCTTATGTTTTCAGGGACAGTTATCCTGGAAGACAGTAATTCTGTGTTCTATAGATCATGACATACCATTAACTAAAGCAAAAGTATTTTTGTTTAATTTCATGATGGCAATCTCCATCAAATTGATAGTGAATTGCTGGAAGGATTCAACAAAATTGAACGGACATCATTGGTGGAATTTAGTATGTCTATACAGTGGTGTGCAAAAGTCTGGAATCACTTGTAAATTTGACGTTTTTTCAACTTTGTGACCTTATATCTTAATTTCTTTTTCCTCCCAGTGGCTTTTTCTGTGTATCTCATGATAAGTGATAGATTTGGCTATTAGGGCCAACTTTTAGTATTGGCTTGGCCCTTATTTTCTGAGTTTGTTCCCCATAGTTGTCCTGTTGATAGATTTTCTGTGAAAATCGCGTAATGTACATCGTTGGCCAATGATATATTATTGTAAGTATGCTTTAAAATATTATCGACACACGCCAGGTTTTCTTCAAATTAATGTATGTGGCCTTGAAAGAGGCCTTTTTTGTGTCAGTGATGGCTCAGTATTTCATGGGCCACCCTTTGTTCTTGATCACCTGACTGCACCTTGTCGGCATTGAATGAACCAGTCTGACAAGGTGATCGTTGGTGACAACGCGGTTCCAAGCTGCAATGAGTGACTCAATCAGCTCACGCTTTGATGTCGGATGCCTCTTGGATATTTACAAGGCCACCTTGTGCCACAGGTTCTCGATTGGATTCAGATCTGGAGACTGGACTGGCCAGTCCATTGACTTGATGTTGTTCCGCTGCTTCCAGCTGATCACCTGTCTGGAGCGATGGCAGGGTGCATTGTCATCTTGGAACAGGAACTGGCCAGGAAACAGCTGGTGTGCTGATGGCACCATGCTCTTTTGCAGTATGGTGATGTACTTGGCCCCGTTGACCATTTCATCGACGATGTGAAGATGTCCAACGCCACTGGCAGCCATGCAGCCCCTGACCATGACCTTCAAAGGATGCTTCACAGTGAGGTTGAGACACTCAGGCTTGAATTCCTCTCCAGGAAATTTCCTCACATAGGTGAGGGCCTGGTTACCAAACAGGCAGAAGGTGCTTTCATCGCTGACTAGCACCTTTTCCCACATTTCAGTCAACCAGGTTGAGTGCTTTCTTGCCCACACGATCTGGTTGCACCTTTGTATGTCAGTCATCAGTGGCTTCTTCCATGCTTTGCAGCCCCAGAGACCAAACTGCAGGCATTGGCGACAAACTGTTGATTAGCTGACACTGACCTCACTCTTGTCTGACCACTCTTGAAGTAGCTGAGGAGAGGTCAACTTGCAATTAGTCAGTGAAATGCATCATAGTGTGCGGTCCTGGCGTGACGTTGAAGCATGTGGACGACCTGCATGAGGCTTGTCCACCACTGAAATCCGTTTCTTTCTTCTTCTGTACAATCTTAACAGCGCTCTGACTGCAGCCAACTTTCCTGGCTATCTGACGGCTTGAAAATCCTTCCTCGGCTACTTCAAGAGTGGTCAGACAAGAGTGAGGTCAGTGTCAGCTCATCAATAGTTTGTTGCCGGTGAGGAAGAGCAGAGTAAAAGGAATTGACAAACACTGCAAACAGGATGACAAGAAATTCAAGAAAGGGAAAATAGGAATATCATTTCAGAACATCTAAAATGGCAATACCTGGATGAGTTTGCTGCACTAGCCAGAATAAATTATACTGAATGGAGGAGCAAGTGGACAGGACAATACTGTGTATTAGTGGTAGTTAATAGGAACCTTCAAGGAGACGGGGTAGTGGGGAAGAACAAGTAGGGAGGTTGGGAGAGGGGAGACGGGAACAAGAAAGGAGGGAAGAAGGGGTAGGGAGAGGGATTAGGGAGCTGTTAACATTGTATTATGTATGTACTATTGTAATGTTGTGGTTGAAAATAAAATATCAAAATTAAAAAAAAAAAAAAGAATGGAAAGCCCCCATCTCGCTGCTAGACTGCTGTCTGCATCTTCTTCTTAAGGTTGTGTTTAGATATTTAAATTCTTTACTTACTAAGGGTTGCTAGGGATACTTATACTAATAAAACTATACCTAATACGTTTAATGTGCTTTGTTCACCTGAAGTTTAATTCATCTCAGGTCCTTAATGTATGCTGATGAGAATAAACAGCTGCACCTGAGAATGAATATGGCACCTCCTTTTCTTTAAGAGGTTTAAGCACCTATAAAGCTACAATTATCCCAGGGGTGGGTGGGTGTCAGGGAGGGAGGGAGGGAAAGAAGACTTATTAATGCTGGCTGCTACACAGTACCCTGTCCTGTGCTTCTAAGGTAACCTGTAACCAATCTCCAGGGGGAGTCCCACAACCCATGCTTTGATAGAGGGAGTCTTGGGTTCTAAATTTAACCAGAAAGCTCTTTGCTGTGTGTTAAATTTAAACTGAAAACTCTTTGCTGCTACTAGGCCCTGACTGATTTAACAATTACACTGGGTTCACAGATTAATCAGTTTTAATCTAAAGAATTCTTTTTTTCCCCAAGATTTTGAAAAATTCCCAGAAGTAAATACTTACAATTGCAGATCTCTCTCCAGAAGTAGCAGTCCCTGAACTAAAGGATGCTAATACTGTTATTCCCATTCACCCACTTCATCTACAGTACCTCTGCTTTATGCTCAGCGGAGGGCATTAGTAGTAGCGAGTGCTTCCTTTCTGCCTCGCCTCTGCCCCAAAGGTCTTCACAAAGTGTCTAGCGGTTGTTGCCACCTTCTTCTGGACTCTGGGGGTATTTGTCTTCCCATATCTGGATGACTGGTTGATAAGGAGTGTGACACCGGATAAGGCCCAGTAATCCCTGATGCTCATCATTCAAGTGCCGGAGTATCTCGGCTTTGTGATCAACTATCCGAAGTCTCACCTGCAGCCCTCTCAGCGCTTAGAGTTCATTGGGGCCTTTCTCTATACTACTCCAGCTTGGGCCTATCTACCTGCAGATTGAACTCAGTGGCTTGCTGCACTCTCCTGTAAACTGCAACAAAGCCCAACCACTACAGCATGGCAGATGCTTCACGTCCTCGGCCACATGGCTTCCACAGTCCATGTCACACCTCTTGCCCGGTTACAGATGAGACGAGCGTAATGGACCTTTTGCATGCAATGGCGGCAGGCCACAGGTTGTCTGTGGGACATGGTGGTAGTCATGGTGCGGCTCAAGGAGTCCCTGTCCTGGTGACTACAGCCACAGAATCTGCTTTCAGGCTCCTCTGCATCATCGCATTCTGACCATAGATGCCTCCAAGACAGGCTGGAGGGGCCCATCTTGACAACCTGTGCATGCAGGTTCTATGGACAGCTCGGAAGAGCCTGCACCAAATCAACTTCCTGGAACTCTGTGCCATTTCAAATGCTCTTTGGGCATTTCGGGAGCAGTTGGTCAACCAAGTCATTCTCATTCAAATGGACAACCACGTGGCGATGTTGTACATCAACAAACATGGCCGCATTGGTTCGTAACTCCTCCGTTGGGAGGTGGTGCGGCTTTAGAGATTTGCCCACTCTAGGTCATGCTCCTCAGGGTGATGTATCTACCCGGAGAGCTTATGTGCTGGCAGACCATCTATCGGGTCCTTCAACAACATGAGTGGGCCCTCAGCGCACGGGTAGCCAGCTGCATCTTCCGGATGTGGGGCATGCAAGCATAGACCTCTTTACATCACCAACAGATGTGCAGGTGGTGCAGTTCTCATCCAAGATACTATGCACCTGTCGGACAGCTTTCGATGCCTTCCTGCTGGACTGGAGGAAGGTCTGCTTTATGCATATACACCGATCCCGCTGGTGGTCAAAACCTTGTTCAGGCTTCAGGCAGGCAGGGCTTCTATAATTCTCATTGCCCCGCATTGGCGCAGGCAACCATGGCTTCCTCTTTTGCTGTGCCTCTCTTGGCAGCTCCTCAGACTGGACTGTGACCCATATCTGGTCTCCCATGATGGCAGGGCTCTTCTCCACCCCAACGTCCACTCACTGGCCCTCACGGCATGGATGCTGAGCGCGTAGTACTTGCAGAGCTTCACCTCCCTGCTGAGGTGGAGAATGTGATTCTTGCTTCCTGTGAAGACTCAACCCACTGTGCCTATACCTACAAGTGATGGAGGTTTTCTATTTGGTGTGCAGGAAAGGCACTAGACCCTTTCTCCTGCACAGTGCAGGTGTTACTGATATATCTCCTCCACCTTTCCAACTCTGGTCTAAAATGCAACTCTGTGAGATTGCATCTAAGCACCGTGGCAGCATACCACCACGGTGTTGATGGTGAGCCCATCTCTGCACATCGTGTAGGCTACTTCATGAGAGGTCTCCTGCTCTCATGGCCCCTTATGAAGCCCCCCCCCTGTGGCGTAGGCCTTAACATGGTACTGGGGCAGTTCCTTTCTGCCCCCTTTGAATCGCTCAGCTCTTTTGTGCTTAAGCTCCTCACCTAGAAGGTTGTGTTCTTGATAGCAGTCACCTCTGCGCACAGGGTTAGTGAACTACAGGTGCTGGTTGTGCATCCTCTATATACCAGATTTCACCACAATAGGATAGTCCTTCAAACTCTTCTGAAGTTCCTTCCTAAGGTAGTTTCTGCTTTTCATCTCAACCAGTCAGTGGTACTGCCTATCGTTTTTCCTTGACCTCACGCCAGCAAGGTTGAGGCCTCTCTACACACATTGGATTGTAAGAGAGCTCTTGCTTTCTCTCTGTAATGAACAAAAACCCATGGGCGTTCCTCCCAACTCTTTGTGTCATTTGACCTGAATAGACTGGGCATTGCAGTTTCCAAGCACACCCTTTCACTCTGGATTGCCGACTGCATTTCCTTTGCTTATGCTCAAGCTGGCCTGTGCCTAGAATGACACATTATGGCTCATAACATCCGAGCTATGGCTGCTTCTGTAGCAGACTTGCACTTGGTCTCCACGGTGGAGATCTCTAGGGCTGCTTTGTGGTCTTCAGTCCACACCTTCATAGCCCACTATTGTCTGGATGGAGATTCCCGGCATGACAACATCTTTGGCCAAGCCATACTCCAGTATCTGTTTGGGAATGAGATTCAACTCCTTCCACCAGCCCTTCTGTCCATCCAGTCTATTGTAGAGTCATCATGATGATGTCCTCGCTGGACATTGACTCTCAGAACCTTACAGAGATTACTCACACGCTTTCTCGCGATTTGTTTTCTGGTTGCCCCATTGGGCTTTTTGCAGGTTTTTTCGGTAGCCTGTAGCTGGGGGTCTCATATGTGAGGACTACGCTTTCTCCGGGAAAAAGGAGGAAGCAAGTTACTCACCTATAGCAGGTGTTCTCTGGGAACAGCAGGAATAAGTCCTCACTACCCTCCCTCCCTCCCCGTGGAGGAGTACTTTTTTGCTTGATTAGGCTATGTCATCATACTGAGGTAAGATGGCTCTTTCGGGCAGGAAGACAGTCACGCATGTATGGTGGACCTCTCAAAACCTTCCTATGGAAACTGGATATTGCTTCTGCAGTGGCTTTGTCGGTGACATCACCCATATGTGAGGACTTATTCCTGACGTTCCCGGAGAACACCTGCTGCAGTGAGTAACTATGCTTACTTATCAACAATCTCCACAGCTTTGGCCCTATTCATAAGCCTGACCCCAGCTAATAAAACAGATTTTCAATCCATCTTGCAAGTATGCGAGACGCCCAAGGAAATACTGTAATAGCAGTGCCAATACACCAAATTCTACAGGATCTGTAGTTATCTATCTGGAAAAATCCATTCTCTGTTCAATCTACCTCATGCAGACTAGAATTAAAGTATAAAGTTCTATATGTACCAGGACATAATCATTCATACAACCTCATCAATCAATGATTTCAGAAGTGCCTATCAAACATAAGTTTGCTACGCCTCTTACTAAAGTGCCTCTTGGTAAGGATCACAAACACCTCGTTAACATGGGAAAAAAAGGTTTACCAGAGCACCATGCTAGCTGTGAAGATTGTGGCTTACTGATTTCAAATCCTAAATTACCATCATGATCTCTTAAACTAGCTTTATTCCCAGCAAGAGCTTTTGCATTTCAAAATTAAAGAATTAACTTATTCAATCCACCTATGACACACATGATTCCATTTCCAGAGCAGCAGCTTTGGCCATTGCTACTCGCTGAACAGCATGGCTTAAAGCATCAGCCTTTAAGAAGATCTGCATGAAAGATAGCAGATGCCCCATGTCTAGGTGACAACATATTCAGATCAAAGTTAAAAGAGACTGTATCACAAATTAAGACCAACAGTTCAGCAGTGAAAAAACTTTCTGCGACACCAGAATCACCTTCAAATTACCATAGAAATCAACCTTATTCCTATTGGGGGCTTTACCACTACCAATAGTTTCAGCAATTGTTCCCAAGGAGACTATATCAACCTTACATCAGGCCTTCCCCTCAAAGTTTCAGCAATTGTTCCCAAGGGAGACTACATCAACCTTACATCAGGCCTTCCCCTCAATGTATATCTCCTCAAACATACAACCAACATTAATGCCCAAGAGAATGTAAACACCAGAGTAACTCCTCAACCTCTACAGGGAAGTTGGACCCCCAGTTTTGACTATCCTCTAGTTGGTGACAGAATACTTAAGTTCAACATTCTACTACATGACATATCTGTTGAGTTGGTTCTGAATCCACAAAGAGATCAAGGGTTCTACTTGAGATGTTTTCTCATCCCCAGGAAAATGGGCGGTCTGAAACCCATCCTTGACCTCCACAAACTAAATCTACATCTGAAACAAGAAGTTCAAAATAAACTCCCTACAACAGTACTCCATTATTAGATCACGATTGATTAGCCTCCCTGTCCTGGAAAGATGCTTACTCTGATAGTATCTCCATTTCATGTTCCAAAACCAACATTTTCAGTACATAGTCCTTCCTTTCAGCCTTTCTTCAGCTCCTAGAATATTCATAAGTGCCTCACAGTAGTAGCAGCTCAACTACACAAAGAGGGGCCACTATGTTTGCCCTCACATAGGTGATTGGCTATCAGCACTATCCTAATGCGTTGAACCGCTCTGTTTAGGTCATTATTTGACTTCTGAGAATCTGGTATTCTTAATTGACAGAGAAAAGCTAGCCTTAGTACCAGCACAAACTATTGTATTCATAGGAGCTCATATCATCACAAAGCACAAGAAGGTATACCTTGCACAAGACAGAGCAGCAGTGATACTTCGTCTCAGCTCAAACCTCACCTAAAATGTCTGCATAGCAGCTCAACTTATCGTTAATCTTCTCGGACACATGTTAGCAGCAGTATATGTTCTACCACTCACAAGACTCTACTGGAGACTGCTTCAGTTACACCTAAAACTACACTGGGATCAGCAAAACTCCCTAACATTGAAAATTCCCCTCTTTGTCAGTGATATGTTCTTTAGCATAGTGGATGCATTTAAGCAATTTCCCTATCGACACCCATTTGCTATGCCACACCACCAAGCATTGTCTTCACCACAGACTCTTCCACCATTGGTTTGGTTTCGTTTGGGAGCACATCTTCCTTATGTAAGCACACTAGGCTCATGGAGTGCTTTTGAGCATACACATCACATCAGTCATTTGAAGCTGCAAACAAACTACAGTGCCATAAATGCCTTCAAAACATGGCTAGAAAACAAGGTAGTTATGGTCAGGATAGACAACCAAGTTGTTATGTCTTAGATAAACAAACAAGGAGAATCAGGATCTCTTCAATTTTTCCTCAAAGCCACAAGAATTTGGCATTTGGTCTGTTCATATTGTGTCGCCCTTCAAGCAGTCTGTCTTCTGGATCAGGGTAATCAATTAGCAGACTCCTTCAGCCAGCAGATCCACACGAATGGTCTCTTGACCAAAAGGTCATAAACTTCCTCTTTCAGAGTAGGAGAAGCTGATACAAACTTAGAAGAAAAGGAATCTTATTTTTTTTTCTCTTGTTAAAATTGATTTAAATTGATGTGGTCATTTTAATTTAATGTTTGCTATTAATTTCTATGTTTATATCACTTGCTGCAATAGATTTCTGCATAAGCGTAGTTTGTTGCAGGCACCGATGGTGATCTTGTTCCCCTGCCCCCACTGTCAGTACAACGTCCTTGCCCTTTATTCCCCCAAAGTAAGAAGGCAGATTACACCAATGGTGTTGTGTGTTTAGCTTCCATCCATATTACAAGGTTTATTAGAGCATATTGAATGTCTGTGTATGGTGTGGTTTGTGACTTTTTGTCTTTCCCCCAAGTAACTTGGAAACAGCTGGACATTAGGTGTTCCTTGTGTAGACATGAGAAAATAGTTTAGGTAGTTTGCGGAGCTCAGCTATTTTTCTATAGTGAATGTTTAGGGGTTGATTTCAAAAACAACTTTGAATATTGTACTTTCTATGGGTAAATAACTATCTCCAGGAACAAGCAGGAATGAGTCCTCACATATGGGTACGTCGGAACTGACGGAGCCTGCGCGGGAAAGCTCCCCAGCTTCCCAGAAAGGAAGCTTTTGGGGCCTCCCACAGCGCATGCGCGCTGCCTTACCGCCTTCCTGACCAACTCTCCTCAGTTCTTCTTTTTCCGCGGAGCCAGCAGGTCGTGTTCCTGTCACCGCTGAAGAAATTGTTATTTTAATTTGTTTCTTTGACCGCGTGTCTGCCTTCCCTGATTCCGGACCGGTACCGCCGGTCGTTTTTTCGTTTATTTAAAAAAAAAAATAATAATAATAATTACCTTTTGTTCACTTGGTGTATTTTTTCTGTGAGGCCTCTAGGCCTTCTCAGGTCTCCCTCATGGAAAAACCAGCTTCTGGTTTTAAAAAATGCACTAAGTGTACCGGTACTATTTCAGTTACAGATACCCATGAGTGGTGTCTTAAATGTTTGGGGCCTGACCATTCCATTCCGGATGGTCCATCCTGCTCTCTGATGTCCAAAAGGGGCTTACAGAACAGAGCAGCTAAATTTCATATGCTGCTTTCTACCGATACTCCAGCATCAACATCCTCCAGGTCTTCTTCTCCTGATGGATCTCAGGTAACCAAACATTCTTCAGGCAAGTCCTCAAAAGGCAAATCTCCCTCTAAGCAGCGAGAGGCCCTTGCAATTAACCCTGAGGACCCTGCCCCAGCCAAACAACCCCGGCGGGAAGCTCCGGCTTACAAAGCTCCTCCTATGGGGTTACAGGTAGACATCGATGGCACGGCCTCGACCGATCTCCTGTTAGACTGCTCTGGGGTACCGGCTAACACCGGTACCGACTTCCAGGCAGTCGTGGCGACTATGGGTACTACGGTACAATCCATGCAGCAGGCCTTACTGGCTTTCATTAATGCTGCACCGCCATCGGTAACGCGACAATCGGTTCCGACTCCGATTCCGGTACCGCAACCGATACCGATACCCAGAGCATCTACTTCCAGTAGCATGCCGGTTCCGGTCTCCGGTTCCGGAGCTTTCTTCGATACCGCTCCGATTCCCGGTACGCCCGATGTCGGTACCGATCGGTACGCGTATCGATCTCTGGAATCAAATAGACGATACTTTGAATCCTCTGAAGATTCTGATACATCAGATGATTCTGCTGACGTCTCTTTTACTCTTCCTGAGGAGCCCTCTTCTCCAAAAAGGAGAATGTCTCCTCCAGAGGATTTGTCCTTTCAAGACTTCATCATTGAAGTAGCTAAAGGACTCTCTATATCTGTATACTCTGAAAAGGAACCTAGAGCAAATAAATTGGATATTTTAGGATACTCTAAGGTTCCCAAAGAGGCAGCCACCTTACCCATACATGAAATTCTTCAAGAACACATGATGGACTTGTGGGAGGCTCCTCTCACCCTATCTCCACATTCTCGTCATTTGGACACCATGTATCGGGTTCCTCCTTCTCCTGGTTTTCAAAAGACTCAGCTTCCTCACCACTCTATTGTGGTGAAGTCTGCTATGAAAAAGATAAAGAGTACCAAAAGGCACTCTTCTACCCCTCCAGGAAGAGAATGTAGGACTCTGGATGCTTTTGGGAGAAAAATCTTCCAAGCTAGCATGCTTATTGCCAGAATCAATTCATACAGCCTCTATATGGGCATGTTTTTGAAAGAGATTGCATTAAAGATACGTCAGTTTCTCCCCTTTATCCCAGAGGATAAGCAAGAGGAGTTCCTTCTTTTGCTAAAGCACACTCAAGATGTTTCAAAGTTCTCCAACAGAGCAGCCTTTGACTCTTTTGAGGGGGCAAGCAGAGCCTCTGGCATTGCCATAGCTGCTCGCAGACTGGCTTGGCTCCAGGCCTCTGATTTAGAACCCTGGGTACAAGAAGGCTTGGGCAATCTGCCCTGTACAGGTGAAAATCTGTTTGGCAAGGAGTGGCAGTGGCAAATCAAAGCCACTCAAATGGATGCAGAGAATGCTGCTTTAGATAGACTTTCTAAGTCTACCTCTACCCCTGCCAAGAAAAAACCTTTTAAGAAAACTTTCTATAAAAAGACCAGATTTTCCACAAATACTGGCCAGCAATCTTCCCAAGTTCGCTTTGCTCCTAAGCGTCAGCAAACTAAACAGGCTAGAACAAAGTCTACAGGGGCTGCTACAATCCAGCAGTCCCAACCCCCTCAGGGTTTTTGACTTGATTCTAGAGAACTTAACCTTTCTGGCTCTGCAACAACCAGAACCTCTCACCATTTTAGGAAGGTTAGCTCATTTTGCTCCCAGATGGGAACAAATCACATCAGAACCGTGGACCCTCTCTATCATCAAAGAGGGCTACAAACTACATTTCTCCAGCCTTCCTCCCCATTTCATGGTGAGACAATTCAATTCTCCCCCTTCTCTCCTGTACCTGTTGGGCCAAGAGGTGACCACTCTTCTCGCCCAAAAGGCAATAGAAGAGGTTCCTCTTCCTCAACAAGGGTCAGGTTTTTACTCCCCTTATTTTCTCATTCTCAAGAAAACAGGGGGATACAGACCCATTCTGGATCTCAGAGAATTGAACAAATTCCTATACAAGGAGGAATTCAAGATGCTTTCTCTAGGCACTCTCCTTCCATACCTACAGAGTCAGGACTGGCTTTGTTCTCTAGATCTCAAGGATGCGTACACACATATACTCATCCATCCATCCCACAGAAAATTCCTACGGTTTCTGTTCCAGGGAAAACATTTCCAATACAGAGTCCTTCCCTTCGGTCTAGCCTCTGCTCCAAGGGTATTTACCAAATGCATGGCAATAGTAGCTGCATTTCTACGCACTCAGGGAATCTTTGTCTTCCCATACCTGGACGACTGGCTTATCCGAGCTCCATCTCAGTCCCAGGCTCAGACTTCCCTGGACCACACCAGACGCATACTGCAGTATCTGGGACTTGTCATCAATCTGCCAAAGTCTCAACTCACCCCTACTCAGTCCCTAGAATTCATAGGGGCCTGGCTAGATACCACCACTGCAAGGGTCTATCTTCCTCAGGCCCGTTGCCACCGTCTGGTGCACTTGGCCTCTCAAGTTCAGTCCAAAAGCCACTTGACGGCCAGGGAGATGCTACAACTACTAGGCCACATGGCATCCACAGTTCATGTGGTGCCTTATGCACGCCTACATATGAGCGCAGCTCAATGGACTCTGTCCACCCAGTGGACACAAGCCTCAGGAGCTCTCTCAGACCAAATAGCAACCTCAAAACGTCTTTTTTGGTCTCTCCAATGGTGGATATCCAATCAAAATCTGTTGTTGGGGGCCCCCTTCCAACCTTTGTTACCCCAAGCAACTCTCGCTACAGATGCCTCCCAAGCAGGTTGGGGAGCTCATCTCCAAGACCTCTCCACTCAGGGTACTTGGTCTCCACAGGAGACCACCCTTCATATCAACCTTTTGGAGCTGCGAGCAATTTTCCTTGCTCTCAAGGTCTTTCATACCCTCCTCATCAACATGACAGTTCTTGTTCATACCGACAATCAAGTAGCCATGTTCTACATAAACAAACAAGGAGGGACTGGCTCTCTGTCGCTTTGCAACGAAGCTCTAAAACTGTGGGCCTTCGCCAGAGAGCATCGGATCCATCTCCTGGCAGTGTACCTCCCAGGAATCCAAAACTCTTGGGCAGACAGACTCAGTCGAGTTCTGCTTCCACACGAATGGTCCCTGCACATGGATCAGGTACTCAGAATCTTTCAGGAATGGGGAACCCCGGACATAGACCTCTTTGCAAGTCTGTACAATGCCATACTTCCCCGGTTCTGTTCCAGGATTCCGTGTCAGGAAGCTCAGGCCAAGGATGCCTTCCTCCTTCATTGGGGTCAGGCCTTCCTATATGCCTTTCCACCCATTCCCTTGATTCCCAAGACTCTATTCAAACTCCAGAGGGATCAAGGATTTATGATCCTCATAGCTCCACACTGGCCACGCCAAGTGTGGTACCCTCTACTTCTGCATCTCTCCCAGGCACCCTCCCTGGATCTGGGAGCTGCTCCAGACCTTCTGTCTCAAGAGGAAGGGACTTTGTGGCACCCAAACCCCAAGTCCCTTCACCTCAGAGCTTGGTTACTGAAGGCCTAGACCTTCAAGACTTGAATCTTTCTCAACAGGTGAAGGATGTCCTCCATGCATCTAGGAAACCTTCCAAAAGGCGTTCTTATGCTTTTAAATGGAAAAGATTTTCAATTTGGTGTGCTGACAAAGGTCTTAACCCTCTAGCACTACCTTTGAATTCTTTACTCGAATATCTCCTGCATCTTTCCAATGCAGGACTTAAAACCAATTCTGTAAGGGTCCATTTGAGTGCTATTGCAGCATCTCTTCAACCTATCAATGGACAATCTGTTTCCTCTCATCCTCTTATTGCAAGATTCATGAGAGGTCTAACTTTAACTAAACCTCCCATTCGGCCTCCTCCGGTGGCATGGGACTTAAACGTGGTTCTTGGTCAGCTTATGAAGCCACCCTTTGAACCCTTAGCCACTACCTCCTTAAAATTCCTTTCCTGGAAAGTCATTTTCCTTATTGCAATCACTTCTGCTCGCCGCATCAGTGAACTGCAGGCTTTAGTGGCTAATCCACCTTATACAAGGTTCCATCATGATAAGGTAGTCCTTAGGACAAATCCCCACTTTATGCCTAAAGTGGTCTCACCTTTTCATCTTAATCAAGAGGTATATTTACCTGTCTTTTTTCCAGCTCCTCATGCATCAAATGCAGAGCGGAACCTTCATACTCTAGACTGTAAAAGAGCTCTTGCCTTTTACCTTCACAGGACACAGCAACATCGGAAGTCTTCTCAACTTTTTGTTGCTTTTGATCCTTCTCATTTAGGACTTCCAGTCTCAAAAAGAACACTGTCCATTTGGATTGCTCAGTGTATTTCTTTTGCTTACCAGAGTAAGAACCTTTCTCTGGAAGGCCATGTCACAGCTCATAATGTCAGAGCCATGGCCACATCTATGGCTCATCTTCATTCTGTATCCATTGATCAGATCTGTCGAGCAGCCACCTGGGCCTCGGTTCATACCTTCACAGCCCATTACTGCTTGGACAAGGACTCCCGCCGGGATGCCTTGTTTGGTCAGGCTGTCCTCAGACACCTGTTCCATTCTTAAACAACTCCTGCCCACCTTCCCTGAATGGATGCCTGAGATCCATAGGAAGATGAGGAACCCTTGGGGGGGGGATCTCCCCGGCATCTTAGCTAGGGAGTCCCCATATGTGAGGACTCATTCCTGCTTGTTCCTGGAGATAGCACAGTTACTTACCTGTAACAGGTGATCTCTGGGAACAGCAGGAATTAGTCCTCACAACCCACCCACCTCCCCTAGGAGTTGTATCTCTCTCTCTCTCTCTTTCCTTTCCTCTCTCTATTGTCTCAGCTTTAAACTCGAACTGAGGAGAGTTGGTCAGGAAGGCGGGAAGGCAGCGCGCATGCGCTGTGGGAGGCCCCAAAAGCTTCCTTTCTGGGAAGCTGGGGAGCTTTCCCGCGCAGGCTCCATCGGTTCCGACGTACCCATATGTGAGGACTAATTCCTGCTGTTCCCAGAGATCACCTGTTACAGGTAAGTAACTGTGCTTTACTTAATATTGGATAATAAATAATAGCATGAAAGTGAATTTGTTGTGGAAATTTCAGTTTATCTGAAAGAAATATGTGGCAAATTGACTGTCATTATTAAATATTGCATAATCTATAGCCATAATCTATGTAGATTGTATACATGACTGTCAAAATCATTTTTGTAGTTAACCTGTTAAATGTATACAGATATGTGCATCTCAAAGATCTTGTAACCCTTGCAAGAACTACTCTGCAATGCACCATATATTTCATATGCCATTTATAGAGTTAATCCATTTTAGCCTGGCATAAGCAAGGGATGTTTCCCTTTTTTTTTTTCAGAACACTATTACATTTTGAATTGAAATGGTCCACAATGGTAGTTTTTTTTTCTTTTCCATAATAACACAAGCACTAAATTATAGCTGTGCAATTATGTAAACAATGGAAATGGTTCCAGAATGAATCTTTCCTTTTACATTTTCAGTTTGTGTAATTGCTGAAAGGCTTCGAGCCAGCAATAAACAAAATTATTTTACACATTTATCGTTCTAAAGGTTAATTATGAAAGAACTGCAGAAACAACACTATATGAATTGAGTAAACCAATTTCTATTGCTGCCACCATATGTTTGTCTTTCTGCTAGTGTTTTCAAGTCACTGTGTACATATAGTAGCATTCAATTAAAGTGATTCATTTACCAGACATTAAGCTGTTGAATGCAGTTTGTGTTTATAGAACTGTGCTCTAAAGGGAAGGACGCAACATAGTTCTATTTGAATTACCTTTTTTTTTTAACTACAGAATCACTGATGGAGAACAGATGTTACTTGGTTGTGCTCTCATAACTTTAATTTTTTTTTGATATGCTATGTGGCTGTAGTAACAATGTCATGAGCTCTAGTTTCATGTTTGAAAGAACCTTTCAATCCAAAAATGTAAAGCAAAAATAAGTGAACAGCTGTTAATAATAGATATGTTAAACACATTTACATTTCTTAACTTAGAGCATATATTAACAGTGTATGTTAACACTATTAATTTGCATTATTTGTTGCATAGCCCATTTCATGAACCCTGTGGAAAATAATGCATGTTAATTATTAGTTAATAATCCTCTCAATTAGTTATTTGCGTTATTTGTTTAAATTGTTTTCTGCTTTTGTAATACAGTGTATTAAATTTATGGATAATACAAATAGTTTGAAATCAAATTTGAGACTTTTTTTTTTTCTCTTCAGGCATGAGTCCCAGAGGAGTGAAGGAGTAGTCTAGTGGTTAGCGCACTGGCTTGTAATCAGGAAACCAGGGTTCACTTCCCTGGTCTCTTGTGGCATTGGGTGATTCACTTAACCCTCCATTGCCTCAGAAGAAAGGCTTCCTGAAATGCTGTAATGCACAAATCTAACAATGCTTATTTTGAAAACATTATATTGGGCCAAACAAACAGGAGGAGAGCTAGAACCACTCTACTTGAATGCTTGTGAAGCTCTTTTAATAAATTTCAAAACCGTGAATGAACTTATCTTAAATATCCGACGATTTGGTCGAAAGAACTCCCATCAGTGACAATAGCAAATGCAATGCACAACATGCATGTTTCGGGCCGACAAAGGGCCCTGTCTCGTGTAAAGCAAATTGTATATTGGGATCCGTGAATGTCCGGAAGTAGAGCGCTGGTAAACGCAAGAGATGATGTAGTGCCTGCAGCTGATTAAGATCCACCTTTGTTCCAACCACTGAAGGCGATAAAGCCGGTTGCCCCCCCTAGGATCCCTTGGAACATGGTCAATCACCCTCTGTTTCAAATCGAAAAAAGAATGACCCCATGTAATACCTGTGGCTCGTTTAAGTTTTGCCAGAATACTTTGGAAGGTGACAGATCCATCATATTGCTGGGCAGTCTTATACCTCTTCTTGGTTAAGCACTTGTCTTACTGCTTTCGTGGTGTATGTACTTCAGTGCCCTTGTGATGGTCTATACGTGGGTCGGACTACCCGCCCTATTAAAACCCGTTTGGGGGAACATGCCTCTCAGATTAAGACATCTACCATTACGGCCCCTATAGTGAATCATTGTATTACTCGGGGTCATTCTTTTTTCGATTTGAAATGGAGGGCGATTGACCATGTTCCAAAGGATCCTAGTGGGGGCAACTGGCTTTATCGCCTTCAGTGGTTGGAATAAAGGTGGATGTTTTGTTTACGAACATTTGCATCCGGGGGGTTTAATTTGTAACAAGACTGGTGGAGTTTAATATAGTTCAAAAATTTGATGAGTGTTTCCTTTTCTTGAATCTGGACATTTCATTTCATTTTGGTATGAAACTATTGGCAATCGGGGAACCCTTCAATGTTAGTCTCTTCCTCTGTTAGCTGACGTCATCCATTCAGCCTTCATTTTTTTAAAAACTTCTTTATTTATATTTTCAAACAAATTACAACAAAACCAACATTACAATTAAGTGTTATTTCTCTTTAAACATGAAAGCAAAAAGTAAGGTCATTAACGGCCTACCCCACCCGTAACCCTCCCTTCACCATGCGATCATCAATGGCTATCAAAAAAAGCACAACAAAAAAAAGAAAAAGAAAAGGCCTGAAAGACCTACAAGGGCTATGACACATCATGTAGCTCTCCACCATGTAAAAACAGGATGAGATGACTAATCACCCCTTAGTTTACACCATAACATGCTTTGGAGATGTAATTATGCAGGGGTTTCCACTTGAGGAAGGTGGAAGGCATAAGGGTTATGCCATAACGTGGCATTTGTTCGTATTTGCAGCATAAGCACAGGCGGTTCCACCACTCGTGCCAGCTAAGCTGTGCTGTATGTTTCCAATTAGAAATGACGAGATGCAGAGCCACTCCCATCATGAAGTCAAATAAAAAATGACAATCCCTCTGTAACGACGAGATGCCTATTGTTGACCAAAAAACGACCACAGACCAGGAGAGAGTAGCCCTGAATCCCAATACCTCTTGGATTTGGTTCCAGATCGAAACCCAATAAGACTGAATGTTAGGGCAATCATATACCACATGTCTTAAAGTGCCAACATCACTCTGATAAGATCAACATTTATTCCCAACTGATTTGTCCCACTTAGCAACCTTAATCAGAGTAAAGTGAGCTCTGTGTGCAAAAAAATATAGAGCTTGGGAAATAGAGGCAGACTGAGAATCTCTATTTATCTTACTCCAGAATTTCACCCATGCTTCCAGAGAAAGAACTTCCCCGGTGTCGTGTTCCCAAATCCGTTGAACACCAATGGCCTGTGGGGTGTGATTCTGAACGACCAGTTTATAGTAGTAAGAAGCCACCCCTGAGGCCGTTTGTGCTGAGCCTGTAGTATTCAGCAATCCCCACTCTTCAGGATTTCTCTATACAATGTCTCAGCTGAATCCATTGGAAGTATAAAGAATTAGGCAAGTCAAACTCACGCTGTAGAGAAACAAAAGGTTTCCACTTGCCATCCGATATCAATTGACCAATGGCCCAAATGCCCCTACTGAACCATTGTTGCCATACAAACGGACTTTGCTGAATTTTTAAAAAGGATTGTGTCAGATGGGGATTAGTATCGATAAGCATTCCTCCTTAGGAATTGCTCTTGCTAACTGCTGAAAGGCCCTTTGAGTGTCTGCTATTACCCTGTGAGACTTCAACCTCTTAGAAGACACCATGCCAGGGAGGAGATTCAAGGGGAAAGGAGCACTCAATCTCTCCTCCAGGCCAAGCCATATTGGGCGCTTCTCTCGGCCCTCTCCACCCATCTAGAACCTTGTTTTAACAAAAAAGCACAATGATAAGCCTGAAAGTCAGGAAAGTTCACACCCCCCTCCTCTTTTTTAGATTTAAGTTTCCTGAGAGCAGTTCTAGGCAGTTTATTTTTCCATAAGAATTGGACAAGAGTCCTTTCAACTTGATGATAAGTGAAACTTGTAAGAAAGACAGGTAACATTTCTAGCACATAATTCACTTTAGGAGTGATAGTCATTTTCATCACTTCAAGACAACCCCACCAAGAGAGAGAGACCGGCGACCATTTTGCAGTTATATTACGAACCATAAAAAGGAGCTCCCTTTCATTGTACTGTAAAGTTTCACTGTGGATAACAATAGTGAACTCCCAAGTATTTCACCATCTTGGGCTCCCACACAAAATAAAAATCTTTCAAATCCGCCCTACACACTCTGGCGTTTAAAGGGAACGCTACAGATTTTGACCAATTAATTTTATAGCCTGACAATCCTGAGTATTTATCTATTAACTCTAAAATAGCCGGTGTAGAGCTGGGCATGGTGAATAGCAGTAGATCATCAGTGTATGCAGAAAGTTTAATTTCCATGTCAGCAATGGACACACCTTTAACCGCAAGGCTTTGTCATAGGGCCAAAGGTTCCAAGGCCAGATTGAAAAGGATGGGAGAAAGAGGAGAACCCTGACGGGTGCCATGCCCTAAGAGAAAATCTCTAGACCGAGTCGCATTCACAGAGATTTTAGCACTTGGTCTCGCATGCATAAATTTGACTAATTTACAGAAACCCTCACCAAACCCAAACCACTTCAAAACAGCAAATAAGAAAGGCCACTCCAGCTGATCAAACGCTTTTTCTGCATCTAACGATAATCCCACAAGTGGGCCTCTGTTCCTTCCACACCTTCCAGAACGTGACAAAGCACTCTAGCATTGAGCGTCCCTCAGTGAAGCCATATTGGTCCGGATGAATCAAAGAAAGGATCAGTTTGTAGAGATGACCAGCTAAGATGGCCGCAAAAATTTTATAATCTGTGTTTAGCAACGAAATTGGGTGATAGTTACTAACAATCTGAGGGTCCCTCCCAGGTTTTTCAAGAACGACAATGTTTGCAGAGGCGAACGCTCCAGTCTGGGCCTTATCTTCCAAAAGAAGTCTATATAATATTATTGAAGATATGGGCCTAAGATTTTGGAAAAAGTTTTATAAAATTCAACTGGAAGGCCGTCCAGTCCGGTAGCCTTGCCCACTTTCATAGAGTCAATATTCTGGATAATTTCCATGATCGTAATCTGCTTATCTAGTCCCACAGCTATTTCTTGTTCTAACACCGGCCTCTGTATATTGGCCAGTAATCTATCAAAATCCTCCTCAGGGAAATCTATCTCTGAGGAGTATAGTTGAGCATAAAAGTGGCAAAAAGTCTCTGCAATGTCAGAGTCCTTGACAATCAATTGTTGCACCTGAGGATCTCTCAGAGCTGTGATGCGAGAAGCTTCCCTGTGACCTTTTAACGAGTTAGCTAGTAACTGTCCAGCTCTGTTACCTTCCAAGTAATACCGCCCTTTCTGCATTTGAATATTCTGTGATGCCTCAGTAGACAAAATCGGGTTATATCTAAATCTAAGACGCTGTAACCGTATCAGAATGTTAGGATCAGTTCTCTGACCTAAGATTCGCTCTCCCACTTTAATCTGCTTGTCTATTGCTCCAAATTCTGCTTTACGCTGTTTGGCCTGCCGTATAGCAAAACTGGTAATGGTGGCCCGCAAGTTAGCCTTGAAGCCTTCCCACCACGCCCACCTCGAGGTATCCTGAGGTAGATTAAACTGAAAACACTCCTCAATAGCCAATAGGATGGTCTCTCGGAAATCCTGGCTGCCAAGAAGAGTGCTATCAAAGTACCAGCGTGAGTGAGATTGGCAGCTCATTGAGTCAAATAGGGTGAAAGAAATTGTGGAGTGATCAGAGATATGAGCCTCATGAATACTGGACTCACTAATTCTAGAACAGAGTCCTTTGGAGACTAGGAAAAAGTCTATACATGATACCGAGTTATGAGGAGGAGAGAAGAAAGTGTATTCTTTGTCCATAGGGTGTTGCAACCACCATATGTCTATCAGGCCCAATTCTTGCATTAGAGACAACGGAACAGGGTGAGCCTTGGGACCCTTAGTGGTTCTCAGTGGACTCCTGTCTACCAAGGGGTCTAGCACGAGGTTGAAGTCTCCCCCCACAATAGTTGGATATCTAGACACCTCTTGCGCCAAGGCCGCAATGGAGTAAAAGAAGGTAGGGCAATCTATATTAGGAGCATAGATATTAATTAGGGCCGGTTCAGTGGATCCAGTTTTAATGACAACCATTGCCCACCGCCCTTCAGTATCAGATCTAGTTTGTATAACAATGGGGGATAGAGATTTCTTCACTAAAATGACTACCCCGGGTTTTTTTATGATTGGCAGCTGAGAAAGCCACTAACGAAAAAGGTTTTATATCCCGTTTTAACGACGACTCCACATTCAAATGTGTCTCCTGCAGTAGTAAGATGTCAGCACTTTCTTTGCGTCCTTATAAAAAAATCTTTTTCCTCTTAATGGGATTGTTAATGCCCTTAACATTCAGTGAAACTATCTTAAAGGAAGACATAATGACAATATAACACTGAATGATAGTCAAATGTTGCAGAAACATACCAAGTTGTAACATATAATTTTACATTGTTGATCCACACCTTAAAAGCCCTTACAATCCCCTTAATGGCTCCTCATTGCAGTGACTTTTCAGTTTTGCTCTGTATCACACTCCATTTAGTGGGCTAGATTTGTAATGTTAATATTGTTTAAACATTTTTCTTTTGTTGTGAAGATTTCCTGTATTTCCTTGTTCTTCCTAAATAAAAGGATTTAAAGTTAAAAAAAAAGAACCCTTACAATGATAGCTGCACTTATAGCCCAAGAGGAAAAACATAAAAAGAAAAGCCACTGTTTAGCCATAGCCCCTGTGGAAGATCGCTCAGAATAAGAAAACATAATTCTAAATAACAAAACCACCAAATCCTTGGGGGGCTATAAAAAACACAAAACTTAGCGGGTGAGCCCAAAAGGACAAGACAGGCACGGAGGATATAACTAATTAGTCCACTTCAACTTCTTTACCACTTAAACCATTGTAAACTGCACACCACCCATTCCAGAAACAGAGACAGTGTCCCCAAACCCAAAACACCAGAACATTATAGCAGAACTGCCCCCATCAAAGCCATTTATGATCATAGAAGACCCCATATAAGTAGACAAGGGCTATCCCGCTCCACCAAACCCCGCTGTCCTCCTAACCACCACTGACACCACAAACAACATAAAACACAAAAGAAGAAAGAGAGAAACAGAAAGAAAGACATTTTGACCAGGGAAAACCCCCGGAGTTCCTCCAAGAGAGTCAGTATGAATGTCACATAATATGACACTTCTGCATGATTGAATGTCAACTCTGCATGAATTCAGTCACAACTTCATGACCTCAGACCAATCAAACACACATGATAGAAAACGCCGAGGACCACCCGAAGGCCGCAAACTGCAAGGCAAGTCTTTCCCCGCATCAACACCAACTCCTTGTCCTCCAAGAACGCGTGCAACTCCCCCGGGTCTTCAAAAGTCCTAGTCTGGTTGTGCAGCGTGACTCTCATGTGGGCAGGGTAGAGTAGCCCAGCATGGACGTAGTGCCAAAAAGCTCTTTCTCCAATCCACCGTCGCCTTTGCAAAGTCAGGGGAAAAATAGGAGCTTGTGTCCCTGATATTCCAAGGGAGAGAGTGCTCTGGCTGCTTCCATTATTTGTGTGACTTGTTGAAGGCGTAAAACTTTGAAGATGATTGGGCGTTGATGCTTGCCCGCAGTCACGGACTTAGTAGGATCTTGGTGGGTGTGCTCGATCTCAAAAGGCATGGCAAACTTCATTTTCAATACACCCGGAATCATTGACTGCTCCCAAGCTCCCGGCTCCCTCGGGAACTCCCAAAATTCTTACATTGTTCCTTCGAGCGCGATTGTTACCATCCTCCAACTCTCTTTGCAGTGTTCATATCAACTTTGTCTGCTTATCAACGGCCCTGAGCCTCTCCTCATGCATTGCCACCACATTCTCCACCTTCTCCAAATACACCGTGATTGACTCCAAAATACTTTTCAAGGCACTGATATCCTCCTGCATTGTGCACAGTGAGTCTCCATTAGATTTGACCAAGTCCTTAAAAGCGCGAATCTCAGCAAGAAGTTCTTGCAAGGCCTCAGGATAATCTCGGATGACTGTCATCTTGTGAGGTGAGAGAGATTCTGTTTTGGTTCTCTTTGCGCTTAGTAATCCAGATTCGTCGGCTTGCCGCCAGACATGTCCAAGATCGAAATGATGTCAAAGTAGGTAGGAACTTCTTAGTTAAAGTCTGCAGAAGTCAGGATTCCTGACCATTGCCCTCCAGAGCACAGCTCTTACACGTCCATCTTGTCTAAAGCCAGGCTCCGCCCCCCCCCCCATCCATTTAGCCTTCTTAATCAGCTGCAGGCACTATGTCATCTCCTGTGTTTACAGGCATTCTACTTCCGGACATTCACGGATCCCAACGTACAAGTTGCTTTACACTTGAGACAGGGCCCTTTGTTGGCCCGAAGCATGCATGTTGTGCATTGCGTTTGCTACTATCGTTGATGGGAGTTCTTTTGACTAAATCGTCGGACATTTAAGATAAGTTCATTCACAGTTTTGAAATTTATTAAAAGGGCTTCACAAGCATTCGAGTAGAGTGGTTCAGCTCTCCACCTGTTTGTTTGGCCTGACATAATGTTTTCAAAATAAGCATTGTTAGATTAGTGCATTACAGCATTTCAGGGAACCTTTTTGTTTTGAAATTTGGTTGGAGAGGTCACTTTGTTTTTGAGGTTCATGATTTATGTCAGAAGAAAGTCTTGGCAATCTATTTCCGGTCACACTGCCAAGAAAACCCAGGAGCTGTTGGGTCGCCAGACTCAGCATCAACTTGAAGGCACACATTGCATTTTTTACTCAAAATAGAACACACAAAAAACAGCAGCTCAGATTACTTGTGGGGTTTGATTGATGTCCTCTGACAAATAAGTTGTCAGTCAGTTTTTAGATGAAAGTGGATAGGAAGTTCAAGAAGCCTACCTTATTTTGCTTGACATGAGTTTCTCCATTTGTTGACAAAAGAAAGCAAGAAAATGTGTCTCTGTAGTCAATTCAACTGCACAGTACAGTAAAAACAATTAAAATATATATATAGATAGATATAGATAGATATGCTTCTCTTTGAATTTAGGGATTGTAGATTACAGAGAATTTAAACTGACGTGATAGAGATGAAATCATTAAAAATGGAAATTATAGAATGGAGAAACCATGCCATAACCTTTTTCCTCCTCCTGCCCCCTACACACATTGTTGTACGGGATATTGTTTTCATGCTTTCAGTTTTTTGCTGTATGCAAAGATTGGTATACATTGCTACTCAAGTATTTGCATTCAGGTGCTATCTTACGTCTCATAGATCTTTGCCATTTGAGGTCAGTTGTTATCTTATGGAGCTGATGGGAGAGAGAAGCTTGGTAAATGTGTTATATGGACATAGGTCATATAGATTTTATCACTGTCATTTTCTCTGTTTCTGTAGTCTACCCATCCATGCTAAATTCTCAGCTTTGCAATATCTTCCTCTCCTTTGGAGACTTTCTGTTCTTGTCTTGTGCTTTGTTGAATTTACATACTATTCTTCTTTACATCACCTTTGCTGGGAGGCTGTTCCTTGCATCCAACATATTTCTGCAAAGAGAGATACCTTGGATTACTCCTGAATTTGTCACCTTTCATCCTCAGCCTCTCGTTCCATTGAGTGAGGACTGCTTGTTTCCTAGAGGTATTTAGATGTTTCTGTTATATTTTTCCTTCCCCACTTTTCCTCCAGTCTACACCAATTTAAATCTTCAGTTGTGTTCCTGTAAGCTGATGATTATGCTTCATGATGAAGACTGTTGATTGTTTTAGTTGCTGCCCTCTGGGCTGGCTCCATCAATTCAAATAACTTTTGTATCTGAATGTAATTTGCCTTGAGCTCAGATTTAGAAAAAATGAATAATAAATCTGAAATCTATATTCAGATATCCTTTTAAAGGTGTTATCTTCACAATTGTACAGGTATTAGAGACAATATAATCTCATTTTCTCCGGGAACAGGCAGGAAGTCCGTCCTCACATATGAGTGGCATTGGCACCAACGGAGCTTGCGCAGTATCCACTCCCCAGCTTTCATAGAAAACCTTTTAGAGTTCTACAGCGCATATGTGGTCACCTTCCTGCCCAAGTCTTCTTTTTTCCGCAAAGCCCATCAGTCGTGTAGTCTATGTCCTCGAAAAAAATTAGATTTTTGATATGATTTTTTTCATCCTTCTTTCTCTGGTTGCGATCCGTCGCCTCGGTGTCATGTTTTTATTCAGGTTCCCTTGTTTTCTTTTTTCTTCTCTTCAGTGCATGGGATTTTCTTGTGCCCTCCTGTCTAAGACTTTGGAGTTTGACCTTGTGGGGGCAATTTTCCCCGCTATGTCTTCAGTCAGTGGCTTTAAGCAGTGCAGTCATTGTAACCGTGCCATGTCTCGCACGGACAGTCATGACTGTTGCTTGTGATGCCTTTGCACAGACCGCAATGACTTTTCCTGCCCACTCTGTCTCCAGATGACGAGCAAGGGCTGGAAGAATCGTGGAAGGCAGCAGGAGATGCTGTTTGGCTCTAAGAACTCCCTTTCAGTTCTCGCGTCATTCGGGGAATCTGTGCCCTTGGGGGCTGCAGATGAGGCCAAGGTCTCCCGTGCGGACTGTGCTCTCTCTGAGCCCTGAGATCGTGGGGCATCGGACTCTGGATCGGCCATGGAAAACCATCCCCAGAAGGTTTGGACTCCATTGAAGTTGGTGTAGAAGACCAATTCCAGTGCCAAAGGTAAGTCTCATGATCACCAGCATCGAAGCCCCCAAGCCAAGGACAAGGGCTGGGAATGGCCTTCCAAGCTGCCCTGGCAGAAGAGATTCCCAAAGCCTTGGGGTATCAGCAACTGTCCTCCAAGGTCAACCTCAAGGAAACTTCCTCAATGGAGCCGACGCTGGGCCCATTTCTCTCAGGGCCTGCGCCAGTACCTACTGACCTGGAGGTCAGGTTGTGGCCACCTTGGAGCGCAGCATCTCTGCTCACCTGGCACTGCAGCAGGCCCCAATGACTGGTTCCTCGGGACCGGTGACCGGACCCTCCATCATGGTGGCATCACTCACAGAGGTTCAGCCTGTGCTGGAGCAGTTCCAACTCTGCTCTGATTCCAGGCATTGGTCTACCTTCCCTACGAGTGCCCAGACCTCCCCACCAAGTGCTTAGGGGTCGGATTGTGCTTGGGCCCTGGTGACTCCCCCGCCGGCCACCAGGCCAATGCCTGCCAGATCCTAATGGTATCCTCTGATACAGATTCAGAGTGGGAGACCAATGAGTCCCCGGATACTCAGTGGCATTAGGACGTCCCCTCGGACCTGTCCCCACCACAGTAGCATCGATGGTCCCCACCCAAGGAGCTCTCCTTCCAAGAGTTTGTGCGAGACTTGGCTAAGGCCTTTACCTTTGCCACCAAGTCCGAGAATGAGCCTCGAGCGGAGGACCTCGAGATCCTCCAGTACGGGGCTCCCCCGAAGGAGGCACTCATGGTGCCCATTCCTTGCATCCTCAAGACTGCTCTTCAAGATGTGGGAGATAACGATTACGGTGCTAATAGTGAGCAAGCGGCTCAATTCCATGTATTGGGTCCGCAAGAGCCCTGGCTTCCCGAATACACAGCTACCACACAACTCTGTGGTGGTGGAGTCGGCCATGTGTCGCATGGATGCCTATAGTAAGAAGTGTTACCAGGGCTCGATGCTGTTGGCCTATATCCAGGCCTACCAACTATATATGGACATGCACTTGAGAGACCTGGCAAAGGAGCTTGCCAGGTTCTCAACTGCCCCTTCTGATGAGCCTCTCCAGTGATTCCAGACCCTAATATCAACTGTCAAGGACTCGGGCGGCCTATGACAGCTAGAATGGCTGTGGTGGCCATTGATGCCTGGCACCTGGCATGGCTACAGTCCTCAGACCTGGAGCAATGGGTTTAGGACAAGTTGGTTGATGTCCCATGCTGGGGAGAGAACCTCTTCGATAAGCCCATGCCAGACAAGGCCACAGAGTTGGAGTCCATGACTAGAACCAGGCTCTTCAGGAAGACTGCAGACCCTGCCCAATGGAAGGCTTTGGGGGAAAAGGCCTTTTACGTGAAAAAGAGGAAGATTTATAGAACATACCACCAATTTCCGGTCTGTTCAGCTCCCCAACAGGGACAGCAGGCCAGGGGGCACGGCCCTCATAAGCCTAATGCCCCCAAGCCCCAGACAGTGCCGCCGCAGACTGAGGGGGGGGGGGGAGCTTTGGACTCCTTGGGCATAGCCACTATTCCCCTCCAGGATCAGGAGCCACAGCATACAGAGGGATGTCTGGTCTTCTCTCATCGGTGGCTCAGCATCACCACTAATGCTTGGGCTCTGCAGGTGGTCAAGGAGGGTTACCTCCTCCACTGAACAGATGCCACCTCCATTCTTCCCTGGGGAACTTCCTATGACTCCTCTTCAATGAGGACTTCTGTAGCAGGAACTTGTAGCCTGCTGGCATATTAGACGGTAGAGTCCATTTCTCCCCCAACTCAGTGGGGAACCAGGTTCTACTCCCGCTATTTCCTAGTTCCAAAAAGGTTTTGGCCCATCATGGATCTGCGAGACCTCAATCGGTTCTTGGTGAACGAGACGTTCAAAATTGTTTCCCTTGGAATGTTTCTGCCCTAGCTCCAGCACAGAGATTGGCATTGCTCCTTGGATCTCAAATATGCCTGTAACCACATCCTGTTCTATCCCTTGTACCAGCAGTACCTCCGCTTTGTCACTGGAGAACAGCACTACCAGTACTGTGTTCTGCCATTCGAGCTGGCATCCACCCCCTGGATGTTCATGAAGTACTTGGTGGTGGTCGCCACTCATCTATGCCTCTAAGTCATGTTCGCGTTCCCCTACCTGGATGACTGACTCATAAAGGGCGGCTCTGCCGATGAGGTTCGTTAGGCGGGACGCCATGCCATTTTTGTCCTGGAACATTTGGGTTTTATCATCAACTACCCCAAGTCCCACCAGCATCTGGAGTTCATAGGGGCCCTCCTGGACATGGTCCGGTCCAGTCCAAGGCCTTTCTTCCCATAGATTGTGCTCGGTGCTTGGCAGCCCTGGCTCAGTACCTGCAGGGTTGCTCGATGGCCCTGGCCCACCTGATGTTGCACTATCTGGGTCAAATGGCCTCGACCATGCATGCCACACCCGATGCCCGCCTTCACATGCATCTGGCCCAGTGGACCCTCAGCTCCCAATGGGCCCAGGCAACGGGCCGCCTCCACCACTGGGTCCAGGTGACCCTGTCACTGGTGGCCTCCTTCAGTTGGTGGCAGAAGCTACAGCACCTCCTAATGAGGATGCCTTTTTAGTCTCCTTTCCCTCAGGTGACCCACACAACAAACTCCTCAAAATGGGGATGGGGGCCTATGGCATCTGGTCAGCGGAGGAGTGCCTCCATCAAATCAACTTCCTCAAACTCAGATTCATTGTATACACTCTGCATGCTTTCCAGCACCAGTTATCAAAGCAGGTAGTTCTGGTTCAGATGAACAATCAAGTGGTGATGTTTTATCTCAACAAATAGGGAGGCACTGGGTCCGTACCTCTTATCCGAGGAGATGATTCATCTCTGGAACTTCGCCCTGGAGAGGGGTATGCTCTTTCAGGCGGTGTACCTTCCGGGACAGGAGAATGTCCTCGCAGATCACCTCAATTGGGTTCTCCAGCCCCATGAGTGGAGACTGATTCCTCGATTGGCATGCCGCCTATTTCTAATGTAGTGCTTTCCTACACTCTGCTTCTTTGCCAGTCCCAGCAATGCCCAGTTGCTGTACTTACGCTCCAGGATACTGGCCCTGCATTGAGTAGTGTCTGAAACATTCCTCCTGTTATGGAGCGAGGGTCTGCTGTACGTGTACCCTCCGACCCCTCTGGTCTACAAGACTGTTCTCAAGATTCAACGGGATCGGGCCTCTGTGATCGTCATAGATCTTTAGCCATTTTTTCTTCTGCCTTTGATGTTGCTATTCTTATTTCTCTTTTGGTCTCTTTTAGCTTTATCCTGTATTCTGCTCTGTCTTCCTCTGTTTGTGAACGTCAGAATTTTGTGAAAGCTGTGTTTTTTGTCTTTATTTGTGTAACTATTTCTTTGAAGAGTTAAATAGATTTCCTTTTCCTCTTGTTTTTGTTTACTTTCCTTAATATGTATCTGTTGCCCCTTTTATTGCCTCCTTTAGTTTAGCCCATTGCAATTCCACTTCCCTTACCTCCTCTCACTCTGCCAACTCCTCCTTCAGGCATTTGGCCATTTTACTGACCTCAGGGTTTTTGAAGTCAAGGACTTTGAGCTTGCTGTGATTGGACTCTGCCTTGGTTTTTATCTCAAACCACACCGTGTGATGATCGCTGCTGCTCACATGGGTACCCTCCCCTCCCCTCCCCTCCCCTCGACATTTGACATGCTATCTCCGTTGTGAGTACTATATCCAGCATTGAACTTTCCCTGTTCGGTTCCATCACCATTTGTCTTAGCAATGCATCTTGGAAGGAATCCATAATTTTTTACTTCTTTCCAGATTTGCAGAAGGAATACTTCAGTCCACATCGGGTAGCTTAAAGTCACCCAATATGATCACTTCCTCCTTCATGGCTACCTTCGTGATATCACTAATAAATTCTCTATCCATTTCTTCGTTTTGAGTTGGAGGCCTGTAGACTACACCAGTGCCATCTCCTCTTTCCAACACAATCCACAGAGCTTCTTTTCTCTATGTCCCTTGCATTTCAGCAGCTTTAATATTGCTTTTGACTATAGGGCTACTCCTCCTCCTTTTCTGCCTTCTTTATCTTTTATTTTATTTATGTCCAGTGTTGTGAAGAGTGAGAACCAGTCAGAGGTTTTACCCAGACCTTTTCCTAAGTGTGGAAGAGAGACTTGAGGTGCTGGCTTGCTTCTCAAGCTTAAAGAGTAGTCTGCAGTACTGAAATGAAGAAGGTATGCAAGGAAGATGCTTCTAGGTACTGAAGAAAGGAGGAAAGAAGAAGGACCCAAGGGAGGATGGAGAAAGGACATTGCAGTCTGTTAAGTGCTCAAGAACCCTAATCTAAGATCCCATTGCTAGCTGTACAACAGCCAAACATTTCAACTGGGATCACAGACACAAATACCTAAAGGGGGACATTACTTCTGTTACCAAAAACTGTGAAGTTGTTCTACTGAATACTGGAACCAACTACACTTTGGAACCCTAGGGTTGAGCAGCTAACACAAATTTATCACTAAAACTAACGTCTAGTAGTTGCAACCACTGTGCGCCAACTGCCAGGGGCGTGACCATCATGTTCCTGGCAGCTACCACATAGACTGGTATTCTAACACTCTGTGGCAGCATACACTATTACAATGGGTGCACCGAGCACCACCTATTCAAGAGGCATAAGGTGAACCCGCGCTAATTGAACAAGGTGCAGGTAGTATGAGGTGTGTATCCATGCGCTAACTGCTCAGTGATCACCACGCCCACTTTCCACCCCTAACCCATCCCTTAAGTACCTCAACGCGCACAGCACAATTAGTGCGGAAATTAGCCTGCAGTAACATCTTGGCCCTACACTGCCGATTGCTTCGGGGCACGATTAACTCACACCAAAACCAATGCTGACTGAGCAGCGCCCTTTAGTTAAAGAGCTCCTCTATGTTAGACATTTCTACAGTAAAGAGAATTGGAGCACTAAATTCGGTGTCAAGAGCTTCATTAAAATATGTGCCAAGGTCCTTAAAAAGGACTTCCCTCCCCCTCCATGAAGAGTCTAGAAGAAGGAGTGACATCAGTTGCCGAGTCCGCTTCTCGGCAACGCAGACTCACCTTTCCTTTCTATAGCAGCCGCAGTTCCTGCTTCTTGGAACCGCGGCTGTGCTAGCGAGATCTGTTTAAACACAAAGCAAAACCGGTGCGGCGCCTTCCTGTGCAGCGGCGTCCCACCCCCCAAAGGAAGTTCTTTGCAAAGGAAATTACTTCCTTTTGGGGTGGGACGCAGCTGCATGGGAAGGCTCCTCATTGGCTGGCTTTGTGTTTAAGCTGATCTCGCTAGCACAGCTGCAGTTCCAAGAAGCATGTGCCGTGGCTGCTATAGGAAGGAGAGGTGAGTCTGCTGCTGCCGAGGAGCATTTGGATTTTTTTTATTTTTAACTTTTGAAGGCGAAGTGAGGCGGCTGTTTTGGGGACATTTTTTGCCGCCTTCAAAACTTTGCCGTCTGAGGCAGCCGCCTCATTTCGCCTCATTATAGAGCCTCCCCGGTTCCTACCTTTCTTCTCTGACCTCACAGCGAGTTGGACAGAGGCCACACTCCACACTCTCAACTGTAACAAGGAGTTGGCCTTCTGTCTCGCGTGGACAAAAGCCCATCGCCGCTTCTCGCAACTTTTCATCATTTTTGACCCCAATAGGCTTGGGATCATGATCTCTAAGCGCCCCTGTCCACCTGAGTGACGGACTGCATCTTCTTCAGCTAGCACAGACTGGTCTCTCCCTGGAGCGGCACATCACTGCTCATAATGTGCAAATGATGGCAGCCTCAGTGGCTAACTTGCACTCAGTCTCCTTATCTGAGATCTGCTGGGTGGCCACCTGGTCCTCAGTCCATACGTTTGCAGAGCATTATTGCCTGGAGACAGCACCTTTGGCCAGGCTGTATGCCATCATCTGTTTGAGGATTAATGCAACTCCTTCCCCCGACCCTTCTGTGAGTCCAGGCTTCCGGAGAACTGCCTCTGTCATCGACGCTTGAATCGTGTCAGAAGTCTTGGGGCCAATCTTTGCTCTCCGCTGGCATTCACAGTTTGATTTTTGGGTCATCCATGGCCTTTTAACAGGTTTTTCGGTAGTCTGTAGCTTGGGAATCCCATATGTGAGGATTGACTTCCTGCTTGTTCTCGGAGAAAGTGTAGTTACTCACCTGTGGTGGGTGTTCTCCAGGAACAGCAGAAATCGATCCTTGCAGCCCTCCCTCCTCCCTGTGGGGTTGTTTTTCTATGTATGCTTCTTTAAGCTATGTCATCATACTGAGGTAAGATGGTATCTTGGATGGAAGGTGACGATGCATGCGTGGTAGAACTCCCAAAGGCTTTCTATGAAAGCTGGAGTGGATACCGTGCAGGCTGCATTGGTGCTGACATCATCCATGTGAGAAGACTGGTTCCTGCTAATCCTGGAGAACACCTGCTTACCGTTCAGTAACTGCGCTTTTCCTGCTAGCCATTCCTTTCACTAAACACTTAAGCATCTTTCTGGCTTTTGAAGTCACCTCATCTAGGTGTTTGGCGACCGTAAGACTATCAGATATAGTATGTTTACTCGTATATCCTGTTCTAGTTTTTTATAGAGAAGAACTTCATTCCCTATACTGTACTGTTCCTTTTGGGTTTTGTAATTCAAATCCATGTCGTTTTGATTTTTAGCATTAAATCATAGCTGCCAAACTTTAGAGCATTTCTCGGTACTTTGCCAGATCACTCACCATGTTTTCTATACCTCACAGGAATGTGTTTGCTACTGCAGATCTTTGTATCATGCTCAAAAAGGCAGACCTTTCTTGTTAGCCCTTCTGAAATACTGCTGATGAAAATGTTGAAAAGAACTGAACCAGTTACAGATTTCCTCTGTCCCAGCATGGGTAATGCCAATTTCTCCAGGAACAAGCAGGACGTCAGTCCTCACATATGGGCGACATCGACACCGACGAAGTCTTTGCAGAAGCATCTTCCCAGCTTTCAAAGAAAGCCTTTGGGAGATGCCACCATGCATGCGTGGTCCCCTTCCCGGCCAAGGGTGCCATCTTGTTCAGTCTCCTTTTTTCCGCGGAGCCCAACAGACGTCTGTCTTTTTTCCCCAGAAAACGTTTATTAATTTGTGTGAAAAAACGTATTTTTCTTATCCAGTTGCGACTGGTCCCTTTCCCGCCTCTGAGCACGCATGCCCCAGCATTGCATCTCAGAACCATACTAGATTTTTTTTCCCCAACATGATTCACACCTTTTTCCATCTGCTGGCTGCTCCGAGGGTCTTTGACCTCGCCGGGGTACTTTTTCCCTCTATGGCCAGCGGGTTCAAAAAGTGTGATCAGTGCACAAAAAACATGTCACGGATGCACACGATTGCTGCTTCTGGTGTTTAGGGGCCGACCACAACCTGGGGGTCTGCACCCTCTGTAAAAAGATGTCTGTGAAGGCCATCCAGCATCAGCAGAAGTAGGACGATATCTTCCACAGGTCAGAATCTACCCGAATATCCCCAGTAGCTTCACACTCAAAGGCCCCACACGGGTCCTCAGAGTAACATAATGTCCCTGTGACACCCGACCGGGTGATGCGCGGCGTTTCATTTGAACCGGGAAGAGAAGTGGTAATGACCGGTGAAATGCGGGCAGCAGTTAGTGTTTTAGGTATTTGTTATCAGTAACGTTAACAAGAAGAACTAAGGACGTTTTGTCTTTGAGTGATCCCCTGATGAAAGTTCAGTTATGAAACGCGAGAGCGGTACCTGTGAAGGGCGTCGGGATCCTTAAAATGTCCTAACTGAGCGGGTGTATCTATGCGATTCAGATAAGTGCAAAGATAGAGCATTCAGTGAACAGTCAATGTTTATTTGAATATTATCACCTGCTAAGTTCTTTGAGGTCATTGATGCAAATGGGCAACCTGCTTTGTAACGGACGAGAGTCCCGGTAGCAGAGCCAAAGAGTCTGAGACCTCGCTAGTTTAAACACATGTTTTGAATGAGTATGAAAGGGTTAAAAAGTTGAAGTCACCTATACTGATACATGAGCGATTTTTTGTTTGTTGTAGAGTTGATCCTCAGCAAGGGTCTTGATCTCGCTCCCACTCCTCAGGTGCGAGATCCTTCCTAGCGAGCGCTTATGGCTCTGGCTATGTAGTCGCCATGGGCCACCAGGCCCCCGACATAGGTCTTGTACCCCAGGCCCAGTCAGCTGCCAAGTCCTCCACTGACAACTCCAACTGGGAGTCTGAGAATGAGGCATCCCCGGAGATGCAGAAGCACTGTGACCTCCCATCGGATCTATCTCCCCCAACATTGAGCCATCGGTCCCCGCCCGAGGACACATTGTGTCTCGAGTTTGTCTGGGATATGTTGAAGGCTTTGTCCTCCCAACACGAAGTTGGAGGAAGACCCTTGTATGGGGGAACTCAAAATCCTCCAATACGAGGCCCCAGCCATGGAGGCCTTGACGGTTCCTGTCCCTGCCATCCTTTGCATGTGGGAGACACCAGCATCGGTACCCATAGTTAGCCTATGCCTGGACATCATGTACCGAATTCAGGGGAGCCCCGGCTTCTGAAAGTTGCAACTGCCACACACCTCCAAGGTGCTGGAGTAGACTATGCGCTGGCAGAAGAGCCAGAAGACACACTCCTCCTTGGCTCTGGGTAGGGGGTCCAGAGCCCTCAATTCCCTTGGCTGCAAATGTTACAAGGGCTTCATGCTGGCCTGTCGAATACAAGCCTACTGGCATAAATAACTCTCTGTAAATAGTAAACAACTGTTGTAAATAGTTCTCTGTAAATAGTTAAATTGCTAAATAGTTAAACATGTTCCATGTATCATAGTTACTTCTTGTGCCAAAATGTTCTATGTAACTCAAAGTTCAATGGTTTTAACTTGTTCTCTGTAAACCGCTCCTGATCTCTGGAAGGGGTGGTATAGAAAAGCACACAAATAAATAAATAAATAAAATAAATATATCTTCGGGACTTAAAAAAGGAACTCGCAGCTTTTTCAGCAGTTCCAAACCCTCACGAAGTGCATCAGGTAGTGCCTGAATTATATGTCTCGAGCTGCCTGCGATGGCTTGGAGTCCATCATGAGGGTAGCTGCCATGGGTATTGGCGCTCGACACCAGGCCTGGCTCCACGCGTTGGACCTCGATCAGTGGGTCCAGGAGAAGCTCCTTGACATCCCCTGCCTTGGTGAAAGCTTATTTGGCAAGCCCATGTAGGAAACAGGCCATGTTTTGATTATGCCTTCATCAGGGGTATTCTTGACATACTCTGTCGATTATAACCCCATAAAGTAGTCTTGTAAGCCCAATGTAATAGAAATGTAGAAATGCTGCCTCCGAGAAAGTTTTCAGCCTCACTCACGCACGGAGAGTAATTCTCGGAGGCAGCATTTCTACATTGCTATTACATTGGGATTACAAGACTACTTTATGGGGTTATAATCGACAGAGTATGCTAAGAATACCCCTGATGAAGGCATAACCGAAACATGGCCTGTGTCTGGTCCCCTTGGCTAATATCCCCTGTATAAGTCTCAATAAAAGTTTTGTCTTTCCTTTCACCATGTTTTGGACTGGGTTCTAATCTGCGTGGTATTGTGCTTTTTCGTTGGACCATTGATCTTCCAACTCTGTGGCACCCCAAGTCTGGACCTCTTTGTCTGACCAATGCTCAGCTGCACCCGCTTCTGCTGTCACCAGCTGCACCTGTCCCGGTTAGCAGCGGATGCCTTCCTCATCTCATGGTTGGAAGGCCTCCTGTATGCCTTCCCTCCCATGCCACTAATCTCCCGGACCCTCTACAAGGTCCGGCGGGACAAGGCTTCCATGATCCTGGTGGCCCTGCTGTAGCCTAGGCAGCCTTGGTTCCCCTTGTTGCTCTGCCTCTCAACAGAGCTTTCGGTCCCTCTGGGGAACGCATCAGGGCTACTTATTCAGGAGGAGTTCTCCCTTCTCCACCCCAACTTGGGGTCCTTGGCATTAACAGCATGGCTGCTGAATGGGTAGCCTTAGCCCCCTTCAACCTCCCAAGGGAGGTGGAAGAAGTCCTCCTGGTCTCTCATAAGAACTCCAAGAAACAGGTCTACACAGTCCAGTGGTGCAGATTCTCATTGTGGTGCACAGAGCAGCGGATTGATCCATTCTCTTGCCATATGCACATGGTGCTGCAGTACTAGCTTCACCTCTCACAAGCTGGGCTCAAATCCAACTCTGTCAGGGTGCACCTGAGTGTGCTCTTGACGCATCATCATTCTATGGAGGGTAAACCCCTCTCTGCTCAGCCCCTCATTACTCAGTTCATGCGGGTTTCTGCTCTAAGCCTCCCATCCGCCCACCCCCGGCAGAATGGGACCTCAGTGTAGTCTTGACACAGCTCACCAAGCTGCCATTTGAGCCTCTGACTACCTGTGGTATGTGTTACCTCTCATGGAAGGTCATTTTCCTGGTGACACTCACCTCTGCGCGTAGAGTCAGTGAGCTTCAGGCCTTGGTGGCTGAGCCACCCTACTCCAGGTTCTACAAAAACAGGGTCGTACTTCGCACCCACCCTGAATTCCTTCCGAAGATGGTGTCCGTGTTTAACCTCAATCAGGAGGTGGTGCTCCCCACCTTCTTTACACAGCCCCACGCTGACAAGGCAGCGGCCATTCTCCATACTCTGGATTGTAAGAGGGCCCTGTCCTTCTACCTACAATGTACTCAGGGCCACCGCAAAGCCTCACAACCTTTCGTTTCTTACGAGCCCAGTCGCCTGGGTGAGGCTGTTACCAAATGGACCCTGTCCATCTGGGTGGCGGACTGCATCGCCTTCGCCCACAATCAAACTGGGCTCTTGTTGGAGTGCTGGGTCATGGCTCACAACGTCAGGGCTATGACAACCTCCGTTGCAAGCTTGTGCTTTGTCCCTATGGCAGACATCTGTCGGGCCGCCACCTGGTCCTCAGTCCACACTTTGCAGCTCACTACTGCCTGGAGAGGGAGTCCTGATGAGACACCGCCTTTGGCTAGGCAGTACTCTGTAATCTTTTCAGAGTCTAGGCAATTCCTACTCTCCAATCCTTCGGTGTTCAAGCTACCGGAGTGATGGTTCTCTGTGGACTCTGGGGTCCTTAGAGTCTCTCCTTAGACTTGCTTGTGGCTGCTCATGTCTTGGCCATGTTTTTCTACAGTTTCCTGGTAGCCTGTAGCTAGGGAGTTCCATATGTGAGGACTGACCTCCTGCTTGTTCTTGGAGAAAGTGTAGTTATTCACCCGTAATAGGTGTTCTCCAGGGACAGCAGTTATCAGTCCTCACAACCCTCCCTCCTCCCCATGGAATTGCTGTATTTTGCCGCCGCCTTTTGTCTGCTCTAGCTATGTCAACTGACTGAGCAAGATGGCACCCTTGGACAGAAAGGGGACCACACATATGTGTGGCATCTCCCAAAGGCTTTCTTTGAAAGCTGGGGAGATGCTTCCACGAGGGCTCCATCAGTGCCAATATCACCCATATGTGAGGACTGTTTCCTGCTGTCCCTGGAGAACACCTGTTACAGGTGAGTAATTAAGCTTTCTCTGTGGACAAGTATGAAGTAAGTCCTCACGTATGGTTGACGTCCCTAACAGAGCCCTGCACGGGAATGCTCCCCAGCTTCTATTGCAAGCTTTTGGGAGGCTCCACCAGGCCTGCACCCCTCATTCCCATGTACCGCTGTGGCATCATCATCTTCAGTCCTTTGTTTTCTGTGGGGCCCATGGACATGTTCCAGTACGCTCTTCATCTGTAATTGTTTCTCCCCTTCTAGGCAGCTTAATTGCTTTCATTTTTCTTGCCTTGAATTTTCCTGCCTGCCATTCTTTTTCGATTGCTCTTTCTCCTTTTTTTTTTTTTCAACTTCCAGTCCAACGGCACTTTTGGTGTCCTGGTCGGACTCTTCACCATTGAGCTATTTGATTTTGCCATGACTGTTTTTCTAGACTTGTCCCAAAACCCCACCAGTGAGTTTAAGCAGTGCACCAAGTGTGCCTGTACTATCTCAGTTACGGACAAGCGAAGTTGGTGTCTCCAGTGCCTAGGGACATGATCATCAGCCCTCTTTTGCAAATGACAAGGAGAGGCCTCAAAGATCAAGAAAAACAGTGGGAAACTCTGTTTGGCATTCCTCAGCCTTATCCATCATCTTCGACATCAACGTCATTGGCTTCCATGCCTTCAAAGGTGGTTCAGGACATCGGACGGGCGTCGACATCGAGGGCATCTAGAGCTCAATCAGAGTCAAGCACCTGGACTACCCCAGACCATCAGTCATCGGCCAGCTTCCCAATGAGGAGAGAATAGACATCACCCTCATTGACATTGCAGGGTGCTCAGGCTGAGCACTGAGAAAAGTCCCGATTGTGTAGGCATCAGAGTCCTTTGTGACAGAGCATCAAGAGTGATATCAGGCTGCATAATTGCCCCTCGATGGTGCCTTGCAGGTAGAGCTGCTCAACCTCCAAGGATTTGGAGGCGCACAGACAGCTTCCCGATAGCTGAGCCCAAGCTGCCGATACCCCCACAGGTGCCGAGGGACATTGGTTGAAGTTATTCAGGCCCCTGAGCCTTCGGAATCAGCAGCCATGGAGAAACTGCTTCTAAAGGCTCTTAAGGATCACATGGCATTCCTGTTTGCAGTGCAGCACACCGAGGCCTCTGCATCGTCATCGACATACAACTGATTCTGGGGACGCATGCCCTGCCCCCATCAAAGGGATTGGACGCTGGTTCTCTCTCGGCCAATTTCCCTCACCAGCGTCTCAGGGTTCCGATGCATCTTTGAAGCAAAGGCGGGCTTCGGAGCACCGACATTCTCTGAGAAGCTCCTATCCCCCTCAATGCTGGAGGGACCTCCGGGCACAGGATCAGAGAGATTTCGACTTCCTTTCAGAGTCTGACTCCAATGACTGTGTAACCAATGTGAACTTTGAGGGCATCTCAGAGTGGAGGTCTGCAGAGCTCCCGTCGGGCCCTTCCTTGTCTCATGAGCGTGGATTCCATGAGGGATATAGCGAAGGTCATACCATTCTCTCTGGAGACTGAGGGATAAACCCATGGCAGAGGAGCTGGAAATATTGCAGTACTCCTCAGCACCTAAAGAGGTGGTGACTGTGTCCGTACATTGCATCCTGCAGAGGGCACAGACGAGGATGTGGGAGAAGTCCCTCACAGTACTTCCAGTGAGTAGACTACTTGACTCTATGTAGAGAGTGCAGAAAGCGCCTAGTTTCAAGAAACCTCAGCTCCCACACCACTCTTTGGTGGGTGAGCCTGCCCTGAATAGGCATAAGACTCATTCTTCGGTGCCCTTGGAAAGGGAGGCTCGGATTTTGGACATTTTCCGGAGGAGGTGTTTCTAGGGCTCGATGCTTGTTGCCTGAGTGGCCTCCTACCAACTCTACATGGGTGTGTTCCTCAGAGACATGTGGGACCTAGCTGATCTGTCTCAGTTCCTTCCTCCTGAGAAATTGGAACAATTTTGCACCTTTGTGAGCCATGTCAAGGACTGCTCAATTTTCTGGTCCCAGCAACCTATGACGCCTTTGAGACAGCATTGAGAGTGGCTGCAGTAGGCATTGGGGCTTGGAGACTCGCCTGGCTCCTGTCCGCTGACTTGGAACAGCTGGTTCAGAATAAATTGGTGGATGTACCATGCTGCGGTGAGAATCTGTTTGGTGAGCAGGTGGAGGAGAAGGCTGGCATTATAGAAAATCAGCATATCACACTTACCAGACTCTCGAGGTGTACATCTAAACCTGCTTACTGTAGGAGGTACCAAGGAGGGGACCAGAAGAAGACGTACTACTCCCATTGGCGTCGATACTTGCCTGGACTCCAAACCTCCCAGCAGAAACAGCAGGCCCTCCGCCAGCACCAGTGTAGAGAAAAGCTGCAGAAGGCCCCACCAGCCCAAGCCCAGGCTGGGATTTTGACTAGTTCCTCTGGAGCATAGCCAGTCTACCAGTGGTCGCCATGCTGAACCTTCTAGTTGTGGGAAGGCTTGCTCTCTTTGCCCAGAGATAGCCCCTCATAACCTCAGACTCCTGGATGCTACAAATTCCAGAAAGGATACAGGTTGCACCTCTCCAAACTACCTCCAAGCTGGCCTCCAAGGGTGTATCACCTCGACTCCCCCACATCAGGAACTGCTTTGGAAGCAAATCTCCACCCTTCTGGCCGACATAACTATCAAGCTCATTCCGCAGGAGCAAGTGGGATGAGGCTTTTACTCCAAGTACTTTCTGCTTCCAAAGAAGACGGGGGGTTTCCATCCCATCCTGGACCTCAGGGACCTAAACACTTGGTGAGGGAAAAGTTCAAGATGATTTCTCTGGGTGCTATGCACCCTGGATTTAAAAGATGTGTATTCCCACATACCAATTCATCCCACTCACAGGAAGTATCTCAGATTCGTTCTGGGAGCTCAACATTCTCAGTATTGAGCGCTGTCTTTCAGCCTATCCTCAAACCCCCCCCCCCCCCCCAAGTTTTCACGATATGTCTCATGGTAGTGGCAACTTTCCTCCGAATATTGGGTGAGTTTATCTTCCCATATCTAGGTGCTTGGCTCATAAAAAGCACCACTTCAGAGGGAGTTTTGGACTCCTTATGACTGACCATTCAGGTGTTGGAGCTGTTGGGGTTTGTGATCAGCTACCCCACCTTCAGCCCATCTAGCAGCTGGGGTTCATAGGACCCCTGCTTGACTTCTTTCCTTCTCCACACATATCCAACTGATAGCTAAAACCTGCCATTTCTTTCTCTATAACATCAGCAAAATCTGCCCATTCCTTTCTGAACATGCTACTAAGACACTTATCCACTCCTTAGTCACCTCCCGTCTAGACTATTGTAACCTGCTCCTTGCTGGTCTCCCTCTGAGTCATCTCTCTCCTCTTCAATCTGTTCAACACTCTGCTGCATGACTAATCTTCCACCAGCCTTGTCATGCTCATATTACCCCTCTTCTCAAGTCTCTTCATTGGCTTCCTATCTGTTTCTGCATCCAGTTCAAACTTCTTCTGCTGACCTATAAGTGCATTCACTCTGCAGCTCCTCACTACATTTCCTGTCTTATCTCTCTCTACATCCCTCTTTGGGAACTCTGCTCTTGTGACAAATCGCTTCTATCTGTGCCGTTCTCTTCTATTCCCAACTCCAGACTTAGCTCTTTTCACTTTGCTGCTCCTTATGTCTGGAACAAACTACCTGAGTCTGTATGTCAGGCACCTTCTCTGACCCTTTTCAAATTCAGGCTGAAAACTCACCTCTTCACTGCCGCTTTCGGATCTTGACTCACCTAAATATCCTTTGTGTTTCCTTGCCATTCCCCCTAGCTGTATCCCATGTTTACAGCTATTGTATTATCAGTCTCTTTTGGATTGTAAGCTCAGATGAGCAGGGTCCATGTGTCTGTGCAGTGCTGTTACACCTTATTTATTTATTTTTTATTTATTTACATTCTCTTATATACCGCGCTATTCTGCATCAGTGCGGTTTACATTGAACAAACTGAAATTACATTGAACAGGGCATTATAACTTGGAGATAACTATTTTACAGGGAACATGGGCTATGGAGGGTTAAGTGGCTTGCCCAAGACCACAAGGAGCACCTGTGGGACTAGAAACCCCAGTCCTTCCGGCCCAAGGTTGCTGTCCTCTAGTGGGATTTGAACCCCCGACCTTCAGGCCTGAAGTACCTTGCCCCAACCACTAGGCCACTCCTCCACTCCTTGTAGCGCTATACAAATATTTAGTAGTAGTAGTAGTAGACATGACTCAGGAGAGAGCTTTCCTCCTGCAAGACCGGCTTCAAAGGCTGACAGCCTTGGTTGAGGAAACTCAACTAAGTCACCGAGTTACAGGTCGCAGGATGCTGTCCATCCTAGGTCATATGGCTTCTACAGTGCATGTTACTCCGCTAGCATGTCTTCAGATGCAGCAGACTCAATGGACTCTGTGGACTCAGTGGACCCAGGCAATGGGCCACCTCCGGGATTGGGTGTATGTCACAAGTCCCCTGGTCTAATCTTTGCATTGGTGAACAATCCCTCAGGATTTGCTAAAAGGCCTCCACTTTCAGAAGGCCATACTCAGAAGGTCTTGAAAACAGACACATCCAAGTTGGGATGTGGAGCTGATCTCAATGGCTTCCACACTCAGGGCGACTGGTCTGTCCAAGAGAGTCTTCACCAGATCAATTTCCTGGAATTGAGAGCCATAGCAAATGCTCTAAAGGCCTTCTGGGATAAGCTGGCCAACCACATTGTCCTCATTCAGATTGACAATCAAGTCACTATGTTCTATATCAACAAGCAGGGGTGCACTGGCTCCTATCTGCTGTACTGGAAGACAGTCAGGTTGTGGAGGTTCACCATCGCTTACGGAATGGAGCTGATCGTCACATATCTGCTGGGAGACCCAAACACTGTGGCGAACAGACTGAGCCGGTTCCTTCAGCTGCTGGAATGAATACTGAACAGAGATGTAGTGGCCCACATCTTTCAGAAGTGGGGCACTCCCTCGATAGACCTGTTTGCCACTCCATGAAATGCCCAGATAGATTGCTTCCACTCCAGAGCAGGATCTGACAGCAGACAAGCTTCGAGCGCTTTCCTCCTGCACTGGGGGGAGGGTCATATGTATGCTTACCCTCCAATACCTCTCATAGCATACACCCTAATGTAGCTCAGGACATATGGAGGTATGATGATATTCATCGTGCCGTACTAGCCCAGTCAGCCTTGGTTCCCGCTTCTCCTGCAACTCTTCACATGGGAGCCCTCCCTGCAGGATGACTGGAGGATGCTACATCCCAGTGTCCGATCATTGGCCCTCAAAGCATGGATGTTGAGAGGCAAACTTGTCAGAGCTCCATCTGCCTGATGACATAATTGATCTCCTGGTGGCCTCATTAGGAGGTCATACGCCTGTAACTGGAAGAGGTTTGCTGTCTGTGAAGGCCAGGCTCTGGACTCTTTTGTCTGACCCACAAGGAGTCTGCTCAAGTATCTTCTACACTTCTCTGATTTGGGCCTGAAGTCCAACTCCATGTAAGTTCACCTCAGCATGATTGGGGAATACCATCATGGGGTAGATGGGAAATCCATCTCGCACAGCCTTTGATTGCTCGCTTCATGCAAGGGCTGTTTCTCTCAAAGCCTCCATACAAGCTGTCCGCTGTGGCTTGGGACCTCAATGTGGTACTAGCAAAGCTTATGAAAGTTCCCTTTGAGCCGCTTGACTCATGTCCACTGAAGGTCTTGACCTGGAAGGTCTTTTTTCTGGTGGCTGCCACCTCGACGTGCCGAGTTAGCGAGCTTCCGGCTCTGGTAGATCATCCGGATTCCACCATAATCGAATGGTTCTTAGAACGCATCCTGAATTCCTTCCAAAACTGGTTTCGGATTTCCATCTCAACCGATCCATAGTGCTACCTACATTTTGTCTTAGGTCTGACGCCCACAGAGAGGAGGGAGTATTGCACATGTTAGACTGCAAGCAGGCCTTAGCCTTCTACTTGGAGTGGATGAAGTAAGTCTATCCAACTTTTGTGGGGTTTTTGAGCCCAGCAAGCAGGGAGCTGCCGTTTCCAAACGCTCTTTCAATTCCATTAGCAGACTACATCTCCTTCACTTATGCCCAGGCAGGCCTAAGCCTTGATGGTCATGTCACAGCTCACAGCATCCAAACTATATGGTTGTGTAGTGGACTTCTGTCCACACGTTCATGTCTCATTGCTGTCTGGAAGGGGATTCCCAATGCAACAGTAACTTTGGCCAATCTGTACTCCGGCACATGTTTGGGGTTTAGAATCCAACTCTGTCCCTCCAATATCCTTCTGTCCATCCAGGCTACAAAAAAATTAAATAAATAAGAATTAATGAAATTATGTTGAGTTAATGTGAGAAAGAAATGCCGCAGAGTGCAGAACAGATGTGGCGAGATTTACTTTTGCTGTACATAGTTTGTTTTGTGTGTTCCGCAGTTCATATTGCTCCTGTTGGGCTTCTCGGTGGCTTCCTCTGTTTTCGGTAGCCTGTAGCTTGAGAGTCCCATACATGAGGACATACTTTCTGGTTGTCCACGGAGAAAGGTAGTTACTCACCTGTAACAGGTGTTCTCTGTGGACAGCAGGGTTTAGTCCTCACAACCTCACTTCCCTGAGGAGTTGTCTTCTGCTACAGCTACGAGGTGTGACAAAAAAGAAACAAGACACTGGCAGCCACGCCCATGACTCAATGGCAATTGACTAACTATTTATGTCACTGTGTTGTGCAACATCTCGCCGCTATTCTGCTATAATATTTTTCATCTCTCTCACTCTGTTTTTCTTTTTAAGGTTTTATTGTTTTAAGGTTTTATTTTAAGATCGGGTTTCCAGATTAGAACTAAGACTTTAAATTTAATTTCCACCCTACAATTCTACAGAATTCATCTAAAGGTAGTTTATATACTAATTTCTTATAACCATGGTCTGCATTAATCATCTTAAAATCATGTCTACCTTTCTTATCCTATTTGCATTATTTATTCCTAAACATACCCAAGCATACTCCTCTGTCACTCATAACATTCCAATTATTTACCATCACAAGAATCCGAACATCTTTTATCATGCAACATATCACAAATCACCTCATGCTCAAGGACATAGAAACCGTCTAATATATATAACACCTGGGAAATCTTCCCAATACCTCATTCAGCAACCCAAACCTACACCTAAAGACCTTCTTTGTATGCTTATAAATGTGAGATCAATTAGAAATAAAATTCCGATCATAGCTGATGTCCTCTCTGACTATAAACCAGATATATTATTTTTAACAGAAACATGGCTCACTGTCCATGATACCATTCTCCTAAATCAATTACAAACTGATGGCTATGAACTACTACACTGCTCTAGGTCTCTAAAGAGGGGTGGTGGTGTCATCGCTATCATAAATAATAATCTCAAACCCACCCTAACATCCACTAGTAATATTGAGAACATGGACATACTTATTTTTGAAACAACAGCACACTCTTTTGGTCTTTTATACAGACCACCTTCCACAGATACAAATTCTTTAACCTCCATATTAGATGATATATGTTCCCTCAACACAAGAAAAAAACAATTAGTAATCATTGGAGACTTAAACCTCCCTTCAACAACACCAACACACTCCAAAGCATTCATGGAAAACCATGTCAGAACTCGACTGAGCAAATCATTGATTTCCCGACTCACATTAAAGGGAACACCCTTAACCTTATTTTTCTTCAACGATCTCCAGATTACAGTCTCAATACTTCTCATCCACATCCTATACCTATCCCATGGTCAGACCATCATCTAATTAAATTCAATCTCCCACATTATAACAAGATCTCAACTCAGCAGCCTAAACAAAGACAAACTACAATGTTCAGAAAATTTGACAAGGAAAGATTTTTAGAACAGATAATACCTCAGATTCCTATAACAGTATCTGACTTAAATACCAGTATTGCTAACTGGAATGACACTATAAAAAAAGCAGCTTTACTTCCACACACTCAAACAAACAAATTTAGAACTAGACAGAGTGACTCCCAACCCTAGCACACACAAGAAATAAGACAAATAAAGGAGAACTTAGAAAGATTGAAAAAAGATGGAGAAAATCTAACTCACTCAATGACCAAAATATATACAATGAGAAACTAGACTATTATAGGAAAACAATAAATGAATCAAAAAAATCCTTTCACACAAAATTACTGACAAATTCTCTCAACCGCCCTTGAGAATTATTTGAAATAGTTAAAAAAGTATCAAATTCTCATAATAAAGATAGCACCCTTGTAGCAGCAAAGCGCAGACAAACCAATGATACCAGGAGTCTGTTCAGAAGGTCCAAATCATTTATTTGTGCACAAGTCTCGAACCAGTCAATTTCAAAATGGCTGAGCAAAGATTTCAAGCATTACAACAACTTTTATAGACTTCTGTTCCATTCTAGGTATAGAAAAACATTTCATTGGTCCCGGTAACCTCCCGTACCTCCCGTACCTCTTCTATTGGTCCCGGTACTGATAAGTTTATCCAATTATGTCCCTCCAGTGGGCATGACACCTGCATACCCCCCTTCTAGTCCCAATTACAATGGTCAGTTCATCAACTTGTTACTTTCACACTCTCAAGGCCATAGAACCAATTTGTACGTGCAGAGGAGCTGGGCTCTGCAACTCATCTGTCAGCACTCCCAATTATTTCTTTGCAGATGTACTTTTTCTTATCAGTAACTTTTAAACATGTATTTTCTGTATTTTTCCATCTTTCAATACTGCAGTTCTGCTTACCTAAGCTAATTCAATACTTCTACTGAGTTCTATCTTACAATAGCAGCATATTGGGGGATGTGCAATCCTATATGCCTCTCCACAGGCCTCATTTACAGGTCAAGCTAGCCATGCTGGCCTGCTTATGTTCGGACACTGTGGGTCACAGGCCTGCACCTGCCACACCCTCATTAATCCACAAACTCTTGCCGACTATTACATCGCTAAGCTTTCACCACTATCAAATCCTCCAATACCACTTAATCATTCCCAATTGAAACCTGAACAGGAATGGTACAAATTCCATACTGTAACACTGAAAGAACATGATAAGGTGATCTCAAGTATCAACACAACCACCTCTAGCCTTGATCCATGCCCAGTTAGCTGGATCAAAAATACCAAATCATTTCTTGCATCTTCAATTCTAAATATAACAAATTTTTCACTCACACATGGTACTATGCCTACCATCTTAAAAAGGGCATCGATTAAGCCTATTCTGAAAAACACGAAACTAGATAATCTTGATCCATCTTCGTATAGGCCTATCTCTAGCCTACCATTTATGGCAAAGATCATAGAAAAAATAGTGTATAATCAATTACAGGATCACATTGAGCTTCATGCTCCCCTAGAATACATATCAATATGGTTTCAGGCCTCACCATAGTGTGGAAACACTACTTGCAGTAATCTTTGATGATATCCTAAAATACATTGACAAACCAAAGCAAGCAGTACTACTTATATTTCTAGATATATCTGCTGCTTTTGATTCGATTAATCACCACATCCTCATTGAAAGACTCAAACAGATTGGAATACTTGGTACTGTACTTGCATGGTTCTAATCATATCTAACTGATCGTTCACAACAAGTCAAAATAGGAAATCATACATCCAAAACTTACACTCAAAAGCAGGGAATCCCACAAGGTTCAACTTTATCAGCACTACTATTTAACATATATTTGCAACCTATTTGCCACATCATTCAACAGTTCAAAATAAAATATGCAATTTATGCTGATGACGTTATGATTTACCTTCCTATGGACATTGACTCTCTGGACTTTTCTAATATTAAATCATGCTTCATTAAAATGACACAATGGCTAAATGACCACAATCTAAATATTAACATTAAGAAAACAGAAGCATTATTTGTTTCTAGAAATCTAAAATTTACTCCCCCAACAGAAATAAAAATTGATAACACAAGTATTTGCATAAAAGAAGAAATAAGATATCTTGGAGTTATTATAGACAGAACATTAAGCCTATCAACGCACATTAGGAACACAACAAACACAATATACAATAAACTACGATATCTTAAAAATCTAAAACCTTTATTATCACACCAGGACTTCAGATCAGTCCTATAAGCATTGATCCTGCCTCACTTAGACTTCAGTAACATTATCCTCCAAGGTATTCCAAAACATGCTCTTCAACAACTAAAAATAGCACAACATGTAGCTGCAAGAATGCTTATAAATGCAAGTCCAACTGAACACATAACCCCAATATTGTTCAAACTTCACTGGTTACCCATCCAAAGCAGGATAAAATATAAGATTATCATAACAACTTTTAAACTGATAAGAGATATAGCTCCATCTTATCTAACTGACCTAACAATTCATTCAAGTAACAAAACAGTGAGACAAAGGAACCTGAACACTCTACTTATTCCGAGCAGCTTCACAAAAATCAATAAAACTACAACAAATAGAGCATTCAGCTTCAATGCCCCATTAATATGGAATGCTCTTCCAGACAAGCTCAGAAATATCACAGACCTTACAACCTTTAGAAAAGATCTTAAAACACTCCTTTTTAAATAGTACTTTGGCAACTTAATACCTAATGATGAAACATTTCCCACTTAAACACATGTATACTCATACTCATCAAAACTCAATTTACTTTTTCCTTTCTCCCTCTCCAATCTACACAATTCCCATTCCTTCTCGTGGTTTAAGATAGTTATTCCAATTAACCTCCACATTGACAACTCTAGCGAGATACGATTATTATTACCTGAATCAGATAGGATGAAAAGACATGTATAAATTTTGTACATATTGTAAATATGTTTATGTTTAAAACTATTTAACTCTCTAATCAGCATTTACTCAACTTTGTAATTCAAAACTACTTAATCTATTATGTAAAATTCTATAACACTTCCCTTTGTTCACTGTAATGTTAACTGTTTAGAATATGTTAAAATGTAATATTTCAAGTTTTGTTCCATGTAAACCGCTTTGATTTTGCTGAAAAGCGGTATATAAAACCGTTCAATAAATAAAATAAAATTGTAGCATACTGCTCCATCACTTTGTCACGCAACTGGAGGTGGCAGAAATATGGAGCAAAGAATCAACTTGAAATTTCTGGTTAAGTTGGAGAAGGTCCCAACTGTCATCACAGGAGATGAGACGTAGGTCTTCCAGTATGACCCTGAAAGCAAGAGACAGAGCCTGCAGCAGAAGACTCGACTGTCACCCAGACCCAAGAAGGCGCGCATGTCCAAATCAAGGATCAAGGTCATGCTGATCACATTCTTTGACCAGAAGGGAGTGGTCCATCATGAGTTTGTGCCTGAGGGTCAGACAGTCAAACAGCACTTCTACCAGCAGGTCCTCAATCGCCTCCATGACCGGGTTCGGCGCAGCAGGCGGGTTCTGTGGAGAGACAAGTCATGGTTGCTCCACCATGACAACGCACCCGCACACACCGCGCTCAGTATGAGGCAGTTCTTGGCCAACAAACAGATCACAGCTCTCGACCACCCTCCTTATTCCCCAGATCTCACACCGTGCGACTTCTGACTCTTCCCCAGGCTGAAGACTGTTCTCAAAAGAACTCATTTTGCCTCTGTAGTAGAGATCAAGGCCACTGTGACGAGGGAGCTGAGGGACCTCAAGGAGGAGGACTTTACTGAGTGCTTCCGTACATGGCAGAAGCAAATGCAGAATTGCATTAACTCTGGGGGGGTTACTTTGAAGGGGACAATGCATAATTTCTCTGTAGATTTTGTAATAAACAAGACTGTCCCATAAATGTTTTATTTTTTGTCACACCTCGTATATTATCAGACTGAAGATAATGGCGTTGTGGCAGCAGGCGGGAAGGAGGTGTGGTCGAGCCTCCCAAAAGCTTCCATTAGAAGCTGGGGAGCATTCCCCCGCAGGGCTCTGTCAGGGACATCATTCATACATCAAGACTAATTCCTGCTGTCCACAGAGAACACCTGTTTCAGGAAAGGGTAGTAACCTGTGAGTGAATACATTTATCGCTACCTTTTTTTGGCACCCTTTAAACCAGTTTCTAACCCATTCAGTCACTTTAGGGTCAGTACCAAGGGCAATCAGCTTATGTGCGGAACCATGTTGAACCTAGTGTAAATTATACCACATCTAGCACTCTCCCTGAACCAAATTAGTGGTCACTCATTCAAAGAAATTTATAAGATTCATCTGAAAATAGCTGCCTTTGGTAAAAACCTGCTGCCTTGGAGCTTTTAATTTATTGGATCCAGAAATTGCATTATCCTCTGCTTTAACAGCAGTTACATTAATTTACGCACAGCTGAGGTCAGTCTGACTAGATTATACTTGCCAGCTGCCTCCTTACTTACACTTTTTTTGAAGAGGAGCCACATTTACCCATTTCCAATCCTCACTCTTAACTCTAAATAAATGTTTAAAAAAAGTCTTCTACACCTATTCAACCATATTAACAATTGTTTTTTTTTCTCCTTCGTAACTTTTTTTCTCCTTTCTACTTTCCCAGCTTCTCTTAGTTTTTCCAGATATTGTCTGATTTTCTTTTCACAAATACTTGCTATTTATCAATGCTGACCTTTTTTCCCTTACCTTCTAAGCTACTGTATTTCTTTAGAAAACCAAAGTAGTCTTTCTTCTTACCACTTAATTACTTTTTTAATGAACAATGTGCTTACCTTAGAATATCTCCTTTCAGGTTTGCCCACTGTTCTACTTCCCATTCAGTTAATAACTCCTTGATGTGTACTCCCTCTTAATAAAGTCAGTTTTCCTGAAGTCCAGGACCCTTGCCTTATCAATGAACCATTACTGCCTGGGCTCTAATTCTAAAGCACACCATTGGTAATCAGTAGATCTTCAGATGGTCACCCGCTATCACATGAGAAACGCTCTCCATTTTTAAGCATGTTTAATATTGCCCCTTCCCATGTGGATTTTATTACCAATTGCTGGAACAGTTCTCCCTGCAAAGAATCTGGAATTTCCCTGAGTCTACATGACACCGTAGCTAAGGATGGTCCCCATCAGTGACAAGTGGCAGATTGAAATTTCCTAGCAGTGGTGTCTTCCTTTTCTTAGCAATTTTGTGAATGTTGTTTCAATTCTCTCTCTTTTTTTCTGCCTGAAGAAGAGATCGGCATACCATAGCAATAAATAGATTAGCCCACACACATTAGCCCACACATCCTCCTTTCTTTATAAGTCCTGCAGTTCTGTTGCATTAACATCTTTTTATATACACTCCTCCTCCTTTCTTCCTACTGTATCCTTCCTAAATATCTTATGGCCTAATATAACTAGATTCCAGTCATATTTCTCTGTACCACTTCTCCGGAACCTCAACTATATCCAGTGCAGCCTCTTCCTTGACACCATTAAATCTGGACCTGTATTTCCTATAACTGTGAGCATCTGTATAAATATATTTCCAGTTTTTGCCCTTTACTGCTGTTTCTTTGCAACACTCTGAAACACGCTTGCCAAATCATCCGCACAGCCATGTGTTCAGCTCTAGAAATTAAACTTCTCTGCTTTGGCTTTAATCCTTGGCTATGAGGATTAAGGAGAATAAAATGTGTGCCTGTCTGTTTCACCACCTCTCCAAGATCGATGTAGGCACTTTAGATGATTTCCTGGGGAAAGAGGGGTGGGTGTGAAGGGGTGTAGGTTACCAAACAGTATCATTTGTTCTAACATGGATGAACAGTATTAGATAATACTACGGGCGGCACAAGGGTGTTACAGGGCCTCATTTGCATAAATATTTGCATATCTAATGGGCCTCATTCGTATAAATCTAATTTATTGTATTTTAAAATATATATGCTGCCCATCTGAAATTTTAAGCAGCTTTCAAAGGAGTCCTTCACCAGCCTCATTTTTTGTCCTAACAATGACTTAGGGACGTGTTTACTAAACATTAATGTACGTTAAGTGTCACTGTACCCATAGACATAAATGGTTGGTGCTGCACTTAGCACTCATTCAAATTTGTGAAATTTTATTAATCTTTAATAAACATGCCTTTTAGTGAGTGAAAATCATTTGTATGTACAGTGAGGATAGAGAGACTACCATATTTCTTCCAGGTACAAACCCCTGCTCATTTAGAACCCATAGCAAACCTGCCATATCATAACAGCACTACCAGGACCCACACAGCACCTAACCCTATTTATTGGGGAAAAGAGAACAAGTGGGTCTACTACACAGAAACTAGACGAACAGAATAGCACAGTTCTGTCATAAACGCAAAACAAACAGACTGTCACCATATACAGAACAAGGGATCACGATTTAGAAATATAAAGACAATAATTGAACTGGGAACACCAAAAGCTAAACTTTGAATACACCCCAACACTGGAAAAAATTAAACTATGAAAGTAATTTCCTCTTATACTGAACAAAACGCAAAGACATCAGCACACATTTCTCAGAGCTGACATATTCAGGTTAATAAATTCAAAATAAAATACTTTTTTTCTAACTTTTGTTGTTTTGGCATTTTATTATTCAGTCACTATTGCCTCAGTCTCTCTCTTCTGTGTTCTTCATGTCTTCTGCTAACTCTCCGTTGTCTGCTGTCTATTTGTGCTTTTTTCTTTTATTATTTTCCATTTTCTGTCTACATCCACCTTTGACATTTATTTATTTATTTATTCAACCAGTTTTGTATCCCGCCTTTTCCTTCAATCAAAGCGGTATATACAGCACAGGGTTATACAAAGGTTAGGGAAAACAAAACAATGAACACTTGGACTACATCACATAGGGAAACACAGCAGATACATTACATTATGTAAAGCCTACAATAACATACCGTTAAACAGAATTAAAGAATTAAAAAGAACAGCCGTCTCTTTGGCGTTGCGGGCCCACGCCTAAGGGCCACGCCAAAGGACCCTCTAGCGAGGCCCTTAGGCGCGGGCCCGCACCCGAAGCAGCGGTTTGGGGCCGTTGTCAAAGCCGCTGATTGGTGCTGCCAGGGGATGAGGAGGAGCTCCTGCTCACTCCCCCTGCTGATGGCTGCTTCTGTCCCGGTCGCGGGCGTGCACCCGAAGCGGCGGTTTGGGGCTGTTGTCAAAGCCATACTGATCTTTCGCTTTTTGTTCTTTTCTCCATTTCATTCTTTACTTATTCATCCACTCAATTTCAACCCTCTGTCCTCAATCCCCTTTTGACTTAGCAACTTTCCATCTACCCTTCTAACCTCCAGCCCAGCTCCGCCATTTCTCATCTCACTCCTTCACTAGCCTCTTATTCCCCTCTCTTTCACCCGCTCCCCATTACCACATTTTAACTCTCTGTGATCATCATCCTCCTCTCGCTCATTTCCTTGCCAGCTTCCCATGGCCTCTGACACATAGTTCTGTCATGCTCACCATTTCCCCCTCTCTCTTTCTCACCACCCCAATTCAGCAGCTCCCAATACCCTCATCCTTCTGCTTTACCCCCTAAGTCCAGCATCTCATGCTTTCTCTTCCATCTCCCTAGCCCTTTCCTCCCACCATAGACCACCCACCCATAGAACATCTATCCCTTTCCCCTTCCGCTTCCCCTTCTCTTTCTCCATCCTCTCGCTCTGCAGTGGTCCGGCATCTCTCCTATCTCCTTTCCCAGCCCAGCATCTTCTCCTATTTCCCATTTCTCTTTTTCTCCCTTTTTCTCTACTCCCCTCTGGAAAAATTTGTATTTATTTATTTAAACGTTTCTTATATACTGCCCCTTCCATCGATCAGGAGCGGTGTACATTGAAATTAATTCCAAAAGCTTGGTTACAGGGAACATTTCAAACTATAATACAATAAACTTTATGCAAATTTTGTTGATGTTGTAGAAAAAGAAACAGCAAACCATGCTCGGTCCCAGGTGATGGCCTAGATGCCGCGAATCACCTAGACGTCCATCCCAAAACATGGAGTGGCCCACCAACCACCATTGCTGAGCCTCCCGATGAGTATCTGCAAAAGAGAGCATCATTATTACTACTACTACTGAACATTTGCATAGCGCTACAAGGCGTACGCAGTGCTAAACAGACGCATGTAAAAGACGGTCCCTGCTCATTGGAGCTTACAATCTAGTCAAGATAGACAAACAGAAGCTGTAGACATGGGATACAACTAGGGGAAATGGTAAGGAAACACAAAGGACATCAGGTGAGTCAAGATCCGAAAGCGTCAGTAAAGTGGTGAGTTTTCAGCCTAGATTTGAAAAGGGTCAGAGAAGACGTCTGACATACAGACTCCAAGTAGTTTGGTCATAAGGAGCAACAAGGTGAAAGGAGTGGTCTGGAGTTGGCAATAGAAAAGAAGAGCACAGATAGAAGCGATTTGCCAGAAGAGCGGGGTTCCTGAGGAAGGGTGTAGGAAAAGTACTGAGGAGCTGCAGAGTCAGCAGGAGAAGTTTGAACTGGATGCAGAAATGGATAGAAAGCCAATGAAGAGACTTGAGAAGAGGGATAATATGAGCATGGCGAGGCTGGCATAAGATTAGTTGCGCAGCAGAGTGTTGAATAGATTGAAGGGGAGAGAGATGACTCAAAGGGAGACCAGCAAGGAGCAGGTTGCAATAGTCTAGACGGGAGGTGACTAAAGAGTGGATAAGCGTCTTAACAGTGTGTTCACAAAGGAATGGGCAAATTTTGTTGATGTTGTAGAAAAAGAAACAGCAAATTTTAGCTATCAATTGGATGTGTGTGGAGAAGGAGAGAGAGAGGAGTCAGACGAGCCTAAGGTTACGAGCTGAGGAGACAGGGAGGAGTAAAGAATTATCCACAGAGACTGAGAAAGGAGGAAGGGGAGAGGAGGGTTTAGGGGGAAAAATAAGAAGCTCAGTTTTGGCCATGTTCAATTTCAAGCAGCAGTGAGACATCCAAGCAGCAATATCAGAAAGGCAGGCAGAGTATAGAGAGATGGAACACACTGGGTATAGAGAGATGGAACGCACTCCCAGATGAGCTACGGTCAACTGAAGACCCAAAGGACTTCCGAAAACACCTAAAGACATTGCTCTTCACTGAGCACTACGGCCCAAGCAGATAGCCAGTTTCTACAGACTTGGACCAAGCCCATAACGGAAGATCAGACTCGGTCTCAAGATCAACCACAGTACGCTGCAGAGACAGCAAAACCCATGTGTAAAGCTGTAATATCTCATGTTGTAAATAGCTCACGTATATATGGATATGTATATAACTGTAAAAAAAATGTATATACCTATATTCATATATATATATATATATATATATATGTATGTATATAAATGTAAAAAACACATGTTGTAAATAGCTCACGCTAATCAGCCCACCTACACCCACACACCTCAGTGTACATAAACATACCAACACAAACACCAATGACACTGATTGTTTGCTGTGTACACCGCCTTGATTAAAGGATAAGGCGGGATAGAAATACCCTTTAAATAAATAAAAAAATAAATAAATAAATAAGGTTACGAGCTGAGGAGACAGGGAGGAGTAAAGAATTATCCACAGAGACTGAGAAAGGAGGAAGGGGAGAGGAGGGTTTAGGGGGGGAAATAAGAAGCTCAGTTTTGGCCATGTTCAATTTCAAGCAGCAGTGAGACATCCAAGCAGCAATATCAGAAAGGCAGGCAGAGATCGGCCTGGATTGCCAGAGAGATTTCAGGTGTAGAGAGGCAGATCTGGGAGTTATCAGCATAAAGATAGTACTGAAAGCCACGGGAAGAGATGAGTACGTCAAGAAACTGGGTATAGAGAGAGAAAAAGAGTGGACCCAAGACCGATCTTTAGGGTACACCAACTGAGAGCGGGATAGCAGTAGAAGAGGATCCACCAGAACAAACACTGAAAGAGCCCCCCTGTGAAACTTTTTAAATAGGTGTTAAAGCCAGGTGTCAGGTCAAAAGACCATTATGAAAGACTCCTTCTATCCAAGCAAGGACAGTTAATCACCCAGGAAGTTGGTCACAGCTTACCTCAGAAGCATAGGCATAGATAGTTCAACCAGAGTTCTCTTGAAGGACTACGAAAGAGGACTGGTACTTCTGGAGAGGGTTCTGCAATAGTGAGTATATACTTCTGGGAATTTTTCTGAAGGGAATTCTTTGGATTAATCTGTGAACCCAGTGTATTTGTTAAATTAGTCAGGGCCTAGTAGCAGCAGTTTAAGTTTAAATTTAAAACACAGAAGACAGCTTTCTGGTTAAATTTAGAACTCAGCAGAGAGCTTTTAGTTTAAATTTCATACTAAGTCAGAGCCTAGTAGCAGCAGCAAAGAGCTTTAATTTAAATCAAATCAGAATATAACTTAGCATAAAAGGCAAAACAGGGTCAGTATTCTTTGAGCAATAAATAGTCTTCTAGAGACCTTTACAAAGAAGCCTTCTACCTAGCAGTCAAGAGACCTGTGAAACTTTTTAAATAGGTGTTAAAGTCAGGTGGCAGGTCAAAAGGCCATTTTGAAAGACTCCTTCTATCCAAACAAGGACTGTTAATCACCCAGGAAGTTAGTCACAGCTTACCTTAGAAGCACAGGACAGGGTACTGTGTGGCAGCCCTCTTTCAATAAGTCTTATTAACCTCCCTCCCTCCCCAATACTCACCCACACCTGGGATAATCGTAGCTTTATAGGTACTTACACATCCTAAAGGAAAGGAGCCTCTCTCAGGTGTAGCTCTTTATCCAAATCAGTCATACATTAAGGACCTGAGATGAATTAAGCTTCAGATGAACAAGGTATATAAAACGTATTAAGTACACTTTTATTAATATAAGTATTCACAGCAACCCTTAGTAAGTAAAGAACTTAAAGATCTAAACAAAACCTTAAAACTAAGATGCCGACAGCAGTCCAGCAGCGCGATGGGGGCTTTCCAGTCTTTTGCATTGAGTGTCACATGTATGATTTTCTCCCAGTTGGTGAGAGGTCTTACGTGTGCACTAGGTGCAAAGAACTCTTTGCTCTCAGGGAACGAGTCCGTTCTCTAGAGGCTAGAGTAGCAGACTTGGAAGACATAAGAAAGACAGAGAGGTACATAGACGAGACCTACAGGGATATAGTCCTGAAGTCCCACCTCCAGTCTGACAGCATCCCTGTTGCCATGGAGGAGAGAGGTCACGTGGCAGGAGAGCATCACACTGGTGTGGCAGGAACTGATTCTGTAACTAGGACCTGTCCTCCAGGTGATGTAAAACCCTCTCACACGGAAGAAGTTTCTCCAGGGCCATGTGCCCATGAGGGAAGGGTTAGGACAGCCGTTATAGATCGTGATTCGATCATTAGGCATGTAGATAGCTTGGTGGCTAATGGACGTGAGGATCGCCTGGTAACATGCCTGCCTGGTGCGAAGGTAGCGGACCTCACGTGCCACCTAGATAAGGTCTTAGATAGTGCTGGGGAGGAGTTTGCTGTCTTGGTACATGTCAGTACCAGTGACATAGGAAAATGTGGTAGGGAGGTTCTGGAGGCTAAATTTAGGCTTTTAGGTAGGAAGTTGAAATCCAGAACTTCCAGGGTAGCGTTATCCGAAATGCTTCCTGTTCCATGCGCAGGACCCAAAAGGCAGGCAGAGCTCCAGATTCTCAATGCGTGGATGAGATGATGGTGCAAGGATGAGGGTTTTGGATTTCTTAGGAACTGGGGAACATTCTGGGGAAAGGAGGGGTTCTTCCAAAGGGATGGGCTTCACATTAAATGTGATGGAATCAGGCTGCTGGCATTAACCTAAAAAAAGGAAATAGAGCAGCTTTTAAACTAGATAATAGGGGAAAGCCAACAGTCGCTCAAGAGCGCATGGTTCGGAAGAATGTATCCTTGAAGGATACTACCAAAAGCAGAGAGGTTCCAAAAAAGAGTAAAGTAGCCCAAATGCCCCTGAGTATGGAGCAGACAGAGCTTAAAGATTGCAAATTACCAATACCTACCAATAGCCAGATTAATATGAATAGCATACAGTCTCTAAAATGCTTGTATGCAAAGCTAGAAGTCTAAAAAATAAGATGGGAGAATTAGAATATATAGCACTAAATGAGAGGTTAGATATGATTGGAATCTCAGAGACATGGTGGAAGGAGGACAACCAGTGGGACACTGTGATACCTGGGTACAAACTATATCATAATGATAGAGCTGATCAAATTGGTGGAGGGGTTGTGCTCTATGTTTAAGAGGGCATTGAATCAAAAGGATTAAAGTTTTGCAGGAAACAAAATTTGCTGTAGAATCTCTATGGACTGAAATTCCATGTAAAAAGGGGAAGGCGATGGCAGTGGGGGGTGTACTATCGACCATTTGGCAGAATGAACAAATGGATGATGAAATGCTCAAAGAAATCAAGGAAGCTAACAAAAGTTACAGCACAGTAATAATAATGGGTGATTTCAATCACCCCGGTATCGACTGGGTCAGTGTCACGGCAGGACATGCTAGGGAGATAAAGTTCCTATATGAAATAAATGACTGCTTCTTGGAGCAGCTGGTTCATGAACTGACCAGAGGGGAAGCCATTATTGCACCTAGTCCTTAGGGGAACACCAGGTTTGGTGCAAGAGATAAGGGTGTTGGGGCCACTTCGCAGTAATGATCATAGCATGATCGTGTTTGATTTAATTAGTGGAGGAGGGATGGTAAGGAAATCCACAGTGCTACCTTTTAAGTTTCGAAAGGGAAACTATGATAAAATAAGGAAAATAATTAAGAAAAAACTAAAAGGAGCAATTGCAAAGGTCAAAGACTTACATCAAGCTTGGGTGTTGTTTAAAAATACTATCTTGGAAGCCCAGACCAGCTGTATTCCACGCTTTAAGAATAGTGGAAGGAAGTCCAAAAAACTGCCAGCATGGTTTAAAGGTGAGGTCACAGAGGCTGTTGTTGCCAAAGAAGCATCTTTCAGGAAATGGAAGAAAGAGCCAAATGACGAAAAGTGGAAACAGCACAAGCACTTGCAAGTTAAATGCAAGGCATTGATAAGGCAGGCAAAGGGAGAATTTGAGAAGAAGCTTGCTGCAGAAGCAAAAACGCGTAATGAAGACTTTTTCAAGTACATCCGTAGCAAAAAACCTGTGAGAGAGTCAGTTGGTCCATTAGATGATAGAGGGGTTAAAGGAGCACTAAGAAGGCGACAAGACAATAGCGGAGAGACTGAATGCTACTCTTCAGTTTATCAAATAGTTGTAATATATCTTCCCAATGTATTGATATTTCCTTCAATTCTTCCGCACCTTTATATACCACTTCAGCATGGGTAACATCCCTACATCTTCCTCAGTAAAGACCGAAGGAAAGAATTCATTCAGTCTCTCCGCTATCGCCTTGTCGCCTCTTAGTGCCCCTTTAACCCCTCTATCCTTTAATGGACCAACTGACTCTCTCAGAGGTTTTTTGCTACGAATGTACTTGAAAAAGTCTTTATTACGCGTTTTTGCTTCTGCAGCAAGCTTCTTCTCAAATTCTCCCTTTGCCTGCCTTATCAATGCCTTGTATTTAACTTGCCATTGCTTGTGCCGTTTCCAGTTTTCGTCATTTGGCTCTTTCTTCTAAGCACTTTAAATCCCTATTAGAGCAAAAATTAATCAGATTATTCAGGCCATTTATGGTAATCCAGAGTAATCCAATACTTTTGCAGAGACCGTTTTTGTCCAGCTGCCATAACCTGATGGTGATCCTATCCTAGTTGGAAACTAGAGCTATTTCATTACTAAATCTTGACTGAAATACTGGCCAAAATTCTTGAAAATTATCTCAGTGCAATAAATGATGAGTTAATTTATAGAGACCAAGCTGTTTTTATGCATAATAATTATATAGGGGACAATGAGAGAATATTTCACAATTTACTTTACCCAGCAAAAAACAAGTTCGGTCCCACAGTTGCCATATCAGTGGATGTTGAAAAGGGATTAGCTATTTGAATGAATGATCTATCCAAGTTTGCGTGGTTTAATATTGATTCTGGATGCAATTGAGTCCAGATGCTATACTTTTGTCCTAAATCAGGACTCCTAGTTAATGGGAATAGATTGGATCCTTTCATTTAGAAAGAAGCACTAAATAAGGGTGTCCCCTTTCACTAGTGGCCTTCACTGATGATGTTTTGCTCTTCATTCCTGAACCTCAGTTTTCAATTCCAGTTCTATCAAATAAGGTGAATGAGTTCTCTCAGTTCTTTGGTTAAATGTGAAATGGGAGAAATCAGAAATCATACCCATGAATCAGGTAGCCACACAATCTACCTTGATACTTATGATTTTCATTAGTCACCCCTGCAATTAAAATACCTGAGTGTGAGTTTTTGCAGGGATAGTGTGCAAACCCTATAAATAAATATGGCTAACATTTTGGTCCTGGTAGAGGGTCTCTTGTAGCAATCATTACCTTTAATACTTACTTGGTGGGTGGGGGTAATAGAAGCCATCAAAATGATAACATCTTCATGGATAGTTTATATTTTATGTGCTCCCTGAATTATGTCAACCTTTGTCTAAATTCCTGAGTAGGCTTAACAAAGGAGGCATGGATTTTCCAGACTTCTACCTCTACCACATAGTTTCCTTGCTGAGATATTTGACGTATTGGCTATCTTCAGCTGAGAATTTAGCCAATTCTCCTGCATATTGGAATGGTAAGTAGTAGTAGTAGAGGAATATCCTAGCCCCTATTCCCATAAACATTATGCCCACTATTGAATCACTGATGAACCTTATAGTGGTGCTTCCAAAGCATTAAATGAGCTTGATAAGGGAGCCATCTCTAATTGATGGAGCTTAAAAGATGATTTCCATATGTTATAATCCAAGATTTAAAATAGACAAATGCTCTCCCGAATAGTATGGCAACAGCATGGTATTTGGATGCTGGAGCAGTTGGTGAAAGGAGGATCCCTTCTTTTTTTACCCACTCTAATAAATAAAACTCATTTGACTCCATTGCAAGCTTTTTGATGAATAGAGTTCTCTCACTGTGTTAGAGCCAGTGGCATGGATTATAAAAGCTTTTGTGATGAAGCAAATATTTATAACATATGCTCTCGATTTTATTTATTTATTTATTTATAGTCTTTTTTTTATACCACGCTATTCGACATCAGTGCGGTTTACATGAAACAGACTTATACAGTGCAACAAGCTGCTCTGTATTACAAAGAACAGGTACTAGAACTTGGATAGCTAGGGTAACTATTTACATATAGGCATCACTTCAAGTCATATCACGGAGTAAGCATAGTCAAGTGGGCTTGCTGGGTGTTCTGATGTGTCGGTACTAGAGGAGGGGGGTGGCTGTAGGTGTGCTGTCATCCGGGTAGTGCTTGAGGAAGAGGTGGTGCTTCAAAGCCTTCCTAAACTGGGTTAGGTCAGGGATTGCCCGAATGTTAAGTGGTAGGGCGTTCCAGCATCTGGGCAATGTCTGATAGAGGGACTTCTTATATCAGGTTTTTATAGGATCCTGAATGCTGTATGATGTAGGTCTACTTTAAGGTAGGGGAAGTGGACATGGGAGTGTTAGTAAATAACGTAATTTGGGAAAACTTTTGACAACATATTACTCATCCCACGCTGTCCAGTTGGCTGTGCCAGTCGATGTTCTGCTTGGTGCATCATACACTCTGGATTTCCATGAAAATGTAGAAAGTGGACTTCTGCAATCTGATAAATGCTGGCACAATAATATAGCATCTAGTGCAATGATACATATGCTATATGAATGCCCAAACATACAGTCATTTTAGTCTGCAATATGGAAATATATATGGGACAACACTGGGTTAAAGTAGGAGCTGTCCTTGAAATAGTACTTTTCTGCCATGAGCGATTGATGATGTATTAGATCAGGGCAAGAGAAAATTGTTATGCTTGTTTATGCAATTTTTTGATATGCTGCCCAGGCTGAAGGACATCAGAGCGGTTTACAGTCACTACAAGCAGGTACGGGATACATTCCCTCGTCCCCAAAAGGCTCACAACTATGTGTACCTGAGGCAACGGAGGGTTAAGTGGCTTGCCCAAGGCCACAAGGAGTGCCTATAGGACTAGAATCTACAGTCCCTCCAGCCTGAGATTGCTGTCCCCAGGTAGGAATTGAACCCTCAGTCCTCCAGCCTGAAGTACCTTGTCCTACCCAGTAGGCCACACCTCCCTTATTCGGTGTGCTGAAGAAATTAAGATACCTATGTGATTGCAGAACTCCACACAAGTGCATGTAACATTTTAGTAGAAAATGGTGTGTTAAATTCAAGTTCAAAGTTGCAGCCTCACTTAAAAATAATATAAGATGTCTGTGGCAGACGTACCAACTTATGAAATTATTTTTCCAGTCAGATGATATGTTAGCTCCTTATGTCTGCTACTATAGAAAGGTAATCCTAGATATCCTTTTGGCTTCTGCAACCCTCTCTTGGGGGTTTTTCTGAACCTGTTCTGTTTTATTCTGTTTCATGCATCAAGATGCTGTATGATCTTTGGATTGTATTTTTTAGAAATCTATTGGATAAAACCCAGTAAAGAGAAAAAAAATATTTGTAGGAAACCAAGATTAGAAGGAGAAGAGGACTGATGATTTTCTACCATAGCTAAAGTGGATTTGTGGAATATTTGATTATCTGAACATATTTTTTTAAGTTTCTGTTCTCTATATATCGGTATATCAATTTAAAATCCAAGGCAAGAGCATTTTGAGTTCAAGATTTAACATCTGTAACTCTTCATCTTTGCAATTATTTTGGGCCATTTTTCATATTGTAAAATTAAGATCAACAAGCAAATTGTAGCTGAGAATGTTTTTTGTTTCTTTATTTATATTTTCCAACAAAATACAAACAAAAGAGAAAACCAAATTGCAGTAAATCAAAATACACAATTCTTCTCTTTAACATGAGATTAAAAAAGGCTAATCATAGCCAACCCCACCCTGTCCCTCCCATCATCATGCGATCATCAGGGGCTATATAAAAGAAACACAAAACATCTGCAAACCTGCGAGGCCTACAAGGGCTATAGAAGAACTACTCCATTACATAGAAAATGAGGAGATTTGTCTAATAACCCCTTACGATATCTCATATCATTCTTTAGAGATGCAATTCTGTAGGAGTTTCCACTTAAGAAAAGAGGAAGATGTAAGTGAACTACCACACCATGGTATTTGCACATACATGTATCATAAGCACAATTGTTCCACCATTCGCGTCAACCAAGAACAGCCATTTATATTATAAATAGTAATGTAGCATATCTCACTGTTTATATACTTACTAGTATAATTTTGGTAATTTGCAAACTGATAAATACACAAGGATGAAACAAATTGAACATTAAGAAATGGAACAACCCAAGCTACTGTTAAAAGTATATTTCTGTTTGACCATGTATGCGCATTCATGTCTGTTGTACACGGTCAGCCTTCCGATAAATACATGGCAATAAATATATACCTATCCACTGTATGCTATATACACATATCCTGTACATGCCACACTACTCCCCAACAACACTCATTGCACAACTCAACGCAACCAAAAGGCAGCCAACAAACACCAACCACACACAGACAAACACCCAAAACCAAGGAAAATCCAATCAGGATTAATCAAAATTAAAACCAACCTAAACCCATCGCCACAATTGAACACTGACACACTAACCCCCCACAACTGTATACTACTAAATACAAGATTCATAAGAAATAAGATACCCATCATTCACGACATAGTCACAGATAAAAAAACAGATATACTATGTATCACAGAAACCTGGATCACTGACACCGACACAGTCTTACTAAACCAATTAAGTACCCCAGGATACAAACTGTACAACTGTCCCCGCACCAAAAAAAGAGGTGAAGTTCTAATACTGGCGAGAGACTCATTGAACCTATCCAACACCACACATGACTCTCATGATGAAATAGATGTCCTAAAGATAGAAAACAAAGATCTAATAATATGCCTCGTCTACAAACCCCCCGCAGCAAAACATGAAGCCCTTGCTGCTGCACTAGAGAAGGTGTGCACGACAGCAATCAGAAAATACCAGATTATCCTAGGAGACTTTAACCTTCCTTCCATCTCTCCCACCCATGAAAGCACATTCCTCGAAGCCATGGACCAATTGGGATACAAGCAGATAATACAAAATTCCACCCACACCAAGGGAAACATACTAGACCTGGTATTCCTACCTAAAGTGACTCGCCGCAACAAAGAGGAAGAAAACCCTACACCTCAAGTAACACAAGTCCCCTGGTCAGATCATCACCTAATACAATTCTCATTCTACATGACAGCAAAATCTGGGAACCAATATGTGAGAACAAAAACCCAATACGGCAGGAAATTCAAAAAATTTGACAAAGAAGCCTTAATAGACTCTATTACAACACACGTAGACACAGATCACACTGATCTTGAATTGCTAATAAATCAATGGAATGAAGGAGTTGAACTAGTTACAAAGTAGACAATGAACACTCCAATAAACTCAAATAACAAATCGAGGGGCAAATCTGAGCCCTGGTACACAGCGACCCTAACCAAAATGAAGAGAGACCTCAGAAAATTAGAAAAAAGATGGAGAACCTCAAAGTCCCCTGAACGCAAAACGGAATACCTAGCACTGCTCGCAAGCTACAAAGAAGAAATCAACACTGCGAAAAAGAACCACCATACTAAGATACTAAACAAGGCTTTAAAAAGGCCAAGAGAACTGTTTGAACTAGTGAAATCTATCACCAAAGCTGGACAAGATGACAATCTAAACAATGATATAAAGGCACAAACACTAGCCAATCACTATGCTAGCAAACTTAATCCATCAGAAGATAACTTCACTCAAGCACTCACCGCAAACAACACCCTGCAACCTCCGCAGGAAACCTTGGACACCAACAAGAAATGGCACTCTTTCCACCCTATCGAGGCAAGGCAGATAATAAACATTATCTCAAGCCTAAACACTACTACCTCTTCCTTAGACCCATGTCCAGCAGCCTGGATCAAGGCAATAAAATCAGAAATCATCCCATGCATATTGCACATAGTAAACCAATCAATGCAACAAGGAGTCATGCCGCTTGAACTCAAAAGATCACTCATAAGACCTATCTTAAAGAACAAGACACTCAAGAAAGATGATCCATCCTCATACCGCCCTATCTCGAGCATCCCACTCATAGCCAAAGCAGTGGAAAAATCAGTTCAACACCAACTTCAGGACCATATTGATGCCAGAAATGCACTTGATGATCAACAGTATGGCTTCCGTCAACAGTATGGCTTCCGTCAAAACCATTCTACTAGTGCTACTCAACAAAATTTTCAAAGGGATTGAAAGCTGCAAGAAAATGTTCATCTTAGTATTCATAGACATATTGACAGCTTTCGACACAGTAAGCCACGGAATCCTCCTCACCAGACTCGAATCCATAGGCATAAAAGGAACCCCACTGAAATGGTTCGGCTCCTATATATCCAACAGAGTACAGCAGGTTCACTTCAACCAAGAAACATCAAAGGCATTCCCGCAAACACAGGGAATACCACAAGGGTCAGCATTGTCCTCCCTACTGTTCAACCTCTACCTAAGACCGATCTGCAAAATATTTCAACAACACAAGATCAACTACCACCTTTATGCAGACGATATTATTCTATATACACAAATAGATACGAGCAATCCAAACTACACCCACTTAGAAGCATGCCTCAAGGAAGCACAAACCTGGTTACAGCAGAACAACATGAGCATAAACCACAAGAAAACGGAAGTAATGTTTATATCCAAGAACCTGGATTTCAGCCCTCCCCCGACAATGCTACTGAATAATAATACATACAACATCAAACAAGAAATAAAATATCTGGGAGTAACCCTCGACAAAAATCTCAAGACGGAAACCACCTAAGACCACTAAACCGGGCAATATTTCACAAACTACGGATACTCCAACCACTACACAACATTATTGAGCAGGCCGACTTCCGAACTGTAGTCCAAGCACTTATCACACCTCACTTGGAGTACTGCAATGGCATTCTCTAAGGACTACCCAAAAAAACCCTCAACATGCTTCAAATGGTGCAGAACGTCACTGCTCAAATCATAATGAAAGTCCGGGTCTCCGATCACATCACACCAATACTAATGGAACTCCACTGGCTTCCTATCCATGCCCGCATAAGGTATAAAACAATAGTAACAATATTTAAATTGATCCACAATCTAGCCCCATCTTACCTCTCCACACTTATCGCAACACAACCCCCCCAACAGAGCCAGGAGGACCCACAACTTAAACACATTACATGTCCCACTCAACATACGCAACGCTAAAACCCTCACCAGCAACAGAGCTTTCACATATATAGCGCCCGCCCAATGGAACAACCTGCCTTACACACTAAGAGCCAACAAGGACCTAAAAGACTTCCGAAAGAACTGAAAACCTACCTTTTCCAGGAATATTACAACTTGTCCTAATGCAACAGTACACAAGGATATGTAAATAACTTGAAACACATGTAAATATGTATGTAACTCTGCCTCGGCAGCTTGCAAGTTGTAAATACGTATATAACCTCACAAATGTCAAATGGTATAATTCCAATTCTGTTTTATGTAAATGTACAAAATGTTTGCTGTGTAAAGTTCCATGTAAACCGCTACTGATCGCTGGAAGAAGCGGTATATAAATGTAACCAAATAAATAAAATAAATAAACCAAGCTCTGCTGTATGTTTCCAGTTAGAAATAACGAAAAATAGGGCCACTCCCAACATGAAGTCAATTAAAACTGACAATCCCTCTGTAACGACGAAATGACAATTGCTAATTGAAAAACGACCCCAGACCAGGAGAGACTGGCCCGAAATCCCAGTGCCTCTTTAATATGGTTCCATATTGAAACCCAATAAGACTGAATGCTAGGACAATCATACATCACATGTCTCAAAATGCCAACATCTTCTCGATGAGATTAACACTCATTCCCAGCTGCCTGATCCCATTTAGCAGCTTTTCAATAGGCAGTCCTCCTTAGGAGTTGCATTTGCTGATTGTTGAAAGGCCTTCTGAGTATCTGATATACCCTATGAGACTTCAGCCTCCCAACAGACACCATGCCAGGAAGAAGATTCTAGGGGAAAGGATTACTTAATCTCGCTTCTAGTTCAAGCCATATTGAGCATATACTACGGCCCCCTCCACCCATCGCAAACCTTGTTTTAGTAAAAAATCACAGTACTAGGCCTGAAAAGCAGGGAAAATCACCCCCTCCCCCACTTCCTCTTTTTAAGATTTAAGTTTCCTGAGAGCAATTCTAGGCGGTTATTTTTCCATAAAACTGAACTAGAATCCTTTCAATTTGTTGATAGACTCTACCTGTAAGGAAGACTGGTAGCATTTCTACTATACGGTTCACTTTAGGAGTGATAGTCATATTTGTAGCTTCAAGACGACCCCACCAAAAAAATAGACCGGCGACCACTTTGCTGTTATATTATTGAAAGCTCGTTGAGTCAAATAGGGTAAATGAGATTGCAGAATGAAACAGAAATGTGAGCCGCATGAAGAGTAGGCTCACTAGTTCTAGAACAAAGTCCCTTGGAAACTAGGAAAAATCAATACATGATAATTGAAAAACCATGAGGGATAGAACTTTCCTCACTAAGATGGCTACCTGTTATTCTTATAATGGGCAGCTGAAAAGCCCCTAAAGAGTATGGCTTTATATCTAGTTTCAACGACTCCTTTATATTCAAGTGTGTCTCCTGCAGCAGTAAGATGTCAGCACTTTCTTTCCTACCATACAGAAGAAGTTTTTCCTCTTAATGGGATCGTTAATGCCCTTAACATTCAGTTAAACGATCTTAAAGGAAAGCATACTGATAATATAGCTTCGATTGGCAGTCAAATGTTGCAGAAACATATCAAATTGTAGCATTTAGTTTTACATTGTAGAACAACTTCTTAAGCGCCCTCAAAGTGTTAGTAATATAGCTCCGATTGGCAGTCAAATGTTGCAGAAACATATCAAATTGTAGCATCTAGTTTTACATTGTAGAACAACTTCTTAAGCGCCCTCAAAGTGTTAGCTGCACCTATAGCCCAAAGAAGAAAACCCAACTAAAGAGACACATTTTAGCCCTGGCCCCGTCATATGATCACTCACAATAAGAACACCTAATTCTGAAAAAAAAAAAATCTCCCCAAAACCAACTAAACCCAGGGGGCTATATAACCCACAAAACTTAGCGGATGAACACACCAGGACAAGTCAGACACGGAGGGAAAAATAACCTAATACTTCCACACTTCTGTGTCACTCAGAATATCGTGCTTTGCCCACCCCCCTTACTAAGCACAGAATATCGTGTTTTTCCCACCCCCCCTTACTAAGAGTAAAGACAATGTATTCAAAGCCCCAAAAAAAGCAAGAAAGAAGAGAAAACCAAACTGCATGACAGGGCACCCTCCTCGAATCAGTCTACGGCCTAGAAGACCCAGCCCAGTGAATCAGGGCCACTCCACTCCTCCAAATCCCAAGGCTCTCCCAGCCACCATAAACATCACAAACAAACAACATAATACATAAAAGAAGAGAGCGAGAGAAAACAAAAGAAACATCTCAACCAGGATAGTACCCTGGAGCTCCTTCAAAAGAGACAGAATGGATATCCCAGTATATAGCAATGTTACATGATTAAATGTCGCTTCTGCGTGGATAAGTCGCCTTTACACGACCTCAGACCAGTCAAACGCCCATTGTAGCAAGCGCCATAGAACTGTAGCAAATAAAAGTTGCAAAATGACTATCATCGCATCGCCGCCGACTCCTTATCCTCCAGAAATGCATATAACTCCCTGGGATCATCAGAAGTCTTGGTCTGGTTATGCCTGAAAAGAAAGCACAGGAAGCCGACAGCCGCAGCTAATAAAAGCAAACACCAGCAACCATGCCAAATATCACAATCCCCTATCCACGATCTGCCTCATCAACGCCAGATCTATTAGAAATAAAACCCACATCATCCACAACATCATGTCTGACAACAAACCTGATATCCGCTGCATCACCGAAACATGGCTCACAGACACTGACCCAGCAATAGTAAACCAACTAACTAAACCTGACTATACAGTATTCAACTGCCCACGACCTAACAGGAGAGGTGGAGGAGTCCTAATCCTTGCCAGAGCCTCCCTTCTTTTAACAAACACGTCCCTAGCTGCATCCGAGGGCATTGATATACTCAAGATTGAGAATAAAACGATAACAATCTGCTTAATCTACAGACCCCCCTCATCCCACCATGATACCCTGGCCACTGCACTAGAAATTATCTCAAGCTCTGCAGTCAAGAAACAGCGAATTATCCTGGGAGACCTGAACCTGCCTTCCATACCCCCTATACAGGCCGATACGTTCCTTGAAGCCATGAACCAGCTCGGATATATTCAAATTATTCAGGAAGCCACTCATAACGAAGGCAACACCCTAGATATGGTGTTCATATCATCCAACACGCAACTAAATGGAATGTGAAAACCTAAAACTCAAGTAACACAGGTCCCCTGGTCGGACCACTACCTAATCGAACTTGAAATCCACCTACCATCCATAAAGGAAAAATCTCAAGCCAACCCAAAAATACCTCACCAAAGGAAGTTCCGGAAGTTCAGCAGTGAAACACTGATAACATCTATATCCTCACGCTTTGAATACACTCTCACGGACCTAGATAAGCTGGTGGACTCAGGGATCGAAGCAGCAGCAAGTCCAAACTGGAAAGCCGCAAACACAACAACAAGAACAAGAACTGAACCATGGTACTCCCCTACTCTATGCAGAATGAAAAAGGAACTACGCAAGCTGGAGAAAAAATGGAGGAAAACACAAACCGAGGAATGCAAGCGATTATACCTAACTCTCCTCATGGAATACAAATATGAGGTCAACCTGGCAAAAAAGAATCACCACACTAACCTACTCAATAAAGCTATTAATAGACCCAGAGAGCTATTTGAGCTCGTCAAATCTCTCACCAAAACCTCCCAGGACACCGACTGTACCGACGAAATAAAGGCCCAGACACTTGCAGACCATTACGCCAAGAAACTTCACCCACAAGTCCCCACAATCATCGATCAAAGCATGTCTTTAGCCCTCGCCCCTCAGAAAACCGGCACCGTCTCGCAGGCGGAAACTGCAGCAGAATGGAATACCTTCCAGCAATTAGGTGAACAACAGATCATAAACATCATAACCAATTTAAAACCCACCACCTCTCCTCTTGACCCATGCCCAGCAGCTTGGTTAAAAGCAACTAAGAAAGATATCGCAAAACCTATCTCCCACATTGTTAACCAGTCACTCCAACAAGGTACAATGCCGACTTATCTCAAGAGATCACTTATAAGGCCCATCTTAAAGAACAAAACACTCAACAAAAGTGATCCTGCGTCTTATCGACCGATCTCGAGCATATCATTCCTAGCTAAAACAATCGAAAAGGCAGTTCAGCAGCAGCTGCAAGATCACATTGACAATAGGAAAGCCTTAGATATGCATCAATACGGGTTTCGTCAGCACCACGAGTAGAAACCCTACTGCTAGCACTCCTTGACAACCTCCTCAGGGGTCTCGAGAACAAAAATGATATGTTTATACTGATATTTATCAACATCTCAGCTGCATTTGATACAGTACATCACGGCACCCTCTTAAACCGTCTAGCATCCATAGGTATAACAGGGACCCCTCTAAAGTGGTTTGCATCATACATATCCAATAGGATGCAACAAGTCCAATTCAACGACGATAAAGCCGATGCCTTCCCCCAGACCCAGGGAATCCCCCAAGGGTCCGCCTTATCATCGCTCCTATTCAACCTGTATATAAAACCAATCTGCGAGATCTTTCAGAAGTGCAACATCAATTACCACATCTATGCTGACGATGTAATGCTGTACACGCGCCTTGACATAACACAACCGGATTTCACTCCACTGGAAGAATGCCTTGACATGCTACAAACGTGGCTTCAACAAAACAACATGTCAATAAACCACAAGAAAACAGAGGTCATGTTTATCTCCAAGAAAACCAATTTCATCCCGCCCACCACAGTCGCCCTCAACAAAAACATATATCATACGAAACATGCAATAAAGTATTTAGGGGTCCTACTAGAAAGCAACCTTAAGATGGATAAACACCTCCGAACAATTAACCGAGCCATTTTTTACAAATTGAAAGTTCTTCAACCACTTCGCAATATCCTCGAGAAATCTGACTTCAGGACTGTTGCACAAGCGCTAATCATTCCTCACCTAGACTACTGCAACGCCATTCTACAAGGGCTTCCGAAGAACACCCTAAATATCTTGCAAATGGCTCAAAATGTTGCAGCGAGAGTCATCATGGAAAAAAGCGTCACAGATCACATAACACCAGTGCTAATGGAACTGCATTGGCTCCTGGTAGCCGCCCGCATCATCTTCAAACTACTCATAACAACGTTTAAGCTCATTCACAACATTGCACCCTCCTACCTCGACAACCTAATCACTATGCAACCGCACAACAGGAACAGAAGAACCATAAATCTCAACACTCTCTGTGTCCCAGTCAGCATAAGATCTGTCAAAGCAGAAACAAGCAATAGAGCATTCACATACACAGCGCCAATCCACTGGAACCAACTCCCACACGAGTTACGACTGACAAATGACTTGAGTGAATTCAGAAGGAAACTCAAAACCCACCTATTTCAGGCTCACTACAGCCCGACCTAAGTGTGACACCTTACCTCAACGAGTTCTCTTTTGCCTACCATGATGGCTTTCGGAATACACTCAGCATATGGATTACCAGTATGTAATCTTGTATATATGTATATTTTACGCCCCTCCCATGCACCTACAATCAAATGTATTTTTAGATTTGTGAACCCCAATTCAATGTACAAAGTATCTAATCACTATTTCCTGTGTTATGTAAATCATTGCGCAATCAAAATGTGTATATTAAAAATCACTGTATTGTACGATACATTATGATTCTGTAAAGTAAACCGCTGCTGATCGTAGGAAGCAGCGGTATACAAATGTTTACTAAATAAATAAATAAATGCAGCGTGACTCTCATGCGGGAAGATAGAGCAGTCCAAAACAGGCCTGCAGTTGCACCAAGCGTGGACGCAGCGCCAGAGAACTCTTTCTCCGATCCACCGTCACCTTCGCAAAGTCTGGGAGGAACAGGAGTTTATGTCCCTGATATTCCAAAGTTGAAAGTGCTCTGGCTGCTCCCATTATTTGCAAATGCTGAAAACATAAAACTTTCAAGATGATTGGGCATGGACGCTTGCCCGTGACCACGGACTGAGCAGGCACTCTATGGGCATGCTCGATCTCGAACGGCATAGCAAACTGCAACTTTAACACACCTGGAATCATGGCCTGCAAAAGGGACACCATGTCGGGGCCCTCTGCTCCCTCAGGAACTCCTAGTATTCTTATGTTATTCCTCCGAGAGCGATTATTACTGTCTTCCAACTCTCTTTGCAATGAACGTATCAACTTGGCCTGCTTCTCAACGGCCTCTAGCCTTTCCCCATGCGATGCCACCACGTTCTCTACCTTCCCCAAACGAGCCATATTTGACTACAAAGAAGCTTGCAAAGCGTTAATATATTCCTGCATAACACATAAAGATTCTCCATTAGCTTTGACCAAGTCTTTGACTGCCCGAATCTCAACCAGGATCTCCTGCGAGGTCTCAGGACAATCTCGGATGACCGCCATCTTGTGAGGTGAGAGAGGTTCCGTCTTGGTTCTCTTTGCACTAGCATTTTGAGATACTTGGTAATCCAGCCGCGTCTCTTTGGGGCTGGACATATCCGGGATCGAATGGTATCATCGTAGGTAGGAATTATTTGATTAAAGATTGCCGAAGTCAGGATTCTTGTCTATTGCCCTCCGGAGCACAGCTCTTACACGTCCATCTTGACCAGAAACCAGGCTCCGCCCCCCTGAGAATTTTATTATTACATTTACTTCATATTTGTGATAATACCCCTTTCACGAAGTCTGCGTAAACTGATCGATGGATGATATTTCACTCTAAGAACATAAGATATGCCATACTGGGTCAGACCAAGGTCCATCAAGCCCAGTATCCTGTTTCCAACAGTGGCCAATCTAGGTCATATGTACCTAGCAGTTTCCCCAAGAGACACAGGTTCCACAATGCTTGTACTGGGTCAAGCATTGATATCCTGGGTCCCTTATTAATAATGGTTTATGGACCTTTCCTCCAGGAACTTGTCCAAACCTTTTTTAAACCCAGCTACACTAACAGCCTTTACTACATCCTCCGGTAACAAATTCCAGAGTTTGATTACACTCTGAGCTTTATTGATCCAAATTAGGAACTTAGAACATTTTCCAACTTTGGGGAAAGGAAACTTCACCATAAACCTTTCTGTTTCTTTTACTGACAGCTGTCAGAACTAGAAGGAAGAGAAATAATGTGCATATTCGGAAGTAGATATGACTAGTAGGTGTACAGAACCAGATTTAAGGTTATAGTGGCTAATTTTATAACATAATAGCTAGGTAGGAAAGACACATAATCACATGTGTTTGCACTTGTTTTATTCAGATTACATATTCACCTGTCTGCTTTATAAAATAGCCTACCTGATAGCTCCTGCACAGTTGCACCTGCTCTTAGGCAGGAGTAACTCTTTGCATGTATGTGCTGCTGTTAGAAATTGGTGATACATATTCATTTCATAAAATACATAGGTACTGATCCCATCGAACTCTGGCCATTCTTCATCCCTGGGATCCACCTTCATGTGCATTGTATAAAAGTAGGTGCTGTTTTGCAAATGCTCACTTTTATGTGTATAACCCTGGGTAATTTTATAAGTGCTTACTTGAGTATATAAAATGCTTTTTAGCATGCTCAAGTTACTTACAAAACTGCCCTCTTCCCTATATTGTAGTTTCATTTTATGCAACTGCAGAAATGGGCAAAATGGATCAGAAATAAAAGCTTCATTCAAAGTATGTCAAGTTTTTTTTCAGATTCTAAGGTGTTAGTACTTTTGGTCATCAGCCTTTTTTGCTGGAAAAATATTTCTTAAAGTTGTATGAAATTAATGAAGAGATCATCTGTTGTTCTGAGTATTATGAAAGCAAACTATCTCATAAACCTTTTGTACTTTTGTTGCTCCAGGTTTGTCTGAAAGTTAAATCTGATTCTTGAGGTCATGCTTACATCAGATAGATTTGATAGTTGCTTCATTTCTGTAGTAACATATTTTCTAATGGCAAAAGATGATGAAACATGGGAGTTAAACACCCTTTAATACATGGATCAAAAAACACTTAATGCACTGTGTTAGCAGCACACATTAACTTCCGCATTAAACACACAGAAGGTAATTTTATAAGGGGATGCGTAGTTTGAGGGTAAGTAGGTACCCACATAGATACTATTTTGTATACCTATATGTCCTCATAAAATACAATCATAAGCTGCAGAAGCCATGTTTACATTGCAGGTGCTCAGAAGCAGGTGTAAATATCTGAGCCTAGATTATTTGTGTATTTTAGATTAATGTATTTTATAATCGGTGCACATACTTAGGAACTCCTTCTGCACTCTGAACTAACATCACCCCTGTACATGCCTACCAACAAAATATATGACATCATGTAAACGGACATACTTTTATGCTGGTGTATATTTTAAGAAAATAAACAGAAGCCCCCTCATACAATAGCAAGATCTATTTGATATCTGGCACTAAGCTTGACGAAAAAGACCTCAGTTGCAATCCCGGAGCATAGAGAAGGGTAAAATGGGAAAGCCGCTGACTGCCCTGTGAACAATCAATGGGAATGGTACAACTGCATCAGCGGTCAGAAAAAACCTCCTGCAATAGCACAGTCCCAAATAAAGGATATAAAAGTAGCACAGTTCTAAATAAAGAATTTCACAAGTTGGTTTTTTTTCTGACCGCTGATGCAGTTGTATCGGGAAAGTCAGCGTCTTTCCTGTTGCAGCCTTCTCTATGCTCCGGGATTGCAACTGAGGTCTTTTTCATCCTGCTTGGTGCCACATATCAAACAGATCTTGCTATTGTATGAATGGACTTCTTTTTATTTTTATATTTTTTTCCTACTCTCCTAGGAGCAATGTTTTGTTAGCCTTGGCCAGGGGTCGGCAACCCGCGGCTCCGGAGCCGCATGCGGCTCTTTCTCACCTTTGCCGCGGCTCCGGAGCACACTGCCCGCTTTAAACGTCGCGTTATGGGCTCCCTCCATGTCAGCTCCCTCCCTTCTTCTGCAGCCGCGGTTCCCTGTCTCTTAGGGAACCGCGGCTGTGCTTTTACAATCATCTCGGAGCCCTTCCTGTCTTGACGGGCTCCGTGCAGCATTGTCCCGCCTCTAAAGGAAGTGTTGGAGGCGGGACAATGCTGCACGGAGCCCGTCAAGACAGGAAGGGCTCCGAGATGATTTTAAAAGGAGAGCCGCGGTTCCGTAAGAGGCAGGGAGCCGCGGCTGCAGAAGAAGGGAGGGAGCTGACATGGAGGGAGGGAGCAGATATGAATGAATGGATGGATGGAGGGGGGGGGCTGACATGTAGGGAGGGAGCCGATATGAATGGATGGAGGGAGGGGGGCTGACATGGAGGGATGGAGGGGGCTGACATGGAGGGAGGGGGGCTGACATGAAGGGAGGGAGCTGATATGAATGGATGGAGGGAGGGGGGCTGACATGGAGGGATGGAGGGGGCTGACGAGGGAGGGGGGCTGACATGGAGGGAGGGAGCAGATATGAATGGATGGAGGTAGGGGGTCTGACATGGAGGGATGGAGGGGGCTGACATGGAGGGAGGGGGGCTGACATGGAGGGATGGAGGGGGCTGACATGGAGGGAGGGAGCAGATATGAATGAATGGAGGGAGGGGGGCTGACATGGAGGGATGGAGGGGGCTGACATGGAGGGAGGGGGGCTGACATGGAGGGATGGATCGAGGGGGGCTGATAGGGAGGGATGGAGGGGGCTGACATGGAGGGAGGGAGCAGATATGAATGGATGGAGGGAGGGGGGCTGACATGGAGGGATGGAGGGGGCTGACATGGAGGGAGGGAGCTGATATGAATGGATGGAGGGAGGGAGGGAGGGGGGCTGACATGGAGGGAGGGAGCAGATATGAATGGAAGGAGGGAGGGGGCTGACATGGAGGGAGGGAGCTGATATGGATGGATGGATGGAGGGAGGGGGGCTGACATGGAGGGATGGAGCTGATATGGATGGAGGGAGGGGGGCTGACATGGAGGGATGGAGGGGGCTGACATGGAGGGAGGGGGGCTGACATGGAGGGAGGGAGCAGATATGAATGGATGGAGGGAGGGGTCTGACATGGAGGGATGGAGGGGGCTGACATGGAGGGAGGGGGGCTGACATGGAGGGATGGAGGGGGCTGACATGGAGGGAGGGAGCAGATATGAATGAATGGAGGGAGGGGGGCTGACATGGAGGGAGGGGGGCTGACATGGAGGGATGGATCGAGGGGGGCTGACATGGAGGGATGGAGGGGGCTGACATGGAGGGAGGGAGCAGATATGAATGGATGGAGGGTGGGGGACTGACTTGGTGGGATGGAGGGGGCTGACATGGAGGGAGGGAGCTGATATGAATGGATGGAGGGAGGGGGGCTGACATGGAGGGAAGGAGGGGGCTGACATGGAGGGAGGGGGGCTGACATGGAGGGAGGGAGCAGATATGAATGGATGGAGGGAGGGGGGCTGACATGGAGGGATGGAGGGGGCTGACATGGAGGGAGGGGGCTGACATGGAGGGAGGGAGCTGATATGGATGGATGGAGGGAGGGAGGGGGGGTGACATGGTGGGAGGGTGCTGATATGGATGGTGGGAGGGGGGCTGACATGGAGGGATGGAGGGGGCTGAAAGGGAGGGAGGGGGGCTGACATGGAGGGGGCTGACATGGAGGGATTGGGGAGGTGGGCTGACATGGAGGGAGGGAGCTGATATGGATGGAGGGAGGGAGGGAGGGGGCTGACATGGAGGGATGGAGCACTGGTAATGGGGTTGAGGGGACGAGCACTGGAAATGAGCTGATTAGGGGAGGCTAGGACTGGTAATGAGCTGATGGGGGGTAGGACTGGTATTGGGCTGATTAGGGGAGGCTAGCACTGGTAATGGGGTTGAGGGGGGATTAGCACTGGAAGCGAGCTGATTGGGGGGCTTTGACTGGGCATGGGCTGATTGTGGGGAGGGGAGGATAGAGCTGCTGGCCCTGGAAGATAACTGGGGGCTAAGGCTACAAATGGGCTGATATGAGGGGATGGGAGAATGGAACTGGATCTGAGAGGGGCTGCCATGGTATTTGTACTAGAAGGGACTGGTCAGTGGGGAAGGAGGGGGACTGGAAGGAAATGGACACCAGTGGCAATCATGGGAATGCAAGTTGACATTGGAAGGTACTGGGAGTGAGGACTGGAAAGGGGCTGATATTGGGGAGGGTTACTGGGACTGGAAATAGGCTGATGGAAAGAAGTGAAGAAAACGAAAGAAGAGATAAGAACTGGCAGATGGACCATAGACCACAGAAAGAGAGCTAAGAGAAGACAGGAAAGCAGAAGCCTCAGATCGGGACCAGCATGATCAAAGAATAAATTGGTCAGACAACAAAGGTAGAAAAAATAATTTTATTTCATATTAGTGATTTGACTACAAAATCATCATAATTTTGAAATCAAATATTGTTACTTCTTGTTATATTTTCTGGCGTATTTTTTTTGGTGTGCGACGGAAGAGGGGTAGTCTTATACGGCGAGTATAGGCCAAACACCTATATTTTAACAGGAAAAGTAGGGGGTCGTATATAGCATTAAGGTAAGAAACAATATATGCAGTGTTAGATTTGTTTTAAATGTCGCAATGGTTTTGCGGCTCCCAGTTTTTTTTTTCCCTTCGGAAACGGGTCCAAGTGGCTCTTTATGTCTTAAAGGTTGCAGACCCCTGGCCTTGGCCTATATTTTATAACATGCCATTTAGGCTCATATGTCACCAAATATATGCAAAAATGACTTTATAAAATTAACCCTTCAAAGTGCATTTTCATATTAGGTGGCATGATGTGTGCCTAACAATTATTTGCTAATATATCTAATAACATACAGTTGACTACACCTCAGAAATGTAGTTAACTGCAATACATATTAGCAGTCATACCATTAATGAGCAGTAGCAACCATTGTCTGTGTTAGCACAGTTGTCTTCCCATAAGTTCTGGGAATGGCCCTAAAAATTAGCACAGAAGATTTGCAGTTGTTATGGCTTACTAAATAGGAACCATAGTGCTTTATTAGCATATTGATTCTCAAAGTCATAGGATTAAAAAACAGATATTCCATTCCTATTTTGAACTGGTCTACCAGCTTTTAACATTTATTGAACTGGAGTTTTATAATTTTTCATTTCAAATTACAAGTGAAATGGGAGTCAGCAGGTTCATTTTCACTAAAGAAAATACTAAAGTATTTTTGTTATTTGACATAGAAAAATATCTATGCAGAAGATGGCAACTTTGTCTTACAACTTGATCCTTTACCCAGTCAGAAATTCCAGCATTTAAAGCATATTATGAGCTTATGTTAAATATTTAAATATAAATCCAACAAATTTTTATTTATAAAACCGAAAATGCATTCTGGTTCTTTCAGATATAGCAGATGGAATTAAAGAAGCATAGCAAAGTTAACGACATAGTTGTTTGCATTATTAATCTTCAGATATGCTACATTCTGTCACCTTTTCGGCTAGGTTTGCATGAATCCTTTTATTGTAGCATATGTCAACAGAAATGCACTCCCATCTGCTGCTCTGTAGCTTGATGCCTGATATTCAGAGACACGGGTACAGCATAATACCTAGCTCTGTTGATAATTACAGGTGTGTTGTGAGGAACCCAGTGCATTAATCAGCCCCTTAATTATGAAAAAGGTGGATCTTTTGTTCTGCCTTCAGAGCATGAGTTTACCACACACTTTATGAGTTGCAGCATCCATCTGCTCACTCTCAGAATGTTTGCATTGACTGATGTTGACTTAAAAATGTATCAAAGGAAGTGATTAAAACTAGTTTAAACATTAACTGGAGAGAGGCATTCAGGATGATGCATACAATATCTGTTGAAATGCTAAGATTAAAAACTAACATTGCTGTATTTCACCATTCAGCATGGACATCGGGTGTATTGTGTCACAATAAATGCTATGTAAAATACATAAGTGCTAGTAGATATAGTCTGCCCATGAATTGATACTGACCTAGAAGTTAGGGTTAAAAAATTACAAATAAATTTAGAGATCACAGTCCCAATTAGTTATTGAATACATAAGGTTAATTAGTTTGTTTTAAGAAATTGATGGTAACATTTGTGTTAGTCTGCTACAGGGGTTCTCAACCGAGTCCTCGGGACAGACCCAGCCAGTTTGATTTCAGGATAAGCACACTGAATATATGTAAGAGAGAGTTGTATACAATGGAGGCAGTGCATGCAAATCTGACTCATTAATATTCATTGTGATTATCTTGTAAACCTGACTGGCTAGGTGTGTCCAAGGTCTGGGTTGAGAACTCTTGGTGTAATAAAACCAAAAATATATTATTATTTAGCAGTATGAAAGATTTATCAATTTTTATACCCAAATGACTGATTTAAATTACCAGTACTTCCTGAAAGGTTTATTTGCTATACTGCTTTGTAATTGCTATTATAGTTCTAATAGGTATGATAGTGCTTTTCTAACAGACTAAAGGTTGATTTAAGACATAATAGAGACATTTAAAATCCACTCATCCCAATAGATTTCATCTTATGGTTAAAATTATGAAACATTAAACAACATGTTACTGCTTTGCTTATGCTAAACATATTTGTTCTGTACTACAAACATGATAGACACAGCTGTATCCACATACTGCATGCGATCTGTAACTCTGCAGGATGAGTGCTTTGGTTGGTTTTATTAAGCATCTTGAAAGTATCTGGGGCAAGAAAATAAACATGAAAAGACATTTTAATACATATCAAATAGTTAATATCCATAGGAAAGCAGAAACGTTTATCTTGAAAAAAAATTCTAATAAATCTACTTTCTTCCCTAGCAAAACAGATATCTATAAACATGTTGTATCTTTCCTCTCTTCAGGATGTTGTCAATATTATCATACGACATTGTCCATCGCGTTTTTTCTTTCTGGGTTTACCTGGATTCACAATGCTCCTTGGAGACTTCATCACAGCTGCAGCCAGAGTTCTCAGTACAGACATGTTAGAGGTAAGTATGACAATGCTCAATATGCAAGCCCTCAAGAGAGTGCAGAGTTGCTAACAAGGTTCAGATTTCTCCAGTCTAACAGGTGTTGCCTCATTAGTGCAATGTGAAACTGTCCTCTCGGGGCAGATACCATGGCAGCTGATGTGTGAAATTGTAGGATAAGGTGACATACTAGTATTGCAAAGGTGTTTCATCAAAAGGCCAAAGTGTGAGAAATCATATCCTGCCAAATACTGCAGCACATTTGCACACTAAAAGCAACAACTAGGATTTCTGGATCTCATTAGATTTTTTTAATGGTAACTCAGAATTGAAAACTAAAGGTTCTGTTAATTATAAATAGTCTTTTTATTTATAAATGGGATACAAGTTATGAAAATCAGTTTTCAAAAAGCTCTTTTTATCAAAACAAAATAACTAATTCATGATGAATAATAGTCAACATATTTAATTTTGATTAATGTAAAATCTATAAACCACATTTCCTGATTGAAAAGTCACAAAATGTGGTGTATAATAAATAAATGAGAACTATATAACATAAATCAGACTTATAAAACAAAAAAATCACAAACTACCATATAGAGCTTTTAAACTAGATATTGGGGGGAAACTGACTGTTGTCCAGAAGTGCATGGTTCAGAATAATACATCTTTGAGGGATACTACCAAAACAGGAAGGTTAGGGCATCCTGACAGTTTGCAATAAAGGTAAAAATAGTCCAGGAGTGCCCTTACATAAACAGCAGATAGCACTGAAAGATTCCAGATTACCCTGTCAGCTAATAAGCAAGTTGTCAATATGTACAAAAAACATACTTTGAAATCCATGTATACAATACTGGAAGTCTAAAAAGTAAAATGTGAGGGTTTGAATATATAGTACTGAATGTTCTCCATGGACGAGCAGGATTGTGTCAGCCACACCTGGTGACGTCCTCCGGGCGGCGCCATAGGTACAGAAGTGCTCTCAGAGCTCAGAAAGGTGAGCCTTTCTGGGCATGCCCAGGTAGCCCACCTTACCGGCCCGCCCCCTAGCCCGGCCAGTATTCTTCCTTCCGCCTTGCCTGCAAGACGGACCCTGCTCTCTATCTCAACATTCAACAAGAAATCTACATTCAACAAGAAAATGCCGAAACCCGATTTTAAAAAATGTCAACACTGCAAGAGAAAGATGAGCAGTGCTGATACACATGACATCTGCTTGCGCTGCTTGGGCCCTGATCACCACGTGGAGAACTGTAAGCATTGCGGGAAAATGTCCCCCAGTGCCCAAAAATCAAGACGCCACGCTCTGAAAGACTTCCTCGCCGAGATCGCAAGTACTTCACCTGCCTTTCCGCCTCCCCAAGCTCCTGCTGCTTCACCTTTAATGGCTCCGGCGCCGGCTTCAGATGTGCCCGCTGCGGCCTCCATCCCCTGCCACGCAGCCGAGGGATCTCGTCTCACACCTCCGACGGCGTCTCTGAGGCATTCCGCTGCTGCTTTGGACTCCCCCGGTCCTTCCAACGCCGGGGAGACGTCCAGGACTGCTACCTACACCACGCTTTGCCATGCGGCCCCCCAAGATGGCGCCGGCCTGCAGTCCTCCATGCTTCTGCTGCAGTCTGCCAACTCCGCCCATACCGGGGCGGGGCTTGCAACCCGGAAGCGCCAGAAGAGCCCTGCAGAGAATGCAGCTATCGGCGCCGACACCAGCGCCGGGCACAACATGACTCCACCGGCGCAAAGAGCTCTATCGGCGCAAGGTCACCCCCGCGGCCACATGGAAGCCACAAGGAACGTTCCAAGGGGCAAAAACGTCGGAGCAGAAGCAGGGGCAAAAACGTCGGCGCAGAAGCAGGGGCAGGAGACGCAACCAATCCAGCAGTAGCAGCAGCAGTACGGATCCCAGCTGCAGGAGGGGCAAGAGCAAGCGCTCAAAGTGCCGTCGCCACTCCCCGCACCGCAGAGGTAGGGAAGACCGGCGCCGCAGGCACCAGAGTGCACGCCGAAGCCTTTCTAGCTCCAGTCCTAGCCACAGCAAAGGAAGCAGTTCTAGCTGAAGATCAAGTTACTCCAGCGTCTTGAACTTGCTATCCCAGCTTCTAAAGCGGCCCTCCTCTCTGGCCCCCCTGCTACCTCCCGACCACACGGATCCCCCAGCGGTCAACCCGTCGGATCTCCAAAAGGCAGCTCCGGCTTTACCAGATGTCCGGACATCCACGCCAGAGAAGCGGTCAGTGATGCCGCCCACTACCAATCCTTCCCCGGACAGTCCCACTGAAGAGCTCGATGCTGAGGAGGCCATGGTGGGGTCTGCATCCCATGAGCCTTCTACCTCGGAGAATGGACACTCTCAGGAGGCGGAGGGTGGTGGCGGAGGACCCCCCTCCGCCTCCGGAGGACCTCACATACCCTAAGTTCCTCACCAAGCTGGCTTCTACCTTGACCCTGACGGGCCCAGCCGACGACAAAGAACCGGTTCCAGAGGTTTTAAAATACCTCGCTACCCCAAAGACTGCCTTTGCGCTACCTATACATCAGACCTTGCGGGACAACCACTTGAGGCTATGGCAGACTCCAGCATCCGGCCGTCCTTTTCCCAGGAGGCTTGAAACAAAGTACCAGGTACAGCCTGTTCCTGGTTTCACAGCCCCCCAACTGCCTCACCAATCTATTGTGGTGTCCTCAGCCCTCAAGCGCATAAAATCCTCGTGCACCCACGCCAACAGCCCGCCTGGACGAGATCACAAACTCCTGGATGACATTGGTAAGAAAGTCTTCCAGGGGGCCATGCTCAACGCAAAAATTGCAGCACATCAGTTCCAGCAAGTCCTATTCCAGGACCCTGCATGGCAGACCCTGCATGGCAGACTTTAAAGCCTCCACCGCATCGCTCCCTAAAGAGGCTCAAGCTATCGCCTCTAGAGCACTCACCGATATGTCCGAGTGCAGCAAGCACATGGCCAGCGCAACCTTCGACGCTTTCGACATAGCACTGAGAACTGCGGGAACTGCAATCTCTGCTAGGCGATGGGCATGGCTGAGGGCCTTCGGCCTCCGGGACGACACTCACGACAGGATTGCGGATGCACCCTGCACGGGTGACTCCCTCTTCGGTGACAAAGTCAAGGACATGGTCAACGATATGAAGGAACATTGTACCACACTACAAACCCTAGCCAAAGATGGGTTCGAGCGCCACAGTGCCACTCAAAAACACAATTCCCTAAGGAAACCGTACTACAACTCCAACAAGAGGTACTCCTCAAACCGGAGATGGCAGAACACCAGGTACAAGAACAACTCTTACAACGGACTCTCACACCAGCGCAACTCCCAGAGGGACCGCAAACAGAAGAAAAGCAACAACGCGCCCACGAACAAAAGTGGGCCCTCCTTTTGACGGCAACTTTCAGGCAGCCACCCGAATCGGGGGGCGCCTGAAGCATTTCCTACCAGAGTGGCGAAAGATCTCCTCAGACTCCTGGGTTCTACGCATCATTCAAGACGGCTACCACATGCGCTTTGCTGCTCCACCAAATCAAAGCATTCACCCCGTCAGCGACACACCTCCGCACCTGCACTTAACAATGGCCGCAGAGCTGCTGCACCTGCTATCCACTCACGCTATCGAGGAGGTAAACCCGAGCGAAAGAAACTCTGGATTCTACTCCAGATACTTCCTAATTCCCAAAAAGACAGGCGGCTTCCGCCCCATCCTGGACCTCCGCAGACTCAACAAGTTCATCGTCAAGGAGAAATTAAGGATGTACTCTCTCAACTCCATCCTCCCTCTGATTCAGACAGGTGACTGGATGGCATCTCTGGATCTACAAGATGCCTACACTCATGTCCGCATCCACAGATCCCACAGGAAGTACCTCCGCTTCCACATGCTGGGACAGCATTACCAATACAAGGTCCTTCCCTTCGGATTGTCCCCCGCTCCACGGGTCTTCACGAAGTGTGTAGCCGTGGTAGCAGCACACCTCCGCAAGCAGAACATCTCCATTTTTCCATACCTGGACGACTGGCTTCTCACAGCACCTTCGGTCCCGGAGCTGCTGGAATCCTTGCGGAAAACCACTTCATTGACCACCTCCCTGGGGTTTGTCATCAACTTCCAGAAGTCACATCTCACACCCTCCCAGAGATTAGAATTCATCGGAGCCGTGATAGACACCAAAGTCTCGAAAGCCTACCTTCCCGACCGGAAACTAGCCGCCATCACCTCGCTAGCGTGCAAGGCGGCCACAAAGGAGACCTCTTCAGCGAGGTCCATACTGCGGCTACTGGGCCACATGTTTGCCACAACATCAGTCCTCCCCATGGCGATATTGCAGATGCGCCCGCTCCAGTGGCATCTACGTACCCACTGGGATCAACACTCTCAGCCCCTCTCCAAGCGCATCCCAATGACTTCGCAGACCAGGGCTCAGCTTCGCTGGTGGACGTTCTCGGAGAACCTCTCTGGGGGAAAGGACATCCACCCACTCGAACATCAAGTGATCCTCACCACGGATGCCTCCACCACCGGCTGGGGAGCCCATGTTCAGCAATTCAGCACTCAAGGGACTTGGTCCCCGCAAGAAAAGATCCTGCACATCAACCTGCTCGAGTTAAGAGCCATCAGATACACTCTCAAAGCGTTCCTACAACAAGTGCGCGGCAGCACTGTCCTCATACAGACAGACAACCAGGTCGCCATGTATTACGTCAACAAGCAAGGGGGGCACGGCCTCACGCTCTCTGTGTCGGGAGGCGCTACGGATCAGGTCCCTAGCCTTGGAGAACGGGTGCAGTCTACGAGCCTCTTATCTCCCTGGAGATCAGAACACCCTAGCAGACAAGCTCAGCAGACAACTGCAGCCTCACGAATGGTCTCTCCTTCTGGAGGTCTCCGACAGCCTCTTCAAGCTCTGGGGATCACCGAGCATCGACCTATTTGCCACAGAGCAGAACGCCAAGTGCCCCCTGTTCTGCTCCAGACACCCGTCAGCCAGGAGATTGGCAGCGGATGCCTTCGACGTGTTCTGGGGGGGGTGGTCTCTGGTATATGCCTTACCACGACCCCTCTCATTCCTGCAACACTGCAACGAATAATTCGCAACAAAGCCCGCGCCATCATAATCGTTCCCCACTGGCCGCGTCAGATGTGGTTCGCTCTCCTCCTGAGTCTAGCACACGGAGCCCCGAAGCGCCTGCCGCTCAGGCCAAACCTCCTATCGCAGAACGAAGGCAGCATTTGGCACCCCAATCTAGAAGCCCTAGCTCTCACTGCCTGGAGGTTGAACGGCTGAGCCTCGCGGCACTTCAGCTACCCTCAGAAGTGCAGGACATAGTTCTCGCTGCCAGGAGGCCTTCTACCAGAAAGTCCTACGGCCTCAAGTGGAAGAGGTTCAGCATCTGGTGTGCTGCTCAAGGCCTCGACCCCATCACGTGTCCACTACCCAACGTCTTTCAATATCTTATTTCTCTATCCAACCTCGGCCTAAAAACCCAATCCATCTGGGTGCATCTCTCGGTGATAGCGGCTTTCCATGCACCTCCGGAAGGCACCAACTCTATTGCAACGCTGCCCCTTACGACACGCTTCATGAAAGGCCTGACGAATCTGAAACCTCCAATCAGACACCCGGTTCCAAGCTGGGACCTCAACACAGTCCTCCAGCGTCTGACACTGGAGCCCTTCGAACCACTTCACTCCGCCAATATGAAGTTCGTCTCATGGAAAACACTTTTTCTGGTAGCCATCACTTCTGCTAGGAGGATCAGCGAACTGCAAGCCCTAGTCTCGCATCCTCCTTATACTCAGCTGCACCGCACCCATGCATCCTTACGGACAAACCCAAGGTTCGTGCCGAAAGTGCCTTCTGCTTTCCATATCAACCAGTCCATTGAACTCCCCTCATTTTTTCCCGAGCCGCATGCATCTGATGAAGAACGCCGCTTGCACACCCTGGACTGCCTCCGGGTCTATCTACTCAGAACTCAACCCATCCGAAAGGGCGAACAGCTGTTTGTGTCCTTCGACCCAAGCAGGCCCGGTAGGCCCGTCAACAAGAGAACACTCTCTCATTGGGTCTCCGCCTGCGTTGCCTACTGCCTTGACCCTTCAGGCACCCAGGAGCATCCAAGAGTTGGCCCGCACAAGCTCAGAGCGCTCGCCACCTCAATTGCCAACCTTGTTCAGTCCCTCTGAGCGATGTCTGCAAGCTGCCACTTGGTCTTCCCCGCACACGTTCCAGAGACACTACTGCCTTGACCTGAGGCCCCAGGAGGAATGCGCCCTCGCCACGGCCGTACTCTCCACGGCAGCGGACTGTAACGCACCCGCAGCGCTGCCAGGCCCTTCCAGGACTGCTTAATCACGAGCGCTGTTCTATTTTGTATTGCTATCCCGACGTTGTCGTACTTATGACCTGCTGCTCTGTTTCCACTGTTTGCACTGTTGCTGCTCTGTTTGCACTGTTTTGCTCTGTATTGCACATCCTTTGCTGCTCTGTTTGCACAGTATTGCCCACGATTGCACGTGACATTATTGTTTTGCCTGTTATTGTTAAGTAAACAAGATTACCCAAACCAGGTCTCTTCGCTCATTGAATACGCTGGTCTCCTCCACCACAGCGAAAGCTTACAGCTAGGGAGACACCAGGTGTGGCTGACGCAATCCTGCTCGTCCATGGAGAAAACGAGGTTACTTACCTGTAACGTGAGTTCTCCGTGGACAGCAGGATAAGTCAGCCACACAATCCCACCCACCTCCCCTGGAGGAGCATAACTCAACGAGACCGCCCCCTAGCCGTATAGAATAGCTAGGAACACACTGGCCGGGCTAGGGGGTGGGCCGGTAAGGTGGGCTACCTGGGCATGCCCAGAAAGGCTCACCTTTCTGAGCTCTGAGAGCACTTCTGTACCTATGGCGCCGCCCGGAGGACGTCACCAGGTGTGGCTGACTTATCCTGCTGTCCACGGAGAACTCCCGTTACAGGTAAGTAACCTCGTTAAGAGGTACGTGTAATTGGTATCTGAGACATGGTGGAAGGAGGATAACCAATGGAACACTGTTATACAAGGGTACAAATTATATAACAATGATGGTGGAGGGCTGGCGCTGTATGTTAGAGAGCATTGAGTCAAGCAAGATAAGTTTTGCAGGAAACAAAATGCAATGTTTGTTTATTTATTTACATTCTCTTATATACCGCGCTATTCTGCATCAGTGTGGTTTACATTGAACAAACTGAAATTACATTGAACAGGGCATTATAACTTGGAGATAACTGTTTTACAGGGAACATGGGCTATGGAGGGTTAAGTGGCTTGCCCAAGACCACAAGGAGCACCTGTGGGACTAGAAACCCCAGTCCTTCCGGCCCAAGGTTGCAGTCCTCTAGTGGGATTTGAACCTCCGACCTTCTGGCCTGGAGTACCTTGCCCCAACCACTAGGCCACTCCTCCACTCCAATGTATCTTTATTATCTCCAGGAACAAGCAGGAATGCAGTCTTCACATATGGGTGATATTCCCCCACGGAGCCCACGTGGGAACGCTCCCCAACATCCAATAGGAAAGCTTTTGGGAGCATCCCACTGCGTCTGCGTGCTTGCCTTCCTAGCCCTTTCCCTCAGTTTCTAGTTTTCTGCGGAGCCGTTCAGACATCTGTCCTGTCACCGCTGTTAAACAATTAATTTCATGCCCTTCAGGGTACACCGTGCTTCATTTTTTGCCCTCCCGTCGACTCCGATACCATCGCTCGATGCCGTAGTCCATTTTTTCTTTATTTTTTTTTTGTCTTTTACCACGGTTCTGCCTCTGGTCTCGATGGCCTAGGCCGCCATTACCTTTTTTGACCTGGCATTGGCTGTGAAGTATGGAGAAATAAGCCAGTGATTCTAAAAAGTGTTCAGAGTGTCGAAACACTATTTCAGCCACCAATAAGCATGATTGGTGCTTAGGTCCTGACCATGAACCAGCCACTTGTCCTTTGTGTCAGCAGATGACTAAAAGGGGATTAATTGTGAAAGACAATGTGAGTCTCTGTTTCCGTCAGACTCAGCTGCTTCAGCTCACTTGTCAGTGGCCTCCACATCTTCACAGGCATCGACCTCCTCATGCGGTTCCCACACCACCATGAAATCAAATTACTTCAGTAAGCACAAGTCCTCTACTGATCCAGTGAAGACATCAAGAACCAACGTTGGTTCCAGAGACCAACTGGGACAGCAGCATCGGGACTCCCTCAAAGGCGATTCCGACTCTGATTGGCCAGCCAAACAGCCCCGGCTGGAGGACTCATCCTCCAAAGCACAAGAGGGGCTCCGGGATGCTTCCAAGGCATCGGCCTCCGAGGAGCTACCAGTTCCATGTTCTGGGATGGTGGCTAATTGCCCTGTATGGCAGTCCACCCAGACTTCGTCCATCTCTTTGATCAACATATGCTGGCCCTTGAGTTGAGTGTGATAGCGATTCTGGTGGCATCAGTGCTGGTGGCCTCAAGGCCCTTGGGATCACAGGCCTCCATACCAAGCCTGGTGGTTGGTACCATAAGGCCTTCAGCTTCATCCATACCCGGTTTGGAACTGATATTGCCGAAGCCAATGCCAATGCCTCCATTAGAAGCGGTCAATACTCAGACTAGCCAAGCAGATCAGGTGTCAGCGCAACTGTGTTCTGATACCTTGGAACATCAATACCAAGACCATCATTCTGCATTGGAACGGCATCAGTGCCAAGATTCCGATCGTGACTACTTTGAGTTTTTCCTGATTCCGACTCCGATTCCTCGGAATTGGACGTCAAGTCCCTTGGCTGTCAAGGCCTCGTTGACTTTCCTTCTGATCCTTCACCACCACACAAGTGGTGCCGATCCCCACTGGAGGATATGTTCTTCCAGGAGTTCATCAGAGACATGGCGAGGGCTCTCTCCATTACATTTGCCACAGAGAAGGAATAGAGGACTGAGGAGCTGGAAATACTTCAGTATCCCTCGACACCTAAGGAGTCTGCCACACTCCTGGTGGATCGCATTTTACAGAACCTCATATAATGCATGTGGGAGACTCCTCTGACAGTGGCCTCAGTTAGTAAGAGGCTGGACACAATATATAATGTTCCTGAGTGCCCGGGCTTCCAGAAACCATAGCTTCCATACCATTCAATGATGATGGAATCGGCGATGCAATGTATTAAGAGTTCCAAAAATCACTCCTCTGTTCCACCATGTAGAGAATAGAGAACTCTGGATGCCTTTGGACGTCGGTGCTTCCAGGCAACAATGCTGACCTCAAGGTGCTTTATAGATGCTTAAACATCTTAAAGCGAAGGAGATGCCCATATTCAATCTCAGGTACAGCTGTTTATCCTCATTAGGTATACATTAAGGAACTGAGATTAATTAATCTTGAGGTGAATAAAGTCCATTAAACGTATTAGGTATAGTTTTATTAGCAAAAGTATCCCCAGCAAACTTAAGTAAGTAAAAACATTAAATACCTAAACACAACCTTAAAACTAAGATGAAGACAGCAGTCCAGCAGTGAGATAGGGGCTTTCCTCTCTTTTGAATTGAGTGTCACGTGTATGATTTTCTCCCAGTTGATGAGGGGTCTAACGTGTGCACTAGGTTCAAGGAGCTCTTTGCTCTCAGGGAACGAGTCTGATCTCTGGAGGCTATAGCAGCAGACTTGGAGGACATAAGGAAGACAGAGAGGTACATAGATGAGACCTACAGGGATATAATACTGAAGTCTCACTTCCAGTCTGGCAGCATCCCTGTTGCCATGGAGGAGAGAGGTTATGGTACAGGAGAGCATCACCCTGGTGTGGAAGGAAGTATCTTGTAGCTAGGACCTGTCCTTTAGGTGATGTTAAGAAACCTTCTCGCTGTGACAGGGTTTTAAAGCCACATGCCCATGAGGGAAGGGTTAGGACAACTGTTGGTGATTTGATAATTAGGCATGTAGATAACTGGGTGGCTGGTGGAAATGAGAATCGCCTGGTAACATGCCTGCCTAGTACAAAGGTAGAGGACCTCATGCGCCACTTAGAGTCTTAGATAGTGCTGGGGAGGAGTCTGCTATCTTGGTACATGTTGGTACCAATTAGGTAGGAAGTTGAAATCCAGAACTTCCAGGGTAGCATTCCCTGAAATGCTTCCCGTTCCATGCACAGGACCCAAAAGGCAGGCAGAATTCCGGAGTCTCAATGTGTGGATAATGGTGCAAGGAAGAGGGTTTTTGATTTGTTAGGAACTTGGGGACATTCTGGGGAAAGGAGGGACTTTTCCAAAGGGATGGGCTCCACCTTAACCGGGATCGAACCAGGCGGCTGGCATTAACCTTTAAAAAGAAGACAGAGCAGCTTTTAAATAATAAGGGAAAGTTAACAGTTACCCAAGAGTACATGGTTTGGAACAGTGTATCCTTGAAGGATACTAGCAAAAGATTGAACTAAGGGCATATTGACAGAGAGGTTCCAATAAAGACAAAAGTAACCCAAATTCCCTTAAGTACAGAACAGACAGAGCTTAAAGATGCTAAATTACCCCTGCCTACCAATAACCAGATTAATATGAATAAAATACAGCCTCTAAAATGCTTGTATGCAAATTCTAGATGTCTAAAAAATAAGATAGGAGAGTTAGAATATATAGCACTAAATGAGATGTTAGATATGATTGGTATCTCAGAGACATGTTGGAAGGAGGACAACCAGTGGGACACTGGGATACCTGGGTACAAACTATATTGTAATGATATAGTAGATCAAATTGGTGGAGGGGTTGCACTCTGTTAGAGAGGGCATTGAGTCACAAACTATTAAAATTTTGCAGGAAACAAAATACACTGTAGAATCTCCTTATGGATTGAAATTCCATGTAAAATGGGGGAGGGGAAAGCGATGGCAGTGGGGGAGAACTATCGACCACCTGGCCAGAATGAACAAATGGATGATAAAATACTCAAAGAAATCAGAGAAGCTAACAAAAGTTACAGCATAGTAATAACAATGGGTGATTTCAATTACCCCAGTATCAACTGGGTCAATTTCACAGCAGGACATGCTAGGGAAATAGTTTCTAGATGAAATAAATGACTGCTTCTTGGAGCAGCTGTTTCATAAACTGACAAGATCTGGTGCAAGAGATAAGGGTTTTGGGGCCACTTGGCAAGTGATTATAGTATGATCACGTTTGATTTAATAAATGGAGGAAGAACGGCAAGGAAATCCACAGTACTATCTTTTAATTTTCAAAAGGGAGACTATGATAAAATGAGGAAAATACTTAAGAAAAAAACTAAAAGGAGCAGTTGCAAAAGTTAGATTTACATCAAGCATGGGTGTTGTTTAAAAATACTTTCTTGGAATCCCAGACCAGCTGTATTCCACGCTTTAAGAAAAGTGGAAGTCCAAAAAACTACCAGCATGGTTTAAAGGTAAGGTCAGAGAGGCTGTTGCCAAAAAAGCATCTTTCAGGAAATGAAAAAAAGGAGCCAAATTATGAAAATTGGAAACAACATAAGAACTCGCAAGTTAGATCCAAGGCATTGATAAGGAAGACAAAGAGAGTTTGAGAAGAAGCTTGCCGTGGAAGCAAAAACATATAATAAAGACTTTTTCAAGTACATTCATAGTAAAAAAAAACCTGTGAGAGAGTCAGTTGGACTATTAAATGATAGTGGGGTAAAAGGGGCACTAAGAAGGGACAAGACCATAGCAGAGAGACTGAATGAATTGTTTGATTTGGTCATAACTAAGGACGATATAGGGATGCTACCCATGGCTGAAATGGTATTTAAAGGTGATGCCACAGAAGAATTGAAAGAAATATCGATACACTGGGAAGACGTATCACAGCTATTTGATAAACTGAAGAGTAGCAAATCACCTGGACTGGATGGTATACATCCAAGAGTGTTGAAAGAACAAATATGAGATTGCAGACTTAGTAATCTGTGACCTATCATTAAAATCATCTGTAATACGTGAAGATTGGAGGAATGGCTAATGTAACACCAATTTTTTAAAAAGGGTTCCAGGGGTGATCCAGGAAACTACAGACCGGTGAGCCTGACGTCAGTACCGGGAAAAATGGTAGAAACCATTATAAAGAACAAAATTACTGAACATGTAGTTAGTCATGGCTTAATGGGAGACAACCAACATGGCTTTAGCCAAGGAAGGTCTTGTCTTACTAATATGTTATGTTTTTGTGAAGGTGTGAATAAACAGTTAGACAAAGGTGAGTCGGTTGATATAGTGTATCTGGATTTTCAGAAAGCTTTTGTCAAGGTCCCTGATGAGAGACTCTTGGAGAAATTAAAAAGTCATGGGATAGGAAGCAGTGGTTAAAATATAGAAAACAGAGGATAGGGCTAAATGGCCAGTTTTAAAAATGGAGAAAGATGAATAGTGGAGTACTCCAGGGATCTGTGCTGGATGTGCTGCTTTTTTTTCCCCAAGTTTCAAATATATTTATTAAATAATAAAGTAAGAAAAGTTAACAAACACCTATCCAAATCAAGAATAAAGTCTATATAAACCAAAATCAGAGCAAATAAAGAAAAAAAAACATCTCTGAGTCCTGAAACTAACATTTCAAACCCTCATTTACAAAGCCAGATAGAAAGCGACATAAACTTAACAAAAACTTACTCAGCTCTTCTCCCTGCCAGAAAAGCATCAGGTTTATCTGTTTCATAAAAAACATATTTATCTCCTTGAAATGTCAACACTTACAGGGGTATTTAAGAAAAAAGAAGCCAAGAGCCAGCACTTGAGGCTTTAAATTCAAAAAAGTGTTCTATGTTTCTGAGTAGATTTACAAACATCAGGAAAAATCTGTATAGTTTTACCACAAAAAATAGCATTTTTCTTCACAAAATATAACCTCATCATATTTCTATCACTCAGAGGTAAGGGAAACAATTAACTTAGCCCGGGTAGAAATAGTATTTTATGAGGACTCCAAAAAAGAAGATAAATCAAGGGTTTTGGATGGGGAGAGATGCACCACCTCTTCCCCCATCTGTCCCTCTTTTTTTTTTTATTTATTTGCTCTAAGGTCTTACCTCTGTAAATAGTCAGCTCTGAGTCTGGTCCAATCTAATCACTATGTTCCCTGAATTAATACCAAAAATCTCCCAACCCCAAGGGGTTTGGATGTCCGCCAGCTGCTGGAGACTGAAAATACTGATGAGAGGAGGAGTGTCCTCAGCTATTATAGGGTGACATCAGCAGTTTTTTATATTCAGTCTCCAGCTGCTGATGGACAGACAAAACCCATTTGTCTGGTCTGGAGTGGACTGGACTGGACTTGAGGGACGAGAATGAACACCTGTTACAGGTGTGTAACTACACACTCTCAAGGAACAAGTAGGAATGCAGTCTTCACATATGGGATTCCCTATCTGAAGGCTACCAGGCCCTTGCAGCTAGTAGCAGGGTGCGATGAAAGGGGTAAAACCCGTTGAACGACAGTGTGGGGAGTCTGCGGATCCACCAGACTTGACTCCTTGAGCACACTGTCGTTAGAGATGGTAACTTGGTAGCCAGGAGAAACAGAAGGCTGGAGAAAAGTCCCAAAGAGCTGGCGGAGTACGGCTTGGACAAAGTCCATGTCCCTACGGGAGTCCTTGTCCAGACAGTAACAGGTCACAAAAGTATGTATGAAAGACCAAGTGGCAGCCCAGCAGATCTCCGATATGGAGACAGAACGTAAATGGGCCACCGAGGTGGCCATGGCATGAACGTTGTGGGCTGTTACATGGCCCTCTTGGAATAGACCTGCTTGTGCGTAATTGAACAAAATACAGTCTGCTATCCAATTAGATAAAGTTTACTTTGTCACAGGTTTGTCCAGGTGACTAGGGTCAAAGGAGATGAAGAGCTGAGATTTTCCGTAAACCTTTGTTCTGTGTAAGTAGCAGGCTAAAGCTCACTTGCAATCTTTTGGTATGGACGCTTCAGCTGGAGATGCATGTGGTCTTGGAAAAAAGGCTGGAAGGATGATTGACTGGTTAAGATGGAAGGGGGAAACTACCTTCAGCAGGAATCGCGGATGCATGTGCAGAACCACTCAGTCATGGTGGAATCTGGTATAGGGCGGATGAGCAACTAGAGCTTGCAATTCACTTGCCCTGCAAGTCGAGGTGAGCGCAACTAGGAAGGAAATCTTCCAGATTAGAAATTTCAGTGAAGTAGAGGCTAAAAGAGAGATTTGAACAGTTGAGCGAGTACCACATTGAGGTCCCAGGCCACTGGTGGGAGCCAGCTTGGTGGTTTAGTCAAGAGAAAACCATGCATAAAGCAAGCCATTAAAGGATGAGAGGTGATGGTTTGTCCACCCACCAATTGGTGCAAGGCTACTATGACACTGAGGTGGACCCTAACAGAATTAGTCTTAAGACCTGCAGTAGAAAGTTGGAGGAGATAGTGAAGTAACATTTCTACTGAGGAAGTGAAGGGGCTGAGATCCTTCTGAGAGCACCAGCATGTGAATCTGCACCATTTGAATGCATATTTACGTCGGGTGGAGTCCTTTCGGGATGCAAGGAGGATATGTTCAACGTCCTCTGTGAGGTTCTGGTCAGAAAGGACTACCTTTTCAGCAGCCATGCCTTCTGACGGAGCCCTTGAATACTGGGATGGAGAATTGTGCCCTGGTTCTGCGAGAGGTGGTCCTGCGCAAATCCAAGACCGAGAGGCTGATGCTGTACTAGTCAAAGGGGCAGGGGAAACCATGGTTTACATGGCCAGAATGGGGCTATGAGTATCATTGTGTCCCTGTCGGCTTGTAGTTTGAACAGAATCTTGGGTATCAGGGGAATAGGTGGATAAGCGTAGAGCAGACCCTTCCCCCAATGAAGGAGGAATACATCGGAGACTTGACTCTGAGTAGATGGAACTCTTGAGCAGAAGCGAGGGAGCTTTGTGTTTAATGGGGTGGCAAAGAGGTCGATTATGGGGGTTCCCCATAATTTGAAAATGTGACCAGCCACACCTTGATGGAGAGTTCACTTGTGAGGTAGAAGGACTCAACTGAGTTTGTCTGCTAGGGCATTGAGTTCTCCAGGGAGGTAAACTGCTCAGAATAGCATGTGATGCGAGATGGCAAATGTCCAAATGCGTATCGTTTTCCTCTCAGAGGAGGCGACATCCCATACCTCCCTGCTTGTTGATATAGAAAATTGCTACTTGGTTGTCGGTTTGGATCAGGACCCTTTGTCCAGTCAATTGAGGATGAAAAACTCAAAGGGCGTTGGCTGCAACCACTGCAAATCTACAAGAAAAACACAGCCTATCTCACTGATAGCCAGGAACCACTCAAGGGCGAGAAGGTTAACCAGTCCTTTATTAATAAACCCCTACACGGCTGCGTTTCAGCGTTGCCTTCATCAGGGGGTACCTCAAAAAGAACAGCAGTATACAAAAATATAATGAATTATCCAATAAATATAAAACCATAAACAACTATACAATAGATATCAATAGGTGGCACAAGATAAATACATTTAAAATGAGTAAAAGAAAACTAAATTAATATATAAGTACTATATACATCAAGAAGCCAGTGAAAATACTAATATCAATAAATAATAATAGTAGTAAATGTAACAATAATAAAACTGATAAAAGGAGGATAAGATAAATAAGCTAAAAGTGAAATCAAACAGCATAATAAGGCATAAAAAGACCAACCACAAGGACAGGTAAAGGGGAGCAAATGTGAGTATATTTAGAGAGGAGCGGGAGGGGCAAAAATCAAACTCACTTATAAATGGAACTAAGTGTGAAAATCCAGTGATGAGATAAATCACAAATCCAATAATGTAGACACAATCCACTATGGATAAAAGTAATACAACCTTAAAAACATGTCATAGTCAATAATAGTGTAAGTGCCACCACTGAAGAGAACACCGTACAAAGAAAACAGCCAAATGATGTATAAAGGAAACATATATGTGGAGATGAACTAAAAACAATCTGCTCTAAAAGACCGGTCATGGTTAGACTTGCATAAGACTCCTGGTGGCACTGTTGAATGTTTGAGAAGAGCCAATAAAAAAAATATGAGGTCAACAATAAAAGGTTATATAAGCCCATCCAGTGATATAAACCACTTGCAAATATTGCTGGGAACAAAACCATACATAAACTTGAAATAAAAACACAATTGCAATTAGAGCAAGGAAAGAAAATCAAAACCAAATGAATATGGACTATGAAGAACAAAGATGTGAAATAAAAGTGAGGATATAATTGATTAATTATCACCGTCATAGTGAATCTAGTACGGGAACACTAAAATCAGTTGACAAAGACCCAAAATTTAAAAGTGACGCACAGGACACACAATGAGAGTGAATCAAGCCATTGAAGACACTACTTCATCTGGCATATAGGCATAAAGAAACACAAAATAAAGGTTCTTACATAGTATTGAGACACAGCAATATAGAGTTCTAACCTGTGAAGCTATACTCCCAATATCTATAGCGCCACAAATGTGCAAGAAAGAAAACATTCTTAAGCAAAATAATGGTAAAATAAGAATAAAACTTGTAATAAAAATAAAATGCATAAGGACAGATATAAAGATCAAATGGAAATGAAAGACTAAAAGAAAAAGAATGCAGTGTGACAATAAGCATGAATGCAGTATTCACATGATCAGGCACATCCCTGAAAACAGTGCAAGACAGTATTATCCAAGTCGACTTACAGATAGACATGTAATGGCAGCCTTTGAACTATTTAAATGATGAGAAGGGCACCAAAATCAAGAGGCCAATCCTAGTTGAACTGTGTGTGACATCAATAGGCAGAGAACCTAAGCAGCCATGAACAATTAAACTGACATTGCTTGGGTACATGAAGAAGCTAATTGAAAAAAGAACTCCGCGAAAGAGTGTGTATATATAAACAAGAAACATAACCGTGTGTCAGCCATAAAAAAACCAAAAACATCACTTAAAAAACAAGTGGATGATGTTAAGTGAGTGAACTAGAAGCGTGAAGAATCGAAGTGTGAAATGAAAATAAGAATATAGAATACTAATCACGATTCTAATAATGGATCTAATAATAAATTGTGCAGTTGAAACCAAAATTGAAATTCTGAAATCTAATCCAAGGAAGCTAGAAAATAAAATGAAGGAGGAGGAGGGAAAGGGGGGAGGGGGAGAGAGGAAAAGGGAAATGGAAATGGAAGGGTGGGCGGGGGAGGGGGAAGGAAGAGGGGGGTGGAGAGGAGGGGAAAGGGGGGTAGAAGGGGGAAGAGGAAGGGGAAGGGAGGAAGAGGGAAGGGGAAGGGGGGGGGGTAAGTAAATGTATTTGAAAAAAAGATGTTTGAGGAATCAGTCTCCCAAAAAGACAGAAAAGTCTTAGTCCGCATTTAAGCCATTGGAAATCATAGTATTCAATTCAAAAATGCACTGCTGCTCTAACCACAGAAGGTTCTTTCCAAGTCACCTCCCCTCCAGTGTGGTCGTATCACTCTGATAACAATAAACTTTAGTTCTGAAATTGTGTGTCCAGCTTTGATCCAATGAAAGATGAGTGGTTTATCTTGGATGTTGCACTTCAAGCAACTACAGTGCTCAGTGATACGTGTACAGACCATATGGCTTGTCTTGCCGACGTATACATGTCCACAGGGGCGCACTATTAAATAAACCACATGACTAGACTCGCAGTTCGTAAAATCTATTAACTCCAGTTTGTGTTGAGATGCAGGAAGAACACATTATTTATTTATTTGACAGGTTTTATATACCGCTTTATCATTTCAATCAAAGTTTACATTGTAACTTAGACTTGGTAATGCACATTAAATAGGGATATTGATAACTTGGATTTTTCTGAGGCAATAGAGGGTTAAGTGACTTGCCCAAGGCCACAAGGAGTGCTAATGGGAATCGAACCCTGGTCTCTGGGTTCCCAAGCCAGTGCTCTAACCATTAGGCTACTCCCCCACTCCACAATTGCTTTCTAGATGTAAGTGCATGTTCACAGACTGAACACCTACCACATTTATAATGACCTACATTCTTATTATGGGGGCAGAGAGCCGAGGGCACCAGCACATTAGCTAAGTATTGATTCTTTCTATACGCAACAATTAAACTACTATTGGCTAAAGAGGGAACAGTAGTCAAGATGTGCCATTGTTCTCTCAAAGGTTTCTGTATATCAGAAGATAAATTGGAAAAAGTCAAAGTACACACAATATGATAAGGTTTGGCTACAGCTACTTGTTCAGTAACTATTCATGATCTGTATTTTTGGCCTTTTGATGGGCCTTTGCAATACAGTCCTCAGGATAACATCTGCTACGGAAATGTTCAGCCATTGCGATGGTATGAGATTCTAAACTCTTGTGAGCAGATGCGTCTAATACGGAGAAACTGGCTAATAGGTAGATTTTGCTTCAATGATTTGTTATGGAAGCTAGTGTAATGCAATAAATTATTGCGATCAGTCAGCTTTCCAAACAGATCAGTTTCAAAGCCCTGGGGCCCTTACTGATGAGAATATCTAAATATGATACTCCGTTAGTGGGATGGGAACAGCTGGGGGATGTAGAAAAACAGTGGGCAAAACTGAAAGGGGGTATTTTAAGGGCAACCAACCTTTTTGTTAAAATGGTAAAAAAAGGCAAAAGGAACAGGAGACCATAAGAACATAAGACATGCCATACTGGGTCAGACCGAGGTCCATCAAGCCCAGTATCCTGTTTCCAACAGTGGCCAATCTAGGTTATACGTACCTAGCAATATCCCCAAAAGACACAGGTTCCACAATGCTTGTACTGGGTCAAGCATTGATATCCTGGGTCCCTTTTTAATAGTGGTTTATGGACCTTTCCTCCAGGAACTTGTCCAAACCTTTTTTAAACCCAGCTATACTAACAGCCCTTACTACATCCTCCGGTAACAGATTCCAGAGTTTGATTACACGTTGAGTGAAAAAATATTTTCTCTTATTTGTCTTAAATAGTTTACCCTGTAGCTTCATTACATGTCCCCTAGTCTTTCTATACTCTGATAGCGTAAACAATTGATCCACGTTTATCCGTTCCACTCCATTCATTAATTTATAGACCTCTATCATATCTCCCCTCAGCCGTCTCTTCTCCAGGCTAAAGAGCCCTAACCTTCTTAGCCTCTCTTCATAGGAGTAGCCTTCCATCCCCTTCACCAATTTGGTGGCTCTTCTCTGTACTTTTTCTAATAACGCTATGTCCTTTTTAAAATACGGTGACCAGAATTGCACACAATATTCAAGGTGCGGTCGTACCATGGAGCGATACAGAGGCATTATAATATCCTTTGTTTTGTTCTCCATCCCTTTCCTTATGATACCTAGCATTCTATTTGCTTTCTTGGCCGCCGCTGCACACTGGGCGGAGGGTTTTAACATGTTATCCACAATGACTCCTAAATCTTTTTCCTGGGTGGTGGTTTCTAATGTGGAGCCTTGCATCGTGTAACTATAGTGTGGGTTGTTCTTTCCTAGGTGCATAACTTTGCACTTGTCCACATTAAATTTTATCTGCCATTTGGATGCCCAGTCTTCCAATTTATCCAGATCCTCCTGGGTTTTAACAACTTTAAACAGTTTTGTGTCATCTGCAAATTTGATAACCTCACTAGTTATTCCCTTTTCCAGGTCATTTATGAATATGTCAAAAAGCAGCGGACCCAGCACAGATCCCTGGGGTACTCCACTATTCACCTTTTTCCATTGGGAATATTGGCCATTTAGCCCTACCCTCTGCTTTCTATCTTTTAACCAGTTCCCGATCCACAATAGTACACTGCCTCCTATCCCATGACTTTTTAGCTTCGCCAAAAGTCTCTGATGGGGGACTTTGTCAAAAGCTTTCTGAAAGTACAGATACACTATATCAACCGACTCACCTTTGTCTACCTGTTTATGCACACCTTCAAAAAAACATATCAGATTAGTAAGACAAGATCTTCCTTGTCTAAAGCCATGTTGGCTGTCTCCCATTAGGCCATGACTATCTACATGCTGTGTAATTTTGTTCTTTATGATGGTTTCTACCATTTTCCCTGGTACTGACGTCAGGCTCACCGGTCTGTAATTTCCTGGGTCACCCCTGGAACCCTTTTTAAAAATTGGTGTTACGTTGGCGACCCTCCAATCTTCAGGTATTACAGATGATTTTAATGAAAGTTCACAGATTACCAATAGCAGGTCTGCAATCTCATATTTCAGTTCTTTCAACACTCTGGGATGTATACCATCCGGTCCAGGTGATTTGCTACTATTCAGTTTATCAAATAGTTGTAATATATCTTCCCGGTGTAGAGATATTTCTCTCAATTCCTCTGTAGTATCACCTTTAAATACCACTTCAGTCTTGGGTAACATCCCTACATCTTCCTCAGTAAAGACCGAAGCAAAGAATTCATTCAGTCTCTCTGCTATAGCCTTGTTTCCTCTTACTGCCCCTTTACCCCTCTATCATCTAATGGTCCAACTGACACTCTCACAGGCCTTTTGCTACGAATGTACTTGAAAAAGTCTTTATTTCGTGTTTTTGATTCCGTAGCAAGTTTCTTCTCAAATTCCCGCTTTGCCTGCCTTATCAATGCTTTGCATTTAACTTGCCAGTGCTTGTGCTGTTTCCAGTTTTCATCATTTGGCTCTTTTTTCCATTTCCTGAAGGTTGCTTTTTTGGCAACAACAGCCTCTCTGACCTCACCTTTAAACCATGCTGGCAGTTTTTTCGACTTTCTTCCACTTTTCTTAATGCGTGAAATACAGCTGGTCTGGGCTTCGAGGATAGTATTTTTAAATAACACCCAAGCTTGCTGTAAGTCTTTAACCTTTGGAACCGCTCCTTTTAGTTTTTTCCTAACTATATTCCTCATTCTATCATAGTCTCTCTTTTGAAAGTTAAAAGGTAGTACTGTGGATGCCTTTACTATCTGTCCTCCACTAATTAAATCAAACATGATCATACTATGATCACTATTGCCAAGTGGTCCCAACACCCTTATTTCTTGCACCAGATCTGGCGTTCCACTAAGGACTAGGTCCAGTATGGCTTCCCCTCTGGTCGGTTCATGAACCAGCTGCTCCAAGAAGCAGTCATTTATTACATCTAGAAACATTATCTCTTTAGCTTGTCCTGCTGTGACACTGACCCAGTCGATACCGGGGTAATTGAAATCACCCATTATTACTACTCTGTTGTGACTTTTGTTAGCTTCCTTGATTTCTTTGAGCATTTCATCATCCATTTGTTCATTCTGGCCAGGTGGTCGATAGTATACTCCCACTACCATCACCTTCCCCTTCATAAATGGAATTTCAATCCATAGAGATTCTACAGCAAATTTTGTTCCCTGCAAAACTTTAATCCTTTCTGACTCAATGCCCTCTCTAACATAGAGCACAACCCCTCCACCAATTTGATCAGCTCTATCATTACGATATGGTTTGTATCCAGATATCACAGTGTCCCACTGGTTATCCTCCTTTCACCATGTCTCTGAGAGTGCAATCATATCTAACCTCTCATTTAGTGCTATATATTCTAACTCTCCCATCTTATTGTTTAGACTTCTAGCATTGGCATACAAGCATTTTAGAGACTGTATTTTATTCATATTAATCTGGCTATTGGTAGGCAGGGGTAATTTGGAATCTTTATGCTCTGTCTGCTCCTTACTCAAGGGCATTTGGGCTACTATACTCCCTTTTGGAACCTCACTGCTTTTGGTAGTATCCTTCAAGGATACCTTCGTCCGAACCATGCACTCCTGGGTGACTGTCGGCTTTCCCCTATTTTCTAGTTTAAAATCTTCTCTATTTTTTAAAGGTTAATGCCAGCAGTCTGGTCCCATCCTGATTAAGGTGAAGCCCATCCCTTCGGAAGAGCTCCCCCTTTCCCCAGAATGTTCCCCAGTTCCTAACAAATCCAAAACCCTCATCCTTGCACCATTGTCTCATCCACGCATTCAGACTCCGGAGCTCTGCCTGTCTTTTGGGTCCTGCACGTGGAACAGGAAGCATTTCGGAGAACGCTATCCTGGAAGTTCTGGATTTCAACTTCCTACCTAAAAGCTTAAATTTAGCCTCCAGAACTTCCCTACCACATTTTCCTATGTCATTGGTACCAACTTGTACCAAGACAGCAGACTCCTCCCCAGCACTATCTATGATCCTATCTAGGTGGTGCGTGAGGTCCGCTACCTTCGCACCAGGCAGGCATGTTACCAGGCGATCCTCACGTCCACCAGCCACCCAGCTATCTACATTCCTAATGATTGAATCACCAACTATAACAGCTGTCCTGACCCTCCCCTCATGGGGACATGGCCCTGGAGAAACGTCCTCAGTGCGAGAGGGTTTTACATCACCTGGAGGACAGGTCCTAGTTACAGGATCACTTCCTGCCACACAAGGGTGATGCTCTCCTGTCACGTGACCTCTCTCCTCCATGGCAACAGGGATGCTGCCAGACTGGAGGTGGGACTTCAGGACTATATCCCTGTAGGTCTCGTCCATGTACTTCTCTGTCTTTCTTATGTCTTCCAGGTCTGCTACTCTAGCCTCTAGAGAACGGACTCGTTCCCTGAGAGCAAAGAGTTCTTTGCACTTAGTGCATACGTAAGACCTCTCACCAACTGGGAGAAAATCATACATGTGACACTCAATGCAAAAGACCGGAGAACCCCCATCTCGTTGCTGGACTTCTGTCTGCATCTTCGTTTAAAGCTTGTGTTTAGGTCTTTTAAATTTTGTATATAATAAGGATTGGTGTATATGCTTATACCAATAAAAGTGTATCTAATACCCCTAATACACCTTGTGTACCTGAAGCTTAAGTAATTAATCTCAGGTCCTCTGTGTATGACTGATTTGGATAACGAGCTGCACCTGAGAGCAGCCCCTTTCCTCTAAGTTGTGCAAGTACCTATAAAACTACAATTACCCCAGGGGTGGGTGGGTGCCGGGGAGGGAGGGAGGGAGATAAGTCCTATTAAATAGGGCAGTTACAAGGTACCCTGTCCTGAACCCTCAGCAGGGGGGAGGGGGGTACCACACAAAGCCCAGTTAGTTGAGAGAGGCAAGGTAAGTTATAACTGAGAAGGCTGAACTAGCACACCACTAAGACAAACAATAAATAATTAAATAAACAGACAAACAATCAATAATTAATAAACAGCTAGAACTCACAGCAAGGTGTCACAGGAAGCAATATCCACTTCTAAAAAGCACTGCTCTTCTCTGATCAGAGAAAAGCAGACTAAAACAGACTATGCACACGTGGAGGAAACAGGAAGAAGGCTACACAATACCTCAGCAGGGGGGTGGGGAGGAGGATTCACTCAGGCAGGCTAGGACAGGAAAAAAAGTTTAACACAGAGCAGGCTCTGGGGAGAGAGATTTAATGTAAAATGAACAGTTAACTTGGCTACCACACAAAGCCCAGTTAGTTGAGAGAGGCAAGGTAAGTTATAACTGAGAAGGCTGAACTAGCACACCACTAAGACAAACAATAAATAATTAAATAAACAGTTAGACAAACAATCAATAATTAATAAACAGCTAGAACTCACAGCAAGGTGTCACAGGAGGCAATATCCACTTCTTTAACAGAGCACTGTAAAAAGCACTGCTCTTCTCTGATCAGAGAAAAGCAGACTAAAACAGATTATGCACACGTGGAGGAAACAGGAAGAAGGCTACACAATACCTCAGCAGGTATGGTTTTCGAAGGAAGTAGCTGAAAAAGTGAAGAAAAAGAGGGAGGCCTTCATGAAATACAAGAGATCACAGAGAGAGGAAGACAGGCATCTGTATTTGGAAAAACTTAGAGAAGCTAGCAAAGTAGTCAAGAAGGCAAAGATTCAAACGGAGGAGGAAATAGCCAATGCAATAAAATGGGGGGATAAGACATTTTTCAGATATATTAGTGAGAAGAGGAAGGGCAAAAGTGGTATTGTCAGACTCAAGGGTGCAGGGGGGGGAATATGTAGAAGCTGATAAGGATAAAGCGGAATTGCTTAACAAATATTTTTGTTCTGTGTTCACAGATGAAGAACTAGGAGCAGGACCTCAGAAAACACCCACAAATAAGAACAGAAGCGAGGGACATCTTGAACAATTTTCAGAAGACTGTATTCGTGAGAAACTAGCTCAACTTAAAGTAGACAAAGCGATGGGACCGGATGGGATACACCCTAGAATACTGAGGGAACTTGGGGACGTTTTATCAACTCCACTGACTGACCTTTTCAGTGCCTCGTTGGAGTCAGGAGTGGTGCCAAAGGACTGGAGAGAGGCTCATGTGGTGCCTTTACACAAAAGCGGAAGTAAGGATGTGGTTGAAAACTACAGGCCGGTTAGTTTAACTTCGGTGGTGAGTAAATTATTGGAAACGCTGCTGAAAAAGAAAATAGTGAGGTTTCTGGAGTCCATTGGATTACAGGATCCGAGGCAGCATGGATTCACCAGAGGCAGGTCTTGTCAGACAAATCTGATTGATTTCTTTGACTGGGTGACCAGGGAGTTGGACCGAGGGAGAGCTCTAGATGTGGCGTATTTAGATTTCAGTAAAGCCTTTGACACTGTTCCTCACAGGTAACTTATAAACAAACTGAGCACCCTAGGGATGGACCCTAAAGTTACTGCTTGGGTTAGAAATTGTTTGGATGGGAGGCGACAAAGAGTACAAGTAAATGGAGCTCACTCTGAGGAGAAGGATGTTACCAGTGGTGTGCCCCAGGGATCTGTCCTTGGTCCGATTCTTTTTAACATCTTTGTTAGTGATATAGCGGAAGGGCTGTCGGGTAAGGTTTGCCTCTTTGCAGATGATACCAAAATCTGCAATAGAGTAGACACCCAGGAAGGTGTAGATAACATGAGGAGGGATCTAGCTAAGCTTGAAGAATGGTCTAGAATTTGGCAGCTGGGATTTAATGTTAAAAAATGTAAGGTCATGCATTTGGGCTGCAGCAATCCAAGGGAGCAATACAGTATAGGAGGTGAAGTACTTTTGTCCACTAAAGAAGAGCAGAACCTAGGCGTGGTTGTGTCTGATGATCTTAAAGTAGCTAAACAGGTAGAAAAGGCGACAGCAAAAGCTAGAAGGATGCTTGGGTGCATACAGAAAGGAATTGGTAGCATAAAAAAGAGGTGATAATGCCTCTGTATAAGTCTTTGGTGCGACCTCATTTGGAGTATGGTGTGCAATTCTGGAGACCACACCTTCAAAAGGATGTGAACAGGATGGAGTCGGTGCAGAGGGTTGCTACTAAAATGATTAATGGGCTTCATTATAAAGCAAATGAGGACAGACTTAAGGATCTTAATATGTACACCTTAGAGGAAAGGCGGGATAGAGGTGATATGATTGAGATGTTTAAATACCTCCGTGACATAAATGTTCAGGGAGAGAGCCTCTTTCAATTGAAAGCAAGTTCTGCTACGAGGGGACATGGGATGAGGGTGAAGGGAGATAGATTCAGGAGTGATATGCGGAAATATTTCTTTACAGAAAGAGTAGTGGATCCATGGAATAGTCTCCCAGTGGAGGTGGTAGAGATGAGGACAGTAACTGAATTCAAAAAAGCATGGGACCAACACAGAAGATCTCTAAAGGTAAAAAGTGGACTGTTGTAGTTGTTGTTATGGAAGGACAGACTAGATGGGTCATGTGGTCTTTTTCTGTCATCATGTTTCTATGTTTCTATGTACTGCGAGTCATTTCGAACTGCAGGTTATACTCAAGAGCTTGAATGGGGAGCTTCACTGGCTCCCCATTCAAGGCAGGCTCACATTCAAAACCTTACTGCTGACTTTCAAAGCCATCAATGGACTCTCCTCCTCATCCCTAACAGAGCTCATAAAGAGCAACCCCCCTACCAGATCCAGAAGAGCAGCAGCGGTCAACAAACTAATAATCCTGAAAGAGATAACCCAGTCCACCCAGGCAACAGTAAAGAGAGCTTTCAAATTCTGTGCACCAAAATGCTGGAACACCCTCCCACCTAGCATCCGGGCAATCCCCGACTTAGTCCAGTTTATGAAAGCGTTAAAACATCACCTCTTCCTCTTGTATTACCCAGACAAATGTACCACCACAGCCCCAGCAGCTAGCTAGCCGACACAATACAATGAATCCTCCATATTAGTTTGTCAAGATGTAAATAGTTACCCAATATGTAAATAGTTACCCAGATTTGACCCAAGTTCATGTACCGGTTCATTGTAAACACAGCTACTGAAATGTGTAAGTTTTGATGTTCTATGTAAACCGTACTGATGCGGAACAGCGCAGTATATAAGAGAATGTAAATAAAATAAATAAATAAAGAGAATTTAGCCTTCGATGAAAATCCTGAAGGGTATCCAATCCACCATTCCAAGCCATAAATATATCATCAGTGTAACGTTTCCACATGTGTACATTGGAATTAAAGCGATGATTCACTAAATATCTTTTTTCAAAATCCATGACATACAAATTTGCTACGCCGAGAGCCGTAAAGGACCCCATGGCCACCCCTTTTATTTGTTTGTAGAAAAGCTCTTTAAAGATTTAAAAAAAAAAAATCTTTAAGGGCCAAAGTAACAAGGAAGTGGGTTGGAATAAGAATGGGTCTCGGCCTGTGTAATAGCACGTTAGTAATAATATTCAGTGCTGTCTTGAGGAACATTAGTGTATAATGAATGTACATCAAAAGTGACTAACATCGGGGAGAAGGTGATGTCAGCCCATCTAATGGCCGCTAGGGGCTTAGTTCCCGTACCCACAGTGAACATACATACCCCCAATAGTGAGCAGAGGCACGGAGAGTGAATCTCGGGCAGGATCAGTTGGGTGAAGACTTGGGGGCTCGCAGTGGCTACAAAAGGTAAAGGCTGGGCAGCTAGGAAAAGCCGCGGGCATCCCAGTGGCTACAAGGCCAGGTGCCACCACGTGCAACAATCCCCTCCAGTGTGTCCTCAGTGGGGTCGGACATCAATGACAATGGCAGCGGCGAATGAGAGGTGTCCCTTGGGCCAGAACAGGCTCTGCTTAAACGAGAGTTCAGCTAGTGCTACAAAGATATGGCTGCGGAGTTTAGGGCCATGAGGGAAGATATTCTTACAAAAATGAGGGACATGCATGCTGACATCCGAGAGCTGGGCGGATGCATGGAGGAGAACAGCAGAGACCCTGATGGAGTTACAATGCGCAGTGGACTGGCAAAAGGCACAGGCGATAGTGCTCACTTATAAACTCGACGATATTGAAAATAGAAACCAGCGCAGTAATATGTGGACACAGGGGATTCCTGAGGGCCTGGGGACAGAAAATGTGGAGGATCATGTGCGAGTTATTTGTAAGGTTCTGTGGGTTGGGTACGGTGGATGCAGCCCAAGGAGACACCATGGTAATAGACCAGGCACACTGGGCCCTGTGTAAACACCCCGCTAACAAGCCTCAGGGAACTTGTAGTGCACTTGTTGCAATACCATGAAGTGGATTGGATTCTGCAACGGGGACAGGAGCTTAAACAACTGAACTATCAAAGTGCAGAGATCACTTTTTATCAGGTTCTTTCCTCCTTCACCCTGGTAAGGTGGCATGAGATGAAACCCGTCATTGAGTTGTTGCTTAAAGCACAGATCAGGTATGTCTGGTCCTTTTCCTTTTCAAATGAACTTCGTCGTGGATGGCAAGCGGATTCGTTCTAAAGATGTCACCGAGACCTGGTGACTATTGCGCCTGGTGAGATTAGTGAAGGATGATTCGCTGCCAGGTTCATCAGCTATGAAGCCAATTCAGTCTAAGTGGACAAAGGTAGGAGGGGCTCCCAAATGAGGTGTCAGGATTGAGGACTTTGTGAATACCTGGCTGAACGCGCAGAGGTTGGAGGCCATGGAGGGAGAGCTATCCCAAGTAATTCCCTACGAGGAGACCCTTGGTGGGATGTGCACCTTTATGGACTTGGAACTGGAGCCCAAGTGTCTGGGTTTTCTTGTTAATTGTTTTTTGGTGCCTTTGTTCAAAACTGCTGTTCAGGATATTGTTGGTGCAAGGGGTACAGAAGGGAGGTTTGGTGCCTAATTGGGGGGGGGGGATTGTGATACTCTATGGGGGGAGAGCTTCAGGCTGCTTGAGGGAGTATGATGGGTCACTTTCTTGAGCAGGACTATGTGGCTGGTAGTATGGATGAGGTGGAGGGGTGGGGGCTCATATGGGGAGGGGGGAGGGGTTGGGGAAGGGAAGTGGGGGGAAGGGATTGCTGAATTGGTAGCAGAGTATGCTAGATGAGTTATATGCTGGGGTGTGCATGGTGTGGTTCTCTTGTTGGTTTGTGTCTGGATGTATGGGGCTGCGGGGGGCATGGCTCTTTTATTAATAAATAAAAAGGGTCAGAGCAGTCTTATCCGGAGCCTTTAGGTGGATAGAGGAGCCCTCTGTGGAGTACTTTGAGCCATTCAGTTGGCAGTTGGTGTCTCCGGATGGTGGCAGATCTACCGGTGCTCCGGGAACTTGCTGCTGCTGATATACCCTTCCCCCCACCCTGCTGTAAGTATTGCAGTAACTTGTGCGGCATGGTTCTGGGGTCGTGGGACACTACGGGGCTGAGCAGGCACACCTGTATTCGGCAGTAAGGCTTGGGAGTGTTGGGTCTTAGCATGCTCTGTGGCGTTCAGCATGCCCAGTTCTAAATTGGTTTGTGCCATGTGTGGCATGCGACAGAGTGTGCCGGGTGCTGCAAAGCTCGTGAAAAGGAAAGACGTGAATTGGAGGTGTGTCGGAGGCCGGAGAGTCCATGGGAAGAGAATTCTTGGGGAGCAGAGCCAGAGTGCAGTCTGTCTTCGGGCTCTTTTTTAAGGCGGGAAAGTTCCCGTGCTTTGCCGGCAGTGGCCATTTTGGGCCCAGGGTTAGGAACAATCGCGGCCATGTTACAGCAGCAGCAGTCAGCGCTGGTGGTAAGGGAGGAGCTGGGGAGATCTTGGTAGGGAGTTCTCTTTTTCTCCCCTGAGTTTATTCTACTTTTAAATAGGGCATACCATGTGGAAAGCGGTCTGGAGAAGGCTCCGCTGGGAGGTAGAGGTTAGGCCTGCGGGTTTTAAGCGAGAGGCAGAACTGTCAGTCCTATCAGTTCCTGCCAAGAGGCCCAGGGTGCCTGAGCACTCTGAGTATTTTCTTTCAGAAGCCTCAGAATGGGCAGCGGATCCAGATGAGGGACCCTCCAGAGAGCAGGCAGACATGGAGACTTTGGATCTGGAGGAGGGGAATCTTTCCCCAGAGGAGGACCCTTCCCTTGTCCGGGTCTTCTGAAAAAAGGAGCTTTTGCCAGTAATTTCCCGTTCCTTGGCTGCTCTAAACATTCCTTTTCAAGTGACAGAAGAGGAGTCTTTAGAGGATCTGTTTCTACAAGGGATTTGTTTGCTACCATATGCCTTTCCAGTCCTTAAAGCCATCATGCAGATGATTGAAGTCAAGTGGGAGGTCCCGGAGGCGAGTCTGTGTCGCAGTACGGCCATGGGCCATTTATACCCCATACCGCCTGCAGAAAAGTAGCTTTTTAAGACTCCCAAGGTGGACGCCCTGGTTATGGCAGTGACCAAGAAGACGACCATACCAGTGGAAGGAGGGGCAGCATTAAAGTATCCATAGGATAGGAGATTGGAGGATCTGTTGAAAGAGGCCTTTGAGGTCAATGCCCTCTCCTTGCGAGCCTTCATTTCTAGGGTATATGTGGCGAGGGCATGTATGCGATGGGTGCAGGTCCTATCAGCACTCTTCTGCGAGCTGGGTGTGGAACTGCCCAAGATTTCTAGATTAGAGTCCGCCTTGCCGTACCTGTCGGATGCATGCTATGACCTCATGCCAGCCTCCTCCAAGAGTATGGCGCTCGTGGTGGCATCCCGACTCTTCCTGTGGTTGCACATTTAGGCGGCCGATGTGTCTCCCAAGATTTGGTTGAGCAATTTACCCTTTAGAGGGTCGCTTCTGTTTGGCAAAGCACTGAAGGAACTGGTGAAGGATTTAGGTTTGTCTTAAGGTGCCCAGCTGCCAGAGGACAGACCTCATGGGGGCAGTGGACATCCTCAGCAGCTGAGTGGAGGCACACGGGACTCCTGCCATTTTCGGATGGTGTGCTTTGCTCCCCCTCAGAGAGGACTGTTTCCCTTCACGGATCAGTTGTTTTGAGGCAGAGGACTATCTAGAGGCTATTACTTGAGTAGCCCCAACCTGAACAAGAAGGTCCAATGAAGCAAGGGGGGGGGGTTGATCTGATCAGCAGATGACTTCAGCAATTTTACTACTCCTGGGCCCTGGTTACATCAGACCGGTGGGTGCTGGAGATGGATTTGCGATGGATACGTGTTGGAGTAAGGCGCGGGCCATGCAGGATACCCTTGACAGGCTCCTGGCTTTGCGAGCAGTCGTCTACATATTGCCAGACTAGTGCGTTGCCAGTCAATACTCCATCTATTTCATTGTGCCAAAAAAGGAAGTGTCTTTTCGACCCATTCTTGATCTCAAGCATGTAAGCAGAGCATTGAGGATGCCACATTTTCGTATGGAAACTCTGCGCTCGGTCATGGTAGCCATTCAAAGAGGGGAGTTTTTGACCGCCTTGGATCTTACGAAGGTATATTTACACATTCCCATTCATCCTGATCATCAGAGATTTCTGCGTTTTGCAACTCCCATGGGGCACTTCCAATTTTGGGCGATACCGTTCAGCTTGGCTACGGTGCCCAGAATGTTCACCATGGTGGTGGCGGCTGTAGCTCTGCAGAAACAGGGAGTGATGGTCCACTCTTATCTGGACGATTGGCTCATTCAGGCAAAATCTCAAGCCGAGAGTCAGGAGGTGACTCATCAGGTGGTATCATTTTTGCAAGAGCTGGGCTGGGTCATCAACCTAGCCAAGAGCAAGTTGGATTGAATGCTGCGGTTGCTATATCTCTGTGTGCAGTTCGACATGGAGAAGTCTGGTATTGCTGCCTGCAGATCGCGTCAACAAGTTACAGCGTCTGTTATGATGGTTCCTGTGGATGTCTACTCCAGTGGCCTGCCACTACCTACAGGTGTTGGGATTGATGGCGGCGGCACTGAATTTAGTTTCATGGGCCAGAGTGCATATGAGACAACTACAGAGGGCGCTACTGATGAGGTGGTAGCCGCAGAGGCATCCTCTGTCCTGGAGGCTTCAATGTCCAAGAGACACCAAGAACGAGTTACGATGGTGGCTGATCCAGGAAAATCTACAAAAGGGCATGTCCTTAGTGGCTCCAAACTGGGTGGTCCTCACCACAGACACCAGCCTCTAGGGTGGGGAACGCATTGTCAGAGCAGAGTGGCTCAGGGAGAGTGGTCAGAGGAGGAAAGCTCCTGACCCATCAATTGCCTGGAGATAAGAGCAGTGTGGATGGTACTTCAGCGGTTTGCACCCCTCCAGCAGAGAAAGGTGAGTGTGTTCTCAGACAATGCGTTGGCAGTGGCATATATCAACAGGCAAGGGGGCATTGGCAGTGCTCTCTTGGCAGCAGAGATAACTCCAATCCTCCACTGGGCTGAACAGCATCTGGTAGCACTGTCGGCAGCCTATGTCTTGGGCAACGTCAATGTGCAGGCGGATTATCTCAGTTGACACTAGTGGGATCTGGCAGAGTGGTCACTGGAAGCAACAGTTTTTGCCAGCCTGGTGCAGCACTGGGGTCAACCCATCATGGATGTCTTGGAACCCATCATGGATCTCTTGGCCTTGGCAGCCAGTGCCAAGGCCAATTGATTCTACAATCATTGCTGGGAGCAGATGTCAGAGAGGCTGGATGCGTTGGCACAGCCATGGCCTCAGGAAGGGCTCCTGTATATTTTCCCTCTGTGGGCACTGATCAGTCGGCTGGTACAATGAATTGGGCAACACCCCAGTTGGGTGATCTTAGTGGCTCCAGACTGGCTAAGGAGACTGTGGTATGTGGATCTGGTCCGCTTGGCAGTGGAGCGGCTATGAAAACTCTTGGAACGAGCCAATCTGCTCTCCCAGGAGCCAGTGCTCATGCCGCAGTTGGCTTGATTCTCGCTTATGGCTTGGTTCTTGAACGGGCGCCGCTGAGAAAGCGGGAGTATGCACTCAGTGTGATTGCGATCTTATTGAAGGCATGTAAGTGTTCGACATCCTTGTCTTATATCAGGTGTGGTGTGTGTTTGAGGACTGGTGTGAGACGCAACTTGTGAGACCGTTCTCTTCTATGATTGTGGATGTGCTGGCGCTTTTTTGCAGGCTGGGCTGGAGAAGGGCCAGGAATTGAATTCCCTGTGAGTACAAGTGGTGGCCTTGGCATGCTACTGTGGTAAAATACAGGGGTCATTGCCGGCAAGCCACCCAGACATCATGTGGTTTCTCCGAGCAGTGAAAAAAGTGAGGCCTCTGGTGCGAGCAGTGGTTCACCCTAGGATCTGAATCTAGTATTATCAGTGCTGTTGGTGCCTCCCTTTGAGCCTTTGAGGAGTTCCTTGATGAAGGACCTCACTTTAGAACAGTGCTCTAGACAATTGGCACAAATTGGATGTCCACAAGGTACTTCGGACTTACCTTCAGCATACCCAATCTTTCAGGAAATCAGAGCGCTTGTTTATCCTGTTTTGGGGACCCCGTAAAGGGGAGGCAGCCTCGAAGGCCACTCTCTCTTGGTGGGTCAAGGAAGCGATAGTCTTGGCTTGGCTGAAGTGCAAGCCGGTGCTGGTGGGGTTGCGGGCGCATTCTCCGAGAGCACAGGTGGCATCCTGGGTGGAATTAATCTTGTTACACTGGTGGACATTTGTCGAGCGGCCATCTGGTCTTCTTTGCATACCTTTTCCAAACATTACCAACTTGATATATAGGCGGGTCAGGAAGCCCGCTTTGGAGAAAGGGTTCTTAGGGCAGGGTTCGCAGGTCCCACCCAGGTTTAGGTTCTGCTGTGGTACATCCCATTTGTCTGGACTGGACTTAAGGGATGAAAATGAAGGAGAAATTAGACCTTACCTGCTAATTTTCTTTCATGGAGTTCCTCAAGTCCAGTCCAGAACCCATCCATGTGGTTTGTAGTAGTGAGCCCAGATCTTGATGATGTGATCGGATGACGGTTTTTTCGGAGTCCTGGTCATGACTGTCTGCCAGTGGAGGGGAGGTCGTCTTGCTCTGCTGGCAGATTTTCAATTTAATTTTTAAAAAAAAGGCATTTAACAAAGACCTAATTTGAAAGATGTGATGGTTGTAAAAATCATTAAAAACGGGAGAGGTCAGTCTCTGCTGGTCCTTTGGTTGGTTCCATTGTTGGTTTGTTTTGTGGTCTTGCCTCTTTTTGTCTGGAGGTGGATGTTTGAGATTAGATTCAGGTTAGTTTTGGCATTCAAATACAGCTATTATAGAGCGATATCAGCAAAGATTTTGTATATTCAGTCTCTAGCTGCTAGTGGATGAACAAAACCCATTTGTCTGGGCTGGACTTGAGGAACTCCATGAAAGAAAATTAGCAAGTAATGTCTAATTTCTCCATCTCCCAGTACAACAGGAAAAAGTCTTCACAACCCGCCCTCTTCCCCAAGGAGTTGTAGGATTTTTTTCCTTTTCTTTTCCTTTTTGGCTACAAACCTCACTGAGGAGAAGGGCTGGGGAAGGCGGGAAGGCAAGCATGCAGGCACAGTGGGATGCTCCGAAAAGCTTTCCTATTGGATGTTGGGGAGCATTCCCATGCGGACTCCGTCAGGGATGTCACACATATGTGAAGACTGATTCCTGCTGTTCCCGAAGATAACCTGTTACAGGTGAGTAACTATGCTTTGTACTTTTTACACCGCTTTACACGAATATCAAAGCGATTTATGTTCAATAATTAAAACTAAAAAAGCTAATACAATAAAAGAAAAAATAAGAAAAGAAAAATATAATTATTTTTTTTAAAAGGATTTAAAAGAATCATTATAGATAGAAATTCCGTGTGAGAAGGATAAGAAATGGCAGTGGGATGTACTATCATCTGCCTGGACAGAATGAACAGACGGGTGATAAAAAGCTTCTTTAATTTCTGTTAGCAAACAAAATTGGCAGTGCAGTAATAGGTGAATGTCACATCAGGATATGCAAGGGAGATCACGTTTCTAGGTGCAATACATAACTGCTTCATAGAGCAGTTGATTCAGGAACCAACATGAGGGGAGCTATTTTGGGCCTAATCCATAGTGGAACACAGGATCTCATATGAGAGATGACGTGCTGGCACCACTTGGCAAAAATGATCATAATATTAACCAATTTAATTTAATAAATGAAGATCAGCAAGGAAATCTACTCTGCTAGCATTTAACTCTCAAAAAGGGAAACTATGATAAAAGGAGGAAAATGGTTCAGAATAAACTTAAAGGAGCAGCTGCAAAGATTGAGTTTACATCAGGCCTGGTCATTGTTTAAAAATTCTTTGTTGGAATTCCAGACCAGTTCTATTTCACACTTTTAAAAAAGTGGAATGGTTTAAAAATGAGATGAGAGAGGCTGTTAGAGCCACAAAAACATTTTTCAAAAAATGGAAAAAGGATCTGAATGAAGAAAACAGGAAATAGCCTAAGCACTGGCAGGTTAGTTGTAAAGTATTGATAGAACAGGCAAAGAAAGAATATGGAAAGAAAATTGCCACGGAAGTAAAAATTCATAATAAAAACTTCTTCAAGTTCATTTGAAGCAAAAAGACTGTGAGAGAATCATTTGGATCATTAGGTGATAGAGGAATAAAAGGGTCACTAAGGGAAGACAAGGCTATAGCGGAGAAACAAAAATAAATGTTTTCCTTGGTCTTTACTGAAGAAAATATAGGGGAGAAACCTATGCCTGAAATGATTTCTAAGGGTAATGAATTGTATGAATTGAAACAAATCTCAGTGAAACTGGAAGATGTAATAGTGCAGTTTGACAAACTAAAGAAGAGCAAATCACCTGGACTAGATGGATTATATCCTAGGATTCTAAAAGAACTCAAAAATGAAATTGCAGACCTATTATCAGTAATTTGAAAACTATCAGTAATGAATGGAATGTGGCCAATGTAACACTATAGACCTCCTCTGAGTTTGGTGTCAGTGTAAGGCAAAATGGTAGAAACTATTAAAAATAACAAAATTGCAGAATATATAAAGGTTTAATGGGACAAAGCCAACATTAATTTAGGAAAGGGAGGTCTTGCCTCACCAATCTGCTACATTTTTTTGAAGATGTAAATAAACAGATAGGTAAGGTTAGCTGGTTGATAAAGTGCATCTGGATTTTCAGAATGCCTTCGACAAGGTTCCTAATGAGATACTTCCGAGGAGATTAAAAAGTCATGGGATAGAAGACATTCTATTATTGTGGATTGGGAACTGATTCAAAGTTTGAAAATGGAGAGTAGTGCTAAATGGTCATTTTCTCAATGGGGAATGGCAGAGAACCTCCGAAAGATACAGGGATCCTCAGTTCATCTCTGGCAGTATTCCTAGACCTCCGTCACTCAGCACCAAGCCTGTCCCCATTACCCCTCTTTACCCCCCTTCCTCTTCTTATTTCTGCCAGTCTCTCTCTCTCCTTCCAGCCAGTCCCCATCAGTCTCAGGTTCTTTTTTTCTCTTCCCTCCCCCCGCCAATCCCTACCAGACTATTTTTCTTTCTGTGTCCCACAGAGCCCCCCCCCCCCTCCCCTGTAATGGTCTCACAGATTCCCAGGGGTCAACAGACCACAGGTTAGTAACTAACAATCAATCTTATATTTATTTATTTATTTATTTATTTATTTATTTGCTTTTCTTATATACCGCGCTATTAAGATCAGTGCGGTTTACATTACAACTCAACAATGCAACAATGTTTTTTACATAACACAATGTGCTTACATAGAACAAGGGTACAGTCATAACGGGAGAATAACGGGGGAAACTATTTACAAGATATATACACATAAAATTTACATAGAGTTAAATACAACTGATATTTGGTTATAGCTAGATCGGATGGGGGAGTAGATTCTAAGGAGTACACTAAGGAGTAGATTCTGCCCTGTGAATAGTGGGGATGAATGTCCATAGGGACCTGATTCAGGCCATAGAGCTCCCTGCACGTACAGAGGGGATATGTGGGGAGCTAAAGACCGGGGCTGGAAGGGGCGGTGACAGAGCGGGGAGTGGGCAGGCCAGAGGCGGGACCCTGTCTCCTGATGTACAGGGCTGATTCCATTCGTAGCCCTGTACGCCCATGGCAGCTTAGAGACAAGGGACTTTTTCCACCTCGTAAGTGGAATAAGTCCCCCTGCAGGAAGGGGATCAATACCCGCGGCCCGCCAAACCCAGGTGAGGAGCAGCAGGTGTTCCCTACCGCCCGATCCTGACAATGGCAGGCAGCTCCGGGAGTCGGGCGGCAGGGAAAAGGGGATTATTCCAGCATTTGCAGGCATTCGGGCAATCGAGGTTCCTGCATGGCATATCGGTGCCATGGCGACAGGACGCCATGGCCCTGGACTCCATGCAGGGCCTTGTGAGACTTAGACGGGGAGGGCACTGAACGTACAGCGGGCCAGAATCGGGTCACGTCCTGCCCATCCAAACCCGGTGCACTTGATTCAGCTCCTTCGGATGCACAGCCAGCCCATCCAGATTTTGGATGTCCGGATGGACTGGACGTGCCCCATGTGGAATTGGCCTCCAAAGGGGGAACTCATAGCCCTTCATCACTAAAAAAAAAAAAAAAATCCTTTCTCCAAGGGCAAACAGGTTAGTATGTACTCACAGATGAGAGGGTGTCATCTGACTTAGCCCATGTGGAGACAGCACCGGTTCTGAGTGTTAGCTCTAGATTTGGTCTTTTTGCATCACCCATATTTCTTTAAGCTGTTGGATGCTTGTTTTTTGAGACGTGCTGCCAAAAAAACAGCTTCAGGCCAGAATGCTTCCAGGTCTAAAAATGGGCCTGAAGGGGCATAGGCAGAAAAAATAATAAACTTGTAATTCATCTGAAAAACTTGGCTAAAAAGCTCTATCAGGTGAGCCTGGTCTGCATGATAGTGATGTAGAACAGAAAAAGCTGAATTAAAAAAAAAAAAAAAAAAGAAATACATAGAGTGTAGCAGTGATGGATCGTCATGACTCTGCAGAAGAAATAAGACTGAGGAAGGTCCCCTATGACACTGAGGAGCAAGAGATGATGTGCATGTGCCTTAAGGCTTCTCTAAAACCTCCAGAGAAATCTAAGCTGGGGAAACTTTCTCGGTGCAAGCTCTGTCATATGATCTCGCCCATCTGTGAAGACTTGCATAAGCAGGTAGACAAAAGTGAGCCAGTTGATTATAGTGTATCTGGATTTTCAGAAACTTTTGACAAGGTTCCTCATGAGAGACTTAGAGAAATTTAAAAGTTATGGGATAGGAGTCAGTGTACTATTGTGGATCAGGAACTGGTTAAAAGATAGAAAGCAGAGGGTAGGGCTTAAATGGCCAATTTTCCCAATGGAGAAAGGTGAAAAATGGAGTACCCCAACGATCTGTGCTGGGTCCACTGCTTTTTAACATATTCGTAAATGACCTGGAAATGGGAATAACAAGTGAGCTAATCAAATTTGCAGATGAGACACAATTATTCAAAGTAGTTAAAATGCAAAAGGATTGTGAAAAATTGCAAGAGGACCTTGATAAATTGGAAGACTGGACATTCAAATGACAGATGAAATTTAATGTGGAAAAGTGCAAAGTTATGCACCTAGGAAAGAGGAACCCAAACTACAGTGCAAGGTTCCACATTAGGAACCACCACCCAGGCAAAAGATTTAGGCGTCATCATGGATAACGCATTGAAACCCTCAGTCCATTGGTGGCCAAGAAGGCAAATAGAATGCTAGGAATCATAAGGAAAGAAATGGAGAATAAAACTAAGGATATTATAATGCCTCTGTATCGTTCCATGATGCAACTGCACCTTGAATATTGTGTGCAATTCTGGTTGCCGTATTTTAAAAAGGATATAGCAAAATTGGAAAAGGTACAGAGAAGAGCCACCAAAATGGTAAAGGGAATGAAAGGATACCCTTACGAGGAGAGGCTTAAAAGGTTAGGGTTCTTCAACCTGGAAAAGAGATGGCTGAGGGGAGATATTATAGAGATCTATAAATTAATGGAGTGGAACAGGTAAACGTAGATCAATGATTTACGCCATCAAAAAGTAGGATTAGGGGACGTGCAATGCAGTTACAGTGTAACCCATTTAAGAGAAAAAATCTTCACGCAATGCATAATCAAACTTTGGAATTCGTTACCAGAGTAAAAACTGTTAGTGTAGCTGGATTTAAAAAAGGTTTGGACAAGTTCCTGGAGGAAAGATCCATAAACTATTATTAAATAGGACTCACAAGCATTGTGAAACCTGTGTGTCTTTTTGCGAAACTGCTAGGCACTTGTGACCTGGATTGGCCACTGTTGGAAACCGAATATAGGGCTTGATGGACTTTGATCTGACCCAGTATGGCATATTTTTATGTTCTTATGTTCTTAAGTAACTTGGTTTTGTTCTCACTGGCTGAGCTGCTTGATACTAAAACTGATATTTTCTTGCACCTTAAATCTGCCTCTTTTTTTCCCTTGCGGCGTTCTAATACTAAGATTCTCAGTTCATTAACAAGAGAAAGTCTAAACAGATATTGTGTTTCTAGCCAAAACTCTCTATCTCCATTAGCTGGTAAATAAGGGTTATTTTGCTGTATTTGCAGACTGATTTATTTATTTATTTAGACATGTATACCACCTTATCCTACAATCAAAGTGGTTACGTCACATCACAGATGGGTTACATTCAACATGTGGGTGCTTTACAACATTTAACATGAGGGTATTCAACAACATTAGGGCAACACAATTTGAGGGTTACATTCATCATGATGGTGTCGTGAATCTAACTGGGTTGGTTAGGTATTGACTTTGCAGTGGGGTGTACGTTGCAGTCCCGCTCGGGTGGGGGATGTTGTGTATCTGGTGGGAACTGTTGTCTATCTGCTCGTAAGTTTCTGTGAAGAGCAGGATTTTAAGGGCCTTGCGGAAATCTGTGATGTCCTCTAATTCCCTTAGGCTCGTTGGGAGGGAGTTCCATAGTGTGGATGCCATTAATGATGGAGCTCTTCTTGACGTATTTTGTTTAGTCTTGTGATATCCTGAAGGTGTGCTGATCATGTTGTCATAATTGTTCCTTCTTGGTTTATTACTGATGTTCCTTGTTACAGTTTCTTGTAGTACATCTGCTGAAAAAGGTGGTGGATGATCTTGAAGATGATCAGGATTATTTTAAATTTTGCCCTGGCTACCATTGGTAGCCAGTGTAGTTGCTGTAAGATAGAGGTGATGTGTTCTGATCTTGGGGTGTCAGTGATGATGCGTGCTGTAGTGTTTTGCACCATTTGGAGTGGGTGTAAGGTCTGCTGGGGGAGGCCTTGATATAAAGAATTTCCATAATCAAGCAGAGGTGTGATGGGTGCTTGGCATATTGTGCGGAAGTGGTCCTGGCGGAGTAGTGGTTTTATCTTTCTTATGGTCCTCAAACATTGATAGGCCTTGTTTGCGGTTTTGGCGATATGAGATTTCATGTTCAGAGCTCTGTCCATTGTGATGCCTAAGTACCTAACTTCATCTTTGACTATTATAAGTTTGTTTAGAATGCTGATATTCTGTGGTGGAACGAAGCTAGGGTTCCTGGTGACGAACATTGCCCCAGTTTTATCGAAGTTGACCGTCAGGTTATTGTCTGTGAGCCAGACATTCATGTCTTCAAGGCATTTAGTTATTGTTGTGGTGTTAAATGCTAGTAGATTGATTGGGGCATACACCATGATGTCGTCGGCATATGTGATAGTGGAGTTTGTGTCATCTGAAGATGTTGCATATGGGTTGGATGTAAATATTGAAGAGCATTGATGACAAGGCAGATCCCTGAGGTATTCCTTGCGTTGCGGTGAACTGCAATGATTTCTCTTGGTTGCATTTGACTTGCTGTGTTCGATCTTCCGGGTACGATGTGAACCATTTCAGAGTATTCTTGCGCAATCCTATGTGCTGCAGGCGTTGTAGTAATCTAGCGTGGGACACCGTGCCAAAGGCTGCCGAAATGTCTATGAATACTAGCAGGAATCCATTCTGTATATTATCTATACCTCTTATGAGATTGTCAAAGAGTGATGTGAGTAGCGTTTCCACACCGTGCCAGGGTTTAAATCCATGCTGATGAATGTCTAGTGGGGCATTCATGTCAATGTGGTCCTGAAGTTGTTTTTGCACTGTCTTTTCAACTATTTTCGCAAGGAACAGTAAACTGGAGATGGGACGGTATGATTTTGGTTCAGATGGGCTTAGGTTATTACCTTTCAGTATTGGTCGTATCATGGCGTGCTTGAGGGACTGCGGCATGTGTCCTTGTTGGAGTAAGTCTTTAACAATTTTATGAATGTGCTGGAATAGCTGGCTTCTTGTTACTTTTATCCAAGCCACTTGGCAAAGGTCTGCTGGTGAGGTTGTTGTGTTGAGCCCATGTATTATGTCCGCGATTTGGTATTCTGATGGTATGCTGAAATTCTCCCAGGTATTGATGTTGCTCTTTCATTTCATAATCATCCCTTTGTTGTATGGTGGAGCAAGTCTGGGTATGATTTTTCGCTCTCATGTAGTCAGCAAATTTCTGTGGATCAAGATGATGGGTACATTGCTGTGTGGTATTCTTAGTGAGCTTTTGGACAATGCTAAATAGTTCTCTCGGTTTATTGATAGACATCTTGATTAGATTGGTGTGGTGCTGTTGTTTGCGCTCATTTATCAGATTGTTATATTCTAGTAGCTTAGTTCTATATAGAGTCAGGGAGTTATGTAACTTGTCTCGCCTCCATTTTCTCTCCAGTCTTTGGAGAGTGCGCTTTGCAACTCTGATATCATTTGAGTACCATGGGGCATTGAGTCTCCTTCGTGCTTGTGGCTTTGTGCTCGTAGGGGCTGATGCTGCATTAGATATTGTGGAGTTCCATTTCTCTATGCTTTGTTCGAGGATGTCGCATTGTTGCTGGAGTTGTGGGATGATTTCTTCTATGAATGAGTCTTTATTGAAGGCTCTATATTGTCTGGTGATACTCTCTTCTTCTATGTGTTGGGTGGAATTGTTTAGGACCAGGGTGAATTCTATCACGTAATGATCTGACCAAGGGACTGGGGTGATTGTTGGTTTGTGGTTTTGCCCTGTTCCACCAAGTGCATTGGAATGAAGACCATATCCAGTACTGTACCATGCTGGTTCGTTGGGGCGTTGATTGGCTATATTTTAGTGACTCCATTGCTTTTAAGAATGTTGCAGCTTCTTTGGTGGGTGCAGAGGTCAGGTTGTAGTCTCCTAGTACAATGAGGGGTTTATGTTTTGTGTTATGTGCACATATTGCTTCAAGTACTGTGGAGAGATGTTCAGTTGTGGCTCCAGGAGGCCTGTAGGTGAGGGAGAAGCTTAAATACTTGTTAGCTATGGTGATTGTGTTGGATTCAGTTGTATTAGTGCTGGAGATTGTTTTAAATCTGTATTCCTTTCTGGTCAGTATTAGCACCCCTCCTCCTCTCTTATGTTCTCTGACACAATTGAAGGCAGAGTAGTCTGTAGGGGGTTACTTGGTTTAATATTACCTGGTCAGAGTCATCCAACCAAGTCTCGGTGATGCAGATTATATCCAGTTTTTTATCAAGGATGAGGTCTAGGATAGTGTTTGGTTTATTCCTAATTTATCTCGCGTTTATTAAGGCACATTTAATTTTATCTGTTAAGATTGGGTTGGTATTTACCCTGTTTGTGGGGTTATTGGGTGTAGCTTGTGCGGCATTATGCGGTCTGTGAGCTGTAGGCTTGGTATGCTTTTTCTCTTTATGGCTGGAGGAACCTAGTGCCCATGCAGTTTGGTTGGTATATAGTTGTGGCAGGGGGAATTGCTGGTTGGGTCCAATGCCCTGTGAGAAAGCTGTGAATGCGTAGAGGAATGTCAGATAGGCCATAAGGTAGTAGGGAGTGGATTGCATTTTTGTGAGTTACTGATGTAGGATCTGCTTGAGTTGTGTCAAGGTAGGGGTAGGTGTTTGATCCTTATCTTGTGTCTTTAACTTGCCTATTTTCTTTGGTCGGAATTTCCTCCCACCATGAGACTCAAGTCTGATGATAGGTTCTGTTTGCTGCGCAGTGTGTTATTATACAATTAGTGAAGTATTAAACAAGCATACAAGCAACGGATTAGGGTAGCAATGGGGTTAAAAGACAAAGTAACTATGTTATCTACAGTGGCTAAGCAGTATTTGTTAACTGTAGCATGTGATATTTACAGCACATGTTGTCTACAGTGGACAAAATATTGCAGAAGGTTAAATCGTATATGTTATTTACAATACATGTGCATACATTTATAGCAGGTTATACAGCATATTTTGCAGCAATAAGTTATTAGGTATTAGTAGGACTGCAGTCTATAATCTGTGCATTGGCAAGCAGTGAGCAAGCAAGCAGTGATGTGGCAGGCGGCTGGTGGTGCATTTGGAGCGGGATTCACCCGAGTAGGCCATGCAGGTAGTGCTATACCTACCTGCTGGCATTGTATAGGTGCAGGATCTTTTGACTCCCCGAAGTTGAGTTCCTTCCGTTGCTGCGTTGAGCGTAAAGCCCACAAGTGCACTCAGTTTGTTTCCGTCCATCGTTAGAAAGGCCTATATTTTTAAGGGAGGGGCCACTTCCCAAGCAGTTAGAAAAAGCCTTTAGAATGAGCAACACATGTGGAAGGTGGAAAGAAGGCCAAATAACTGCTGACACGGTTTAAAGGTGAGGCCAGAGAGGCTATTGTAGCCAAAAAAACATATTTCAGGAAATGGAAAAAGGAGCCAAATGATGAAAACAGGAAACAACATAAGCACTGGCAAATTAGATGCAAACCATTGATAAGGCAGGCAAAGAGAGAATTTGAAAAGAAGCTTGCCTTGGAAGCAAAAACACATAATAAAAACTTTTGCACGTACATTTGTAGCAAAAAAACTGCGAGAGTGTCAGTTAGATCATTAGTTGATAGAGGGATAAAGAAGCAGTAAGGAAGGACAGACTATACTAGAGAGACTGAATGCTTTGCTTTCGTCTTTACTGAAAATGTTGTATGGAAGTTACCCATGTCTGTAATGATATTTAAAGGTGATATATTGGAGGAATTGAAACAAATCTCGATAAACTGGGAAGATGTAATACAGCTGTTTGATAAATTAAAGTGTAGCAAATCACCTGGATCGGATGGTAAATACCCAAGGGGGGAACTGATATGAGATTGCAGACCTGAAGATTGGAGAGTGGCCAGTGTAACGCCAATTTTTGAAAAGAGTTACAGGAGTGATCTGGGAAACAACAGACTGGTGAGTCTGACTCAGTACTAGGCAAAATGATAGAAACCATTATAAAGAATAAAATTACTGAACATGTGCAGTAGATAGTAAGCCACCATGGATTTAGCCAAGGATAGCCTTGTCTAACTAATGTGTGTTATTTTTTCAAAGATGTGAATAAACAGATAGATAAAGGTGAGTCAGTTGATACAGTGTATTAGAAAAACCTTTGACAAGGTCCCTCATCAGTGTCTCATGGGTAAATTAAAAAGTCATGTGATAGGAGACAGTTATACTATTGTAGATTTAGAACTGTTTAAAAGATAAAATACAGAGTAGGGTAAATGGCCAATTTTCACAATGGAGAAAGGTAAATAGTGGAGTACCCCAAGGATCTGTGCTAGTCCCGCTGCTTTTTAACATATCCATAAATGACCTGGAAATGGGAAGAACAAACAAGATAGTCAAATTTGCAGATTTCACAAAATTATTCAAAGTTGTTAAAATCCAAAAGGATTGTGAAAAATTGCAAGAGGACCTTGATAAATTGGAAGACTGGGCGTAGAAATGGCAGATTAAATTTCATGTGGACAAGTGAAAAGTTAAGCACTTAGGGAAGAACAACCCAAACTATGGTTACATGATGCAAGATTCCGCATTAGGAACCACCACCCAGAAAAAGGATCTAAGTGTCATCATGAATAATACATTAATACCCTCTGCCCGCTGTGCAGCGGCGGTCAAGAATGCAAATAGAATGCCAGCAATCTTAAGGACAGGAATGAGAATAAAACCAAAGATGTTATAATGCCTCTTTATCACTCCATTGTGCTAACGAATCTTGAACATTGTGTGCAATTCTGGTCACCATATCTTAAAACGGATATAGCAGAATTACAGAAGGTACAGAGAAGAGCCACCAAAATGATAAAGTTGATGGCAGGATACCCCTATGATGATAGGCTTAAAAAGTAAGTGCTCTTCAACTTGGAAAAAGAATGGTTGAAGGGAGATATGATAGATGTTTATAAAATAATGAGTGGAGTGCAATGGGTAAACTTGGATCAGTTGTATATTCCTTCAAACGTAGAAAGACTGGGGGACATACAATGAAGCTACAGTGTAGCAAATTAAAGACTAATCGAGGAAAATATTTTTTTATGCAACATGTAATCAAACTCTGGAATTCCTTATCAGAGGATTTAGTAAAAGCTGTTAATATAGCTGGGTTTAACAGAGGATTGGACAAGTTCCTGGAGGAAGGTGACATTTTACTTACCAGTTAATGTCCTTTCCTTGAGTCCTGCTAGACCAGTCCAGTCAAGTGGATTGTGTTCCCCTACAAGCAGATTGGTGGAGACAAAGAACTAATGAAAAGCCCACGTTTCAATGAGATCACTGCTATGCCTTGGTTTGCCTCACCCATGAGAGGGTCCCTTCAGTATTTGTCTCAAAGCATATGGGAGAAACATGTCAAGCCTCACACAACCTTAACCGTGGGCAACAATGAGTGATCAACAGAAGAGAACTATGTAGAGGAAAGCATAAACATAAGCCTGTCAGTAGACTATAAACCTGTAGAGCCAAGTATAAAAATCATAGCGGACCCAAGGGTACTGCAGCAGCAGAACAGAGCAGTTTCAGGGGCAGGCTCTGGGCTGGTCTAGCAGGACTCGAGGAAAGGGCATTAACTGGTAAGTAAAATGTCACCTTCCATATTGTCCTGCTAGACAAATCCAGACAAGTGGGATATACCAAAGCTACAACTCCACTGGGTGGGAAGAAGACACAGCAGCTTGCTAAATCCTTGAGCCAAAGGCCATGTCCGCCTGCTCATGGATCCAAGTGGTAATGCTTGACAAAAGTGGAATGTGATGCCCATGTCCAAGCAGGCAAGGGGTATAGCAGAGGTATGTCTGGGGAGGTGCATTGGACTCAGACATCCCCATTTGATTTCAAAAAAGTCATGGACATCTGCAGGCATGTCCATATTTAGACCTGCTGCAGGTATGAATTAAGCATCAGGAAGGTGTTTGTTTTGGCTTTAAAAGATCAAGAGTGTGTAGAGAAGATAGGGAATTAATTAGCTAGCCTAAGATCACAAGTGCCCACACTGGAATTTCAACCCTGGACACCCTCCTCCTTACCCACTACTCTAACCATTATATTATTAGACGTCCATGTTCTGAAATGCTATTCTAAGGACGTCTATGTAGACATCTCCTTAGACGTCCATATCGGGTACATCCACATTTGTGGATGAATTTGCATGTGCCTACTTTTTTTCAGATTTTCTGGTTGGATGTCCCAAATTGCACTTGGATGTCCTTTGCCTTTAAAGAAAAAAAAAAACTTTGGGATATGCTACCATGCATGCCTGGTCCCCCTTCCTGCCCAAGAGTGCCATCTTGCTCAGTCTCTTTTTTTCTGCAGAGCCCAATGGACGTCTGTCCTGTTTCACTGGAAAAAAATCCATTCTGAATCCTTAAAAGTTAGCTTTTCCCAGTTGCGTACCGGTTCCTCTTCCCACCTCAAGCCGGTGCCAGACTCTGCACTGTTCTCGGCTCTTTTCCCCTTTTTTCCTATGTTTGTCATCGACACCCTTGACTGCTGCCTACGCTGCATGGGACCGGACCATGACAGCACCTCCTGTGACCTGTGCTAGGCCATGATGCCTGAGACCAATAAAAAGAGGTTGGAGTTGCATGAAAAACTATTCCCAAGGTCCAACTCTGCATCGGTCTCCCTGACGCCGAGCTCCAAGCCCAGCATTTCCTGTGAAGCCCGAACATCCTTGGAGTACCACGGTGGCGGCTCCTCCGAGAAGACCTTGGACCCCGAGAGAAAGAAGAAAGAATCCTCAGTCCGTCGAGGTTCCACCAGAGAAACTCGGTAAAACCCTTCAGGGATTCGGGTGACTCCATGAAGCGCCCTACCAAGGTCCTCAAAAAGGATTCCTTGGCCGGTGGGGACCGTGCAAGGTTCCTCAAGACCGTAATCCTCGTCGAAGACGCACTCGCAAGAGTGCCGGAGCTGGGCCCGAGATCCTCGGTGCCTGCGCCGAAAATTGCAGAGCCTTTTGGCTTGGAAAGCAGAATGGCAGCCCTAGAGCAGAACATCACTTCTGTCCTGGCCCTGCAGCAAGCAATGATGGCTGGTTCATCTGCATCATCTGCCCTGACGACCGGTGCCCCGACTGTGTATGTGTGTGGGGGGGGACCCGGTTGTCGAGTCGAGCTCTGAGTGCCACTGGCCTCGGGTAAGTCCTCTGCGCTGGTTGAAGTCCCATTCCTCGGGAATTCAATCCACCCAGGTATGTTTCTGCGACTCAGGCCCCAGGCTCCTCTGCACTGGCCTCGAGGCAAGGAGTTGTAGGGCCTCAGATTCATTGTCACCCCTCGACTTTGAGTGGGAGACCGATGATGAGACACCCCCGGAAATCAGACGACACTATGGGGAAAAGGCTTCTACTCCAGGTTCTTCCTTGTCCCAAAGATACCTGTGGGCCTCAAGCCCATATTAGACCTGAGAAACAAACACTTTTCTGGTGAGGGAGAAGTTCAAGATGCTCTCCCTTGGAACACTGCTGCCTTACCTCCACCAAGGAGATTGGCTGTGCTCCTTAGACCTAAAGTATGCGTACACGCACATCCTGATCCATCCCTCCTACAGGCAGTACCTACGGTTCATGGTGGGAGGAGGGCACTACCAGTAGAAAGTGCTACACTTCGGCCTGGCCTCCTCGTCAAGTGTCTTTACAAAATGCCTGGCGGTGGTAGCCATCTACCTGCGCCTACAAGGGGTTTTCCTTTACCTGGACAACTGGCTCATCAGAGGAGCTATGGCCTCGGAAGTCAGGCTGCAAACCGTGCAACCCTTCTGTTGCAGCACCTGCGGTTCATCATCAACTACCCCAAATCCCATCTCTCTCCAGCCCAAAGTTGGATACGCCAAGGCTGTCCTCCCAAGAGAAAGGGCAGAACACCTCAGGCAACTGGCAGGAGAGGTACAACACCACTGGTCAGTGCTGGCTCGGCAGCTCCTCCGCCTACTGGGCCATATGTTCTTGACGGTCCATGTCATTCATTCAGCCGCTTACAAATGCGGACAGCCCAATGATGCCTATGTTTGCAGTGGACTCGGGCCACAGGCAAGCTACGGGACAGGGACAGGGTTACCCACCAACTGGCGTAGTCCCTCAACTTGTCACAAAGCTTGCACCACCTCCAAGCAGGAATGCCTTTCTAGGAACCCACGCCATAGAGGACCCTGACCACAGATGCCTCCCTCCTGGGTTGGGGGGTGCATTGTGGAGACTGCTGCACGCAGGGCAGCTGGTCTCAGGAGTTGCCGCTCCTTCAGGGCAGTTGTCTTGGTCCCACGAGCATTCTGCCACCGCCTGCAGAACCGACCTGTACTGATCCAAACGGACAACCAGGTCGCCATGTTTTATATCAACAAGCAGGGGGGCATGGGCTCGTACTCCCTCTGCTAGAAGACAGTGGCCCTCCTCTCCTTTGCAGCATGCATCAACATGCACCTGCAAGCGGTGTATCTCCCGGGCCAGGACAACTGCCTAGCAGACAGGCTTAGCAGAGTCCTTCATCCACACAAGCGGAGCTTAAACTCCAAAGTAACAAAGCAGCCACCTCTGGGGCAGGCCTGTGATGGACCTATTCGCCTCTCTGGACAACACGCAGTTGCCTCGCTTCTGCTCGCACCAGCAGCACCTGGAGAGAGTGGTGGTAGATGCCTTCCTGATCTCGTGGTCCGAGGGCCTACGTCTATGCATTCCCACTGACCCCCCCCCCCCCCCCCTAGTCAGCAGAACCCTATTCAAGATCCAGAGCAAAAGAGCATCAGTTATACTAATTTCCCCCAGGTGGGCCAGGCAGCCTTGGTTTCCACTGCTGCTCTCCCTGTCGGTGGCTCGCCCAGTCCCGCTGGGCCAAACCCCAGATCTCCTGTCCCAGGAGGGGGGCTCTCTCCTGCACCCCAATCTGGGGTCGCTAACGCTAACAGCATGACTGCTGAAAGAGTAGCATTGGCCCCTTTCAATCTTCTGAGAGACGTCATGGAGATCCTACTGGCCTCCTGAAAGCCCTCCACCAGATGGGCTTTTGCTTTTAAGTGGAGAATGTTCTCCGCCTGGTGTGCGGAAAGGAGGAAGAACCCCTTCTCCTGCCATGTGCAGTTAGTACTTCAGTACCTACTGCACCTGTCACGCACTACTCTGAAGTCTAACTCTGTGAGGGTGCATCTGAGGAGATAGCTGCTCAATACCACCCAGGGGCGGCCCAAGGGGGGTGCAGGGACATGTGCGGAGACTCAGTGTGATCCTCATTTGCATAAGGTGCCTCATTTGCATAAATATTTGCATAATGTTAACATACACAAACTTTTAGTAAGCATGCCTCTTAATGAGTGTATGGATAAAGAAAGACTAAAAGATTTCTACATTTCTATAATCCAGTGCCAACCGCCAGACACATTAGGAACTACTACAAACACTGCCCATTTAGAACCCATAGCAAACCCGCCATATCATAACAGCACTATCAGGACTCACAAAGCACCATACTCTACCTATCAAAAGGCAATACTGCAAATATTAAACCAATACATGTTAGAGAATAACAATACATGACCTACTGGGGAAAGAGAACAAGTGGCAATGTCAAATAGAAACTGCATAAACAGAATACCTCAGCTCAGTTACACATGCAGAACACAGACCATCACCAAACAAAGAATCACAATTTAGAAATAGGAAGACAATAATTAAACTGGGAACCCCTAAAGCCAAACTTGGAATGTACAACAACACTATAGAAATAAAACTATAAATTAATTTCCTCTTGTACTAAACAAAACACAGACATTAGTGATGCACATTTCCCAGAGCTGACATATTCCAGTTAATAAATTCAAAATAAAGAGGTACTTTTCTACCTTTTATGCATTTTTTTTTTCAGTTGCAATTGCTCCAGCCACTCACTTCTGGTTTCTTCGTGCCTTCTGCTAACTCTCCATAGTCTGCTGTCCATTTGTCCTTTCTTCTCTCTTCTAGTTTTTTTTTCCATTCTCTCTCTACATCTGCTTTAACATACTAATCTTTATCATTTTGCTCTTTCCTCCATCTCTTTCTTTATTCCTTTTTATCCACTCAAATTTTACCCCTCCATCCTCAATCCCCACTTACTCTCCCAATACCCGGCCAAATGTAGATTTTTCTTCCCTCCCACACAAAATATTTTTCCCCTCTCCATTTCACTTTCCCAGCCCCATCCCATTCTAGTCCTCCCCCAACATCAGCTCCTTTCTAGTTCCAGCCCCACCCACCATCCGCTCCCTTCTATTCCCCGCATCAGCCCATTTCCAGTTCTAGCCCCCCATAATCCCATTTCCAATCCTATCCTAGCCCCACCATTAGCCCATTTCCAGTCCTAGCTCCCCCATCCATTTCCAGTCCTATCCGAGCCCCTCCATCAGCTCATTTCCAATCCCAGCTCCCCATCAGCTCATTTCTTGTCCTTTCCTAGCCGCACCATCAGCCCATTTCCAATCCAAGCCCCCCATGAGCCTATTTTCAGCCCTAGCCCCTCCATGAGTCCATTTCAATCCAAGCCCCTCCAACAGCCCATTTCCAATTCCAGCCCCCCCATCAGCCCATTTTTAGTCCTAACTCCCCCACCACTCAGCCCATTTCTAATCCAAGCCCCTCTATGAGCCCATTTCCAGTCCTAGCCCCTCTATGAGTCCATTTCAATCCAAGCCCCCACCACAGCCCATTTCCAATCCTAGCCCCCCAACAGCCCATGTCCATCAGCCCATTTCCAGTCCTAGCTCCCCCCCAGTCAGCCCATTTCCAGTTCAACCCCCCTTCACGCAGTCCATTTCCAATCCTAGCTCCCCCAGAGCCCATTTCCAGTCCAAGCCCCCCTCCCCATCAGCTATTTCCAGTTCAAGCCTCCCCTTCACAGTCCATTTCCAGTCCTAGCTCCCTCCCCTCACAGTCCATTTCCATTCCAAGCCCCCCTCCCCATCAGCTATTTGCAGTTCAAGCCCCCCTCCAGTCCTAGCTCCTCCCCAGCCCATTTCCAGTCCTAGCAACCCCCCCAGCCCATTTTCAGTCCAAGCCCCCTCCCCTTCCGAAGAGCCTCTCGGCTAGCTAAGAGGGAGCCTGAGAGGCCCCGGCTCACCTCTACAGCTGCTGAAGTGAAGCGCGTCTCTTTCCTTCACTTTGGCAGCTATACTGAAGTTTAGAATGCTGCCGCGCTGAGGTCAAAGGGAACTTCCTGTTTCCTGGTGCTCAGCGCGGCGGCATTCTAAACTTCAGTACAGCTGCCGAAGTTAAGGGAAAAGACGCGCTTCACTTCAGCAGTTGTTAGAGGGATCTGGGGCCTGCATTGAAGACCAGGGAGCAGGGGCCTCTCTGGCTCCCTCTAAAGCTGCCCTGCCTGCTGGTCTTCAATGCAGGATGTTGTTGGCGCAGGGCCCCCTGAAACGTGGGTCCCTATGCAAACAAAATTCTTGCTCAATGGACGGGTCGGCCCTGCTACCACCCTATCAAGGGAAAACCTCTCTTGGGCCAGCCCTGGTCTCCAAGTTCCACCGGGGCCTCCTGTTATCCAAGCCCCCTCAGTGCCTTCCAGTGACAAAATGGGATCTCAGTGTGGTGCTCTCACAGCTCACCAGACCGCCATTCGAGCCCCTAGCCTCCTGCAGTACCTTTCTTGGAAGGTAGCCTTCTTCTTGGCCCTCATGTTTGCTAAAAGAGTGAGTGAACTCCAGGCTCTGGTGGCACATCCAACATATACTAGTTCTACAACAACAGAGTAGTGCTCCGCATGCATTCCAAATTCCTCCTGAAAGTGGTATCTCCTTTCCACCTCAACCAAGAAGTGGTCCTCCCCACCTTTTTTTCCGTGACCCCATGCTGGCCGGGAGGAACTAGTACGTCATACACTGGATTTCAAACGGGCCCTGTCCCTCAACTTACTGTGGACTTAGGGTCACTGAAAAATTCCTCAGATTTTCATATCTTCTCCAGGAACAAGCAGGAAGTCAGTCCTCACATATGGGTGATGTTGGCACTGACAGAGCCCTTGCGGAAGCATCCCCCCAGCTTTTAAAGAAAGCCTTTGGGAGATACTACCACGCTTGTGTGCTCCCCTTCCTGCCCAAGGGTGTCATCTTACTCGGTCCTTTTTTCTGCGGAGTCCTTCAGACATCCATCTGGCTTGTCCCCAGAAGAAGTTGATTTTTTTTCTCCTGAGTTTCATACTCACCACCAGTACTGCACCGGTACTCTTCCTGCCACCTGACCTTGCTGTCTCTGCATCGAGTTCGGGTCCCTTTTTGTAGTTTTTCATTTTTGGCATCTTTGTGCCTTTTTTTTTTTTTGCAACTGGCAGCCCGGCGGGTCTTTGACCTCGCTGGGGTGCTTTTTTCCCCATGGCTGCCAGTGGCTTCAAAAAGTGTGATTGGTGTACCAAAATTATGTCCTTGTCAGACACACATGACTGCTGCCTTGGACTGTACCACGACCCTACAGCATGCGGTTTCTGCAAAAAGATGTCCAGCAAGGTCCTCAAGAACAGCCAGCAGCAGCACGATAAGTTTTTCCCCTGAGTGCACGGTGCCTCCGAAGGCCAGGGCCTCACCTGAAGCCATGACATCTTGGTCAGGCCCCTCTGAACCCAAGTGGCGTCGTGGTTCTTCAGAAAGTGGGTCTCCCTCAAGGGAACCCAAGAAGAAGAAGAAAACCTCAAAGTCAGCGTCCCTGGATGGATCTGACAGGCCGGGTACGTCCCAAGCCAGGTCCCACAGTCCAAGACCCTCGTACAAGGGATCAGAGGGAGCGGCCTGCAAAGGTCCCCTGAAAGGAATTGACCTCAGACCGGCCTTGGTCGCCAGATACCATCCTCATCGAGGACTCCCCTTTGGGGGAAGTGGTGTCAGGCCATAGTCCCTCGGTGCCTGTGCCGATGGCTGTGGAGCCTTCTGGCTTGGCGTCCACGGTTCCCATGGACCATTGTTCCTTCGAGTCCTCTATGGACTACTCCATGGGAGACGGAGGATGAGGAGTCACCCAACACCTGTTGCCGCCGCAAAGTTCTCTTGGACTCCCCTGCTTCGGACCCCTGGCAATGGTCTCCGCTGGAGAACATGGGATTCCTTGACTTTGTGAAGACATGTCCAAGGCCCTAGCATTCCTGACGGAATCGAAGGAGGACCCTGTCAGACGGCTGCCTGGGTGAGAATGTTCACAGTCTTGGCAAGTGCATATATCAATATGATTTGCAAGGGATTGTGGGCAATGCAGTCCATTCACACCAGACACAGCTGCTCACAATAATTAGTTGTGCTTAAGGGTAAAGCCAATAAGATATTTATTTATGGGGTTATTTATCCAAACAGATATGCTTGGTAGCACAAAAATCAGGTTACTTGCTTTCAGTGTTAAACTTGGAAAAACAAAATCAGGAAAACAACATTTGAACTTGTCAGGCAATTAAAGCAAAAGAATAAAGACCTGGTTGGTAACAAACTGGTCTTTTCTGTAGGCTTTAGCTAATATTTTCTTAGCAGTGTATCAAACAAACAAAAATCCACAAAGAAAGGAAAAAACTGTTCTTTTCAGGTTAACCTCTTATATCTTCCCACATAGATTCAGAAGTGATTCCCTCAGAGCTCAAAAGCAATTAGGTAAGGCTCAATTGCTAGCAGTTACCCAGCTGAAACCCCTTAGCTGGCTTGCTTTCTACTGCGTGGCTAAAAATCCTACTCAGGAGCTTTTCTGAGTAGATTAAAGAACAAGTTTGTATTTCTTTGTGATGGTTGTTGTATTTTATAACAGAAAATCACCAAAGGAGTTTAGACAGAGAGCAATCCATGTAAACACATCCTTCATCTGCAATCACTCCCCCTTCTTCAACAATCATGGGTTCAATATCATGGATTGGCACAGATGAATCTCCCAATGGAGCACTTTCAGGAGAATACTTGTTTCCCTGCTGTCTTTCAAGGTTATAGCTAGGGCATAGATCAGTGTTCATACCTGAGCTTCCATTGCTGTTAGAGTTCCTCTCTATATAGCCTGGCCAGTATGTAGTCCAGTTCTTATGTCCAGCCTTCCAATCCAGATCCCTGGACACTGGATCTCTCTTCACATACCTTCTGGCACGGGTCTTAGGGTCCCTTCCACGTGCAGCCGTCTCCCTCACAGGTACCGTCTGGAGATTCCTAGCTCTGCAGCACCATTCCTCTGACTCGCCCCAGTCCAATGGTGTATGCTGGCCCTTGGAATGCCTCCCAGTATACGTACTGCTCCGGACTTCTCTAGACCTCCCAAAGGCTTTTCTCTTCTTTCTTCCAAAGGCTCTCTTGCCCTCTCTGTCCGTCCGGTTTGGCTTCTGCTTCTGATGATCCTCCAGATGAAACTGAGGATATCCAAGTTGATCATGAAGATGATTCTGAGGATCTGTAGAATAAACTCTATCTTTATTCTGCTTAGATGAGTGCTCCTCCTTAACACAGTGCAGCTGTGCTGAATCAGGCCCTGCCCTTTGAGATGAGTGCTTAGGGATTACCTCATAGCCCTCCTGATTGAACACACGTTTCCCCACTTCAGCTCCTCTAATGGCTGTTGGAAACCTGGTGCATTCTGGGACTGGTAGTCTTTTATGGGAAAATTCTGTTTTCTTATTTCTACCAGAACTGACAGGTTGCTTGTTCAGAGTCACTTCACCTTTTCTATAGCTCCTTCCTGAGCTATGATAAGCTTCCTTATCACAACCCTCAGACAGATGAGTTAGAAATCCTCCAGTACAAGGCCCCTTTGATGGAATCCCTCATGATGCCCATCCCTCCCATCCTGGAACAGCTGATGCTCTGCATGTGGGAAACACCAGTGTCTGTGCCAGTGATGAATAAGCGTCTTGATTTGATGTATCGAGTCCGCCGGAGCCTGGGCTTCCAGCTGCCGCACAACTCCATTGTGGTGGAATCGGCCATGTGCTGACTGAAGAGTTAGAAGATGCACTCCTCAGTGCCCCCCTGCAGGGAGGCACACACCTTGGTTGCCTTTGGCAGAAAGTGTTGCCAGGGCTTGATGCTCATCGGCTGCATCCAGGCCTACCAGCTGTACATGGACATGTACTTGAGAGACCTGGCAAAGGAACTCGCTGGGTTCTCAGCTGGTCTGTCTGAGGAACCTCTGCAGCAGTTCAGGAACCTGGCCAAGGCCGTCCGTGAGTGCTCCAAGTTTGTGTCTCGGGCAGCCTATGATGGATTCGAGTCAGCGGTTCAAGTAGCAGTGGCGGGCTTCGGTGCCCGATGCCAGGCTTGGCTACGGTCGTCTGACCTCAAGCAATGGGTTCAGGACAAATTGGTCGATGTCCCATGCCAAGGAGAGAACCTCTTTGTCTCCAGCTCAACAGCTTTGTTGGTCATGGGCTTTCCAGAGTTCATGACAAAGGACCAGGTTCTCCAAAAAGACCGCTGCCCCTCCTTAAAGGAAGGGCTTGGGTAAAAAGCCCTTCTACCCGAGGAAAGGGGCTGCTTACAGAACTATCCACCCTTTCAGGCCTCCCCAGATCCCCAGCAGGGTCAGCAGGCCAAGGGACATGGGCATGGCCCTCGTAAGCAGATGGCTCCCAAACTGGCCCCGGTCCAGCCAGGGGGGAGCTTTTGACTCCTTGGGCATAGCCTCTCCACCCCATGGAGGTCAGCAGCCCACAGGGAGATGTCTGATCCGCTATGCCCAAAGGTGGCTAGCCATCACCACTGATTCCTGGGCACTTCAAGTTGTCAAGGAGGGTTACCTTCTCCATCTGATTCGGACACCTCCCCCTATTTCCCGGGAGAGCCCTTCAGGTCTCCCCTCCGCCGGGACCTTCTACTGAAGGAGCTTGCAGGTCTTCTTGAGGATAAAGCAGTGGAACCAGTGCCCCACCATCTCAAGGGCAAGGTTTTCTACGCCAGGTACTTCCTCGTTCCTAAAAGAACAGGAGGCATAAGGCCCAACCTCGACCTGCGCAACCTCAACAAGTTCCTGGTGAGGGAAAAGTTCAAGATGCTCTCCCTTGGAAAATTGTTGCCTTACCTCCAGCATGGAGATTGGCTATGCTCCTTGGATCTGAAAGATGCCTATACCCACATCCTCATTCATCCCAACCACAGGCAGCACCTATGGTTCATGGTGGTGGGGGGGGGACACTACCAGTACAGGATGCTGCCTTTTGGCTTTGCCTCTGCTCTAAGGGTCTTCACAAAATGCCTGGCAGTCGTGGCTACCTTCCTCCGCCTCCAGTAGGTCTTTGTCTTCCCCTACCTGGACAACTGGCTCATAAAGGGAGGCATGACCTTAGAGGTGCAGCAGGCAACTGCGCGCACCATCCAGATACTGCAACACTTAGGGTTTGTGATAAACTACTCCAAGTCTCACTTCCTTCCAACACAATGTCTCAAATTCATTGGGGCCATACTGGACACCCTCCAGGCAAAGGCCTTCCTGCCTGGGGACCGAGCCAACCATCTCAGGGCCCTGGCACTGGATGTACTGCACCGTCCCTCAGTGCCCGCTCAACTTCTCTTGCACCTCCTCGGGCACATGGCCTCCACGGTCCACGTCATCCCAGATGCCTGCCCTAACATGAGGGCCACGCAGTGGTGCCTTCAGAACTAGTGGACACAGGCCACAGGGTGCCTCTGGGACAAGGTCAGTGACCTGCCAGTTGGCGGAGTTTCTGACCTGTTGGCAGACTCCCCAATGTCTCAAAGCGGGGATGCCTTTCCAAGCCCTGAGCCCCTTAAAGGTCCTCACCACAGACACTTCCCTGCTTGACTGAGGAGCCCACTGCAAGGAACTCCACACCCAGGGCAGCTGGTCGCAGGACAAAAGCATCCAGCAGATCAACCTCCTGGAATTACGGGCAATATGCTTAGCCCTTCGAGCTTTTTGCCACTGCCTACGTCACCAGCCAGTGTTGATCCATACAGACACTTTATTAAGGGGAATTGATGACACTAAACAAGCATTCATCCTAGTATTCCTCAACATCTCTGCAGCATTTGACAGTGTCAATCACTTCACAATGTTAAACAGACTTCAACAAATTGGAATAACATCTACTGTTTATAACTGGTTCAAATCCTACCTATCAAACAGAACCCAAACAGTGAGAATCCTCAACCAAACATCTGCCACTTTCAATCAAACACAATGCCTTCCACAGGGATCCGCGCTATCAGCACTACTATTTAACATTTACCTACAACCAGTCTGTAGCATCTTTAAACGTCATGGCGTCTATTACCATATTTACGCCGATGATATAATGTTCTACCTCCCATTTAAGATCCCGCACCCTCCACTACAACAAATAACAGAATGTTTTAAAGAACTAACAATATGGCTTAAGGATCAGAACCTACACATCAATTTCTCAAAAACTGATGTACTATATATCACTAAAAATCAAACATACACACCTCCAAGCACCATTACCCTAGACAACCATGAGATCAACATAAAAAAAGAAATAAAATACCTAGGTGTGATACTTGACAATAAACTTAACATGGATTCACACATAAAATATCTGACAAAAAACATACATTACAAACTCAAAGACACTGAGACAATTAAGACCATTGATTCACTTACAAGACTTCATAACTATAATTCAAGCCATCATAACCCCACACTTTGATTTTGCAAATATAATCCTTAATGGCATCACAAAGCAAAATATGAAAAAGATACAACTAACTCAGAACATAGCAGCAAGGATAATAATGAATATAAACTCAACAGAACATATCACACCGATCCTGGCTGAACTTCACTGGCTACCCATTTACTGCAGAATAAAATACAAAATTATTTTAACCACATTTAAACTAATAAATAACTTAGCACCATCTGTACTCAATACACTCATTAACGTAGAATTAGATAAACGATCACAAAGGAGCAGAAACACAAACACCATAGCAGTTCCAAAAGATTACACAAAAGCTAGAAAACAAACCAACAAGAGGGCCTTCTCCCATTCGGCACCTATCCTATGGAATAATCTGCCTGACAACATTCTCCAACTATCAGACATAAAGGAATTTAGAAAAAAACTAAAAACCCATTTATTCTCTCTACACTACAATACACTACCTAATCAGAATACACAAAGAGACACAGGTTAACAACCATACTACAATACTACATAACACACAAAATATTTTTATGCATCACAATTTTGTTCCATGATATAATTTGTAAGTACCCATAATGTAAATACGTTCTATTTTTTTACTGTTCAAATGTTATATTGTTACTTGTAAATAGTTCCACCTGTTCTATGTAAAACGACTAGGTATGCGCTTTCACATACCATATAACTTACTGTTCCTTGTAAACCGCACTTGATACTTGGGAAAGAGCGGTATAGAAATAATTGTTAAATAAATAAATAAATAAACAGACAACCATGTGGCAATGTTCTATGTGAACAAACAGGGGGGCATGGGGTTTTGTGCCCTCTGCCGAGAGGCGGTGGTCCTCTGCTTCTATGCAGTCCGGCAGGGTATACTCCTGCGGGCAGTATATCTGCCAGGCCAGAGCTACCTACTAGCCAATTGATTGACAGGGTCCTTCAACCACACGAGTGACAGCTGGACACCAGTGTGGCTCACTGGCTCTTCCAGCTCTGGGGGGAACCCATGATGGACCTGTTCACCAGCCTGGACAACTACCTGTTGCCCCACTTATGATCCCTACAGGCCCATCCCTCCAAGGTGGTGGTGGCGGGACGCATTCCTCATCTTCTGGTCGGAAGACCTCATGTACGCCTTCCCTCCCATGCCGCTGATTGCTAAACCTTGTTTGGGACCCTCTGCGACAAGGCCTCGCTCATCCTGGTAGCCCCTCGATGGCCCAGGCAACCATGGTTCCCGCTACTTCTCCAATTATATCGGTGGAGACCCCCATCCCATTGGGGAACTCTCCAGGGCTCCTGTCTCAGGAGGGGGGCTCTCTTCTGTACCCCAACTTGGGGTCCCTATCACTGACAGCGTGGCTGCTGAAAGGGTGACCCTAGCCCCTTTCAACTTCTCGGATGAGATAGAGGAGATCCTGCTGGCCTCTCATAAGGCTTCCACTAGGAAAACCTATTCTCTCAGATGGCGCAGGTTTTGAACTTGGTGTGCAGAGTACAGGATGGACCCGTTCTCTTGCCTGGCGGGATTGGTGCTAAAGTACCTTCTCCACCTCTCGCAATCCGGGCTTAAGTCTAACTCTGTCAGGGTACACGTCAGTGCCCTGGCGGCGCACCACCACCCAGTGGATGGCAAACCCTCTCGGTCCAGCTGCTGGTGACCCTATTCCTAAGGGATCTATCTGCTCTTATCGAAGCCTCCGGTTCGCCCTCCAGCAACTGTGGGACCTCAATGTGATATTTGGGCAGCTCACTCACCCGCCCTTTGAGCCTCTGACTACCTGCCACCTTCGATACCTCTCGTGGAAGGTGGCATTCCTGGTCATGCTTGCAGAGTCAGCAAGCTTCAGTCCTTAACAAGTTCTATAAGAACAGTGTGGTGCTCCATACGCACCCTAAATTCTTTCCGAAGTTGGTAGCGTCCTTCCATCTCAACCAGGAAGTGGTACTTCCCACCTTCTTTCCAAGACCTCACACAGCCGGTACTTCACACTCTGGACTGTAAGAGGACCTTGTCCTTCTACATCCAGCATACTCGGGGCCACCGCAAAGCTGCTCAGCTTTTCGTCTCGTATGACCCCAGTCGTCTGGGTGAGGCAGTGATCAAACGTACACTGTCTTCCTGGGTAGCGGACTGTATCACCTTCAACTGTTAGCAGGCAAAGCTTCTGCTGGAAGACCGTGTCACGGCGCACCGTGTCAGGTCCATGGTGGCCTCGGTGGCAAACCTGTGCTCCGTCCCGATAGTGGAAATATGCCAGACCGCAACCTGGTCTTTAGTTCATACCTTCGCAGCTCATTACTGCCTGGAAAAGGAGTCCTGACGGGATAGTGCCTTCGACCAGGCCATGCTTCGTAATTTTTTCGGGGTTTAGGCAACTCCTATCCTCCGACCCTTCTGTGTTCAGGCTACTGGAGTGGTGGTTTTTACCGGACAAGGGGTCCTACTGTAGTCTGTAACTTCGGAATCAATTGCTGCTGCTCGCGGCTCCCCTTTAGGGAGACTGTTTTTTCGCTATGGGCTTTCGGCGGAGTCCCATATATGAGGACAGACTTCCTGCTTGTTCCCGAAGAAAGTGTAGTTACTCACCTGTAGCAAGTGTTCTCCGGGGACAGCAGGAATCATTCCTCACAACCCTCCCTCCTCCCCTTGGAGTTGCTTCTTTACCATCTTTTATTTTGCCATCTTTTAGGGCGGGAAGGGGACCATGCATGCATGGTAGCATCTCCCAAAGGTTTTATTTGAAAGCTGGGGGGATTCTTCCACAAGGGCTCCATCGGTGCCAACGTCACCCATATGTGAGAACTGATTCCTGTTGTCCCCGGAGAGCACCTGTTATAGGTTAGTAACTACGCTTTGTGATCCCAGCAGACTTTGACTCCTTGTGACTAAGTGAACTCTGTTCACTGGGGTGGAAGACTATTGCCCTCGCCTATGAGCGAGCTGGCCTCTCCCTTGAGTACCAGATCACAACGCATTGCGTGAGGGTGATGTCCATGTCGTGACCAAACTGCCTTCAGTGCCAATGACAGAGATTTGCAAGGCCGCCACATGGTCTTCAGTTCATGCATTTGCAGTTCATTACTGCCTGAAAAGCGAGTCCCGCAGGGACAGTGCATTTGGCCAGGCAGTACTCCGCAATCTTTTCAAGGTGTAGGCAACTCCTGCCCTCCGACCCTTCTGTGTTCAGGCTACTGGAGTGATGGTGCCACTGGATGCTAGGGTCTTGCAGAGCCTCTCAATTGGGGACTTATCTTCTGCAACTTACAGCTGCCCGACTTGGCTGCCATTGGTGCTGTCATGGTTTGGTCCTCGGCAGCCTGGAGCTAGGGAGTCCTATATATGAGGACTGACTTCCTGCTTGTTTCTGGAGAAAGTGTAGTTACTCACCTGTAACAGGTGTTCTCCAGAGACTGCTGGTTTCAGTCCTCATAACCCTCCCTCCTACCCTGGTAGTTGCCTCCCTATCTTGTTTTAATTTTTTACTACCATCCTAGCTATGTCACCTGACTGAGCAAGATGGCAACCTTGGGCAGGAAGGGGACCACGCATGCATGGTAGCATGTCCCAAAGTCTTTCTTTGAAAGCTGGGAAAATGCTCCACGCGGGCTTAGTTGGCGTCGACATCACCCATATGTGAGGACCGATTCCTGCTATCCCTGGAGAACACCTGTTACAGGTAAGTAACTACACTACACCTGCAATTTGTTGTTTATTTACCTTTATTTTGGTTACCTCTCAATTATACTTCTTTATTTACATTGTTACATGTTAGTAAACCACTTTGATTAATTGATACAGCAGTATAATAAACAAATAAATAAAGTAAATTTCTCATTGTGTTGGGTGCCACAGACTTGATTAAGAATTTCCAAGCACACCTTGATAAATTACACATACGTTTTATATCTTAAGAACTCCAGAAAGAGGTTCTGTTTAGCATGATGCAAGTACTATGTCAAGCATTAGCAATAAATTTGAGAGACTGAGATCCTACTTTACATACCCTAGCTTAGGAGTGAGTTTCATGAGTGTCCTAGTATGCGTAAAACTAACAACTAAACAAAAAAAAAAACATCCCAAACTATCAACTACACAATAGTTGTGCTGTTTTTTGTTATTTTTTTTGTTTAGTTGATAGGTTCCCCTGGTGTGGGTTTTAATTATTGTCATGCTCAAAACTAACCCATTTGGAGAAATTTTTTCACGTAAAACAACCACGTAATAGATGGATTACAGTGGACTCTGGTGAAATGCAACCTGTGACAAATAGATATCCATTCTCCCCAATGGTACCTTTACAAAATGCCTTTGTTGCCTTAGAAAATTCTGACAATCCTGAAATGGAATCTGATTTTGTACTGGAGATGAAGAAAGAGAATCAAAATACACAAAATCTCCAGGGCACTGATAAAACAATTCAAAAGAGACTCTTATAAGAGGCCTTAGCTTGGGAACAAAGACTGAAGGCAACACAAAGGTGAAATGTCTTCCAGGAATCTCATCTAGCAGTAACACTGGTCTCCCCTGCTCTCTTCGTCTGACAGGATTTCACACACATTGCCTGAGGTACGTCTTTCCCTCTGCACCTTTGCTCCCCCCACCTTTGCTCCCTCCACCTCACCTCTCTATTGCCTTATGGCTTCGATCCCCGTCTGGTGGGGCAGACGTCCAGACAAACCTTTCCCCCCTCGCTCTCGTTGTTCTGCTAACCTTCGTCTCTGCGTACCTCTAATGCCCCCTTCTCCTCCTGCTCCAGCCTCCTCTATTTTCTCCACCCATCCCAACGCCTTCTCTTTCAAGCTCGGCCTCCTGAACTGTCGCTCCTTGAGATCAAAAACCCTGCTTGTACAGGATCTCATCCTCCAGCTGTCTCTCGATGTCTTCCTCCTCACCGAAACTTGACTGAAGGAGGGAGAGGATGCTCTCCTTGCCCGTTGCCTTCCTGCTGGTTTCTCTGCCGCTTCTGTCTCCCGCCCAGGCCGCTCAGGCGGTGGTGTGGCTGCCATATTGCACCCATCCCTCTCTTTCACCCAGGTTTCCTCCCCTCTTCTACACTACCCTGAATCCCTTCTGCTTCACTTGCATACTTCACCCTCTATCTACATTCTTCTTGTTTACTCTCCTCCAGCGCTCCGTTCTGATTTATGGGAATCCCTTCTTTTAACTGTTTCTGATCTTTCCCTTGCTTTCCCACACCTACTCATAGCTGGAGATTTCAATATCCGCCTAGATTCCCCTGTTTCCTCCAGAGATCACGCCTTCATCTCCTTCCTGCAGGACTTCTCTTTATCGCAACATATTCCCTTTCCCACTCATCTTGCCGGTCATACTTTAGACCTACTTCTTACCTCCTCCTCTCTTCCTCTCACCCTCCATGATCTCTGCTCATGGCCATAGCCTTGGTCCGATCATTATTGTCTCTCTGCCTCCTGTGCCTTTCCCGGGGCCTCATCCCCCCCCCCTTCCCACCTAAGTCCCCTCCCCTTCGTTACTCGCATCTTATAACTCCACTCACTCTCCAGCAATTCCCTCCTGCTACACAACTACTGCCTACCGACTTTACTTCCCTCTCCCCCAGCTCTCAAGCCTCTCTTTGGTCTTCTACCCTCTCTGCCACCCTTGACCATCTTGCTCCCTTGCATCCCCGTCCACCACATCATCGTCCGGCGCATCCCTGGTACCACAGTGGATTGCGTCTCCTTCGCACCCATCTTCGTAAGGCAGAGCGATCATGGCGCAAGGCTCCCTCCCCAAACTCTCTCGCTCTCTTCAAAGTGAACTCATCATACTATCGATCACAGGTTCATTTAGCCAAACGTTCATACTTCTCCAACTCCATTGCTAAGGCCCCAAACCAGACTCGACACCTTTATGCTACCCTCAAATCCCTCTCCTCTATACATGCCACAACTCCCGCTACTACATCCCAGCCCTCTCCTCCTCCCTCCCATCTGGCATCCTTTTTCAATGACAAAATCTCAAACTTGCGAGCTTCTTTACCTCACTGTCCCGCTCCTGTCCACTCACCCCCCCTGCTGCATCGCCTCCCCCCACCTTTCACCTTTCTCATACCTGGGCTTCTTTCTCTTTGCCTACCACCTCAGAATTGCATCATCTTATCTCCTCCTCCAGGAAAACTACCTGTTCTCTTGACCCTATTCCTTCCTCCTGGTTACTAACTCCCTCCCTTTCACTTCTCCCCTATATTCTCTCTATTTTTCACTCCAGTCTTTCCACTGGGACCTTTCCCCGTCCCTGGAAACACGCCCTAATACGTCCCATCCTAAAAAAGCCCTCCTTGGATCCTCTGGTCCCCGCACATTATCGCCCAGTCTCCAATCTCCCTTTCCTCTCTAAGCTTCTTGAAAAACTAGTCTTTGCACAGCTTACTCACCACCTTGACTCCATCCACTTTCTTCACCCCCGACAGTCAGGATTTCGTACCGGTCACAGTGTAGAAACCACCTTACTTGCCTTCACCAACGCACTGCACGTTGCCCATGAGCACGGGGATATCTCAGTAGCTGTAGCACTCGATCTATCTGCTGCATTTGACTTAGTGGACCACTCCCTTCTTCTTCTTCGCCTACAGGAAGCAGGTCTTTGTAGTGTTGTTTACCGCTGGTTTCACTCTTTTCTTTCCTCCCGGTCTTGCACTGTTCTCTCCTCTTCCCCTTCAACCCCCTCCTCTGACCCATTTCCGCTCACCTGTGGTGTTCCCTAAGGTTCAGTCTTAGCACCTCTGCTTTTTAACCTTTTCCTGGCCCCCCTTGCTCTGTTAATTCAGCAATCCGGAATATCGGCATTCTACTATGCCGATGACATCGTCCTCCTTCACCATACTCCCCCCTCCTGTCCAGATCTTTCCCCATTGAACTCCTGCCTCACCACAGTAGCCTCCTGGTTGACACAAAACTGCCTTCACCTTAATCTCACCAAAACTATCGCAATTTGGTTCTCTTACGGTAACCCACCTCCCTCACTAGCACCTTCTTTCTCCGGCACCCCCGTTCCCCTAGTCTCTACCTTTCGGTATCTTGGAGTCCACTTCGACTCAGATCTCTCTTTTAAAGCCCACGTCTCTCACCTTACTAAAACTTCCTTCTTTTTCCTCCGCCAAATTCGAGCAATACGTCCTTTCCTTTCCCCAGCAGCCCTTACTACTTTACTTCTGTCACTGGTCATGTCACGGGTGGATTTCTCCAACTCGGTTCTCATAGGCCTCTCCAAATCCCAGCTTGCCCGCCTCCAGAGGATCCAAAATACTGCTGCCCATCTTCTTACTCACTCCTCTCCCCGCGACCACATCACACCTCTACTCCTTCACCTCCACTGGCTACCTGTTCCCTTCCGCTCTCAATACAAATTGCTCTCCCTAGTGCACAACATCCTCCACACCAATACTCCACAGTACCTAGCTGACCTCATATCTTTCCACTCCCCCAGGCATATACCCCGCTCCTTCCATCTCAATCGCCTCACTCTCCCTTCACCCTCCCTTGCCCATCTACAATTTACACGATCCTCTGCTTTCTTTTTCATAGGACCTGCCTTGTGGAATTCACTTCCCTCATCCCTCCGTCTTGAACCTAATCATAGCACCTTCAAGAAAGACCTAAAAACTCACCTTTTCTCTACAGCATTCGGTCTTCCCTCCCCCTTGTGTGACTTGTCCTAGATCTTATCCCTTTTGTATGCATCCTCTTCCTGTCTTGTCCTGTTTTTTCTTTCTCTGTTTCTTTTCTCTTGAAACCATTGTAATTTCTTTTCCATTTCTATGGCCTCGAGCCGCCCTCTTTAATTTTGTATATTGTACACCGCTTTGCTTGTTTCAGAAAGGCGGTTTATCAAATAAAACTACCATAACCATAACCATAACACATACCAAATACTAAGTATAAACAAAGAAACAAATGATTAGGCCAGAAACCATTTCCTTGAGCTTTCCAGAAGTTGGGGAAGAGTTTTATGAAAATGCAGCAGTCCTTGCCAGAAGTTTAAGTACTACCTGTCTGTGATAAGGGGGAAGAAAGGCAACATTGCACAGACATCTTCAATATGTGGGTCAAAACCTGGTTTAAACAAGATTTTAGATAAGTGAATGGGTCAATGTATGGGGGGGGGGGAGACTATGTTGATAATGAGGGTCTACATCTTTCTGTGGCAGGAAGAAGGATTCTAAGGAGTTCAGGCAGTATGTTCCCAGGGTTTTTAAACTAGACAATGGGGGTAGCACTTGGAAGTGTATGAGTCTGATATGTCACCCCCATTAAAAGCATGGTAATGGGGACAAGATAGCGCCAGACATGGACACGGACATTTCTCTCCGTGGGTGTTCCTACCTGAGTCTCCTTTTCCTGTGTTGTTTCGGCCTGCTTCATGCTGCATACCAGTCGGAAGTGGAAGGCAAAGTTGTTGATGGTGGCGGCCCTAAGAGGAGAGAAGCTGGCTGGAAGTAGGCCCATGGATGTCTTCATGCGGCCTGTTCGGAGGGGCGGTGAAACTTCAGGAAGCCGCTTGGTGTGTGTGGGGGGGGGGGGGCGGAAGGAGGCCCTCTGACTACCGTTGGGCTTGATGAGTCTCTTAGCCCGGAGTGTTGCACTCCTCCGGATCAGCCAATGTCTAAGATCCTTCAGAAGGGCATGGAGGTGAGTGCACAAGATGTCGTGGGGCCTGCCACCACAATGTGCAGCGAACCTGCCCCAGATTTGGTAACCGGGTGAATGAATCCTCGGCTGAGCGTTCCGGAGTAGATGAGGCAAAGGAGGAAGAATTCCTGGTGTTTGGCAGCTGGAGTTTTCATTGCTGTGTCCTCCAGACTTGGAGACTCTGGGCAAGGGACCAGTACCTATGAAGAGCTCCTCAGCAAAGCTGGTGAGACCATTTATTATGGAGAGTCTATGGGAAACATTTTATGCTATGGAATTATCAATTTCTTCACAACTCCAGGCTATTTCCTAGCAGTTACAACTATTTGGGCAGCAGTTGGCAATTCAAGAAACTGGTCAGGCTATTGTGAATTCCAAGGTTGCCTCTCTTGAAGGTCACCTGGATCGGATGCAAGAGACTACTCAAATCTTTGAGAGAGACTCTGAGGTTATTCATAGGAAAATTGAGTTTTTAGAGAACTCAGCCAGGAGTCGAAAACTGCAAGTTTTGAACTTTCCGAAGGTGCTGTCTATATTGGCCCTAAAGTTGTTTAATAAGTTTTTTACTTCTGTATTAAAGGTTTCGGCTGAATCCTTGCCACCGCTTTCTAAGGTTTTCTATTTGCCTACTGCAAGGATTAAGGCTGCAGACAATCTTGAGAGGTTCTTAGCCTTGTCCTCCGATAGTCTGGACTTGACTATAGAAACTAGTGAAACAGCAAGCCTCAGAAACCTCACACACCTCCCACAGTCCACCTTTTATGGTTTCTGAGGCTTGCTGTTTCACTAGTTTCTATGCTGAGTATATGTATAACTACGGAATGGTTAACGAGTAGAGCTGTTTTAGTTTATTGTATGAAAAATTATATCAAAACTACTGAAATGTAGAGGGTGTGGGAAAGGAGGGAGAACTATGGTGGTAAAGAGAAGATGGCACTTAAATCCACACAGGTGTTGGCTACAGACCATCCTAGATGGAGGAACTAGACAGAGATAGTAACATAGTAAATGACGGCAGATAAAGACCAGCATGGTCCATCTAGTCTGCCCAGCAAGATGGGAAGAGTAGGTGCACCTGTTGCTCTGTGCAGGCCACCCCTCCCCATCTCTTTGTTTAGGGGTGAACCCACCACTCCATGTAGGACACCCCTATTTGAGACGTTAGATGGTTCAGAAGTTAGATGGTACCGTTTATTTTGTTTTTATCCTGTTGCTGTAAAGGGATCCACTGTGTTTGTCCCATGCCATTTTGAATTCCGTCACTATGTTTGCCCCCACCACTTTCATCGGGAGGGCATTCCAAGCATCCACCATCCTTTCAGTGAAGAAATATTTCCTGACATTGCCTTTCAATTTACCACCTTGCAGCTTCATGTTATGCCCTCTAGTTTTACAGCTTCCCCGTCTTTGGAAGAGGTTTGTTTGTTCATCATTTCTCTTTAAGTATTTAAAGGTCTGAATCATATCTCCCCTGTCCCTCCTCTCCTCCAAAGTGTACATATTTAGGTCTTCAAGTCTCTTCTCATAAGGCTTCTGACACAGGCTCCAAATCATTTTGGTCGCCTTCCTCTGAACAGTTTCTAGTCTTTTTACATCTTTTGTAAGATATGGTCTCCAAAACTGAACACAGTATTCCAAGTGAGGCTGCATCAGTGACTTGTACAGTGGCATAAGTACCTCTTCCTTTCTGCTGGTAATCCCTCTTTGTATGCAGCCCAACATCCTCCTGGTTTTTGCCACCGCCTTGTCGCACTGTTTTGCCACCTTGAGATCATCAGAGATAATCACACCAAGGTCTTTCTCCTGAACCGTGCATACCAACCTCTTGCCCCCTATCGTGTACATTTCCCTTGGATTTCTGCTACCCAAGTGCATGACACTATACTTTTTCGCATTAAATCGTAGTTGCCACGCATTAAACCAGTCTTCCAGCTTTTGTAGATCTTTCCTCATGTTAACCACTCCCTCGGAGGAGTCCACTCTGTTGCAAATTTTTGTGTCATCTGCAAAAAGACAGACTTTTCCATTCAGTCCTTCAGCAATATCACTCACAAATACATTGAACAGTGCCGGGCCCAGGACCGAACCCTGGGGCACCCCGCAAATCACCTTCCTCTCATCCGAGTGAGCTCCATGTACCATCACCTTCTGTCATCTGTCAGTCAACCAATTTCTAATCCAGTTTACCATCTTGGGACCTATCCTCAAGTTACTGAGTTTATTGACAAGCCTCCTATGAGGAACAGTATCAAAGGCTTTGCTGAAATCCAGGTAGATGACATCCATTGCATGCCCCCTGATCTAGTTCCTTGGTCACCCAGTCAAAGAACTCAATCAGATTTGTTTGGCAAGACCGTCCTTCGGTAAAACCATGTTGCCTCAGATCTTGCAACCTGTTGGTTTTGAGAAAGTTCACTATTCACTCTTTCAGGAGCGCCTCCATTACTTTTCCCGCCACCGAGGTAATGCTCACGGGCCTGTAGTTTGTCACTTCTTCCCTGTCACCACTTTTGTGTAGAGGTACAACATCAGCCATTCTCCAGTCCTGAGGAACCTCTCCTGTTTCCAAGGATCTGTTGAAGACATCCTTTAACGGTCCTGCAAGAACCTCTCTGAGCTCTTTCAGTATCCTGGGATGTATCCCATCCGGTCCCATGGCTTTGTCCACTTTCAGTTTAGCAAGTTGTTCTAACACCTCATCTTCTGTGAATGGTGTGATATCTACTTCATTCCCATTTTTATATTTGGGAGTCACAACTGGTCCATCTCTAGGATCTTCTTTAGTAAAAACAGAGCAGAAGTATTTGTTTAGCAATTTCACTTTTTCAGTGTCACTTTCCACGAGTCCTTTCCCAGCACTTCTGAGTCCTGCAATTCCAACTCTGATCTTCTTCCTTTCCCGAATATACCTGAAGAAAGTTTTGTCGCCACCCTTAACATCTTTAGCCATCTTTTCCTCTGCCTTTGATTTTGCTATCCTTATTTCTCTTTTAGACTCTTTGAGCTTGATCCTGTATTCATTTTTGTGTTCTTCTATTTGCAAGCTTTTGAATTTTGTGAAAGCTGTGGTTTTTTGCCTTTACTTGAGCAACCACCTCTTTGGAAAACCAAATAGGTTTTCTTCTCCTCTTATTTTTATTTACTTTATCTGTTGCCCCTTTTATTGCCACCTTAGTTTAACCCATTGCAATTCCACTTCCCTTATCTCCTTCCACCCCCGTCATCTCCTCCTTTAAGTACTCGGCCATTTTATTGAAGTCAGTGTTTTTGAAGTTTAGGACTTTGAGCTTGCTATGATTGGCCTGTACCATGGCTTTTATCTCAAACCACACCGTGTGATGGTCGCTGTTGCTCACAGGGGCACTCACGCAGACATTTGACATGCTATCACCGTTGGTGAGCACTCCATCCAGCGTTGAGCTTTCCCTGGTTGGTTCCATCACCATTTGTCTAAGTAATGCATCTTGGAGAGCATCCACAATTTTTTTGCTTCTTTCCAGATGTGCAGAAGGAGTAATCCAATCCACATCAGGTAGATTAAAGCACCCAATATGATCGCTTCCCCCTTTGTTGCTATCTTGGCAATATCTATCTCTCTCTTCAATTTGAATCGGAGGTCTGTAGACTACAGCAATATGAATGACAGTGCCATCTCCTCTTTCCAGTGCAATCCAGCGCTCTTCTTCTTTTCCCCATGTCCCCTGCATTTCAGTAGCTTTAATATTGCTTTTGAAATACAAGGCTACTCCTCCTCCTCCTTTTCCATTTTCTCTGTCTCTTTTGAATAGATTATAGCCAGCTATGGCTATATCCCAATCATGTGATTCATTAAACCATGTTTCTGTAAGGGCCACAATGTTCAAATCCGTTTCCACCATTAGGGCTTCCAGGTCCGGAATTTTATTGGCTAAGCTTCGATCATTTGTGCTCATTGCTTTCCAGCATTTACCTGGCTTGTGTGTATTTTGCATTGATTTTGTTCTGCCCACTTCTTCCCACTTGTTTTTGATGTGTGGTTTAAAAGTGTGGCTGTTTCTGATGATGATCTGCTTTTGCAGGGGTGGCATGCAGATGTTGACCTTCCACATCCGTCACCCCCTTTTCCTAGTTTAAATGCATATCCACATACTGCCTGAATTTTTCACTTAAGATTCTTTTCCCTGCGACAGAGAGATGTAGTCCATCAGCACAGTATAGTCTCTTGTTGGTCCATCTGTTGCCCCAGTTGCCAATAAATCTGAATCCTTCTTGTTTGCACCAGGTCTGGAGCCATGTATTAAAACTGTTAATGCGATGCAACCTTTTTGTCCCCTTACCAAGAACAGGTAGAACTTCTGAGAATGCAACAGTGTTAACAATGGGCTTGAGTTTCTCTCCCAGAGATTGGAAGTCATTTTGGGCTGTAGAGGCACTGTTTCTAGCCAGGTCATTTGTGCCCAAGTGGATAATAACATCAAGTTTGGAGTGTTCACTTTTTGCGCTAAGTATTTCAACAACTTGACGCAGATCTGGTTATAGATATACAAAAGCTAGGCAGCAGTGATCCTCATACAATATTTGATTTCAATTAGTATCTAGACACACCAAGCTAAAAGTCATGGACTTCAAACATGGTGACTTTAGTAAAATGGGGTAATACCTGAAGGAAGAGCTGGCAGGATGGGAGAAGATAAAAGACATGGAAGGACACAGAGCCATCAAATGGAACTATGCAAGGGCAACATATCTTTATGTTAAGAAAGTAAATAAAAGGAAAAGAAAACAATTATGGATTTCCAAGGAGACAACTGACAATATAAAGTGCAAAAAAGCTAGCACTCATAAAGTACAAAGGATCACAAAAGAAAGAGCAGAGAAAAGCAAAGCAAGTAAAGATGAGAGAAAGCAGAAAGGCAAAATTGAGGGCAGAAGGGAAAATGAAGTGACTTCAGACATGCCCAGGAAAAGAGGAATGCCAGAGATATAATTCTAAAACTGAAAGATGGTGAAGACTGATATGTGGAAAATGATGAGGAAAAAGCAGAAATACTAAACAAATACTTCTGTTCAGTATTCACAGAAGAAAGCTTTGGAGAGGAGCTACATATAATTAGCAAAAGTGCATATCAAAATGGAGAAGATAATGTTTGTGATGAACTTAAAGGACTGAAAATGAACAAAGCCATGGGACCATATGGAATACATTCCAGGATACTGAGGGAGCTCATTGAGCTTCTGCTGGGTCACTGAAGGATGAATATGTTTTGGGAGAGGTTCCATGTGATTGGAGAAAAGCCAATGTAGTCCCTCCTCACAAAATTTGTAACAAGGAGATGTGGGAAACTATAGGCCACTGAGCCTCATGTCTGTTGGTCACAGGACCAAGGATACTACTACTGCTACTAATCATTTGTATAGTGCTACAAAGTTGTACACAGTGCTGTACAGAGACATGTAAGAGATGTTCCCTGCTCGTCAGAGTTTACAGTCTAGTTAAGACCGACAATACAACATCCGGGAACTAGGATATGTCTAGGGCCTATATTTGGCTGCTCTTCACTACCTTTCCGCTCTTATCTCTCCCTACATCCCTCCTTGGGAACTCTGCTCTTCTCACAGATTGCTTCTATCTGTGCCCTTCTCTTCCACTGTCAACTCCAGACTTCAATCTTTCTACCTTTCTGCTCCTGATTCCTGGAACAAACTACCTGAGTCACTACGTCAGGTTCCATCTGTAGCCCTCTTCAAATTCAGGCTAAAAACTCACTACTTGAGACTACTTTTGAATCCTAATCCCCTTAGTCTCCTGTTCACCTCCTATGTGTTTCCTTACTATTCCCCTAGACATATCCTAGTCCCCGGTTTTTGTGTTGTTTGTTTTGACTAAACTGTAAGCCTTTATGAGCAGGGACTATCTCTTACATGTCTCTGCACAGCGCTGTATATGCCTTGTAACGCTATACAAATGATAAGTAGTAGTGGTAGGGAATGGTAAGAAAACACATAGTTGGAGAGCAGGATCCAAAAGCAGCATTGAGAGGTGAGATTTTAGCCTGGATTTGAAGAGGGTCAGAGATATGAAGCCTGACATACTGACTCAGCTAGTTTGTTCCAGGCATAAGGAGCAGAAAGGTGGAAAGATTGAGGTCTGGAGTTGACAGTGGAAGAGAAGGGCACAGATAGAAGCGATCTGCCAGAAGAGTGGAGTTCCCGAGAAGGTGTGTAGGGAGAGGTAAGAGAAAAGAGGTAGTGAGGAGCAGCAGAATGAATGCACTTATAGGTCAAATTTCTCCGACTTTTTAGTCTTTCTATTCTTTCCAACTTAACTGAATTTTGGAAATAAATTGTACTTAGTAAGTCAAAAATGCTGCTTTCTCTGTCTAGGGTACAATACCCTTCAAAAACTTAACAGAATGCACCAAAGTTGGCACAAGAGAAGAACTGTGGAAAAGATGCATCAGGTTTGCATCAGATCAGCTCAAGGGTTTCAGATTAAAAAAAAAAAAAAAATCTTCCTAAAAATGGGAAAGGTAGTTCCAGCTTTTGCAGCTTAGAAGCATCGATATATTAAAACACAGCTTTTGGGAAATTGTTCCTTTCAAATTGTCTCTCTCCTCTTCTATCCATTTTCAGTTACAGACATACAGATAAATACACCCAGAGATTCAGATTTACATGCATATATGAAGACAAGCATATAAACACATACAAACAAACACCAAGGGGCTGGAAATTTTTCCATGAGGCATACTTTCCCCACTATGCATCGCTCACTGCTGCCACATCCCTATCCCTGCTGGGCTGGTTTATAGTAATTTAGATGTGTGTATATTTTCTTTTTCTAAATCCTACTGTGAAACCTAGTTATCTCCAGGAACAAGCAGGAATGTAGTCTTCACATATGGGTGACATCTGCGCTGATGGAGCCCGTGCTGGAATGCTCCCCAGTATCCAATAGGAAAGCCTTTGGGAGCTCTCCACTGTGCCTGCGTGACTTCCTTCCCACTCTCCCAACTCCCTCTCCTCGGTTCTTCTTTTTCCGTGGAGCCAGCAGAATAAAAATTCCTGTCACCGCAGAGAAATTCTCTAAAAAGTGCTTCTGCTTTTCCATTCACCCACCGGCATAGAGTATTGATTCCGGTACCGTTTTTTTGTAAATTAGAATTATTTTATAAAAACATTTTCTTTATTTCATTTTCTTTTAAAATTTTCTTTAGGCCTCAGGCCTACCATCTCCTGATGGAAAAACCATCTAGGGTCTCTTCAGATTCTAGCCGCCCAGCTAAGCATCCCCGGCGAGAAGAACCATCCTCCAAAGCCCCTGTGGGGATCAGGGAAGCTGATGAGAGTTCGGTCTCCAGACACTGGCGATCTCATTGGATCAGCGTATGCTATCCATGGAGAGGACATTAGTAGCACTCCTAACAGCATCAGTTTCGATGGCACCGATAGCTCGAGGACTGCCTGCATCGGCATCAATATCAATTCTCGATGCCCCCTGTACCTGTGCCCCGGGCTCTATGCTGAGACAGGAACCGGCTGCCACATCGATGCTCACTGATTCCGAGGCACGCACGCATGCCTTTAGTAGAGCAGCACCATGAGGAGCAGGAAGATTACCGGCATCGACATCGATCACACGAACATCGACGCTCTCCAGATTCAGAACCCTCAATTCCTTTGCACACTGGTCTTTCCAAGCTTCAATGTTGGCAAGTAGGATTAACTCCTACACACTGTATATGGGCATTTTCCTCAAGGAAATCAACAAGGACTGGGAGGATTTCCTTCCATTCATCCCTGAGGAAGAGAGTCCTGCTTTCCACACTCTCTTGAAACGTAGCCAAAATGTTTCTAAGTTTGTTAACAGTGCTGCCTTTGATGCATTTGAGTCAAGCAGCAGGACCTCTGCAATAGCCATAGGAGCTTGTAGGCTGGCATGGCTTCAGGCTTCAGACCTGGAACAATGGGTCCAGGACAAACTAGGCAACATCCCTTGCACAGGTGAGAACCTGTTTGGCAAAAATTGTAAAGAGAAAGCTGTGGAGCTGGAGACATTTGACACCACTCTAAAGAGACACTTCAGGAAGACTGCTGACCCAGCAAAGAAAAAGTCAGCAGCCAAGAGGCCTTTCTTCCCCATTTATCCCTCCTATTCTCAGCCTACCAGTCTCAGCAAAAACATACAGGGCCAAGACATGTTAAGAAGTGTAAGGCCACCAAACCACAACCAGCTACACAGGCACCAGCAGCACCTAACATTTGACTCCTTCCTACACAGCATTGCCACTTTGGCCCTGCAGACTCCCAATCCTCCCAATATAGCAAGTTGGCTGTGCCATTATGCACACTGGTGGCATCTCATCACAACAGAGCAGTGGATCCTGCAAATCATCCTGGGGGTTTACCAGTTTAATTTCCAACAATATCCCCCTCCTCATTTCAAAGGGGATTATCCTACTCAGCCTCCTCTCAGGGCTCTGCTACAGGAAGACGTGACCACACTGTTTTATCAAGGGGCCATAGAGCTGGGTCCAAAACATCAGCTTCTCAAAGGGTTCTACTCTTCTTACTTCTTCATACCGAAGAAGTCAGGAGGATACAGACCTATACTCGACCTCAGAGACCTCAACAAGTTCCTGCTGTTCTTAAGTGCTGTCAAGTCTTTGTCGACTCACTGCAACCCTCTGGATAGTTGTCTTAAACTGTGTTCGGTCTTCAGTCAAGCGGCTCACTGATGACAGAGTGGCACCCATAGCTGCTGTTTTGTATCGATCCATATCATTGCTGGCCTTCCTCTTTTGTGTTGACCTTCTACTTTACCAAGCATGATGTCTTTCTCTAATGATCTCTCTCTTCGTATGATGTGCCCAAAGTATGAAAGTTGAAGTCTTGTCATCTGAGCTTCTAAGGAAAGCTTAGGTTTGATCTACTTTAGTAATTACTGTTTTGTTCTTCGGGCAGTCCATGGTATACACACTATTTGTCACCAGCACTGTAATTTAAAGGCATCAATTTTCTTCCTGTCTATCTTGTTCACAGTCAAACTTTTGAATCCCTATGACGTTATTGATAATACAATGACTTGAATGAATTGAATCTTTGTATGGAGAGAGACATCTCTGCTCTTGAGAATCTTGTCTAGGTCCTTCATAGCCATTCTACGAAGAGCAATGTGTTGTCTGATTTCTTGACTGCTTGTTGTTTCTTTATTGATAGTTGATCCAAGTAGGTTAAAGTTGTCCACTGTTTCAATTTTTACTCCATCAGCGATGAACTTATTGATTTTCCAGTTGTCAGGATATTTGTCTTCTTTACATTAAGGTGCAGGCCCATTTTAAAACTATTTTCCTTGATCTTGAGAAGCAAATGTTTTAGATTGTCTTCACTTTCAGCCAGTAATGTGGTATTATCAGCATAGCGAAGGTTGTTGATGAGTTCCCCCACCAATCTTCACACCTCTATTGTCTTCAAACAGCCCTGCTTCTCTGATGATTTGATTCTGCATATAAATTAAATAGGTAGGGGGAAAGTATGCAGCCTTGTTGTACACCTTTGCTGATTTTAAACCATTATGTTTCTCCTTCTTCTGTTCAAACTGTTGCTTCTTGATCAATGTAAAGGCTGTGCAAGAGAACGATCAGGTGTTCTGGTATACCCATACTTCTTAATGTGGCCCAGAGTTTCTCATGGATTACACAGTCAACAGCCTTGCTGTAGTCAATAAAACACATATAGATATCCTTTTGGTATTCTTTAGTCTTTTCAAGGATCCATCTCACATCTGTGATGATGTCTCTTGTTCCTCGCCCTTTCCTGAGCCTTGCTTGCCCTTCAGGCAGTTCTCGTTCCAGGTATGGTTGTAGTTTCTTTTGAATAATCTTCAGTATAATCTTGCTGGCATGTGGGTTCAGAGCAATTGTGCGATAATTTCCACAGTCAGTCGGATCACCTTTCTTCAGTATTGGCATAAACACAGATCTTTTCCAGTCAGTCAGCCATGATGTTGTCTTCCAAATCTCCTAGCCAAGCCTTGTAAGTATTGTAACAGCTGCATCAGATTGTTGTAATACTTCAGTGGGAATGCCATCAATGCCTGGTGCTTTGTTCTTTGATAAGGCTTTCAATGCTGCTTCAACTTCTTTTTTCATCATCAATGGTTCCGGATCATAAGGTATAGATTGAAAAGGTTGTTAGTCCACTTGATCTTTATAATATAATAACTGTATATTCTTTCCACCTTTTCTTGATCTTCTCAGCATCATTCAACATGGATCCTTGTGCATCTTGTAATATTCCAATTTGATGCTAGAATTTTTTCTTTAACTCTCATAGCTTTAGAAAAGCCAATCTTGTTCTTCCTCTAATAGTTTCTGCTTCTTTTTCCTTGCATGCGTCATTGTAGTACTTCTCCTTGTCTTGTCTTGCTACACGTTGGAAATCTCTGTTGAGTTCTGTGATTGCCTCTCTTTCTCCTAGTTTCTGCATTTATGGGCAATTTTCAGAGTTTCTTCAGTCATCCATTTTGACTGTTTTTTCTTTTTCACCTTTGGTAGAGATTTCGCACTATCTCCAGGAACAAGCAGGAATGTAGTCTTCACATATGGGTATCGTAGGTACCGACGGAGCCTGCGCGGGAACGCTCCCCAGCTTCCAATAGGAACGCTTTTGGGAGCATCCCTCAGCACATGCGCACTGCCTTCCCGCCTTTCCAACTGTCCCTCTTCAGTTCTTCGTTTTCCGCGGAGTCGACAGGACACATTCCCTGTCACTGCAGAAAATTTCTTCTTTTAACTTGTTTTCTTGTGGTCGCGCCTGCCTCGACACGACGCCTACCGGTACCGCCGGTTCTTTCTTTCTTCTTTTTAAAAAAACAAAAATATAGCTATTTTTGAATTGTTTCTCTTCAGAAATTTTTTCTTTTGGTGCTAGGCACCATTTTGGGCATTAGGCCCAATTTTTCCCAAAAGATGGAAAAACCAGCTAGTGGTTTTAAAAAATGTACTAAATGTGACGGTACCATCTCCGTCACCGACACCCATGACTGGTGTCTAAAATGTTTAGGCCCTGACCATTCTCCATCTGAGTGCTCTTCCTCTATGGGGATGACTGAAAGAGGAAGACAGAACCGAGCTGCAAAGCTCAGTACCCTCTTCGGATACCAGGTCCATTGCATCGACATCTTCAAGAGCCTCGTCTTCCTCCCATGGATCTCAGGTAACTAAACATAAGAGCCGGTCCTCAAAGGGTAGATCTCCTTCAAAGCATCGAGAAGCCATTGGCATTGCCTTTGTGGAAACTACACCGGCAAAAAAGCCCCGGTGGGAGGCTACGGCCTCCACAGCATCAACGGGGTTCCAGGATGTTCTCGAGGCTTCGACCTCAGCAGAACTACTGGTGCAATGCTCAGGGGTTCCAGCCGCTTTTACTGGTAATGATACCCAGGCATCGGCAGCGTCGATAGACCAGAGATTCCTCGCTATCGAATGCAGTCTTGCAGCTCTCCTTACAGCTGTGGTACCGCTGACACCAGCGGTACCAGCCCCGGTGGGAATCCTTCCCATGCAGACTTTTTCTGGCATCGACAGATCGGTACCAGACCAGTTCGGTACCGACTCCGATTGATACTGAGACCGTGCTTTGCATGAACATCGGGATCAGAGATACTTCAAATCCTCCGATTCCGATGACTCTGATAATTCTGCCGGTACCAGAGTGTTTCTCTCGGAAGACTCCTCTTCACCCCAACGCAGAATGTCTCCTCCGGAAGACATGTCTTTTCAGGATTTTATTCATGATGTGGCCCGAGGCCTTTCAATCACGGTAGCTCCTGAAAAAGAACCTAGAGCAAAAGAATTGGAAATTCTCCAATACCCTAAGGCTCCCAAGGAAGCAGCCACTCTACCCATTCATGAAATTTTTCATGATTTGATGCTCAGAATGTGGGAGACACCTTTGACCACATCTCCTCATTCTAGGAGACTCAATATCATGTATCGAGTTCCATCATGTCCTGGTTTTCAAAAGACTCAGCTGCCACACCATTCAGTGGTAGTGGAGTCAGCCATGCATAGGATGAAAAGTGCAAAGAGAGATGCATCCAGTCCTCCAGGTCGTGAATGCAGGACTCTTGATGCTTTTGGGCGTCAAACCTTTCAGGCTTCCATGATTTCAGCTAGGATCAACTCATATATTTTATAGGAATGTTCCTCAAAGAGGTCACAGGAGATTTGGAGCTTATGAGCCCCCTTCACCCTGAGAACAAACGACAGGACTTTCTCACTCTGGTCAAGCATGCTCAAGATGTCTCCAAGTTTGTAAACCGTGCAGCCTTTGACTGCTTTGATTGCATCAGCAGAACCTCTGCTATTGTAGAAATGGACAGATAAAGGGGATACCAGAATCCCCAATATGTAATTAAAGATAGATTAATTTTTTGATGCAGATCTCTAAAATGTGCTTAGAATTTTGTCCTTTTACCTACTTCCTCTTAAATAGAATAGGATATCATGATCATGAGTTCTGTGTAACTGTCTTTTAAAATAGTTTGGGAACATTGTTAACACAAGCATAAAGAGTAAACATAGGCTATGAACTGCTTAACCATAGTTCACTGTACAGTCAACTATAGGTCGTTGCTGACACAGCATAATTTTTGCAACTCTGCAATTATAAATAATTCTTTCATAATCAAGTAAATTTTATGTAATACAATGTAATCAGTTCTTACTCTGTAGAAAGAACTCTAGCGACACCTTGTGTTATGATTAATGACTGTTACTTCCCTTTTTTTCTTTAATAAAAAGAGCTTTTCAGGAGGAAGAATTTGAATCCAACAGATGTGGAACTGTGCTGTGTCCGTAGACCATCTGTTGTTTTCCCTCTGAGCTCAAAGAAAGTAGCACTTTGTGTGTGATTGTGTTCTGTGTTACTCTCTGCTTATTTCTCACTGCTTGAGGGACCAGAGACCGAAAGAGCCATGGTATTGTGGCCAGATCACGGGGTTTTCTTCAGCTATTGCCATTGTTGCACATCGGATTGCCTGGCTTCAGGCATCAGACTTGGAGATTTGGGTACAGGATAAATTGGGAAACATCCCTTGCACATGAGAAAACCTCTTTGGCACGAATTGGCAGGAGAAGGCTAATGAGATAGATACTGACAAACTCACTTTAGACAGATTGTCAAAATCTACAGCCACTCCAGCCAAAAAGAAACCCTATAAAAAACCCTTTTTCAGCAAAAAGAGGATGTTTTATCCATCTTATACCCAACTAAATGAGAGGTTAGATATGATTGGAATATCAGAGACATGGTGGAAGGAGGACAACCAGTGGGACACTGTGATACCTGGGTACAAACTATATCGTAATGATAGAGCTGATCAAATTGGTGGAGGGGTTGCGCTCTATGTTAGAGAGGGCATTGAGTCAGAAAGGATTAAAGTTTTGCAGGAAACAAAATTTGCTGTAGAATCTCTATGGATTGAAATTTCATGTAAAAAGGGGAAGGCGATGGCAGTGGGGGTGTACTATTGACCACCTGGCCAGAATGAACAAATGGATGATGAAATGCTCAAAGAAATCAAGGAAGCTAACAAAAGTTACAGCGCAGTAATAATAATGGGTGATTTCAATTACACTGGTATCGACTGGGTCAGTGTCACGGCAGGACATGCTAGGGAGATAAAATTCCTAGATGACATAAATGACTGCTTCTTAGAGCAGCTGGCTGATGAACCGACCAGAGGGGAAGCCATATTAGACCTAGTCCTTAGTGGAGCACCAGATCTAGTGCAAGAGATAAGGGTGTTGGGGCCACTTGGCAATAGTGATCATAGCATGATCACCTTTGATTTAATTAGTGGAGGAGGGATAGTACGGAAATCCACTGTACTACCTTTTAACTTTCAAAAGAGAGACTATGATAAAATGAGGAAAATAGTTAAGAAAAAACTAAAAGGAGCAGTTGCAAAGGTTAAAGACTTACATCAAGTTTGGGTGGTGTTGAAAAATACTATCTTGGCAGCCCAGACCAGCTGTATTCCACGCTTTAAGAAAAGTGGAAGGAAGTCCAAAAAACTGCCAGCATGGTTTAAAGGTGAGGTCAGAGAGGCGGCTGTTGCCAAAAAAGCATCTTTCAGGAAATGGAAAAAAGAGCCAAACGACGAAACCTGGAAACAGCACAAGCACTGGCAAGTCAAATGCAAGGCATTGATAAAGCAGGCAAAGGGAGAATTTGAGAAGAAGCTTGCTGCGGAAGCAAAAACACGAAATAAAGCTTTTTTCAAGTACATTCGTAGCAAAAAACTTGTGAGAGAGTTAGTTGGTCCATTAGATGATAGAGGAGTTAAAGGGGCACTAAGAGGCGACAAGGCGATAGCGGAGAGATTGAATGAATTCTTTGCTTCGGTCTTTACTGAGGAAGATGTAGGGATGTTACCCATGACTGAAGTGGTATTTAAAGGTGCGGAAGAATTGAAGGAAATATTGATACATCGGGAAGATGTATTACAACTATTAGATAAACTGAAGAGTAGCAAATCACCTGGCCGGATGGTATACATCCAAGGGTGTTGAAAGAACTGAAATATGAGATTGCAGACCTGCTATTAGTAATCTGTGAACTATCATTAAAATCATCTCTAATACCTGAAGATTGGAGGATCGCCAATGTAACACCAATTTTTAAAAAGGGTTCCAGGTACGTCAGTACCGTGGAAAATGGTAGAAACCATCATAAAGAATAAAATTACTCAGCATGTAGATAGTCATGGCCTAATGGGAGACAGCCAACATGGCTTTAGACAAGGAAGATCTTGTCTTACTAATCGTTTATGTTTTTTTGAAAGTGTGAATAAACAGGTGGACAAAGATGAGTCTGTAGATATAGTGTATCTGGACTTTCAGAAAGCCTTTGACAAGGTCCCTCATCAGAGACTTTTGGCAAAATTAAAGACTCATGGGATAGGAGGCAATGTACTACTGTGGATCAAGAACTGGTTAATAGATAGAAAGCAGAGGGTTGGGCTAAATGGCCAATTTTCCAATGGAGAAAGGTGAATAGTGGTGTACCCCAGGGGATCTGTGCTGGGTCCGCTGCTTTTTGACATATTCATAAATGACCTGGAAAGTGGAATAACGAGTGAGGTTATCAAATTTGCAGATGACACAAAACTATTTAAAGTTGTTTAAACCCAAGAGGATTGTGGAAAATTGCAAGAGGATCTTGATAAATTAGAAGACTGGGCATCAAAATGGCAGATGAAATTTAATGTGGACAAGTGCAAAGTTATGCACCTAGGGAAGAACAACCCAAACTATGGTTACACGATGCAAGGTTCCACATTAGGAACCACCACCCAGGAAAAAGATTTAGGCGTCATTGTGGATAACATGTTAAAATCCTCGGCCCAGTGTGCAACGGCAGCCAAGAGAGCAAATAGAATGCTAGGTATCATAAGGAAAGGAATGGAAAATAAAACAAAAGATATTATAATGCCTCTATATCTTTCCATGGTGAGACCGCACCTTGAATATTGTGTGCAATTCTGGTCGCCGTATCTTAAAAAGGATATAGCGTTATTAGAAAAGGTTCAGAGAAGAGCCACCAAAATGGTAAAGGGGATTGAAGGATACTCCTATGAAGAAAGGCTAAAAAGGTTAGGGCTCTTTAACCTGGAAAAGAGGCGGCTGAGGGGAGATATGATAGAAATCTATAAATTAATGAACGGAGTGGAACGGGTAAACGTAGATCGATTGTTTACCTTATCAGAATATAGAAAAACTAGGGGACATGCAATGAAGCTACAGGGTCAACTATTTAAGACTAATAAAAGAAAATATTTTTTCACTCAACGTGTAATCAAACTCTGGAATTTGTTACCGGAGGATGTAGTAAAGGCTGTTAGTGTAGCTGGGTTTAAAAAAGGTTTGGCTCCCCAATATTCAACATACAATAAATAATTCAAACTACAAGTAAATATGCCATTCTCCCTATTATTGTGGGCTACCTATACTCTTGTGAGTTGTATTTCTTGGTATAAATTTCTCTGATTCTTATTTCACAAGTAAGTTGTTTGCTGTACAAGCATTTGCTTGATTATTTTTTGTAAAATTTCATAAATAATAATTTAAAAAAAAAAGGTTTGGACAAGTTCCTGGAGGAAAGGTCCATAAACCATTATTAAGAAGGGACCCCGGATATCAGTGCTTGACCCAGTACAAGCACTGCTGAACCTGTGTCTTTTGGGGAAACTGCTAGGTACGTATGACCTAGATTGGCCACTGTTGGAAACAGGATACTGGGCTTGATGGACCTTGGTCTGACCCAGTATGGCATATCTTATGTTCTTATGTTCAAGGGTAAGCTCAGGGTCAGGTTGCCCAGAAGGGTCAACAACAACAATCCAGACAAAAGAAGCCAAAAGGACTCAGAGCTCAACCAGCTCCACAGGCCCAGCCCCCTCAAGGGCTTTCGCTCCTTCTTAGAGAACTTAGCCTTCCTGCTTCTGAAGGGGCCAGAACCCCTAAACATTCCAGGCAGGTTGTGTCATTTTGCCAACAGATGGCACCAAATAACAACAGAAAACTGGACTCTGTCCATTGTGGGAGAGGGGGTACAAGCTTCATTTTCATAGCATGCCCTCTCCTACAATCATAAGACAGTTCAATTCCCAAACCTCTACAGTCAATCTACTGGATCAAGAGGTCTCAACACTCCTTGCTCAAGGAGCAATAGAGGAGGTACCCATTCTTCAGCAGGGTGCAGGGTTCTACTCCCCCTATTTTCTTATTCCAAAGAAAACAGGAGAAGAGAGACACATTCTAGACCTCAGAGAATTGAACAAATATCTGTTCCGAAAAAAGTTCAAAATGATTTCTCTGGGAACTCTTCTGCCATACCTTCAAAGTCAGGTTTGGCTATGTTCTCTAGATCTAAAGGATGCATATACTCACATTCTGATCCATCCAGATCACAGGAAATTCTTACAATTCCTTTTCAAGGGAAAACATTTCCCAGCTCAGCTACAAAGACAGTCCTAGTCCAAACGGACAATCAAGTAGCTATGTTCTACATGAACAAGCAGGGCGGAATAGGCTCTCTGTCGTTATGCAACGAAGCTTTACCACTATGGGCCCTTGCCAGAGAGCATCAAATTCACCTTCTCGTGGTATATCTTCCAGGCATTCAAAACCTTTGGGCAGACAAACTCAGCCGAGTACTGCTGTCTCACGAAGTTCTCTCCACCTAGACCAGGTGGTCAAGATATTTCAAATCTGGGGAACCCCAGACATAGACCTATTTGCAAGTCCACTAAATGCCAAACTTCCCCGGTTCTCTTCCAGGATTCTGGCTCAAAATTTCCAGGCAAGGGACGCCTTCCTTCTTCACTGGGGTCACGACTTCCTCTATGCCTTCCCACCCATTCCCCTCATCCCCAAAACACTCTTCAAGCTTCAGAGAGACAGAGGTTGTATGATCCTCGTAGCGCCATGGTGGCCATGCCAAACATGGTATCCCCTGCTTCTACATCTCTCTCAAGCTGCACCTCTGGAGTTAGGCTATGTTCCAGATCTCCTCTCCCAAGAGAATGGGATGCTATGGCACCCGAATCCCCAGTCCCTGCATCTCAGGGCCTGGTTGCTGAAAGCTTAGACCTTCAGGAACTTAACCATTTCCAAGAGGTAAAGGATATCCTTCAGGTTTCGAGAAAACCTTCCACAAGATGCTCTTACGCCTTCAAGTGGAAACGTTTTACTGTATTGTTTTTCACGGGACACTATGGCACCCGAATCCTCAGTCCCTGCATCTCTTGGCCTGGTTGTTGAAGGCTTAGACCTCCAGGATTTCAACCTGTCCCAGCAGGTAAAAGATATCCTTCAGGCTTCTAGGAAACTTTCCACAAGAAGATCTTATGCCTTCAAGTGGAAATGTTTTACTATATGGTGCTCCAAGAAGGTGTTAAACCCCCTTATGATAACTTTGGAATCGATACTAGAGTATCTACTTCATTTATCAAATTCTGGTCTAAAGACCAATTCCGTAAGAGTCCATCTTAGTGCAATTACAGCTTCCTATAAGCCTCTAAATGGACAACCAATTTCCTCTCATCCATTCATAACAAGATTTATGAGAGGTCTTCTATTAACAAAGCCTCCCATCAGGCCACCACCGGTGGCATGGGATTTAAACCTAGTTCTTGGGCAGCTCATGAAACTGCCTTTTGAGCCTTTAGCCACTACAACCCTAAAGCATTTGTCCTGGAAGGTCATCTTCCTATTTGCAATCACCTCTGCACGTTGCATTAGTGAATTGCAAGCTTTAGTGGCTGATCCTCCTTATACTAGGTTTCATCTTGATAAGGTTGTTCTTAGAACTCATCCACACTTTATGCCAAAGGTGGTTTTGCCTTTTCATTTAAATCAATCAATTTATCTTCCTGTATTCTTTCCGAGGCCTCATGCCTCTAATGCAGAAAGGAACCTTCATACTTTGGATTGTAAAAGAGCCTTGGCTTTTTACCTACAAAGAACACAGCAACATAGAAAGTCTTCTCAACTTTTTATTGCTTTTGATTCTAGTCATTTGGGACTTCCAGTCTCCAAGAGAATTCTGTCCAAATGGATTGCACAATGCATATCCTTTGCTTATGAGAGTAAGAGTCTTCCTCTTCAAGGCCATGTCACAGCTCATAATGTGAGAGCCATAGCAGCCTCTATGGCTAACCTTCACTCTGTGTCTGTTGATGACATTTGTCGAGCAGCCACCTGAGCTTCGGTACACACCTTTATAGCCCACTACTGCCTAGATAAAGCCTCCTGTCGGGATGCCTTCTTTGGCTAAGCTGTACTTCAAAATCTCTTCCAGATCTAATTCAACTCCTACCCACCAACACTGGTGGGATGCCAGAGATTCATGGGAGGAAGCATGGCCCACCTTACTTGGGTGGCAGCTTCCTGGGGCTATCTCCCTGGCATCTTCAGCTAGGGAGTTCCCATATGTGAAGACTACATTCCTGCTTGTTCCTGGAGATAGCATAGTTACTCACCCGTAACAGGTGATCTCCAGGAACAGCAGGAATTTAGTCTTCACAACCCACCCACCTCCCCTAGAGTTGTCTCTCTATCTCTCTGTCTCTTTTCTCTCTCCCTCTATCCTTTCACTCAGCTACAAACTTAACTGAAGAGGGACAGTTGGAAAGGCGGGAAGGCAGCGTGCATGTGCTGAGGGATGCTCCCAAAAGCGTTCCTATTGGACGCTGGGGAGCGTTCCTGCGCAGGCTCCGCCGGTACTTGCGATACCCATATGTGAAGACTAAATTCCTGATGTTCCCGGAGATCACCTGTTACAGGTGAGTAACTACGCTTTCTTCCAACACAACCCTCTTGATGTCATCTCATAACTCTTCTGGAGCTCTGTCATTTGTATCTAAAGCAGCAAATTTATTTTGCAGGCAGTCTTTAAATTCCAGTGGTATATTCTCAAGGTCATATTTTGCTACATTCATGAATGGCTTGCTCTTTTTCAACTTTAGCTTGAGTTTGCATACTACTAGTTGGTGATCTATACCACAGTCAGCTCCAGGATCTGTCTTTGTTGATGTTATAGAGCTTTTCCATCGTTGACTTCCACAGATGTAGTCAATTTGATTTTTGTACAATCCATTGGGTGAAGTTCATGTGTACAGCTGCTGCTTGTATTGCTGGAAGAAGGTGTTTGAGATGAATAGATCGTTGGTCTTGTAGAATTCTGTCAGTCATTCTCCAGCTTCATTTCTTTCACCAAGTCCATATTTTCCAAACACTTAGCCGCCTTTGTTGCCAACTTTTGCATTCCAATCACCTATGACTATCAGGTTATCCTGTTTGCATGTTCTGTCGATTTCAGCTTGTACTTGTTCATAGAACTCATCAATGTCATCCTCTTCTGCAGCTGTTGTTGGTGCATCTACTTGAATTATAGCTGTGTTGATTGGCATTCCTCATAGACGATTAGAAATTAAGCATTCACTGATTGCACTGTATATCATTACAGTTCTTCCAAATTTCTTCTTAATTATAAATGCAACACCATTTCTTCTTTGTCTTTCATTTCCAGTATAGTATACCATGTGATCATCAGATGCAAAGTGCCCGATGCCAGTCTATTTCAGTTCGCTGACACCCAACAGATTGAGTTGTACACGTTCCATGTCATTCTTGACCACCTCCAACTTCCCTTGGTTCATGCTTCATACATTCCATGTCCCAATATGTAAGACATCCATGCAGCTTCTGACTCTCATGCCCACCCGTCTGGGCAGCAGCAGAATGGGATGGTGTTGGTGGCGGAGGATCACATTTCTGTAACAATGGCAACAACACTAAAATTAAACTGCATGGAAGAAAGGCTTGGCAATCTACTTCTGTATCTTGCCATGAAAACCTAATGGATAGTCACAACAAGTTCCTAGTCAAATTAAAATTCAAAATGATTTCCCTGGGAACTCTCCAACCATATCTGCAGGAACAAGACTGGCTTTGTTCTCTGGACCTGAAGGAGGCCTAAACTCATATCCTCATATACCCAGAGCACTGGCAGTACCTCCGGTTTACATTCCAAGGATCCCACTACCAACACAGGGTCCTCCCTTTCGGCCTTGCATCTGCTCCAAGGGTCTTCACAAAGTGTATGGCAGTGGTGGCCTCATGCCTTTGAATTATGGGAATTTTTGTTTTTTCCTACTTGGACGATTGGCTGATAAAGGCATACTCTCCAAGAGTACTCTGCAATTCACTTAGCAAACTCTCGCAGTCCTAGAACACCTGGGATTTGTGGTAAATTTCCCCAAATCTCATCTCACTGCCACCCAAAGGCTGGAGTTCTTAGGTGTAGTACTAAACACACAACAAACCAAGGCCTTCTTCCCAGAAAACTGAATTACCCACCTAGTGGGCCTAGCCACCCACATACAACAACAGAAGACCTCAACAGCTCGGGACTTCCTATGTCTCTTAGGCCACATGGCATCCACAGTACACGTCGTTCCATATGCAAGACTACATATGCAGTTGGCAAGGTGGATGTTATTCTCCCAGTGGACTTAGGCCACAGGAGGCTTACGGGATCTGATACAAATGACCCATCTCTTAGCCCAATCCCTCCTCTGGTGGTGCACCCCAGCAAATCTCCTCGTAGGGTCACCTTTTCAGATGCCTCAACCACAACATACCCTAACCATGGATGCATCCAAATTCGGGTGCTTAGCCCATCTGGACTCGATCTCCACACAAGGGCTGTGGACAGCTCAGGAAGCAGCTCTGCAAATCAACCTCTTGAAGCTGAGGGCAATCACAAATGCCCTCCAAGTCTTCCAGCATCATCTCAACTGCTCCCACGTGCTGATCAGAACAGACAACCAGGTGACAATGTTCTACGTGAACAAGCAGGGAGGGGCAGGCTCTCTTCCTCTCTGCGAGGAGGCCTGTTGCCTTTAGAAACTTGCAGTCTCATACAGCATCCACCTCCGAGACCTCAATTACCTGGCAGACAGGTTGAGTCGGATCCTCCACCCACACGAGTGGACCTTCGATCAGCAGGTCATGGCTCAGATCTTTCGGAGATGGAGAACCTCATCCATCAATCTCTTTGCCACCCCCAACAACAGACAGCTCTCTCTTCTTATGTTCCAGGGTACCATCCAAATTCAGCCAGGCACCAGATGCCTTTCTCCTCCATTGGGGTCAGGGTCTGCTGTATGCCTTCCCTCCCACATCTGTGATCTCAAAGACCCTCTTCAAGCTGCACACAGACAGAGGCAGGATGATTCTCATAGCTCCTTTCTGGCCTTGTCAACCTTGGTTCCTCTAGTCCTTTGACTAGCACAAGTTCAACAAATGCGCTTGGGTTACCAACCTGGACTTCTGTCCCAGGTCAACGGAACAGGCCTGGATCCCAATTTACAATCTCTTCGCCTAACAGTGTGGCTGCTGAAGGGATGATGCTACGGCATCTCGACCTTCCCCAAGCAGTGAAGGATATTCTCCTAGCTTCCAGGAAAGCCCTTCACCAGAAAAGCACACTGCTTGAAGTGGCGTAGATTTGCATCATGGTGCTCAGACAAGGACCTAGCTTCGCTCCTTCAATACCTGCTTCTTCTGTCCTCCTCAAGACTAAAAAACAATTTGGTATGAGTCCATCTCAGTGCTATTGCAACCTTCCACAATCCAGTCAATGGACAACCCATCTCCTCCCATCCACTAGTGGCACACTTCATGAGGAGTCTCCTACTCTCCAAGCTACCCCTCAGATCTTCTCCGGTAACTTGGGATCTTAATATCGTTCTGGCACAGCTTCTCAAACCACCATTTGAACCTTTGGCTACCACTGACCTATGTTACTTTTTTCAGAAAGTCATATTCTTCATCGCATTGACGTCAGCCGGGCATGTCAGCGAACTCCAAGCTTTGGTGGCGCACCCACCGTATATCAGATTCTATCATGACAAGGTCGTCCTATGAACACACCCCCACTTCCTACCAAAAGTGGTGTTACCCTTCCATATTAATCAGTCTGTGATACTCCCAGTATTTTTTCCAAGACCAAATGCTTCTCAAGCAGAAGCGACTCTTCACATCCTTGACTGTAAATGGGCCCTGGCCTTTTATCTCCAAAGAACCAAGGATCTCCGCAAATCCTTAGTTATTTGCTTCCTTTGACCCCAATTGCGTGGGTATTCCTGTCTCAAAACAAACACTCTCCAGGTGGATAGCAGACTGAATCTCCTTTGCTTATGACCAAGCAGGCCTCACCCTCACAGGCCACTTTACTGCTCACAATATTCGAGCCATGGCAACTTCAGTTGCCAACCTATGCTCTATCAATTAATGAAATTTATAGGGCAGCTACCTGGTCTTCCATACACACCTTTGCTGCCTACTATTGCTTGGACAAGGACTCTTGCCAGGATGCAGCTGTTGGTCAGGTGGTCCTCCAACATCTATTTGGCACATAACTATAGCTCCTTCCCCATGTCCAAAACCTCTTGTTACCAGATCTCCATGACGGGGATGATGAGGATCTCCATATGTCTGAGATCCCTGTCTGAATTCTCCAATGTGACCTGGTTCCTTCGCCTCCTCAGATCTGAGAGCTAGGGAGTCCCATATATGAAGACTACATTCCTGCTTGTTCCTGGAGATAGTGTAGTTACTCACCTGTAACAGGTGATCTCTGGAACAGCAGGAATTTAGTCTTCAGAACCCACCCTCCTCCCCTGGAGTTTTAGAGTTGTTGTCACTCTTTTTTTTTTCTCAGCTACAAACTCAACTGAGGAGAGGGAGTTGGGAGAATGGGAAGGTAGTTGTGTAGGTGAAGTGCAGAACTCCCAAAGGCTTTCCTATTGGACACCGGGGAGCGTTCCCGCGCGGGCTCCATCGGTGCTGACATCAACCATATGTGAAGACTAAATTCCTGCTGTTCCAGAGATCAACTGTTACAGGTGAGTAACTATCCTATCTTACTCTATACCTTTGTTAATATTTACCTTATACATGGATATAGTGTCAGTAGCGCAAGATAATGCAGGGTAGTGCACATACACCGCCAGTAATAGTAAACAGAAAGTGTGCTGTGCACCGCCAATTGGAGGGCCATCTGTATTGCTGACTCTGAGTGGATTCTTCTTGCAATGTCAACCCCATCCATGTGCAGGTTTCTGATCACGTTGGTACTAGAAGGGGATACTTTAAATGCTGACCTGGGAAAGGGAATTTTTTTTCTGCATATGTCTGTGTCTAATTTGTGGTCACTTACCTGAGGGTCTGTGTTCTGCATATATGCCTGAGGTAAAAGATTTTACTGCTAGTATGTAGTTTCTGTAGAGATCTGTAGTAGTGCAGATTATTCTATTTCGCCAATACAATGTGTATTGGTATTCTTGTAGGGTAGATGTAATCTCCAGGAACAAGCAGGAATGAGTATTCACATATGGGTACATCGGTACCGATGGAGCCTGCGCGGGAACGCTCCCCAGCTTCCCAAAAAGGAAAGCTTTTGGGAGCATCCCACAGCACCTGCGCGCTGCCTTCCCGCCTTTCCTAACCAACTCTCCTCAGTTCTTCTTTGCCGCGGAGCCAGCAGGTCGAGCCCTGTCACCGCTGAAGAAGTTCTTTATTTTATTTTATTTCTTTGGTCGCGTGTCTGCCTTCCCCGACTCTGGACCGGTACCGCCGGTCTTTTCTTTCTTTCTTTAAAAAAAAAAAATAATAAAAATATCGATATTTTTTCCTCACTTGGTGTATTTTTCTTCTTAAGGCCTCAGGGCCCACAAGAAAATTTCCCTCATGGAAAAACCAACCTCCGGGTTCAAAAAATGCACTAAGTGTAGCGGTACTATTTTTGTTACAGATACCCATGAATGGTGTCTTAAATGTTTGGGTCCTGAACACTCCATTCCGGATTGTCCGTCCTGCTCCCTTATGTCTAAACGGGGGTTACAGAACTGAGCAGCTAAGCTCCATGTCCTGTTTCCCGCTGAGGCACCGGCAGTAGCATTGACATCTTCCAGGTCTTCTTCTCCTGAAGGATCTCAGGTAACCAAACATAAACCTAGCAGGACCTCGAAGGGTAGATCTCCCTCTAAGCATCGAGATGCCTCCGGGCTTGCCCTCGAGGATCCTGCACCAGCCAAACAACCCCGGCGGGAAGCTCCGGCTTCCAAAGCTCCTCCTATGGGGTTACAGGTTGACATCGATGGCACGGCTTCGACCGATCACCTGTTAGAATGCTCTGGGGTACCGGCACAATCTACCGGTACCGACCTCCAGGCATTCATGGCGTCGATGGATCAGAATGTTCTGTCCATGCAGCAGGCTATTTCAGCCTTCATTCAAGCTGCGACGCCGGCGGTACCGCAACGAGCTCCGTTGTCGGTATCGGCTCCGGTACCGGCACCACCGCCGATGCCGGTACCGACGGCATCGACCAGGATACCGACTGCTGCGGTTCCTTTCCAAGGCTACTTCTCGGTACCGATCCGGTACCGGGGACGCCTGATGTCGATACCGCTCGATACGCGTATCGAGCATTAGAAGAGCACCCTGACAGGCGATACTTCGATTCCTCTGATGATTCTGATACATCAGATGAGTCTTCTGAAGTATCCATAGCCCTTCCTGAGGAGACCTCTTCTCCAAAAAGAAGAATGTCTCCTCCAGAGGACTTGTCCTTTCAAGACTTCATAAGAGAAGTAGCTAAAGGACTCTCTATTTCAGTAACCTCTGAATCAGAGCCTAGAGCAAAAAAATTAGATATTTTAGGATACTCTAGGGCTCCTAAAGAGGCAGTCACCTTACCAATTCATGAGATTCTTCATGAACACATGATTGATTTATGGGAGACTCCTCTCACTCTCTCTCCTCATTCTCGCAGGTTGGACACTATGTATCGTGTCCCTCCTTGTCCTGGGTTCCAGAAAACTCAGCTTCCTCACCATTCCATTGTGGTGCAGTCAGCTATGAAGAGGATAAAGAGTACAAAGAGACACTCTTCTGTTCCTCCAGGAAGAGAATGCAGGACCTTGGATGCTTTTGGTAGGAAAATCTTCCAGGCCAGTATGCTTATTGCCAGAATCAACTCATATAGCCTTCATATGGGTATGTTTCTGAAAGAAGTGGCAGAAAAGCTGCACACTTACCTCCCTTTTATTCCAGAAGATAAAAGGGAAGAATTCCTCATGTGGCTTAAGCATACTCAGGACATCTCCAAGTTTTCAAACAGGGCAGCCTTTGACTCCTTTGAAGGTGCCAATATAGCCTCAGGCATTGCCATAGCTGCTCGCAGAATTGCTTGGCTCCAGGCTTCTGATTTAGAACCCTGGGTTCAAGATGGCTTAGGAAATCTGCCCTGTACAGGTGAAAATCTGTTTAGCAAAGAGTGGCAAATTAAAGCCACTCAAATGGATGCAGAGAATTCTGCTCTGGATAGACCTTCAAGGTCGACCTCCATTCCTGCCAAGAAAAAGACTTTTAAAAAGTCTTTTTTCAAAAAGGGCAGGTTTCCTTCCACTTCTGGCCAACAATCTTCTACAGGTCGCTTTACCGCTAAGCGTCAGCAACCTAAGCAGGCCAGGCCTAAGTCTACAGGGGCTGCTGTAACCCAGCAGTCCCAACCCCCTCAGGGTTTTTGACTTGATGCTAGAGAACTTAACCTTTCTGGCTTTAACACAGCCAGAACCTCTCACCATTCCAGGAAGGTTAGCTCATTTTGCTCCCAGATGGGAGCAAATCACATCAGAGCAGTGGACCCTCTCCATCATAAGAGAGGGCTACAAACTTCATTTCTCAGACCTTCCTCCCCACACCATGGTGAGACACTTCAATTCTCCCACATCTCTTCTCGACCTTTTAGGTCAGGAGATAACTACCCTTCTTGCCCAAGGGGCAATAGAAGAAGTTCCTCTTCTTCAACAAGGGTCAGGGTTCTACTCCCCCTATTTTCTCATTCCAAAGAAGACAGGGGGATACAGACCCATTCTAGATCTCAGAGAATTGAACAAATTTATATGCAAGGAGAAGTTCAAGATGCTTTCTCTGGGCACTCGCCTTCCATACCTTCAAAGTCAGGATTGGCTTTGTTCTCTAGATCTCAAGGATGCGTACACACATGTACTCATCCATCCAACTCACAGAAAATTCCTACGTTTTCTTTTCCAGGGAAAACATTACCAATACAGAGTCCTTCCTTTTGGTCTCTCCTCTGCTCCGAGAGTGTTCACCAAATGCATGGCAATAGTTGCTGCATTTCTACGCACTCTGGGAATATTTGTCTTCCCATATCTGGACGACTGGCTCATCCGAGCTCCATCTCAGTCAGAGGCCCAGATTTCCCTGGACCGCACAAGGCGTATTCTGCAGTATCTGGGACTGGTAGTAAACCTCCCAAAGTCCCAGCTCATCCCTACTCAGTCCCTGGAATTCATAGGGGCCTGGTTGGATACCACCACTGCAAGGGCCTACCTTCCTCAGGCCCGTTGCCAACGTCTAGTGCAGCTAGCCTCCCAGATTCAGTCAAAGAGCCACTTAACTGCCAGGGAGATGCTACAACTGCTAGGCCACATGGCTTCCACAGTACATGTGGTACCCTATGCTCGCATACACGTGAGAGCAGCTCAATGGACTTTGTCCACCCAGTGGACTCAAGCTTCAGGAGCTCTCTCAGACCAAATAGCAACCTCCAAACGTCTCTTTTGGTCTCTCCAATGGTGGATGTCCACTCAAAATCTGTTGCTGGGGTCCCCCTTCCAACAGTTGTTGCCCCAAGCAACCCTCACAACAGATGCCTCTCAAACAGGTTGGGGAGCTCATCTACAAGACCTCTCCACCCAAGGCACTTGGTCCCCACAGGAGACCTCTCTTCATATCAACCACTTGGAGCTTCGAGCAGTGTTTCTAGCTCTCAAGGTCTTTCATACCCTCCTCAGCTACAAGACAGTCCTTATTCATACGGACAATCAGGTAGCCATGTTTTACATAAACAAGCAAGGAGGAACTGGCTCTCTGTCGCTTTGCAACGAAGCTCTAAGATTATGGGCCTTCGCCAGAGAGCATCAAATCCATCTCCGGGCAGTATATCTCCCAGGAATCCAAAACTCTTGGGCAGACAGACTCAGTCGAGTTCTGCTTCCACACGAATGGTCCCTGCACATGGATCAGGTACTCAGAATCTTTCAAGAATGGGGAACCCCGGACATAGACCTCTTTGCAAGTCCGTGGAATGCCAAACTTCCTCTGTTCTGTTCCAGAATTCCGTGTCAGGGGGTTCAGGCCAAGGATGCCTTCCTCCTTCATTGGGGTCGGGGCTTCCTGTATGCCTTTCCACCCATTCCCTTGATTCCCAAGACTCTGTTCAAACTCCAGAGGGATCAAGGATCTATGATCCTCATAGCTCCACGCTGGCCACGCCAAGTGTGGTACCCTCTACTTCTGCATCTCTCCCAAGCCCCCTCCATGGACTTGGGAGCTGCTCCAGACCTTCTGTCTCAAGAGGAAGGGACTTTGTGGCACCCAAACCCCAAGTCCCTTCACCTCAGAGCTTGGTTACTGAAGGCCTAGACCTTCAAGACTTGAATCTTTCTCAGCAGGTGAAGGATATCCTCCGTGCTTCCAGGAAACCTTCCACCAGGCGTTCCTATGCTTTTAAGTGGAAAAGATTTTCCATTTGGTGTGCTGAAAAGGGTCTTGACCCTCTAGCACTACCTTTAACTTCTTTGTTAGACTATCTCCTGCATCTCTCCAATGCAGGACTTAAAACAAATTCAGTAAGAGTCCATTTGAGTGCTATTGCAGCATCCCTTAATCCCATCAATGGACAACCTATCTCCTCTCATCCTCTTATTTCAAGATTCATGAGAGGCCTAACTTTAACTAAACCTCCCATTAGGCCTCCTCCGGTGGCATGGGACTTAAATTTGGTTCTTGGTCAGCTTATGCAGCCACCTTTTGAACCCTTAGCCACTACCTCCTTGAAATGTCTTTCCTGGAAGGTTATTTTCCTCATTGCAGTCACTTCTGCTCGCCGCATCAGTGAACTGCAGGCCTTAGTGGCTAATCCACCTTATACAAGGTTCCATCATGACAAGGTAGTCCTTAGGACAAATCCACACTTCATGCCTAAAGTGGTCTCACCTTTTCATCTTAATCAGGAGGTATATCTACCTGTCTTTTTTCCAGCTCCTCATGCATCCAGTGCAGAGAGGAATCTTCATACTCTGGATTGTAAAAGAGCTCTTGCTTTTTACTTACATAGGACACAGCAACATAGAAAGTCTTCCCAGCTTTTTGTTGCTTTTGATCCTTCTCATTTGGGACTTCCAGTCTCTAAGAGAACACTGTCCAATTGGATTGCTCAGTGTATTTCTTTCGCCTACCAGAGTAAGAACCTTTCTCTGGAGAGCCATGTCACAGCTCATAATGTAAGGGCCATGGCTACCTCTATGGCTCATCTAAATTCTGTGTCCATCGACCAGGTCTGTCGAGCAGCCACCTGGGCCTCTGTTCATACCTTCACAGCCCATTACTGCTTGGACAAGGATTCCCGCCGGGATGCCTTGTTTGGTCAGGCTGTCCTCAGACACCTGTTGCATTCTTAAACAACTCCTGCCCTCCTTCCCTGGATGGATGCCTGAGATCCATAGGAGGACGCAGACCCCTTTCAGGGTCTCATATCCTTGGGGATCTCCCAGGCATCTCAGCTAGGGAGTCCCCATATGTGAAGACTCATTCCTGCTTGTTCCTGGAGATAGCACAGTTACTTATCTTAACAGGTGATCTCTGGGAACATCAGGAATAAGTCTTCACAACCCACCCACCTCCCCTAGGAGTTGTATCTCTTTTCAATCTTTCCTTTCCTCTCTCTCTCTATTGTCTCAGCTTTAAACTCGAACTGAGGAGAGTTGGTTAGGAAAGGCGGGAAGGCAGCGCGCAGGCGCTGTGGGATGCTCCCAAAAGCTTTCCTTTTTGGGAAGATGGGGAGCGTTCCCGCGCAGGCTCCGTCGGTACCGACGTACCCATATGTGAAGACTTATTCCTGCTGTTCCCAGAGATCATCTGTTACAGGTAAGTAACTGTGCTATATTTGCATGCAATGTTTTGCTGATTGGGTTCTAGGAGTTAGTACTGTTTTACAATGATAGAACAGGTTTGTTGTATAGCTTTTGAGTATCTTTATTGAAAGGTTTTGTGTTATTTTTCAAAGCACTTGTTAATAGATTGGATTAAGTTAGTGTTATTTTTAACTGAGAATGGCATGGCAGTAGTAAAGTTTTCTGGTGCACCACTAATTTAAGCAACCACCCTACGCCCCTGACATACATAGTGATACCTAATACTGTACCATGTAGTTTGCCACTGTCTGTGTGCTTAGTATCGTAGTAAGATCAAGTATGTCAATGCTTGTTAGTATAATTCTTTGAAATCTGTTGAGTGACATCGAATGATTTCATATTTTATCACACTTTGTTTTCTTTTTTTTATTATTATTTTCCAACCAAGGGAATATTTGGAATTTACTCCAGTCAAACTTCCCTTCCACGCTGCCTTTCAGGATACGTGTATGCGCACATACACACACATGGGTTGAAAACAATTGTTGCACATGCTTTTTCCACTTGTATTATAGTATAGGAAGGGGACGTGAATTTGTGTTTTGATAATTAAGTACAAAAAAAATTCTGTTTTGTTTTCATTTCTGTGTAGGCCCCGCGCACCGAAGCACAGATAATTCTTGGTTCTCTCGTTTGCTTTCCAAATATTTATCAAGAAATTTCATTACTTCAGTCAGTACCTGGAAAAGATGAGATCATCACAAGCAATGAAGACATCAAAGTATGATAAAAGTAGAAATCATATGTATCATGAATTTTTATATTTAATTGTTTAATACTTGTATACCTTTACTTTTTTTTCCATTTATACAAAATGAAATATTTTAAGCTTATTCAAGAACACATTTTTTAGTCATCTTTTGTACCAGAAAGTCCTAAATATGTCAGTCCTGTGTGCTAACATGTTGATGCATGGCATGTGTGTTGGCTGAACTGGGGCCTAGGTTTCTAGGTGAATATGTAAAATAGTCATAATTTCCCGATTAAAATATTTAAGCAATAATTAAAATGCAACTTTAAAGGAATTATTTAAATTAAATATTGTGCTTGACTATCACATTTTTATGATCTATAGTATTTTGTGAATTGTGAAAATATTAAACATTATTAAAATCATACTTGCTTTGAAATTATTTTTGCTTTTGTAGTGCTACTTAATAAATATATTATTGAAGAATGCACGTGATGAGCCAAGTGAAGATACAAGGTGGGTTATTTTTCTCTTCCATTTGTATTTCCTCTTTCACAAACATTTATTAGATTTAATCTAAATGTGGTTCCAAGAAATATTTGTCCTTTATTGAATTTGCGTACATACTGAACTTATGAACAGGGATCTCAGCAAAACCATTCTGTTTCTGTAAATTTTTAAAACTTAGTCCATTCACATTATTTTTGACCTCTTGAGTTGAATGGGGGGGGGGGGTGATATGCTGAAAATCAGCTATTATATAAATGGGTATTCTGCTGGAAAAAATATTCAGGCTGTGCAGAAGAATGGACCATCATAGATGTTCCAGGGTGCTCATTGACTTTTTGACAAGTACTGATTCTCTCAAATACAAACATGCTATTTATTCATCTGTAGAAGCCTTTGGTCCAGTGCTTCCCAAACTTTTTTTATGCGATCCCATTTTAGCAGTTGAAAATTCATATGTCCCTACAATGCTAACAAAATCAAATTATTCAAACATCATAAGCAGCTCATTAATTGTATTATTTAATGTTTCAATAATATATGAATATGAAAATCTATTTGAAAATAATTTGATGTACTCACCACGTCTGAGCCACATGAATTTGCAACTTATAGGTGGGTATGGTGATACAAAGATGGCTGCCAAATGTGTATTTGGGGATCTGAATACGTGTGTTCATGTGCATGAGTATGTGTGTGAGACTGAGTGAATGGACGGAGTTATGTCCAGGACTGCATGAGTGGATGTGATGACTGTGGGAGTGGTTTGTGTGCTTATGCGACTGAGTGGATATGGATGTGCATGTATCTGACTGCATGGATATTGAGTGACTGAGTGCAGTGTGTCCGAGTGGATGAAGTATGTGTGTGTCGCCACCTATCCTTTCCTCTGCCTCCAACTTCCTCTTCCCTTCTGTTTTTTCTCAATCTCTTTCTCTCCATTCCCCTTCGCTTTCCTTTAGCTCAACCCCTGTCTCTCACCTTCCCATAACAAGCTCACCCCCTTCTTTTATACGATCCAGACTCACTTCTTTTCCCATCTGCTCACCCTTCAGACTCAGTCACTTATCCACTCTTTCCTCAAAGTCAATCACTAATCTACTCTCGCTTCCACCCTCACCATGTGGCTCACCCCATCTCTAAGATCCCACTATGGGTTAACTCCCTAAGGCTCATTCCCTCATTCTTATCTCTTCCCGGCTTATTCCCTCTTTATGATTGCACATCCTGAAGCTCACCTCCCCAGACTCATTTCTTCTCTCAACCACCACCATAGGCATGTTTCTCTCTGCCTCATCCAATCAAGGCTCATTTCTCCAGGAACAAGCAAGAAGCCAGTCCTCACATATGGGTGATATTGGTGCCGACGGAGTTCTTGCAGAAGCATCTCCCTAGCTTTCAAAGAAAGTCTTAGGGAGATGCCACCACGAATGCATGGTCCCCCCTTACTGCCCAAGGGTGCCGTCTTACTCAGTCTCCTTTTTTCCATGGAGCCCAACAGACATCTGCCTTTTTTCTTCGGAAAACGTTTATCAGTTTCATGCTGAAAACCCCTTTTTTCTTGCCCGGGTTTCACCGGTCCCTTTCCCACCTCCGAGCTTGCTTGCCTTGGCATCATGGCTCTGAACCATTATGTGGGCTTTTCTCCCCAGCGTGATTTGTACCTTTTTTCATCCATTGGGGTCTTTGACCTTGCTAGGGTACTTTTTCACCTAATGGCCAGGGGGTTCAAGAAGTGTGATCAGTGCGCGAAAAACGTGTCCCTCGCCGATATACATGCTTGCTGCCTCCGGTGCTTAGGAGGAAACCGTGACCCAGAGGTCTGTGCCTTGTGTAAAAGGATGCCTGCTAAGATCATCCAAAGTCATCAGCAGAAGCAAGGTGATATTTTTCACAGGTCGGACTCTACCTCAGTAACTTCACACTCCAAGGCCCCGCCAAGGCTCTCTGAGTCGCGTAATGCCCCCGCAGTGCCCAACTGGGACCACAGATAGTCCAATAAGGGTTCCTCGGAATGGAAACACAGAAAGAAAAATCCTCGAGGATCTCAACCTGTGACTCGGACACGCCGGGCAAGTCCCTAGGTCAGGTCCTCCAGCCTACAAACCCAAGGAGTCAGAGCGGGAGCAGCCAGCAAAGATTTCCCGAACTGATGCAGAGGCATCCGGCAACATGACCCGGACTCCCAAGGCCTGTCTCTTTGAAGACTCTCTCTCTCTTCACCAACACCGGACCTGTTGGGTCCACAGCGAAGGCTGCACTTCCTGAGTGGGAAACCAGGATGATGAGTCGGGTGGCAGTGTTTTGGATGCGTTGGAGGCGGTGAAGTTGCGTGGTAGGGAGACCAGCTAGAGCCGAGTTACAAAAGTCGATACGGGACATAACCAGTGATAGGAGGAGGGTAGTAAGTGCCTGCGTGGTAAGGAAGGGCTTGATAGTGCGAATCTGATGGAGGGAGAAAAATGAAGCTTTAGAGACGTGAGCAATGTGATCTCGAAAGGATAGATTGGAATCAAAGAGGACGCCCAGGTAGCGAAAAGAAGAGACTAGGGGGACGGGCATACCAGAAAAGGAAGGGGAGGCCTGAGGGAACGTATCACCACGAGAAAACCAGATGGCAAGGGTTTTTGTGATGTTAAGATGGAGACAGTGAGTAGTGAGCCAGTCAGCAACGGCTGTGAGGCAGGAGTTTAGAGGGGGGAGGTGTGATGCAGAAGAACCAGATTGTCGGCATAGTAAAAGGCGGAGATCCCGTGTTGGTGAACCAATAAAGCAAGAGGTGTGAGAAAAATATTAAAGTGAAGGGGGGCCAGGACTGAACCTTGAGGGACACCGCAAGGAAGGGGAAAGGGCTCGGAGGCAGAAGAGGGGAGTAGATGAGGGGAGGACGGAGTAAGTTCTGGAAGAGAGGAAAGAATGGAACTAGTGAAGGACTGTGCTGCAGAGACCCGCCTCCCGTAGTCGGGCCAGAAGAAGAGAGTGGTCAACGAGATCAAAGGCGGCAGAAAGATCGAGAGAGACCGCCACCAAAAGATCACCGCAGTCTTGAGCTGTGTGGAGTTCGTTTAGGAAGCCCAATAGAACTGTTTCAACACTGTGGCCAGGCCGGAAGCCTGATTGGCGGGGGTGAAGGAAGTGCGTAGAGTCAATATAAGAGGATAATTGGGAGAATACAACCTTTTCGAGGATTTTGGAGAGAAAAGGGAGGTTGGAGACTGGGCGATAGTGAGCAGGGATCATGGTGTCAAGTGAGGGCTTTTTAAGAATAGGGCGAACCAAAGCGTGTTTCCAGGGCTGAGGGAAAACACCTAGGGAAAGACTGGAGTTGATTATAGTAAGCACTGGTGGGATGAGAGCTAGGGAAGAGGTGAGCAGCCAGGAGGAAGGAACGGGGTCCAGTGGGCAAAAAGTTTTCTTGGAGGAGGAGATTGTTGCAATAAGCTCGGAAGAAGTGATTGGGTGAAATGAATGCCAAACATGAGACAGGTGAGAGGTGGGAGGAGGGGAGCAGGGAGAGGGGCTGGAAATAGGGGGAGGACAGTGAGGCAGGGATTGCCTGAGATCAAGTATCTTAGTGCTGAAATAGGTTGCCAACTGAGAGGGAGAAGGTGAGGGAAAAGAGGGGGAAGGAGTGGTATGGGACTGAAGGGAAGTAAGAGACTGAAGGACTGAGTAGAGGTGACGCATCTGATTGGGTGCAGAGGAGATGGCAGTGGAAAAATATCTGTTTAGCTTTGTGGATATGAGTTCGGTAATGAGAGTGTTCGGACTTAAAGCGTGAGAGAGTAACAGGAGAGGGGGCTTTACGCCATATACGCTCAGCTCGACAGAGTTGTGCGCGAAGAAGATAGAGACCAGAGTGAAACTATGGTTGTGAGGGACGGCGGGAGAAGGAACGGGAACGAAGAGGGGCTATGTGATCCAGGGCAGTGGAAAGGGAGGAGAACCAGATAGAGGCTTGGGAAGAAGGAGAGGGAAGGGAAAAGTTAGATGGAAGGAGGTCGGATGCAGGAGGAAATCGTTGAAGGGTTTGGGAGGTTATGCGGCACGTATAAGGTGTGGAGGTGGGGGGAGAGGGCCGAGGAAAGGGGGAGGAGGCAGAGGGGGTAGAAGGAGAGGGGAGGCAATGAAAGATGAGGCAGTAGTGATCAGTCCAGAGTAAAGGGAGGGCATGAAGAGACTGTAGGAGATAAGTAGGGGCTGATGGGGAGAGAAGCAGATCAAGGGTATACCCGGCGGAGTGAGTTGGAAAAGGAACGAGTTGAAGAAGAGAGAAGTCATGAAGGAGAGTATGAAAGGAATGGTCACGAGTAGAGACGGGGGGGGGGGGGGTCAAGGTGCAGGTTGAAATCACCTACAATAAGCAGGTGAGGGAAGGCCAGTGATAAATCAGTAATGGACGAGAGGAGGGAATCCCAGAGGTCAGGGCGTAAAGCTGGAGGGGAGTAAATGAGAAGTAGGTGCACTAAATAAAATATTGCTACTAAAGCACCAAAAATAATGTAACTTTGCTTTAAAAATATATCAAAACCCTTTTAAGAGCTCACAGTCAGAGAGCTAGCAATTTAATAAAAATAAACCCTCAATCCTTACCATATAAATCTACCCTCACAACGGATGCCTCCAAGCTGGGTTGGAGGGCCCATCTAGGGACCCTCTCCACTCAGGGCCTCTGCACGGAAGAGGAGGCCAAGCTCCAGATAGACTTACTGGAACTTTGAGCAATCTACAGCACCCTCAAGGTCTTTCAGGGACATCTGAACCTCCAGAGGGTCCTGGTCCAGACGGACAATCAAGTGACCATGTTCTGTGTGAACAAACAAGAAGGAACAGGATCTTGGCCTCTCTGCAGGAAGGCTCTCTATCTCTGGTCCTTTGTCATTACTCATCAGATACACCTCCAAGTGGTATATCTTCCAGGTGAGCAAAATGTCTCAGCAGACAGATTGAGTTGGATCCTCCTTCCCCATGAATGGTCTCTCCACATGGAGACAGCATCCTTCATTTTTCGGACCTGGGGGACTCCAGGGTTAGACCTGTTTGCCACTCCGCAGAATGCCAGACTTCCTCGCTTCTGCACCAGGACTCCCATGTCAGGCAACCAGGAAATGGGTGCTTTTCACCTCTACTGGGGTCGAGGGTTTCTGTATGCCTTTCCTCCCATTCCCCTGATTCGCGAGACGCTTTTCAAGCTCCAGGCGGATCGGGTTTTCATGATGCTCGTAGCCCCACGTTAGCCACATCAACCATGGTTTCTTCTCCTCCTACATATGTCTCAGACTCGACCACTAGATCTGCTCCAGATCCTCTCTCTCAAGAGGAGAAGATGCTGCTCCATTCCAATCTGCAGTCTCTCAACCTCATGGCATGGCTGCTAAAAGTATAGTATTGCAGGATCTTAACCTTACTCAGGAAGTAAAAGAGATCCTCTTAGCCTCTAAAAAAAAAAAAAAAAAGCCATTCACAAGACGTTCTTACGCTTAAAAAATGGCATAGATTTTCCTTCTGGTGTTCTCAGAAGAACCTTATTCCCTTCTTGGCTCTAGTGGAGGCGCTCCTCCACTTATCCAGTCTCAAGACAAACTCGTTAAGAGTTCACCTGAGTGCAATCGCAGCCTCTCACCATCCACTGGATGGACAACTAATTTCCTCACAGCTGCTTGTAACGCGCTTCATGAGAGGTTTCTTGCTCACCAAACCTCCCATCAGACCACCACCAGTGGCCTGGGATCTCAATCTTTTGGGGCAACTTCTCAAGCCCCCCTTTGAACCCTTAGCCACTACCTCGCTAAAGTTTCTAACATGGAGGGTCATCTTCCTTGTTGCACTCATTTGATGCATTAGTGAGCTTTAAGCTTTGGTGGACCCCCCTACACATGGTTTCACCATGACAAGGCTGTCCTCAGGACTCACCTCCATTTCATGCAAAAGTGGTGTCTCCTTTTCATTTGAATCATCAGTTTACATTCCTGTCTTTTTCCTAGGCCACATTCGTCTAAGGCAGAGGCAACCCTCCATACCCTTGACTGCAAACGTACCTTGGCATTCTATCTTCAAAGGACAGCTGCACACCATAAAAGCTCTCCATTATTCATCTCATTTGATCCCAGTCACTTGGGGTTGCCAGTATTCAAACATACTGTGTCTAAATGGATAGCAGATTGCGCCTCATTTGACTATGATAAAGCAGGACTATCTTTTGAGGGTCATGTCACTGCCCATAATGTTCATGCCATGGCTTCCTCGATGACAAATCTACGCTCTGTAGCCATTGCCGAAATCTGCAAAGCAGTAACTTGGTCTTCAGTACATACCTTTGCTGCTCATACTGTCTGGACAAGGACTCCCTTCGGTATGCCATGTTTGGTCAGGCTGTGCTCCAGCACCTCTTTCAAACTTAGGGCAACTCCTACTGTCTGTCCCGGAACCTAACGATACTAGACATCCATGAAGGATCCATGGCCTCTTCAACTCTGCCCTGGGGCAAACCTACTGTTTCTGAGGTCATTCTCCCTGGCATCTGGGAGCTAGGGAGTCCCATATGTGACGACTACATTCCTGCTTGTTCCCAGAGATAGAGTAGTTATTCACCTGTAACAGGTGATCTTTGGGAACAGCAGGAATTTAGTCTTCACAACCCACCCTCCTCCCCTAGGAGTTGTAGGTTTTCTCTCTCTCCTTTTCTCTCAAGCTACAAACTCAACTGAGGAGGGAGAGTTGGGAAGGCAGGAAGGCAGCAATGTAGGTGCAGTGGGATGCTCCCAGATGCTTTCCTGTTGGACGCTGGGCAGCGTTCCCGCACAGGCTCCATCGGTACTGACGACACTCATGTGAAGACTAAATTCCTGCTGTTCCCGGAGAACACCTGTTAAGGTGAGTAACTATGCTTTCCCCTACTTGGACAACTGCTTCATAAAGAGCTTCACCCCGGATGGGGTCCAGCAGTCAGCTCAGCTGACCATCCAGGTGCTCGAGCAGTTGGGTTTGTGATCAACTAGCCCAAATCCCATTTACATCTCTCCCAACAGCTGGAGTTCATTGGGACCCTTCTCCCAATGGACTGCTTGCAGAGGCTTACTGCCCTGGTCTGTGATACCCAGCAGAAGCATCAAGTGACAGTCCGGGGACTGCTGAAGGTGCTGGCCATATGGCCCCGACGGTGCATGTCACTCCCCTGGCTGATCTGTTGAGACAAGCTCAGTGGACTCTGCGGATGCAGTGGAAACAAGCCATTGGCCACCTCCAGGACTGGATGGCAGTCACCGGGCCTCTGGTCCAGTGTCTGCAGCGGTGACTGGAGCTGCAGAACTTGCTCAGAGGTCTCCTATTTCAGACCCCCCCTAGAAAGCTGATGATAGATGCATCCAAGTTGGGCTGGGGTGCAAGGGCATGTCAATTTTAGGGGTAGATTTTTTTTTTTTATTTGAATATTTGTATTAATAAATTTCAAAATAGTATAATGCACATTTGAAAGAAAATCAGAAATCCATTAGTCCACATCCAGGGGAGCAGTCAAATAACATCTAAACAGCAATATAAAGAAAAAGAAACAAAAAACACTAATATATGCATGGAGTGGAGTTGATGTCCTAGATTACAAAAAACTCTAATTACTACTACTTGCTGGTGCACAGAATCCAAAGAAAAGCAATACAGCATTATATTATACCTGTGGAACCTGATTCGTAAGAAACATTTCCAAAGAAGATGTCTCAGAGAAAACATATTTAGTTCCCCCAAGAGTAACCAAACATTTACAGGGAAATTTAAGGAAAAAAGTCGCACCAACAGCTAAGACTCGAGGCTTTAAAGCCAAAAAAGCCTTACGTCTAAGCTGGGTTTGCCTGGAGACATCGGGAAACAAGTTGACTTTTCCCCAACAGAAATCAGCATTCTTATTTTGAAAATACAAACGCATAACTGTGTTTGTCAGCCTCAGAGTAAAAGGACACAAGAAGAGTAGACCTAGTAGTAATCGTATCATGCGATAATTCAATAAAGTCAGATACATCTAATGAATCTAGCAAAGAAAGAGGAGCGGCACCCTGCGAAAAACCACCTGGAGTCACCCCCACCTGAGGCAAATAATACAATTTAATATTATCTTGATACCCCAGAATTTCAGAGAAATATTTATCAAACAGAATCTGTGGGGATAACAAACGAGTACGAGGAAAATTCAAACATCTAACATTAGTAGCCCTCAGACTATTTTCAAGTAATTCTTGTTGAGTATGTAAAGTAAGACTATCTTTAATAAGAACATAAGATATGCCATACTGGGTCAGACCAAGGTCCATCAAGCCCAGTATCCTGTTTCCAACAGTGGCCAGTCTAGGTCATACGTACGTAGCAGTTTCACCAAAAGACACAGGTTCTGCAATGCTTGTACTAGGTCAAGCATTGATATCCTGGGTCCCTTCTTAATAATGGTTTATGGACCTTTCCTCCAGGAACTTGTCCAAACCTTTTTTAAACCCAGCTACACTAACAGCCTTTACTACATCCTCCGGTAACAAATTCCAGAGTTTGATTACACGTTGAGTGAAAAATATTTTCTTTTATTAGTCTTAAATAGTTTACCCTGTAGCTTCATTGCATGTCCCCTAGTCTTCCTATATTCTGATAACGTAAACAGTCGATCTACGTTTACCCGTTCCACTCCGTTCATTAATTTATAGACTTCTATCATATCTCCCCTCAGCCGTCTCTTTTCCAGATTAAAGAGCCCTAACCTTTTTAGCCTTTCTTCATAGGAGTATCCTTCCATCCCCTTTACCATTTTGGTGGCTCTTCTCTGAACCTTTTCTAAGAACGCTATATCCTTTTTAAGATACGGCGACCAGAATTGCACACAATATTCAAGGTGCGGTCTCACCATGGAACGGTATAGAGGCATTATAATATCTTTTATTTTCCATTCCTTTCCTTATGATACCTAGCATTCTATTTGCTCTCTTGGCTGCCGTTGCACACTGGGCCGAGGGTTTTAACATGTTACCCACAATGACGCCTAAATCTTTTTCCTGGGTGATGGTTCCTAATGTGGAACCTTGCATCGTGTAACCATAGTTTGGGTTGTTCTTCCCTAGGTCCATAACTTTGCACTTGTCCACATTAAATTTCATCTGCCATTTTGATGCCCAGTCTTCCAATTTATCAAGATCCTCTTGCAATTTTCCACAATCTTCTTGGGTTTTAACAACTTTAAATAGTTTTGTGTCATCTGCAAATTTGATAACCTCACTCGATATTCCACTTTCCAGGTCATTTATGAATATATCAAAAAGCAGCGGACCCAGCACAGATCCCTGGGGTACACCACTATTCACCTTTCTCCATTGGGAAAATTGGCCATTTAGCCCAACCCTCTGCTTTCTATGTTTTAACCAGTTCCTGATCCAGAGTAGTACACTGCCTCCTATCACATGACTCTTTAGTTTTGCCAAAAGTCTCTGATGAGGGACCTTGTCAAAGGCTTTCTGAAAGTCCAGATACACTATATCAGCGATGGCGAACCTATGGCACGCGTGCCAGCTGTGGCACGCGAAGGCCTTGCAGCTGGCACGCGGGAAGGTCGCAAATTGAGATATGCCGGCTCATGGCAATTAAAAAAAAAAAAAAAAAGCTGGCCGTGGCGGCATGGAGTGTCCCGCGGGGCTCCCTCTGCCCGGCGGGACTCTCCCGGCGCGACTCAGCCCCTCTCTGCAGGCTTGCAGATACGCGAAGGGAGAGAGAGTCTCCCTCGCGTCTCTGTTAAGCCCGCAGGGGCAGATGGGAAAGTTCCCATCAGCCCCTGCGGGCTTAACAGAGACGCGAGGGAGACTCTCTCCCTTCGCGTATCCCTCCCTCGCGTATCTGCAAGCCGGCAGAGAGGGGCTGAGTCGCGCCGGGAGAGTCCCGCGGGGCCGAGGGCCCCCCGGGGCACACTCCACGCCGCCGCCGCGGCAGCGGCCTTTTTTTTTTTTTTACTCGCCATGCCCCGCGGGGGGGCGGGTAGGACGGGCAACGGGCTTGGGAGGGAGGGGGTTAAGACTGGCAATGGGCTAGGGAGGGAGGGGGGTTAAGACTGGCAACGGGCTAGGGAGGGAGGGAGGGGGGTTAAGACTGGCAACGGGCTAGGGAGGGAGGGAGGGAGGGAGGGGGTTAAGACTGGCAATGGGCTAGGGAGGGAAGGGGGTTAAGACTGGCAATGGGCTAGGGAGGGAGGGAGGGGGTTAAGACTGGCAATGGGCTAGGGAGGGAGGGAGGGAGGGAGGGGGTTAAGACTGGCAATGGGCTATGGAGGGAAGGGGGTTAAGACTGGCAATGGGCTAGGGAGGGAGGGAGGGGGGTTAAGACTGGCAATGGGCTAGGGAGGGAGGGAGGGGGGTTAAGACTGGCAATGGGCTAGGGAGGGAGGGAGGGGGGTTAAGACCGGCAATGGGCTAGGGAGGGAGGGGGGTTAAGACTGGCAGTGGGCTGGGGAGGTGGGTTAAGACACAGGGGGCTATGGGGGGGTTAAAACTAGCAATGGGCTGTGGGCTGATGAGGGCTGGCAATGGGCTATGGGGGGGTTAAGACTGGTAGTGGGCTGATGGGGGGGTAGGACTGATAATGGGTTATGGGGGGGCTAGAACAGGAAATGGGCTGATGGGGAGGGGTTAGGACTTGAGGTGGGCTGATGTGGTTAGGACTGGTAATGGGCTGTGGGCTGATGGGGGGGTTTAGGACTGGCAATGGGCTATGGGGGGCTGACTGGAAATGGGCTGATGGGGGGTTAGGACTGGTAATGGGTTATAGGGGGGGCTTAAACTGAAAATGGGGTGATGGGGGTTAGGACTGGAAGTTGATTGACGGGGGGCTAGGACTGGTAATGGGTTGGGGTGTTGCTAGGACTGGAAATGGGCTGAGTGGAAGGGGAGGCTTGAACTGCAAATAGCTGATGGGGAGGGGGCTTGGAATGGAAATGGGCTGTGAGGGAAGGGAGCTAGGACTGAAAATGGGCTTATGGAACAGCTAGGATAGGACTGGAAATGGGCTGTTGGGGGGAGCTAAGATTGGAAATGGGCTGTGGTGGGGGCTTGAATTGAAATGGACTCATGGAGGGGCTATAACTGTAAGTGGGCTCCTGGGGGGCTTGGACTGGAATTGGGCTGAGTGCCGGGGAGCTATGATTTGACATGGGCTGATGGTGGGGCTAGGAAATGACTAGAAATGGGCTGATGGGGGGCTAGGATTGAAAATGAGCTGATGAAGGGACTTGGACTGGAAATGGATGGGGGAGCTAGGACTGGAAATGGGCTGATGGGGGGCTAGGACTGGAAATGGGCTGATGCAGGGACTAGAAGGGGATGGATGCTGGGTGAGACTGGAACTAGAAGGGAGCTGATGTTGGGGGAGGATTAGAATGGGATGGGGCTGGGAGAGTAAAATGGAGAGGGGAAAAATATTTTGTGTAGGAGGGATGAAAAATCTACAATTGGCCAGGTATTGGGAGAGTAATTGGGGATTGAGGATGGAGGGGTAAAATTTGTGTGGATGAAATAGGAATGAGGAAAGAGCAAAAGGAGAAAGATTAGTATGTTAAAGCAGATGTAGAGAGAGAGAGAATGGAAAAAAAACTAGAAGAGAGAAGAAAGGACAAATGGACAGCAGACGATGGAGAGTTAGCAGAAAACATGAAGAAACCAGAAGAAAGTGGCTGGACCAATTGCAACTGAAAAACAAATGCACAAAAGGTAGAAAGATGTTTCTTTATTTTGAATTTATTAACTGGAATATGTCAGCTCTGGGAAATGTGCATCATTAACATCTGCGCTTTGTTTGGTACAAGAGGAAATTCCTATTTGACGTTGCCACTTGTTCTCTTTCCCCAGTATTCTCTGAAATGTATTGGTTTAATATTTGCAGTGTTGCCTTTTGATAGGTAGGGTATGGTGCTTTGTGAGTCCTGGTAATGCTGTCAGGATACGGCGGGTTTGCTATGGGTTCTAAATGGGCAGCTTTTGTAGTAGTTCCTAATGTGCCTGGCGGTTGGCACTGGATTATAGTAATGTAGAAATCTTTTAGTCTTTCTTTATCCATACACTCATTAAGAGACATGTTTACTAAAAGTTAGTGTATGGTAACATTATGCAAATATTTATGCAAATAAGACCACTTATGCAAATGACGTGCTGGCACTTTGAGGAAATTCTTTGGTTTTGTGCGGCAGTTTGGGCACTCGGGCTCAAAAAGGTTAGCCATCACTGGCATAGGCATATGCTACAAAGGGGATAAAACGGAATAAGCCCCGCCCCCCCTTTGGTCTTTCTTTTCTCCTTTTTATACGCATGAGCGGGCGGTTTTTAGTCTATTCCTCATGGTTGCAAGCGGTGACTTCGGAAGGAAAGGTACCTTTGTTTAAGTTTTATTGATATTTCGCAGTTTATATATGAAAATCTTTCTCATACGCTGATGCAGTTTGCACTGTCATTAGTTTCCATATTCTCTTCTCCATACATTTGTTTTTGTAAGCCTTTTTGAAGAGCGTCTTTTTTATATGTGTCCTTTCATTGCACTTCTAATTCTTTCGTCTTACTCAGCAATTGATTTTCTGAGGCAATGAAACTTTGCCATTAGCATGATATGAACGCTATGTCCAAAATAAGGCAAAATGTATGAACGTACTAAGCACATCTTTTGACGATGGTTTTAACAATGGTAAAGGAGATACATACAGACTCCTAGTTTTATTCTTGATAAACTATGCCCCACTTGTTATTTTGAACAATTTATAGTTCAATGTCTACTTTTAATATTGTTTGTAGTTCTTAAGCCCTTATAGCTTCAGTTCCTTTTCTCTGACTCACTCCTGCATTTTATGATATAGGGATATTTTCTTATTTTACTATTATGTCCTCTTTCCATCCCTTCTGGTTTTAATAATTACATTATGATTAGTATATTGATGAAATTATTGTATCTGTTTTTTACCTTATTTATTTATGTCTTTTGTAGTGTGAATGTTTTCTTATTTAAGCCTTATTACAGTATGATATAAGACCGTCACCTTTAATGGTCTTCAACAGAGGTATTTATGCTTTTTTATGTTTTTGAGCATTTATGTTTTTGAGCATTATTGTTCAGTTTGTTTTATATAGCATATGATATATTTTATTTTTATTTTTGGATGATTTATTCAGTTTTTATAGTCTTACTTGTTTCTTATCATTCTGATTTATTTATTTGCAGATTGCGCTACTAGTGGTCTGTTCTTTTATGATTTTAAGCATTTATATGTTTGTTTTTAGTTTTGTGCCTGACAGACCCCTGACGAAGGGTAATGAAACACGGCCTGTGTCAGATTGTCAAGGGTGTAATAAAGACTCTGTCTTTCCACTTTTATCAGGCCTTGGACTGGTTGCTGTTTTCTGCATGGTATCTGCTTTTGTAGTGTAGTAAAGAACAAGGGCACTGAAACATATATACAACATAACTAGTCAAACGTGCTAGACCCCAAAAACCTATAATTACGGCTTGTATCGGGATGAATCCACAAATCGCCCTCCAAAGTATTCCGGCAATACTTGCAATGATTGCAAGCATAATGGCCCTGATGAGATGATGATTCTGAAGGGCTATCAACCGGTAATGCTGAATGTACTAGACGATCCCAAAGGTTTGCACCTCTAGTATAAGCCAGGGTTAAAGGTTTGCGGAAACAAGGGTGCAATTGGAGTACATGCCAATGTTTCTTCAACATGTTGGTAATGAACATAACATCATAATATATACCATACTGGGTCAGACCAAGGTCCATCAAGCCCAGTATCCAGTTTCCAACAGTGGCCAATCTAGGTCATACGTACCTAGCAGTTTCCCCAAAAGCCCTTAAGGAGTTAGGATATACTCAGTTGGTCAACGCCCCTACTCACGTAAAAGGAAATAAACTGGACCTGATCTTTGCTCCACAAGCTGTCCTCGACCCCATGCACAAGCTGGATCTATCCATCAGCCCAGTACCATGGTCCGACCATAGCCTGATAAGGTTCCAGATGCCATCGCACCCCAACAAAAATAGTACCTAGGCATCAAGCGAATCCACCAGAGCGTCACCAAAACGCTTCCGGCCATTCAACAAGGAGGAAATCCTGGACAGAGCCCAGCCTCTCCATAACCCACCAGCACAGAGTCTCGACGACATGATCTCCACGTGGAATGCAAGCCTGGATGCCGTAGTCCAACTACCCCCCATCAATAAGTCAGCAGGAAGAAGAAAGAATGCTCCCTGGTACTCCCCTGAGCTACGGACATCGCTTCTCCATCTCAGAAAGCTTGAAAGACGCTGGCGTCGCTCATGATCTGCCGAGAACCACAAAACATACACTGCTCACCTGGCAAGACACCGCTCAGCAGTCACAAAGAGAATGAAGCAATTCCACTGAGATATTACAGCGCTCCCTAAATAAACCACACGAGCTCTTCAGCCTAATTAAGACCCTAATGAAGTAGCCTTCCCCCACACAACCAAGCCTTCCTGACCCTCAGGAATATGCTGACTACCTGCAGGTCAAAACAAGACAGACCAGCATGCCCTCCTCGCACGTGCCCTCCGCCCACCTTGACGCCATCCATGAAGGACAACCAGCACATCATCACCGCCTTCTCTGCCCCAACTGAAAAAGACATCCAAGACATCACTGCCATAAACACCACTACAGCACCTAATGACCCTTGTCCAGCATTTTGGATAAAATCCCTGGGTGCTGACCTCAGCCCTTTTCTATCCAAACTCATAGGACTATCATTCTCGACTGGGACTTTCCCCCAAAGCATGAAGCAAACAGCCATCAGACCGCTACTAAAAAACAGCAAGTTGGACCCAACAAAGATGGACTCCTACAGGCCAATATCAAGCATCCCTCTTCTGGCAAAAATCATTGAGAAGGTTGTACAACGCCAATTTCACCACCACATTGAGACTAGCGCACCCCTCGACCCCTGCCAGCACGGATTCCGGGAATCACATGGTGTGGAAACGCTGTTGACCACATTATTCAGCACATTAACCATCGGGCTGGACAACATCAGACAAGGGTTTGCCCTGATCTTCTTAGACATTGCAGCAGCCTTTGACACTGTGTGCCATGAAATACTCCTGACACGTCAACCGCGCTGATTTTTAAAAAGCGCGGTATAGAAGAGACATTAAATAAAATAAATAAATAAATAAAAAGACACAGGTTCCACAATGCTTGTATTGGGTCAAGCATTAATATCCTGGGTCCCTTCTTAATAATGGTTTATGGATCTTCCTCCAGGAACTTGTCCAAACCTTTTTTAAACCCAGATACACTAACAGCTTTTACTACATCCTCCGGTAACAAATTCCAGAGTTTGATCACACGTTGAGTGAAAAAATATTTTCTTTTATTAGTCTTCAATAGTTTACCCTGTAGCTTCATTGCATGTCCCCTAGTCTTTCTGTATTCTGATAACGTAAACAATTGATCTACAATAGCCAAAGTGTGATTCATAAAAGGCAATATTCCCAATATACGATCACTAGTGATTGCCCCAGAAGAAACAGTGGGCTCCAGCGGTGGGACCCCTAGCAGCCACTCTCGATGAGAAAATCGGGCATGAAGATAAGCCCTCCTAATGATATTCTTCGGATAACCACGATCTCTAAGCTGTGTACTCAAAAAATCAGCCTGTTGCCTGAATTCCTGCAGAGTGGAGTGTGTATGGAGAAGGAGCTGCTGCCCGACCTGTGCACCGTGTTTTTGCTGCTTCTTGCAGGCAGCTGAGTTGTCCCCGGTCCAGCGACACGGCGCCTGGCCCCGACGTCATCTTGGGGGCCTTAAATTGCGGCCTGTTCCGCGGTCTCGATTTTGAAGTGGCGCGTTTTAAGGGGGCTTGATACGCCCCTTCGGCGCACGAGGAGCAGTGGAGCCGGAGCCCTGGAATGGGCAAACGTAAAAAGAAAACCTTAAACGTTAGTACTGTGAATCCCTCTAAGACTGTTAAAGTTATTGGCCCTATGGATAATAATCTGGTTTCTGTGAGTGAAAGGGAGGCAATTCCTGTTGCTGCCACCAGGTCCCTACTTCCATCAGACGGTTCCTCATCATTGATGGGGGTTTCTAACTCTGCCCCACTTGTTGGTGATGAAGCTATCGGTCCAGTGACTTCTTCACCTATGTTGGAGGAGCAGTCGTGACGTTTGGATTTATCATCTCCATTGGTCCTCTCTGGGAACCTGGCAGATATTGTGGTGGTTCCTCTGCCACATCTTCTTCAGGTTTCGTAGGATCTTCTCAGGGTTCAACAGGACGGTCTACCTACTCTACCTGTGGATACGCAGAACATTTCCTTATCTGATATTTGGCGAGTTCTCTCACGTATTGACGTTTCTTTATCTTCTGTGGTAACTCAATTTTCTGATTTTTACAGGGATTCTGTGGCTAAGTTAGCCCAACAAGATCTTCAGATAGTAGCACTAGATAATAAATGTCAGAAGTTGGATGTGCAATGTGTCACATTACAGTCTACCACTATGTCGATATGAGATTGCAGACCTGCTATTAGTAATCTGTGAACTATCATTAAAATCATCTCTAATACCTGAAGACTGGCGGATCGCCAATGTAACACCAATTTTTAAAAAGGGTTTGAGGGATGATCTGGGAAACTACAGACCGGTGAGCCTCACGTCAGTACCGGGAAAAATGGTAGAAACCATCATAAAGAATAAAATTACTCAGCATGTAGATAGTCATGGCCTAATGGGAGACAGCCAAAATGGCTTTAGACAAGGAAGATCTTGTCTTACTAATCTATTATGTTTTTTTGAAAGTGTGAATAAACAGGTGGACAAAGGTGAGTCGGTCGATATAGTGCAGTGATGGCTAACCTTTTTGAGCCCGAGTGCCCAAACTGCCGCACAAAACCAAAGAATTTCCTCAAAGTGCCAGCACGTCATTTGCATAAGTGGTCTTATTTGCATAAATATTTGCATAATGTTACCATACACTAACTTTTAGTAAACATGTCTCTTAATGAGTGTATGGATAAAGAAAGACTAAAAGATTTCTACATTACTATAATCCAGTGCCAACCGCCAGGCACATTAGGAACTACTACAAAAGCTGCCCATTTAGAACCCATAGCAAACCCGCCGTATCCTGACAGCATTACCAGGACTCACAAAGCACCATACCCTACCTATCAAAAGGCAACACTGCAAATATTAAACCAATACATTTCAGAGAATACTGGGGAAAGAGAACAAGTGGCAACGTCAAATAGGAATTTCCTCTTGTACCAAACAAAGCGCAGATGTTAATGATGCACATTTCCCAGAGCTGACATATTCCAGTTAATAAATTCAAAATAAAGAAACATCTTTCTACCTTTTGTGCATTTGTTTTTCAGTTGCAATTGGTCCAGCCACTTTCTTCTGGTTTCTTCATGTTTTCTGCTAACTCTCCATCGTCTGCTGTCCATTTGTCCTTTCTTCTCTCTTCTAGTTTTTTTTCCATTCTCTCTCTCTCTACATCTGCTTTAACATACTAATCTTTCTCCTTTTGCTCTTTCCTCATTCCTATTTCATCCACACAAATTTTACCCCTCCATCCTCAATCCCCAATTACTCTCCCAATACCTGGCCAATTGTAGCATTTTCATCCCTCCGACACAAAATATTTTTCCCCTCTCCATTTTACTCTCCCAGCCCCATCCCATTCTAATCCTCCCCCAACATCAGCTCCCTTCTAGTTCCAGTCTCACCCAGCATCCATCCCCTTCTAGTCCCTGCATCAGCCCATTTCCAGTCCTAGCCCCCCATCAGCCCATTTCCAGTCCTAGCTCCCCCATCCATTTCCAGTCCAAGTCCCTTCATCAGCTCATTTTCAATCCTAGCCCCCCCATCAGCCCATTTCTAGTCATTTCCTAGCCCCACCATCAGCCCATGTCAAATCATAGCTCCCCTGCACTCAGCCCAATTCCAGTCCAAGCCCCCCATGAGCCCACTTCCAGTTCTAGCCCCTCCATGAGTCCATTTCAATTCAAGCCCCCACCACAGCCCATTTCCAATCTTAGCTCCCCCCAACAGCCCATTTCCAGTCCTATCCTAGCTGTTCCATCAGCCCATTTTCAGTCCTAGCTCCCTTCCCTCACAGCCCATTTCCATTCCAAGCCCCCTCCCCATCAGCTATTTGCAGTTCAAGCCTCCCCTTCCACTCAGCCCATTTCCAGTCCTAGCAACACCCCAACCCATTACCAGTCCTAGCCCCCCGTCAATCAACTTCCAGTCCTAACCCCCATCACCCTCACCCCATTTTCAGTTTAAGCCCCCCCTATAACCCATTACCAGTCCTAACCCCCCATCAGCCCATTTCCAGTCAGCCCCCCATAGCCCATTGCCAGTCCTAAACCCCCCCCATCAGCCCACAGCCCATTACCAGTCCTAACCACATCAGCCCACCTCAAGTCCTAACCCCTCCCCATCAGCCCATTTCCTGTTCTAGCCCCCCATAACCCATTACCAGTCCTAACCCCCCATCAGCCCATTTCCAGTCAGCCCCCCATAGCCCATTGCCAGCCCTCATCAGCCCACAGCCCATTGCTAGTTTTAACCCCCCCATAGCCCACTGCGTCTTAACCCCCCTCCCCAGCCCACTGCCAGTCTTAACCCCCCCTCCCTAGCCTATTGCCAGTCTTAACCCCCCTCCCTCCCTCCCTAGCCCATTGCCAGTCTTAACCCCCCTCCCTCCCTCCCTCCCTAGCCCATTGCCAGTCTTAACCCCCCTCCCTCCCTCCCTAGCCCATTGCCAGTCTTAACCCCTTCCCTCCCTAGCCCATTGCCAGTCTTAACCCCCTCCCTCCCTAGCCCATTGCCAGTCTTAACCCCCCTCCCTCCCTCCCTAGCCCGTTGCCAGTCTTAACCCCCCTCCCTCCCTCCCTCCCTAGCCCGTTGCCAGTCTTAACCCCCCTCCCTCCCTCCCTAGCCCGTTGCCAGTCTTAACCCCCCTCCCTCCCTAGCCCATTGCCAGTCTTAACCCCCCTCCCTCCCTAGCCCTTTGCCAGTCCTACCCGCCCCCCCTCGGCTCATGGCAATTAAAAAAAAAAAACTGGCCGCTGCCGCGGCGGCGGCATGGAGTGTCCCGCGGGGCTCCCTCTGCCCGGCGGGACTCTCCCGGCGCGACTCAGCCCCTCTCTGCCGGCTTGCAGATACGCGAGGGAGGGATACGCGAAGGGAGAGAGTCTCCCTCGCGTCTCTGTTAAGCCCGCAGGGGCTGATGGGAAATTTCCCATCTGCCCCTGCGGGCTTAACAGAGACGCGAGGGAGACTCTCTCTCCCTTCGCGTATCTGCAAGCCTGCAGAGAGGGGCTGAGTCGCGCCGGGAGAGTCCCGCCGGGCAGAGGGAGCCCCGCGGGACACTCCATGCCGCCGCGGCCAGCTTTTTTTTTTTTTTTTAATTGCCATGAGCCGGCATATCTCAATTTGCGACCTTCCCGCGTGCCAGCTGCAAGGCCTTCGCGTGCCACAGCTGGCACGCGTGCCATAGGTTCGCCATCGCTGGCCTATGCTATCTTATTCAAACAGGTAGGCATTGGTTTTTCTTTCTTTTTATTTCATTTTTAATGTTTTAAATAAGTCGTATTTAATAAGCTATGTTTTATTTATTTTATGGTATTAGCATTTTTCTGTCCAGCCCTGTTTTTATTTGTATTTGTATTTTTATTTGTACATTATTGTTCTTAATTTATTTTATTTTCTGTAGTATGCCCTTATCACCTTCCCCTCCTACATTGTTTTACTTCATTTGTCCGATAGAGAACACAAATAGCTTATGTAAACTGCTAACTATTCGCGCTTATTTGTCATTCATTATATGTCACATTATAATAATGTTTTCATTTTTTACACACGATCATTAGTGGTGGATATTATATTTTTACATGTTTTCATACACATTAATGAATCACGTTCTTATTCCTTTTAGTTTTTTTATTTTGTGATATTCATAGAGGTTCTGGTTGCAATTTATGTGGCGTTTATTGTTTCCTTATGTTCATATTATTTTTCTAATAAACGGTTACAATGGGTATGTTATCCAGAGTCCGTTTTTGTACATACACATTTTTTCTGATTGTTGAACACTGTTTTAATACGGGATCCCACAGCATTTCCATATGACGTTTCCCGCCCTCCCCGCGAGTTAGCCCCGCCCCTTTTGGTCTTTCTTTTCTCCTTTTTATATGCATGAACGGGCGTTTTTTAGTCTATTCTTCACGGTTGCAAGCGGTGACTTCGGAAGGAAAGGTACCGTTGTTTAAGTTTTATTGATATTTCGCAGTTTATATATGAAAATCTTTCTCATACGCTGTTGCAGTTTGCACTGTCATTAGTTTCCATATTCTCTTCTCCGTACATTTGTTTTGTAAGCCTTTTTGAAGAGCGTCTTTTTTATATGTGTCCTTTCATTGCACTTCTAATTCTTTCGTCTTACTCAGCAATTGATTTTCTGAGACAATGAAACTTTGCCATTAGCATGATATGAACGCTATGTCCAAAATAAGGCAAAATGTATGAACGTACTAAGCACATCTTTTGACGATGGTTTTAACAATGGTAAAGGAGATACATACAGACTCTTCGTTTTATTCTTGATAGACTATGCCCCACTTGTTATTTTGAACAATTTATAGTTCAATGTCTACTTTTAATTTTGTTTGTAGTTCTTAAGCCCTTATAGCTTCAGTTCCTTTTCTCTAACTGACTCACTCCTGCATTTTATGATATAGGGATATTTTCTTATTTTACTATTCTGTCCTCTTTCCATCCCTTCTAGTTTTAATAATTACAGTCTCCAGGACCAAGCAGGAAGTCAGTCCTCACTTATGGGTAACATCGGCGCCGATGGAGCCCCCGTGCGGAGCATTTCCCCAGCTTTCTAAGAAAGCCTTTGGGAATACTACACGCATGCGCGGTCCCCTTCCCGCCTAAAGGTGCCATCCTGCTCAGTCTCTCTTTTTCCATGGAGCCCTTTGGATGTTCGTCCTAGTCACCTGGGAAAAGTTGACTTTTTTCTGAAGATTTCTTCGCTTTTTCTTTGAGTTTGACGCTGGTTCCCCTTCCCGCCAGGTTCGGTACACCGGTATCGAGCCTGTTCTTTATTTTTCATTTTTTGCCCTTCGTGGCTGGCGTTTGCGCCCTTTTTTCTGTTTTTCCCTGGAAGGCCAGTCTTTTGACCTCGCGGGGGCCCTTTTTTCCCCGATGGCTTCCAGTGGTTTCAAGAAGTGTGATCGGTGCAAGAAACTAATGTCTCTCACCAACACACACGACTGCTGCCTTCGGTGCCTCGGCCCAGATCATGACCCCATGATCTGTGGCCCATGTGGTAAAATGTCCACCAAGGCACTTCGAAGCCGTCAGCACCAGAAGGAAAGGATTTTTTCGGATTCTGCCTCTGGCCGGGCCTGGACTTCGTCTGAGGCCTCGACGTCTCGGGAATCTGATCCCGAGCATCGACGGGGTTCCTCGGACAGGGGGTCCCCTGACCGGGAATGCAAGAGGAAGAAACGGCTCGCGAGGGCGGCGTCGGAAGAGGTCCCTGGTTCCTCGAGGGCCAGGTCTAAGACCCCCGACCGCCGTCCCGGGCCTTTGGAGCAGGAGAAGCCGTCCAAAGTGCCTCATGTAGAGCCGGAGACCGTCGGACACATAAGTCCTGTAGTCCTCGTGGACTCTCCTCCAAGGGAGCTGACGATGGGCTGGAGCCGCCGGGGCCCGAGTCGGTAGCTGCTGAGTCTCCTGAGCTGACAGCCTTGGAGTGCAGATTGTCTGCCTTCATGGAGCAGCAGCGGATACTGATGGCCAGCCTCGCCGCTGCATCTGCCCCGACCACCAGGACATCGACGTCGAAGTCGACCCCGGAGACCGAGCCAATACTCGAGACCATGAAGGCTCGAGGTCGTCCTCGGTCAAGGTCTCCCGACCTCCCGCTCGGAACCGAGGGCATCGACGCCGGTGCCTTCAGCGTCGGGGTGGGTGCCACCTCGACCCTCACGGTCGGAGCCCCTCAACGACTCTTCCGATGAGTCAGCCTGGGAAGCGGAGGATGAGGAGTCCCCCGATACCTTCCGGACTCGGTGCGTCCCGTCGGACTCACAGCAGTCTGAGCCCCGGAGTAGGTCTCCTCCGGAGGACACCCGGTTCTCGGAGTTCGTGGGGGACATGGCCAAGGCCTTGGCGATTCCCGCTGACCCCGAGGAGGAGCCTCGAGCCGAGGAGCTCAAGGCCCTCCAGTATGACTCTCCTCCGAAGGAGGCCTTTACTGTGCCGGTTCCTCCGATGCTGGAACGGCTCCTCTTCCGGATGTGGGAGGTACCGGCCTTGGCGCTGGTCTTAAGCAAGCCAGTCGATTCCATTTATCGACTCCGTAAGAGCCCTGGCTTCCAAAAGGCGCAGCTGACGCACTATTCCATGGTGGTGGAATCGGACATGCATCGACTGAAGAGCCAGAAGATTCACTCTGCGGTGCCCCCTGGTAGGGAGGCCCAGAACCTGGATGCTTTCGGCAGAAAGTGCTTCCAGGGCTTGATGCTTGCTTGCCGTGTCCAGTCATACCAGCTGTACATGGGCATGTTCCTCCGAGACCTGGCAAAGGAGCTTGTCGGGTTCTCTGCTGGTCTCTCTGGGGAACCTTTGCAGAGGTTCCAGTCTTTGTCTTCAGGGATCCGGGACTGTTCCAAATTCATGTCCCGAGCGGCCTACGATGGCTTCGAGGCTTCGGTTCGTGTGGCGGCCTCCGGCATCGCGGCCCGACGCCAGGCATGGCTGCAGTCATCGGACCTCGAGCCTTGGGTTCAGGACAAGTTGGTCGATGTCCCTTGCCGAGGTGAGAACCTTTTTGGCAAACCCATGGCCGAGAAGGCTGCTGAGCTCGAGACCGAGCACCTGACCAGGACTAGGCTGTCCAGAAAGACTTCTGCCCCTTCTCACAAAAAGAAGGGCTCGGGTAAAAAGTCCTTCTACCTGAGAAAGGTGTCTGCCTACAAACCTTTCCCTCAATACCAGGCCTCCCCAGCTCCCCCTCAGGGGCAGCAGGCCAAGGGACAGGGACATGGGCCCCGTAGGCAGAAGACCCCCAAGCCTCCGGCTCCTGCTCCTACCCAGCAGGGAGGGGTTTTTTGACTCCCAAGGCATAGCCTCTCCATCCCTGCTGTCCCATCCCTGCACAGGAGGTTGCTTAGCCCTGTTTGCCCACTGGTGGCTACCCATTACAGGGGATGCTTGGGTCTTAAGCATCATTCACCGAGGCTATATGCTTCATTTCCAACAACTACCTCCTGTCTATTTTCCAGGAGAACCTCTGAGGCCTCTCCTGCACACCACCACCCTCCAAGAACTTCAGGGTCTGCTCCTGGACAAGGCAGTGGAGCCAGTACCTCCTCACCTACAGGGGCACGGGTTCTACTCCAGGTATTTTCTGGTGCCAAAGAGGACAGGAGGCCTAAGGCCTATCCTAGACCTCAGAAACCTCAACAAGTTCTTGGAGAAAGAGAAGTTCAAGATGCTTACTCTTGGAACACTTCTGCCTTACCTCCAGCAGGGAGATTGGCTATGCTCCTTAGATCTAAAGGATGCGTACACTCACATCCTCATTCATCCAGACCACAGAAAGTACCTCAGTTTTGTGGTGGGAGGAAACCATTACCAGTACAGGGTGCTGCCTTCTGGCCTAACCTCCGCCCCACGGGTCTTTACAAAGTGCCTAGCTGTGGTGGCAGCTTACTTGAGGACTCAAGGGATATTTGTCTTCCCCTATCAGGACGACTGGCTCATCCGGGGTCAGACCTACCAGGAGGCCAGGCAGGCCACCTTCAGGACTGTCACACTCCTTCAAGACCTGGGCTTTGTCATAAACTTCGCAAAGTCTACTTTGCTCCCCTCCCAGAACCTCGAGTTCATAGGAGCATGGCTGGACTCTCTGAAAGCAAGGGCTTACTTGCCAGAGGACCAAGCTCAAAGGCTCATGGAGTTGCCATCGGTTCCTGCCAGGCTCTGTCTGCAGCTCCTGGGACACATGGCATCGACTGTGCATGTGACCCCCAATGCCCGCCTCCACATGAGGCCTGCACAGTGGTGCCTCAGAACTCAGTGGAAGCAGGCCACAGGGAGCCTAGCAGACAAAGTAAGGGTATCAAAGCCTCTCTTGAAGTCTCTTCAGTGGTGGCTACACCCCCCCAACCTGCTGCAGGGGGTGCCTTTTCAGGTGCCTGCCCCCACGGTGGTATTGACAACCGATGCCTCTTTACAAGGCTGGGGTGCACACTGTCAAGAGAGCTGCACCCAAGGTCTCTGGTCCCCATGGGAAGCCACGCAACAGATCAACCTACTGGAACTGCGAGCTATTCGCTTAGCCCTCAAGGCTTTTTCTCACACCTTGGCCCACCAATCTGTTCTAGTTCAGACGGACAACCAAGTGGCCATGTTCTATGTGAACAAACAGGGCGGCACTGGGTCCAGGCCTCTATGCCTGGAAGCACAGGCCCTTTGCTCTTTTGCCCTCAGGCACCAGATGTTGCTGAGGGCTGTTTATCTTCCTGGCCAGCAGAACTTGCTGGCAGACCGCTTAAGCAGAATTCTGCAGCCCGAGTGGAAGCTGCACCCTTTGGTGGTTCAACAGATTTTCCTAAAATGGGGACTTCCATCCATGGATCTCTTTGCCAGTCCCTGAATCACCAACTGCCCAGGTTTTGTTCCAGGCAACTGCATCCTCTAAGGGTGGCGGCGGATGCCTTCCTGATTTTTTGGTCCCAGGGCCTGCTCTATGCGTTTCCTCCCACACCTCTGGTGGCCCGAACCTTGTTCAAGATTCTCAGGGACAAGGCCTCAGTACTTCTGGTTGCTCCCAGGTGGCCGAGGCAGCCCTGGTTCCCCCTGCTACTTCAACTGGCAGTGGAGACACCCATGCCTCTGGGATTCCAACCCAACCTTCTATCTCAGGATCAGGGTTCCCTTCTGCATCCCAATCTCAAATCTCTACATCTGATGGCATGGAGGCTGCAAGGGTAGTCTTGGCTCCCTGGGGTCTACCTCAGGAAGTGGAAGAGCTGGTCTTGGCCTCTAGAAAGCAATCCACCAGGAAAACATATGCCCTAAAGTGGAGAAGGTTCTCCTTGTGGTGTCAGCAACGCAAGGAAGATCCTTTCACCTGCACTATGCCAGTAGTGCTCCAGTACCTACTGCACTTGTCCAATCAGGGCCTTAAGTCCAATTCTGTTCGGGTCCACCTCTCTGCTCTGGCAGCTCATCACTCTCTGGTGGAGGGACACTCTTTGTCAGTTCACTCCTTGGTGTCCAGATTTCTCAGAGGCTTACTATTGCTCAAGCCTCCTCTCCGTCCACCGGCCCCTGAGTGGGAGTTGAATGTGGTCTTGCAGCAACTTACACGCCCACCTTTTGAGCCCATGGCCACATGTCTTTACGCTTCCTCTCCTGGAAGACTCTATTCCTAGTGGCCTTGACCTCGGCCAGGCGAGTGAGTGAACTTATTGTTTATTGTTTATAATCACTTGATATACCGCCTCCCATTACATCGAGGCGGTTTACAATAAAACTATAAAATATATAAAATGATTAAAAAGAAAAGGAAAATAACAATACTTTAAAAATACTTTTTTCTTAAAAAGGATAGGAGAAAAAGAAGGTCAGGATAGAGAAGATAGATTGCAAATAGGAGCAAATCATAGGAGAAGCAGAAATCACTGGAAAAGATTAAAAGCAGTAGAGAAAAAATGTGGTTTGAGACGGGAGCGGAAAGTAGGAATGGACTGTTCTAAACGGAGGTCAGTGGGGAGGGAGTTCCAGAGAGCAGGACCAATGTAAAAAAAAGGCTGATTGCCGGGTAGAGTGAAGATGTTCTCCAGGAGCAGCAGGAATCAGTCCTCACAACCCTCCCTCCTCCCCTGGGAGTTGCAGTTGTACGTAGTTTATTTTTTCATTTTTGTGTGCTGTTTTTTAGCTATGTCATTTGACTGAGCAAGATGGCACCTTTAGGCGGGAAGGGGACCGCGCATGCATGTAGTATTCCCAAAGGCTTTCTTAGAAAGCTGGGGAAATGCTCCGCACGGGGGCTCCATCAGCGCCGATGTTACCCATAAGTGAGGACTGATTCCTGCTGCTCCTGGAGAACACCTGTTACAGGTGAGTAACTGCTCTTTATGATTAGTATATTGATTAAATTATTGTATCTGTTTTTAACCTTATTTATTTATTTATGTCTCTTGTAGTGTGAATGTTTTCTTATTTAAGCCTTATTACAGTATGATATAAGACCGTCACTTTTAATGGTCTCCAACAGAGGTATTTATGCTTTTTTTATGTTTTTGAGCATTTTTGTTCAGTTTGTTTTATATTGCATATGATATATTTTATTTTTATTTTTGGATGATTTATTCAGTTTTTATAGTCTTATTTGTTTCTTATCGTTCTGATTTATTTATTTATTTGCAGATTGCGCTACTAGTGGTCTGTTCTTTTATGATTTTAAGCATTTATATGTTTTTGGTTTTAGTTTTGTGCCTGACAGACCCCTGACGAAGGGTAACGAAACATGGCCTGTGTCGGTTGTCAAGGATGTAATAAAGACTGTGTCTTTCCACTTCTATCACGCCTTGGACTGGTTCTTGTTCTTTACTATACATCGGCCAGACCATCCGACCAGTTAAAATTTGGTTAGCGGAGCATGCCTCCCGCTAAGAGCTTTGAATCTTTCAGCTCCACTGGTGGAACATTGCATTGTTGCTGGTCACACGTTTTGGGATTTTAAGTGGAGAGTTATTGACAATGTTCCACCTGACCCAAGGGGTGGTGATCGTGTGTCTCGGCTGCAGTGGTTGGAACAAAAATGGATCTTTCGTCTCCACACAGTGACTCCAGGGGGTTTGAACTTGGAACAAGAGTGGTGGAGCCTTTTATAGTTTGTAGTTTGGTTTGGTTTCAACTAACACATTCTTAATGAGTTGAACCCCCCATTTTTTCCTCTTAAACATTCATGCTGACCCGCTGTTAATAAGAAATCCTGGGCCGTCTCCGACAGAAGTAGTTACATCATTCCACCAGCCAATCAGTTTCCAGGACTGCTATGTATAAAAAACGTTGGCTCCCAGCGTTTCTACTACTGTAATTCAGCGGGCGAATACTTGAGACGGGGTCTGTCTGGGACCCGAAACATGCATGTTGTGCAGTCTTAAGCCAGCGAATGTGGACCGGCTAGGCATCTCCGAGGATTTAGATAAGTTTCCTTTTAATCACCTTGATGGACATGAAAATTTAAATAAAATAAAAAGGGCTTTGCAGACTTTTTGAGCAGAGAGTTTTCTCTCGCTGTTCCTGTCTGCTTGGCCTGACAAATGTATCTGTACACAATTGTTTAGTTTGGTTAGCAGGGACTATACTTACCGATGACTTTGTGAATTTTGATTCAGTGAAGATATAAGCTGAAGATGCTGAATCAGTCGAGTACCCTAGGGGGGACTACCCATGCTGTTTTTGCTGTTTCTCCTGTTCTTTTGCCCCTGTTGGGCCTTTGGCCACCTTGGTTTTCAGTAGCCTGTAGATTGGGAGTCTGATACGTGAGGACTTAGTTCCTGCTTGTCCACCGGAAAAGTGCAATTGTTCACCTGTAGCAGGTTTCTCTATGGACAGCAGGAATAAGTCCTCACAACCCTCACACCTCCCCAAGAAATTGTCTTCTTGGCTACAGCTTTTTGGCAAAAATATGGCCCATAACCGTTTTTAGCAAATTTCTTGTGCTCTCAGATTTAATGATGCAACCAACAGATGTGAACAATGAGGCATGGATAAGCTTGCTCCAATCAGACACGTTTTTGATACCTGGGAAGCAACTCTAAGTGACGCCTTTATTCCTGGTGAAAATGTTACCGTGGATGAGCAACTGCTTACGTTTTGTGGCCGTGTTCCGTTCAGACAATATATTCCCAGCAAACCTGGGAAATATGGCATAAAGCTATGGATGTTGTGTGACAGTGCAACGTCATATGTTCTGCGTCTTCAAGTATATACAGGAAGGGAACTCGGACAAAACAGGGAACAGAATCAGGGTGAAAGGGTTGTGCTGCAACTCACTGAAGGGATGACGCGATCTGGCAGAAATGTTACTGTTGACAATTTCTTCTGCAGTTTATCCCTGTCACGGAAATTGCTAGAAAAACAAATGACACTTTTGGGGACAATTCGAAAGAACAGAAAAGAATTACCTCCAGAATTTGTAACAGCAAAGGGCCGAGAGGTATTCACTTCACTGTTTGCCTTTCGCGATGACGCCACTCTGGGTTCCTATTGCCCGAAGAAAGGAAAAGTGGTTGTTCTTCTGAGCAGTTTGCATGATCAAGAAGAAGTAGATAACACACGTCCAGACAAAAAAACCATGCATGATCTTGGACTATAATTCTAGTAAAGGTGGAGTAGATACGGCAGATCAAATGTTGCGCACGTATACCACAAAACGAATGACAAGACGCTGGCCAGTGACAATCTTCTACAACATGTTGGACATCAGTGCTTTGAACGCCTTCATTGTTTGGATGTCACTAAATCCAGAATGGCAGTCCAAGTCAAAGCATAAACGTCGTCTATTCCTCTTGGAATTAGGAAAGCAGCTGCTTCAGAGTAATTGCAGAGAGATTTCTTCCAGCATTGAAGAAGCCACTGATGCTGTTTGCAGTGTCGGGATCCCAAAGAAAAGGGCAAGGTGTCACTGCTGTTCCAGAGAAAAAGACAAGAAAAGCAACATAGTTTGCACCTCCTGCAAGCGTAATGTTTGCAAAGAACATTCAGAAATTGTCTGTGTCTCAAGCAAATGACTGTTGTGTTCATCAAGTGCATGCAAAAACTGCTTTCATGGCAACTCTTCTTCATGTAATTTTATGATAAAGCATTAAATTTCAAAACATTTAACCTTCATATAATAAATAATTAATTTGGAATAATATTTTGTCTGTTTAGTTTAAAATTTTCATGGTTAACAATTAAAATTCGTTGTGGGGTCATTTATGACCCCAACGGTATTCAGTGTGTGCAAAAAATCTCGGTAATTCCAGGGTTAAAGAGGACACAGGAAATCCACTGCTTGCCCCAATACAAACATTGTGGAACCTGTGTTTCTCCTAGGACAAGCAGGATGAGTCAGCCACACTTGGTGACGTCATCCGACGGCGCCGAGACGGAAGTACTCTCCATAGCTCAGAAGGGCTTTTCTGCCCTTCTGAGCATGGGCCAACTGGCCCCACCCCCTGCCCGCCCCTAGCTAGCCAGTTTCAGTTCTTCCGCCTTGCCAGCAAGACGGACTTTTCTACTCTCCACAAATCCAAACATTAAGAAATTCTAATTCTCTCTCTCACCTTGTATGTAGATAACTTTGCTTGCATTAAATTTTCCAAGCTTCTTTTTCAGAGCTGTTCCAGCGGAGCTTGGATTCCTGCGAGCACGGTGTTCCCAGTCTCAGCAGCTTCCACTTGTTCTCGGCAGCACAATCAGCAGTGGCCCACGGCAGCCCAGGACGTGCCAAATAGGCCTCCGTCCCGGCTAGCATTCTCCTCGCTCCCCCTATGGCTGAAGACATCAGGGAGAGGAATTCTGGCAGAAGGTGGCCCTTGCGGCAGCCCGGAATGCGCCTAAGGCCTCCTCCCCCGGCCAACCTTATGGGCCCCCTTCGGTTCTGCAGCTGCTCAAGCTGCCCTACCATCGCTACTGCAGCTCTCCACCTCGGTGGCTCTGAGTGTGCCCCCGGGCCTCCACTCACAGCTCTACTGCTGTATTGGATCGGCGTCACAGCTGCTGGATTGGTAAATCGCAGCTCTTCGGCTATTTGGATCGGCGATTCTGCTGCTTGTCTGGGAATCGCTGCGGCCTCTGCCGACCACCCCGGCGGCTCTGAGCCCCACTTTCTTCCGGTGATCTGCGGCCTACTCAGCCCCACAACTCCGGCCTCGTGGTTCCCATGGCGGCGGCCATCTTGCAGACGTCGTCACGCTCCGGCTCCTCCCCTTCGGTGCTATTGGTCAACGCCGATCCTATCACCTTCAGGAAGGAGGAGCCGCTCATCAAACCCCTTCGCCGTCGGCGCCGAAACATCACGGCGCCGAAGCATCACCGAGGATCGTGCCGGCTTCTGAGCACCGGCGCGGTTCATAAACAATAAAGGTAAAGGCAGCACCCAGTGGCCCGTCCACCACCACAAGCAGCAGGAGTTCCATCCTCTGCGCTGCAGCCACTCTTCCCATCGCTGACCCCTTGCCTTAACAGCACCTGGTCTGGCCGTGCAGGAGATCTTCAGTGCGCTGAAAGGCTGAGACTGCACCGCCCTCTCATTCAAGGCTGGGGATGGAACAGAGCCAGAGGAGCTGCAGTGGTTTGGGGCTAAGAACAAGATACTTAGTCATCCCAAAGTGGCAAGTTCGAAACCCACCAGTGTTCCTGAGCAGCCTCTTCCATATGACGGGCCTGGGAGCCCCCCCCCCCCCCAGCGGGGATAGGGCTTTTAGAGTACGTCCCTATTTCTCATACAAGGAGCAGCAGTGTAGCACAATGGTTAAGACACTAACCAATGATGCAAGAGTCATGGGTTCAATTCCCCTCTGTGCCTGATGAAGAAGGTTGCTGTTATGCGTAATATTAAGATGGGAAGAGATGCACTGTGTGAAATGATGCAGCCCTCCTCGCGCACCTTCAGGATCAGGCTGCCTACACAGCCTTAAGTTCTTCATTTGTGCTCGCGTTGGCACAGTCGGCTTGGGCACTATTCCTCTGGAGGTGTAGCCTAATAGTTAAGAGCGCCGGCTCGGGAACCAGAGAGCGTTCCACTCCTTTGGTACTCCTTGTGGCCTGGGCCAGTCTCTTAACCCTCTGCCCCCAACTGCGAATAAAGGCTCTGCGCGCCATAACCCCTCAAAGGTTGTATTACATGCCACAGCTGTGGAATCGAACACGGGTAGCACCCTGGGCTACCACCACTCCATTCCTCTAGACTCCTTGGACACCGCCCCAAGAGCCGCAGGTTCAGCAGATCCTGGTGTGTGCCTAGCGGTTGAACTTCATCGCGATCACTGAGGACGAGCTCACGACCCCACCAAGAGTGAGCCGCGCCATGGTGCTGAGTATCGCCGAGTAAGCGCACCACAGTGTCGGGCAGTACACACAGACAGTGTGTCAAAGGGCAGACGATCACAGGTTCAAGTTCCAGCTGTGATTCTGGCCAACTCAGTCCCGTATCCTGCATTAGGCAGGGTGACTCTCTTCCTCGCCCGTCAGGGCTTTCACAGCCCTTGCTAAGGGAAGACGAGACCCTTAGCTCAAGCTGCTTAACTCATCGGTAGGGGCTCAGCTGCCTTAATCTCACTGCTCCATGGATGATCCCATACCAGCTATAGGCTCTTCTGGCCTGACGCCTGCACCTTAGCTCCGCACCAGCGTACTCGAGACTCCGAACCTAAGTGGCCCGATCACACCACGTTCCTACATAGAGGTGTAGCTGAGACACTACCTACCCTTAGGGACCACTTCTGTGGCAACAGTGGGTCCAGAAGAGAGGTCTAGCACAATGGTTAATACATTTTACTGCTGAACCTGGGGTCATGAATCCGATTCCCCAGTGGGTTTAATGAGTAAGGCCGTCTGAGGCATTCCCCCTTAGACATGCACCTGCCTTAAAAAAAAATAAAAAAATAAATTTCCTGGGGGATACGAGTCCCCCACGGACAATGTCCAAGGCCCCGAGCCATTCGCTCCACTGCAAGGCTTACTCAGGGTCAGGGTACAATCCAGGTCTAGAGTTGTCCAGTGCCACCCTCGGGCAGGGCAACCACTGCAGATTGTGCCTTCTCCTGCTAGAGCGACAGACCATCAAGCTACCACACAGAGGCAGATCTCTTGACCCTCCATGGGTCTACCTCCATCCCATAACACATCACAGTTTCCCAGCAACAGGTCCTCCAAGGCCTTCCCTGAGCCCATGGCTCGTGGTATATACCCCACGAGGGCTAACATTTCCCAACAAGGCGCCACTTAGTACAACCGTGGCGACGGCTGGTCCAGTACACGCATCCAGTGCATTCAGGAGCAGGAGGTCACAGGCCCCAGTCCTGGTTCTGCAAAGCAGGTCCATATCTTATTACCACAGTCCACTCTGCAGGCTTATACAGAGGGAATATTCACAGCCCACTGGCTAAGTGCATGACCTCCGGAATCTGCCTACCTATCTAGGCAGGCATATACAGAGGAAGACGTTCATGGTCCCCGGGTTAGTACATGCGCTCAGCAACTACCTGCCGCAAAGGCCCAGGTAGCCATCCTCTACTCCTAAAGGTAAGACAACGGTGGTTGTCCAAGGAGAAGGTCAGCAGTCTGCCACACCCAGCAGCACTGGCTCAGCAGCACTGAACCCGCTGCCAAGCCACCTGCTTCCTTTTTGGCCTGTGCCTCGGAACTCCTCGAGTCCGCCTGGACTCCTCATGTCCTTACAGCGAGCAGAGCCACAGCACAATGGTTAAGGCACTTACCAATGGTGCAGGGATCAGGGGTTCCATTCCCCACAGTGCTCAATGAACAAGGCTGGCTGAGGCTTTGCATATTATCAAGCCACGTGCCCGTATCATTGTGGCAGCAGACTCGGTGCTCACTCTTCCACAGTTACATGGTCCCGATGCAACCCACCTGACAAACGTCATGAGTAGGCTTGCCCATCATCGGGTTGGGATCCCACAATCCAGTTCAGATATGCCCTTCCACTCTCAAAGTCAACAGCACTGCACCTTCCCGCCAACAACAGCCTTCTTGCCGAACCTGGAATCTGGAGCTCCGGCCCGGCCACCACCGTCTGGAGCACTTGCCATGATCCAGAACCACGTCGCCCATTACCCCTGAGCTCCATGGTAAACCACCTCAAGAGCCATGCATCCCTCCCATATGGGAGAATACTCCATCTTCATCATCTTCATGGTGTGGGCCATCTTCTCCACCCGGAAGGGAGCACCTGCCCCATCTAACTGGGTGGCACTGTACCGGACGTCATGAAGGCAGAACGGCGTACCGTCAGGCTCATGGCCTGCCTAGGACCCCAATCAGAATCTCCTATGACCTACCCAGGGCCAACCTGCCTCAGCCTACACAACGGCAGGTTCCTGACCGGCAGTCGCAGGGTCAAGTCACAGGTCCCAGACCCTCCGTGGACCAATTTTTCTTTTTTTTAGAGTTACCGCGGTCCTACAGGGGGAAACAGATGCTCCCGGCTGTCCTTCCTCTTGGGGTCATGCAGGGACTCAACCCATGGCCAACCTCCTTCACTGAGCCTCACGTCCAGTTCCAGAGTCCAAGCCGGTGCACTCCTACCCTGTTGACAGTCTATACTCCAGACCTCAGCCGGTGATCTTCTACTTACCAAAACACGACTGTACGGCTACTGTGGCTCCCACGGATGAACAGCAGTCTCCACAAGCCGTAGCTTTCGGCCGTCCAGGGCATGTGGGCCTGGAAAATGTCTCAGGTATGCCTGGAATCCGCACAGTCCCAGTGGACTACACCCTGGTGATTCCATCGTATGAAGGCGGGGCTTAGCGGTTAGTGCAGCAGTCTACTACCCTGACTATCGGGTCCAAACCCCACCGGCACCTCCACAAAACACAGCTGCCTGGAGACACAACGGTCCAAGCTTCACCGGATACAGGCAAATACAGGCAAGAGCCAAGAAAATGCAGAGGCCCGCACGCATGACTTTCCTCCCCAGAGGTCCTCCCAGCGTCCTGCCCATCAGCAAGACCTTGCAACCGGACTATCACATCACCCATGCACAAATCACCTGGTGCACCACAAGGACAAGTATGAGGCCATAAGGCCGTGAGTCCTTGTAGACCCGTCAGCCTAACAATCTGGACTGCAACCTGGCTGCCACCTCCGCAGACCACCCGGCTTGGAACTGACGTATACGCACTGCAACATTAGTGGTCAACCTCTGGCCACTGTTATAGCATGGCCGATACCGCCTTGCTATCCCGGCTCACACCTTCACTTCACTGAGGACATAGGCCGAGTAGTGCAGTGTATTGGTCTGACGAAGCCAGTCACGTCCGTTATCCGGCTTCCACACTGACCAATCTATCAAGCCTGCTGCCCAGCGGTACAAGTTCCCCGATGCCGGTTATCTCTTACCCTTCTACACGGTTTGCAACCGTCTCCAGTAACAAGTTCCGGAGTGGCTACAAATTAACAGATACGTAAATACGTAGGGCGAAAGAGACTCCCCTATTTCTTCGTGCCTTTGACTGGTTTCCTCTTGTGCCAGTGCCTGATGAAGCGCGTGCCAGTGCCAGCGCCTGAGGAAGCACATACCAGCGTCAGCAACTAATGCAGCGCATGCCGACAACTGAGGCAGCGCGTGCTAGCGACTGGTGCAGTGGCTTCTTCATTGCAGTCACTCCCGCACCACGATGTCCGCGTTGAGTTACTCCCGCACCTCGGCCCGAGGAACCGGCATCTCTGCTACCACGCAGAGGCTCCCTTTATCTACAATCGCGACTGCAGGCTGTCATACGGTGCCTGCGAACTGCATGCTGCTCCTGCACATGCGTGCTTCCCTATATTTTTCCGTTGGCCTCTTTAGGCCCCTGCAAGCCTAGATTCCGGTAGGTCTGTATGTTCCCGGAACACTACGACTGCACATAGGTGCATCGCCTCTACTTGCTCATTTTAGACCTATACGTCCTTGTTGCAACATGTAACTGTCATGCTTGACCTGAAGAATGGTCTCGGCCTTCCCCCATCCCCCACAGCACGTGGCAGCTTGGGAGGCACCAAGTGTGGCTGACTCATCCTGCTTGTCCTAGGAGAAAACGGAGTTACTTACCTGTAACTGGAGTTCTCCGGGGACAGCAGGATAAGTCAGCCACACATACCCACCCACCTCCCCTGTGATGGGGTCGGCCTCCGTCCGGTGCCCGCCTCCTAGCGGCAAAAGGCTCAGCTAGGGACGTACTGGCTAGCTAGGGGCGGGCAGGGGGTGGGGACAGTTGGCCCATGCTCAGAAGGGCAGAAAAGCCCTTCTGAGCTATGGAGAGTACTTCCGTCTCGGCGCCGTCGGATGATGTCACCAAGTGTGGCTGACTTATCCTGCTGTCCCCGGAGAATTCCAGTTACAGGTAAGTAACTCCATTTTCTTTTTGGGAAACTGCCAGGTACTTGTGACTTGGATTTGCCACTGTTGGAAACAGGATATTGGGCTTGCTGGACCTTGGTCTGACCCATATGGAATTTCTTATGTTCTTATTGTGTTGGGTGCCACAGGTTTGATCAAGAATTTCCCAGCACACTTTGATAAATTGCCCATGTATGTTACATCTTGCAAACTCCAGATGGAGATTCTCTTTGGCACAGTGAAGTACAGTACTACACTGAGTGTAAGCCATTGCTAGGCATAGAACTGCTACCCATTGTTTGCATAGTGTTGCTACCCATTGTTGCACAGAACTGCTACCCATTGTTTGCACAGAACTGTCACCCATTGCTTGCATAGTACTGCTATCCGTTGTTTGCACTGATCTGCCACCCACTACCTGCATAGTATTACTGCCCATTGCTTGCATAGAACTTGTTGCCCATTGCCATGGCCCCACATCACATTATCCTTCTCTTCCTCATCCTCCCCAACTGCCTCCCCTCCTACCATCACCCTCCCTCCACTCCCCCCTACCCCATTACCCTCCTCACGTCACCCTCCATTCTGTCCTCCTACCTTGCATCTGCTCTTGAGCTTCAGCACATCATCCCCTGTATTCCCCTAACCCCTCTCTCTCTAAGCCAACCCCACCCTCGTTTCCGCCGTACCGTTTCTGCTTTACCATGCTCTCTAATACTCCTTCTCCTTCTCTCATCAGGTAACATCAACCCCAACCCTGGCCCCCCTCGATTTCTTCCTCACACTAAAAAGAGTTCCTCACGCACCTTATCTAACCTCATCCACATCCCGCTACTCCCCCCTTCCTCCCTCCCTCCCTTACTCATCCCCCAATCTCTCTTACAGAGATATCAACCCCAGCCTCATCCCCAAAAAGAAATCCCCATATAACCTATCTGTTACCATCAATCTCATCCCTCACTCACCCCTCACTTCCCCCCTCACTTCCCCCCCCTCAAATCCCTCTTGGAGGGCACACACACCCAGACTTATCCACCCGTGCCCTGCTCCCTCTAAATCTCTGCACTTCTCTAGAAATAAAGCCTCACGTTACTCTTGCAAGAAATTCTTCCGTAACTTATCTAACCTTATCCATATCCCTCTCCTCCCCCCCTCCGCTCTCCCATTTTCGCTCGCCCTGTGGAACGCTTGCTCAGTTACTAACAAACTTCCTTTCACTCACGACCTCTTTATCTCTAATGCCCTGCACCTTCTTGCCCTTACCGAGACCTGGCTCCCCCCTGAAGACACCGCATCCATTGCTTCTCTCTGCTATGGGGGCTACCAGTTCTCCCACATACCTCGATGTACTGGTCGTGGTGGTGGTGTTGATCTCCTACTTTCTCCCTCCTGCCAATTCCAACCTCTTCTGCCACCTCAGTCACCCTCCCCCCTCTCCTTTGAAGTCCACTCCATTCGCCTCCTCACACCACTTCCCCTCTGTGTTGCTGTTATTTATTGTCCCTCTGTCAAATCCCTATCAACCTTCCTCACCGACTTTGACTCCTGGCTCTCCGCCTTCCTGGATCCCTCTTCCCCCACTCTTATTCTTGGCGACTTCAACATTCACGTCGACAACCTCTCTGACCCCATGCCTCAAAGTTCCTCGCCCTCATCCCCTCGTACGACCTCCAACTCTGCTCCACCGCCCCCACCCACCTACACGGCCACTGCCTTGACCTAATACTCTTCATGAATTCCTCGCCCTCTAACTTCCGCAACTCAATCCTTTCCTCATCTGACCATCACCTTCTAACCTTTACTCTTCAGCTTCCGCCATCTCAACCTCGTCGTGTCTCCTCCGACCTATTTAAAAACCTCCACAATATTGATCCCCTGACTCTCTCCTCCACCATCTCCCCTTCTCTTTCCTCCATATTAACCTCCAAGTCCGTCGATGAGGCACTATCCTCCTACAATGCTATATTATCCTCAGCTCTTAACACTCTTGCCCCACCCACCCCACGTCCAAACGATCTACTCCCCAGCCCTCGCTTACGCCCACAACCCACTATCTACGCATCTGCGCACGTTCCTCGAGTGTGCTTGGTCCAAATCCCGTTTCCCGGAGGACCTACTGCACTTCAAATTCATGCTTGGCTCTTTCCAGTCAGCCATAGCATTTGCCAAACAAGACTACTACATCCACCTGACCAACTCCCTTACCTCTGATCCTCGCCATCTCTTTAATACCCTCAACTCTTTCCTCAAGGTCCCTCCGCCCCCGGTCCTGCCCTCCCTTTCTGCCCAAACCCTAGCCGACTACTTCCACAACAAAATCCATAAGATTACCCTCCAATTCCCCACCCCCTCATCTTCCTCCCCCTCCCCAATTCTCCCCCCATCCGTACTTCCTCTGCTACCCTCTCCTCCTTCCCCCCGATCTCTGAAGAAGAAACTGCACTCCTTCTCACCTCCTCCAAACCCACCACCTATTCTTTTGAACCTATCCCCACCCATCTCCTATACCAGTGATGGCTAACCTTTTTGAGCCCGAGTGCCCAAACTGCCGCACAAAACCAAAGAATTTCCTCAAAGTGCCAGCACGTCATTTGCATAAGTGGTCTTATTTGCATAAATATTTGCATAATGTTACCATACACTAACTTTTAGTAAACATGTCTCTTAATGAGTGTATGGATAAAGAAAGACTAAAAGATTTCTACATTACTATAATCCAGTGCCAACCGCCAGGCACATTAGGAACTACTACAAAAGCTGCCCATTTAGAACCCATAGCAAACCCGCCGTATCCTGACAGCATTACCAGGACTCACAAAGCACCATACCCTACCTATCAAAAGGCAACACTGCAAATATTAAACCAATACATTTCAGAGAATACTGGGGAAAGAGAACAAGTGGCAACGTCAAATAGGAATTTCCTCTTGTACCAAACAAAGCGCAGATGTTAATGATGCACATTTCCCAGAGCTGACATATTCCAGTTAATAAATTCAAAATAAAGAAACATCTTTCTACCTTTTGTGCATTTGTTTTTCAGTTGCAATTGGTCCAGCCACTTTCTTCTGGTTTCTTCATGTTTTCTGCTAACTCTCCATCGTCTGCTGTCCATTTGTCCTTTCTTCTCTCTTCTAGTTTTTTTTCCATTCTCTCTCTCTCTACATCTGCTTTAACATACTAATCTTTCTCCTTTTGCTCTTTCCTCATTCCTATTTCATCCACACAAATTTTACCCCTCCATCCTCAATCCCCAATTACTCTCCCAATACCTGGCCAATTGTAGATTTTTCATCCCTCCTACACAAAATATTTTTCCCCTCTCCATTTTACTCTCCCAGCCCCATCCCATTCTAATCCTCCCCCAACATCAGCTCCCTTCTAGTTCCAGTCTCACCCAGCATCCATCCCCTTCTAGTCCCTGCATCAGCCCATTTCCAGTCCTAGCCCCCCATCAGCCCATTTCCAGTCCTAGCTCCCCCATCCATTTCCAGTCCAAGTCCCTTCATCAGCTCATTTTCAATCCTAGCCCCCCCATCAGCCCATTTCTAGTCATTTCCTAGCCCCACCATCAGCCCATGTCAAATCATAGCTCCCCTGCACTCAGCCCAATTCCAGTCCAAGCACCCCCATGAGCCCACTTCCAGTTCTAGCCCCTCCATGAGTCCATTTCAATTCAAGCCCCCACCACAGCCCATTTCCAATCTTAGCTCCCCCCAACAGCCCATTTACAGTCCTATCCTAGCTGTTCCATCAGCCCATTTTCAGTCCTAGCTCCCTTCCCTCACAGCCCATTTCCATTCCAAACCCCTCCCCATCAGCTATTTGCAGTTCAAGCCTCCCCTTCCACTCAGCCCATTTCCAGTCCTAGCAACACCCCAACCCATTACCAGTCCTAGCCCCCCGTCAATCAACTTCCAGTCCTAACCCCCATCACCCCATTTTCAGTTTAAGCCCCCCCTATAACCCATTACCAGTCCTAACCCCCCATCAGCCCATTTCCAGTCAGCCCCCCATAGCCCATTGCCAGTCCTAAACCCCCCCCATCAGCCCACAGCCCATTACCAGTCCTAACCACATCAGCCCACCTCAAGTCCTAACCCCTCCCCATCAGCCCATTTCCTGTTCTAGCCCCCCCATAACCCATTATCAGTCCTACCCCCCCATCAGCCCACTACCAGTCTTAACCCCCCCATAGCCCATTGCCAGCCCTCATCAGCCCACAGCCCATTGCTAGTTTTAACCCCCCCATAGCCCACTGCGTCTTAACCCCCCTCCCCAGCCCACTGCCAGTCTTAACCCCCTCCCTCCCTCCCTAGCCCATTGCCAGTCTTAACCCCCTCCCTCCCTCCCTCCCTAGCCCATTGCCAGTCTTAACCCCCCTCCCTCCCTCCCTAGCCCATTGCCAGTCTTAACCCCCCTCCCTCCCTCCCTAGCCCATTGCCAGTCTTAACCCCCTTCCCTCCCTAGCCCATTGCCAGTCTTAACCCCCTCCCTCCCTCCCTAGCCCATTGCCAGTCTTAACCCCCCTCCCACCCTCGCCCCTTGCCAGTCGTCACCCCCCTCCCTCCCTAGCCCATCGCCAGTCTTAACCCCCCTCCCTCCCTAGCCCTTTGCCAGTCCTACCCGCCCCCCCTCGGCTCATGGCAATTAAAAAAAAAAACTGGCCGCTGCCGCGGCGGCGGCATGGAGTGTCCCGCGGGGCTCCCTCTGCCCGGCGGGACTCTCCCGGCGCGACTCAGCCCCTCTCTGCCGGCTTGCAGATACGCGAGGGAGGGATACGCGAAGGGAGAGAGTCTCCCTCGCGTCTCTGTTAAGCCCGCAGGGGCTGATGGGAAATTTCCCATCTGCCCCTGCGGGCTTAACAGAGACGCGAGGGAGACTCTCTCTCCCTTCGCGTATCTGCAAGCCTGCAGAGAGGGGCTGAGTCGCGCCGGGAGAGTCCCGCCGGGCAGAGGGAGCCCCGCGGGACACTCCATGCCGCCGCGGCCAGCTTTTTTTTTTTTTTTTTTAATTGCCATGAGCCGGCATATCTCAATTTGCGACCTTCCCGCGTGCCAGCTGCAAGGCCTTCGCGTGCCACAGCTGGCACGCGTGCCATAGGTTCGCCATCGCTGTCCTATACCCTATCTCCCCTACCATTGTCCCCCCCATCTCTCATATCCTCAACCTCTTGTTCTCCACTGCAACTGTCCCCGTTGACTTCAAACATGCTGTTGTCACACCCCTCCTCAAGAAATCGTCACTTGATCCCACATGCCCTTCTAACTATCGATCCATCTCCCGCCTTCCTTTCATATCCAAACTGCTAGAACGAGCAGTCCACCGCTGCTGCCTTGACTTCCTCACCTCCCAGGCCCTCCTTGACCCTCTACAATCCGGCTTCCGCCCCTTACACTCCACTGAAATGGCCCTCGCAAAAGTATCCAGCGACCTGTTCCTGGCCAAATCTAAGGGCTTCTACTCTATCCTCATCCTTCTTGATCTCTCCGCTGCCTTTGACACCATTGACCACAATTTTCTCCTCACCACCCTCTCTTCCCTCGGCTTCAAGGACCTCGTACTTTCCTGGTTCTCCTCCTACCTCTCCCATCGCTCATTCAGTGTATGCTCTGGTGGCTCCTCCTCCTCCCCGACCCCTCTCCCTGTAGGTGTGCCCCAGGGATCCGTCTTGGGCCCCCTCCTTTTCTCTCTTTACACCCAAGACCTTGGCGCGCTTATCTCCTCCCACGGCTTTCAGTACCATCTTTATGCCGATGACTCCCAAATCTACCTCTCTACACCCGATATTTCTCCAGCAATCCAGTCCAAGATCTCTGCCTGCCTCTCCGATATCACTGCCTGGATGTCTTTCCCCCCAACTCCTCCCCTCCTCTTCCCCCTTTCTCAGTCCTTGTGGACAGAGCTGCTATCCTTCCTGTTCCCTCGGCCCGCAACCTAGGGGTCACCTTTGACACCTCTCTCTCCTTCTCCGCTCATATCCAGCTTGTAGCCAAGACCTGCCGCTTCTTCCTCTACAACATTGGCAAAATCTGCCCCTTCCTCTCTGAACACACCACCAAGACACTTGTCCACTCCTTGGTCTCCTCTCGTCGCGATTTTTGCAACCTACTCCTTATTGGTCTCCCTGTCAGCCACCTCCTTCCCCTTCAATCCATACAAAATCACGCTGCTCGACTAATCCTCCGCCAGCCTCACCATGCCCACATTACGCCTCTTATCAAGTCACTTCACTGGCTCCCTGTCCAGTTCCGCATCCAGTTCAAACTTCTACTGATCTACAAATGCTTTCATTCCACGGCCCCTCAATGCCTCTCATCTCTTATCTCTCCCTACATTCCCTCTTGGAACCTACGCTCCGCTAGCAAATTACTTTTATCTATGCCTTTTACCCGTACCGCTAACTCTCGACTTCGCTCCTTTCACCTTGCTGCATCTCACGCCTGGAACAACCTGCCTGTGTCTGTACGCCAGGCACCCTCCCTGGCCCTCTTCAAATCCAGGTTGAAGACCCACCTCTTCACCATCGCTTTCAGATCCTGACTTCTATCCTTATTTTATCTTAAACCCCCGTCAACTCTCATGACTAAACTATATAAACCATACCACACCTTGCACTAAACCGACCAATGTTCTGTATGTTCTGACTAGATTGTAAGCTCTGATAAGCTTGACTCTGATGGGCAGGGACTGTCTCTTGTTTACTTGCTGCCTACTGTAGGTCAGCTGTTCAGCGCTGCGTGCGTGGTGCTCTATAAGTGCTAAATAGTAGTAGTAGTGAGAGACTGATATCAAACGCCACATACTGTGACGTAGGAGTGAGATTCATGACTGCCATGGTATACGCAAAACTAACCAAAAAAAGGGCAAAAGCTGGTGATAAAACACCAAAACAAATCATTGTGAAATGATTTTTCAGTATAGTTGTACATTTATTCTAATTAAAACAAGGGGGAAAGACCTCAGAGATTGTCCCTCTTAGCCGTAGAGCTAAGGCTCAATAAGGCTTAGGGACTCTTCCTCATAAGTCATAAAATCCCCTTACTAGATATTTCTCAAATATTTTTAATATTAAGTTCAATAATTTATTTTTAAAGTGTCTGAATAACTTATCTTAAAGCGTCTTCCAGCCAATATGCTCACACTTGACGTGGCCATGTTTCACTAACAAGCTGTATCCGGAGTATCAATAAATGTCCAAATGGCTTCAGATGTAATTTATAATCAAAATATAACATTCTTATTTTGTTATCTCTTATTTTTTTGAATGGCTCCAAAAAATGATTTTCAATTACTCAATAAATGCTTCCAAAATAGTTATTGAATATGCTCATTTTATTATAGGGCTCCTAAACATATGAATTTGAGCAGCATGATATAAAAAATAAACTTCATAAAATATCACTTACTAAAGTCAAAATAAGCCATTTCTGCCCTGGCAGAAAGGTACCTTGCTTCTGCTTCAGAATAGGGACTCCTGGATAACTTCCTGTGGATAGAGGGACAGGGTCTTCTGTATGTGTGTATCCTCTTGATTCTTCTCATAGTAAAGACTCCTAAAACCCTTAACAGGAACTGAGGACTATGCTTCTCATAGCCCTGTATTGGCCAAGACATGCCTGATTTCCCCTCTTTCATTATTTATCCATAAGTAGATCCATCAGTACTGATCACGCAGACTCAGGGGGCGGAATTGCATCCTTACATCAGTAGGGCTGGCCCAAGGATTTCTGCCACCCTAGGCCAGCCCTCTGTGCCGCCCCACCTCCTCCCCCCAATCTCAACTCATGCCTGAGGCACCGCCCCGCCCCGCCCCCACCTGCCTCATGCCTGAGGCACCTCCCCCCACCTATGGTGTGCCTGAGGTGGCACCGCCCCCCCACCCCCCCAGCATCCATCTACCCTCCAGGGGAGGGGGCAGCACACCAATTCTTACTTTGAAGCTGCAGCACTTCAGCCACAGTGGACTTTAACACATATGCAGGTGCGCTCACTGCCTACTGCTCCTGCCCCCTTTGACATAACTTCCTGTTGGAGGGGACCGGAGTGGCAGGCTATGACTGCAGAGGATCCAGAAGGGACTAAGAAGAGAGAAAGCCAAGACAGCAGCAGTGAACGACATGTTCAAGTAGCTTAGAAATAAAGAGGAGGAGAGTGATGGGTCGATAATTAGGACAGATAGGATCAAAGGATGATTCCTTGAGGAAATGTGTACCACAGTATCCTTGAAGGCTCCAGTTGCAGTAGAAATTGATAAGTTGAAGATATGACAGATGGAAGGGACAACAGTGGAGGAAATGGAGTTTACTAGATGGCTGGTATTGAGATCAGAGGAGTGGGTAGTAAGTTTAGAGGAGGGGAAATGTGTGGTTTCTTCCTTAGTGATCTTAGAAAAGGTGGAAAGGACAACAGAGGTTGAGGGAAGAATTAAGGAATGAAGGGGGGGGGGGGAAGGAGGGATAGAGATGACCCTGGGAGGAACTCAAAAGTAATCTTGTGGACTTTGTCATGGAAGTAGTCAACCAAAGTCTGAGCAGAAAGGAAAAGAGAGGTCTGAGACAGAGGCACTTTGAGGACAGAGCTGAGAGTTATAAAGTGACGGCAAGGGTTAGTGGCAAAATAGATGAACAATAGTACTCATGCTTGGCAAGTGCTATGGCAGACTGGAAAGAGGCTAGCATGAATCTGAAATGTAGGAAGTTCACAAAGGTGTGGGATTTGATCTAAAAACACTCAGCTGAGCAGGCACAGCAATGCAGGTAGCGGGTTTCAGAAGACAGCCAGGGCTGAGGGAACAGTACACCTCACCAGGTCATGAATTGGAAGGAACGGTGAGTACTGTGTTTAATCTATTTGCATGAGAAATAAAAGTATATATTTTTGTATATGATATTTCTGGTGCATAATTTTGGAATTTTTGGTGCATAATTCCCTGCAGTCTAATAAGCCTGTACATTCACACCTCACTACTGTCTAGAAAGGGATTCCTGGTGCAAAGGTAGGTTTGGTCAATCAATCCTTCAGAGCCAATTTGAGGTTTATAATCTTTCTTCATATCCTCAAGATCCATTTTCTTGATTTCTAGGTTCTCTGTCTTAAAATAAAGAAAAGATAAAACAGAAAAGGGTTTCTTCATTTAATTTAATTTATAGCCATCCTATCATTATTTTTCTAGGTGAATTACATCTAGCAGGATAAAATTCACAAAGACAATATAGTTTTTATTTTAATTGTTGCAGCGCCTTCCCTGTAGCTAGGGAGTCTCAGTTGAGAGGACTTGTGATCCTGCTTGTCTTTGGAGAAAACCAACTTACTTACTTTGTAGCAAGTGTTCTCAGTAGACAGCAAGATACTAGTCCTCATATTGCCTCTAATCTCTCCTGGATGTTGTCTTCTAAACTCAGCTATTCAGTGATTGAGGAAGTCCTACACAATAGCACAAAGTGGGTTTTCATGTGCATACATGATGGTGCCCCTCTAAACATTTCTATATGTTTTTCTGAGCTAAAAAGGCTTGTCCTGGATGACCTTGGTCAGATGACCTCAACCAGTTACATTCTGTATCCATGGAGAATACCTTCTACAGGTAAGTAACTTGGCTTTGTCAGTACAGGCACTGCTGCCTTTTTTCAGTCTGACTATTGAATAGATAGTGTGATATAACTTTGTGCCACAGGAATGAAGTGGACAAGAGGGAATTTTTCTTCTGCCTATATTAAATGTTTATACACAGAATAAGAAATGAAAAAAAATACTTTAGATGTTAACATGAAGGTCCCATTGACCTCCCAGTGTGCTTTTTTGTATATTTTTTTTTTTTGTGGATAATTGTCTTATTGCCTTCTCTTCCTTTGATATGGGCTTCTTAGCCGCATTTTTTAGGTTATTTTCTTTGATGATATTCTTATTTGTTGTGTTTCTTTGTATTTGTGGCATATTTCTTTAATGTCTTATTGGATATATATTGTGATAAATAAAATTTAAAAAAACCATGAAGGTTTATTGTGTTATATAAATTACACAGGTACACTACCAAAAAACTGCCTCCAGTTTTGCAACTGATTCCTATAGATTTTGGGGTGCTGAATCCAGGAAAAATAGCCAAAATGTTCCATCACGTCACGTTTTCTTGCAAAATTAGATTTCTTACCCATATAAGGAATGTTCACATAATTTCTTTTTAGCCGACTGCAATTTATTTTCTTGGCCCAAAATAGAGGTTGTAATGGTTAACTAACTAGAAACACTCCCTCATGATATTTTAGAGTGTTTTGTATTCATTTTATACATTAACAAGGCAATTGGGAGGCGGGGGGCTAAATCCAGTACTCGCGCTGGCGCATATTCTTTCCTGTTCGCCTCGCCTCGTTCGCTCACTCAAGCACGGTGGTTGCGGCATGAACGTTCCTGTCAAATTTCAGTTTCTTGCAAGTTCATTATTACCTTTTGTTTGCTCAGTCGTAATCCAGCTTTATTCCGAAGTGGTTCACTACAGTTGTAGTTTGCAGTGCTGTGTATTTGTGATGGCTCACAGAGCCAGAGGTTGCGTCAACTCTCCGGACAGTTTTTGTTTTATTTGTGGGGAATATACCGTGAAAAAGCGGCAGAGGAACATTTCTGCATTTATTAAAAAAGTATATTTCGCCTATTTCAGTTTGAAGTTAGGCGATCAAGACAAACCGTGGGCTCCTCACAAAGTGTGCAAGACATGTGAGGAAGATCTACGCTTATGGATGAAAGGTAAAAAACAAGCATTTCGTTTCGGAATACCTATGATGTGGCGTGAACAAAGAGACCACAGCAGTGACTGCTATTTTTGCTCTTGCATTATGAAGGGATACAACTTAAAAAATAAGAACGTAATAAGTTACCCCAACCTTCCCTCAGCAATTAGGCCTATGCCTCATAGCAACGAAGTACCTGTGCCTGAACCACCAAAATCTTTGGATCATATTTGTGTGGACGGTTCTGATCATGATGAGACTCATCAGATGGCTTTTCCCGATGAGTCCAGTACTTCAGAGTTTGAAACTGAACCAGATCCGAAACCTGAACTTTTCTCTCAAGCTGAATTGAATGATTTAGTCCGGGATTTAGGACTCCCAAAAGATGCTGCCCAACTGCTAGGTTCTCGGCTTAAACAGAAAAATCTGTTGTCACCAGGAACAACTTTTTATTGGTACCGCAACCGCGAGACACAATTTTTGAAGTATTTCAGCAAAGAGGAAGATTTGGTATTTTGCAACGATATATACGGAGTGATGGAAAAGTTTAAACTCAAGTATGATCCTGCTGAATGGCGGCTGTTCATTGATTCGTCAAAAGACAGCATAAAAGGTGTTCTTCATAATGGCAACACATTCGCTTCAGTTCCTATTGCTCACTCTGTTATTCTCCAAGAAAAATACGAGAATTTGGCCCTGATTCTTCAGAAGATTCGTTATGATGAGCATAAGTGGATGATTTGTGGAGACTTTAAAATTCTATCCATGCTATTAGGGCAGCAATCCGGTTTCACCAAATATCCCTGCTTCCTTTGCTTGTGGGATAGCTGGGCCCGCGACCTACACTGGGGGAAAAAAGACTGGCCAATTCGGGAGTATTTGAGACCCGGTGAAAAAAATGTTCTTCATGAGAGCTTGGTACCTCATGATAAAATTCTATTACCACCTCTCCACATTAAGTTGGGTCTCATTAAGCAATTCATCAAGTCCCTTCCAAAAGATGGTGAGTGCTTTCGGTACCTTTGCTCAAAGTTCCCCCGACTTTCTGAAGCAAAGCTAAAGGAAGGAGTGTTTGTTGGCCCTGATATAAGGAAACTCATTTCAGATGGAGCATTCGCTGAAACGATGTCTGAGAAGGAAAAAGAAGCCTGGGATTCCTTCAAGGATGTTGTTCTCAAATTCTTGGGGAACAGGCGGGATGAGAACTATAAGGATATTGTTGCCAGGATGCTCAATGCCTTCAAAGAACAAGGCTGTAACATGAGCCTGAAAGTCCATTTCTTGCACTCCCATGTGAACTACTTTCCCGAAAACTTGGGGGCGTACAGTGAAGAACAAGGTGAAAGGTTTCACCAGGACATCAAGGACGCAGAGAGAAGGTACCAAGGAAGATGGAACACCACTATGATGGCTGATTTCTGCTAGTTGCTGCTGCGGGAAACCCCAGATGAAAAATACGCCAAGCAGCGCACCAAGAGAAGCATTCGGGGGAAGAAGAAACGGGCCCACCAGGAGATTGATTGACCCAAGAATGACTTTAAAATCTAAACTGTGTTGACAAATATCGTGTTTTTACTAAACTTTGAAATAAAAATTTGCTAGTTATTACCACAGTGTCGGATCTCATTTATTAGAATTTTATTTTCACACCATCGGGTGTTTGTCTTCATGTATTGCAATGGTGCGGTTTGCGTTTTCTATTCTTACATACATACCTGTACAACATTTTTTGCACATTGCTTTGCTTTGCTTTGTGTCTAACCTCGCTCTTATATGGTCAATGTTTGTGCACATGTATGTGGCTGTTTTAAGTGCAGACAATTTTGCTACCATCACAGTGTGTTTTGTTGACATTACTCTATTCTTATGTGCTGCCTTGTTACAATTTTCTTTATTCTTATTTGAATAACTACTAAACAATTAGTATAAAGAATTCATCCAAGAAACTTTTATCTCGATCGCACTCAATCTGAAACGTTCACCTCAAACTGCTAACCCAATGTAGCAAAACATCTGTACGTGATGGAGCAAATTGGTTACCAGATTTGGATTCAGCGCACCAAAAAACGTAAAAATCAATCGAAACATTAGAGGCAGTTTAAAAAAATTTTTTTTAGTGTACCTGTGTTATATAACAAAAACAGAAATGAATCAGAACTAGTTAAAATATTGCTTATACATTTTGCTAAAATCCTTTATTCATGAAAATGGGGCTTTTTATTGCAAAATTGCATTTTGTTTTTAAAGGTGCATTGCTATATGCTGTCTTGGAGTCTGGATATGTGAAGAATTGATGGAGTGTACAAACCATCCTCAAGTGAAGGATGCAATAAATGTTATTGGGGTAACGCTTAAGGTACTGTTGCTATTTTTTAAAAAAAATGCTGCCCTTTTGAATGTTCTTAAGGATTTCTTAAACTAGTGTCTTGAATCATACTGTGTTCAAAATTATGATTCCCTGAGAATGGATACATTTAATAAGATTTTGATGTTAGAGGCTAAGGCTCTGTTACATAATCTTAGCAGCACATTAGTCTCACTCATTGTCAGTAACAGCCAAGAGCATAACTTCTAAAATATTTTCCCATATTTACAATACTTATTACTACTACTACTTATCATTTATATAGTGCTACAAGGTGTATACAGCGCTGTACAGAGATATGTATGAGACAGTCCCTGCTCTTAAGAGCTTACAGTCTAGTCAAGACAGACAACACAACTGAGGATTAGGTTATATCTAGGGGACTGGGAAGGAAACACATAGGAAATAAACAGGAGACTAAGGGGATTAGGATCCAAATGCAGTCCCAAAGAAGTGAGTATTTAGACTGGATTTAAACAGAGACAGAGATGGAGCCTGACGCACTGTCTCTCGGGTAGTTTGTTCGAGACATAAGGAGCAGCAAGGTACAAAGATTGAAGTCTGGAGTTGGCAGTGGAAGAGAAGGGCACAGATTGAAGGGATTTGCCACAAGAATGGAGTTCCTGAGAAGGGTGTGGGGAGAGATAAGAGGAAAGGTTGTGAGGAGCAGCCGAATGAAGGCACTTATAGGTCAATAGTAGAAGTTTGAACTGGATGCAGAAATGGATAGGAAGCTAATGAAATGACTTGAGAAGAGGGGTGACATGAGCATAGTGACACTGGCAGAACAGATTGAAGTGGGGAGAGATGATTCAGAGGAAGATCAGTAAAGAGGAGACAGCGATAGTCTAGATGGAAGGTGACTAGAGATGACTCTTGATAAATTAGTTCCTTAATGTGCAAAACATTAAATATCTCTAATGCCAACATATTTGTTTGCCTTAGACACTTCATAGTCCACCAAGTCTGAGGTGTTAAAGCCAAGCAAATGCTGATTCCACAGAAGTCACTGTCTTAAATCTTTGAAAATTGAACATATATTTTATTAATGTTGTGGCACACACACAGCCATTATGAATTGCATATCAGAAATACTGAGATATCTGACTTGACTAGAATATCCCTAGAATGTGCTTTCTCCCATTAAACCATGACTATCCACATGTTCAGAAATGTTGTTCTTAATAGTGGTTTCTACCATTTTTCCCCAGTACTGATGTCAGGCTCATTGGTCTGTAGTTTCCCAGATTACCGGAGGAATCTTTTTAAAAATTGGAGCTACATTAGCTATCTTCCAATCTGCTGGTATTACTGATGATTTTAATGACAGTTCACAGATTAATAATAGTAGGTCTGCAATCTCATATTTCAGTTCTTTCAACATCCTTGGATGTATACCATACAGTCCAGGTGATTTGCTACTCTTATGTTTATCAAATAGTTGTAATACATCTTCCAGGTTTATCAATATTTTTTTCAGTTCTTCTGCTGCAGCGGCTTTAAATACCAATTCAGGCATGGGTAACTTCCCTACATCTTCTTCAGTAGAGACTGAAGCAAATAATTAATTCAGTCTCTCTGCTACGGCCTTGTCCCCTCTAAGTGCCCCTTTTACCCCTCTATCATAAAATGGTCCAACTGACTCTCTCACAGGTTTTTTGTTACAAATGTACTTGAAAAAGTTTTTTATAGTACATTTTTACTTCCGTAGCAAGCTTTTTTTTCAAATTCTCTCTTTGTCTGCCTTATCAATGTCTTGCATTTAACTTGCCAGTGCTTATGTTGTTTCCAGTTTTCCTTATTTGGCTCCTTTTTCTATTTCCTGAAAGATGCTTTTTTTTTGCTACAACAGCCTCTCTGACCTCACCTTTAAACTATATGGCCTCTAATGCCTGACTTAGTAAGTTTCCTGTTAAAGGGAGTCTGCATTTTGGAGAGGAGCTGTAAAAGATAGTCAAGGACCTAGAAAAGGTCCAGGAGTGCTCAGAGGTTAGCATTCATTCAGCATCCAGGAGTGTGAGGAATAATTATTTCAAATTGGGAATGTAATGATCTTCTAGTCATTGGACTAGAAGTGAGGTTAAAGCTAAAATGTCAGTATTGACTAATTCTAATGACAAGGTCCTACTCAAGCTTGAGGACCTAGAGAATCTTTGTGATGATGTAATATAAGATTTTGTGGTCTACCTGAATCAGAAGGTGCAGTAAGCTACATCGTGTTGGCTGAACAGATCAGTGGGGCAGTAATAAAAGGTGCACAGTTGGAATCTCAGGAGCTGTGCTTTAAGATTGAGCAGGGCACATAGGTCTTGGGGCCCCAGCGAGAAGGAAAACCCCAGGACATCTTTGCTGCTTTTCACAAGTTTACCACTACCACTTGAGGTAGTGCTACAAGCTGTGAGAAACTTAAGAACGATTCAGTGGGAGAATACCGCTGTTGAAATATATGCAGACTTGTTGGCCATAACAGTGAGGAAAAGGAGGGAATTTCGAGACATCACCAAATGACTGAAAGATGAAACTGTCCACCATAAATGGAACTACCCAATTGGATCACAGTTTTCACTATCTGGGATGCTGCTTATAGCAAATGCCTGATGAAGCTGTGACAGGCATGCAAAAAGCTGGATGAACAAATCTCTTGACACAGACTATGGAGAATGTGATTCATAGAAAAGAGGTCTCTTCATCCAAACCAAGATGGCAGCATGCAAGACAAGGCAGGAAGAGACTACGCAGGCAAATGGAATGACCTGCTTCTAAAGAGGAGGAAGGACACCTGAGGAAGAAATATCAGGAGCTTTTGGTTAATCTGGCTTTTATGGTTATAGGGAGAGTCTTGAATGGTGAAGTGGAATGCTTAACTCTAGTAGCTGTGCAGCTTCTATGATGGTTAAGATTTATTGAGGTTATATGTGAGTGGGTTATGTATGAGTTAGTGTAAATGATATCGCAGGTCACATATGGTGGTGGTTTGGGATCCACTGGCTTGATGAGTCACGACCCCAGGGGAGAGACTATGGGTGATGTGGCAGATTGGGTCTGGGGAAGGAGGGAGGGGATGGGAGGAAAAGAGATCTGGGGATTTCTGATATATAGGGTAAGATTATCTCTTCCCAATTATGGGAGGTTTGAAAATTGGTACTTTGAATATATGTGGGTGAAACTCACCTTACAAGAGACAATTGATGATTAATGAGTTAGCCCGCCCGCAGCTGCAGATTGCCTTTATACATGAAATGCATTTGTTAACTGAGGACAAATGCAGGGTATACTTAAAAATTAATAAAAATATGTGGTTTTCTTCCAAAAAAGTGAGAATGGCAATACTCATATCTACTGATGTTCTTCATCAAGTTTTAGATGTGTGCTAAGATACCTAAGGGTGTTAAGGGCGTTATCTGTTTGTAAAAATATAGCTAGTAGAGTTCAAGTTTACATATCCTGGGATATTTATATGCCTCTAATGCTGATCAAGGAGAGTTCTTTGATGTAGTTGCAAACAAATTGGGAAGGTTTCTGGAGGGACAGCTCTTGATTGGATGGAATTACAATTTGGCTGTTAGTCCAAAAATGGATACTTCTAGAGGCAAGGGCATGGGAAGTTTAAAACAATTATCAAAGACCTACGGCATTCACCCAAGCCTTTGATCTAGTAGATATTTTATTTATTTATTTATTTATTTAACAGTTTTTCTATACCTCACTCTTCAATATCAGTGCGGTTTACAAATAAATTCTGCAAAGACCGAGGGAACAGCTTTGCACATACAGAGAACAGGATCATATAACTTGGAGCTGTACTAGTGAACTATTTACATAACCAACCACTCGAGTTGTGGTAGGGTAACTATTTACAGGTTATACATTAAGCACAAACAGTGTAGTAGGGTTGAGTCTTAACAGATAGTAAAAGTCAACATTGTGGGTTAACAGCCGATTATTAGGTACAAGTTAATGAATAAGATGTTTGGCTAACCTGAGTCAGTTGTATGTGAGTTGGGTATGGCCTGAGTGAGTTGGGATGTGAGATAGGGCTGTGTTGTGTTTGGCTGAGTGAAGTGTAAGGTAAACAAGTGATGTTTAAGAGCTTTCCTGAATTGAGTTAGGTCTTTTATAGCTCTGATGTGTGGAGGGAGGTTAGTCCAGCATCTTGGTGCATAGAAGGCGAAGGTTCTGTTAATGGTAGTCTGTGTACAACCATTAACAGATACGTGGAGGGAGTGACATTTGAGGGAGAGGAATCATACATTCTACTCTAGGACACAAGAGTCCTACTCTTGGATTTGACTACCTATGAGTGGAAAGAAGTCTGGCTCCTCAGATTGTGGAATGTGATATTGAGAATATCACATGGTCAGGCCATGCACCTGCATTGGGGGAAATTTAAACTGATTAAACTACAATAAAGAGGGGATGTGTAGAGATTAAAAGATTCTCGTTTAGACAATAAAGAGGACTGTAAAAAGCTGATAAAGGTTATCAGTAAATATATGGGACCAAATGATGATGGGGAATGTTCCCTTGCAATCATGTGGGACTGTTTAAAAGCAGTTCTGAGAGGGCATCTAATTAGGATAGGGACATATAAGAAAAGGATAAGGGAAAGGAAGCTGGCTGATCTTAGGGGTAAATTGACATTTCCAGAGGAAAAACATAAAAGAGGCGAGCTAGATAAGAGTGGAATGAGAGATTTGGTGCAAATCTGAGACCAGATACAAGTGTATCAGATTAAATAAATTAATTATACTTTAGAGAAATTAAACCAAACTCACTTTGAATTATGTAATAAAGCAAACCGCCTCCTTATTAGAAAACTAAAGAAACTGCATACTAGGAATATGATATCAAGGATCAGTGACAAGAAAGGCCAGGAACTTGATGATCTAGAAAGTATAAACGTTGGAGATTTGTGGTGTTTTATCAAGGCTGTATACCCCGGAGGAGCCTGCTAATGGGAATGCTATTGACCATTGTTTGAAGGTTGCACACTCCCTAGGATAACTGATCAAGACCGAGAATCATTAGGAAGGCCTATTGGGGCAATAGACGTTATCTCCAGGAACAAGCAGGAATGAGTCTTCACATATAGGTATTGTCGGTACCGACGGAGCCTGCACAGGAACGCTCCCCAGCATCCAATTAGAATGCTTTTGGGAGCATCCCACAGCACCTGCGTGCTGCCTTCCCGCCTTTCCCAACTGCCTCTCTCCAGTTTTCCTTTTTCTGCAGAGCCGGCAGGACGTATTCCTGTCACCGCAGAAAATTCTTCTTTTTATTCTTAGTTTTTTGTGGTCGCGTCTGCCTTCCCTCGACGCTACCGGTACCGCCGGTGCTTTTCTTTCTTTTTCCTAAAGAATTTCTTCTTTTCTTAGAAATTTTTTCCTGTTTAGTGCCTGACGGTTTCTAGGCCACTAGGCCTCTACCCTTCCATTATGGAAAAGCCAGCCACTATCCTTAAGAAATGCTCAAAGTGTGGCGGTACAGATATTTTTTCAGACACTCATACTTGGTGTCTAAAATGTTTAGGTCCTGACCATTGCCCTCTGGAGTATCTCTCCTGCTGGAGCTCAAACAGAAGAAGTCTTCAGAATCGAGCACAACTCGATACCCGATTCACATCGCTCTCGATGTTACCAGCTAGAATATCTTCTTCTTCACAGGATCAAGTAACCAAACAAAAGTCTGTAAAGACTAGCCAGTCCTCGAGTGGTAGATCTCCTTCTCAGCATCGAGATGGCTTCGGCCTTGCCCTCGAGGACATCTTGGCAATAAAGCCCCGGTGGGAGTCTTCGGGCTCCAAAGCTTTAACGGAGCTCCGGGTTGTTCCCGAGGTTCTTACCTCGATGAACACACCTGGGCCATGCTCGGTGGTTGTGGCCGCTTTGAGCGGTACCGACACCCCGACATCGGCTATGGTGATGGACGAAACACTCCTCACCGATGAACGTAGTCTAGCACTCTCAGCTACTTTGGTACCGCTAGAGTTGCTGCAGACCGTTCCTCGAGTATCGGTATCGCTTTCGGTACCGGTATCGACATCGGCATCGGTGTCGGTACCGTCCATGCTTGTTTCAACAGAATCGCTTCCCTCGATGCCGAGCCTGGAATCGATCTCTAGCATGGAGGATTCGGTACCGACTCGTCTCGGTACCGACCTCGGGCGGTACCAAAGACATCGCTTTAAAGAAAATCCGATGTTTCATCCTTTTCAGTCTTCCGATCCCGATGACTGGGATGAATCCATCGGTACCAAGGCTGATTTTTCTACAAGTCTAGCCTTTACCCCTCATTTTAGAGAGTCCTCCTTGGGGGAGATTTCTTTTCAAGCTTTTCTGCTTGATATGGCAAAGCTACTTGCCATTTCTATACCTGGTAAAGAATCCCTACCGGAGAATTCAGAGACACTGCAATTCCCCTGGATTCCAAAGGAGGTCATCATGCTTCCTTTGCATCAGATCTTACAAGATCTACTGTTAAGAATGTGGGAAACTCCTTTAACGGTATCCCCACATTCTAAGACACTTGACACTATGTACAAGGTGCCACCTTCTCCAGGTTTTCAAAAGACTCAACTTCCTCATCATTCTATTGTTGTAGAATCAGCAATGAGGCGTATTAAGAGTGCAAAGAAGCACTCTTCTTATCCGCCAGGTCGTGAGTCTAGGACTTTATATGCCTTTGGACGTCGATGCTTTCAGCAAGAATTATCTCATATATTTTCTATATGGGATTATCTCTTGAAGAGGTCACAAAGAACTTAAGGTTTTTGAACCCTTTTCTTCCAGAGCATAAAAGAGCAGACTATTCCTCATTAGTAAATCATGCTCAAAATATCTCTAGGTTCCTTAATCGTGCTTCCCTGGACTGTTTTGAGTCTATTAGCAGAACTTCTGCTATAGCCATAGGAGCACAACGCATAGCCTGGCTCCAAGCTTCTGACTTGGACAGATGGGTTCAGGAAAGGCTGGGAAATACTCCTTGTACTGGTGAAAATCTCTTCAACAAGGAGGCTTTATTTCAAGCTAATCAGTTGAGCACTGATGCTGTTACTTTCAGAGGATTGTCAAAACTTTCCTCTATCCCAGCTAATAAAAAATCTCATAAAAAGCTTTATTCCCCCAAGGGGAAAAAAATGTATCCATCTTCTACCCATTCTGCAGATGTTTCCAAAGATGGGCAACACCACACCAGGCTAAGAAAACCAAAACTTCAACAGGCTCAGCAAACCCAGCAATCACAGGGTTTCTGATATTTTATTCACTTTTTCTGTGTGAGGTTTAGAACTTGAACCTACTTCTTTTCAACAGAAGCATCTAAAATTCATTTCATCCATGCTGAGATATCAGTCATACATTGACTCAATCCTCGGCTCTGGGCATGAATCTCTTGCTACAAGAGAAATCTATCCTTCTAGCTAAGAGCTATTAACGACTATCATACCCCAGAGATAACAGGTTTCTCCTTTTAAAACAAAAGGAGAGCTAACAACTAACAACAGGGTGAACTATACCCTTCACCTTGTCAGTTTCCTGTACAAGGATATCTCATACTTTTAACTGCAAGGGGACCCTATCCCTTCAAAGACTTACTAAATTGTAAGTCTTCTCAACGCTGTATTAATTTCTATCCCTCTTAGCCCAGACATTCAGTCTCTAAGAGTACTACTAATCAACTGGAGGGCTTATCCTCTAAGCCATAGGATTTTCTTCAATACCTACTCCAGTAAGTAGTTTCCATACAGAATTTTCTCCCCTTTTGCAGTTCATCTCCTTCTCACATATCTTTTTAAGGCAGCTTTTTGGACAGAAATTGGGTATCACTACTCCAAATTATGTCTGTCGGTCCTCTCCAACCTATAGGATCTAACTTTTATGCTGCCTTAATAACAGATAATTCCAAAAGAGATCCAGAACTCATTTGGACTATTTATTGTTGCAGGCATCAGGCCTGTCTACTATTCTTAGCCACCTTCAGTTCTCTTTGGCTCCAACAGAATAGATTAGGTTGCACACTGGCAATTCAACAGCCAGATCTAAGCAACCTACAACATGCTCTGTGCAATTCTACAACAAAGCTCTGCAACTGTGGGCCTTTGCCAGAGGGCCTCAGAGCTACTCCTAATAGGTAGCTGCCAGATAGTTAATAAGGGCTTCAGCTGGTATACTCTGCCAGTCATGTTCCTACATGACTGTTTTTTTTCCTATTTTTACCATATTCCTTAAAATTTCCTTTTAAGGAAAGGTAACCAGGGTTTAGACCACGTGAAAGTATAGAAAATTGCACATTTCCCTGGTTGTTCCACATCTCACTGGAACTTCCTCAACAGGGATGCATTTTTTTCACTGCAGTTGGTCCTTATTCACTACTTTCCTTCTAATTTCCTATACTTCATGGTAGCTTATGTTGAACAGGAGAACGCATGATATTCATATTGCCCTCATAAAGAGGCAAACATGGTATCCCCTTATATTGCGTCTTTTTCTCCAGCTACTATTTGAAATTATAGAAGGATCCAAACTTGCTGTTTTAAGATCTCCTCTGCACTCATTCACATACGTCTCGAGACCTGGTTATTCAGGGACTAGATCTTTTCAAGAGGTCTAATCTTATCCCTGTAAGTGAACAACATATTACCAGTTTTCACGAAACTTTCTCTATAGTTCTTCCCAATTTAACCAGACAGAGATTCTCCATCAATATTCTCAAGTAGGTCTTAATCCTTCTTGTTGTTGCATCAATCTCTATACAACATCTGACTTTGAAAGATTGAAAGATTGAAAGATTTGTCTACTGTCCATATTAATGCTGCCCCAGCATACCATAAAATTCAATGGAAAACCAATTTCTATGGTTATTTACGAAATACCTTCTTTTACCGTTACCTTTTAGGTTACGTCACATCTGAAGCTCTACATGTAAGGTCATCATAAGTGACATCACTTACAAAAGTCGTTTACTGATCTTCAAGAAATTGGAGGCTCAACGCCTAGTACAAATATATCTTTCCCTTTCATTGGAATAAAGGGGATCTTAAAGACCTATTCCCTTTTTTCTGCAAAGGCTATTTCTACCTTTTCATTCAAACCAGTCAGATTATCTCCACTCTTTCCTAGGACCTTATTCTGCTCCAAGGACAAGAAGTTCAATTTTTTGGACTTTACAGAAGCTTTAGCTATTTCTCAAAAGTCCAACCTCATTGAACTCCCCCATTACTTTCTTCTGGGGTTAGTTCTGGCCATGAGGACTTCTCATCTCTTCCTGTATTGCAAAATTATTTTTTTCCCTCTACTGCACATTAGGGGAATTTCTTTGAGGATAATGATCTGGCTCTCAACCACAGACCCTTATTACCCTCAACAAGTATTTTTTGCAATATCTTTGAGTGAGATCCACATTAGAAAATTAAGACTCAACATTTTTCTAATATTTATAATTTACACAAGGACTCCCCTCTGGATACCTTTGTTTAGTTAAGCTGTTCCACAGCACCTCTTTTCTTTTCTAGTTCAACTCCTACCCTCCATCCCTTGGATGCCTGAGGTTTTGAGGGATAAGCATGGCCCATCTTTAGAGTGTAACATGCTGGGGCCTCCTCCAGGCATCTTAGCTTGGGAGGCCCCATATGTGAAGACTCATTCCTGCTTGTTCCTGGAGATAGCACAGTTACTTACCTGTAACAGGTGATCTCTGGGAACAGCAGGAATAAGTCTTCACGACCCACCCACCTCCCCTAGGAGTTGTAGCTCTCTATCTATCTCTTTTCCTTTCCCTCGCTCTCTCTCTCTCTTTGTCTCAGCTCTAAAACTCAACTGGAGAGAGGCAGTTGGGAAAGGCGGGAAGGCAGCACGCAGGCACTGTGGGATGCTCCCAAAAGTGTTCTAATTGGACGCTGGGGAGCGTTCCCGCGCAGGCTCCGTCGGTACCGACGATACCCATATGTGAAGACTTATTCCTGCTGTTCCCAGAGATCAACTGTTACAGGTAAGTAACTGCTTTATCTGTAATAGAATCTTTACCCCGATCAAAGGCCCCAGAGCTAGACTGTTTTAATAAAAATTCTTGATATATTGTCACGGGGCTGCAGGCCTTCGCCTAGGGCCCCGAGGTTGTAGTTGCCTTGCTATCTTCTAGTAGTCACAAATAGTCTCAAGTCGAGTGGTTAAGGCAAAACAAAACAAGGGCTTTATTCCCCTTCCCCCAAGGATATCATGTGCATAACCAAAAACAGGGAAAACAAAACAGTTTCTCTCAAAGAAAAATATCTTCTTTTTCTTTGCTCTTTTTACAGGGCTTCAGCACAAAGACTCAATATCATCCGCAAGACATAATGTACAATCCATAGGAGCCTGTTCTGGAACCCTGGTGTTACTTTCCCATGGCATCTCCTCACCCTCAGCATACGTTGTGCTTGGGTTTAAACCTTCACAGCTGTTTTTTATGAAAACCCCTCTCTGAAAGTTCAGATAGCGTATAGGGACACAGTTCTGTGCAAGTATGTTTAAGAGTACCTGTATCTGTAGGGTTGCCTCTCCAGCTCTCCTTTTCCACCCTCCAGTTGTTAGGGATTGTTTTATAGCTTCCTGCAGATATTTCTGGTCTGGAGCACTGCTCTGACCCTCCATTCCAAATGGAGCTTCTAGCCTTCCCTCTCACAGTGCTAGGCTCCCACCTGTATAATTGTTGAGGTCTTTTCTCTGGCAGTGAGGACTGGGGACTTTCCTGCTCACTCGGTCTAGGCAGCCTCCTAGCCCCAGGTTGTGCCATCCTTCTCTCTGGAGCACTGGGTTCTCTCCCTGGACTGTAAACAGGTTCCTCGTAGGACCTCCAGCTACCGGCAGTCTGAGCACTTCCCCTGCCACGTTCCTCTGAAGCCTTGCCTCTGCTGCTTCCTGTTCCAGTGACACGCCCAGTGCTTCCTCTGTTCAGCAGGCTTCTCCCTCTGTGACCTCTGCCTCCCTGGTTGCTGACCTCTGCTCTCTCCTTCTCTTTCTCTTCCTCTTCCTCCTCCTTGCTGGATCTACCAACCAGCTTTTATCTCCCTGTTCGCTGTAAGCTGACTGTGTTTTCTTGGTCAGGTGATCATAATCAGTCCCCAAGCTTTCTGCTACATCATAGCTTGGGTGTGGTAGTTCTGCTCCTCTGTTCCTTTGCTTCTCCTGAGCTGCACATGCTGGCTGCCTAACAGATTCTAAGGTAAATTTCTCCTTTCTATCTATCTGCATAGGCTCTGTGTGGGCTTCTACGTCACAATATATATATATACATAGAACAGTTTAAATTGGTAAATTGCATATATATATATTTGCAATTTACCAATTTAAACTGTTCTATGTATATATTGTTCAGTTGTAAACCGCTATGATTACCTGAAATAGCGGTATAAAAAACACACACATAAATAATTAAATAAATGAAATAAAAATAAAGCAACCAATACAGGACATTGCTGTTATAATTCACATTACAAAATCGAACATATGAAAACCAAAACCCATTCAGCAGCAGCCCACATCAATGAAGGAAAAATAACTCACTTTAACAAATAAAGCTACAAAGCAAATTTAGGAGGTCAATGGGGAAAGCCCCCTAGTATATACTAGCAAATCCATTTACTTGCTAGCCCCCTCCTTGACTTTCCAGACAAAAAAGATTTCAACTGGGATGGATCTGAAAAGGAATATGTGTTTCTACAGGAATAAGCAGGAAGTCAGTCCTCACATATGGGCATATGGGTGACATCGGTGCCGACGGAGCCCGCGTGGAGCATTTCCCCATCTTTCAAAGAAAGCCTTTGGGACATGCCACCATGGATGCATGCTCCCCTTACCACCCAAGGGTGCCATCTTGCTCAGTCTCTTTTTTTTCTGCGGAGCACAACGGACATCTGTCCTGTTTCCCCAGAAAAATCCTTGCTAATTATCCTTTAAAAAAGTTAGTTTCCTGGTTTACATACCAGTTCCACTTCCCGCCTCGAGCCGGAGCCGGTACTGCGCTGTCTCGGTTCCTTTTGTCTTTTTTGATCGAGGCTTGCCTTGACTGGTGTTCGCACCCTTTTTTGCCCGAGGGTCATCGACCCTATCCGGGTGTTTCCCCAATATGTTCCCCGGTGGGTTTACAAAATGTGACCGCTGCAACCAAACCATGTCTGTTACCGACACCCATGACTGCTGCCTGCGCTGCCTGGGCCCGGACCATGACAGCACCTCGTGTGACCTGTGCCAGGCCATGATGCCTAAGACCAATAAAAAGAGGTTGGAGTTGCAGGAAAAACTGTTCCCAGATCTGACTTGGCACCAGCCTCCCTGATGCTGAGCTCCAAGCCCAGCACTTCCTGTGAGGCCTGAACATCCTCAGAGTCCTGCAGTGGCAACTCCTCTGAGAAGACCCCAGACCCCAAGAGAAAGAAGAAAAAATCCTTGAAGTCTGCCGAAGTTGCACCGGGCAAACCCGGTAAAACCGCCTGAAGGGACTTGGGTGGCTCCGAGAAGTGCCCTACCAAGGCCCTCAAGAAGGATTCCTCGGCTGGCAGAGACCGTGCGAGGTTCCTCAAGACCGTAGTCCTCATTGAGGATGCATTCGCAATAGTGCTGGCACCGGGCCCGGGATCCTTGGTTCCCGCGCCAAAAGCTGCGGAGCCTTCTGGCTAGGAAACCAGAATGGCGACCTTGGAGCAGAACATCACTGATATCCTGGCCCTGCAACAGGAAATGATGGCTGGTTCATCTGCATCATCTGCCCTGACGACTAGGCCCCCGACTGCGGGGCAGTCCCTGGTCATCGAGCCGAGCTCCATTCGCCATTGGCCTCGGGTAAGCCCTCAGCGCCGGTCATGGTCCTAGTCCTGTTCCTTGGGCATCCGATCCTCCCTGACCAGTTTCTGCGACTCAGACCCCAGGTCCTCCGGAGGCCTCCGGCCACTCGGCGCCAGCCTCGACATAATGAGTCACAGGGCCTCAGACTCGTCGTCACCTCTTGACGCCGAGTGGGAGACCGATGATGAGGCATCTCCAGAAACCAAACGGCACCGAGATATTCCCTCAGACCCTTCTTCCCCCACGTCCCAGCACCATTCTCCTCCAGAAGACATGACCTTCCATGACTTTGTCAATGATATGGCCAAAGCCCTTTCAGTGCAAACAGAGGTGGAGGAAGATCTGTGCACCGAAGAACTGAAGATTCTCCAGTACGAGTCTCCATCCAAGGAAACCCTCACGGTGCCCGTGCAGCCAATCCCGAGTCCTCAAGCGGCTGCTGCTCAGAATGTGGGAGATGCCGGCGTCGGTGCCAATGGTGAGCCGGCACCTCAATGCAAGTACCACATCCAGAAAGGCCCAGGGTTCCACAAACCTCAGCTCCCACATAACTCCATGGTCATCAAGTCGACCATACAGAAACTTAAGAGCCAGAAGACCCACTCTTCTGTTCTCCCTGGAAGGAACACTAGAACCCTCGATGCCCTCGGGCACAAGTTTTAGCAGGGCTCCATGTTGGGTTGCTGAATCCTAAGCCTATGAATTGCACATAGGCATGTACCTAAAGGCCCTAACCCAAGAGTTGTCAGGGTTTTCAGCGGTGCTTGCCGGGGAGCCCCTCCAATGGTTTCAAGTCTCCAGGATCAAGCAGGAAGTCAGTCCTCACATATGGGTGACGTCGGCGCCGACGGAGCCCCCGTGCGGAGCATTTCCCCAGCTTTCAAAGAAAGCCTTTGGGAATGCAGCACTCCTGTGCTGTCCCTTTCCTGCCCAAGGGTGCCATCTTGCTCAGTCTTTCTTTTTCCGTGGAGCCCAACGGACGTGAGTTTGTGTCACCCGGGAAAAGTTGATTTTTTTCTTTGATTTTCTCTTTGCCTTATCCGGTTCGATGCCGGTTCCCCTTCCCGCCTGGGCTAAGTTCACCGGTGTCGAGTGCGGAGTTTTGATTTTTGGTTTTTGTCCTTCGTGACTAGCATTCGCGCTCTTTTTGTGTTTTCACTGGCAGCCTGGTCTTTTGACCTTGCAGGGACCCTTTTTCTCCCGATGGCTGCCAGCGGGTTCAAAAAGTGTGATCGGTGCAAGAAACTTATGTCTCTCATCGACACACATGACTGCTGCTTCCGTTGCCTCGGGCCTGTCCATGACCCGCTGGCCTGTGGCCCGTGCGGCAAGATGTCGTCGAAGGCACTTCGGAGCCGTCAGCATCAACGTGAGCGAATTTTCTCTGACTCCGCGTCCGGCCGGGCCCGAACTTCATCAGAGGCCTCGACATCTCGGGAGTCTGACCTCGAGCGCCGTCGGGGTTCCTCTGAGAGGGAGTCTCCCACCCGGGAGTACAGAAGGAAGAAGAAGCTTGCAAGGGCGGCGTCGGTGGACGCTCTTGGTTCCTCGAGGGCCAGGTCGCGTAGCCCTGACTGCCGCACAGGGCTCTCAGAGTCGGAGAGGCCGTCCAAGTTACCTTGTGTGGAGCCGGAGTCCCTGAGTCACATAAGTGCAGATGTCCTCGTGGACTCTTCTCCGGGGGAGCCGACGTCGGGCCCGAATCGGGGGCTGCTGAGTCTCCTGAGCTTGGACTCAAGTTGACGGCCTTGGAGAGCAGCTTGGCTGCCTTTATGGAACAGCAGCAGGTGCTGATCGCCGGTCTGACCGGTGCATCTGCCCTGACCACTGGGACCTCGACATCTAAGTCGACCCTGGAGACCGAGCCGATCCTCAAGTCAATGAAGTCTCGAGTTGATCCTCGGTCAAAGTCTCCCTCGACCTCCCGTGGGGTGCCGAGGTCGTCGACTCCGATACCCTCGGTGTCAGGGTGGGTGGCACCGAGGCCCACACGGCCTGAGCCGCTCGATTCCTCCTCGGAGGAGTCGGCGTGGGAGATGGAGGACGAGGAGTCCCTGGACACCTTCCAGACCCGGTGCGTCCCTTTGGACTCACCGGAGTCCGAGCCTCGGAGACGGTCCCCCCCGGAGGATACCCGGTTCTCGGACTTCGTGAGGGACATGGCCAAAGCCTTGGCCTTCCCTGCGGACACTGAGGAGGAGCCTTGAGCTGAGGAGCTCAGTGCCCTCCAGTATGACTTTCCTCCGAAGGAAGCCTTTACTGTACCGGTTCCTCCGATGCTGGAACGGCTGCTCTTCCTTATGTGGGAGGCACCGTCCTCGACGCCAGTTCCTAGCAAATGGATCAATTCCATTTATCGAGTCCGTAAGAGCCCTGGTTTTCAAAAGGCGCAGCTACTGCACAACTCCATGGTTGTGGAATCGGCCATGCACTGTCTGAAGAGTCAGAAGATGCACTCCTTGGTGCCCCCCGGCCGGGAGGCCCGGAACCTGGATGCCCTCGATAGAAAGTGCTTACAGGGCTCTATACTATCTTGCCGTGTCCAGACCTACCAGCTGTACATGGGCATGTACCTATGAGACCTGGCAAAGGAGATTGCCGGGTTCTCAGCTGGCCTCTCCGAGGAACCTTTGCAGAGGTTCAAGGCTTTGTCAACAGGGATTCGAGAGTGCTCGAAGTTTATCTCTCGAGCAGCCTATGATGGCTTTGAGGCTTTGGCCCAGGTAGCCGTGACCGGCATCGGTGCACGCCATCAGGCCTGGCTACAGTCATCAGACCTGGAGTCATGTGTGCAGGACAAGTTGGTCGATGTCCCTTGCCGAGGTGAAAACCTTTTCGGTAAGCCCATGACTGAAAAGGCTGCGGAAATTGAGACTGAGACTCTCACCAGGACAAGACTGTCCAGGAAGACTTCTGCCCCTTCTCAGAAAAAGAAGGGCTCGGGAAAGAAGCCCTTTTTCCCGAGGAAGGGTGCTGCCTACAAAATCCTACCCTCAATATCAGGCCTCTCCAGCTCCCCCACAGTGCCAGCAGGCCAAGGGGCAGGGGCACAAGCCCTGTAGGCAGAAGACCCCCAAGCCACCAGCTCCGGCTCCTGCAGAGCAGGGAGCGGAGTTTTGACTCCCACAGCATAGCCTCTTCTCCACAGCTGGCTCCACTCAGCATAGGAGGTCGGCTGACCCTGTACGCCTACAGGTGGCCAGCCATCATGGGGGATACCTGGGTACTGAGCATAGTCCAGAAGGGCTATATGCTCCATTTTCACCAGCTACCCCCTCCTACTTTCCAGGGGAGCCTCCAAGACTCCCTCTGAACAGAAACCTCCTCCTTCAGGAGTTGGCAAGTCTTCTAAAGGAACAGGCGGTGGAACCGGTGCCTCACCACCTAAAAGGGCAAGGCTTCTACTCCAGGTACTTCCTGGTACCAAAAAGGACAGGAGGCCTCAGGCCTATCCTAGACTTGCGAAATTTAAACAAGTTTCTGGAGAGGGAAAAGTTCAAGATGCTTACCCTTGGGATACTGCTGCCCTACTTCCATCAGGGAGATTGGCTATGCTCCTTAGACCTAAAGGATGCTTATACTCACACCCTCATCCATCCAGACCACAGACAATATCTCAGATTTGTGGTGGGAGGAAACCATTTCCAGTACAGAGTACTTCCCTTTGGCCTAACCTCCGCCCCCAGGGTCTTCACCAAATGCCTGGCGGTGGTGGCAGCCTATCTCAGGAATCAGGGAATTCTTGTCTTCCCATACCTGGACGACTGCCTCATCAGGGGCCAGTCTCTCCAGGAGGCCAGACAAGCCACTCTTCACACTGTCTCTCTTCTTCAGCATCTGGGCTTTGTCATAAACTACGCAAAGTCCACTTTGCTCCCCTCACAGAACCTAGAGTTTATAGAGGCAAGATTAGACACCCTGCAGGCAAGAGCTTACTTGCCCAAGGACAGGGCCCACAGACTGATGGACTTGACCAACCAATTCCAAAGCAATTCTCAGGTCTCCGCTAGGCACTTCCTGCGGCTCCTGGGCCATATGGCATCCACGGTACATGTGACTCCGAATGCCCGTCTGCACATGCGGGCTGCTCAGTGGTGCCTCAGAGCTCAGTGGGTGCAGGCCACAGATGACCTCCGAGATAGAGTCAAGGTGTCCAAACTACTTTTGGACTCCTTGCAGTGGTGGCTACATCTCCCAAACCTTCTCAGGGGGGTACCTTTTCAGGCCCCAGCACATACAAGGGTGCTGACGACCGATGCTTCCTTAAAGGGCTGGGGTGCACATTGCCAGGGCATGTGCACTCAAGGCCTCTGGTCTCCTCGGGAGGTCACACAGCAGATCAATCTTTTGGAGCTAAGAGCAATCTGCTTTGCTTTACAGACTTTTTCTCAAGCCCTCTCTCACCAGTCTGTCTTAGTTCAGACAGACAATCAGGTAGCAATGTTCTATGTGAACAAGCAAGGTGGCACAGGATCCAGACTCCTATGTCAGGAGGCGCAGGCCCTTTGCTCCTTTGCCATCAAAGAAGGCATGTTTCTCAAAGCAGTTTATCTAACTGGTCAGGAGAACTTCTTGGCAGACAAACTAAGCAGGATTCTCCAGCCTCACAAATGGCAGTTGAATCCACTGGTGGTCCAGCAGATCTTTCTACGATGGGGACTTCCATCCGTCGATCTCTTTGCCAGTCCACTGAACCGTCAGCTGCCCAGGTTTTGCTCCAGACAGCCACATCCCCTGAGAATGGCAGCAGATGTTTTTCTGATCTCTTGGTCTACGGGCCTCCTGTATGCGTTTCCTCCCACGCCCCTGGTGGCCTGAACTCTGTTCAAGATTCTCCGGGACAAGGCCTCGGTGATTCTGGTAGCCCCCAGATGGCCGAGGCAACCGTGGTTTCCACTTCTGCTGCAGTTTGCAATGGAAACTTCATTCCCTCTGGGGTTGCAACCCGATCTCCTGTCTCAGGATCAGGGTTCCCTTCTGCACCCCAATATCAGATCCCTCAATCTGATGGCTTGGCTGCTGAAAGGATAGTGCTAGCTCCCTTACTTCTACCTAGGGAAGTTGAGGAGGTAGTCTTGGCCTCTAGGAGGCAGTCCACCAGAAAGTCCTATGCCCTCAAGTGGCATAGGTTCACAATATGGTGTGCTCAGCGCAATGAAGATCCTTTCTCCTGCCTTGTGCCAGTAGTACTGCAGTATCTACTTCACCTGTCAGACCTAGGCCTTAAGTCCAACTCTGTTCGGGTCCACCTCAGTGCTCTAACAGCACACCACTCACCGATGGAGGGACAGTCTCTGTCGGTTCACCCCTTGGTGTCCCGCTTCCTCAGAGGTCTGCTTCTGCTCAAGCCTCCGGTTTGTCCACCGGCCACGGAGTGGGATTTGAACATGGTCTTGCAGCAACTTACTCGCCCACCGTTTGAGCCGATGGCTACTTGCCACTTATGCTTCCTTTCTTGAAGGTGCTCTTCCTGATAGCTCTTACCTCGGCCAGATGTGTGAGTGAACTACAAGCTCTGGTTTCTGATAGACCGTACACACGGTTCTATAGGAACAGGGTGGTCCTACGGACCCATCCGAAGTTCCTTCCAAAAGTTGTCTCCTCTTTCCACCTCAACCAGGAGGTGGTTCTTCCGACATTCTTTCCCAGACCGCATACCAGCCGGGCTGAAACAGTCTTGCATACCCTGGACTGTAAGAGGGCGTTGTCCTTTTAAATAGAACGTACGCAGGGGCATCGAAGAGCCACTCAGCTCTTCATCTCCTTTGACCCTAATAAGCTGGGGTTGCCTGTCTCCAAGCCTACATTGTCCACTTGGGTAGCAGATTATATTGCCTGGGCGTATAAGGCAGCCGACCTCCCCTTGCAGGGTCGAGTCACGGCCCTCCATGTCAGGGCGAAAGCCGCGTCAGTAGCTCATCTCCGCTCTGTTCCATTGGCAGACATCTGCCAGGCTGCTACTTGGTCTTCAAGCCAGACTTTTGCAGCCCACTACTGCCTCAAGAGAGAGTCCCGAAGGGACAGTGCTTTCGGATAGGCGGTACTCTGTAATCTCTTTGAGGTTTAGGCAACTCCTACTCTCCAGCCCTTGTGTTGGGCTACCGTACAGGGGCGTTATCAGAGGATATTCTTATCACGGATGCTGAGGCTCTTCAGAGGGAGCCATTTTTTCAGTTTTGGGTTCCCGGTAGCCTATAGCTAGGGAGTCCCATATGTGAGGACTGTCTTCCTGCTTGGTCCTGGAGAAAGAGTAGTTACTCACCTGTAACAGGTGTTCTCCAGGAGCAGCAGGAATCAGTCCTCATGACCCTCCCTCCTCCCCTGGAGTTTCATTCATATACTTTATTTTGATTTTTTGCTGTCTTTTAGCTATGTCATCAGACTTTGCAAGATGGCACCCTTGGGGGGGAAGGGGACCTCGCAGGCGCACTGCATTCCCAAAGGCTTTCTTTGAAAGCTGGGGAAATGCTCCACATGGGGGCTCCATCGGCGCCGACGTCACCCATATGTGAGGACTGATTTCTGCTGCTCCTGTAGAACCCCTGTTACAGGTTTGTAATTACTCTTTCCTGACCTCTGGGATGAAGGACTGCTCTAAGTTCCTCTCCTGGGCGGCCTATAATGGCTTTGAATGAGCGGCTCGAGTTGCAGCAGCCAGCATTGGTGCCCAGCACCAAGCCTGGCTACAGTCTTCTGACCTCGAGCAATGGGTCCAAGACAAGCTGCTCGACATCCCCTGTACTGGGGAGAACCTGTTCAGCAAGCCTATGGCTGAGAAGGCGGCCGAGATCGAGGCCAACATGGTGACTTGCCAGAGGCTCTCCAAAAAGACCTCATCCTTTCCCTGTAAGAAACCATCGGGGAAAAGACCCTTGTTCCCAAGGAAGAAGGGGCCCTTTCATCGGAGTCACCATACCAGCCCTTCTTGGGACAGCATCAGGGTTCTCACCCTAAAAGACAAGGCCCTGGGGCTCAGAAGCCAAAGATACAGAAGCCCCAGACCCCAGCTCCCGCCCAACCCGAGGAGAGTGTTTGACTCCTAGGGCAGGGCAGGGCTTCCCCTCCCCTGGGAGACCTTCACCAGCCCAAAGGGGGCTGCCTGGTGCTCTTCGCCCACAGGTGGGCCAATGTCACCTTGAACCGAAGGGTACTGCAGGTTGTAAGGGAGGGATACCGCCTACACCTACAGCAGGTACCACCCAAGTTTTTCCCAGGAGAGCCAGTGCGACCTCTCCTTCACCAGACCCTTCTGCTCTCAGAGCTTGCAGGTCTGCTCAGGGACAACACAACAGAGCTTGAAACCAAGCACCTATGGGGAAAAGGCTTCTACTCCAGATACTTCCTGGTCCCAAAGAGAACTGGGGGCCTCAGGCCCATATTAGATCTAAGAAACTTATACAAGTTTCTGGTGAGGGAGATGCTCTCCCTTGTAACACTGCTGCCTTCCACCAGGGAGTTTGGCTGTGCTTCTTGGACCTAAAGGATGCGTACGCTCACATCCTGATCCACAGGCAGTACCTACGGTTTGTGGTGGGAGGAGGGCACTATCAGTACAGGGTACTACCTTTCGGCCTGGCCTCCTTGCCAAGGGTCTTTACCAAATGTGTTGCGGTGGTAGCCGCCCACCTGTGCCTACAAGGGACTTTCATCTTCCCCTACCTAGATGACTGGCTAATCAGGGGTAGTACAGCCTCAGAGGACAGTCAGTCAGGCCGTAGAGCATGCAACCCTCCTCCTGCAGCACCTAGGGTTCATCATCAACCACCCCAAATCCCATCTCTCTCCAAACCAAAGCCTGCAGTTTATAGGTGCTCAGTTGGACACTTTGAAAGTCAAGGCCGTCCTCCCAAGAGAAAGGGCAGAACGCCTCAGGCAACTGGCAGGAGAGGTACAATGCCGCTGGTCAGTGCCGGCTCGTCTCCTCCTCCGCCTGCTAGGCCATATGGCCTCGACAGTCCACGTCTTGCCTTCAGTCCGCTTACACATACGGACAGCCCAGTGGTGCCTCTGTTTGCAGTGGGCGCAAGCTACGGGCAGGCTACGGGACAGGGTCAAGGTTACACGCCAACTGGCGGAGTCCCTCAACTGGTGGCAAAACTTGTGCCACCTCCAGACAGAAATGCCCTTCCAGGCACCCGCACTGCATAGGACCCTGACCATTGACGCCTCCCTCCTGGGGTTGGGGTGGGGGCGCATTGTGGCGACTGCCGCACACAGGGCAGCTGGTCTCAAGAGGGGGAGGGGACGGGGGACAATTTTTTAAAATGTATTAAAATCTTATAGCTCATTTGAAAATCCATGCAAGGTACACTGCGCTGTTTGAATTAAAAAGGGGAGCAGGACAAGGTTGTCCTTCATCACAACTCTTTTTTTGCAGTGTCTATGGAACTTTAGCATCTAAGGTGCATAGTCACCCAAATATAAAGAGCTTTGTAGTTGCTAATGAGAAATACAAAATCTCTCTGTTTGCTGATATTGACCTCCATAACTGATTCAGAGACCTCGTTAGAACCATTGATGGATGAGATGACTAAATTTGGGAGGTTATCAGGTTTCAAAGTTAATGCAACAAAATCTGAACTTTTGAATATATCATCACCTGCTACTCAGAAAGTAATTCAAAACAATTCAAGTGGGCAAAAGGTCCCATTAAATATTTGGGCATTAATTTGTCTTCAGATCTCTTGGCATCATTTGAACTGAAATATCTTCCTTTATGGAAGAAAATCTTGTTAGATTTGCCAAAGTGGAGAAAATTGAAACTTTCCTGGTTTAATCATATAAATTGATGGTTGTCTCTAAATTACATTATTTGTTCAACAATTTGCCAGTAAAGGTCCTCATTACCTTTTTAAATAGGATCCAGAAGGAAATCACAGGTTTTATCTAGGACTATAAAAGGCCCAGAATCTCTAAGGCTATCATCTACCCAAGGGAGGGAGGGAGGGTGGAAGGTTAGCTGTTCAGATGATACAGAGATATTATGAAGCTGCACAGTAGCATGCAGTGTTAGGTGTTATTCGGAATAAGGAGTGGGTTAAATTGGAACAGGGGAGTCTCTATTACATTATCTACTCTGAGCTGATGGAAAGCAATTAATGTGGGGAATGTTGCAGAATCCTATAGTTAAATTAACATGAGATATATGGAATACATGCAGGAAGAGAGTATGACTAACAGTGATTGTAAGGGGAGGGACTCCGATGCCTGGGTAAGTTATTGGTGAAGGGAAACTGCTCTTGGGGGCAATTTCTCTAAATGGGTTAGTTGTGCTCATACTAACAAAAAATACCCTTAGTAATCACCATAAATTCATTATTATCTCCAAAAAAACCTCATATAAATCTTACAAATAAACACATTACTAATTCAATATGGCAAATAAATGACCTCAGGATGGCCTTAGCCCTACATCTGGTGAATCTAGTCACCATAGGGAGATGGCAGACGCTCACTTCATAGGTCTTCAGCCTTATAATTCTTAATAATATTTATGTATTAATCCAAATTCATCACAATTTCAATATTCTACATCCACAAAAGTACTTTTAAGGATCCTTCAGAGCTCAACAATACACATAAAGTTTTTTAATTGTATGTGTTAGATGTAGGATTTATTGTTAGGAATAAAGTTAGTTTAATATGTGACGTCACTCTTTGTAAGCAATTCTATTGGTGAGAGGTCTGTTTAAAAACAGATGATAACAGACGCTAAGGATACGATAGCGGTGAGAAGCATTCTTTATGCTCGAGTTTGGAGATACTTTTTATGTTTGGCGGATTAACTGCATGAAGAACTCCTGAAGAAGCCAATTTGGCGAAACAAAAGCTTTTGTCGAGTAGTTAGCCTGGTGACGGACAGCTGAGGCTGTTTGGTGATCGCGGCTTGAAGTAGCAGTTGGATCAAGTGGTTTGCAACTGTCGTTACGTGCCGAGCCCAGGACGTCACTCAGATAAGTGTATATATACCTTTATTGGATGTACAGATAAGCTGATCTTTAAGAAAATCTTTTCTGTTTCGTTATAGGAAAAACGGAGTGCATCTTATGGGCTTTGGTACTAGGTAAAAATTACCACGCACTATAGAAGTACAGAAGTACAGACGCTTCTCTTTTAATGTTTGTGTATTGATGAGCTCTGAAGGATCATTAAAAGTACTTTTATGGATGTAGAATATTGAAATTGTGGTGAATTTGGATTAATAAATAAATATTATTAAGAATTATAAGGCTGAAGACCTATGATGTGAGTGTCTGCCATCTCCCTATGGTGACTAGATTTGCCAGATGTAGGGGTAAGGCCATCCTGAGGTCATTTATTTGCCATATTGAATTAGTAATGTGTTTATTTGTAAGATTTATATGAGGTTTTTTTGGAGATTATAAGGAGTTTATGGTGATTACTAAGGGTATTTTCTGTTATTTAGTTTAGTTTATCCCTTAGGCAGTTATTCTTATTTATTGTGCACATACCATGACAGTCATGAGCCTCACTTGTAAGCATTTGAGGAACTACCAGTCCTTTCAAATTGTTCAGAATGATAAATATCAGTATAATCAGGTGAAATATTTCATTTTGAAGCAGGGGAAAAACTTAAGTATGGAAAAGGCATTTGAGCTGATCAATGTTCAGGGGAATATAGCTAGGCTGTATAAGGCTTTAGGCTTGGTGGGGGAGGTGAAACAAAAGCACCAAATTTGATAAGAAGATGATGTAGGGACAACATAGGATGGAGATGTATGGGAGACAATTAATAAACACTGTATAAAGGTATGATGGCAACCAACTTGAGAGTAATTATAACTGTTTTACAGGTTGTATTATACCCCAATGAAAATTCTTCAGTGTATGGGACTGGGTGATAGGAAATGTTGATGGCAATGTGGGATGGATGGAATTTTTGCCCACTTGTGGTGGGACAATGCCCTGAGGCAGCAAAATACTGGAAGCAAGTATTTGGCTTCCTGGGAGGGATTCTTAGGTGGGAAATTGGTCCCAGGATGGCATTTGCCTTACTCTACAAAGCACCAGGGGAGCATTCTAGTGCAGAGGCATGTTTTTTTCTGGATTGTTTTAACGACAGCAAAACTGGCTCAGGTGCAAGACTGGAGACAGTTGGAATCTCATCTGCTAGAATAGGTCCAGAGGAAGTTGGGATACATTTTGGGATGCATTTATAGGATGGCTAACCTAATGGCTCAGTGACAGAATAAATAGAATAAGTATCTCAAAGACTGGGATTCTTTTATAAAATGGAAAAGAGGCAATGGTGTGCATATGGGATGTAATTGTAGAATATTATATATAAGTTGTAAATGGCTTATTTTTGACAATGAGAACTGGATCTCTTGGGAGGGAAAAGGATAATGAGAGTTTCTGAGGAGGGGGAGGAGGGAGCATTATTGGAGATTAGGTTCATAAAAGTCATATTTGTCAATACTATAAGAGCAATTATTGGTTGGTTGTCTAGACTGATGTTGTATTGGATGTTTATTCCAGATCTCAGTTAAAATTGTCAAATTAGAAATAATGAAGCCTCTTGTTCCATGTGATTTAACAATGTTCTTACATCCCTAATGAAGCCATCTCTGGAGCCACTGGAGTATTTATGTCTCTAATATCTATCTTGAATAATTCTTTTCCTGGTATCAAGGTGCATTGGGGCCTCATAGTACTGATCACACCAGATTGGTCTTGCAGACGACCATGGTACACAGATTTGACGCAGCTCCTAGCGGACCCGCCGTAGTGGCTGCCAGAAGGGCCAAACCTTCTGTTACAGGGCCCGATTCTCATACCTCAGGTTGATCGCTTCTCGTTTACGGCCTGGCTCTTGAGAGGGCGCGGCTGTGGAAAAAGAGATATGCACAACAGGTGATTGCCATGCTGTTGTGGGCCCATAAGCGTTCTACCTCCATGTCCTATGTGAGAGCCTGGTGGATATTTGAGGGCTGGTGTGAGGAGAATGGTTTCCGGGCCCTGTCGGCACCAATGCCGGGCATTCTTGTGTTCCTTCAGGTGGGTTTGGATAAGGGCTTGGCCCTTGGCTCGCTGTGGGTGCAAGTGGTGTCCTGGCATGTTCTCGGGGGCACGTCCAAGGTATTTTGCTGGCATCGCACCTAGATGTGGTTCGTTTTCTCCATGCGGTGAAGCAGGTGCATCCACCTCAGAGACCCACCGTACCCGCATGGGATTTGAATCTGATTTTGTCCGCCCTATCCATTCTTTGAGCCGCTGAAGGGAGCTACATTGAAGGATCTCACATTGAAGGTGGTGTATTTGGTGGCAATTTGTTTTGGTGTGGCGGATTTCAAAGCTGCAAGCTCTCTCCTGTAGGGAGACGTTTTTGTTGTTCTCGAAGGAAAAGGTGTTGCTGCGCACAGTTCCCTCATTTTTGCCTAAGGTGGTCTCCACCTTTCATGTGAATCAACCGGTTATTTTACCAGTTTTTCCAAAGGCAGGGTCCTCTCCTGAGGACCGGCATTTGCACCTCTTGGACATCAAATGAGTATTGCATCATTACTGGAAGCGTACGGAGTGTTTCAGGAAGTCAGATCGGCTTTTCGTGTTGTTTGGGGGAGCGGCCTCCAAAGCTTTGGTGGTGTGATGGATAAAGGAAAAAATTGCTTCTATGTTAGCTCCTTAAAGGCCGAGTGGTACCACAAGGATTATGCGTGCAATCTACCAGGGTGCAGGCGGCATATTGGGTGGAGTGATCTCCAGGAACAAGCAGGAATGTAGTCATCACATATGGGTATCGTCGGTACCGACGGAGCCTGCGCGGGAACGCTCCTCAGCATCCAATTATAAAGCTTTTGGGAGCATCCCACAGCGCCTGCATGCTGCCTTCCCGCCTTTCCCAACTGACTCTCTCCAGCTCTTAGTTTTCCGCAGAGCCAGCAGGTCGTATTCCTGTCACTGCAGAAAATTTTCCTTCTTTTTTGTGGTCGCGTCTGCCTTCCTCGACGCTTTACTGGTACCGATTTTCTTTCTTTCTTTCTTTCTTTTCTTTAAAAAAAAAAAATTCTTACTACTTTTCCCATTTTTTCCAGGTGCATACGCCATTTTGGGCCTTAGGCCCAAGATTTTTTCCATAATGGAAAAACCCTCCTTGGGTTTTAAAAAGTGCACCAAGTGTGGCGGTACCATCTCTGTCACCGACACCTATGGGTGGTGTCTGAAATGTTTAGATCCTGACCATTCCATCTCGGAGTGTATGGCCTGTACCATGATGTCCAAGAGAGGTCGACAGAACCGAGCCGCCAAGCTCAGTACCCTGTTTCCCTCTGATGCAGCTTTGGTGGCATCGACGTCTTCTAGGGCTTCGTCTTCCTCCCGTGGATCTCAGGTAATTAAACATAAGTCTAGCCAGTCCTCAAAGGGTAGATCTCCTTCTAAGCATCGAGATGCCTCTGGCTTTGCCCTTGAGGAATCTGCACCGGCAAAATTTCCCCGGCTTTGGCTTTGGCTTCCAAAGCATTATCGGGGCTCCAGGATGTTCGCGAGGCCTCGACCTCGGCAGAACTACTGGTGCCATGCTCTGGGGTACCGGCGGTCTTCTCCGGTACTGACATCCAGGCATCGGCAGCGTCGATAGACCAGAGAGTCCTGGCTATTGAGTGCAGTCTGGCGGCTCTTCTTGCGGCATCGTCGCCCTCGGAACCGCATCAGACTTTTCAACCGGTACCGGCACCGACTCCGGCACCGGTATCGGTACCGGTACCGATGGCATCGACATCAGTGTCCGCATTGCCGACACCCAGTCATCCGATGCCTTCCGGTACCGATTACATCCAGTACCAACTTCGGTCGGTACGGTTATCGGGCTCTTCAAGAGCATCCTGACAGAAGGTACTTCGAGTCCTCAGAGGAATCTGAGGATTCTGACAGTTCTGTCGATGTGGGAATACTTCTCCCAGAGGAGCCTTCCTCCCCTAAACGTAGGATGTCTCCTCCAGAGGACATTTCCTTTCAGGATTTCATCAGGGAAGTGGCTCGAGGTCTGTCCATTACTGTGGCACCTGAAACAGAGCCCAGAGCAAAGGAGTTGGAAATTTTACAATATCCTAAAACTCCTAAGGAGGCAGCTACCTTGCCCATCCATGAGATCTTGCATGATCTCATGCTAAGGATGTGGGAGACGTCTCTTACTACCTCTCCTCACTCTCGTAGACTGGATACTCTGTATCGAGTTCCTCCTTGTCCTGGTTTCCAAAAAACCCAGCTTCCCCACCACTCTATTGTAGTGGAGTCAGCTATGAGAAGGATCAAGAGTGCAAAGAGACATGCCTCTAATCCCCCAGGACGTGAGTGCAGAACCTTGAATGCTTTTGGACGTCATGTCTTCCAAGCTTCCATGCTTTCTGCCAGGATCAGTTCCTATAGTCTATATATGGGAATGTTCCTGCAGGAAGTCACAGGAGATTGAGGTTTTGGGCCCTCTTCTTCCTGAGGATAGAAGACAGGATTTTCTCACACTGGTCGAACATGCCCAGGATGTTCCAAAATTTGTCAACCGTGCACTTTTGACTGTTTTGAGTGCATAAGCAGAACCTCTGCCATTGCCATAGGTGCACGTAGAATTGCTTGGCTCCAGGCATCTGATCTAGAGCTCTGAGTACAAGATAAATTGGGAAATATTCCTTGTATTGGTGAGAACCTGTTTGGTAAAGATTGGCAGGAAAGGGCCAATGAGTTTGATGCTGACAACTCCACCTTGGATAGATTGTCCAAGTCCACAGCTGATCCTGCAAGAAAGAAATCTTTTAAGAAACCATTCTTTTCGAAAAAGAAAAAGTATTATCCTGCTTATTCTCAGCAGGGACGTTCTGCAGGTCAGCTTGTCAGGAAAGGTCAGCAACCACCCAAACAAAGAAAAGCAAAGACTGCTAAGCCTCAGCCGTCCCAGCAGTCTCAGCCTCCACAAGGCCTTTGACTTTCAGCTAGAGAACTTAGCCTTCCTGGCTCTCATTGGACCAGAGCCTTCCACCATTCCAGGAAGCTTGTGTCACTTTGCCCCCAGATGGGGGCAAATAACAGCAAAGCATTGGACACTCTCCATCATAAAAGAGGGGTACAAGCTTCATTTTTCAAGCATGCCCCCTTCCACAATGATAAGGCAGTTCAATTCTCCGACCTCCCTCATCAACCTCTTAGGTCAGGAGGTCACTATGCTTCTTGCCCAAGGGGCAATAGAAGAAGTAGGTGTACAAAAGAGGCAAGAGAGATGGATGATCACATGTGCCTTTATTGTGTCCCCTACGCGTTTCGGCGTATGCCTTCCTCGGGGGGATATACTTAAACATATAAACATAAAACAACATGTTAAATTATACAGTAAAAAACATCAACCTCATAAATGATAAAAACATACAGGCATGTATTGTTTACAAAATATAAGCCACTAAAAACCAAATGCAACAACCAAAGGAAAAACTGTTAAAAACAAGCATTTAACAATGCTAAAAATATAAATAAACAATATAGCAAATAAGATAATAAATAAGTAAACAATATGGCAAATAAGATAATAAATAATTAAAAGACGCAGGGCAGAAAACACAGAACAAATAGCATGCAAATACATATATATATAATAAATAGTAATAAAAATGATACTGATAATAACATAAACAGATGTTTACTTACAAGGCACAATTGGTTAATGGCCAATAGGCAGAATGGTAAAGAGATTCCTTGTGTTAAAAATTAACTGCAAACATATAAAAATATATAATGTAAAGCATGAACAAACAAGTAAAAACACTATACCTAGGCATAGGCAATTGGCACTAATGGACAAACGTGCTATTAAATGAATGGATAAAAGCAAAATTCTCTCAAAAGATGAGAATGTAAAAAAGTATACAGATAAAAAGAAGAAGAAAGGAAGAAGAAAAGAAAAAAGATGGCATTAAGCTAAGTTGGTTGGCACATTTTAAAGACATCAACATGAATAAACTGAGGGTAAATGTGAAGCTATATTTAAAATATACTCAACTAAACATAACCTTAAAAAACATGGGCACCACCAAGAATATACACGGAGTAACTTAAACAAAAATAAGTGCAAACCAATAAATAAGCCAAACTTACATGAAATGAGCAATTCAATCCCAAGCAAAAGCAAAAAGGTTGTCAATGAACAGGAAGCACGTTCTGTTAGCGTTCAGGACGAGTTAAGGACTGACTGGCTGAACGTTGGAACTTTATATACCAGAAAAAGGGGGCAAGGCTACAATGACCATGTGACAGTGATCAGGTGACCTAAAAACTTCAAAATAGGAGTGCTCAACCTTTAAACAGAAGAAAAGTACCTCTATATGTTATGTCACATTAAGAGGCACACAGGTAAGCATCATTAAAATGGTAATGATGAAAAGATATAACTAAATGTAAATATGAATGAAAGGAGTGTAAACAAATTATGGCTCTCAGAGAAATTCATGATTTAAAAAAAAGGAGGGGAAGGGAGGGGCATTGCTCACAGAAAAACTGTCAGATCTACCTCCTGATTCAAGCCATGAGGTGCCAAACTGTTTAATTCATAAATGTACCTTTGTTCCAATCTAAGCAAAGCTTTATCTGTGTCTCCACCTCTCCAACTAGGAATCACAGTCTTAAGGACAAAATACTTTAAATCTTGAATGGTATGTTGTTTATCCTAACCAGAGAATAACTGCAAGGAAGGGAAATACAATAATCAAAAAAACACCAACCTTCCTTAACTCCAACCTTTCTTAATACATAATACTAAAATAGATCACCAATTCACAAAGGCAAACAGGCCTCAGAGAAATCTTACCCTTCACTTGGCGAACCGAGCCACCATAGGGTTAGATGGAAAATTCCACATCACGGGCCATAAAGCCTTTTACTTTTAATTTTAACAATTTAATTACACCAATTCTTATCAATAATCAAATCAGACCTTATTAAAAAAGACTACTTGGATCACCTAAAAGTACTTTTTCGGGATTTCTAAATAATCTCAATATCTTAATCATACAGCTGAAATAGTGTGAACGGAATACCCAGTGCGGGTACTATTAGGCCTCACAAGAGGCTCCGTGACCTGAAAAGAGTACAAGAAATCTTTCAAAGTGAGTTATGACAACATCAAAATGTAAATAGCATACTCAACTTAGGGTTCTGTTGAAATCTCCCACGCACGCTTATCAGCAAAGCCGCACACACTTTCAGTTCTTTAAATATCAGCCTCAATCAGGAGAAGCAGAGTCAATGCCGAGAAAGCTTTTTTTAAAGTCCTTTTAAAGTCCAACAAAAGCTTTTGTTTCGCCTAACAGGCTTCTTCAGGGACAATAAACTCAAGCATGATAACTACAACTCCACAGCTCAAAAATAAACTCTTACGGGCGAAATAGCCGGTTCAGGTTGGAGGCATTTCGCCCGTAAGAGTTTATTTTTGAGCTGTGGAGTTGTAGTTATCATGCTTGAGTTTATTGTCCCTGAAGAAGCCTGTTAGGCGAAACAAAAGCTTTTGTTGGACTTTAAAAGGACTTTAAAAAAAGCTTTCTCGGCATTGACTCTGCTTCTCCTGATTGAGGCTGATATTTAAAGAACTGAAAGTGTGTGCGGCTTTGCTGATAAGCGTGCGTGGGAGATTTCAACAGAACCCTAAGTTGAGTATGCTATTTACATTTTGATGTTGTCATAACTCACTTTGAAAGATTTCTTGTACTCTTTTCAGGTCACGGAGCCTCTTGTGAGGCCTGATAGTACCCGCACTGGGTATTCCGTTCACACTATTTCAGCTGTATGATTAAGATATTGAGATTATTTAGAAATCCCGAAAAAGTACTTTTAGGTGATCCAAGTAGTCTTTTTTAATTAGGTCTGATTTGATTATTGATAAGAATTGGTGTAATTAAATTGTTAAAATTAAAAGTAAAAGGCTTTATGGCCCGTGATGTGGAATTTTCCATCTAACCCTATGGTGGCTCGGTTCGCCAAGTGAAGGGTAAGATTTCTCTGAGGCCTGTTTGCCTTTGTGAATTGGTGATCTATTTTAGTATTATGTATTAAGAAAGGTTGGAGTTAAGGAAGGTTGGTTTTTTTGATATGTTGTTTATCCTGCCAGTGTTGTACTAGAGGACTGTCTAACAGTTTCCTCTGTAGACAACTCCTATGCTCGATGATGCGAGTGCGAATTTGGCGTTTGGTTTTACCGACATAGAACAAACTACAAGGGCACATGATTAAATATATGACTTTTTCAGATTTACAGTTAGAAAAGTGGTTAATGTAAAACTTCTGTTCCCTCCGCTCTTACCTATCCTAAACCTGCACCTAAGATTAAAGGCCATTTTAAATGTGGGTCTTGTTCCGTTTGTGCGCATACTATCACAGTTAAGAATATGTTTGTACATCCGGTTACACAACAGAAGTTTTACATTAACCACTTTTCTAACTGTAAATCTGAAAAAGTCATATATTTAATCATGTGCCCTTGTAGTTTGTTCTATGTCGGTAAAACCAAACGCCAAATTCGCACTCGCATCATCGAGCATAGGAGTTGTCTACAGAGGAAACTGTTAGACAGTCCTCTAGTACAACACTGGCAGGATAAACAACATACCATTCAAGATTTAAAGTATTTTGTCCTTAAGACTGTGATTCCTAGTTGGAGAGGTGGAGACACAGATAAAGCTTTGCTTAGATTGGAACAAAGGTACATTTATGAATTAAACAGTTTGGCACCTCATGGCTTGAATCAGGAGGTAGATCTGACAGTTTTTCTGTGAGCAATGCCCCTCCCTTCCCCCCCTTTTTTTTAAATCATGAATTTCTCTGAGAGCCATAATTTGTTTACACTCCTTTCATTCATATTTACATTTAGTTATATCTTTTCATCATTACCATTTTAATGATGCTTACCTGTGTGCCTCTTAATGTGACATAACATATAGAGGTACTTTTCTTCTGTTTAAAGGTTGAGCACTCCTATTTTGAAGTTTTTAGGTCACCTGATCACTGTCACATGGTCATTGTAGCCTTGCCCCCTTTTTCTGGTATATAAAGTTCCAACGTTCAGCCAGTCAGTCCTTAACTCGTCCTGAACGCTAACAGAACGTGCTTCCTGTTCATTGACAACCTTTTGCTTTTGCTTGGGATTGAATTGCTCGTTTCATGTAAGTTTGGCTTATTTATTGGTTTGCACTTATTTTTGTTTAAGTTACTCCGTGTATATTCTTGGTGGTGCCCATGTTTTTTAAGGTTATGTTTAGTTGAGTATATTTTAAATATAGCTTCACATTTACCCTCAGTTTATTCATGTTGATGTCTTTAAAATGTGCCAACCAACTTAGCTTAATGCCATCTTTTTTCTTTTCTTCTTCCTTTCTTCTTCTTTTTATCTGTATACTTTTTTACATTCTCATCTTTTGAGAGAATTTTGCTTTTATCCATTCATTTAATAGCACGTTTGTCCATTAGTGCCAATTGCCTATGCCTAGGTATAGTGTTTTTACTTGTTTGTTCATGCTTTACATTATATATTTTATATGTTTGCAGTTAATTTTTAACACAAGGAATCTCTTTACCATTCTGCCTATTGGCCATTAACCAATTGTGCCTTGTAAGTAAACATCTGTTTATGTTATTATCAGTATCATTTTTATTACTATTTATTATATATATATAAGTATTTGCATGCTATTTGTTCTGTGTTTTCTGCCCTGCGTCTTTTAATTATTTATTATCTTATTTGCCATATTGTTTACTTATTTATTATCTTATTTGCTATATTGTTTATTTATATTTTTAGCATTGTTAAATGCTTGTTTTTAACAGTTTTTCCTTTGGTTGTTGCATTTGGTTTTTAGTGGCTTATATTTTGTAAACAATACATGCCTGTATGTTTTTATCATTTATGAGGTTGATGTTTTTTACTGTATAATTTAACATGTTGTTTTATGTTTATATGTTTAAGTATATCCCCCCGAGGAAGGCATACGCCGAAACGCGTAGGGGACACAATAAAGGCACATGTGATCATCCATCTCTCTTGCCTCTTTTGTACACCTACTTTATCAGCAAGAGCGTTTGCTCTTCTTGTGCCAGACCGACGGTTGGAGCAATGTTTTCCCCATGGAGTAATGTCCTAAGTTACAAAGAAGAAGAAATTAGATCTTTACTGCCGGAGGACCCCTTCTTCACTGAGGAGGAATTTGTTCCGGACATTGAAGAAGAATGGGGAAATATAGTTCGGATGACACAACGCCTGATTAGAGAAGAGCTACATGGATCTTCTATGTTAGAATATTGCCGTAAAAAAATTATTCCACGTGGTCTTAGAGTACAGAAGGCACCAGGCATGTTCAAGGACGATGATGTTTTTATGTCTAATTGGATTAAGATTTTAAACAAGTGTTCTTTGGATTTAATGATTTTAATTATTAATACATCTAGACGCAGGGCAGAGGTTCTTAAGCCATTAATTGACACCTCTATGGACAAACTTAAAAAAATGGATAAACAATTCGACAACGAAAAAAAGAAATTTGATAGGAATACTATAGAATATAGAAAAGAAATTAAAGATTTAAAAATTAGTAAATTTAAGCGTGATGAAGAAGATTACAAATTGAACACCGTATATTATTGGACCCATGATGGGTCCGCTTTTAGGAATAGAAAAAGAAATGGTTCCTATAGGAAACCTCCACAGTCTCCCCACTCTAACACTAAAAACAACTCAAGAAATAGACAAAAGACTAGAGTTAGATCTCCTTTAAGATCTCCTAACCCACAACGTGGTCCCAAAAGAAGTAGGTGTGCCTCAGATGAAATGACTGAAGGCCCAGTAGATCCCTCAGGTTCACTTTTCTCTACAGCTCAGCCCCCACAGCCGTCCAAAAGCCCCCGTCGGGGTTTTCGGATGGACTCTCTGTGGAAAGGAGGCGGTTTAGATTACCACCCACGACCTCCAAGATCACCACAGAGACGCAGGGATCATCAAACGTATTATGCCCAAGGCAGGGACAGGAATTATCAGATGTATTCTCCACGGAGAAGAGACAAGGATGTAGCATTGATGTCCAAAAGAAGACTGGACTGGGATCTGTAAGTAACATAATCAATTTGTCTGATCATGTTCTTACTGACACAGAGTTACAAGTATTAGAAAAGGGTTTTACTTATGTTCCCACAAAGTCCCATGATAGGTTCAACACTCATGTTGAACTCTATAAATTTTTTCGTAAGCTTAAAATTTTAAACTTTTTTGGTAATTCTCACAATGATGATACAGATCCCTCTGTAGTTAGACGACCCTCAACATGGATACCTCCTTCCAATACGGACCCTCTCATCATAGCTTATGAAAAAGTCGTTTTAGCAAAGGTACAAGAATTATACCAATCTAAAGTTAAAGTATTTTTTAATACAACAAGGGCTCAAAAGGAAGCGCTTAATGGACTACGTAACAACAATTCCATTATTATTAAGCCTGCGGACAAAGGAGGGGCAATTGTCATTCAAAATCGCAGTGCATATATAGCTGAGGTCTTACGCCAATTGAATGATGCTCATTTCTATGAAAAAATTTATGAGGATCCTACAACTAATTTACAAAAAAGAATAGACACTTTGTTATATATAGGTAGCCAAGCCGGCTATCTCACACCAAAAGAGGTCTCCTTTCTCACTGTTGCACATCCGATCATTCCCACCATTTATGTACTACCTAAGATTCACAAATCTTTGAAAAATCCCCCGGGTCGTCCAATAGTCTCGGCTATTGGTTCACTTTTTGAACCTATCTCTAAGTTTTTAGATCATTTTTTGAGACCATTCGTTTCAGAGGCACCATCCTATATACAAGATTCTACACATGTCATTAATATATTGCATTCTTTTTCTGGTTATCATGATCGATTGCTATTAGTTACCTTAGATGTTGTTTCACTATACACAAACATTCCCCAAAAAGCGGCAGTGGAAGTATTGGCTAACACCCTGATTCGTAGACCATATCCAGCACGTGTTCCTACATGTTTCCTCACACAATTAGCTTCTCTGGTTATGGAAGAGAATTATTTTAATTTTAGAGGAATATTTTACAAACAGATAAAAGGGGTTGCAATGGGGTCACCCATGGCCCCGGACGTGGCCAATTTATATGTCACTGATTTTGAAGATAAATTTTTACAATCACATCCTTTTAAACAACATATCTTACTTTGGAAAAGATATATAGACGATGTTTTAATAATCTGGGATGGAACGGAAGTTGTTTTACAAGAATTTTTTTCATGGATAAATGACTTGGATCCCAATTTACAATTTGAAGGCCATTTTAGTGAGGAGAGTATACCTTATTTAGATTTATTGATTAAGAAGGGTGAATCCGGTTTTATAACTGATCTTTATCGAAAACCTACGGACCGTAATAATCTCTTACGGTATGATAGTTATCATAACACGGCCTTAAAAGACAATTTGCCAATTAGTCAATTCCTTAGAATCAAACGATTGTGCACTAAAGAATCGGATTTTCAAAAACATGCAGCAGACATGCATATGAGATTTTCCAATCGCGGATATCCCAAGAGATGTATTAAAAAGGCGTATCTTAGAGCTTGCACCACACAGCGTATTACCCTTTTACAGAAAAAACAACGCTCTCAAGAGGATAGGATTACCTGCTCCCTGACTTTTTCACAATATTCAAAAGAGATCGCCAGTATCTTGAAAAAAGAGTGGTACCTGCTGACCGGTTTACCCAACTTCACTTCAAAAAAGATAATGATTGCTTACAAACGGAATCCTAATCTGGCCAATACACTTGTTCCTTCCGCTCTTACCTATCCTAAACCTGCACCTAAGATTAAAGGCCATTTTAAATGTGGGTCTTGTTCCGTTTGTGCGTATACTATCACAGTTAAGAATATGTTTGTACATCCGGTTACACAACAGAAGTTTTACATTAACCACTTTTCTAACTGTAAATCTGAAAAAGTCATATATTTAATCATGTGCCCTTGTAGTTTGTTCTATGTCGGTAAAACCAAACGCCAAATTCGCACTCGCATCATCGAGCATAGGAGTTGTCTACAGAGGAAACTGTTAGACAGTCCTCTAGTACAACACTGGCAGGATAAACAACATACCATTCAAGATTTAAAGTATTTTGTCCTTAAGACTGTGATTCCTAGTTGGAGAGGTGGAGACACAGATAAAGCTTTGCTTAGATTGGAACAAAGGTACATTTATGAATTAAACAGTTTGGCACCTCATGGCTTGAATCAGGAGGTAGATCTGACAGTTTTTCTGTGAGCAATGCCCCTCCCTTCCCCCCCCTTTTTTTAAATCATGAATTTCTCTGAGAGCCATAATTTGTTTACACTCCTTTCATTCATATTTACATTTAGTTATATCTTTTCATCATTACCATTTTAATGATGCTTACCTGTGTGCCTCTTAATGTGACATAACATATAGAGGTACTTTTCTTCTGTTTAAAGGTTGAGCACTCCTATTTTGAAGTTTTTAGGTCACCTGATCACTGTCACATGGTCATTGTAGCCTTGCCCCCTTTTTCTGGTATATAAAGTTCCAACGTTCAGCCAGTCAGTCCTTAACTCGTCCTGAACGCTAACAGAACGTGCTTCCTGTTCATTGACAACCTTTTTGCTTTTGCTTGGGATTGAATTGCTCATTTCATGTAAGTTTGGCTTATTTATTGGTTTGCACTTATTTTTGTTTAAGTTACTCCGTGTATATTCTTGGTGGTGCCCATGTTTTTAAGGTTATTTTTAGTTGAGTATATTTTAAATATAGCTTCACATTTACCCTCAGTTTATTCATGTTGATGTCTTTAAAATGTGCCAACCAACTTAGCTTAATGCCATCTTTTTTCTTTTCTTCTTCCTTTCTTCTTCTTTTTATCTGTATACTTTTTTACATTCTCATCTTTTGAGAGAATTTTGCTTTTATCCATTCATTTAATAGCACGTTTGTCCATTAGTGCCAATTGCCTATGCCTAGGTATAGTGTTTTTACTTGTTTGTTCATGCTTTACATTATATATTTTTATATGTTTGCAGTTAATTTTTAACACAAGGAATCTCTTTACCATTCTGCCTATTGGCCATTAACCAATTGTGCCTTGTAAGTAAACATCTGTTTATGTTATTATCAGTATCATTTTTATTACTATTTATTATATATATATAAGTATTTGCATGCTATTTGTTCTGTGTTTTCTGCCCTGCGTCTTTTAATTATTTATTATCTTATTTGCCATATTGTTTACTTATTTATTATCTTATTTGCTATATTGTTTATTTATATTTTTAGCATTGTTAAATGCTTGTTTTTAACAGTTTTTCCTTTGGTTGTTGCATTTGGTTTTTAGTGGCTTATATTTTGTAAACAATACATGCCTGTATGTTTTTATCATTTATGAGGTTGATGTTTTTTACTGTATAATTTAACATGTTGTTTTATGTTTATATGTTTAAGTATATCCCCCCGAGGAAGGCATACGCCGAAACGCGTAGGGGACACAATAAAGGCACATGTGATCATCCATCTCTCTTGCCTCTTTTGTACACCTACTTTATCAGCAAGAGCGTTTGCTCTTCTTGTGCCCGCAATAGAAGAAGTACCCATCTATCATCAGGGTACAGTGTTTTACTCCCCCTATTTCCTTATCCCAAAGAAAACAGGGGGATACAGACCTATCTTAGACCTCAGAGAATGGAACAAATTCCTTGTCAAAGAGAAATTCAAGATGATTTCTCTTGGAACTCTGCTGCCATACTTTCAGAGTCAGGATTGGCTTTGTTCTCTAGATCTCAAGGATGCGTACACCCATGTTCTCATCATCCAACTCACAGAAGGTTCCTTCGGTTCCTTTTTCAAGAAAAGCACTACCAATACAGGGTGCTGCCATTTGGCCTGGCCTCAGCACCAAGGGTGTTCACGAAATGCATGGCTGTGGTAGCAGCATTTCTCCGCACTCTAGGGATATTCGTCTTCCCCTTCTTAGACGACTGGCTCATTCGAGCCCCAACAGTCAGAGACCAGGACTTCTCTATCCTGCACAGTGTGTATCCTTCAGTATTTGGGTCTCGTAATAAACATCCCAAAATCCAGTCTAACTCCCACTCAGTCTTTAGAGTTCATAGGAGCTTTGCTGGATACCAGAAAGGCAAGGGCCCATCTCCCCCAGGCCTGTTGCCTTCGCATGGTGCAATTAACTTCTCAAGCAGTGCTAAAACCTCATCTCACTGCCCGAGAAATGCTACAACTACTAGGCCATATGGCATCTACTGTGCATGTGGTTCCCTATGCCGCCTCCATATGAGGGCAGCTCAGTGTACTTTATCCACTCAATGGACTCAGGCATCAGGATGCCTGTCAGACAAAATAGCAAACACAAGTCGCCTTATTTTGTCCCTCCAGTGGTGGAAGTCCACTCAAAACCTGTTGCTGGGGTCCTCTTTTCAACAACCTTTACCCCAAGCAACTCTCACAACAGATGCTTCTCCGATGGGTTGGGGAGCTCATCTGCAAGGCACCTGGTCTCCACAAGAGACTCATCTACATATCAATCTCTTGGAGCTCATAGCAATCTTCCTTGCTCTTCGAGTGTTCCACATCCTGCTCAGCTACAAGACAGTCCTCATTCATACAGACAATGAAGTAGCTATGTTCTACGTGAACAAGCAGGGGGGAACAGGCTCTATGTCGCTTTGCAACAAAACTTTGCGACTATGGGCCCTCGCCAGAGAGCATCAGAGTCATCTCCTGGCAGTGTATCTTCCAGGCATACAAAACTCTTGGGCAGACAGACTCAGTCGAGTTCTGCTTCCACACGAGTGGTCTCTGCATGCAGACCAGGTGGCCAAGATTTTTCAAATTTGGGGAACCCCGGACATAGACCTCTTTGCAAGTCCGTGGAATGCCAAACTTCCCAAGTTCTGTTCCAGAATTCCGGCTCAGGGGGCTCAGGCCAGGGATGCTTTCCTCCTTTGCTGGGGTCAAGACTTCCTGTATGCCTTTCCACCCATTCTCCTAATTCCCAAAACCCTGTTCAAGCTTCAGAGAGACAGAGGCCGTATGATTCTCATAGCTCCACATTGGCCACGCAAGTGTGGCACCCTCTGTTTCTACATCTCTCTCAAGCTCCCTCCCTAGAGTTAGGGTCTGCTCCTGATCTCCTATCTCAGGAGGACGGAATGTTATGGCATCCCAATCCCCAGTCTCTGCATCTGAGGGCTTGGTTGCTGAAGGCCTAGATCTCCATGATCTTAACCTCCCTCAGCAAATAAAGGATATCCTTTATGCTTCCAGGAAGCCTTCCACAAGACACTCTTATGCTTTCAAGTGGAAAAGGTTTACTATTTGGTGTTCGCAGAAGGGTCTTAACCCCATTGCCATACCTCTGGAATCATTACTGGAGTATCTCCTTCATTTATCCAATGCAGGACTTAAGACTAACTCAGTGAGGGTCCATTTGAGTGCCATTGCAGCTTCCTTCAAGCCCCTAAATGGACAACCTATTTCCTCCCATCCTCTTATAGCAAGATTTATGAGAGGCCTGCTAACTAAGCCTCCCATTAAGCCACCTCCTGTGGCATGGGACTTAAATTTGGTTCTTGGTCAGCTCATGAAGCCACCTTTCGAACCCTCAGCTACTACCTCCTTGAAATTCCTTTCTTGGAAGGTTATCTTTCTCATTGCAATCACATCGGCATGTCGCATCAGTGAGTTGCAAGCACTAGTAGCTGATCCACCTTATACAAGGTTCCATCATGACAAGGTAGTCCTTAGGACTCATCCACGCTTTATGCCAAAGGTGGTCTCGCCTTTTCATCTAAACCAAGCGGTCTACCTACCTGTGTTCTTTCCAAGGCCTCATGCATCAAATGCAGAAAGGAACCTTCATACTTTGGACTGTAAAAGAGCTTTAGCCTTTTACTTACAAAGAACACAGCAACATATAAAGTCCTCTCAACTCTTTGTTGCTTTTAATCCTTCTCATTTGGGACTTTCAGTCTCCAAGAGAACTGGATTGCTCAGTGTATATCCTTTGCCTATCAGAGTAAGAATCTTCCTCTGGAGGGCCATGTCACAGCTCACAATGTGAGATCCATGGCAACTTCAATGGCTCATCTACACTCTGTGTCTATCGACGACATCTGTCGAGCAGCCACCTGGGCCTCTGTTCATACCTTCACAGCCCATTACTGCTTGGACAAGGACTCCCTCCGGGATGCCTTGTTTGGTCAGGCTGTTCTCCAACACCTGTTCCATACCTAATCAACTCCTATCCACCATCTCTGGTGACGGGTTCAGGTTGTCAGCTCAAGTAGCGGCAGGCATCTGTGCATGACGCCAAGCTTGGCTACAGTCGTCTGACCTCAAGCAGTGGGTTCAGGACAAATTGGTCAATGTCCCATGCCAAGGAGAGAACCTCTTTGGCAAACTCATGACTGACAAGGCTGCTGTGCGGGAGACTGAGTTCATGACGAGGAGCAGGCTCTCTAAAAAGACCCACTATGTCCAGAGGTGGTAGACCATCAACACCGACTCCTGGGCACTTTGGGTGGTCAGGGAGGGTTACCTCCTCCATCTGACTCAGACACCTCCCACTTATTTTCCAGTAGAGTCCCTCAGGTCTCCCCTCCACTGGGACCTTCTACTGAAGGAGTTGGCAGGTCTTCTCAAGGACAAAGCGGTGGAACCGGTGCCCTACCATCTCAAGGACAAAGGATTCTATTCCAGGTACTTCCTCATGCCAAAAAGGACAGGGGGCCTAAGGCCCATCCTCGACCTGCACAACCTCAACAAGTTCGTGGTGAGGGAGAAGTTCAAGATGCTCTTCCTTGGAACATTGCTGCCCTACCTCCAGCAGGGAGATATTGACTATGCTCTTTAGACCTGAAGAATGCCTATACCCACATCTTCATTTACCCCAACCACAGGCAGTACCTGTAGTTGATCATGGGAGGCAGGCACTATCAGTACATGGTGCTGTCTTTCGGCTTGGCCTCCGCCCCAAGGGGCTTCACAAACTTTCTGCCAGTCATGGCCGCCTTTCTCTGCCTCCAGGGGATCTTTGTCTTCCCCTATCTGGACGACTAGCTCATAAAGGGAGGCACAGCCTCAGAGGTGCAGCAAGCAACCACACACACCATCCAGGTCCTGCAGCATTTGGGCTTTGTCATAAACTACCCGGTCTCATCTCCTTCTGACCCGAGCCGACCACCTCAGGACCCTGGCACGGGATTTATTTATTTATTTATTTACATTCTCTTATATACCGCGCTATTCTGCATCAGTGCGGTTTACATTGAACAAACTGAAATTACATTGAACAGGGCATTATAACTTGGAGATAACTATTTTACAGGGAACATGGGCTATGGAGGGTTAAGTGGCTTGCCCAAGACCACAAGGAGCACCTGTGGGACTTGAAACCCCTGTCTTCCGGCCCAAGGTTGCTGTCCTCTAGTGGGATTTGAACCCCCGGCCTGAAGTACCTTGCCTCAACCACTAGGCCACTCCTCTACTCCTGGGATATACAGCACCGTCCCTCCGTGCCCACTCGGCTCCTCTTGCGCCTTCTCGAACACATGGCCTCCATGGTCCACATCATCCCAGGCGCTCGCCTCCACATGAGGGCTTCAAAGTGGTGTCTCCAAGACCAGTGGACTCAGGCCACTGTGTGCCTCTGAGACAGAGTCTCCATAACTCGCCAACTGCCGGACTCTGACCTGGTGACAGACTCCCTTATATCTTGAGGCGGGCATGCCCTTTCAGACCTTGAGCCCCTTAAATGTCCTTACCACAGACTCCTCCCTTCTCTGCTGGGGAGCCCACTGCGAGGAATTCCACACCCAGGGCAGCTGGTCACCAGACAAGTGCACCCAGCAGATCAACCTCCTGGAACTACGGGTGATATACTTAGCCCTTCGAGCCTTTTGCCACCACCTGCATCACCAGCTGATGCTGGTCCAGACGGACAATCAGGTAGCGATGTTCTATGTGAACAAACGGGGGAACAGGGTTTCGTGCCCTCTGCCAGGAGGCGATGCTCCTCTGCTCGTACGCAATCCAACAAGATATTCTCCTACGAGCAGTATAGCTACCAGGCCAGAACAACCTGCTGGCCGACAGGTTGAGCAGAGTCCTCCAGCCGCACGAGTGGCAACTGGACTCCACTGTGGCTGACTGGCTCTTCTGGATCTGGGGGAAACCCATGATGGACCTGTTCACCAGTCCGGACAACTTTCAGTTGCCCTGTTTCTGTTCCCGGCAGGCCCACCCCTCCAGGGTGACAGTGGACACGTTCCTCGTCTCATGGTCAGAGGGCTTCATATACGCCTTTCCTCCCATGCCGCTGATTGCCAAAACCTTGTTCAGGTTCCTCTGTGACAAGGCCTCGCTCATTCTGATAGCCCCTCGGTGGCCCAGGCAACTGTGGTTCCCGCTGCTCCTCCAACTAACGGTGGAGACCCCCATCCATTGGAGACTTCTCCGGGACTCCTGTCTCAGGAAGGGGGGCTTTCTTCTGCACCCCAACCTGGGGTCCCTGTCTCTGACAGCATAGCTGCTGAAAGGGTGACCTTAGCCCCTTTCAACCTCTCGGGTGAGATGGAGGGAGATCCTGCTGGTCTCTCACAAGGCCTCTACTAGGAAAGCTGACACTCAAATGGCACAGGTTTTTGCAGCCTGGTGTACACAGCACAGGGCTGACCCGTTCTCCTACCCGGTGGGACTGATGCTTACAGTACCATCTCCATCTCTCGCAGTCTGGGCTTAAATCTAACTCTGTCTGGGTGTACCTCTGTGCCCTGGCGGCGTACCATCACCCAGTGGATGGCAAGCCCCTCTTGGTCTAGCCACTGGTTACCCGCTTTCTTACATGTCTGCTCTTATTGAAGCCACCGGTTTGCCCTCCGGCGATGGAATGGGACCTTAATGTGGTATTGTGGCAGCTCACTCACCCGCCCTTTGAGCCTCTAGCTATTTGCCACCTACGATACTTCTCATGGAAGATAGTGTTCCTGGTTGCACTCACCTCTGCTTGCAGAGTTAGCGAGCTTCAGGCCTTAGTGGCGGAGGCGCCTTATAGCAGGTTCTACAAAAATAGTGTGGTGCTCCACACGCATCCTAAATTTCTTCCGAAGCTGGTATTATCCTTCCATCTCAACAAGGAAGTGGTTCTTCCTACCTTCTTTCCAAGACCTCACTCCTGTCAGGTGGAGACAGTCCTTCATATCTTGGACTCCAAGAGGGCTTTGTCCTTCTGTATCCAACACACTCAGGGCCACCGCAAAGCTGCTCAGCTTTTCGTCTCCTATGACCCCAGAATGCTGGGGGAGGCGGTGACCAAGCATACACTGTCCACCTGGGTGGCGGACTGTATCACCCTCGCCTATCAGCAAGCGAGGCTCCTGCTGGAAGGCCGTGTCACTGTGCACTATGTCAGGGCCATGGCGGCCTCGGTGGCAAACCTGCACTCCGTCCCAATGGTGGACATCTGCTAAGCCGCCACCTGGTCTTCAGTCCATACCTTCACAGCCCATTACTGCCTGGAAAGGGAGTACCGACGGGGCAGTGCCTTCGGCCAGGCTGTGCTCTGAATAGTTTTGGAGTTTAGGCAACTCCGACCCTTCTGTGTTCAGGCTACTGGACTGCTGGTCGTCACAGGACACAGGGGTCCTACTGTGGTCTGTGGACACGGAATTAATTGCTGCTGCTCACAGCTCCACATGAGCCAATCCGTGTTTTTTCGCTAAGGGCTTTTGGTAGTCTGTAGCTGGGGCATCCCATATGTGAGGACTGACTTCCTGCTTGTTCCCGGAGAAAGCGTAGTTACTCACCTATAATAGGTGTTCTCTGGGGACAGCAGGAATCAGTCCTCACAACCCTCCTTGCTCCCCTTGGAGTGCCCCTTTACCATCTTTTATTTTGCCGTCTTTTAGCTATGTCATCTGACTGAGCAAGATGGCACCATTGGACAGGAAGGGGGGACCACACATGTGTGGTAGCATCTCCCAAAGTCAGTCTTTGAAAGCTGGGAGGATGCTTCTGCGAGGGCTCCATCTGTGCCAATATCACCCATATGTGAGGACTGATTCCTGCTGTTCCCGGAGAACACCTGTTACAGGTGAGTACAAATACTTTATCTGCATTGCTTGGTTGGTGAGCCTGAGCTGTGTCATGGTTCCTAAGTGGTTTTGCGTGCTGAAGTGGTTTTGTGGCAGCTGTTGAGGAGTGTTCAGCCACTCAGGATGTTGCTTGGGTGAGCTGTTGGCGAGTTCTCAGCGGGTCAGCTGACCCATTGTGGCATTCGCAGAAGTTAAATTAAAGTGGTTGCCGACAATATTGTAAAAGAAAACAGGAAAAAGAAAAATGAAAAATGAAAAAGCACAAGAAAAATGCAATAATGAGAGTAGAAGTCTGTTAGTTTAGTGCTGGACAGAGGATCAGACGATATGCCCTGGAGGGGGTTCCTTCCTGTTTTTTGCTGTTTGGTGCTGGTTAGTCGGGGTTTAGTGATACTGCTTGTCAGGTGATTACTGGCTCTAGTGGGCCGTGTAGGTGGTATATGTGGGCTGACATCATTAAGTTTTTGGGCATGCTCAGTTTCCAGCTTCTGGTAGGGAGTTTCAACCCCTTGGTCTGGACTGGAGGGATTCAAGGAAAGTAATTTAGCAGGTAAGACCTAATTTTCCCATAGACATGCAAGGCTGAGTCAGACAAACAAGTGGGTGATGTCATTTAACATCTCTGGGATGGAGCCTCTCTCCCACAGCTCAGAATTCTTAAGCCAAATTCTGAGCATACGTGGCCCTTACTGCATGAGAAAGCACTCTACTGGGCTCATATGTGTACACTAAATACTTTAAATCAATTGGGTATAAACCATATAAACATTTGTGAAAAGTGGAAGGAAGGCCAAAAAACTGCCAGCATGGTTTAAATGTGAGGTCAGAGAGGCTGTTGTAGCCAAAAAAGCTTCTTTGAGGAAATGAAAAAAGGAGCCAAATGACAAAAACAGCAAACATAAGCACTGGAAAATTAGATACAAGGCATTGATAAGGCAGGCAAGGAAAGATTTTTAAAAAAGGCTTGTCATGGATGCAAAAATACTTAATAAAACCTTTTTCTAGCACATTCATAGCAAAAAACCTGTGAGAGAGTCCGTTAGACCATTGGGTGATAGAAGGGTAAAAGGGGCGCTAAGGAAAGTCAAGGCCATAGCGGAGAGACTGAATGAATTCTTTGCTTTGGTCTTTACTGAAGAAGAAGTAGGGAAGTTACTCATGCCTAAAATGGTATTTAAAGGTGATATATTGGAAGAAGTGAAAGAAATATTGATAAACCGAGAAGATGTATTACAACTATTTGATAAACTAAAGAGTGATAAATCACCTGGACTGCATAGTATACATCCAAGGGTGTTAAAAGAACTGAAATATAAGATTGCAGACCTAATATTAGTAATCTGTGAACTATCATTAAAATCATCTGTAGTACCTGAAGACTGGGGAATGGCCAATATAATGCCATTTTTTTAAAGATTCCAGGGCTGGTCTGGGAAACTACAGACAGTTCAGCCTAATATGGGCAAACTGATAAGAAATCAATTATAAAGAATAACATTACAGAAAATGTAGATAGTCATGGTTTAATGGGAGAAAGCCAACATTGATTTAGCCAAGGAAAGTCTTGTCTTACTAATAATCTGTTATATTTTTTGAAGGTGTGGATGAACAGGTAGATAGAGGTGAGCTGGTTGATATAGTACATCCAGATTTTCAAAAAGCCTTTGACAAGATCCCTCATGAGAGACTCTTGGCCAAATTTAAAAGTCATGAGATAGGAGGTAGTATACTATTGTGGATCAGGAACTGGTTAAAAAATAGAGAGTTAGGACTAAATGGACAATTTTCTCAATGGAGAAAGGTGAATAGTGGAGTATCCTAGGGATCTATGCTAGATCCACTACTTTTTAACATACAGTCAAACCTCGGTTTTCATTTGCCCCGGTTTTCATACGCTTCGGTTTTCAACGTCTTTTTTGACTGAGATTTTGTCCCGGTTCTCATACATCGCTTCGGTTTTCAACGTCTTTTTTGACTGAGATTTTGTCCCGGTTCTCGTACATCGCCTCGGTTTTTGTAAAGTACAGTACTGTAAATACATACACCCTCGCGCTGCACACCGGTCTGTATACACTGCCAGAACGCCCGCCCGGTCCCGGCAGCACTGCCCCCCGGACTCACCGATCGCCAGCGTGATGAGAAGCGAAAGCCAGCTGAGCACGTAAATGAAACACATCCTCGAGCCTGGTCAAAGTTAGAGAGGCAAGGATTGCGCAGAGAGGAAGGCCCCGATCTCGTCCACCGCCTGCCCGTTCTCTGGAGCACCCCTCAGGCTCGGAGGTAGCAGGGAAGAAAAGCTGTCAACGTAAGCAGGAGATGTTGCATGAATGTGGGAGGCAGTTCTTTCTCTTGCAGGGTACGTCTGAAGCTATATCATTAAGATTTTCTGCCATTCTGAAGCATTGAGCAGATAAAGTAAAGGTATTTTAATGGGCTGAATCCAATGCGATTCCGAAGAGAGCTGGGCACAGCAGCTTGTCAGGGGTGGCTAAGGCCAGATGCTAACATACTGTACTGTACAGTACTGTACTTAGCTTGCTTTCAGTGATGTTAAATGTTCATTTATCCATTTCATTAGTCATTTATATTTATTTCTCATTGTTTTCTGTATGTAAAAATATAGTTATTCTCTATAAAATGTATTTTTTGTGAATATTTTTGGGTGTCTGGAACGGATTAATTGGATTTACATTATTTCTTATGGTAAATATTGCTTCAGTTTTCATACGTTTCGGTTTTAGTCAGACTTTTTCGAACGGATTAATCATGAAAACCGAGGTTTGACTGTATTTATAAATGATCTGGAAATGAAATAGCAAATGAGGTGATCAACTTTTGCAGATGACACAAAATTATTCAGTTGTTAAAACCCAAGAGGATTGTGAAAAACTGCAAGAGGACCTTAATAAACTGGAAGACTGAATGTCCAAATGACAGATGAAATTTAATGTGGACAAGTGCAAAATTATGCACCTAAGAAAGAACAACCCAAACTACAGTTACACGATGGAAGGTTACACATTAGAAACCACCACCCACAAAAAAGATTTAGGTGTCATTGTGGATAATATGTTGAAACCCTCCGCCCAGATTTCAGCGGCAGCCAAGAAAGCAAATAGAATGCTAGGAATCATAAGGAAAGGAATGGAGAATACAACAAAGGATATTATAATGCCTCTGTATCGTTCCATGGTGCGACCGCACCTTGAATATTTTGTGTATTTCTGGTTGCTGTATCTTAGGAAGGATATGGTTGAATTAGAAAAGGTACAGAAGAGAGCCACCAAAATGGTAAAGGGGATGGAAGGATACCCTTATAAGGAAAGGCTTAAAACTGGTTCCCAACCCAGTCCTCAAGTACCCCAAGGTCAGTCAGGTTTTCAGGGTATCCATAATGAATATGCATGAGACAGATCTGCATACAATGGAAGCAGTGTGTGCAGGTCTATCTCATGCATATTCATTGTGGATATCCTGAAAACCTGACCGGCCTGGGGTACTCAAGGACTGGGTTGGGAACCGCTGCCTTGAAAGGTTAGGACTTTTTAACTTGGAAAAGAGACGGCTGAGGGGAGATATGATAGAGGTCTATAAATTAATGAATAGAGTGAACGGGTAAACATTGATTGATTACTCCATCAAAAATTAGAAAACTAGGGGACACGCAATGAAGCTACGATGTTACCCATTTAAGACTAATAACAGAAAAATATGTTTTCACTTAATGCATAATCAAAACTCTGGAATTCGTTACCAGAGGATTTCTTGAAGGCTGTTAGTGTTGCTGGGTTTAAAAAAAGGTTTGGACAAGTTCCTAGAGGAAAAGTCTTTAAACCATTATTAAAGAAATCCCTGGAAATCCACTGCTTGCTACGGGACAATCTGATTTCTGAAGGCCAGCTAACATGCATTGACTATGTAGCAATCAATGCTTCCGATTTTGTGTAGTTAATGGACAGGTCATTGTCAGTTAACCATTTAGAAATCCTGTCAAAATTTTGAATAAGCGATGTGTTAACAAAATTGCCACTTAAAGAGATAAGGAAAAAAAATAAAATAGCAGCTTAGATACAAAAATTGCTATTTAACTTTCTCAATATGTGCAGAGTGGAACAAGGAATAACTCTTTTAACTGGCTGCCAATCTGATAAATCATGCCGAAAAGCAAACTTTTGAAATCTGTTGGTAAGATTTTACTCAAACCAGGAGTAAATAGTACTACTGATTCTGAAGGATGTAAGCCTTTGAATGACACTTTAAAATTAACAGAATTAAAAGCTGAAGCCGTAAATAACAAGATAGGCAGATCCTGCTTTATTGATGCCCTTTTGGGAGTTCATCAGCAAAGGAGACAAAGTCTCTGGATTATGACCTTTATGAAAACCAAGCTGCCATTTATCTAAATTGTTACTTACATCTATAAATTGGTCAAACTGACATCTCACGATTTGCTGTATCACCTTGTGTAACAGTGGAATAATAGAAATGGGACAATAAGAACAGCAGCTATTTAAATCTTTTATCCCCTTCTTAGAAATCAGGCAAATTATGAACAAATTTATATCCTCTGGTAAAAACACTGTGTTGTAGAGAAGACCAGGTTAGGTCATGTAAAATGTTTGCTACAAGATTACTTGATAATTGAATAGCTGAAATTCCTAACACTCTTCTGGACAAAAAATCCCAAATGTTGGACCATCTTGGAAATAAAGGTTTTCAATGATCTTTGCTTGTTGCCAGCATTTCTACCCATACAACTCATGGTATACAAGGCTCAGTACATGCATTCTATCTTCCTGAAGGTGCTAGTTTTTTGTCCTGATCTTCCCAAGCTACAGCAATCTCAATTTGCTTGTATTTTGGTTGAGGCAAATGAATGTGGCACCCATATTACAGCTGTGGTCAACATTATTGGCACCCATGCATTTTAAGTATGTTGAGTATAATATCTTGAGAAATAATTGGAAATATTCCAACTGTATGTCTTCATAATATTTGAATAGTATATTCAAAGGTATACAACAAAAACAAAGATGTCTATGCAACGTAGACATGGCAATTTCTGAAAGAAAATTAAAATATGAGCTGGACGGGATTAATTGCACCCTTCACTAATGTTTGGTTGTGCAACCCTTGGCAGTGGTGACAGCCTCCAAATATTTCTTGTAGCCATCTATAAGTTTTGTATTTCTGTCTGCTGGTAGTTTCTCCATCTGTGATTTGCTCCAGCTCATGAATGTTTCTAGGATTCCTTTTACAAATGGCAGATTTCAGCTCTTTGCAAAGGTTCTCTATTGGATTGAGATCAGGACTCATTGCTGGCCATTTTAAAACAGTTAATTTGTTCCTTTTTAATCATTCTTTTATACTTTTGGATGTTTCTTTTGGTCATTGGCTTGCTAGAGGACCCATGACCTTCAGTCTAGACCTAGCTTTCTAGGTAGCACATTTTACTCCAAAATACCTTGGTAGTCTTTTGACCTAATGATTCCCTTAATACGTTCCAGGCCTCCAGTTCCCGAGGCAGCACAAGATCCCCACAACATTATGGAATCTTTAACATATTTAACTGTAGGAAGGGTGTTTTTTTCCTTATAAGCTTCATTTCTTCGCCTGTAAATGTATCACTTATCTGCATTGCCAAAGAGGTCATGTTTAGTTTCATCTGTCCACAGATCATTTTTCCAGAAGGACTGTGGTTTTTCAAGGTGTGTTTGAACAAAGATCAGGTGTGCCTTTTTAAGTCTGTCTCTGAGCAGTGGGGTCCTCCTTGGCCCTCACCCATGAAGTCCTTCTTTGTTTAGTGCATGGCGTATTGTGTGGGTGAAAACCACCAGATTGCTGTAGGTCAGTCTTAACCCCTTAAATGGGGAAAACCCATAGTGCTCAGTCAACTGCTGCCTGGGGAATTCGCCGACTATAGAGTTTGGTTCTCCTGCAGTGATCGCCGAGCAAGCACTGCTCCCCCTGATCACCGATCCCCCTGTGCCTCTATGGACAAACTGTCAGTCACCGCAGGTCCCAGAAAACAGCGGCAAACCCTCCCATCCAAACCGGAGCAGCACAGCTGTCACTGGAGCTACTCTAGTTTTGGCAGGAGAGTTTGCCACTGTTTTCTGGACCCACGTTGTCTGTCATACTTCATTGAGCGATCACTGATGCCAGAGGTGATCAGTGCTTGATCAGTGATCGGTGCAGAGGTAAGTCTTCACTTTCCAGCATTCAGCTTCCCCAGGCAGATTGAAAAGGTGAGTTAACTCGTCTTCCCCATTTGCTAAATGGCAACGGGAAGATGCTGCTCCAGTTAAGGTGTAAAGCTCTTTGGATGTCATACATGGTGTTTTTCCAACAGTTCACACTAACCTTCGAAGATACCTTGGATTAATTTTCCTCTTCGCACCACATCCTGGGAGGTTCATGACAGTTCCTTGAGAAGAAAACTTCTTTATAAAATTATGAACTATAGGCACAGGAATCCCAATATCTTTGGTGATGGCCCTGTACCCCTTTGAATTTTGATGTTTGCTAATAATAGCTTTTCTGATGGTCTCAGGCAGCTCTCTTGTCTTCACTATTATGAAAATGGAAGTGAATGTGGCCATTTTAAACATTAGATCCATCATTCATTGGTTTATTCAAGTCATATGAGTACTGACAGTTGATCACAGTTGCATCTAATTTTACTGCAGTGGGAATGTAGTGGTTCTGTTCAAATTGATTTGAATTGTTTATAAGGGTTCCAATAATCATGTCCTGGCAATGTCCCGGTTTTTATACTATTTCCTACTATTTCCTTTTTAAATTGGTCTTGATTTATTTGATTCTTTTATGTGTCAAATATGTGTGCATATATAGTCCAAAAGCATCCCACTGGCCCCTTTTTTTTTAGGAGACATTGGACATTTAGAGCCCGATTCAGCAAGGGGCACATCTGGGCCATCTGGATGGCCCTGAGCAGGACAGGCCCAGTAGGAACCGATTCTGCACTGCAGGAGCAAGACGCTCCCATGGGTGCAGGATCGGGCCCAGAGATGGCCCAGCATGCCCCTGCAGTGGGCCAGGGGACATTCTCACCGCCTCCCAGCCAGTCCCCCCACTGCATTGCTTTCCCCCTTTCCCCCGCTACCTGACCTGTGACGGAGCCAGCCTGGGCCTAGATTGGGTGGTAGGGACTCAACGTGCCTACCGCTGATGCTGCAGGTGGGCTGGCTGGCTAATCCGGGGAAGGGGGGGCGGCCAGCGCTTATTCCACCTCCTCGGTGGAATAATCTGGTCCCCAAAGATGTTCAGGGCCGTGACTGGCATCAGCCCTGTACATCCTGGTGTCTGTCCCACCCACGTTCCTCCCACTCTCCGCCCCCCATGCCATCCCTGTCCCCTGCAGCAAGCACAGCAGCTTTGTGCATGAAGGGTAAGGGGTTGAACTGCAAGGGTGCCAATAATGTTGACTACAGCTATATTAGATTAGCCTATGACACCTTTGAGATCTCTTCTAGAATATCTACTATTGCTGCTGCAACTCATCAACTGATCTCGCTACGAGTTTCGAGGTTGTGTGAAGATGTCTGCTCGAAGTTGGCTGATGCTCCTTATACTGATGATTCACGTTTTGGAGAAAAGATGAAAGAAATAGTGGAAATGATTAAAGACCATTGGACTGTGTTGCAACACTTCTTTGAAATCCAGTCTTCTACATCATCTTTATCCTCTACATGGACTTTGTTCAACCAGTACAGACATTGATTCTTATTACAAAATATATTTTTACCAGAAACAACCTCAACAAACTCAGACTTGTTTCTGTTAAGCTCTGCTAAAAGATAGGTGCAGTCAGGATATGGGATCTTCCTATATGCAACTGCATTCATATTCATCCCCAGTCTGAAAAATCAGGTATTTGACCAACTGAACAGAATACGTTTGTCCTCATGCATTCTCTCTAAATTAGACTCTCCTATGTTCCTTGTTCGAAGACTGGGGAATCCCTCAAGTTGAAATTTTGCCACTGAGGAGAACTCAAAGCTTCCTCTTTTTTGCTCCATCCTACCACTGGGCCAGAGAATGGCACCATATTATCTACAATTCCATGGACTTGGATGTTCCTCTATGCTCATCCACCTATTCCTCTTATTTTAAGAGCTCTGCACAAGTTTCAGCAAAACCAAGCTGTTGTTGTTGTTAAGTGCCATCGAGTCTGAGTCGACTCATGGCGACCCTCTGGATAGCTATCCTAAATTGTGTTCGGTCTTCAGTCAGGCGGCTCATTATTGACAGTCTGGTACCCGTAGCTGCTCTTATTGTATCAATCCATCTCATTGCTGGCCTTCCTCTTTTGCGTTGACCTTCTATCTTGCCAAGCATGATGTCTTTCTCTAATGATCTCTCTCTTCGCATGATGTGTCCAAAGTATGAAAGTCGAAGTCTTGTCATCTGAGCTTCTAAAGAAAGCTTAGGTTTGATCTCCTCTAGTACCGACTGGTTTGTTCTTCGGGCAGTCCATGGTATACACAGTATTCGCCGCCAGCACCATAATTCAAAGACATCAGTTTTCTTCCTGTCTGTCTTTTTCACTGTCCAGCTTTCACATCCATATGATGTTATTGAAAATACCATGGCTTGAACAAGTCGAATCTTTGTATGGAGAGAGACATCTCTGCTCTTGAGAATCCTATCTATGTCTTTCAAAGCCATTCTGCCAAGAACAATGTATCGTTTGATTTCTTGACTGCTTGTTGCTTCTTTATTGATAGTTGATCCAAGTAGGTTAAAGTTGTTCACAATTTCAATTTCTTCTCCTTCAACAATGAACCTGTTGATTATGCCAGTTGTCATGATCTTTGTCTTCTTTACATTAAGGTGCAGGCCCATTTTGAGACTATGTTCTTTGATTGTGAGAAGCAAATGTTTCAGATCATCTTCACTTTCAGCCAGTAATGTGGTATCATCAGCATAGCGAAGGTTGTTGATGAGTCTTCCACCAATCTTCACACCTCTGTTGTCTTCATACAATCCTGCTTCTCTGATGATTTGTTCTGCATATAAATTAAACAAGTAGGGGGGAAGTATGCAGCCTTGTCTTACACCTTTGCTTATTTTAAACCATTCTGTTTCTCCTTGTCCCGTTCGAACTGTTGCTTCTTGATTAATGTACAGATTGTGCAAGAGTACGATCAGGTGTTCTGGTATACCCATGCTTCTTAATGTGGCCCAGAGTTTCTCATGGTTTACACAGTCAAAAGCCTTGCTATAGTTGATAAAGCACAAATCGATATCCTTTTGGTATTCTTTAGTCTTTTCAAGGATCCATCTCACATCCGCAATGATGTCTCTCGTTCCTCGCCCTTTCCTGAACCCTGCTTGCACTTCAGGTAGTTCTTGTTCCAGGTATGGTTGTAGTCTCTTTTGAATAATCTTCAGTAAAATCTTGCTGGCATGTGGGATCAGAGCGATTGTTTGATAATTTCCACAGTCAATTGGATCACCTTTCTTTAGTATTGGTATAAGCGCAGATCTTTTCCAGTCAGTAGGCCATGATGTTGTCTTCCATATTTCTTGGCAGCGCCTTGTAAGTATGGTAACAGCTGCACCAGATTGCTGCAATACTTCTATAGGAATGCTATCAATGCCTGGTGCTTTGTTCTTTGATAAGGCTTTCAATGTTGCTTCAACTTCTTCTTTCATCACCAAGGTTCCCGATCATAAGGTACAGGTTGAAACGGCTGTTGGTCCACTTGATCTTTATCATATAAAAACTCTATATATTCCTTCCACCTTTTCTTGATCTTCTCAGCATCATTCAACATAGAACCTTGAGCATCTTGTAACATTCCAATTCGAGGCTGGAACTTTTTCTTTAACTCTCGTAGCTTTAGGAACGCCGATCTTGTTCTTCCTCTAATAGTTTCTGCTTCTATTTCCTTGCAAGTGTCATTGTAGTACTTTTCCTTGTCCTGTCTTGTTGCACGTTGGAAATCTCTGTTGAGTTCTGCGATTGTCTTTCTTTCTCCTCTGGCTTTAGCTTCTCTGCGTTTCTGGGCAATTTTCAGAGTTTCTTCCATCATCCATTTTGGCCGCTTTTGCTTTTTCACCTTTTGTAGAGACTTCTCGCTTTCTTCCAGCACAACCTTCTTGATGTCATTCCATAACTCTTCTGGAGCTCTGTCATTTGTATCTAAAGCAGCAAATCGATTTTGCAGGCAGTCTTTAAATTCCAGTGGTTTATTCTCAAGGTCATATTTTGCTGCATTCATGAATGGTTTGCTCTTTCAACTTTAGCTTGAGTTTACATACTAGTAGTTGATGATCTGTACCACAGTCAGCTCCAGGTTTTGTCTTTGTTGATGTTATAGAACTTTTCCATCGTTGACTTCCACAGATGTAGTCAATTTGATTTTTATACAATCCATTGGGTGAAGTCCATTTGTACAGTCGCCGCTTGTGTTGCTGGAAGAAGGTGTTTGAGATGAATAGATCATTGGTCTTGCAGAATTCTATCAGTCTTTCTCCAGCTTCATTTCTGTTGCCAAGTCCATATTTTCCAACTACTTTGCCTTCTTCTTTGTTGCCAACTTTTGCGTACCAGTCACCCATGACTATCAGGATATCCTGTTTGCATGTTCTGTCAATTTCAGCTTGTACTTGTTCATAGAACTCTTCAATTTCATTCTCTTCTGCAGCTGTTGTTGGGGCATATACTTGAATTATATTTGTGTTGATAGGCAATCCTCATAGACGAATAGAGATTAAGCGTTCGCTGACTGCATTGTAATTCATTACAGTTCTTGCAAGTTTCTTCTTTATTATAAATGCAACACCATTTCTTCTTTGTCTTTTATTTCCAGCATAGTAGACCATATGATCATCTGATGCAAAGTGCCCGATGTCAGTCCATTTCAGTTTGCTGACACCCAACAGATCAAGTTGTACACGTTCCATTTCATTCTTGACCACCTCCAACTTCCCTTGGTTCATGCTTCGTACGTTCCATGTTCCAATGCGTAAGACATCTTTACAGCTTCTGACTCTCATTTCATGTGCAGCTACATCAGCAGTCAGACTTCCCGAGGGCTTTGATCCAACCACATCATAAATGCTGCCTTTACTCTGAAATGTCTTCAGCTCTTCCCCAGTAGCTAGTTGAGTGCCTTCCGACCTGGGGGTCTCATCTTCCAGCACCATAGCACAATTTGTTTTGTTGTAACTATCCATTGGGTTTTCATGGCAAGATACAGAAGTAGATTGCCGGGCCTTTCTTCTGCGCAGTTTAAGTTTGGTGTTCCTGAGCGGTCCTCCAGTTTAGTCCTCCACATCCTGGTAGTGTACCTCCTCCTGCAGCACGGAGACTGGACCAATCAGAATCTTGCTCTCCTGATGTATGCTGCTGGAGCTCCTATCAGCCCCCCAGTGTGTCCAGTCTCCATGCAGCAGGAGGACCTGTGAGCCTAGCACTGGGCTCACTTAGAGACGTGGAGGCAACACTAGTTAGCAACTTTTGGGGTTTCCTTTCTTAGTTTCTTTGGTATCTTTCTTTTATTTGATTTAGGTAGCTGTCTCTTTAAATATAGACTTTCAGAAAATAAAGGGGAGCTGCTCGAGGAGCCTGGCCTGCACGGACCTTCTTACCCAGCCGCAGGCAGAGGTGCTGAAGGCAGTGTGCTTTTCTTGATCTCTCCTCCTAGACAGTACGGGGGAGAGATCTCTCATGGTCAGCCCCATTCCTGGCTTGATGCGCCGGCTGTGTTCGGATCACGGCTCTGGCATGCTGCCGCTTCTGAAGAGTTTCCTCTCCGGCTGATCGGGGCTGTTCCGCCGTCATAAAGCCAGCGGCTCTCCGGCTTTCAACTCTCCGGCATCAAGGGGTGAGTCCGGCTGTGCCGCGGCAGTGCATGCGGGCATTTTTATTTCTTTCTTTGTTATTTCATTGTTATTTTGGGCGGGCTGTTTATCGCGGGTTCTTCTTTGTTTTTCCCGCCGTTTTGTTCCTTCAGCCGCCAGTGCCGGCGGACATTTTAAAGCGCCGGTGTTTTTCTTTTTTTCCCTGCTCTTTTCCCGAGTTGAGGGCTGCTGCGGTTTCTCAGCCTTTAGGGCAGTCCCGGCTTGGCGTTTTTTTCAGCCTCGCAGTCCTTACCTCCACAGGCATTGTCTTACACTGACAAAAAAAAAAAAAACAGAAAATAGCTTTTTGCTCTTTGGTCCTTCTTGGACTGGTGGCCTTTTTTCCTCAATGTCTGCACGACCACAGTGTTTGGTCTGCGGGTCTCGCAAAGGGGCTGTATCGGAGTCCGAGATTTGTAAGGGCTGCGCGTCAGTCTCCTCTGACTTAGAACACCAAATGGAAGGCAAGGTTCTGTTGGACCCCGTCAGTCCTGCCAGACAGATTGACAGGGAGTCGTCTCCAGCTCCTCAAGCTCCCGTTTCTCCGGTGGCACCCAAGGGACAGGGGCTTCCCTTGCCCGGGGATGCTTCGGACCCTTCCTCAATGGACTTTTTGCCAGATTTTGTTGTTCTAATGCATCAGGCGTTTTGCTTGGGCCGTTTGGGCAAGCTGCCAGAAGCCGGGTCATCTCCGTTGCCCCTTCCCTCCCGCTTAGGTGAGGAGGGGCAGCGGAGTGTCCCGAAGCCAGCTAAACGCTCTCGGTTCTCATTGGAGAGTGAGGACGCCAACTGGCAGGAGCCTGAGTTGGCAGTGGAGACCGAGGACATTGGTGAGGAACTGGAGGAGGGGGAGATCCCGGAACCTGAGGATTCGGCCCGGATCATTCGTGTTTTTTGGAGAGAGGAGTTGGTTCCGTTGATTACAGATTCTCTTCAAACGCTCAATCTTGCCTCAGTCCCTTTGGTGGAGGAGGAAGGCTTGGAAGATCCCCTCATTCAAGCCGTACGGGACTCTCAGGTGGTTTTTCCTGTACATCGTGTGGTGAATGGGATCAGCCTGAATCCGGTCTAAAGGGCATTCGCACAATGAACCGGTTATACCCTCTGGCGGACAAGGACAAGTTTAAATCGCCACGCGTGGACGCACTAGTTTCGGCTGTCACCAAGAAGACTATGATTCCATTCGAAGGCAGTGCGGCTTTGAAGGACACGCAGGACAGGAAAGTAGACGGTTTGTTGAAACATGCCTTTGAAACTAATGCCTTGTCTCTGCAAGCCTCTATTTGTGGAGCCTGGGTGGCTCGAGCGTGCTTAAGATGGGCTCAGCGTTTAGGGCAGGACTCCAACTCAGATCAGCAAAAATTGTTGGGGGTGACTCGCTTGGAATCTGGTTCTGCTTACTTGGCAGATGTTCATTATGATTTGATTTGAACGTTGGCTAATAGTATGGCTTCCTTGGTTGCGGCAAGGAGGTCTATTTGGTTGCGAAATTGGGCTGCTGACGGGTCCTCTAAGTCGCGGCTCAGTAAACTCCCTTTTAAAGGAAAATTGTTGTTTGGGGAAGATCTTGATAAGTTGGTGAAAGATTTGGGCGACTCTGAAGGTGGTAGATTTCCAGAAGATAAGCCTAAACTCAGCAGAAATTTGCCGGTCACACGGGGTCCGTTTCGGGACTTTCGGAGATTTTGGTCTTCCCGTTTGTGGAGTTCCCAGCGTGGTAGATTTGGATCCCGATCTCCAGGGTTTCGCGGCTTCCGAGGAGCGGGCAGAGGATTTGCCCCTGCAGTCTCCTCCTCTTCCTCTTCCTTTACACGCAAGCCGCAATGAGGCGAGGCGGGCCCCGGAGGGAAGTCCGGTTATCGGGGGTCGCCTTCGAAGCTTCCTTCCTTCCTGGGCCAAGATAACCTCAGATCAGTGGGTACTCTAGGTCATCCGAGAAGGATATGTATTGGAGTTTGCCTGTCCCCTTCGGGAATCCTTTGTTCTCTCTCCCAGCAAAGGCCAGCACAAGGAACTCGCAATTCGGTTAACGTTAGATCGCCTCATAGCTTTGGGGGCGGTAGTTCCCGTTCCGTCTGCCGAGCGCGGTCTGGGTCGTTACTCCATTTATTTCGTGGTGCCAAAGAAAGACGGGTCGCTCCGTCCTATTCTAGATCTCAAGGGAGTCAATCGTTGTCTCCGGGTACCTCATTTCCGTATGGAAACCCTTAGGTCCGTCATCGTGGCGGTGCGTCAAGGGGAGTTCCTGACTTCTCTAGATCTTTCCGAGGCATATTTGCACATCCCCATCAGGTCGGTACATCAGCGTTTCCTACGGTTCACGTTCCCATGGGGACACTTTCAGTTTCAAGCTCTACCCTTTGGGTTAGCGACGGTGCCGCGTACCTTCACCAAAATCATGGTGGTGGTGGCGGCGGTGGCAGCTTTGCGACAGGAAGGCGTCTTAGTCCACCCTTATCTAGACGATTGGTTGATTCGGGCGAAGTCCGAAGGGGAGAGCTTGCAGGCTACCAGGAGAGTAGTGGCTCTACTGCAATCTCTCGGCTGGGTGATCAATACAAAGAAAAGTCAGCTTGTGCCGACGCAGTCCCTCGAGTATCTCGGAGTTCTGTTCGACACGGCGAGAGGTTTGGTTTGCTTACCGGCTCGGCATGTGCAGGCCTTGCAAAGTCTAGTGCGCACGTTCCTCGGGATGCCCGCTCCTTCCACTTGGTGGTACCTGCGGTTATTGGGAACGATGGCGGCGACTCTGGAGGTGGTTCCCTGGGCCAGGTTTCACATGTGTCTGCTTCAGAGAGCCCTTTTGCGCCGTTGGTCAAACGAGGCGGATTCGTTGAACAAGCGGTTACCTTGCCCGAGCCGCGTTCGTCGGGCTCTGCAGTGGTGGAGGTGCTCGCGGAAGTTGCGAGCAGGTCTACCTCTGGAGCAGCCTCTTTGGGTTCTGTTGATGACGGATGCAAGTCTGCTAGGTTGGGGAGCCCACTGCGAGGGTTGTTACGCGCAGGGCACATGGTCAGCCCAGGAAGCCTCATGGTCGATCAACCGGCTCGAGCTTAGGGCGGTGCGAAGGGCGCTGGAGGCCTTCAAGTCGGCACTGAGGGGGCGAGCGGTCCGAGTACTATCGGACAATTCAGCAACGGTGGCGTACATAAACCGGCAGGCCGGCACAGGAAGCGTGGCCTTGGAGGACGAGGCAGACGCATTGTTCCAGTGGGTCGAGCTCCGTCTACCAGCTATTTCGACAGCGCATATCGCGGGAAAGGAAAATGTCATGGCGGATTACCTCAGCAGGGTGCAGGTGGATCCCGGGGAGTGGGAACTGCACCCGCAGATATACGCGCAGATAGTTCGCAGGTGGGGTCCTCCCATTATGGACCTGATGGCAACTTTTCAGTCGGCCAAGACAGGTCGCTTCTTCAGCAGGCAGAGAGAACGCATGTCCGAAGGGATCGGCGCCCTGATTCAGCCGTGGCTGGAGGACGGGCTTCTCTATATCTTCCCGCCATGGGCGTTGATCGGCAGTGTGATCCAGCACATCGAGGCGCATCGCGGACAGGTGCTCCTTGTGGCTCCGGATTGGCCCAGGCGTCCCTGGTATGCGGATCTGGTGCGGTTGGTCGACGGGGTGCCGTGGAGGCTCCCGGCCCTGCCGGATCTGCTGATTCAGGGACCTCTGCGGCTGCCTCAGGTGGCTCGATTCTCGCTTACGGTTTGGCCATTGAGAGGGCTCGCTTGAAGAAAAAGGGATATTCATCAGCAGTTATTGCCACACTGCTGCGGGCTCGCAAATCCTCCATTTCCCTCGCGTACGTGCGGGTGTGGCGCATTTTTGAAGACTGGTGTTCGCGCCATGGAATTCGTGCGGCGACGGCCCCTATTTCCATGATTATCAGTTTTTTGCAGGACGGCTTTGACAAAGGGCTAGCCGCCAGTTCCTTAAAAGTTCAGCTGGCGGCTCTCGCGTGCTACAGGGGCAAGGTGCTAGGGGTTCCTCTGGGGTTGCACGCTGACGTTAGACGGTTTCCCAAAGCAGTTTTCCGGCTGAGACCATCGCGCAGAGTTGTTGTTCCACCTTGGGATTTGAATCTGGTACTGCAAGCTTTGGCTCGACAGCCCTTTGAACCCCTTCAGCAAGCGTCCGTGAAGGATCTGACCCTGAAGACGTTTTTTTTAGTGGCCATCTGTTTGGCATGGCGCATTTCGGAGCTACAGGCGCTTTCATGCAGGGAACCGTTCTTATCTTTTTCTAAGGATCGAGTGGTTTTGAGACCCGTCCCGTCCTTTCTTCTTAAGGTGGTTTCTCCTTTTCATTTGAGTCAGTCCGTTTTTCTTCCGGTGTTTCACTCGGACGCGGCAGGTGACTCAGAGGCCGGATTGCATCGCTTAGATGTCCGACGGGTGCTGCGTCGTTACTTGAAGGTTTCCGAGGCGTTCCGCAAGACGGATCGATTGTTTGTGCTCTTTGGCGGGGTGCGCAAAGGTGAAGCAGCGGTGAAGTCGACTATTTCTAGGTGGATTAAAGAAGCGATTGCTTCGGCGTATGTTGTGCACGGGCGTGTGGTCCCATTGGGATTACGGGCCCACTCTACTAGAGCACAAGCGACGTCGTGGGCAGAACATAGTCTGGTTCCGCCGGTGGAGATTTGCAAAGCGGCTACTTGGTCGTGTCTCCATGCTTTCAGCAAGCACTACCGATTGGATGTGTTGGCCGCTCGGGATTCTTGTTTTGGTTCGGCGGTATTGCGCGCTGGTTGGCAGGGTCCCGCCCGTTCCTGACTGCTCTGCTACATCCCGGATGTGGAGGACTAAACTGGAGGACCGCTCAGGAAATAGAAATTACACTTACCTGGTAATTGTAGTTCCTGGAGGGTCCAGTTTAGTCCTCCTTCCCTCCCTTCAGTCTATTATTTTCGGTCTGGCGCACTTAATACGGGGAGAAGGAGAGTCCTCTAAGATATTTCCTGCGGAACCCTTGTGATAGGGGTTTCTAGGTCTTTCCCTTTCTACTGTGGAAGGTCAGTTCTTTCTTTTACTATCTGTTGCTGCATGCTGTGTCAGGTAAGCGGCAGAAGCAATGTGCAGAGTCTTGGCTTCCTCGTTTGGGGAGGGGTCCTCTTAACTGTAAAGGGACTTAGTTATGATAAGGTTCATATTTTTACTTCTTTCATGTGTTGCTTCTTTAAGTCTGCTTTGTTTGGGGGGCTGATAGGAGCTCCAGCAGCATACATCAGGAGAGAAAGATTCTGATTGGTCCAGTCTCCGTGCTGCAGGAGGAGGTACACTACCCGGATGTGGAGGACTAAACTGGACCCTCCAGAAACTACAATTACCAGGTAAGTGTAATTTCTATTTGTTGCCGTTGTCACAAAAATGTGATCCTCCGCCTTCAACACTATCCCATTCTGCTGCTGCCCAGATGGGTGGTTTGTCTTGGTCTGGCACCTCAGCTGAGACCTGTCCATCTTGGGAGACCCTGCCAGTAGTTAAACTACCGATAGTTTAGCTCTCAGCATCACTGATGCACGCAAGCCCTCACAGCACGACAAGCTGCAAACCAAGTGAGAGAAACCAAGCTACCATGATTCTAATAGTACCTTACTGGCCTTGGCAGAACTGGTTTCCTCTACTTCCAAAATTTGAAGCGCTCCAGTCACTACAAGAGGGTCATCTCCTTTATCCAAACTTGAAGTCTCTAATCTACACATCCTGAAAATTGAGAAATCCCTTTTTTTAAATTCTGGGCTATCAGAGCTTATTCAACACATACAGTATAAATAGCTATCATAAAGCCTTCAACTAGAAGAGCAAATGCTTTCAAATGGTAAAGATTCTCAATATGGTGCTAATGGCTACTGAAGAGCTTACTTAACCCTCTCCTCACCAGCAACCTACTGGGTTCTTGAAGCTACAGAAAACTACATTCAAAACAATGGGAAGGTTATCAAAAGACAGCAATAAAATACAACACAGTTCTGTAGAAAATACACCAAAGCTTTGTGGAGAGAAACAAACAGAACCAAAGTTCTCCTTCTTTACTCTAACTTACTAGCCATGGTTCACTTTATTTATAAGGCTCTTTTAGATGATACAGCATAATTTCACTTTATTATTACACGTCAGATATACGTATTCATCATATCATAGGTCAATGTCTAATCACTGTAGGTCAGTATGTGGAGACATACATGGGGTCCAAGACATAACTGTTTACTGCTACATAGATCATTATGAGGAGACATACAGGATTCCAGGACATAATTGACATAATTGTTTACTGTTGACAGCTTGATATCTAATAACCATGAGTACTGCTTGATATCTGCTAACCCTGAGAGTATTTTAGCTAATAACCCTGAGACAGAGAGGCTAGAGTACAACCTGCCCTTTTCTTTATTTATGTAAACCTTCACTTAGTAAGCAAATATATGAAGTTTTATTTCTAAGCAAGATTCTGAACAGAATTAACTCTTTCTCAGGTTTAGTCAGTCTAATAGTGTACGGTACCCTGTACAAACATACATGCTTTCAGCTACAACCCCATCACGTGTTCTACAACCATACTACAGTACCTTTATTATTTGTACTGTCTTGGACTTCAAACTTCCTAAATAAGGGTGCACTTCAGTGCCCCATCAGCTAAACTCTGTCACATTCAAACTATCATGAAAAAGGCTTTTATACTATAGACTGTAAGAGGGCCTTAGCCTGCTATTTTTTAAGAACAGAATTCTTCAGTAAGTCTATTCAACTTTTTGTTGTCTTTGATCCTAATCGGCATGGTACACGTTGCAAAAAGGATGTTTAACTAGCTAGCTTCATATTTACAGTTCTTCTATGAACAAACTGATACTTGACTTTAGAGTTAAGAGGAGCAACATCAGATTAGGAGCACCACTGTTGCTGCAGTAGTTCTAATGTCTGCCTCACTCAAAACCATATATATATAAAGCAGCTACATGGTCCTCTCTTTATACTTTCGCTGCACATTGTTGATTGGTCCGAGCCTCATAAAAGCACAGTAAATTTGATTGAGCTATGCAACTAAACAACTCTCGCAATTGACTGTGCAGACAGTTCGTCATACTAAAATAAGATTGGATACAGGAAGAGCAGCCTTAAGCTAGGGAATCACCCACCTGTGTGCCTGACTCAGTCTGCTTGTTGATGGAAAAAGCAATGTTGTTCACTCATAACAGGTAATCTCCAGGAACAAGCAGGAATGTAGTCTTCCCATATGGGTATCGTCGGTACCGACGGAGCCTGCGCGGGAACGCTCCCCAGCGTCCAATAGGAACGCTTTTGGGAGCATCCCTCAGCACAAGCATGCTGCCTTCCTGCCTTTCCAACTGTCCCTCTTCAGTTCTTCGTTTTCCGCGGAGCCAACAGGTCACATACCCTGTCGCCGCAGAAAATTTCTTCTTTAAACTTGTTTTCTTGTGGTTGTGTCTGCCTCCGCTCGACGCCTACTGGTACTGCCGATTCTCTTTTCTTCTTCTTTTAAAAAAAAAAAAAAAAAAAATATATATATATATATATATATATATATATATATGCACACACACACCTCTGAAGTGTTTCTCTTCAGAAACCTTTTAGTTTTGGTGCTAGGCGCCATTTTGGGCATTAGGCCCCATTTTCCTGAAAAATGGAAAAAGCAGCTAGTGGTTTTAAAAAATGTACTAAGTGTGGCGGTACCATTTCCGTCACCGACACCCGTGACTGGTGTCTCAAATGTTTAGGCCCTGACCATTCTCCATCAGAGTGTTCCTCTTGTATGGGGATGACTAAAAGAGGAAGACAGAACCAGGCTGCAAAGCTCGGTACCCTCTTTTCTTCAGATGCGATGTCCATTGCATCAACGTCTTCCAGAGCCTCGTCTTCCTCCCATGGATCTCAGGTAATTAAACATAAGAGCTGGTCCTCAAAGGGCAGATCTCCTTCTAAGCATCGAGAAGCCATTGGCATTGTCCTTGAGGAAACTATACCAGCAAACAGCCCCGGCGGGAGGCTTCGGCCTCCAAAGCACTAACAGGGCTCCAGGATGTTCTCGAGGCCTCGACCTCGGCAGAACTACTGATGCCATGCTCAGGGTTTCCAGCCGCTACTACCAACACCCAGGCATCAGCAGCGTCGATAGACCAGAGATTCCTCGCTATCAAACGCAGTCTTGAAGCTCCCTTATAGCTGTGGTATCATTGACACCGCTACCGACGGTTCAGCGGGCACTGGTACCGACACCGATACCGATGCCAGTACTGGCACCAGTACCAACAACGACAGTACCGGCCCTGGTGGGAATTCTGCCTATGCCGACTTTTTCGGGCATCCACAGATCGGTACCGGACCAACTCTGTACTGACTTCGATCGATACCTTGCTTTGCATGAACATCGGGATCAGAGATGCTTCGATTCCAATGACTCAGATAACTCGGTCGGTACCAAAGTACTTTTTCCGGAAGACGACAACTCAACGCAGAATGTCTCCTCCGGAGGACATATCTTTTCAGGATTTTATTTGTGATGTGGCCCGAGGCCTATCAATCATGGTAGCTCCTGAAAAAGAACCTAGAGCAAAGGAATTGGAAATACTCCAGTACCCTAAGGCTCCCAAAGAGGCAGCTACCCTGCCCATTCATGAAATTCTTCATGATTTGATACTCAGAATGTGGGAAACACCTCTGACCACATCTCCTCACTCTAGGAGACTCGATACCATGTATCGAGTTCCACCATGTCCTGGTTTTCAAAAGTTTCAGCTGCCACACCATTCAATGGTAGTGGAATCAGCCATGCGTAGGATGAAAAGTGCAAAAAGACATGCATCCATTCCTCCAGGTCATGAATGCAGGACTCTTGACGCCTTTGGGCGTCGAACATTTCAGGCTTCCATGCTTTCAGCTAGGATCAGCTCATATATTTTATATATGGGAATGTTCCTCAAATAAGTCCCAGGAGACTTGGAGCTTATGAGCCCCCTTCTCCCTGATGACAAACAAGATGACTTCCTTACTCTTGTCAAGCATGCTCAAGACGTTTCCAAGTTTGTAAATCGTTCAGCCTTTGACTGCTTTGAATGCATCAGCAGAACTTCTGCTATTGCCATTGGTGCACGTCGGATTGCCTGACTTCAGACTTCAGGCATCAGACTTGGAGTCTTGGGTACAGGACAAATTAGGAAACATCCCTTGCACAGGAGAAAACCTCTTTGGCAAGAATTGGCAGGAAAAGGCTAATGAGATAGATAATGACAATCTCACTTTAGACAGATTGTCAAAATCTACAGCCACTCCAGCCAAAAAGAAACCCTATAAAAAAACCTTTTTCAGCAAAAAGAGGAAGTTTTATCCATCCTATACCCAGCAAGGGCAAGCTCAGAGTCAAGTTGCCCAGAAGGGATAACAGCAACAATCCAGGCAACAAAAGAAGCCAAAAGGCCCGAGAGCTCAACCAGCTCCACAGGCTCAGCCCCCTCAAGGGCTTTGACTCCTTCCTAGAGAGCTTAGCTTTCCTGCCTCTGAAGGGTCCAGAACCACTAAACATTCCAGGCAGGTTGTGTCATTTTGTCAACAGATGGCACCAAATAACAGCAGAAAATTGGACTCTGTCCATTGTAGGGGAGGGGTACAGGCTTCATTTTCACAGCATGCCCCCTCCTACAATTGTAAGACAGTTCAATTCCCAAACCTCTCCAGACAATCTACTGGATCAAGAGGTCTCAACACTCCTTGCTCAGGAAGCAATAGAGGAAGTACCCATTCCCCAACAGGGTACAGGGTTCTACTCCCCTATTTTCTTATTCCAAAGAAAACAGGAGGACACAGACCCATTCTAGACCTCAGAGAATTGAACAAATATCTGTTCCGAGAAAAGTTCAAAATGATTTTCTGGGAACTCTTCTGCCATACCTTCAAAGTCAGGATTGGCTTTGCTCTCTAGATCTAAAGGATGCAAATACTCATATTGTGACCCATCCAGATCACAGGAAATTCTTATGATTCCTTTTCAAGGGAAAATGCCTCCAATACAGGGTTCTTCCTTTTGGTCTGGCTTCGGCACCAAGAGTATTCACGAAATGCATGGCAGTAGTAGCTGTATTCCTGCAAACCCTAGGGGTAGTCATCTTCCCTTACTTGGACGACTGGCTCATTCGAGCCCCCACGATTCCAGAAGCCAGCTCTGCACTGTCTCGCACAATGCGAATTCTCCAATACTTGGGATTGGTCATAAACTTCCAAAAATCCCAACTTGTTCCTTCTCAGACCCTGGAGTTCATAGGAGCTTGTTTAGATACCAGACAGTCAAGGGCTTTCCTCCCACAGCCCCGCTGTCTTCGCATAGTGCAACTAGCTTCTCATGCAGCGGGAAAGCCCTCCCTAACAGCTCGAGAACTGCTGCAATTACTGGGACATATGGCATCCACAGTTCATTTAGTTCCCTATGCTCACCACCACATGCGAGCAGCCTAGTGGACCCTATCCACGCAGTGGACACAGGCCACAGGACGTCTGTCAGACAAGATATCAAACTCTCAACGACTGATCTTGTCCCTACAATGGTGTCAATCACTGGAGAATCTTTTAGTGGGGTCTCCTTTCCAACAACCCCCGTTCCAGGTCACCCTAATAACAGATGCATCACAGGTGGGATGGGGAGCATACCTGCATCATCTCTCCACTCAGGGTACCTGGACGCCACAGGAGGCTTGTCTTCACATAAACCTCCTAGAACTCAGAGAAATCTATCTAGCTCTTCGAGTATTCCATGCCCAGCTCAGCTACAAGACAGTCCTAGTCCAAACGGACAATCAAGTAGCCATGTTCTATGTGAACAAGGAGGGCTGAACAGACTTTCTGTCAGTTACGAATATGGGCCCTCGCCAAAGAACATCAAATTCACCTTGTCGTATATCTTCCAGGCATTCAAAACCTTTGGGCAGACAAACTCAGCCGATTACTGCTGTCTCACGAATGGTCTCTCCACCTAGACCAGGTGATAAGCATATTTCAAATCTGGGGGACCCCAGACATAGACCTCTTTGCAAGTCTACTGAATGCCAAACTTCCCCGGTTCTGTTCCAGAATTCCGGCTCACAATTGCCAGGCAAGGGATGCCTTCCTCCTTCACTGGGGTCAGGACTTCCTCTATGCCTTCCCACCCATTCCCCTCATCCCCAAAACACTCTTCAAGCTTCAGAGAGACAGAGTTTGTATGATCCTCATAGCGCCATGGTGGCCACGACAAATGTGGTATCCCCTACTTCTACATCTCTCACAAGCTGCACCTCTGGAGTTAGGGTGTGCTCCAGACCTTCTCTCGCAAGAGAACAGGATGCTATGGCACCCGAATCCCCAGTCCCTGCATCTCAGGGCCTGGTTGCTGAAAGCCTAGACCTGCAGGATCTTAACCTTTCCCAACAGGTAAAGGATGTCCTTCAGGCTTCCAGAAAACCTTCCAAAAGACGTTCTTATGCCTTCAAGTGGAAACGTTTTACTATATGGTGTTCTCAAAAGGGCTTAAACCCCCTTGTGATACCTTTGGAATCGGTACTAGAGTACCTACTTCATATATCAAATTCTGGTCTAAAGACAAATTCAGTAAGAGTCCATCTTAGTGCAATTGCAGCTTCCTATAAACCTCTAAATGGACAGCCAATTTCCTCTCATCCTCTCATAGCAAGATTCACGAGAGGTCTTCCATTAACAAAGCCTCCCATCAAGCCACCACCGGTGGCATGGGATTTAAATCTAGTTCTCGGACAGCTCATGAAACCACCCTTTGAACCTTTAGCCACTACAACCCTAAAGATTTTATCCTGGAAGGTCATCTTCCTAATTGCAATCACCTCCGCATGTCGCATTAGTGAATTGCAAGCTTTAGTGACTGATCCCCCTTATACAAGGTTTCACTATGATAAGGTTGTTCTCAGAACTCATCCACATTTTATGCCAAAGGTGGTTTCGCCTTTTCATTTGAATCAATCGATTTACCTTCCTGTATTCTTTCCGAGGCCTCATGCCTCTAATGCAGAAAGGAACCTTCATACTTTGGACTGTAAAAGAGCCTTGGCTTTTTACCTACAAAAATCACAGCATCATAGAAAGTCTTCTCAACTTTTTGTTGCTTTTGATTCTAGTCATTTGGGACATCCAGTCTCCAAAAGAATTATATCTAAATGGATTGCACAATGTATATCCTTAACTTATGAGAGTAAGAGTCTTCCTCTTCAAGGCCATGTCACAGCACATAATGTGAGAGCCATGGCAGTCTCTATGACTAACCTTCACTCTGTGTTTATTGATGACATTTGTCAAGCAGCCACCTCGGCTTCGGTACACACCTTTACAGCCCACTACTGCCTAGATCAGGGGTCACCAACCTGCGGCCCGCGAGGTCCCTTCGTGCGGCCCGCGAGGCTCTACCCCAGTGCGGCCCGCCAAGGAATTTACACGATGGGGAGCGAGGAGGAGCTTACCTTCCTGTTCCCTGCAGGTCTCGTCATCAGTCCAGTGGAGAACGCCGTTTCCCTCGCCGTCCCCTGCTGGGATATTGGGTTTCAGCTGCATTCCAACCCAGATGGCTGCTGGGGGGCGGGGCCACCAGGCCGTCCCGTCCAATCAGCACGGACCCCCAGGGAGATTGACAGCCTTACCCAGTGTCTTGGTTTCAGGGCAACATGGCATGGAGCGACAGGCAGGAGCTGTTTTGTAAGCAGCTGCATAGGTTGGCTGTGGAAACTCCGATTTTGACTCCCTAAACGGCCTTCGGGGCAGCAGCTGTGAGTAACCTGGTCAGTGCATCGCAAGACTTGCAGCAGGGAGCCGGGGCTACGGCTCTGTCCCGGTCAGAGCTCTGGGGAGAAGGAGTTCACTAGCAATGTCTCTTCGTGTGGCCCTGCTTCAGTTAACGTGTGCTAACAAGCAGCCCGGCGGGTGCCAGACGCTTGTGCTGGTTAATAAGGGGGGTGCGGCCCGCGAGGCTCCCGGAAGTCGGCTGTGCGGCCCGCGGCCCTCTGGAGGTTGGTGACCACTGGCCTAGATAAAGCCTCTCGTCGGGATGCCTTCTTTGGCCAGGCTGTTCTTCAACATCTCTTTCAGACTTAATTCAACTCCTACCCACCAACCCTGGTAGGATGCCAGAGATCCATGGGAGGAAGCATGACCCACCTCACTATAGGTGGCAGCTTCCTGGGGCCATCTCCCCGGTATCTTCAGCTAGGGAGTCCCCGTATGTGAAGACTACATTCCTGCTTGTTCCTGGAGATAGCGTAGTTACTCACCTATAACAGGTGATCTCCGGGAACAACAGGAATTTAGTCTTCACAACCCACCCACCTCCCCTAGAGTTGTCTCTGTATCTCTCTGTCTCTTTCCTCTCTCCTTTCACTCAGCTACAAACTTAACTGAAGAGGGACAGTTGGAAAGGCGGAAAGGCAGCGGAGATCACCTGTTACAGGTGAGTAACTACGCTTTTTCCATAGATAGCAGGATTGCTAAGGCACACAGTATGTCCTACCTTCTTTCCATTATTTATTTTGTTTAACTAGGCTTATATACCAGTGTACATTCAGGTACTGTATATATATTTTTCCCTTGTCCCCGAAGGGCTCACAAGCTATGTTTTTATACCTGAGGCAACAGAGGGTTAAGTGGCTTGCCCAAGGCCACAAGGAGCACCTGTGGGACTAGAAACCCCAGTCCTTCCGAGCCAAGGTTGCTGTTCTCTAGTGGGTTCCGAACCCCTGGTCCTCCGGCCTGAGGTAACTTGCCCCAACCACTAGGCCATTCCTCCTTCATTAAAGCTTTGAAATGAACTGAAGGGCTAAGGGGACTGCTGGTCATGGGAAGCAATATACATGCTCTGAACTGTGCAGGAGCAGTCCGATCCTGATGCCATTGGATGATGCCTTCAACTTGTGTGCCTTACCAGTCTCATGGTCTACAGAAAACACCTGGTACAAATGAGCAGTAATGTTTTGTTGAGCTGTAGAATTGAAGTGACTGAGTAGACCACTGTGCATTGGACGGACCATGCATGTTCACAACTTTGTTCTAATTCTGTTCTCATGGAGAGATGTTCCGTCCGAGCGCTGTGCAATGACTTGACCCACCTGTGTGTCTAATTTAGTCCTTTTGTTTACATAGAACACCTGTTACAGGTAAGCAACATTGCTTTTATTTCTATCCTATGGTTCTTTGATGCTGAAAACTACAAAATGGCTTAAATGTCTCATGAATTCTGTTCCTTATTTCTCACCTTATTTGGTTTATCAGAAAGTTATATGGAAGTCTGTGGCTAGCAAAACTGCTTATCAAGGTAAACTAATATGATTAAAGATTAGGTGAACTCTGCCATGCAGCACTGGATCTTAGCATTTCTTCCTTACTCCCTTCCCAAAATATTTGAGGAAAATGTGTAATATTTTTATCTTTCATATGTGTAGCTTTAAGTTTTGAAATCTGCATGAGAGAATTCAGGCCAATTTAATATTGACATGTACCCATAATAGGCTCACTAATGTAGCCACAATAGCATTAAAACTTCATTCGTGGTCAGAGATCTGATGTAGATCCAAGATATCAAACTAAGGGAAGAGCAAAATTCAGAAAATGGCAAACTAGGTCTTATTTTCAAGTGTTTCCAACTGCTTAGCAAAGTAGTACCTATGTGGGATATGCGTGAGAGCGAGGGACAGTGACACAAGGCTCCACAGCCAATAGGAGGTTTACAGAGAAACAAACATTTTATTCTGTTGTACATGACCAGGCAAACTGCCCTGGCCCTTCTTGGATCTGAAGTACACTTATACCTAAAGAACACACTGCACACTCAGGGCTTTTCCCAGCTGCAACAGTTTCTTGATTAGTCTTGGCCACACTACCATGCTGCGAGGTAAAAGCAGTTCCAACTCAGGCAGTTTTTCAAATGCAAAGGAAACAAAGCTGGTTCTTTTAAAGTTCCTTCACTGGCCAGCACAACTCAGTCAGTATTCCGTCAGCCCTAGCAGCAGGGTAACAGAATTATAAGTAAAGTTAAACAGCAGTTTTTGTGGCAGAAGAGCCCTCTAGCAGAGTACAGCTCTAACACAAAGACCAAGTGCCCAGTAACAGGTTCCTTTCAGCAAAGCACTGTTCCTACCTTCGGAGAAGTCTACATTTCATAAGTAAGTGGTCACCGCATATAGAAACATAACATAACAGAGAAAGACCATATGGTCTATCAAGTCTGCTCTTCCATATTAACCACTACAACAGTCCCCTTTTTTCCTTTAGAGATCCTCTGTGTTTGTCCCATGCTTCTTTGAATTGAGATACTGTCCTTATCTCTACCACCTCCACTGGAAGACTATTCCACAGATCCACCACTCTTTCCATAAAGAATTATTTCCGCATATCACTCCTGAATCTATCCCCTTTCACCCTCATCCCATTTCCCCTCGTAGCAGACCTTGCTTTCAATCGAAAGAGGCACTTCTCCTGTGCATTTATGCCATGGAACTATTTAAACATCTCAATCATATCACCTCTATCCCGCCTTTCCTCTAAGGTGTACATATTAAGACCCTTAAGTCTGTCCTCATATGCTTTATAATGAAGACCACTAACCATTTTAGTAGCCAACCTCTGTACTGACTCCAGCCTGTTTATATACTTTTCAAGGTGCGGTCTCCAAAATTGCACACAAACTCCAAATGATGTCGCAGCAAAGACTTATACAGAGGCACTATCAGCTCCTTTCTTCTGCTGGCTATTCCTCTCCCTATGCACCCAATCATCCTTTTAGCTTTTGCTGTCATCTTTTCTGTTTAGCTACTTTAAAATCATCAGACACAATCACGTCTAGGCCCCACTCTTCTTTAGTGGACAAAAGTACTTCACCCCCTATACTATATCACTCCCTTGGATTGCTGTAGCCCAAATGCATGCCCATGTATTTTTTAACATTAAATCTCAGTTGCAAAATTCCAGACCATTCTTCAAGCTTAGCTAGATCCCTCCTCTTGTTATCTACACCTTCCTGGGTTTCTACCCAATTGCAGATTTTGGTATCATCTGCAAAGAGGCAAAGCTTACCCAACAGTCCTTCTGCTATATCACTAACAAAAATGTTAAAAAGAATCGGACCAAGGACAGATCCCTGGGGCACACCAGTGGTAACCTCCTTCTCCTCAGTGAGCTCCATTTACCTGTACCCTTTGTCGCCTCCCACTCAACCAATTTCTAACCCAAGCAGTAACTTTAGGCTCCATCCCTAGAGTGCTCAGTTTGTTTATAAGTAGCCCGTGAGGAATGATGTCAAAGGCTTTACTGAAATCTAAATACACTACATCTAGGGCTCTCCCTCAGTCCAACTCCCTGGTCACCCAGTCAGAGAAATCAATAAGATTTGTTTGACAAGACTTGCCTCTGGTGAATCCATGCTGCCTCGGATCCTGTAATCCACTGGACTCCAGAAACCGCACTATTTTCTCTTTCAGCAGCGCTTCCAATAATTTACTCACCACCGAAGTTAAACTGACCAGCCTGTAGTTTTCAACCACATCCTTACTTCCGCTTTTGTGTAAAGGGACCACATGTGCCTCTCTACAGTCCTTTGGCAGCACTGCCAACTCCAACGAGGCATTGAAAAGGTCAGTCAGTGGAGCTGCTAGAATGTCCCCAAGTTCCCTCAGTATTCTAGGGTGTATCCCATGTAGTCCCATTGCTTTGTCTACTTTAATTTTAGCTGGTTCCTCACGAACACAGTCTTCTGAAAATTGTTCACGATGCCCCTCGCTTCTGTTCTTGTTTGTGGGTGTTTTCTGAGGTCATGCTCCAGGTTATTCATCTGTGAATACATAACAGAAATATTTGTTAAGCAATTCCGCTTTATCCTCCTTAGCTTCTGCATATTCCTCCCTTTCCCTTGAGTCTGACAATGCCACTTTTGCCCTTCCTCTTCTCACTAACATATCTGAAAAATGTCTTATCCCCCCCCCACCCCATTTTATTGCATTGGCTATTTCCTTCTCATTCTGAATCTTTGCTTTCCTGACTACTTTGTTAGCTTCTCTAACTTTTTCCAAATATAGATGCCTGTCTTCCTCTCTTGTATTTCATGAAGGGCTCCCTCTTTTTTTTCACCTTTTCAGCTACTTATTTCGAAAACCATAGCAGTCTCCTTTTCCTTTTACCTTTATTTACCATTTTAACAAAAAGGTTGGATTCCCTTAAAATATCCTGTATCTGTTACTTGTTGTCTGAATAGTTCTCCCTGTAGAGAATCCAGGGTCTCCTAGATGATACTGCAGCAGGAATGTGCCAATCAACGTCTTGCATATTGAAATCCCCTATCAGTAGCACATCCCCTTTCCTGGCAATGCTGCATATGTCTTGAATTAACTCTCCGTTCACCTCTTCCTCCTGTGAGGGTTGTCTGTATACCACGCCAATGCAAATAGATTTCTCTTTCCCTCTTTATAGTTTAACCCACAATGCCTCCTCTCTCCCTTTTAAGCTCTGTAATTCCCAAGCTTTACTATTATGTTTTACATATAGAGCCACTCCTCCTCCCCTTCTTCCTACCCTGTCCTTTCTGAATAAAGTATTGCCTGATATAGTTGCATCCCAATCATGGTTTTCTGTGAACCATGTTTATGTAACTGCCACTAAATCCAGGTCAGCCTCTCCCATTAAAGCTTCAACATCTGGAATCTTATTTCCCATGCTATGGACATTTATACACACCACTTTCCATATGTTGCCCATTTTACCCATTTCCATAAAGATATTTAATGGTTCACTTACCTGGGGGCTTTCTTCACCCATCCCCAAAGAATCTAGTTTAAAACCCTCTTCAGTAGATTAGCCAGTCTGCTACTAAAGACACATTGACCTTTCTTGGACAGATGGATGCCATCTCTGCTCTGAAACCTTTAGAACAGCATCCCATGATCCAGGAAACCAAAACGCTCTCAGTGACACCATCCACGCAGCCATGCATTCATCCTCCAGGATGCGAGCTTCTCTGCCTTGGCCTTTACCCTCAACAGGGAAGATTGAAGAGAACACCCCCTGTGCCTCTATCTTCTTCACCCTCTGTCCCAGAGCCATGAAGTCACTTTTGATATTCTTAGAGGGATACCTGGCAGTGTCATTTGTGCCGACATGGATTAGCAACCTTGGATAATAGTCAGTGGGCTTGATGAGACTCAGCAAACTCTCCGTAACATCTCGGATTTTGGCACCTGGCAGACAGCATATCTCTCTGGACATCGTCTGGTTGGCAGATGGATGCCTCAGTACCCCTCAGAAGAGTGTCACCAACCACCACTACCATTGCATCATCGGCCCATCAGTTTCCTTATGCCGAGCCAACCATTTAAGGGGCTGATGATCCATGATGTAAAAGGATAGCCAAGCAGGTAGTACTGGAAAGTCTCTATCTACTTGACTGCCAGGTCGCCGTCTCAATTGTGGCATAATGTTGCTCCTGAGGAAGTATTTTTCGACTAATAAAAGCCACTGAATGTTCTTTGCCTTCTATTTCCTGGGCTGAGACAGCCCACAGACCGACAGCCAAGGCATCTGTCTGCACAATGAATGGCCGTGTGAAGTCCGGATTGATTGGGACTGGCTCAGGGCACAACACTGTCTTCAGTTTCCAGAAGGCCTTCTCCAATTCTGCCATCCTGAGAATTTTGTCTGGGGCCCTATTCTGGAGGGGCTGGAGCTATCTCAGCTAGATTCGGAATGAATTAGCGATAATAGCCAACCATTCCCAACAAAAATTGCATGTGCTTCTTGGTTTTAGGAACTGGTATTTGGGTTATAGCCTCTAGTTTCCTAGGTTGAGGCCTTACTTGACCATTCCCCACCGAGTACCACAGGCATTGGGCCTCTTGGCCTCCCAGGAAACATTTTTTTTGGGTTGGCTGTCAGACTGGTCTTCCTCAGACTTGTCAGAACGGCTTGTAATTGCAACAAGTGGGTTTTCCATTCGTGACTCTAGACCACAATGTCATCCAGGTAGGCTGGCGCATATCCCCCATGGGGCCTCAGCAAGCAGTCGATCAAGCGCTGAAATGTAGCAGGAGACCCATGGAACCCAAAAGGTAACACTGTAAAGTGGGAACGGCCCTTGGGATGTAGAGAATCCTGTCTTCTCTTTTGCAGCAGGAGTTAAAGGGATTTGCCAGTATCCCTTTATCAAGTCTACTATTGAGGTTTAATGGGCTCCCCCTAGGCATTCAATGAGTTCGTCCACACTGGGCATGGGGTAAGCATCCCACTTGGAAACTGCATTGACCTTCCTGAAGTTGATGTAAAACAGAGTACTCCCGTCTGGCTTAGGTACCAGAAGAATGGGGATGACCAATTGCTCTGGGACTCTTCTATTACCTCTAGCTTAAGCATGTCCTCTACTTCCTTTGCCATGGCTCGTCTCATTGCCTCTAGGATTCGGTAGGGTTGTTGGCGAATCGTCACCCCAGGATCTGAATTAATGTCATAGTATGCAAGATGGGTATGATCCGGAACATTGGAGAACACATCCCTTTTCAGCTGAACCAGATGTTTTAGATCCATTTTCTGGACATTTGATGGATGCTCCTCAAATGGAACTTGGTCTGGTTTTGAAAGGGCTGCACTTCTGGTCCAAATGTCTCTCCTTGGACCATCACAGCCAGAACTGGAGTCTACTTCTTCAGCAGGTTCACATAGTAGATTGCAACTTTCTTCCTGTTATATGGTTGTGCAATCTTGTAGTTACTGGTTCTATTTGCCCTACCACCTCATAGGGTTCCTACCATTTACAGAAAGGCTTATTCTCAGACATGGGGAGTAAGCCTAAGACCTGATCCGCAGGCTGGAAAGTCCACTTCACTGCCTTCCGATTATAGGCATGTGCTGTTTCCCCAGCTTGCTTTATTTGCTCTTGTATCTGAAGTACATAGTCCACAAAGTTTCTGCTGGTGCTTGGTGGTTCTTCCCAGGTTTCCCTGAGTATCTTCAAAATCCACATGGGTTATTGCCCAAATAGTAACTTAAAGGGGGAAAGACAGTTGAACTCTGGGGTATTTTTCTTACAGTGAACAAGAGATAGGGGAGTAAGAGGTCCCAGTTCTTTCCCTCTTCATTTACAAATTTCTTCAGCATCTGTTTAAGGGTTTTGTTAAAGCATTCAACTAATCTGTCAGTCTGTGGATGATACACCAACATCCGCAAGGATCTTTAACAAGGAGCACCACCACCTCCAGAATTTCTGACCCCATTGGAGTTTTCACTTCAACTTGTGCAGTTGGATATGTCTGTTGGTCTCCTTGAACACAGACTAAAGTCAGGAGCTTCTCATAGTTAATCTGATGCCTTTTACTGGTCTCCCTCCTGATGAGTGTTCTGACGCTTCCTGAATCCACCAGGACTTGCAGCGAGTGCCCTCCAGCTCCACTGACATCACAAACAGTTCCTCCTCTGGTGGGGATGCATCCACAACACTACAATCATGGGAGATCATAAAATTTATATCCATTGGTTACCCCATTGCATAGTGGCGACAGCCCTCAAACTCAAAGCAGGTCAAATAGCAACCGCTTGGTCCTCAGAGGGGTGGGGTCCGCAGAGACCTTGGTACAGGGACCCTCAAGGGCTCAGGTTTTCCTCTCTGGCCCCCTTGGGCAATGGATGAGTTCCCTTCCCTAACTGCAGCAGGGCTAACTCCTTTTTTTCTCCCCATTGTGGAGAGGTCATCACCCAGGAGGTACATGGATTTTCTTCTATCACTTAGTTAAAAAGACATCCCACCTCTGACACCATTTGTGGGGATATGTGTGAGAGTGAGGGACAGTGACACAAGGCTCCATAGGAAATTGGAGGTTTACAGAGAAACAAAGATTTTATTCTCTGTTGTACATAACCAGGCAAACTGCCTTGGCCCTTGTACACTTATAGCTAAAGAACACACTGCACACTCAGGGCTTTCCCCAGCTGCAACAGTTCTTTGATTTGTCTTGGCCACCCTACCATGCTGCGAGGTAAATGCTGTTCCACCTCAGGCAGTATTTCAAATGCAAAGGAAAAAAGTTAGTTCTTCCAAAGTTCCTTCACTCTGGCCAGCACAACTCAGTCAGTGTTCCTTCAGCCCCAGTAGCAGGGTAACAGAATTATAAGTAAAATAAAACAGCAGTTTTTGTGGCAAAAGTGCCCTCCAACAGGGTAGAGCTCGAACACAAAGACAGAGTGCCCAGTTATGGGTTCTTCTCAGCAAAGATCTGTTCCTACCTTCTGAGAAGTCTACCTTTCATAAGTAAATAGTCACCACATATGCCATAGAACCCCGGGCTCCCCTCTCTCTCTCCTGTTGTCTGGTTCCTTGCTTAAACCCCAGGACCTGGCCACACCCTAGATATTCCCCAGCCTACTTTCTTAAAAGGGCAATGATTTAACCTCTTTAAAGAGAAATGCCTCACAGGTTCTGAGATGGGGAGTTTCTCATACACTCTCTCACAGCCTAATTTTGCATTCCTTTAATCATCCTTTGAACAGACTGTTCATGACTGTTAGAAAGTGGCAAAATTGCTATTTACAATTGTTTCTCGTCTTAACAACATTATGCATTCTTTTTTAAATTGATCATCATAAAAGAAGCTTTTTGAATAGAGTAACAGTTGCATCATTTGACAGAAAAGAATATTAGACAGAGCCACCTGAACTTCAATGCTTTACTTAGCATTTGAACAGAATGAGACAATTGGGGAAGAAAGGCAGGATGAATATATTCATAAATGATACCAATGTTTACAGGATATAGATTCTTCAGATCTATATTAATAAATACTGACAGTCTGAAAGTGCTCTTGGTATTTATAAATAGGCATTCATCATTTTAATATGTGCAAAAAATTAAACATATATAATACATTTATTTTCCCTTTCCAAGTTGAAGTACAAAAGATTTTATATTAATATTTGAATGTTATAGTTTTTGATTTCTTTTGATTTTAGTATGAATGTGTTAATTGTATTTTATATATAAATTGATAGAAATATTAAAGTACACTTCTTATACTAGTGACTACCTGTCCATTGGGTCCTGTGCAGTATTTTCAAAGTATATATGCAAAGTAGTAAAGTCAGGAGAATATCAAACAGAGCAATATTGTTAACCACCTCCTGCCACTGATACTCTTTTGTGTCTGTCCCATGCATACTTGAATTTTGCAAGTGTTTTGACTCTCCCTAAGCTCTGCTGTAAATCGGTTTCAATCCTCTTCAATGTTGTTATATTGGGAGAGGATGAGAAGGGAAATGGTGCCTGCTTGCGGGTGATGTGGAAATTTGCTATAAAGTAGGCATGTCAGAAGTAGATAAGATGAAAAAGAATATTAACAAATTTGTTAAAATAGTTATATACGAGGGTTGCTCAGAAAGTAATGCCCCGCATGTTTTTTCTCAGTCCAGAATGAAGACAGAGGTGTGAAATTGAAAGGGTAGTAACTTGGAACTTCAAAGGACACGTGTGTAATTTTACAGTCGTCTGACAAATAGCGAGACAGTAGTGATTCTTCAAATTGCGTCTGTGAGTGGCACATGGTACAAACAATGAGCTGTAATTTAATTCTTGGTGGAGAAGAAAGAAAGTGTGAGAAACATTCACAAACGGTTGTGTACTGTGTATGGAATGGACTGCCTTTTAGTCTCTGTTCATAGTGGTGAGCCCAGGTTTCGTCACCTGTGACGATCCGGGACAAAAAGGCTCCAACAAATCAGAGCAGTCGTCTTTCCTTTGGCGTTTGTGTTCGGTTGTGAGACTTCGCGGAACACATCTTGAACACACCTTTGAATGTCCCAAAGAGTCAATAATTGCCATTGCACTACCTCTACTGACGGAAAGCTGTACAGACAAATTCCCGACTCGTGATGCGCCGATCCGCACAAATAATGTCATCAGCGCACTGCAACTTGTCTGGACTGGTGACTGAGACAGGACGCCCAGACCGTGGCCGATCTTCCAGTTCCATTTTACCACTTCCTGAAGCCTTTACTCTCTTCATCCATCGTCCAATGGTGCTCCTATCTACCACAGAACCTCTATACACAGCACACAACTGTTTGTGAATATTTCTCACACTTTCTTTCTCCTCCACCAAGAATTCAATTACAGCTCGCTGTTTGTACCGTGTGTCACTCAGACGCCATTTGAAGGATCACTACCGCCTCGCTATTTGTCGGACGACTGTAAAATTACACACATGTGTCCTTTGAAATTCCAAGTTACTACCCTTTCAATTTCACACCTCTATCTTCATTCTGGACTGAGAAAAAACATGTGGGGCATTACTTTCTGAGCAACCCTCATATATGGTATCATGTATTAATTTAAAAAAATAGAAAATCACCATTTGAGATCGAGAAATATTCTCATGTTCGTCGTCTGAGTGAAAAATACCTTTTTTAGGTGAAGAACTAGTAGTTATGAAACAAGACAGAGGGATGATCATCTCTGCGTAAGAAAACATTTTTTTCTTTTATATTTAATTAAATTTTACAATAAACCAAGAACCTTGGATAAAGAATATCACAATCCATCATGCACATGCAAATAATAAGCACAAAAGATCATAAAGCAACCAATAACATGACAGTATGCTGGCAGTCCTCAATAGAAAAATAAAGAAAAGGGAGGATTCAAGAAGAGTATACACTATAGGAGAACGGTTACAAACAAACAAAAATATTAAAAAGAAAAAGTAGGATGTAAAGCGAATACAACTTATAAAGATCATAACACTACCATAAGATGAATTCATAATTACTTAGCATCTAAGAAAAAATGCAGTTGAGATGGCTCGAAGAAATGAAAAATCTTATTCTGATACCCAAGTACCCATTTACAAGAAAATCTCAACTGGAAACTCGCATCCAAAGCTAAAACCTCAGTGTGGAGTTCCAGAATTTTTTCCTCCTAGATTGAGTCCACCTGGACACATCTGGGAAGATATCCAGGAACAAGCAGGAATGTAGTCTTCACATATGGGTGACATCGGTACTGATGCAGCCCGCACAGGAACGCTCCCCAGCGTCCAATAGGAAAGCCTTTGGGAGCATCACACTGCGCCTGCATAGCTGCCTTTCCAGCTCTCCCGCCTCAGTTCTTCATTTTCCACGGAGCCGACAAGAAGCAATTTCTGTCACCACAGATAATTTGTGTTTTTCTTATTTTTTGTGGTCGTGTCTGCCTTCCCATCGATGCTGGTACCAACCTCCATCAGTTGGTTGGTTCTTTCTTTCTCAAAAAAAAAATCTACTGTGAGGGAAAGAATTATTTCTTTCCTTCAGGTGCATCGACGCCATCTTAGGCTTAGGCCTCCCCTTTTGTCACAGACAAAATGGAAAAACCATCCAGTGGTTTTAAGAAGTGTTCCAAATGTGGCAGTATCATTTCGGCCATAGACACCCATGACTGGTGTCTAAAATGCTTAGGGCTGGATCATCAACCATCAGAATGTCCTCTTTGTAGAAAGATGACAAAGTGAGACCTACAGAATCGAGCTGCAAAGCTGGGCACCCTCTTTGCCTCCGATGCAGTATCTTTAGCATCAACATCATTGAGAGTGTCATCTTCCTCCCAGGGATCTCAGGTATCGAAACCTAAGTCTTCATCGAAGACTGGCCGGCCCTCCAAGGGTAGATTTCCTTCTAAGCATTGAGATGCCTTGGACATTGCCCTGGAGGGGGACACACCGGCCAAACAACTCTGCTGGGAGGACCTTTCCTCCAAAGCCTTAGTGGGGTCCCAGGATGCTCCCGAAGCCTCCACCTCTGGAGAGCTCCTGATGCCATGCCCAGGGATCATGGCCCGCAATTCCAGTGCTGATACCCAGGCATTGGCAAACTCCATGGATCAACGTATCCTGGCCATTGAGTGGAGCTTAGTGGCCTTACTGGCAGCCTCGTAACCAGTAAAACCTTTACAGTCAATTCCGCAGGCTCAGGTACTGACACAACCTGCATCGACTTTTTTACCGCTTACCACACTACTGCCCATGCCGGTCCTTGAATCCGTTTCCGGTACCGAGGTTCCGGCACCGCAAGCCTTGGCTACCGGTTTTGATCAGTACCGAGTACGTGCAAAGCAGGAACACTCTGTCGATACTTTGAGTCTTCAGATTCCGATTCATCGAATGATGAATCGGCCGATACCCGGGACATCTCTCCCCATACCCGATGACTTGATAACATGTACTGGGTACCGGAGTGTCCCGATTTTCAAAAGATGCAATTGCCGCACTATTCCATGGTGGTGGAATCGGCAGTGCATCGAATAAAGAGTGCTAAAACACATTCCTCGAACCCTCCAGGTAGGGAATCGAGAACCCTTGACACCTTTGGTCGACATTGTTTTCAGGCCTCCATGTTATCGGCCAGGATCAGTTCCTACATACTCTATATGGGTATGTTCCTTAGAGAGGTGGCTAAGGATTTGGAGTTAATGGCTCCTCTTCTTCCCGATTACAAGAGAGTAGATTATCTCACCTTTGTAAAGCATGCTCAGAATTTTTCAAAGTTTAACAGGGCAACTTTTGACTGTTTTGAGTGCATCAGCAGAACTTTCATCCATCTGCATCGGTGCATGCAGGATTGCTTGGCTCCAAGAATCTGATCTTGAACAATGGGTTCAAGATAAGCTGGGTAATATCTCTTGCACCGGTGAAAAACTTTGCACCGGTAAAGGATTGGCAGGACAAGGCCTCTCAGAATCCAAGAACACCACTCTTAATAGGCTATCTAGATCTACTGCCAACCCAGCTAGGAAAAAAGCAGCAAAGAAAGCTTTTTTTCAATAATAATAAGCAGCATTATCCTTCTTACACCCCTTCTTTACACTGTCAACACCATGCTCCTTAGAAGGAGCAGCAACCATTAAAGCAGCAAAAGAAGGCTCAGACTTCTAAGTCACAGTCACCTCAGCAGACCCAGCCTCCTCAGGGTCTTTGACTGCTTTCTGGAGAGCATAGCTGTTCTGCCTCTAGAGATTCCAGATCCCATCTACATCCCCAGCAGACTCTGTCACTTTGCCCACAGGTGGCATCTTATCACATCAGAGAAGTGGACACTGTCCATAGTACGGGAGGGGTACAGGCTTCATCTACGAAGTTTACCCCCTCCCCCCCCGGACTCCTCCAAGAGAGTTCCGCTCTCAGCTCCCTCTCAGGGCTCTGTTGCTGCAAGATGTCAGCTCCCTTCTCGTACAGGGCGCAGTAGAAGAGGTTCCACCATCCTAGCTGGGAATGGGCTTTTATTCTCCATACTTCCTCATTTCAAAGAAAACAGGAGGGTACAGGCCCATTCTGGACCTCAGAGAACTGAACAAGTACCTACTATGGGAGAAGTTCAAAATGATCTCCCTAGGGGCCCTTCTCCAGAGTCAGGATTGGCTCTGTTCTCTAGATCTAAAGGAGGCATATACTCGCATACTTAGTCACTCAAAGCACAGAAAGTTCCTGCGCTTCATGTTCCAAAGGAGAAATTATCAGTTCAGAGTCCTGCCTTTCGGCCTCACCTCTGCCCCAAGAGTCTTCACAAAATGTATGGTGGTAGTAGCTGCATTCCTAAGGACTCTCGGGATATTTGTCTTCCCTTTCTTAGATGACTAGCTCATTCAAGCATCTCCTCTCTAGAGGCCAGCCTTTCCCTCTCGTGTACCATGCAGGTGCTGCAACACTTGGGATTTGTAATAAATCTTCCAAAGTCCCAGCTTGTCCCCTCTCAAACTCTAGAGTTTATAGGGGCTCTCCTAGACACTCAGCAATCAAAGGCATTTCTTCCCCAACTCCGCTGTGCTCGACTCAATCAGCATCTCAGGCATGCCTCAAGAACTTTCTCACTGCTCGAGAAATGCTACAACTTTTAAGTGATATAGCATCAACGGTGCATCATGTTTCCATATGCTCGTCTACGTATGCGTGCAGCTTAGTGGACATTGGCTTCTCAGTAGTCTCAGGCATCGGGTCACCTGGGAGACAAAATAATGGTCTCTATCCACCTAATCTCATCTCTCCAGTGGTGGCAATCCCCAGAAAACCTTCTGGTAGGGTCACCTTTTCAGATTTCAGCACTTCAATGTACTCTGACAACAGATGCATCCAAATTGGGCTGGGAGCTCATCTGGACAACCTCTCCACTCAAGGGCCCTAGTCTCATCAGGAGTCACAACTCCACATAAATCTGTTGGAGCTCAGAGCCATTCACAATGCTCTCAAAGTGTTCTAGGACCATCTTCGATTCCGCATGGTTCTCGTCCAGACGGACATTCCAGGATCATCTTCGATTCCGCACGGTTCGCATCCAGACGGACAATCAAGTAGCCATGTTCTACTTGAACAAGCAGGGTGGAACAGACTCTTGGACCCTCTGCAGCGAGGCCCTGCATATGTGGTCTTTTGTCATACAGCATCGCATTCACCTGCATGTAGGGTATCTTCTGGATAAACACAATGTCTTGGCAGACAAACTGAGTCAAGTCCTTCTACCCCACGAGTGGTCTCTCCATGCAGACAAGGTCACTCACATTTTTCAGATCTAGGGAACCCCAGAGATAGACCTGTTTGCAAGTCCTCAGAATGCCAAGCTTCCTCGCTTCTGCTCCAGGATTCCTGCACCGGACAGCCAGCAGGTGGATGTATTTCACCTCCACTGGGATCAAGGCTTCCTATATGCCTCCCCTCCCATTCCCCTCATTCCCAGGACTCTTTTCAAACTCCAGAGAGACAGGAGCTACATGATACTCATAGCCCCACGCTGGCCACGACAGCCGTGGTATCCTCTCCTTCTACATCTATCTCAGGCTCAACCCATAGATCTGGGTCTGCTCCAGATCACCTCTCTTAGGAGGAGGGGACATTGCTCTATCCCAATCCACAGTCCCTCCATCTCACCGCATGGCTGCTGAGGGCTTAGCCTTCCAGGACGTTAACCTTTCCCAGGAGGTTAAGGATATCCTTTTGACTTCTAGGAAGCTATGCTTTCAAGTGGCATAGGTTTTCTTGCTGGTGTTGTCAGAAGAATCTTAATCCCATCTCAGCTCTGGTGGAGATGCTGCTTGAGTATGTCCTCCATCTGTCTTCTTCTGGGCTCAAAAACAATTCGGTGAGAGTACACCTAGGTGCAATTGTGGCCTTTCACATGCCATTAGATGGCCAGCACATCTCTTCTGAGCCTCTTGTAGCACACTTCATGAGAGGTCTTCTATTAACCAAACCTCCCATTAAGCCCCCTCCAGTGGCATGGGATCTTAATGTTGTTTTAGGACACCTTCTCAAGCCCCCTTTGAACCGCTAGCCACGACTTCACTGAAGTTTCTCATGTGGAAGGTCACCTTCCTTATTGCCTTCACTTCAGCAAGACACATTAGTGAGCTGCAGGCTTTTGTGGCTGACCCTCCTTATATACGATTTCACCATGATAAGGTAATCTTTAGGACTCATCCTTACTTTATGCCAAAGATGGTCTTGCCCTTCCATTTAAACCAGTCAGTCTACCTTCCTGTCTTTTTCTCTAGATCTCACTCCTCTAGGGCAGAGGCAACCCTTCACACTCTGGATTGAAAACGTACCTTAGCTTTTGATCTCCAGAGAACTCGAGAGCACAGAAAAACTTCCCAACTTTTCATCTTCTTTGACTCAAGTCATCTGGGGTTGCCAGTATCCAAACAATTTTTTTTCAGGTGGATAGCGGACTGCATCTCCTTTGCTTATGAAAAGGCAGGACTCTCTCTCGAGGGTCACATCACTGCAGATAATGTTCGTGCCATGGCTGCCTCTGTGGCAAATCTACGCTCTGTAGCAATTGAGGAGATATACAAAGCAGCAACTCGGTCTTCTGTCCACACTTTTGCTTCTCACTGTTGCCTGGACAAGGACTCCTCTCAGGATGCCTTGTTTGGCCAAACTGTTCTCCAGATCTCTTTCAGACTTTGATCAACTCCTACCCTCCATCCCGGGTTTCGATACAAGACATCCTTGGAGGATACATGACCTCCTTAGTTATACCTGTGATTCCACAGCCGATTCTGAGGTCATCTCTATGGCATCTCCGAGCTAGGAAGTCCCATATGTGAAGACTACATTCCTGCTTGTTCCTGGAGATAGCGTAGTTACCCACCTATAACAGGTGATCTCTGGGAACAGCAGGAATTTAGTCTTCACAACCCACTCTCCTCCCCTAGGAGTTGTAGATCTTCTTCTTCTCTCCTTTAATCTCAGCTACAAACTCAACTGAGGAGGGAGAGCTGGAAAGGCAGGAAGGCAGCTACGCAAGCACAGTGGGATGCTCCCAAAGGCTTTCCTATTGGACGCTGGGAGCGTTCCTGCGTGGGCTCCGTCGGTACCGACGTCACCTGTATCTGAAGACTAAATTCCTGCTTTTCCCGGAGATCAACTGTTACAGGTGAGTAACTACGCTATCTGTATCCTACCCCCCAAAAAAGAAACATCAGAATTTTTTTAAAAAATACATTTGTAATAAAGCTTCCTTATCCTGAAGAAATACAAAAGATACCAACAAAGTAGCCCTGGCTTCAACCACCTTGGTAGACTGCTCTAACAACTCAGATAGTTTCCCGAAGTCCAAGGAGTCAGAAGACACCTCTACCTGAGAGGTATCAACTTTCTGCAAAGCACCCTTACCAATCATTGAGGGGAGGAAATAAATCTTTCGAAGAGGAGGGATCCCAGACTTAGGATAGTTAAACAGCTCCTTAAGGAACCAAATGAACAGGTCTCTAGGGGAACACAATGAAAGATGTGGAAAATTCAGTAAACAAAGATTTAAGTTTCTCTGTTGATTTTCCAAGTTTTAAATTTTACACTAGAAAACCAAACTATCCTTAGCTGGGACCCCTTGGTGATCCTGCAAATGTTGAATTTTAATTTTGAGTCCATAAAGCATTTTAGAAGCCTAATATTTTATTTTTTTTCATAAAGGCATCATTGGTAGAAAGAAAGAAGTAATATTACCTTTTAACAGGTCTTTAGTAAGGCCATGCCTTAAGTACTTCCTTCAGAGTTGTGGAGACTGCATCTACAGAAGGACATTGATAAAGTAGAAATAATTCAAAGGGGTGGCCACCAAGATGGTGCATGACATGCACTGTAAGCTATTGACAGAGAGGCTGAAGGAATTTTAAAGGGCAGGAATGCACTGGGCCTTAAGTGTGCACATGGGCTCAAAGGCCCCATGATTGTTTTTATTTTCATTGTCCATCTGCAGTTGTGAGGCCAGCATTGGAAAATGTTTGCTAGTATGTGGGAGCTATGTGCGGAGTATGTCCCATTTTCAATTGGCGCTTTTATTTCTTAATTTGTAGAATTTTTCCTAACTTATTGTGGAAGGGAGTGAACAGCAAAGGCACAAACAACTATTTTAGTTTGTGTTTAGGATTCAGCACCATGGATGGGACATGTTCTCTACTGCTTTCTCAATTACAGAGTGACCTGAAATGTATTTGTATTATTTGTATTATTCTGAAATAGAAAATAACTTGCCTGCCTGTGCTGTTTAGTTGTCAAGGTCAATATGCAAAAAACAAATTGGACTTGGTATTTCTTGTACTCCATTATTTTCAGTTTCCTAAAATGGTACTGATTTAATGATGGAATAAGTCAAATCTGGTTGTTAAGCTGGCAGACGCAACCAGGAAACTGCTTTATGTGACCTACTTTTGTGAATGAGCTACTCACTACTGCTGTGCATACCATTTTTGCTGTTACTTTATTACATTTTGATGCTGAAAACTCCTTTTAAAAGGAAATTAGATTTCTATGACTTGACCAATTCTTATTAAATTATTAGTGAAGGATTAGTAAACTTTGGGTATTGAAATGTAACTATATATTTTATATGCTTGATTCTTTACCTATATCATCTGTCAACCTTGTGTTTTACATCTGAAAAAAATAAAGATAATACATTTTGCCAGACGAAAATAACACTATTTTGTATATCTAAGCATAGTTCATAGCTTTTTGTCAGGATAACATCAACAAAATTGCATACTAATTCCAGACTTTTCTATGTGGTTGTATGTCATTGAACAATTGATATGTGAAGAGGGCTAGTTGAACATTATGTAGCATATATTTCCACATTAAGGAACAGATTTTTCAGGTGGTTTCAATTTGCACAAGGGCTTTGGGGAATATTGATGACCATGCCTTCAATGCACAATCTGATTGATTTGGTATATTCAAGATCCCAAATTACCCATGTCTACCAATAGCCAAATTAATATGAATAAAATACAGTCTTTAAATGCTTGTATGCAAATGCTAGAAGTCTAAAAAATAAGTTGGGAGAGTTAGAATATATAGCACTAAAAGAGAAGTTAGATATGATTGGAATATCAGAGACATGGTGGAAGGAGGACAACCAGTGGGACACTGTGATACCTGGGTACAAACTATATCGTAATGATAGAGCTGATCAAATTGGTGGAGGGGTTGCGCTCTATGTTAGAGAGGGCATTGAGTCAGAAAGGATTAAAGTTTTGCAGGAAACAAAATTTGCTGTAGAATCTCTATGGATTGAAATTCCATGTAAAAAAGGGGAAGGCGATGGCAGTGGGGGTGTACTATGGACCGCCTAGCCAGAATGAACAAATGGATGATGAAATGCTCAAAGAAATCAAGGAAGCTAACAAAAGTTACAGCTCGGTAATAATAATGGGTGATTTCAATTATCCCGGTATCGACTGGGTCAGTGTCACGGCAGGACATGCTAGGGAAATAAAGTTCCTAGATGACATAAATGACTGCTTCTTGGAGCAGTTGGTTCATGAACCGACCAGAGGGGAAGCCATATTAGACCTAGTCCTTAGTGGAACACCAGATCTAGTGCAAGAGATAAGGGTGTTGGGGCCACTTGGCAATAGTGATCATAGCATAATCGCGTTTGATTTAATTAGTGGAGGACGGATAGTAAGGAAATCCACAGTACTCCCTTTTAACTTTCGAAAGGGAGACTATGATAAAATGAGGAAAATAGTTAAGAAAAAACTAAAAGGAGCAGTTGCAAAGGTTAAAGACTTACATCAAGCTTGGGTGTTGTTGAAAAATACTATCTTGGAAGCCCAGACCAGCTGTATTCCACACTTTAAGAAAAGTGGAAGGAAGTCCAAAAAACTGCCAGCATGGTTTAAAGGTGAGGTCAGAGAGGCAGCTGTCGCCAAAAAAGCATCTTTCAGGAAATGGAAAAAAGAGCCAAATGACGAAACCTGGAAACAACACAAGCACTGGCAAGTCAAATGCAAGGCATTGATAAGACAGGCAAAGGGAGAATTTGAGAAGAAGCTTGCTGCGGAAGCAAAAATGCGAAATAAAGACTTTTTCAAGTACATTCGTAGCTAAAAACCTGTGAGAGAGTTGGTCCGTTAGATGATAGAGGCACTAAGAGGCGACAAGGCGATAGCGGAGAGACTGAATGAATTCTTTGCTTTCGGTCTTTACTGAGGAAGATGTAGTGATCTTACCCATGACTGAAGTGGTATTTAAAGGTGCAGAAGAATTGAAGGAAATATCGATACATCGGGAAGATGTATTACAACTATTAGATAAAATGAAGAGTAGCAAATCACCTGGGCCGGATGGTATACATCCAAGGGTGTCGAAAGAACTGAAATATGAGATTGCAGACCTGCTATTAGTAATCTGTGAACTATCATTAAAATAATCTCTAATACCTGCAGATTGGAGGATCACCAGTGTAACACCAATTTTTAAAAAGGGTTCCAGGGGTGATCCGGGAAACTACAGAACGGTGAGCCTGACGTCAGTATCGGGAAAAATGGTAGAAACCATCATAAAGAATAAAATTACTCAGCATGTAGATAGTCATGGCCTAATGGGAGACAGCCAACATGGCTTTAGACAAGGAAGATCTTGTCTTACTAATCTGTTATGTTTTTTTAAAGGTGTGAATAAACAGGTGGACAAAGGTGAGTCAGTTGATATAGTGTATCTGGACTTTCAGAAAGCCTTTGACAAGGTCCCTCATCAGAGACTTTTGGCAAAACTAAAGAGTCATGGGATAGGAGGCAGTGTACTACTGTGGTTCAGGAACTGGTTAAAAGATAGAAAGCAGAGGGTAGGGCTAAATGGCCAATTTTCCCAATGGAGAAAGGTGAATAGTGGTGTACCCCAGGCATCTGTGCTGGGTCCGCTGCTTTTTGATGTATTCATAAATGACCTGGAAAGTGGAATAACGAGTGAGGTTATCAGATTTGCAGATGACACAAAACTATTTAAAGTTGTTTTAACATGTTATCCACAATGACGCCTAAATCGTTTTCCTGGGTGGTGGTTCCTAATGTGGAACCTTGCATCGTGTAACCATAGTTTGGGTTGTTCTTCCCTAGGTGCATAACTTTGCACTTGTCCACATTAAATTTCATCTGCCATTTTGATGCCCAGTCTTCCAATTTATCAAGATCCTCTTGCAATTTTCCACAATCCTCTTGGGTTTTAATAACTTTAAATAGTTTTGTGTCATCTGCAAATTTGATAACCTCAATTGTTATTCCACTTTCCAGGTCATTTATGAATATGTCAGAAAGCAGCGGACCCAGCACAGATCCCTGGGGTACACCACTATTCACCTTTCTCCATTGGGAAAATTGGCCATTTAGCCCAACCCTCTGCTTTCTATCTTTTAACCAGTTCCTGATCCACAGAAGTACACTGCCTCCTATCCCATGACTCTTTAGTTTTGCCAAACGTCTCTGATGAGGGACCTTGTCAAAGGCTTTCTGAAAGTCCAGATATACTATATCAACCGACTCACCTTTGTCCACCTGTTTATTCACACTTTCAAAAAAACATAACAGATTAGTAAGACAAGATCTTCCTTGTCTAAAGCCATGTTGGCTGTCTCCCATTAGGCCATGACTATCTACATGCTGAGTAATTTTATTCTTTATGATGGTTTCTACCATTTTTCCCAGTACTGACGTCAGGCTCACCGGTCTGTAGTTTCCCGGATCACCCCTGGAACCCTTTTTAAAAATTGGTGTTACATTGGCGATCCTCCAATCTTCAGGTATTAGAGATGATTTCAATGATAGTTCACAGATTACTAATAGCAGGTTTGCAATCTCATATTTCAGTTCTTTCAACACCCTTGGATGTATACCATCCAGCCCAGGTGATTTGCTACTCTTCAGTTTATCTAATAGTTGTAATACATCTTCCCGATGTATCGATATTTCCTTCAATTCTTCCGCACCTTTAAATACCACTTCAGTCATGGGTAACATCCCTACATCTTCCTCAGTAAAGACCGAAGCAAAGAATTCATTCAGTCTCTCCGCTATCACCTTGTCGCCTCTTAGTGCCCCTTTAACTCCTCTATCATCTAATTGTCCAACCGACTCTCTCATAGGTTTTTTGCTACGAATGTACTTGAAAAAATCTTTATGTCGCGTTTTTGCTTCCACAGCAAGCTTCTTCTCAAATTCTCCCTTTGCCTTCTTTATCAATGCCTTGCATTTGACCTGCCAGTGCTTGTGCTGTTTCCAGGTTTCGTCATTTGGCTCTTTTTTCCATTTCCTGAAAGATGCTTTTTTGGCAACAAAAGCCTCTCTGACCTCACCTTTAAACCATGCTGGCAGTTTTTTGGAATTCCTTCCACTTTTCTTAAAGCGTGGAATACAGCTGGTCTGGGCTTCCAAGATAGTACGAGTATTTTTCAACAACACCCAAGCTTGATGTAAGTCTTTAACCTTTGCAACTGCTCCTTTTAGTTTTTTCTTAACTATTTTCCTCATTTTATCATAGTCTCCCTTTCGAAAGTTAAAAGGTAGTACTGTGGATTTCCTTACTATCCCTCCTCCACTAATTAAATCAAACGCGATCATGCTATGACCACTATTGCCAAGTGGCCCCAACACCCTTATCTCTTGCACTAGATCTGGTGTTCCACTAAGGACTAGGTCTAATATGGCTTCCCCTCTGGTCGGTTCATGAACCAGCTGCTCCAAGAAGCAGTCATTTATGTCATCTAGGAACTTTATCTCCCTAGTATGTCCTGCTGTGACACTGACCCAGTCGATACCGGGATAATTGAAATCACCCATTATTATTACCGAGCTGTAACTTTTGTTAGCTTCCTTGATTTCTTTGAGAATTTCATCATCCATTTGTTCATTCTGGCCAGGCGGTCAATAGTACACCCCCACTGCCATCGCCTTCCCCTTTTTACATGAGATTTCAATCCATAGAGATTCTACATCAAATTTTGTTTCCTGCAAAACTTTAATCCTTTTTGACTCAATGCCCTCTAACATAGAGCGCAACCCCTCCACCAATTTGATCAACTCTATCATTACGATATAGTTTGTACCGAGGTATCACAGTGTCCCACTGGTTGTCCTCCTTCCACCATGTCTCTGATATTCCAATCATATCTTACCTCTCATTTATTGCTATATATTCTAACTCTCCCATCTTATTTTTTAGACTTCTGGCAATTGCATACAAGCATTTTAGAGACTGTATTTTATTCATATTAATTTGGCTGTTGGTAGACATGGGTAATTTGGGATCTTTAAGCTCTGTCTGCTCCATACTCGAGGGCATTTGGGCTACTTTACTCTTTTTTGGAACCTTTCTACTTTTGGTAGTATCCTTCAAGGGGGTGTGAGGAGATAGGCTGTCCATCCACTGGTCTGTGAGAGGCCGCAATGGCACTAAGGTGAACTCTCACTGAATTAGTTTTAAGACCTGTCAAGGATAAGTGGAGAAGGTAATGTAGAAGTGATTCCACCAGGCAAGAAAAGGGGTCAAAGTCCTTTGGGGAGCACCAAAGGGCAAACCTATGCCATTTGAATGCATAAGATCGCCTGGTGGAATCTTTTTGTGATGCAAGAAGGATATCTTTGACCACCTGTGATAAGTCGAGGTTGGCAAGCACTAGCCTTTCAGCAGCCATGATGTCAAACATAGGGAGTGAAGATTGGGATGGAGGAGAGTCCCGTGGTCCTAAGAAAGGAGGTCGCGTGCACATCCGAGGTTGAGTGCGGTTGATGCGGCCAAAAAGGAGCTATGAGAATTATCGAGCCCCTGCCAGCCCGTAGCTTGACTAGCCTCTTAGGTATCAAAGGAATAGGAAGGTATGCATAGAGCAGTCCCTGTCCCTAGTGGTAAAGGAAGGCATCTGGGGCCTGTTGGTGCAGCGATGGAACCCTGGAGCAGAAGAGCAGAAGCTATGTGTTTTGTGGGTGGAAAAAGATCTATGGAAGATCCAAGCAGCTGTCTCCCGATGCAAGGTCCATTTGTGCAGATGAAGGATGTGGTTTAGCCTGTCCACTAGGACACTGAGTTCGGCCGGGAGGTACACCGCTCTGAGGTATATGCGGTGAGAGATTGCAGAGGACCATAGGCGAATCACCTCTTCACAGAGGGGACGGGGCCATGGTTCCCCCCTTTATGTTTACGTAGAACATGACAATCTGGTTGTCCGTCCTGACTAAAACAGATTGCCCGATAGCTGGGGTTGAAAGACCTGAAGAGCATTTGTCAGTGCCCGTAGTTCTAACAGGTTGATCTGCAGGGCAGATTTTTGTTGTGTCCACAGTCCCTTTATGGTCAGATTGTTCAAATGCACCCCCAACCCAAATTGGAAGCATCCGCCATCAGGATGTGTCAAGGTGGAGGCATCTAAAAAGGCAACCTAGGTTTTGTTGGAGACACTACCACTGAAGGGACATGATCAGTTGAGGTGTGACGTGGATCTTGTCTCTGAGATGACCCTTTGCTTGCGTCCATTGGGAAGAGAGTCCACTGCACTTGTCGTATGTGTAATTCAGCATAGGGAATGACGTACCGTGGAGGTTATAGGGGTCATTCTGAGGCGTACATAGCGGGGATCGATGTTCCGTTGTACGGGGAGGTTAGACGGGGGCGGGAAAGGGGCATTGTGGAGGCAGAGTTAGGGTGGGCAGTGGGCAGTCTGCAGCCCTGGACGTACAGGGCTGATTCCAGTGTCGGCCCTGTTCGTCTGGGACTGGCTACCTGTACGGGGAACTTATTCCTCTCCTGAATAAGTTCCTCTAGATGAGTAGTTCAGGCAGGCAAAGGCGGGAGGGGGCAGAGGAGATTCCCCGCAGCCTGACCCTGGCCTTGGAAGGCCAGATCGGGGGTTGGGCTGCAGGGAATGAAACTTCTTTCCAGAGGCCAGGGATCACAGCTCCTGAATGGAGCTGCAGTGCCATGGCAACCGGACGCCATGGCACTGTGGCTCCACTCAGGAGCCCTGACTGAGTTAGCTGGGCAAGGCCTGTGTATGGCAGCAGACTGGAATCAGGATCCTGGCCTGCACATATGGGGCTGGACGCGATTGATATCCCATGTGGCACATCTAGCCCCGCAGGATCAGAACCCGTCTAACTAGTGCGTCCAGTTCTGGCCAGTCACACAGAGGGCCGGGACGTCCTGGACAGAATTGGGCCTTATGTGTCCCAATAGCTGAAGCATCTCTCGAGTTGTTACCCAGTTTTGATGTTGTACTTCTTTTGCCAGATCATGAAGCTGGCACAGCAATCATGGGAGAGGAATGCTCGGGCCTATTGAGTGTCTAAAAGTGCTCCGATGAACTCCAGTCATTGGATTGGAGTGAGGTGGGACTTTGGGAAGTTTATGACGAACCCCAGGTGTTGGAACACCGTGATGGTGCGGTGAAGAGAGAGTGTTACCTCTTGAGGGGAGTGTCCCCTGATCAGCCAATCATCTAAGTAAGGAAAGCCGAATACCCCCAGGGGTGTAGGTAGGCAGCGATGACTGCCATGCATTTTGTGAAGACTCTTGGGGCAGATGCTAGACCAAAGGGGAGAACTCTGTATTGATAATGGTTTCCCTGAAACATGAAGCTCAGATACTGTCTGTGCAAGGGATGTACCAGTAAATGCATGTACGCCTCTTTTAGGTCTAGAGAACAGAGCCAATCGTGTCTCTGGAGGTATGGTAAAAGAGTTCCTAGAGCAGCGGTTCTCAACCTGTGGGTTGCGACCCCAACGGGGGTCGCCACAGGATTTAGCGGGGGTCGCTTAGCCTCCACCAAGTTTAAAAAAAAAAATTAAGATGTGCACAAGTTGCTGCCGCTGCCGAGTCCGCTTCTCGGCAGCAGCAAACTCACCGCCTTCTTCTGCAGCCGCGGCTCCCTGCCTTTTAGGGAACCGCGACTGTACTTGTAAAATCGTTGCGGAGCCCTTCCTGTCTCGACGGGCTCCGTGCAGCATTGTCCCGCCTCCAAAGGAAGTGGTAAACAACTTCCTTTGGAAGGCGGGACAATGCTGCATGGAGCCCATCGAGACAGGAAGGGCTCCGCAATGATTTTACAGGTACAGCCGCGGTTCCCTAAGAGGCAGAGAGCCGCGGCTGCATTAGAAGGGAGGCAGACAACCTGCAACACGGCTGACATCGACAGAGGGGTGCTGACATGGAGGGAGGGGGGCTGACATGGACAGATGGAAGGATGGGGCTGACATGGAGGGAGGGATGGAGGGAGGGGGCTGACATGGACAGATGGAAGGATGGGGGCTGACATGGAGGGAGGGGGCTGATATGGATGGATGGATGGAGGGGGCTGACATGGACAGATGGAAGGATGGGGCTGACATGGAGGGAGGGAGGGAGGGTGGGGGGCTGACATGGAGGGAGGGGGCTGATATGGATGGATGGATGGATGGATGGAGGGAGGGGGCTGACATGGACAGATGGAAGGATGGGGGCTGACAGGGAGGGAGGGAGGGAGCTGACAGGGAGGGAGGGAGGGAGGGATGGGGGCTGATAGGGAGGGAGGGAGGGAGGGAGGGGGCTGATAGGGAGGGAGGGAGGGAGGGAGGGAGGGGGCTGACAGGGAGGGAGGGAGGGATGGGGGCTGATATGGATGGATGGATGGAGGGAGGGGGCTGACATGGAGGGATGGATGGAGGGAGGGAGGGGGGCTGACATGGACGGATGGAAGGATGGGGGCTGACAGGGAGGGAGGGAGGGGGCTGACAGGGAGGGAGGGAGGGATGGGGGCTGATATGGATGGAGGGAGGGAGGGAGGGGCCTGACAGGGAGGGAGGGAGGGAGGGAGGGATGGGGGCTGATATGGATGGATGGAGGGAGGGAGGGAGGGGGCTGACATGGACGGATGGAAGGATGGGGGCTGACATGGAGGGATGGATGGAGGGAGGGGGGCTGACATGGACGGATGGAAGGATGGGGGCTGACAGGGAGGGAGGGAGGGAGGGGGCTGACAGGGAGGGAGGGAGGGAGGGATGGGGGCTGATATGGAGGGAGGGAGGGAGGGAGGGGGCTGATATGGAGGGAGGGAGGGAGGGAGGGGGCTGACAGGGAGGGAGGGAGGGATGGGGGCTGATATGGATGGATGGAGGGAGGGGGGCTGACATGGACGGATGGAAGGATGGGGGCTGACATGGAGGGATGGATGGAGGGAGGGGGCTGACATGGAGGGATGGAAGGATGGGGGCTGACAGGGAGGGAGGGGGCTGACAGGGAGGGAGGGAGGGAGGGATGGGGGCTGATATGGAGGGAGGGAGGGAGGGGCCTGACAGGGAGGGAGGGAGGGAGGGATGGGGGCTGATATGGATGGAGGGAGGGAGGGGGCTGACAGGGAGGGAGGGAGGGAGGGAGGGATGGGGGCTTATATGGAGGGATGGAGGGAGGGAGGGAGGGGGCTAACAGGGAGGGAGGGAGGGATGGGGGCTGATATGGATGGATGGAGGGAGGGATGGATCGAGGGAGGGGGGCTGACATGGACGGATGGAAGGATGGGGGCTGACATGGAGGGATGGCTGGAGGGAGGGGGCTGACATGGACGGATGGAAGGATGGGGGCTGACATGGAGGGAGGGAGGGAGGGAGGGGGCTGATATGGATGGATGGAGGGAGGGGGGCTGACATGGAGGGAGTAGGCTGGCATGGACAAAGGGGAGAGACATGGGGACATACTGGACAGACGGGATAAATGCTGGACAGAGGCGAGAGACAGTGCGGGTTAGGATTATAATGGGCTGATGGGGGTGCTAGCACTGGTAATGGGCAGATGGGGGGGGCTACGAATGGTAATGAGTTGATTAGGGAAGGCTAGGACTGGGAATGGACTTATAAAGGGGGGGTAGGACTGGTAATGGACTGATGGGGGTCTAGCATTGGAAATGAGCTGATCAGTGAGGTTAGGACTGGAAATGGGCTGATTAGGGGAGCCTAGCACTGGTAATGGGGTTGAGGGGGGGACTAGCACTGGAAATGAGCTGATGGGGGGTAGGACTGGTATTGGGCTGATTAGGGGGGGGGGTAGGACTGGTAATGGGGTTGAGGGGGATTAGCACTAGAAGTGAGCTGATTAGGGGGCTTTGACTGGGAATGGGCTGATTGTGGGGAGGGGAGGATAGAGCTGCTGACCCTGGAAGAAAACTGGGGGCTAAGGCTACAAGTGGGCTGATACAAGGGGATGGGAGCATGGAACTGAAAGGGAGTGGATCTGAGAGGGGCTGCCATGGTATTTGTACTAGAAGGGACTGATCAGTGGGGAAGGAGGGGGACTGGAAGGGAATGGACACCAGTGGCAGTCATGGGAATGCAAGTTGACATTGGAAGGTACTGGGAGTGAGGACTGGAAAGGGGCTGATACTGGGGAGGGTTACTGGGACTGGAAATAGGCTGATGGAAAGAAGTGAAGAAAACAAAAGAGATAAGAACTGGCAGATGGACCATAGACCACAGAAAGAGAGCTAAGAGAAGACAGGAAAGCAGAAGCCTCAGATCGGGACCAGCATGATCAGAGAATAAATTGGTCAGACAACAAAGGTAGAAAAAATAATTTTATTTCATATTAGTGATTTGACTACAAAATCATCATAATTTTGAAATCAAATATTGTTACTTGTTGTTTTGATTATTTAAATAAGTATTTTATAAATAAAAACATATTGCAAAGGCCTATAATATATTAATAATTCAACAAATGATTACAGCGACAATGCGTTAACGGTAAAGGAAGAGAGACGCATTTGATTTTATCATTGGGGGTCACCACAAGTTGACCAACGGTAAAAGGGGTCACGGTACAAAAAAGGTTGAGAACCACTGTCCTAGAGAAATCATTTTGAACTTTTCTCAGACCAAGTGTAGATCTCTGAGATTCAAGAAGGGCCTGAAGCCTCCTGTTTTCTTTGGAAAGAGAAATTATGGAGAGTAAAAGCCCAACTTTTCTTGAGGATGAGGAACTCCTTCTATTGTACCATGGGACAACAGGGTAGTCACCTCTTCTTTTAAGAGAGTGCTGTGAAGGGGTTGTATGGGATAATCCCCTGTGAAGAAGGGGGGTAAGGTTTTGAGGTGAAGTTGATAACCCCTTTGGACAATCTGGAGTGTCCACTACTCTGATGTTATGAGGTGTCACCTGTGGGCATAGTGACAAGGTCTGCTGGCTATATGAAGGGGCTGGGGACCTTCCAGGGGCAGATTTGCAATGCTCTCTAGAAAGGAGTTAAAAACCAGGTGCACGCAATGCCTGTGCAGCTGGTTTGAGGGTTAGGAGCTTTGGTTTTCTTAGGTTGGTGAGGACCCTGTTGCCTCTGCTAAGGTTGATAGATAGCAGAAGGCGGGTAAGAAGGATGGTATCTGTTCTTTTTAGAATAAAAATATTTCTTGGGAAGAGCCTTCCTTTTGGATGGGGTCATCTGTCTTCCTAGAAAGATCTACGTTTACCCATTCAACTCCATTCATTAATTTATAGACCTCTATCATATCTCTCCTCAGCCTTCTCTTTTCCAGGTTGAAGAGCCCTAACTCTTTTAGCCTCTCTTCATAGCTGTATCCTTTCATCCCCTTTACCATTTTAATGGCTCTTCTCTGTACCTTTTCTAATAATGCTATATCCTTTTTAAGATACGGCGATCACACAATATTCAAGGTGCGGTCGCACCATGGAACGATACAGAGGCATTATAATATCCTTTGTTTTATTATCCATTCCTTTCCTTATGATACCTAGCATTCTATTTGCTCTCTTGGCCGCCACTGCACACTGGGCAGAGGGTTTCAACATGTTATCTATGATGACACCTAAATCTTTTTCCTGGGTGGTGGTTCCTAATGTGAAACCTTGCACCTTCATGTCTCATGTTAGCGCAAAAGCCATTTAATATTTGTACAGATACATTTGCAGAACTATAGATGGATTGCAGATGTCTCTGTTTCACAAACTGGTCCAATGAAACAATTTACTTAAGTTTCAAAACTTTCATCCAGCTCTTTTGCATAGAGGTCTCCCATTTGGTCATTTTTTGAGACTCAGATGAATTTGTTCCACTTAATCATGCTTTTTAAACGCATTCTTTGGATTTGCAGAAGAGATTACTAGCAAGGGGCTACCCTATATTGGTGGTTCATAAGGTCTATAGGCTAAATATGTACACCGCAAATGGTTATTCAATGCATTAGAAGCACCAGTGGGAGGTGGTGATCAAGAGAAAATCGTAGGTGTATTACCATTCATGAAATGATCATCTATGGTGACTAAGTTGATACGCAAACACTAGTCTCTTCTTCACCTTCATGAGTGTTTTGTAAAGCCTTTGAGATTTGCTCATCCCCGAGGGAGGAATATCCGAGATATGGTGGTTCATGCTACCACATTTCATATAGAATCATGATGATCTGGGACATTCTCAATGTGGCAATTGTAAATTTTGTGACATGATTTTGGATGATACAAACTGGTCTGATTTGAATTTGGTCAATAATTCTCATTTCCGTTGGCATTCTTCCTGCTTTTCAGATTTTGTAGCGTATCTATTAGTCTGCCCTTTTGGTCTAAAATATATTGGATGGCTACTAGACCAGTTAAAGTGCGCTTGGGTGAACATGTTCCCCATGTTAACACTTCTACACTCTCTGCCCTTTTAGTAGCCCATTGCTTGAAATATCATCATGATTTTTTACAATTCAAGTGGCGGATTATAGACTACATTCCATTGGATCCTCATGCAGGGGATCACACTAATAAACTCCAGTGGACAGAACAGTGGTGGATTGTTAAACTTCACATTGTCACCCCACTAGGATTAGATTTGATTGACTGAGTCTCCTTTAATCAAAGAGAAATAAGCTGTGATTCGGCCTCTTGTGATTACACCTGACACTCGATTATGGGCTTTCATCTTTTCAGTGATGATTGGTTCGTTTGAAGGTGTTTAGGCGACACCTCCATCATGACATCAGATGCCATTCTTTTTCTAAATCAGAGCAGGATTTAACATTGTATAAGCGCATTGGACTGCGAGCATGGGACCACTCGACACCTGAAGCAGAGCTTTTGACAGTAATTATAAGCTTGAAATATGACGCACGTCATGAGTATGTGGGATCCCCTCTAGCTGGCTCCACTGGCACTTCTCCTACCAGCTAAGTGATTTTATTCATAAAACTGGTATGTAATAAAAACCTGTTATTTGGGCGGGTTATATTCTCTCCCTTCATAGTTTTTCCGACAAAAATTAAATTATACTTTACAGTGGTCTGCTTGTTTGAGATTCCACCTTTTGGGATTTGGATAACTTCGATGGTGGATCCATTTGGGTTGTTCTATTTGATACCCCAGAAGCCATTTACATGCTACTTATCCTTAGGGATGATGACGTTGCTAAGTGCCGTCAAGTTGGTGCCGACTTATGGAGACCCTTTGGATAGTTCTCCTAAACTGTGTTCTATCTTCAGTCAGGTGACTAGTTGTTGAGTGGCATCCTTAGCTGCCTTTATTGCATTAATCGATCTAGTAGCTGGCCTTCCTCTTTTGCGTTGATCTTCAACCTTGCCAAGCATAATGTTTTTCTCTAATGATCTATCTCTTTACATGGCATGTCCAATGTATGAAAAGTCAGTCTTTTCATCTGAGCTTCTAAAGAAAACTTAGGTTTAATCTTATCTATTATTATCTGGTTCTTTAGGTAGTCCATGATATACACAGTATTCTTCACCTGCACCATAATTTGAGGACATCCATATTCTTCTCCAGGACCAAGCAGGAAGTCAGTCCTCACATATGGGTGACGTCGGCACTGACGGAGCCCCCGTGCAGAGCATTTCCCCAGCTTTCATAGAAAGCCTTTGGGAATGCAGCGTGCATGCGCGGTCCCCTTCCAGCCCAAGGATGCCATCTTGCTCAGTCTTCTTTTTTCCGCGGAGCCCGACAGATGTATGTTCGTTTCATCCGAGGAAAAAATTGATTTTCTCTGCGTTGACCTGTTTTTCTTCGGTTCGACGCCGGTTTCCCTTTCCCGCCTGGGCCCGATACGCCAGTATCGCGCCCGGATATCTATTTCGTTTTTTGTCCTTAGTGACTAGCGTTCGCGCCATTTTTTCTTTTTTCACTGGCAGCCCTGTCTTTTGACCTTGCAGGGGCCCTTTTTCCCCCGATGGCTACCAGCAGGTTTAAAAAGTGTGATCGGTGTAAGAAACTTATGTCTCTCACCGACACACACGACTGCTGCCTCCGGTGCCTTGGACCCAATCATAACCCGATGATCTGTGGTCCGTGTGGGAAGATGTCCTCTAAGGCCTTAAGGAGTCGGCAGCACCAAAAAGAAAGAATCTTTTCTCACTCCGCGTCCGGTAGGGCCCGGATCTCATCAGAGGCCTCGACATCTCAGGACTCCGGCCCCGAGCAGCGTCGAGGTTCCTCTGAAAGGGGGTCTCCCTCACAGGAGCATCGTAAGAAGAAAAAACCTGCGAGGGCGGCGTCAGTGGACGCACTTGGCTCCTCGAGGGCCAAGTCGCATAGCCCCGAGCGCCGTCCTGGGTCTTGGGAGTTGGAGAGGCCTGCAAAACAACCTCGTGTGGATATGGAGTCCCCGGGTCACGTGAGTACTGTAGTCCTCGTGGACTCACCTCCAGGGGAACCGACGTCGGGTCCGGTGCCGCAGGGGCCCGAGTCGGGGGCTGCTGAGTCTCCTGAGCTCAGACTCAGGTTGACGGCCTTGGAGAGCAGCATGTCTGCCTTCATGGAACAGCAACCAAGCACTGATCGCCAGTCTCACCGGTGCATCTGCCCCGACCACCGGGACATCGACGTCCAAGTCGACCCCGGAGGCCGGGCCAAGCCGATCCTCGAGTCCATGTGAGCTTGAGTCGATCCTCGGCCAGGGTCCCCCTCGACCTCCCGTTAGGGACCGAGGTCGTCGATGCCGGTACCCTCGGCACCGGGGCGGATGGCATCGATGCCTGCCCAACCGGAGCCGCTCGATTCCTCCTCCGAGGAGTCCGGCTGGGAGACCGAGGATGAGGAGTCGCCAACACCTTTCGGACTCGGTGCATTCCTTCGGAGTCGCCCGAGTCCAAGCCTCGGAGAAGGTCCCCCCCGGAGGATACCCAGTTCTCGGACTTCGTGCGGGATATGGCCAAGGCTTTGGCATTCCCCGCGGATCCCGAGGAGGAGCCTCGAGCCGAAGAGCTCGAGGCCCTACAGTATGACTCTCCTCCGAAGGAGGCCTTTACTGTTCCGGTTCCTCCGATGCTGGAACGGTTGCTCTTCCGCATGTGGGAGGCGCCGGCGTCGACGCCGGTTTTAAGCAAGCGGGTCAATTCCATCTATCGAGTCTGCAAGAGCCCCGGGTTCCAAAAGGCACAATTACCGCACCACTCCATGGTTGTGGAATTGGCCATGCATCGTCTGAAGAGTCAGAAGATGCACTCCTCGGCGCCTCCCGGCCAGGAGGCCCAGAACCTGGATGCCCTCGGTAAGAAGTGCTTCCAGGGCTCTATGCTTGCTTGCCGTGTCCAGACTTACCAGCTGTACATGGGCATGTACCTTTGAGACCTGGCAAAGGAGATTGCCGGGTTCTCTACTGGTCTCTCCGAGGAACCTTTGCAGAGGTTCAATGCTCTGTCCTCGGGTATTCGTGAGTGCTCGAAGTTTATCTCTCGAGCAGCCTATGATGGCTTCGAAGCTTCGGCCCGAGTAGCCACGGCCGGCATCGGTGCACGCCGTCAGGCTTGGCTACAGTCATCAGACCTCGAGCCATGGGTGCAGGACAAGTTGGTCGATGTCCCCTGCCGAGGTGAAAACCTCTTTGGCAAGCCCATGGCTGACAAGGCTGCCAAACTCGAGACCGAGACTCTTACCCGGACAAGGCTGTCCAGAAAAAGCTCTGCCCCTTCTCAGAAGAAGAAGGGCTGGGGGAAAAAGTCCTTTTACCCGAGGAAGTCATCTGCCTATAAACAGTACCCTCATTATCAGGCCTCTGTAGCTCCCCAACAGAGTCAGTAGGCCAAGGGGCAGGGACATGGACCCCGTAGGCAGAAGGCCCCCAAGCCTCCTACTATGGCTCCTGCGCAGCAGGGAGGGGGATTTTGACTCCAAAGGCATAGCCTCTCCTCCTCAGCTGGCCCCTATCAGCACTGGAGGCCAGCTGGCCCTGTATGTCCACAGGTGGTCAGCTGTCACAAGGGATACCTGGGTTCTAAGTATAGTCCAGAAGGGCTATCTCCTCCACTTCCACCAGGTACCCCCCCCCTCCTATTTTCCAGGGGAGCCTCCCAGACTCCCTCTGCAAAGGGACTTATTCCTGCAGGAGTTGGCAGGTCTTCTGAAGGAACAGGCAGTGGAACCGGTGCCCCACCACCTGAGAGGTCAAGGCTTCTATTCCAGGTACTTCCTGGTACCAAAAAGAACAGGAGGCCTCAGACCCATCCTAGACTTGCGAAATCTGAACAAGTTCCTGGAGAGGGAAAAGTTCAAGATGCTTACCCTTGGAATCCTGCTGCCCTACCTCCAGCAGGGAGATTGGCTATGCTCCTTAGACCTAAAGGATGCTTATACTCACATCCTTATTCATCCAAACCACAGACGGTATCTCAGGTTTGTAGTGGGAGGAAACCACTATCAGTACAGGGTACTACCTTTTGGCCTTACATCCGCACCCAGGGTGTTCACCAAGTGCCTGGCGGTGGTAGCGGCCTACCTCAGGGTTCAAGGCCTCTTTGTCCTTCCATACCTGGACGATTGGCTCATCAGGGGTCAATCCCCGCAAGAGGCCAATCAAGCCACCCTTCGCACTGTCGCTCTGCTTCAGCACCTGGGGTTTGTTATAAATTTCGCAAAGTCCAGTTTGCACCCCTCCCAGAACATGGAGTTCATAGGAGCTCGACTAGACACTGTTCAGGCAAAGGCCTTTCTGCCAGTGGACAGGGCCCACAGATTGATGGACCTAGCCAGGCTATTCCGCAGCAATTCTCTGGTTTCCGCCAGACAATTCCTGAGGCTCTTAGGCCACATGGCATCCACGGTCCATGTAACCCCAAATGCCCGTCTACACATGAGGCCAGCTCAATGGGGACTCAGAACTCAGTGGCACCAAGCCACAGGAAACCTCACGGACAAAGTGAGGGTGTCCAGCCTACTACAGTCTTCTCTGCGGTGGTGGCTTCACCTTCCGAATCTGGTGCAAGGGGTGCCTTTTGAGGCTCCTCCACACTCTCAGGTGCTGACAACCGATGCTTCTCTTCAAGGTTGGGGTGCACATTGCCAAGGGGCATGTACTCAAGGCCTGTGGACTCCTTGTGAGGCCGCACAGCAGATCAATCTCTTAGAACTGAGAGCTGTCCGCTTAGCCCTGAGAACTTTCTCCCACCTCATCTCTCACCAGTCCGTCTTAGTTCAGACAGACAATCAGGTTGCTATGTTCTATGTGAACAAGCAAGGGGGCACAGGATCCCGACTTCTATGTCAGGAAGCGCAGAAGCTGTGCTCCTGGGCAGTCAATCATGGCATTCTTCTCAAAGCGGTCTATCCTCCGGCCCTGGTGGAGGAGTGGCCTAGTGGTTTGGGCAAGGTACTTCAGGCCGGAAGGTCAGGGGTTCAAATCCCACTAGAGGACAGCAACCTTGGGCCGGAAGGACTGGGGTTTCTAGTCCCACAGGTGCTCCTTGTGGTCTTGGGCAACCACTTAACCCTCCATAGCCCATGTTCCCTGTAAAATAGTTATCTCCAAGTTATAATGCCCTGTTCAATGTAATTTCAGTTTGTTCAATGTAAACCGCACTGATGCAGAATAGCGCGGTATATAAGAGAATGTAAATAAATAAAAATAAAATAAAATCTCCCAGGTCAGGGAAATTACCTGGCAGACAGATTGAGCAGGATCCTGCAGCCCCACGAATGGCAGTTGAATCCTTTTGTGGTTCAACAGATCTTCCTGAGATGGGGTCTTCCAACCATAGATCTCTTTGCCAGTCCTCTGAACCGTCAACTTCCCAGGTTCTGCTCCAGACAACCGCATCCTCTCAGAGTAGCAGCAGATGCGTTTCTCATTCCATGGTCTACAGGCCTCCTATATGCGTTTCCTCCCACGCCTCTAGTGTCTAAGACACTGTTCAAGGTGATCCGGGACAAGGCCTCAGTGATCCTGGTGGACCCCAGGTGGCCGAGGCAACCCTGGTTCCCACTCCTGTTACAGCTAGCAGTGGACACTCCTCTTCCTCTGGGGATGCAACCCGATCTCCTCTCTCAGGAGCAGAGGTCTCTCTTGCACCCCAATCTCCAGTCCCTCAATTTGATGGCCTGGCTGCTGAAAGGGTAGTCCTAGCGCCTTTACTACTGCCTAGAGAATTGGAGGACATAGTCTTGGCCTCTAGGAGGCAATCCACCAGAAAGTCTTATGCACTTAAGTGGCATAGATTCTCTACCTGGTGTACTCAGCACAACGAGAATCCCTTCTCATGACTGGTACCAGTGATGCTGCAGTATTTGCTTCACCTGTCCAACCTAGGCCTTTAGTCCAATTCTGTTAGAGTCCATCTTAGTGCTCTTTCAGCACACCACTCACAGGTGGAGGGTCAGTCTCTCTCCAGCCATCCTTTGGTGTCTCGCTACCTCAGAGGCCTGCTTTTGCTTAAGCCTCCAGTGCGTCCACCTGCCCCTCAATGGGAATTAAATGTGGTCTTGCAACGGCTTACTTGCCCATCATTTGAACCTATGGCTACTTGCCCTCTGCGTTTTCTATACTGGAAAACGCTATTTCTGGTAGCCCTTACCTCAGCAAGGCGAGTGAGTGAGCTCCAGGCCCTAGTATCAGAAGCACTATATACTAGGTTCTATAGGAACAGAGTAGTCTTGTGGACTCACCCTAAGTTCCTTCCAAAGGTAGTCTCCTCCTTCCACCTCTATCAGGAGGTGGTTCTTCCAACTTTCTTTCCCAGGCCTCATGCTATCCGGGCTGAGATGGTCTTGCATACCCTGGACTGTAGAAGGGCGTTGTCCTTCTACCTTGACCGTACACGGGAGCACCGGAGGGCTGTTCAGCTCTTTGTTTCTTATGACCCCAATAAGTTGGGGTTGGCTGTCTCCAGGCGTACTTTGTCCTTATGGGTAGCTGACTGCATCGCCTGGGCTTACAAGGCAGCCGGCCTCTCATTGAAGGGTCGGGTTACGGCTCACCGTGTCAGGGCGAAGGCTGCGTCAGTGGCTCATCTCCGCTCTGTTCCTTTGGCAGACATCTGCCGGGCCGCTACTTGGTCTTCAAGCCAGACTTTTGCGGCCCACTATTGCCTTGAGAGGGAGTCCCACAGGGACAGTGCTTTCGGGCAAGCGGTTCTCCATAATCTCTTTGGGGTCTAGGTAACTCCTACCCTCCGGCCCTGGTGTTGGGCTACCTTTCGGGGGCGTTATCAGAGAAGATTCTGATCTTGCATACTGAGGCTCTAGAGGGAGCACATTTTTTCAGTTTGGGGCCTCTGGTAGCCCTGAGCTAGGGAGTCCCATATGTGAAGACTGACTTCCTGTTTGGTCCTGGAGAAAGAGTAGTTACTCACCTGTAACAGGTGTTCTCCAGGAGCAGCAGGAATCAGTCCTCACAACCCTCCCTCCTCCCCTTGGAGTTGCAGTCATATTCTTTATTTTTGCTGTCTTTTAGCTATGTCATCAGACTGAGCAAGATGGCACCCTTGGGCGGGAAGGGGACCGCTCATGCGCACTGCATTCCCAAAGGCTTTCTATGAAAGCTGGGGAAATGCTCCGCACGGGGGTTCCATCGGCGCCGACGTCACCCATATGTGAAGACTGATTCCTGCTGCTCCAGGAGAACACCTGTTACAGGTGAGTAACTACTCTTTCTTGTCTATCTTTTTCACTGTCCAACTTTCACAGTCGTATGTTGTTAAAAATACCGAGGCTGGGACAAGTCAAATCTGTATATGGAGCGATACATCTCTGCTCTTTAGAATCTTGTCTAGGTCCTTTTTAGCCACTCTGTCAACAGCATTACATCGTTGGAATTTTTGACTGCTTATTATTTCTTTCTTGATTATTGATCCAAGCAGGTTATTATTGTTTCTATTTCCTGTCCATCAACGATGAACTTACTGATTTTGCGGTTGTCAGGATCTTTGTCTTCACGTTAAGGTGCAGGCCCATTTTAAGGCAATGTTCCTTGATCTTGAGAAGCAAATGTTGCAGATCGTCTTCCCTTTCAGCCACTGTTGTGATATCATCAGCATAGTGAAAGTTGTTGATGAGTCTTCCACCAATCTTCATATCTCTGTTGTGTTCACACAGTCCTGTTTCTCTGATATTTTGTTCTGTATATAAATTAAGCAGGTAGAGGAAATGTATTCAGCCTTATCTGTACACTTTTGCTTATTTTGTACCATTCTGCTTCTCCTTGTTCCATTCGAACTGTTGCTTCTTGATCAATGTAAAAATAGTTCTCATGCACAATCAGGTGTTCTGATGATACCCATGCTTCTTAATGTGGCTCAGAGTTTCTCATGATTTACTCAAAGGCCTTGTTGTAATCAGTAAAACACAAAGGGCCTAATATTCTATAGGCATTTACATGACTTTCTGACATGTAAACCATGTAAATGCTGCTGCATGGGATATTCAACAGCACTAACATGGTTAGTACTGTTGAATAGCCCCAAGTAATGCCACTATACACCCCAGTGCACTTAGCATCGGGGTGTGTCAGAGGCATTCTCCAGGACCAAGCAGAAAGTCAGTCCTCACATATTGGTGACGTCGGCGCCGACGGAGCCCCCGTGCGGAGCATTTCCCCAGCTTTCTAAGAAAGCCTTTGGGAATGCAGCGCGCATGCGCGGTCCCCTTCCCGCCCAAGGGTGCCAACTTGCTCAGTCTTCTTTTTTCCGCGGAGCCCGACAGATGTGTTTTCGTTTCACCCGAGGAAAAAGTCTATTTTATTCTGCGTGAACCCATTTTTCTTCGGTTCGACGCCGGTTTCCCTTTCCCGCCTGAGCCCGATACATCGGTATCCAGCCCGGACCTCTTTTTTCGTTTTTTTGTCCTTGGTGACTAGCGTACGTGCCATTTTTTCTGTTTTCACTGGCAACCCTGTCTTTTGACCTCGCAGGGGCCCCTTTTCCCCCAATGGCATGCCAGCGGGTTTAAAAAGTGTGATCGGTGTAAGAAACTCATGTCTCTCACCGACACACATGACTGCTGCCTCCGGTGCCTCGGACCCGATCATGACCCGATGATCTGTGGTCTGTGTGCGGAAAATGTCCTCTAAGGCGTTAAGGAGTCGGCAGCACCAAAAGGAAAGAATCTTCTCTGACTCCGCGTCCGGTCGGGCCCGGACCTCGTCAGAGGCCTCGACATCTCGGGACTCCGACCCTGAGCAGCGTCGAGGCTCCTCTGAAAGGGGGTGTCCCTCGCGGGAGCATCGTAAGAAGAAATAACCCGCAAGGGCGTCGTCGGTGGACGCACTTGGCTCCTCGAGGGCCAAGTCGCATAGCCCCGAGCGCCGTCCCGGGTCTTTGGAGTCGCAGAGGCCTGCAAAACATCCTCGTGTGGAGATGGAGTCCCCGGGTCATGTGAGTACTGTAGTCCTCGTGGACTCTCCTCCAGGGGAGCCAACATCGGGCCCGGCGCCGCCGCCGAGGCTCAAGTTGGGGGCTGCTGAGTCTCCTGAGCTCGGACTCAGGTTGACGGCCTTGGAGAGCAGCTTGGCTGCCTTCATGGAACAGCAGCAGGCACTAATCGCCGGTCTCACCGGTGCATCTGCCCCGACCACCGGGACATTGACGTCCAAGTCGACCCCGGAGGCCGAGCCGATCGAGTCCATGCGCGCTCGAGTCGATCCTCGGGCAAGGTCTCCCTCTGCCTCCCGTTCGGGACCGAGATCGTCGATGCTGGTACCCTCGGCGTCGGGACAGATGGCAACGATTCCTGCCCGACCGGAGCCACTTGATTCCTCCTCCGAGTAGTCCTGCTGGGAGACGGCGGATGAGGAGTCACCCGACACCTATCGGATACGGTGCGTCCCTTCGGACTCACCCAAGTCCGAGCCTTGGAGAAGGTCCCCACCGGAGGATACCCGGTTCTCGGACTTCATGCGGGATATGGCCAAGGCTTCGGCATTCCCGGCGGATCCCGAGGAGGAGACTCGAGCCGAGGAGCTTGAGGCCCTACAGTATGACTCTCCTCCGAAGGAGGTCTTTACTGTTCCGGTTCCTCCGATGCTGGAACGGTTGCTCTTCCACATGTGGGAGGTGCCGGCGTCGATGCCGGTTTTAAGCAAGCGGGTTGATTCCATCTATCGGGTCCGCAAGAGCTCCGGGTTCCAAAAGGCACAATTACCGCACCACTCCATGGTTGTGGAATCAGCCATGCATCGTCTGAAGAGTCAGAAGATGCACTCCTTGGTGCCTCCCGGCCGGGAGGCCTGGAACCCGGATGCCCTCGGTAAGAAGTGCTTCCAGGGCTCTATGCTTGCTTGCTGTGTCCAGACCTACCAGCTGTACATGGGCATGTACCTTCGAGACCTGGCAAAGGAGATTGCCGGGTTCTCTGCTGGTCTCTCCGAGGAACCTTTACAGAGGTTCAATGCTCTGTCGTCGGGTATTCGTGAGTGCTCGAAGTTTATTTCTCGAGCAGCCTATGATGGCTTCGAGGCTTCAGCCTGAGTAGCCGTGGCCGGCATCGGTGCACGCCGTCAGGCCTGGCTACAGTCATTGGACCTCGAGCCATGTGTGCAGGACAAGTTGGTCGATGTCCCCTGCCGAGGTGAAAACCTTTTTGGCAAGACCATGGCTGAAAAGGCTGCAGAACTCGAGACCGAGACTCTTACCCGGACTAGGCTGTCTGGAAAACCGTCTGCCCCTTCTCAGAAGAAGAAGGGCTCGGGGAAAAAGACCTTTTACCCGAGGAAGTCATCTGCCTATAAACAGTACCCTCATTATCAGGCCTCTGTAGCTCCCCAACAGGGTCAGCAGGCCAAGGGGCAGAGACATGGGCCCCGTAGGCAGAAAACCCCCAAGTCTCCAACACCGGCTCCTGACTCCAGTGGCATAGCCTCTCCTCCTCAGCTGGCCATCAGCACAGGAGGCTGGCTGGCCCTGTTTGCCCACAGGTGGTCAGCCGTCACAAGGGATACCTGGGTGCTCAGTATAGTCCACATGGGCTCAGTATAGTCCTGGGTGCTCATTATAGTCCACAGGGGCTATCTTCTCCACTTTCACCAGGTACCCCCCTCCTATTTTCCAGGGGAGCCTCCAAGACTCCCTCTGCACGGGAACTTACTCCTGCAGGAGTTGGCAAGTCTTCTAAAGGAACAGGCCGTCGAACCGGTGCCCCACCACCTGAGAGGTCAAGGCTTCTATTCCAGGTACTTTCTAGTACCAAAAAAGAACAGGTGGCCTCAGACCCATCCTAGACTTGCAAAATCTCAACAAGTTCCTGGAGAGGGAAAAGTTCAAGATGCTCACCCTTGGAATCCTGCTGCCCTACCTCCAGTGGGGGACTGGCTATGCTCCTTAGACCTAAAGGATGCGTATACTCACATCCTCATTCATCCAGACCACAGACAATATCTCAGGTTTGTAGTGGGAGGAAACCACTATCAGTACAGAGTACTGCCCTTTGGCCTAACCTCCGCCCCCAGGGTGTTCACCAAGTGTCTGGCGGTGGTGGCGGCCTACCTAAGGCTTCAAGGCCTCTTTGTGTTTCCATACCTAGATGACTGGCTCATCAGGAGCCAGTCTCCACAGGAGGTCAATCAAGCCACCCTTCGCACTGTTGCTCTCCTTCAGCACTTGGGGTTTGTTATAAACTTCGCAAAGTCCGCTTTGAACCCTACACAGAACATGGAGTTCATAGGAGCGAGGCTGGACACCCTTAGGTCAAGGCCTTTTTACCCGTGGACAGGGCCCACAGATTAATGGATCTGGCCAGGCAATTCCACAACAATTCTCTGGTCTTCCACAGGCAATTCCTGAGGCTTTTAGGTCAAATGGCTTCTACGGTCCATGTAACCCCAAATGCCCGGCTGCACATGCGGCCCGCTCAGTGGAGCTTCAGAACTCAGTGGCACCAAGCCACAGGACACCTTATGGACAAAGTGAGGGTGTCCACGCTACTAACCTCTTCTCTGAAGTGGTGGCTTCATCTTCCCAATCTACTGCAAGGGGTGTTTTTTCAGACACCTCCACACTCTCAAGTGCTGACCACCGATACTTCTCTTCAGGGTTGGGGTGCACATTGCCAAGGAGCATGCACTCAAGGCCGGTGGACCCCTTGGGAGACTGCTCAACAGATCAATCTCTTAGAACTGAGAGCTATCCGCTTAGCTCTGAGCACCTTCTCCCATCTACTCTCTCACCAGTCGGTCTTGGTCCAAGCAGACAATCAGGGTCCCTTCTTCTATGTCAGGAGGCGCAGAGACTGTGCTCCTGGGAGGTCGATCACGCCATCCTTCTCAAAGCAGTCTACCTTCCAGGTCAGGAAAGTTACCTGGCGGACAGACTGAGCCGGATCTTACAGCTGCACGAATGGCAATTGAATCCCTTAGTGGTTCAACAGATCTTCCTGAGATGGGGCCTTCCAACCATAGATCTCTTTGCCAGTCCTCTGAACCGTCAACTGCCAAGCTTCAGTTCCAGACAACCGCATCCTCTCCGAGAAGCAGTGCATGCGTTTCTCATTCCTTGGTCCACAGGCCTCCTTTATGCGTTTCCTCCTTTGCCTCTGGTGCCCAAGACACTGTTCTAAGTGCTCCAGGACAGGGCCTCATTGATCCTGGTGGCCCCCAGATGGGCCAGGCAACCGTGGTTCCCACTTCTTTTGCAACTAGCGGTGGACACTCCTCTTCCTCTGGGGATGCAACCCGATCTCCTGTCTCAGGAGCAGGGATCTCTTTTACACCCCAATCTCCAATCCCTCAATCTGATGGCCTGGCTGCTGAAAGGGTAGTTCTAGCACCCTTACTACTGCCTAGGGAAGTGGAGGACGCGGTCTTGGCCTCTAGGAGGCAGTCTACCCGAAAGTCTTATGCCCTTAAGTGGCGTAGATTCTCTACCTGGTGTACTCAACACAACGAGAATCCTTTCTCATGCCTGGTACCGGTGGTGGTGCTGCAATATCTGCTTCACCTGTCCAACCTAGGCCTTAAGTCCAATTCTGTCAGAGTTCATCTTAGTGCTCTTTCAGCACACCACTCACAGGTGGAGGGTCAGTCTCTATCCAGCCATCCTTTGGTGTCTCGCTTCCTCAGAGGCCTGCTTTTGCTTAAGCCTCCAGTGCGTCCACCTGCTCCTGAATGGGATTTAAATGTGGTCTTGCAACGGCTTACTTGCCCACCATTTGAGCCTGTGGCTACTTGCCCTCTGTGTTTTCTATCCTGGAAAACGCTATTTCTGGTAGCCCTTACCTCAGCAAGGCGAGTGAGTGAGCTTCAGGTCCTAGTATGAGAAGCACAATATACTAGGTTCTATAGGAACAGAGTAGTCTTGTGGACTCACCCTAAGTTCCTTCCAAAGGTTGTCTCCTCCTTCCACCTCAATCAGGAGGTGGTTCTTCCAACTTTCTTTCCCAGGCCTCATGCCAGCCGGGCTGAGATGGTCTTGCATACCCTGGACTGTAGGAGGGCGTTGTCCTTCTACCTTGACCGTACACGGGAGCACCGGAGGGCGGTTCAGCTCTTCGTCTCTTTTGACCCCAATAAGTTGGGGTTGGCTGTCTCCAAGCTTACTTTGTCCATATGGGTAGCTGACTGCATCGCCTGGGCTTACAGGGCAGCCGGCCTCTCGTTGCAGGGTCGAGTTACGGCTCATCGTGTCAGGGCGGAGGCTGCATCAGTGGCTCATCTCCGCTCTGTTCCATTGGCAGACATCTGCCGGGCCACTACTTGGTCTTCAAGCCAGACTTTTGCGGACCACTACTGCCTTGAGAGGGAGTCCCGCAGGGACAGTGCTTTCGGGCAAGCGGTACTCCATAATCTCTTTGGGGTTTAGGCAACTCCTACCCTCCGGCCCTGGTGTTGGGCTACCGTTCGTGGGCGTTATCAGAGAAGATTCTGTTCTTGCATGCTGAGGCTCTAGAGGGAGCTCATTGTTTCGGTTTGGGGCCTTTGGTAGCCCTGAGCTGGGGAGTCCCATATGTGAGGACTGACTTCCTGCTTGGTCCTGGAGAAAGAGTAGTTACTCACCTGTAACAGGTGTTCTCCAGGAGCAGCAGGAATCAGTCCTCACAACCCTCCCTCCTCCCCTTGGAGATACAGTCATATTCTTTATTTTTGCTATTTTTGCTGTCTTTTAGCTATGTCATCAGACTGAGCAAGATAGCACCCTTGGGCGGAAAGGGGACCGTGCATGCGCGCTGCATTCCCAAAGGCTTTCTTTGAAAGCTGGGGAAATGCTCCGCACGGGGGCTCTGTCGGCGCCAACATCACCCGTATGTGAGGACTGATTCCTGCTGCTCCTGGAGAACACCTGTTACAGGTGAGTAACTACTCTTTCTGGTACATGTTGTGAGCAGTAATAGTCGCTAACCGTGTAGCAGCAATATTGCACCACTACCTGGTTAGCGACCTGCAGGTAAAATTAGGTGAAGCAAAAGTTGGCCTAGTTTTACCCATGGGATCTAACTGGGTAGCGGTGCAATATCGCCGCTACCAGGTTAGCCTCTGCAGTGTCGGAGGCTGTGCAGTGACACCAGATTTTCAATGCTGGGGTCACATATGACCCCGGCATTGAATATCCAGGGTTAGAGGTTGGTGGCGACGCTATCCACCAAAGCAGCAAATAGCCATCTCAGTACAATATCAGCCCATAGACATCCTTTTGGTATTCTTTTGTCTTTTCAAGGATTCATCTCACATCCGTAATGAAGTCTCACCTTTTCTTGAACCCTACCTGCACTTCATGCAGTTCTTATTCCAGGTTGTAGTCTCTGCTGAATGACCTTGAGTAGAATCTGCTGGCATGTGGGATCAGATGGATTGCGCGATAATTTCCACAGTCAGTCGGATTACCTTTCTTCAGTATTGTTATGAACACAGATCTTTTTCAGTCAGTTGGTCATGATGTTGTCTTCCAAATTTCCTAACAGAGCCTTGTAAGTATGCTAACAGCCACATCTGGTGCTTTGTTCTTTGATTTCAGTATTGCTTCAACGACTTCTTTCATCACCAACAGTTCCTGATCATAAGGTACAGGTTGCAATGGCTGTTGGTCCATTTGATCTTTATAGTGTGATGACACTGTGTATTCCTTCTACCTTTTCCTGATCTTATCAGCATCATTCAGTATGGATCCTTGAGCATCTTATAGCATTCCAATTAGAGGCTGGAATTTTCACTTTAGCTCTTCCAGCTTTAGGAAAATCTATGACGTTCTTCCTCTTATAGTTTCTGATGCTATTTCTTTGCATGCATCATCATAGTACTTCTCCTTGTCTCATCTTGCTGCACAATGGAAATCTCCAAGTTCTGTGATTGACTGTCTTTCTAGTTTTGACTTCTTTGCATTTTTGGGCAATTTTCATAGTTTCTTCGGTCATCCATTTTGACTGTTTTTGCTTTTTCACCTTTTGTAGAGACTTCACGCTTTCTTTGAACACAACTTTCTTGATGTCATCCCATAACTCTTCTGGTGCTTTGTCATTTGTATCCAAAGCTGTAAATCAATTGTACAGGCAGTCTTTAAATTCCAGTGGTATATTCTAAGGGTCATATTTTGTAACATTCATAACTCTATTGCTCTTTTTTCAGGATTAGCTTGAGTTAACATAAGAACATAAGATACCCCATACTGGGTCAGACCAAAGTCCATCAAGCCCAGTATCCTGTTTCCAACAGTGGCCAATCCAAGTCACAAGTACCTAGCAGTTTCCCAAAAAGACACACAGGTTCCACAATGTTTGCATTGGGGCAAGCAGTGGATTTCCTTGGTCCTCTTAATAATGGTTTATGGACCTTTCCTCCAGGAACTTGTCCAAACCTTTTTAAACCTGGCTTGACTAACAGCTTTTACTACATCCTCCAGTAGCAAATTCCAGAGTTTGATTACATGTTCGATGAAAAAATATTTTCTATTTTTAGTCTTAAATGGGTTACACTGTAGCTTCATTGCAAGTCCCCTAGTCTTTCTATTTTTTGATGACATAAACAATGGATCTACGTTTACCCGCTACACTCCTTTCATTAATTTATAGATCTCTATCATATCTCCCCTCAGCCGCCTCTTTTCCAGATTGAAGAGCCCTATCCTTTTAAGCCTGTCCTCACAGGGGTATCCTTCCATCTCCTTTACCATTTTGGTGGCTCTTCTCTGTACCTTTTCTAATTCCGCTATATCCTTTTTAAGATACGGTGACCAGAATTGCACACAATACTCAAGGTGCGTTCGCACCATGGAACGATACAGAGGCATTATAATATCCTTTTTTTATTCTCCATTCCTATGTTTATGATTCCTAGCATTCTATTTGCCTTCTTGGCCACCACTGCACATGGTGCAGAGGGTTTCAACGTATTATGCATGATGATGCCTAAATCATTTTCCTGGGTGGTGGTTCCTAATGTGGAACCTTGCATTGTGTAACCATAGTTTCCAAGGTGCGTAACTTTGCCCTTGTCCACATTAAATTTCATCTGCCGTTTGAACATCCCAGTCTTCCAGTTTATCAAGGTCCTCTTGCAATTTTTCACAATCGTCTTGGGTTTTAACAACTTTGAATAATTTTGTGTCATGTGCAAATTTGATTACTTCACTCATTATTTCCAGGTCATTTATGAATATGTAAAAAAGCAGTGGACCCAGCACAGATCCCTGAGGTACTCCACTATTCACCTTTCTCCTTTGGGAAAATTGGCCATTTAGCTCTACCCTCTGCTTTCTATCTTTTAACCAGTTCCTGATTCATAATAGTACACTGTCTCCTATCCCTTTATTGTTTATTAAGCAATTTGATATACCGCAGCTTTACAACATCAGGGCGGTGTATATCCAAAGAAATATACAGATAAGGCCACAGGCCAGAAAAGGAAAAAGAGCTACAATATTAAGACAGGAAAGGGAGAGAAATCAATCAAACAAGACAGAAAGCAGACAAAAGACTTTTTAATTTTGCCAAGAATCTCCCAGCCCCCCCAGCCCCCCCCCCCCCCAACAGCCTGCAGAGCCCTTCCTCCTAGCCTGCAACATCCACCTTTAGGGTCCTTTCTCCTAGCCCCAGCATCAGCCCTCAGCCTTAACAACAGCATTGTTCCTTTTCTCCCAGTACCTTCTTTTACCTGCCTCTATATCTGCAACAATGGTGAACACAGCAGAATGTGCATGCTGCTTGGTTGCTACTGCTATATTGTTCCTCTCTACTTCTCTGTCACTGCATTTTGAAACATGAGAAAGGGCACTTCCTGTCTCTAGCAAGTAACAGGATGTGCCTCTTCTTGGATTTCAAACCTGCTAGCCATAGAAGAGAAGCACAACAGCCTGAGCCAAACAACATGCATCTGCCACTGTGAAAGAGTCAGCCATTGAGGAAGGCTGTAGGCGCTTTGAGCCAATGCCTCGCCGGCTCGCCTGTTAAGCTGGTCCTGGTTATGTGCTACCCAAAATCCAATTTAAGTCCATCACCTTTATTGGAATTTGAGGGAGCTCTGCTAGATATGACTCTGGCAAAAGCCTTTCTTTTACTAGAAAGACTCACCAACCTGGCTGCTATCGTGAAAGATGTACAGAAATGTTAGCAGATGTCAATGAAGAATATTTTGAAAATGTTGGATCTAACTCTGTCTTATTTGAACCTACCAATTAGAGTGACCAAATGTCATTCTGGCTTCCAGAAGAGATTCTACTAGGAGATCATACATTTTTAGCTGGAAGAGGTTTGCCATCTGGTGTGATAGAAAGTTCCTAGATTCAACTGCCCCACACACTAACTTCTTGAATATTTTCTCTTTATCAGAGTTTTGTTTTAAAACAAACTTAGTAAAAATACACCTCAGTACAATTGGCATTTACCTCCATTATGTAGAAGGTTCATCCATCTGTCTATAGCCTATAGTTGTTTATTTCATGCGGGACTTACCTTCCCCTTAAAACTCCCACTGTATTTTGGGATCTTAATGTAGTTAACTCAACTGATTAAAGTTTCTTTTGAGCCACTAAATAATTGTAGACTGAAGTAATTGACTTGACACACAATTAGTGAGCTCCAGGCTCTAGTAACTGATTCTATACCAAGTTTTACAACAATAGGGTAGTTTTGTGTCCCCAACATAAGTTGTTTCCTAAGATGGTAACGGTGGTACTCCTTAGTCAGTCAAACATCCTTCTAACATTTTTCTCAAGGCCTCATGTTTACAAAAGGGAAAGATCATTGCACATGTTGGACTGCAAGAGAGCCTTGGTCTTCTATCTGGAGTGGGCTAAAGTCCTTAGAAAGTCCATCCAACTTCTTGTTTCTTTTGGCCCCAGCAAGTTGGGAGCTGCCATTGGCAAACATTGTCTGTCCAAACTGCATCTCCTTTACTTATACCTAGGCTAGCTTGACTCTTGATTATCAAGTCACAGCTCTCAGTGTTAGCGTTATGGTAGCCCACTTGTGGTTGGCCTCCATGGAGAAGATATGCAAGGCTCTGACCTGAACTTCTGTTCACACATTCACATCTTGCTATAATTTGGAAAGAGACTCCTGATGTGACAGTAGATTCTGTTTGGGAACTAGAATCCAACTCCACCCTCCTAGGTCCATTTCTTTCATGGCTACCTTTTAGGAAAAAAAAGGAAACATTTATAAAGAGCCTTTTGCCAACAAAGCAGAGGTTGAACGCCTGCGCCTTGTTACACTCTTTCCTTATCCCTTTTTCTTTAAAAGCAGCCTATAGCTGAGGATACTCACAAGTGAAGATGTTATCCTGCTTATCCAGGGAGAAAACAAAGTTACTCACTTGTAATATGTGTTTTTTTGTGGACAGTAGGATAAGTCCTTATGACCCTCCCACTTCCCCTTAGACTTGTATTCTGCTTTAGTTCATAAATATTTTGACTGTTCAGAAAAGTGGTATAAACGTTTATTAAAAATAAATAGACTGAGGGATTCATGCACAGTGGTGTCATGTGGAAAATGGTGTGTATGCACGCAGGACCAGCTCCAAAAGCTTTTAGAAAAAACTGGGAACCAGTTCTCATGCAGGGCTCTGTCGATGATGTTGCCCATAGGCAAGGACTTATCAAGCTATCCATGGATAACACTTGCTACAGGTGAATAACTTTGTTTTCTGTGCACAATAAATACTCAGTTAAAAAGAAGGAAAATTCTGTACACCGATACATGCCTGAAATGTGTGTGTTCATTTCTATTAATGGAAATATTTTTCTTTCAGTTTTCAAATAAAGCAGTTGCTTATGTAGCCTGCGATGTCCTTCAGCTGCTGGTTTCCTACTGGAAAGAGCTACAGAATTATGAATCGCCACTGTCCAGGAAAATTACTGAAGTATGTCTGTTTTGAAATATATATGACAGTGGACATTTGTCTACATATTAACATTTCTGGTGCAATTTAAGCAGTCATTTGAAGCTATTTGGTAGTCTCAGGAATAAATAATTAAAAATTGCATGCCCATAGAAGCCCTTATCAAAAAGATTTGATGTGTACTGTAAGTACATACAAAGAAAGAGACAGTATATGCCAGTGTACGAGCTTATTATTTTAAATGCTGACTTTAATTTTCTCAACTTTATAAAGAGAAAATTACTGAATTGGCACTAATCTAGTCTAATAATGGTATCTTTTAAGCTACTTTTATTTGCATTATCCATAATTTTACTCATTATCAATATATTAATTTGCTTTCTATGCAGATCCTGGTGGCCACTATTGCATTCCTTTTGCCTAGTGCTGAATATTCATCTGTAGAAACTGATAAAAAGGTACTGTAAGCTTCTATTAATAATGTTTCAATCTCCAGGAACAAGCAGGAATGCAGTCTTCACATATGAGGTATCATCGGTACCGACTGAGCCCGTGCGGAAACATTGCCCAGCATCCAATAGGAAAGCTTTTGGGAGCATTCCACTGTACCTGTGCATCTGCCTTCCCAACTGCTCTTCTCAGTTCTTCGTTTTCCGTGGAGCCAACAGATTGTTTTCTTCCTGTCACCACCAAAAAACTTTATTTTATTTTATTTTAGTATATTTCTTTTTTTCATTTTTTCTACTTTTAGTGGTTTCACAACCAAATTAGGCTTTGGCTGACCTTTTTTTCTGTCATGATGGAAAAACATCTCAATGGCTTTAAGAAATGTACCAAGTGTTCTGGCACCATTTCAGTTACTGACAAACATGACTAGTGTTTATAATTTTTGGGCCCAGACCATATACCAACTGTCCTTAAGCCAACAAATGACAAAAAGAGGCCTAAAGAACAGAGCCAGACAGTATGGGTCTCTGTTTGCCCTGGACTCAATTTCAGTGGCTTTGGCATCGTCAAGGACGTCTACCTCCTCTCTTGGTTCTCAGGTCTCTTCAAAGTCCAAACATAAATTTAAGTGTAAGTCATCGATGCTGATTCTCGAGGTAAGTCCCTTCATTGTTATTTGGAGTAATTGAAAGCTGCATCTAATGCAGATTGGCCTGCCAAACAGCCCCGGGGGGGGAGGGGGAGATTAGTCCTCCAAAGCTCCAGAATGAGCCTGAGGCCTCGACCTCCGGAGAACTACTGGTTCCATGCTCTGGAATGGTGGTTCAAAGCCGCTTTTGGGAATCCACCCAGGCATTGGCTTCCTCCCTCGACCAGCACAGCCTGGCCATCGAGAGAAGCTTGGCGGCACTTCTGGCAGCCTCTGTACCGAGGGTATCGACAGCCCCAAGAGTACAAGCATCAACCTCCGACTTGATACCGATACCTCCTGGGCCAATGCTAGCCCTCAAACCCATATCGACGGCTCCTCTTCCTCTGATGCCTTTTTCAGAACTGACAGGCATCATCGGTACCCAACAGGCTCCCGATGCCGTGCTGCCTCAGCATCGGTATCAGCATCAACAGTGACACGAAACCGTCGATACTTTGAGGTCCTATCCGAATCAGCCTCTTCCTCCAGGAGAACTCAAGATTTCCCTTCTGATACCTCCCTTCCTCATGAGCGGTATCAGTCCCCTCCAGTCCCTTCATTCGGAACATGTCTGCAGGCCTACAGATTACCATGACACCAGAGACGGAATTGAGAGCAGAGGAATTAGAAATCCTGCAATACCCCTCGATGCCCAAAGAGGCTGCCATATTAACGGTGCATTGCATTACTAATGCTACCTATGTAGGAGGCTCCGCTAATGGAAATGATAGAGCTGATCAAATTGGTGGAGGGGTTGCTCTCTATGTTAGAGAGGGCATTGAGTCAGAAAGGATTAAAGTTTTGCAGGAAGCAAAATCTGCTGTAGAATCAATATGGATTGAAATTCCATGTAAAAGGGGGAAGGCAATGGCAGTGGGGGTGTACTATCGAGCGCCTGGCCAGAATGACCAAATGCATAATGAAAAGCTCAAAGAAATCAAGGAAGCTAACAAAAGTTACAGCGCAGTAATAATAATGGGTGATTTCAACTACCCCGGTATCGACTGGGTCAGTGTCACATCAGGACATGCTAGGGAGATAAAGTTCCTAGATGAAATAAATGACTGCTTCTTGGAGCAGCTGGTTCATGAATCGACCAGAGTGGAAGCCATATTAGATCTAGTCCTTAGTGGAACACCAGATCTAGTGCAAGAGATAAGGTTGTTGGGGCCACTTGGCAATAGTGATCATAGCATGATCACCTTTGATTTAATTAGTGGAGGAGGGATAGTAAGGAAATCCACAGTACTACCTTTTAACTTTCGAAAGGGAGACAATGATAAAATGAGGAAAATAGTTAAGAAAAAACTAAAAGGAACAGTTGCAAAGGTTAAAGACGTACATCAGGCTTGGCTGTTGTTGAAAAATACTATCTTGGAAGCCCAGACCAGCTGTATTCCACGCTTTAAGAAAAGTGGAAGGAAGTCCAAAAAACTGCCAGCATGGTTTAAAGGTGAGGTCAGAGAGGCTGTTGTTGCCAAAAAAGCATCTTTCAGGAAATGGAAAAAAGAGCCAAACGACGAAACCTGGAAAAAGCACAAGCACTGGCAAGTCAAATGCCAAGGCATTGATAAAGCAGGCAAAGGGAGAATTTGAGAAGAAGCTTGCTGCGGAAGCAAAAACGCGAAGTAAAGACCTTTTCAAGTACATTCGTAGCAAAAAACCTGTGAGAGAGTCAGTTGGTCCATTAAATGATAAAGGGGTTAAAGGAGCGCTAAGAGGCGACAAGGCAATAGCGGAGAGACTGAATGAATTCTTTGCTTCAGTCTTTACTGAGGAAGATGTAGGGATGTTACCCATGACTGAAGTGGTATTTAAAGGTGCGGAAGAATTGAAGGAAATATCGATACATCGGGAAGATGTATTACAACTATTAGATAAACTGAAGAGTAGCAAACCACCTGGGCCGGATGGTATACATCCAAGGGTGTTGAAAGAACTGAAATATGAGATTGCAGACCTGCTATTAGTAATCTGTGAACTATCATTAAAGTCATCTCTAATACCTGAAGATTGGAGGATCACCAATGTAACACCAATTTTTAAAAAGGGTTCCAGGGGTGATTCGGGAAACTACAGACCGGTGAGCCTGACATCAGTACTGGGAAAAATGGTAGAAACCATCATAAAGAATAAAATTACTCAGCATGTAGATAGTCATGACCTAATGGGAGACAACCAACATGGCTTTAGACAAGGAAGATCTTGTCTTACTAATCTGTTATGTTTTTTTGAAGGAGTGAATAATCAGGTGGACAAAGGTGAGTCGGTTGATATTGTGTATCTGGACTTTCAGAAAGCCTTTGACAAGGTCCCTCATCAGAGACTTTTGGCAAAACTAAAGAGTCATGGGATAGGAGGCAGTGTACTATTGTGGATCAGGAACTGGTTAAAAGATAGAAAGCAGAGGGTTGGGCTAAATGGCCAATTTTCCCAATGGAGAAAGGTGAATAGTGGTGTACCCCAGGGATCTGTGCTGGGTCCGCTGCTTTTTGACATATTCATAAATGACCTGGAAAGTGGAATAACGAGTGAGATTATCAAATTTGCAGATGACACAAAACTATTTAAAGTTGTTAAAACCCAAGAGGATTGTGGAAAATTGCAAGAGGATCTTGATAAATTGGAAGACTGGGCATCAAAATGGCAGATGAAATTTAATGTGGACAAGTGCAAGGTTATGCACCTAGGGAAGAACATCCCAAACTATGGTTACACGATGCAAGGTTCCACATTAGGAACCACCACCCAGGAAAAAGATTTAGGCGTCATTGTGGATAGCATGTTAAAACCCTCGGCCCAGTGTGCAACGGCGGCCAAGAGAGCAAATAGAATGCTAGGTATGATAAGGAAAGGAATGGAAAATAAAACAAAAGATATTATAATGCCTCTATATCGTTCCATGGTGAGACCGCACCTTGAATATTGTGTGCAATTCTGGTCGCCGTATCTTAAAAACGATATAGCGATTTTAGAAAAGGTTCAGAGAAGAGCCACCAAAATGGTAAAGGGGATGGAAGGATATTCCTATGAAGAAAGGCTAAAAAGGTTAGGGCTCAATAAACAGATTTTGAAAAAAAAAAGGTTAGGGCTCTTTAACCTGGAAAAGAGACGGCTGAGGGGAGATATGATAGAAGTCTTTAAATTAATGAACGGAGTGGAACGGTAAACGTAGATCGATTGTTTACCTTATCAGAATATAGAAAGACTAGGGGATATGCAATGAAGCTACAGGGTAAACTATTTAAGACTAATAAAAGAAAATATTTTTTCACTCAACGTGTAATCAAACTCTGGAATTTGTTACCGGAGGATGTAGTAAAGGCTGTTAGTGTAGCTGGTTTTAAAAAAGGTTTGGACAAGTTCCTGGAGGAAAGGTCCATAAACCATTATTAAGAAGGGACCCAGGATATTAATGCTTGACCCAATACAAGCATCGTGGAACCTGTGTCCCTTGGGGAAACTGCTAGGTATATATGACCTAGATTGGCCACTGTTGCAAACAGAATACTGGGCTTGATGGACTTTGGTCTGAGCCAGTATGGCGTTCTTATGTTCACGTATCAGAAAATGAATTGATACCATGTACCAAGTCTCACCATGCCCTGGCTTTCAAAAGCCTTAATTACTGCACCATTCCATGGTAGTGGAATCAGCAATGTGTCGTATCAAGAGTTCTAAGAATCATTCATCCATGCCTCCGGGCAAGGACTCCAGAATTCTCAATGCCTTTGGGCATTGTTGCTTTCAGGCATGTATGATCACTTCAAGGATTACCTCTTACTTGCTCTGCATAGGCGTGTATCTCAAGGATATCTCCAGAGATCTAGAGAACCTTGCTCCCATCCTTACTGATGACAAATGTAATGCATTCCTGGCCTTAATTAGGCAAAATGAGAATTCATCAAAATTCCTTACCAGAGCATCTTTTGATGCTTTTGAGTCATCCAGCAGAGCTGCAGCAGTGTGTATCAATTCTCGCAGTATATCCTGGCTCCAGGCTTCGGACCTTGAGCAGTGGGTCCAAGATAAATTGGCCAGTATCCCCTGCTCTTGAGAGAACCTCTTTGGTAAATGATGGAGGGAGAAGGCCGGAGAGATTGAGAGAGATGATCTCCCCCTCAAACATCTTTCCAGGAAGACATTAAACCTCTCTAGGAGAAAGACCAAATCAAAGAATGCTTTCTATGCTAAGAAAAAGAAATATCATCCTTCTTATTCACCTGCAGTAGCTTATTAACCTCAGCAGCAACAGCAGAGACAACAGGGTCATCAGGCTAAAATGCCTGACCCCTTCATAGAGAACATAGCTACTCTCTCTCTGTAGGGTCCACAGCCCCTCCACATGGCTGGCAGACTTTGTTCCTATGCCCATAGGTGGAACCTCATCACTTCAGAGCATTGGACTCTCAACATCATCCAAAGGGGCTATCTGCTTCATTTCCAAAGCTTACCCCCATCAACTCCACAAGAGGTTGACCTGCAAGGAATTTGCAGAATACTCTCCTGTCAGTTGAAGTGGCCACCCTGTTAGCTCAGGGGGCCTTAGAAAGAGTTCCTCCCACCCAAGAGGGCAGAGGCTTCTACTCTCCTTACTTTCTTATCCCCAGGAAGACAGGAAGGTTCAGGCCCATTCCTGATCTAAAGGATCTCAACAAATTCCTTGTTTGAGAAAAATTCAAAATGTTTTCCCTTGGTACACTTCCATACCTTCAGAGGAATGACTGTCTATGTTCTCTAGACCTCAAGGAGGCATACATACATTTGCTGATCCACCCTCAGCAAAGACAGTATCTGTGCTTTCAGTGCCAGCAAAACCATTACCAATATTTGGTGCTCCCCTCCGGGTTAGCTTCTGCACCCCGAGTGTTCACAAAATGCATGGCAGTCATGGCTGCCTACCTTCATACGTTGGGGATCTTTGTCTTCTCCTACTTAGACGATTGGCTAATCAGGGGAGACTCGTCAGAAGCGATAAATTTTTCTCCTCTTCTGACCATTGTGGTGCTAAAAAACCTGGGATTTGTTTTAAACTCCAAAGTCGCATCTCGTTCCATCCTAGCAACTTGAATTCATTGTAGCACTTCTGGACACTTGTCAGGCCCGAGCTTTCCTTCCACAGGATCACTCTGCCTATCTCTTTGAGCTCGCCCACATTATAGGGAGTCACAGTGTCGTGACAGCTCCAGAAATGCTACGTCTTCTGGGACACATGGTCTCCACAGTCTCATCCCTTATGCCCGCCTGCACATGCGACAAGCACAGTGGATGCTGTCTTCTCAATGGACCCAGGCAACCGGGCATCTCTCAGACAAGGTTTCCATTACTACTCTTGTCAACTCCCTTCGCTGGTGGTGCTCCCCTTACAAACTACTCAGAGGGTCACCTTTTCAGATGTGGATAATGGATGCTTCCAAACTAGGGTGGGGGGCACATCTGATCAGTCTCATTACACAAGAGCAGTAGACACAGCAGGAGTCTCAGTTGCTGATCAACCTCCTGGAACTACATGCTCTCACGAATACCCTTCAGGTTTTTCAACCCCATCTTTCAGGCAAACGGATCTTAGTCCAGACGGATAACCAGGTGGCCATGTTCTATGTGAACAAGCAGGGGGGAACAGGTTCCTATCCCCTTTGCCAGGAAGCCCTTTGTCTCTGATTCTTCTCCATTGAACACGGCATCCATCTCAGGATGGTATATCTCCTAAGTGATCTCAATCTCTAGTGGACAGGCTGAGCGCATTCTGCATCCACACACGTGGACTCTGAATCAGGAAATGGCATCTTGGATCCTTCCACCTGGGGGGACCCTCTCAGTAGATCTGTTCGCCACCTAGGAGAATGCACGACTGCCACTATTCTACTCAGGGCTTCCCTTCCTCAACAGCCAGGCAATGGATGCCTTCTTTCTCCATTGGGGGAAGAGTCTGCTTTATCCATTCCTTCCCATTCCCTTAATACCCAAAACACTGTTCAAACTGCAAGCCGACAGGGGCTCCATGATTCTAATAGCCCTTTACTGGCCCCATCAGCCATGGTTTCCTCTGCTGCTTCGACTAGCACAGACTCCACCCCTTAGTCTGTGTCATGCACCCAATCTCTTCTCTCAGAATCATGGGATACTTCTCCAGCCCAATCTACACACCCCCCATCTCACGGCGTGGCTTCTGAGTGCATAATATTTGCTGTCTTGACCTTCCTCAACAGGTCAAGGACATTGACTTGCATCACCCAAGCCATCTACTAGACATTCTTATGCCTTCAAATGGCGAAGGTTCACCCTCTGGTGTACCCCGAAACAAACTGACCCCTCTGCCTGTTCAGTGGAATTTCTTTTACAATATCTCCTCCACTTGTCATCAATAGGTCTTAAGAATAACTCAGAGTTCATCTTAGTGCCATCTCAGCCTACACAGGCAGGTCGACAGGTGTCCTATTTCGTCTCACCTCTTGGTGCAACAATTTGTGCGGAGTTTCCTACTTAAGTCGTCAATTAAACCACCACCGGTGGCTTGGGACCTCAACATGGTCCTAGCATAGCATCTAAAGCCTCTTTTTGAGTTTTTGGCCACCACTTCTTTAAAATTCCTGTCTTGGAAGGTAATCTTCTTCATTGCTCTCACCTTAACTCGCCGCTTCAGCGAACTACAGGCGTTGGTGTCGAATCCTCCGTATACCTGGTTCCACTATGACAATGTAGTCATCCATGCCCATCTATATTTCCTTCCTAAGGTGGTCTCGGCTTTCCATCTCAACGAACCTGTCATGCTACCGGTTTTCTTCCTCAGACCGCATGCTTCTAGAGCTGAGACAGTGCTGCACACTTTAGATTGCAAGCGTGCACTGGTTTCCCATGATCCTGGGAGAGGAGATTGGGCGCATGTCCCAGACCGAGGGGTGGAGTCTGTGCTAGTCAAAGCAGCAGAGGAAACCATGGCTGATGGGGCCAGTAAGGGGTTATTAGAATCATGGAACCCCTGGCGGCTTGCAGTTTGAACAGCATTTTGGGTATTAAGGGGGTGGGAGGGAATGGATAAAGCAGACCCTTCTCCCAATGGAGGAAGAAGGCATCAGTTGCCTGGCTGTTGAAGGAGGGAAGCCTTGAGCAAAACAGCGGCAGTCGTAGCAGCAGAACCAAGACTTTTAGGAAATCCTCCCAATTGTTCACTTTCTTTGATCCAAGTCACCTTGGACTTTAAGTGTCGAAATGCATCCTTTCCAACTGGATTGCGGACTGCATTTCCTTTGCTCATGCTTCAGCGGGACTCTCCCTTGAGGGTCACATCACCGCTCATAATGTATGGGCCATGGCAACCTCATTTGCCAACCTTTGTTTTATCTCCATTGACGAGATCTGTCGAGCAGCTACCTAGTCCTCCATCCAGACTTTTGCTGCTCACTACTATCTAGACAGGGACTTCCGTCGGGATGCTTCCTCTGGCCAGGCTGTCCTCCATCACCTTTTTGGGACTTAACTGCAACTTTGACCCTCTGTCCCGGTTTTTTTTCTGGCACCAGACTTAACCATCGATGTTGTTGCCAACTGTTATTGAGTCCAACGGGGCAACTTTGTATCCACCCCCTCTGACTCCATCCTTTAGCCTTGGGGATACCACTTCTAACCCAGTCTGGTAACTGGGAGCTAGTGAGTCCCATATGTTAAGACTGCATTCCTGCTTGTTCCTGGAGATAGCGTAGTTTCTCCAGGACCAAGCAGGAAGTCAGTCCTCACATATGGGTGTCATCGACGCCGATGAAGCCCCAGCGGAGCATTTCCCCAGCTTTCTAAGAAAGCCTTTGGGAATGCAGGCATGCATGCGCGGTTCCCTTCCTGCCTAAAGGTGCCATCTTACCCCAGTCTCTCTTTTTTCGAGAAGCCCACCGGACGTGTGTCCTGTCATCCCGGATAAAAGTTTGATTTTTTCGGCGATTCTCACTATTTTTTCTTCCCGGTTCGACGCCGGTTCCCCTCCCGCCGGGTTCGGTACACCGGTATCGAACCCGATTCTTCTTTTTCGGTTTTTGCCCTTCGTGGCTGGCGTTCGTGCCCCTTTTTGCTTTTTCCCTGGAAGGCCGGTCCTTTGACCTCGCAGGGACACTTTTTTCCCCGATGGCTTCCAGCGGTTTTATAAAGTGTGATCGGTGTAAGAAGTTGATGTCTCTCACCGACACACACAACTGCTGCCTTCGGTGCCTCTGTCCTGATCACGACCCTAAGACGTGTGGACCATGTGGGAAGATGTCTTCCAAGGCACTGCGAAGTCGCCAGCAGCAGAAAGAAAGGCTTTTCTCGGACTCAGCCTCCGGCCGGGACCGGACCTCGTCTGAGGCCTCGACATCTCGGGATTCGGATCCCGAGCGCCGTCGGGGCTCCTCGGACAGGGGGTCCCCAGACCGGGAACGCAAGAGGAAGAAGTGGCTCACGAGGGCATCGTCGTCGGAGGTTCCTGGCTCCTCGAGGGCCAAGTCTAAGACCCCCGACCGTCACCCCGGGCCCGTGGAACAAGAGAAGCCTGCCAAAGTTCCTCGTGTGGAGCTGGAGTCTGCTGGACACGTAAGCCCTGTGGTCCTCGAAGACTCTCCTCCCAGTCGGTGGCTGCTGCGTCTCCCGAGCTGAGTCTCAGGATGACAGCCTTGGAGTGCAGACTGTCTGCCTTCATGGAGCAGCAGCGGGCACTGATGGCCAGCCTATCTGGCGCATCTGCCCCGACCACCGGGACATCGACATCGAAGTCGACCCCGGAGACCGAGCCGATACTCGAGTCCATGATGGCTTGAGGTCGACCTCGGTCGCGGTCTCCCTCGACCTCCCGTTCGGGACTGAGGGCGTCGACTCCGGTGCCTACGGCGTCAGGGCGGGTGCTCCAGGACCCCCTGGGGTCGGATCCTGACTCCTCGTCGGACAAGTCCGCATAGGAGACGGAGGATGAGGAGTCCCCCGACACATTCAAGACTCTGTGCGTCCCATCGGACTCACTGCAGTCTGAGCCCCAGAGTAGATCCCCTCCGGAGGATACCCGGTTCTCGGAGTTTGTCCGGGATATGGCCACCGCGTTGGCTATCCCGGCGGACCCCGAGGAAGAGCCTCAAGCCGAAGAGCTCGAGGCCCTGCAGTACGACTCTCCTCCGAAGGAGGCCTTCACTGTCCCGGTTCCTCTGATGCTGGAACGGCTCCTCTTCCGGATGTGGGAGGCACCGGCCTCGGCGCCAGTTCTAAGCAAGCGGGTCGATTCGATCTATCGACTTCGGAAGAGCCCTGGCTTTCAAAAGGCGCAACTACCACACCATTCCATGGTGGTGGAATCGGCCATCCATCGCCTGAAAAGTCAGAAGATGCACTCTGTGGTGCCCCCCGGCAGGGAGGCCTGTAACCTCGATGGTGTTGGCAGAAAGTGCTTCCATGGCTCGATGCTTGCTTGCCGTGTCCAGTCTTACCTAGCTGTACATGGGCATGTACTTTCGAGACCTGGCCAAGGAGTTGGCCGGGTTCTCCGCTGGTCTCTCCGGGGAGCCCTTGCAGAGATTCAAGTCCTTGTCCTCGGGGATTCGGGACTGCTCGAAGTTTATGTCCCGCGCCGCCTACTATGGCTTTGAGGCTTCGGCCCGAGTTGCGGCAGCCGGCATCGCAGCTCGACGCCAGGCATGGCTGCAGTCATCGGACCTCGAGCCATGGGTTCAGGACAAGTTGGTCGATGTCCCTTGCCGAGGTGAAAACCTTTTTGGCAAGCCCATGACCGAGAAGGCCGCACAGCTCGAGACCGAGCACCTCACCCGGACAAGGCTGTCGAGGAAGACCTCTGCCCCTTCTCATAAAAAGAAGGGCTCGGGTAAAAAGCCCTTTTACCCGAGGAAGGTCACTGCCTACAAACAGTACCCTCAGTATCAGGCTGCCCAAGCTGCACCCCAGGGTCAGCAAGCCAAGGGGCAGGGTAATGGGCCCTGTAGGCAGAGGACCCCCAAGCCTCCGGCCCCTGCTCCCACTCAGCAGGGTGGGGGTTTTTGACTTCTTGAGCGTAGCCTCTCAGTCCCTGCTCTCCCAACCCTGCACAGGAGGTCGCCTCACCCTCTTTGCCCACCAGTGGCCCCACATCACTGGGGACAGTTGGGTGTTGAACATAGTCCACAGGGGCTATGCACTAGATTTTCACCAACTGCCTCCGCCATAATTTCCAGGGGAGCCTCCAAGGCCTCCCCTGCATACAGATCTTCTCCTTCAAGAGCTCCAAGGTCTGTTGGTGGACAGGGCGATGGAGCCTGTGCCTCCCCACTTGCAAGGTCGAGGGTTCTACTCCAGGTATTTCCTGGTACCCAAAAGAACCGGTGGCCTTCGACCTATTCTGGACCTCAGGAACCTCAACAAGTTCCTAGAGAAAGAAAAGTTCAAGATGCTTACTCTTGGAACACTTCTGCCCTACCTCCAGCAGGGAGATTGGCTATGCTCCTTAGATCTAAAGGATGCGAACACTCACATCCTCATTCATCCAGACCAAAGAAAGTACCTCAGGTTCATTGTGGGAGGAAACCATTATCAGTACAGAGTACTGCCTTTTGGCCTGACCTCCGCTACCAGAGTCTTTACCAAATGCCTGGAAGTGGTGGCGGCCTACCTGAGAAATCAAGGCACCTTTGTCTTTCCCTATCTGGACGACTGGCTCATCAGAAGTCAGACGTGCTAGGAGGCCCGACAGGCCACCCTCAGAACTATTGCTCTTCAAAGCTTGGGATTTGTCATAAACTTCGCAAAGTCCACTTTGCTCCCCTCCCAGAACTTGGAGTTCATAGGGGCAAGGCTGGACTCTGTACTGGCAAAGGCATTCTTGCCAGCAAACAGGGCCCAAAGACTGATGGACTTAGCAAATCAGTTTCTCAGCGGGTCAGTGGTCTCTGCCAGACTCTGCCTGAGGCTGCTTGGCCACATGGCTTCGACAGTTCATGTAACCCCCAATGCCATGCTCCATATGCGTCCTGCACAGTGGTGCCTTCGGAGTCAGTGGTCACAGGCCACAGGCAGCCTCAGAGACAGAATAAGGGTGTCCAGACCATTTCTGGACTCCCTCAGCTGGTGGCTGCACCCACCCAATCTACTAAAAGGAGTGCCCTTTCAAATTCCTGGGTACACAGTGGTACTGACCACAGACGCCTCCCTGCAGGGCTGGAAAGCTCATTGTCTGAACAAGTGCACCCAGGGCCTGTGGTCTCCTTGGGAGGCTGCACAGCAGATCAATCTCCTAGACCTCAGGGCTATTCGCTTAGCACTCAAAGCTTTCTCTCCTACCCTGGGTCATCAATCTGTCCTGGTTCAGACAGACAACCAGGTAGCCATGTTTTATGTGAACCAACAGGGCGGGACTGGGTCCAGACTCCTTTGCCGGGAGGCTCAGGACCTTTGTTCATTTGCCCTCAAGCACAACATGCTCCTCAAGGCGATGTACATTCCAGGCCAGGAAAACTACCTGGCCGACAGGTTGGGCAGAGTTTTGCAGCCCCACGAGTGGCAGCTGCATTCCTTGGTAGTTCAGAAATCTTCCTAAAATGGGGTCTCCATTTGATAGATCTGTTTGCCAGTCCACTGATCAAGCAACTGCCAAAGTTCTGCTCCAGGCAACCGCATCCTCTTCAGATAGCAGCGGATGCTTTTCTGATTCCCTGGTCTCAGGGCCTCCTGTATGCGTTTCCTCCCACACCCTTGGTGGCCCGAACTCTGTTCAAGATCCTTCAGGACAAGGCCTCGGTCCTGCTGGTGGCTCCCAGGTGGCCGAGACAGCCTTGGTTTCCACTTCTGCTTCAGCTGGCGGTGGATCCCCCACTGCCTCTGGGGTTGCGACCCGACCTTCTCTCTCAGGAGCAGGGTTCCCTTCTGCACCCCAATCTCAAAGCTCTCAATTTGATGGCCTGGAGGCTGCAAGGGTAGTTTTGGCTCCCTGGGGCCTACCTTCGGGAAGTTGAGGAGGTTGTCCTAGCCTCTAGGAAGCAGTCCACTAGGAAAACCTATGCTCTCAAATGGAAAAGGTTTTCTGTGTGGTGTCAGCTACGTACAGAGGATCCTCTCTCCTGTACTGTACCAGTGGTGCTTCAGTACTTACTGCACTTGTCCAATCAGGGACTTAAGTCTAATTCTGTTCAGGTCCACCTCTCAGCTCTAGCAGCTCACCATTCACTGGTGGAAGGACATTCTCTGTCTGTTCACCCCTTGGTGTCCCGCTTTCTCAGGGGCTTGCTTTTGCTCAAGCCTCCAATCCGTCCTCCTGCCCCTGAGTGGGAGTTGAATGTGGTCTTGCAGCAGCTGACTCGCCCACCCTTTGAGCCGATGGCTACGTTCCCTCTACGCTTCCTGTCCTGGAAGACACTCTTCTTGATAGCCCTTACCTCGGCTAGGCGAGTGAGTGAGCTTCAGGCCCTGGTCTGTGATAGGCCTTACACTCGCTTCTATGGGAACAGGGTAGTCCTTAGGACTCATCCAAAGTTCCTCCCAAAAGTTGTCTCCTCCTTCCACCTTAACCAAGAGGTGGTTCTTCCAACATTCTTCCATAGGCCTCATGCAAGCCAGGCTGAAGCAATTCTGCATACCCTGGACTGTAGGAGGGCCTTATCCTTCTACCTTGACCGTACGCAGGGGCATAGAAGGGCTACTCAGCTCTTCGTATTCTTTGACCCTAATAAGTTGGGGTTGGCTGTGTCCAAGCGTACCTTGTCCATCTGGGTGGCTGACTGTATCACCTGGGCTTACAAGGCGGCTGACCTTCCTTTGCAGGGTCGGGTCACGGCCCACCGTGTCAGGGCAATGGCTGCCTCAGTGGCTCATCTCCGCTCTGTACCCTTGGTAGACATCTGCAGGGCTGCAACTTGGTCTTCAAGCCAGACCTTTGCGGCCCATTACTGTCTGGAGAGGGAGTCCCGTAGGGACAGTGCTTTTGGCCAATCAGTACTCCGGAATCTCTTTGAGGTTTAGGCAACTCCTGCCCTCTGTTGGGCTACCGGTGGAGGTTGTGTCAGTGAAAAGCCTTTCTTTGCTGCTGAGACTAGAGGGAGTTCTCTTGTTCAGCCTGGGTTCCTCGGTAGCCCAGAGCTAGGAGTCACCCATATGTGAGGACTGACTTCCTGCTTGGTCCTGGAGAAAGAGTAGTTACTCACCTGTAACAGGTGTTCTCCAGGAGCAGCAGGAATCAGTCCTCACAACCCTCCCTCCTCCCCTGGGAGTTGCAGTTGTACATAGTTTGTTTTTACTTTTTTTGTGTGCTGTTCTTAGCTATGTCATTTGACTGAGGTAAGATGGCACCTTTAGGCGGGAAGAGAACCGCGCATGCGTGCCTGCATTCCCAAAGGCTTTCTTAGAAAGCTGGGGAAATGCTCCACTGGGGCTTCATCGGCGTCGATGACACCCATATGTGAGGACTGATTCCTGCTGCTCCTGGAGAACACCTGTTACAGGTGAGTAACTACTCTTACTCACCTGTAACAGGTGCTCTCTGGGAACAGCAGGAATCAGTCTTCACAACCTGCCTTCCTCCCTTAGGAGTTTTAAAATATTATCTTTTCCTTTATCGTTCACCTACAAACTCAACTGAGAAGACGGCTTGGGAAGGCAGATGTGCAGGTGTAGTGGAGTGCTCCCAAAAGCTTTTCTATTGGACGCTGGGGAGTGTTCTTGCGTGGGCTCTATCAGTACCAACAATACCCCATATGTGAAGACTGATTCCTGCTGTTCCCGGAGATCACTTGTTACAGGTGAATAACTACGCTTTATAGCTAAATTGAGAACACAAAACAGTTGCTAAATTAGGACAGAGTGCTTGTGATTTTAAAAACAAGCCACAGTATAGCACTTGGGATGAACAAAATTTGTCCAAAAAGGAAGAAAGTAAAGAAGAAACTTTAAATCAGTAGCAGATACTGTACCAAATGGGTTCAAAAGCCTTAAACACTGCAAATTATTGATATAACAAAACAACTAGAATTAGAGCAAGGAATATCTATTAAGGCAAAATTGATTCCAATGAAATGTTTAAAATATATTAAAGGATACAAATAGACTTCGAGAGTAATAGTCTCTCAATTGATTTCCATTAATCCTATCTCAAATGAACAAGGGATGGCAAAAACAGAAAGAGAAATGTACTAAGGTCAGGGACAGTAACGGCAAGGGCAGGCTGTTAAGACGCATTGAATTGTCAGCTTATGTTCCTCTGCAGGGCCTCACACTCCTGCCATGGAAAACCTGTGCTGTTGCTCCTTTGTATCTTAGCAACTTGTCTCACTTCCTGTATGAAAGCCAGGAGGGGCAGGGCCTGGCAGGGAAACTTGAAAGAAAGATTGCTTATCTGTAACAATAGTTCTTCGTGGACAGCAGGATAAATAAGCCACACAGATGGGTGACGACATTGCTGACGGCACCAGGCCAGACTTGCTCTCCCAGAGTCCAGAAGAGTTTTGAAATTCTCTGGACATGTGTGAGTGACTCCTCCCATGTGACCGTAGCCCCTCCCTCCCAGTCGATCACAGAGGTGAGGTAAAACCTAAGTAAAACCAGTAACTTCAACCAAGATAGGGAGAAGGGGAGAGATTGTGGGTCTGATTTTTCCTGCTGTCCCCAGAGAAAACTTGGTACAAGTAAGCAATCTTTCTTTCCACATGAACCAGCAGGAAGCCAGTCCTCACATATGGGTGACATTGGCGCTAACTAAGCTTTCAAAGAAAGTCTTAGGGAGATGCACCACGCATGCGTGGTCCCCTTGCCGCCCAAAGGTGCCATCTTGCCTCAGTCTCCTTTTTTCCGCAGAGCCTTCCAGAAGTCTTTCCAGTTTCCCCTGGAAAAAGTGTGGGTTTTTTTATCCTGTTTTGTCTACTACTAATGAGCATTTGTATAGCGCTACAAGACATATGCAGCGCTGCACAAACATGTAAGAGATTGTGGTAGGCGAAGGTCTATGATCCATGATGCCTGAACTAAGCAGACAGGCCTAAGCAGCTTGACCTGTAAGTAAAGCTCGTGGTTAGGCCCGAAGGAGTGAAACCCCCCCCCCCCCCAATGTTGCTACCATAGAATTGAAACTTAACTAAGCATAACCAAGCATAGCTAAGCAGAAACGAAACTTAGAAAAGATGGAAAAACAACTTTAATTGGTACTGATAAGATGTGTGAAGCTTCTGTGAACTAATTAATTCTGCTGAGAGAAGGGTTACAGTGCCCTGCTTTCCCACATGTTCTAGTTAGCTAAGTGACCTTGGAGGAGAATTGTATCAAGAGTCTAAGAACTGTCCATTGTAATGGGGACTGTAAGGGGGGCAAGCAGGTGTTGAGCCCAGACCAAGGTCCTCATTGGTTGACTACGTAGTGGTACCGGGACCAATAGATGGGATAGAAGGGGTTACTGGGACCAATGAAAAGTTTGCCTATGTACAGAATGGAGAAGAAAGGTATAAAAGTTGTTGTTTTGCTAGAAACCATTGCTCAGCCATTTTGAATGTGATTCTGCTTGAGTCTTGTGCACAAATAAATGATTTGGACCTTCTGAACAGACTCCTGGTATTATTGGATTGTTTGCGCTCTGCGGCTACAAGATAGCCTCTGTTCATCACAGCTTACAATCTAGTCAAGGCAGAGTAAGTGTAGACAGGGATACATCTAGGGGGAATGGTAAAGAAACACAAAGGAGATCAGGTAAGTTAAGATCCGAAAGCGGCAGCGAAGAGGTGAGTTTTCAGCCTGGATTTGAAAAGAGCCAGAGAAGACGCCTGACATACATACTCGGGTAGTTTGTTCCAGGCATAAGGAGCGAAGGCTGGAGTTAACAATAGAATAGAAGGGCATTGATAGAAGCAATTTGCCAGAAGAGCAGAGTTTCCAGGGAGGATTGTAGGGAGGTATAAAAGAGAAAGGTAATGAGGAACTGCAGAGTGAATTCACTTGTAGGTCAGCAGAAGAAGTTTGAACTGGATGTGGAAACAGATAGGGAGCCAATGAAGTGACTTGAGAAGAGGGGTAATATGAGCATGATGAGGCTGGTAGAAGATTAGCCGCACAGCAGGGTGTTGAACAGATTGAAGGGGAGAGAGATGATTCAGCAGGAGACCAACAAGGAATAGATTGCAATAGTCAAGACGGGAGGTGATTAAGGAGTGGATAAGTGTCCTAGTAGTGTGTTTATAAAACAATGTTACTTACCTGTAACAGGGTTCTCCGTGGACAGCAGGATAAGTCAGCCACACCTGGTGACGTCATCCGACGGCGCCGTGACGGAAGTGCTCTCTAGCTCAGAGAGTTCTGAGCATGTGTGAGTGGTGCCCACCTCCCGGCCCGCCCCTAGCCGGCCAGTGAGTGACTAGCTGTGCCCTTGCGGCTAGGTGCGGGACGCGCAGGACACCCTCAGGCAGGGGAGGCGGGCGGGATAGTGTGGCTGACTTATCCTGCTGTCCACGGAGAACCCTGTTACAGGTAAGTAACGTTGTTTTCTCCTAGGACAAGCAGGATGCGTCAGCCACACCTGGTGTCTCCCTAGCTAGGGGTTCCCGCTGAGGGGAATGAGGGAGGCATGCGGTAGAAGAAACAGTGTTTATTGGGCATAAGAAGGCACAACAACATATCCTTACAGTGTGCAAGGTCCTCGGCAACGTGCCGGGAGGCAGGTAATATAACAGAGCGCAACCAACAATACAGAGTGCAATCAACATGTAACAATGTAACCAATTGTGCAAATAGCGAGGTAGAATATCTGTGCAATCAACATCAAACCGTGCAAGTCAGACAACACAGTGCAAAAATAACAGTGCAATGGCAGCATGTGCAAATACAGCCAGCGCCTGGTGGCGACTGGTGATAGCAGCAAGAGTCTGGTAATGGTCCCCGGCCTAGTTAGGCCGAATCGCTTGGGACATCACCACTTGGGACATCACTCCAGGGAGTCGTGGCTGCCGATACGACCGCCCGACCGAAAGAGCTGTCAGTCTCTGCATGGACGTCGAGGCAGTAGTGCTTCTGGAAGGTAAGCTGGGATGACCAGGTGGCGGCTTTGCAAATGTCGCTCACCGGAATTTGCTGTGCGTGTGCCAGGGAAGCGGCCAGGGTGCGGAGTTGGTGTGCGGTCGCCCTGTTCGATGGAAGTGCGCCCGCCTTCTGTAGGCAATAGGCGAAGCAGTCTGAGATCCAGTGGGAGAGCGTGCGTTTGGTGACTGGTCTCCCTGGCTTGTTAGGGTCAAAGGAGACAAAGAGCTGTGTCCCGAGCCTGGTGGCGGCCGTTCTGTCAATGTAAATGCGCAAGGCACGCACACAGTCCAGGGTATGTAAGCGTTGTTCTTCCTTGGACGAGTGCGGGGCTGGGAAGAAAGATGGTAGCTCCACCGACTGGTTGATGTGAAACGCGGAGGATACCTTAGGCATGAACTTGGGGTGTGTCCGCAGGGACGCCCGGTTGCGGTGGAGTTTCGTGTACGGTGGGTGCGCCACCAGGGCCTGCAACTCGCTGATCCTGCGAGCCGAGGTGATGGCGACAAGAAATAGAGTCTTCCAGGATAGGTATTTTCCGGGGGCTGTGGTGAGCGGTTCGAACGGCTCCTGTGTGAGCTGTTGCAGGACAACATTGAGGTCCCACGAGGGTATCGGCTTTTGAACCGGTGGTTGCAGATTCCTGAGTCCTCTCATGAAGCGCAGTACAATGGGAAGGGTGGCTGTGGAGCCCGGCGTCGGGTCTCCTGGTCGTTCGTGTAAGGAGGCAATGGCCGCAAGGTGTACTTTGATGGATTGCGGCTTCAAGCCCGAATTGAAGAGGTGGGAGAGGTACTGCAGGATGGTGGGTACCGGGCAAGAGGCAGGCCGGATTCCGCGGCCATTGCACCAAATGCTGAAGCGTTTCCACTTGAGGCCGTAGGCCTTTCTGGTTGACGGTCTCCGGGAGGCCAGGACAATCTGCTGTACCTCCGAGGATAGTTGAGAGTCTTGGAATGTTAACCTTTCAGCCTCCAGGCTGTCAAGGCTAGCGTCTTGAGGTTGGGATGCCAGGTTGTGCCGCCGTTCTGCGTTAGCAGGTCTGGTCTCAGTGGCAGTCGAACTGGGGGTTCCTGCGCGAGCTGGGACAACCGGGAGAACCACATTTGCCTTGGCCAATAGGGAGCGATCAGTATCACGTGTGCTTTCTCCTTGATGATGCGTTGTATCGTGGCTGTCATGAGGGGTGTGGGGGGAAAGGCGTACGTCAATTCCCAGGTCCCCCAAGGAATGGCGAACGCATCTGCGGCCATCCTCCGCTGTGACGGGTGCTTGGAGCAAAACGAGGGGCATCTGGCGTTCGCTTCGGTCGCGAAGAGGTCGATCTGGGGAACTCCCCAGCGTTGGAACAAGTGGTTTGCCACCTCCGTGTGAAGCCTCCACTCGTGCGGCTGTAGTTGTCTGCTGAGTTTGTCCGCCAAGGCGTTCTGGTCCCCGGGAAGGTAAGTCGCCTGCAGTGTGCAGTCGTTGTCTATCGCTAGGGTCCATGTCTTGAGGGCTTCCTTGCAGAGAGGACGTGATCTCGTGCCCCCTTGTTTGTTTATGTAGAACATGGCCACCTGGTTGTCTGTTTGCACCAAGACCACTTTGCCCGCCAGGTGGGGCATGAAGGTCTGGAGGGCATACCTGACCGCCCGGAGCTCGAGGACGTTGATGTGCAGTGATTGCTCCGTGGTGGTCCAGGCTCCTTGCGTGTTGAGGTTCAGTATGTGGGCCCCCCATCCCTTGGTGGAGGCATCCGTGGTGAGGACCATTTGAGGGATGCGGGGTTGCAGGTCTTTTCCCACCGAGAGGTTGGCTGGGTTCGACCACCAGCGCAGGCTCCGGACAATCGTGGGAGTGATTGGTATGCGGGTGCTGAGTGGCTGGGAGAGTTGTTTCCAATGAGTCTGCAGGTGCCACTGGAGAGTGCGCATATGAAGTCTCGCAACCGGGAGGACCGATGTTGTAGCGGCCATGTGGCCTAACAAGCATAGGATCTTGTGGGCCGAGGTCACTTGTGCGGCCGACACTTGCTTGGTCAGCAAGATGATTGCCCTCCGCCTGGTCTCCGGCAGGAAGGCCTTGCAGACATTGGTGTCGATTATAGCCCCGATGAACTCTGTCCTCTGTACTGGTTCCAATCGGGACTTGACCTTGTTGAGGAGGAAGCCCAGCTTGACTATCAGGGATGTAGTCTGGTGCACTAATCTGCGTAGCTCGGAGGCGGAGTTCGCCGACAGGAGCCAGTCGTCCAGGTAGGGAAAGATGGCGACGCCTTGCTTGCGGAGGTGTGCGGCGGCCACTGCCACACATTTGGTGAAGACCCTGGGTGCTGGGGAGAGGCCAAAGGGCAGGACTCGGTACTGGTAGTGGCATCCCAGAGCTATGAACCTCAGGAATTTCCTGTGGGCAGCGTGGACTGGGATGTGGGAGTAGGCCTCCTGCAAGTCCAGCGTGGCCATCCAGTCCCCCGCTCTGATAAGGGGAAGGATGGAGTTGAGAGCGTACATCCTGAACTTCTCCTTCACGAGGTAGTTGTTCAGCTTTCGAAGGTCCAGAATGGGACGGAGGCCCCCTGATTTTTGGTAATAAGGAAGTACCTGGAGTAGAATCCAGTGTTGATTTCGCCCGGGGGCACCCGCTCTATCGTCCGGGACTGGAGTAGTTGCTGCAGGAGATGCGAAAGTGTCTCTTGTAAATGCGTTGGAGTCTGGCTGGCAGGTTGTTTGCGCTGTCCTGGGGGGGAGGAGAAGTGCAAACGATATCCCGACTGGACTATCTGAAGGACCCACTTGTCCGTGGTGATCTCCCGCCAGGCCGAGAGGAAAAGCGACAGACGACCCCCCACGGGGGGGGGGGTCGTCGTTGGGTCCGTCGCCGGGGCTATTCGTGTCGGATAGTCAGAAGGATGAGATGTCTTTACCGGAGTGCGGGGTGTTGGTTTGTTTTTGTTTGCGATGCCTCGGTTGTTGTCTCTGAAAGGAGGGCTTATGATAGTTCTGCTTGAATTTTGGTGCCTGCCACTGGCGGTTGGAGCCGTAGTATTGTTTTGAAGAGGAGAAGGGCTTGCGGAAGTAGCTCCCTTTCTGCGACCAGGAGGTGCGTTCGAGTCCGTCCGCTGCCAGTGTCTTTAGGGTGGTGCAGTCCTCTTTTAGCCCATTCACGGTATCCGCGACCTTGTCCCCGAACAGGGAGTCACCCGAGCAGGGCGCGTCCGCAATTCGGTCGTGGGTACTGTCCGAGAGTCCCGAGGCACGAAGCCATGCCCAGCGATGGGCCGTGATGGCCGTGCCCGCTGTCCGGGCGGCCGTATCAAAGGCATCAAAGGCTGTACTCATGAGGTGCTTGCTGCATTCTGCCAGTTCCTGCATGGTGGTCGCGGTGGATGTACGTGTGTCCTTAGGAAGGTTCTGTAGTTGGCTCTTTAGGTCAGCCAAGAGAGCGTCCTGGAACAGCACATGTTGGAATTGATGTGCTGCTATCTTGGCACTGAGCATGGCCCCTTGGAACGCCTTCCTTCCCACGTCGTCTAGACGCTTGGGGTCCCGCCCTGGTGGATGGGTGGCTTGGGCACGCATGGACTTTGATCTTTTGAGAGCCGAAGACCCCACAATTGACTGGTGGGGAAGCTGAGGCCTGTTGAAGCCGGGTTCAATGTGGAGGAGGTACTTACTGTCCAGGCGTCTGGAGCAGGCTTGGCCGGACGCAGGGGACTGCCAGAGAGTGAGCTGTTTGTCCTTCAGTTTGCGGTGGAGGGGAAGGGCAATGGCCGGCCTCGGCCCGCTGAGGTATTTCATTACCTCTGGTTCCTTTTCGTCGGCCGTCTCCTCCGTTGCAAGCCCGAGTTTGGAGACCACCTTCCGGAGGAACTTGGGGTATGTCAAGTCTTCAGGCATAGGTGGCTGCGGGTCTTCCGGCGTGTCCTCCGGCTCGTCCGCTGGATCTTTGGGGGTGTCAGCACTCAATTCCTCCATGTCGCTCCCCCCAGATTCGGACTGCGCTGGGGAGGGGGTCTGCACCGTGGAAGGCACCGGGGAAGGAGACCGTGCCCTGGACAGCGACCGGTCAGTAGCTAGCGGCAAGGGGGCCCGTTCCGAGCAAGGCCTGGTCACCGGGGAAGGGCTCTTCGGTGGCGCCCGCTCCTTCTCGAGCCGTGGGGGGGCAGTCTGCTCCACTAAGCGTGAGAGTAAGTGCAGGATTGCAGATGATGTGGAATCTGAAGACCGGCTGCTCCTGTGACTTCTGCTGCGTGCAGGGCTGTGCCTCTTGCTCCTCTTGGGGCTGCGAGAGTGGGAAGCCCTTGAGCCTGAGGGAGACCGGCTGTGCCTGTGTCACCTGCGTTTGCCAGCACTTTTTCTGCTTGTCCGGTGCTGCTCGGCTGCATCCCGGCTGTGGGAGCGGTGTTGGCGCCTCCCCCGTGAGCGCGCTGAATCGCTGTCTTCTGGGCTCCTGTCGGCGCGGTGGCTGTTCCCGCGCCGATGGTCTGTGTCGGCGCGGTGCGAATCCTCTGCTGCGATCCGAGAAGACTGGGCCGGGGGGAGGGCGGTCGGCGCGGATCAACTTCCTGGAGGCAGGAGGAGCTCTGGCCAATCGGAGGTGGAGGGGCGTGACCGGAGGAGGAGCCAGGCGAGGCCACGAGGGCGGCGCCATCTTGGACTGCTACCGGGGAGCCGCGTGGTAGAGAAGAGCTGGATTTTTCAGAGGAGCTTACCCCAGAGGTGCAAGACGGAGGGGGAGTGAACTGCCCGGCAGGGAGAGAAGCGCTGCGACCCCGGTGAGATGAGCTGGCCGATTTTGACGGCGTGTTGGTGGTTACAGTCCTGGAAGTGGAGGGCACCTCGGGTCTGGAGGGAGTCTGCCGCGGCTCAGGCGGGGCGCTTCCTGTCTCAGACCTGGGGGTTTTCTTAGCTTTAGCTGTCTTGGATCGAGCCGGTGAGGTCAGCAACTCTTTCAGCGATTGCTCCCGGTGTTTCCTTGCCCGGGGAGACATCCGGGTGCAGCTCTCACAATTTTCGGCGTCGTGCGCTGTCCCCAGGCATTTGATGTAGCGCTGGTGTGTATCGGGGCTGTTCATTTTTCTGCTGCAGTGGGTGCATTTTTTAAAACCCGGTTTGGGCATGATAAAGGTAAAAATAATGTTTAGAAGTAGGAGAGCTGTAGAAATCCGTCTTGAGGCGAAGGCGGAAGGAAAAAAACTGGCCGGCTAGGGGCGGGCCGGGAGGTGGGCACCACTCACACATGCTCAGAACTCTCTGAGCTAGAGAGCACTTCCATCATGGCGCCGTCGGATGACATCACCAGGTGTGGCTGACGCATCCTGCTTGTCCTAGGAGAAAGGAATGAGTGGATTTTGTTGATGTTATAGAGGAAGAAACGGCAGGTCTTAGCTATCAGATGAATGTGTGTGGAAAAGAGAGAGGAGTCAAAATTGCAAGCCGAGGAAACAGGAAGGAGTAGAGAGTTATCCACAGCTGAGAAAGGAGGTTTTAGGGGAAAAATAAGAAGCTCAGTTTTGGCCATGTTCAAATTCAAGCAGCAGTGAGACATCGAAGCAGCAATGTCAGAAAGGCAGGCAGAGAGCTGGATCTGGATTGCCAGAGAAATTTCAGGTGTAGAGCGTTAGATCTGGGAGACACCAACATAAAGATGCTACTAAAAGCCATGGGAAGATATGAGTGCACCAAGGGATTGGGTATAGAGAGACAAAAGGAGTTGTACCCAAGACAGATCCTTGGGGTACACCAACTGAGAGCGGGATAGCAGCAGAGGAGGATCCTCTAGAACAATCACTGAAAGAGCAATGGGAGAAATAAGAGAACCAGGATAGTACAGAGCCCTTAAAACCAAGCAAGGACAGGGTATCAAGGTTGCGATCAACCATGTCAAAAGCAGCAGAGAGGTAAAGAAGGATGAGGACTGAGTAAAGGCCCCCTTGGATTTTGCCAGAAAAGTCACTGGAGACTTTGGCAATAGTCGTTTCAGTAGAATGTAAAGGACAAAAGCCAGATTGTAAAGGATCCAGTAGGGCTTGAGAGGAGAGAAAGTCAAGGTAACGGCGGTGAACCGCATGATCAAATAGTTTAGAAATGAAGGGGAGGAGAGAGAGATGGGTCTATAGTTAGGATAGGTAGGTTCAAGTGAGGGTTTCTTGAGGAGAGGTTCCTTTCCCGCCCTTGAACCAGCTTGCCTCGGCGTTGTTCCTCGTTCCTTTTATTTTGTTTGTTTGGGGGGGGTTTATTGAACTATCCCTCGACCGGCACTTTGTGCCCTTTTTTGCCTCAGGCCTCAGACCCTTGTCGGGCGGCAGGGCCTCCTTTTTCCTGATGGCCTCCAGCGGCTTCAAGAAATGTGATCAGTGCAGTAAGATGATGTCCCGCACTGGACCCACATGATTGCTACCTCTGCTGCCTTGGGCCAGAGCACAACGACTCGGACTGCGAACTCTGCAGGACGATGACCACAAAGGTTCATCAAGAGCCATCAGCTACAGCAAGAACAGTTCTTTCACAAGTCTGATTCTCCAGGACCAAGCAGGAAGTCAGTCCTCACATATGGGTGTCATCGGCACCGATGAAGCCCCAGCGGAGCATTTCCCCAGCTTTCTATGAAAGCCTTTGGGAATGCAGGCATGCATGCGTGGTTCCCTTCCCGCCTAAAGGTGCCATCTTACCTCAGTCTCTTTTTTTCCGTGAAGCCCGTCGCACATATGTCCCGTTTTTCCCGGTTAAAATCAGATTTTTAGCAATTTTTTGCTCTTTTTTCTACCAGTTCGACGCCGGTTCCTCTCCCGCCGGGTTCAGTACCCCGGTATCGAGCCCGATTCTTCTTTTTTGGTTTTTGCCCTTCGTGGCTGGCATTCGCGCCCTTTTTTCTCTTTTTCCCTGGAAGGCCGGTCCTTTGACCTCGCAGGGACACTTTTTTCCCTGATGGCTTACAGCGGTTTTAAAAAGTGTGATCGGTGTAAGAAGTTGATGTCTCTCACCGACACACACGACTGCTGCCTTCGGTGCCTCGGCCCCGACCACGATCCTAAGTCGTGCGGGGCCTGTGGAAAAATGTCTTCCAAGGCACTACGGAGTCGACAGCAGCAAAAGGAAAGGCTTTTCTCGGACTCTGCCTCCGGCCAGGCCCGGACCTCGTCTGAGGCCTCGACATCTCGGGATTCCGATCCCGAGCACCGTCGAAGCTCCTCGGACAGGGGGTCTCCCGACCGGGAACGCAAGAGGAAGAAGCGGCTCACGAGGGCGTCGTCGGAAGAGGTCCCTGGCTCCTCGAGGGCCAGGTCTAAGACCCCCGACCGTCGCCCCGGGCCTGTAGAACCAGAGAAGCCTGCCAAAGTTCCTCGTGTGGAGCTGGAGTCTGCTGGACACGTAAGCCCTGTAATCCTCGTGGACTCTCCTCCCAGGGAGCCGACGTCGGGCCCGGCGCCGCCGGGGCCCGAGTCGGTGGCTGCTGCATCTCCCGAGTTGAGTCACAGGATGACAGCCTTGGAGAGCAGAATGTCTTCCTTCATGGAGCAACAGCGGGCACTGATGGCCAGCCTGTCTGGCACATCTGCCCCGACCACCGGGACATCGACGTCAAAGTCGACCCCAGAGGCCGAGCCGATACTCGAGTCCATCGTGGCTCGGAGTCGACCTCAGTCGCGGTCTCCCTCGACCTCCCGTTCGGGACCGAGGGCGTCGACGCCAGTGCTTCCGGCGTCGGGGTGGGTGCTCTAGGGCCCCGCAGGGTTGGACCCCGACTCGTCCTCGGACGAGTCAGCTTGGGAGACGGAGGACGAGGAATCTCCCGATACCTTTAAGACTCGGTGCGTCCCTTCGGACTCACCGCAGTCTGAACCCCGGAGTAGGTCCCCTCCGGAGGACACCCGGTTCTCGGAGTTCGTCTGGGATATGGCCACTGCCTTGGCTATTCCGGCGGATCCCGAGGAAGAGCCTCGAGCTGAAGAGCTCGAGGCCCTACAGTATGACTCTCCTCCGAAAGAGGCCTTTACTGTCCCGGTTCCTCTGATGCTGGAATGGCTCCTCTTCCGTATGTGGGAGGCACTGGCCTCGGCGCCGGTTCTTAGCAAGCGGGTCGATTCCATCTATCGACTCCGGAAGAGCCCTGGGTTTCAAAAGGCACAGCTACCACACCATTCCATGGTTGTGGAATCGGCCATGCATCGTCTGAAGAGTCAGAAGATGCACTCCGCGGTGCCTCCTGGCAGGGAGGCCCGAAACCTAGATGGCGTCGGTAGAAAGTGTTTTCAGGGCTCGATGCTTGCTTGCCGTGTCCACTCTTACCAGCTGTACATGGGCATGTACTTGCGGGATCTGGCCAAGGAGTTGGCCGGATTCTCTGCTGGTCTCTCAGGGGAACCCTTGCAGAGATTTAAGTCCTTGTCCTCGGGGATTTGGGACTGCTCGAAGTTCATGTCCCATGCTGCCTACGATGGCTTCGAGGCTTCGGCCCGAGTTGCGGCAGCCGGCATCGCGGGTCAACGCCAGGCATGGCTGCAGTCATCGGACCTAGAGCCATGGGTTCAGGACAAGTTGGTCAATGTCCCTTGTCGAGGTGAAAACCTTTTTGGCAAGTCCATGACCGAGAAGGCCGCACAGCTCGAGACCGAGCACCTCACCTGGACAAGGCTGTCGAGGAAGACCTCTGCCCCTTCTCATAAAAAGAAGGGCGCGGGTAAAAAGCCCTTTTACCCGAGGAAGGGCACTGGCTACAAACAGTACCCACATTATCAGGCTGCCCAAGCTGCCCCCCAGGGTCAGCAAGCCAAGGGCCAGGGTAATGGGCCCCGTAAGCAGAGGACCCCCAAGCCTCAGGCTCCTGCTACCACTCAGCAGGGTGGGGGCTTTTCACTCCTTGAGCATAGCCTCTCCTCCACTGCTCTCCCAATCCTGCACAGGAGGTCGTCTCGCCCTCTTTGTCCACCAGTGGCCCCTTATCACCGGGGACAGTTGGGTGCTGGAGATAATCCACAAGGGATATGCCCTCCATTTCCACCAACTGCCACCCCCATATTTTCCAGGGGAGCCTCCAAGGCCTCCTCTGCACACAGACCTCCTCCGTCAGGAGCTTCAGGGTCTGTTGGTGGACAGGGCGGTGGAGCCTGTGCCTCCCCACTTGCAAGGTCACGAATTCTACTCCAGGTATTTCCTGGTGCCCAAAAGGACCGGTGGCCTTCGTCCCATTCTGGACCTCAGGAACCTCAACAAGTTCCTAGTGAAAAAAATGTTCAAGATGCTTACTCTTGGAACCCTTCTGCCCTACCTCCAGCAGGGAGATTGGCTATGCTCCTTAGATCTAATGGATGCGTACACTCACATCCTCATTCATCCAGACCACAGAAAGTACCTAAGGTTCATCATGGGAGGAAACCATTATCAGTACAGAGTGCTGCCTTTCGGCCTCACCTCCGCCCCCAGAGTCTTTACAAAGTGCTTAGCAGTGGTGGCGGCCTTCCTGAGAAATCAGGGCATCTTTGTCTTCCCCTATCTGGACAACTGGCTCATCAGGGGTCAGACAGCTCAGGAGGCCAATCAAGCCACCCTCAGGACCATTGCTCTTCTACAATGCCTGGGGTTTGTCATAAACTTCGCAAAGTCCACTTTGCTCCCTTCCCAGAACTTGGAGTTCATAGGGGCAAGGTTGGACTCTCTCCTGGCAAAGGCATTCTTGCCAGAAAGCAGAGCCCAAAGGTTAATGGCCTTGGCAAGTCAGTTTCTCAGCAGGTCCCTGGTCTCTGCCAGACTCTGCCTGCGGCTTCTAGGCCACATGGCTTCGACAGTACATGTGACCCCCAATGCCAGGCTCCATATGAGGCCTGCACAGTGGTGCCTTCGGTCTCAGTGGTCACAGGTCACAGGCAGCCTCAGAGACAGCATAAGGGTGTCCAGACCATTTCTGCACTCCCTCAACTGGTGGCTACACCCACCCAATCTGCTGAAAGGGGTGCCCTTTCAGATTCCAGATTACACAGTGATGCTAACAACAGATGCCTCCCTGCAAGGCTGGGGAGCGCATTGTCTGGGCAAGTGCACCCAGGGCCTCTGGTCTCCCTGGGAAGCTGCACAGCAGATCAATCTCCTCGAACTCAGAGCTATTCGATTAGCACTCAAAGCTTTCACTCCTACCCTGGCTCATCAGTCTGTCCTGATTCAGACAGACAACCAAGTTGCCATGTTTTATGTGAACAGACAGGGCAGAACTGGGTCCAGGATCCTTTGTCAGGAAGCTCAGGACCTTTGTTCTTTTGCCCTCAAGCACAACATGCTCCTCAGGGCTGTGTACCTTCCTGGCCAGGACAACTACCTCAATATTTTCAAAAACTCTGTAATGCAACGTGAAAGTGTCTAGCGACTTACAATGACAAGAAATTAATGTATATGTATATTATTTATGTTTGGCTAACAGGTCTCAGAATCACCTGGCTATTATAACGACCATTTAAACTGTGGTCAGTCAAGCCCTACATACATCAATGACCTGATATATAGCCATAGTACACATGATTTTTTCCATTTTTTTAATCCGTTTTTCATAAGTATTATTTGTAGAAAATAGTTAACTTAACTGAAAGACAATGGGCTTTTAACTCAAAGTTCCAGCTCCAGGAGTAGTTATTCCCGACGTTATACTGCGCGCTATAGGAATGCGTTTCACCCCAAGTGGTTTCTTCAGGGGAATGCGAAGACACTGAAACAAAGTTTGTCGAATTAGTGCACACTTCCAATGAACTAATACATTCATCTCAATTCCAAATACAGCAAACCAACTAGAAGGTAAGAAAATGGGAAATGAAAAATAGAGCACCTGAAGCTTCCACCGTGACTCCTCTAATGTTATTGCCCAAGATTATTTTTGTAACTGTGAACAGACGCCGCGCATGCGGGTTAGATTAAATAAGGCTTCTCGTCTCGCTCAGTTTAAAAAAGTATCCAATCAGGTGCATAGCTCCCATTCAATACGGGCATTTAACCCTGTCGGTGCTACAGTGTTAAGCTTGTAAACCCATTGTTGCTCTCTATAAATTAATGCTCGCTCTCTAGATCTTCCGTGATAAGATGTTAAAAGTTGATCTATGCAGAAACATTGCAAATCGTGATACGTATGGCGTGCGAAAATAATCTTGGGCAATAACATTAGAGGAGTCACGGTGGAAGCTTCAGGTGCTCTATTTTTCATTTTTCATTTCCCATTTTCTTACCTTCTAGTTGGTTTGCTGTATTTGGAATTGAGATGAATGTATTAGTTCATTGGAAGTGTGCACTAATTCGACAAACTTTGTTTCAGTGTCTTCGCATTCCCCTGAAGAAACCACTTGAGGTGAAACACATTCCTATAGCGCGCAGTATAGCGTCGGGAATAACTACACCTGGAGCTGGAACTTTGAGTTAAAAGCCCATTGTCTTTCAGTTAAGTTAACTATTTTCTACAAATAATACTTATGAAAAACGGATTAAAAAAATGGAAAAAATCATGTGTACTATGGCTATATATCAGGTCATTGATGTATGTAGGGCTTGACTGACCACAGTTTAAATGGTCGTTATAATAGCCCGGTGATTCTGAGACCTGTTAGCCAAACATAAATAATATACATATACATTAATTTCTTGTCATTGTAAGTCGCTAGACACTTTCACGTTGCATTACAGAGTTTTTGAAAATATTGAGCTATTGTGACTGAAAAAAGAAGAAAAGACCACAGTTTATTCTTGCAGGACAACTACCTGGCAGACAGATTGAGCAGGATACTGCAGCCCCACGAGTGGCAGCTACATCCTTCAGTAGTTCAGAAGATCTTCCTGAGATGGGGTCTCTCTTTGATGGATCTCTTTGCCAGCCCCATCAACAAGCAACTGCCACAGTTCTGCTCCAGGCAACCACATCCTCTGCGGACAACAGCGGATGCTTTTCTGATATCTTGGTCTCAGGGCCTCCTCTATGCGTTTCCTCCCACGCCCTTGGTGGCCCGAACCCTATTCAAGATTCTCCAGGACAAGGCCTCGGTCCTGCTGGTAGCTCCCAGGTGGCCGAGACAGCCTTGGTTTCCTCTTCTGCTTCAACTGGCGGTGGATCCTCCACTGCCTCTGGGGTTGCAACCCGACCTCACACAGGACCAGGGTTCCCTTCTGCACCCCAATCTCAAGTCTCTCAATTTGATGGCCTGGAGGCTGCAAGGGTAGTTTTGGCTCCCTGGGGCCTACCTCAGGAAGTTGAAGAGGTTGTCCTAGCCTCCAGGAAACAATCCACTAGGAAAACCTATGCTCTCAAGTGGAAAAGGTTTTCTGTGTGGTGTCACCTACGTACAGAGGATCCTTTCTCCTGTACTGTGCCAGTAGTTCTTCAGTACTTACTGCACTTATCCAATCAGGGACTTAAGTCCAATTCTGTTCGGGTCCACCTCTCAGCTCTAGAAGCTCACCACTCATTGGTAGAGGGACAATCTCTATCTGGTCACCCCTTGGTGTCCCGCTTTCTCAGGGGCTTGCTTTTGCTCAAGCCTCCCATCCGTCTTCCTGCCCCTGAGTGGGAGCTGAATGTGGTCTTGCAGCAACTGACTCGCCCACCTTTTGAACCGATAGCTACTTGTCCACTACGCTTCCTCTCCTGGAAGACACTCTTCCTGATAGCCCTTACCTCGGCTAGGCGAGTAAGTGAGCTTCAGGCCCTGGTCTGTGACAGGCCTTACACCAGGATTTACAGGAACAGGGTAGTCCTCAGGACTCATCCAAAGTTCCTCCCTAAGGTTGTCTCCTCTTTCCACCTCAATCAGGAGGTGGTTCTTCCACCATTCTTCCCTAGGCCTCATGCTAGCCAGGCTGAAGCAGTCCTGCATACCCTGGACTGTAGGAGGGCCTTATCCTTCTACCTTGACCGTACGCAGGGGCATAGAAGGGCTACTCAGCTCTTCGTATCTTTTGACTTCAATAAGTTGGGGTTGGCTGTGTCCAAGCATACCTTGTCCATCTGGGTGGCTGACTGTATCACCTGGGCTTATAAGGTGGCTGACCTTCCTTTGCAGGGTAGGGTCACGGCCCATCGTGTCAGGGCAATGGCTGCCTCAGTGGCTCATCTCCGCTTTGTGCCCTTGGTAGACATCTGCAAGGCTGCAACTTGGTCTTCAAGCCAGACTTTTGCAGCCCATTACTGCCTGGAGAGGGAGTCCCGTAGGGACAGTGCTTTTGGCCAATCAGTACTCCGGAATCTCTTTGAGGTATAGGCAACTCCTGCCCTCTGTTGGGCTACCGGTGGAGGTTGTGTCCTTGAAAAGCCTTTCTTTGCTGCTGAGACTAGAGGGAGTTCTCTTGTTCAGCCTGGATTCCTCGGTAGCTCAGAGCTGGGGAGTCACCCATATGTGAGGACTGACTTCCTGCTTGGTCCTGGAGAAAGAGTAGTTACTCACCTGTAACAGGTGTTCTCCAGGAGCAGCAGGAATCAGTCCTCACAACCCTCCCTCCTCCCCTTGGAGTTGCAGTTGTACATAGTTTATTTTTCATTTTTGTGTGCTATTCTTAGCTATGTCATTTGACTGAGGTAAGATGGCACCTTTAGGCGGGAAGGGAACCGCACATGCGTGCCTGCTTTCCCAAAGGCTTTCATAGAAAGCTGGGGAAATGCTCCGCTGGGGCTTAATCGGCGCCAGTGACACCCATATGTGAGGACTGATTCCTGCTGCTCCTGGAGAAAACCTGTTACAGGTGAGTAACTACTCTTTCTGGACCGGAGTCTCTGGCAACATCATGCCCTGGGGCCCCCTCTGGTACTTTGGTGCCCCACGAGGCCTGGGCTGCTTTGGAGTCCCGTGGCTGCGGGTCCTCCGAGAGGAATTCCCCAGAGGTGGGAGGCAAGAACCCTCGAAGACTGCCTCAGAGGATGTATCCGAGAAGAAATTAAAATCCCCATTCCAGGTCCCCCATTCCCCAGTGTGAGTTTGAGAGGTCGGAGCGGGAGCAGCCCCACAAGCTGCCCTGGAAGGGAGTCATCGGTAACTGGTGACCGACCTCAGACCTCCAAGTCCATCCTCATCAAGGACCTCCCCCTTGACAACATTGACACTGGGCCCAAAGACCTCAGTGCCCGTGTCGAAGGCTGCAAAGCCAACTGGCATGGAGACCAGGATGGTGGCCTTAGAAAGTAGTATATCTGCCCTCGTGACCATGTAACGGGTGTTCCTCCTGTTCATCCGCCCCGATGACTGGACCCTCGACTTCAAGCCGATCCTCGAGTTCCTCGGGACACCGGTCCTCTCCAGTGAGTGCATGCGATTTGGACTACAGGTCCCCAGGAGGTAATGGACCTTTGGGCTCAGGCCTCGACCGCAGTGACCATGAGGCCTCGGATTCATCGTCAAACTTCGGTTCGGAATGGGAGATCTAGGACAAGGAGTCCTGACACTCGATGACATTGAGACGGGCTCTCAGACCCATCTCCCCCAGTGTCTTGGTGCCGTTCCCTGCCCAAGGACGTCGCTTTCCTCGGCTTTGTGCGGGACATGACTAAGGCGCTCACCATCGAGGCCGAGGAGGATCCCCGTATGGAGGAACTGGAGATTCTCCAGTACGAAGACCCCCTAAGGAAGCCCTTATGGTGCCTGTCCCACTGATTCTCGAGTGCCTCCTTCTCCATATGTGGGAGACACCGGCATCGGTGCCTATTATCAGCAGGCAACGCGACTCTATGTGCTGAGTCCGCAGTAGTCCTGGGTTCCAGAAGACTCAACTTCCCCACAACTCGATGGTCGTTGAATCTGCCATGCGCAGACTTAAGAATCGAAAGACCCATTCCTCAGTGCCCCCTGGCAGGAAGGCCTAGATCCTTGACTCCTCGGCCAAAAGGCCTTTTAGGGCACGATGCTTGCATGCCGAATCTAGTCCTACCAACTATACATCGGCATGTACCCCAAAGAACTGGCGAGGGAGCTTGCCAGATTCTCGGCAGGCCTCAATGGGGAACCCTTCAGCAATTCAAGTCCCTGGCCTCGGCGGTCAAGGGCTGCTCGAAGTTTTTATCCCGAGCAGCATATAATGACTTTGAGTCCTCAGCCAGAGTAGCTGCCACGGGCATCAGGGCCCGATGCCAGGCATGGCTGAAATCATCTGACCTCAAACAATGGGTTCAGGACAAACTTATCAATGACCCCTGTACTGGAGAGAATCTCTTCGGGAAAGCCATGGCAGACAAGGTGGCAGAAATAGAGAGAGAGTTCCTGACAAGGACCAGACTGTGCAGCCCTGTAAGAAGGCCCTGGGGAAGAAGCCCTTCTTCCTGAAGAAAAAGGGAGAGTTTGGCAATACTTTGCAGTTCCAAACCTTCTCAGCCCCACAGCAAGGCCAACAACACAAGGGGCAAGGGCATGGCCCTCGCAAACAAAAGACCCCCAAGTCCCTGGCACTGGCTCCTGCTCAACCTGGGGGGAGCTTTTGACTCCTTGGGCATGACCTCCTCTCCCCAGAAGATCCCCAACAGTCCACAGGGCCCTTTTTGCCCACTGGTGGTCCACTTTCACCACCCATTCCTGGGTACTGCAAGTAGACAAGGAGGACTACCCCCTCCACCTGCAATGGGTGCCACTCTCATACTTTCCAGGAGAGCCCATAAGACCTCTCCTCCACGAGACTCTGCTCCTCGCCGAATTCGCAAGTCTCTTCGAGGACAAGGCGGTGGAACCAGTGCCCAAGCATCTCTAGGGCACCAGCTTCTGCTCCAGGTATTTCCTCATTTCCAAGCTAACAGTGGGCCTCAGGCCCATCTTGGACCTGCAAGACCTGAACAGATTCCTGGTAAGGGAGAAGTTCAAGATGCTCTTCTTTGGAACACTTCTACCATATCTACAGCAGGGAGACTGGCTATCCTCCTTAGACCTGAAGGATGCCTATACGTACATCCTGATTCATCCCGACTACTGAAAATATCTCTGCTTTGTGGTAGTTGGAGGTCACTACCAATACAAGGTGCTGCCATTTGGGCTGGCCTCATCACCAAGAGTCTTCACCAAGTGCCTGACAGTGGTTGCAGCCCACCTTCGTCTCCAAAGAGCCTTCGTCTTTTCCTACCTGGATGACTGGCTCATAAGGGGAAGCACAGCTGCAGAGGTGCACCATGCCATTGAGCGCACCATCCACGTTCTGCAGCACCTGGGGTTTGTCATCAACTACCCCAGGTCCCACTTCTCTCCAGCTCAGTGCCTGGAGTTCATAGCGGCTCATCTAGACACCCTCCTGGCAAAGGCCTTCCTCCTTCAGGAGAGGTCAGAATGCCTCAGGGGGTTAGCCGCAGAGGTATAGCATTGCTGGTTGCTACCTGCCCAGCTTCTCCTCCGTCTGCTGGGGTACATGGTCTCTACAGTCTACGTGACCCCATATGCCCACCTACACATGAGGATGGTCCAGTCGTTTTCAGTTGACACAACTCATGGGCAGGCTCTGGAATAAAGTCAGAATGACCTGCCATCTGGCAGACTCCCTCAACTGGTGGCAGATCCTCTACCACCTGCAGGTCTGGATGCCCTTCCAGGCACCCACCCCCTCCTCAGACTGTCCTCACCACGGATGCCTCCTTTCTGGGCTGGGGAGCTCTCATTGTGAGGACCTCTGCACACAAGGCAGCTGGTTCCAGACAGAATGCCAGCTACAGATTAACCTTCTGGAGCTTCAGGCGATATTCCTGGCTCTCTGAGCCTTCCACCACCGGCTGCAGTATCACTCATTGCCAATCCAGACCAACAAACAGGTTACAGTGTTCTATGTGAACAAGCAAGGGGGCACAGAATCATACTTCCGCAGGCGGTAGCCCTCTGCTCATATGCGACATACAGTGGATGCTCCTAAGGGCAGTCTACCTCTTGGGCCAAGACAATGCCCTGGCAGACAAGCTGAGCAGAGTTCTCCAGCCGCATGAGTGGCACCTGGATCCCAGGGTGGCTTCCCAGTTCTTTCCACTCTAGGGCGTCTCTCTAGTGGACCTGTTCCCCAGCCCGGACAAAACACAGCTGCCCATCTTCTCCCGCCAGCAGCACCCATCCCAAGTGGCAGTGAATGCGTTCCTGATTCCATGGATGGAAGGCCTCCTTTATGCCTTCCCGTCAACTCCACTGGTTGCGAAGACCCTCTTTAAGGTCCAGCGCAACAGGGCATCACTGATACTGATAGCCCCACGGATGCCCAAGCAACCTTGGTTTCCGCTGCTTCTTCATCTGTTGGCAGTGTTGCTGATTTCCCTGGGCCATACCCCAGTACTGCTTTATCAGGAGAAGGGTTCTCTCCTGCACCCCATCTTGGGGTCCCTGTCTCTTACTGCTTTGCTGCTGAAAGGCTAGCCCTGGCTCCCTTCAACCTCCCATGGGATGTGGAAGAGGTCCTTCTGGCCTCCCACAAGGCCTCCACAAGAAGGGCCTACATCTTCAGGTGGCGTCGCTTCTCAGTTTGGTGCGCCGAGAAGCGGGCAAACCCCTTCTCTTGCTCGGTTCAGCTAGTACTCCAGTACCTACTCCACCTGTCACAGGTGGGACTAAAGTCCAACTCAGTCAGAGTGCACATGGTGCTTTCGCAGCGCATCACCATGCTGTCCAGGGAAAACCCCTCTCTGCCCAGCACCTTGTATCACAGTTCCTACAGGGCCTCAAGCTATCCAAACCCTCCTTCCGCCCACCAGCGGCAGAGTGGGATCTCAATGTGGTGCTCTCACAGCTTACTAAGCTGCCTTTTGAGCCCCTAGCTACCTGCCACTTGTGGTAGCTCTCCTGGAATATTGTCTTCATCGTGGCACTCACATCAGCTCGCAGGGTCAGTGAGCTCCAGGCTCTGATGGCAGAGCGTCCCCCCCCACCCCCCACATGAGGTTCTACAAGAACAGGGTGGTGCTCTGCACATACCTCAAGTTTCTGCCGAAGGTGGTGTCCTCATTCCACCTCAGTCAGGAAGTGGTGCTCCCCACCTTCTTTCTGATGCTGCATGCTGGCAAGGCAGAGACTGTCCTCCATATTTTGGATTGTAAAAGGGCCCTGTCCTATCTACAATGGACTCAGGGCCACCACAAAGCACCTCAGCTTTTTGTCTCGTATAACTCTAGCCGACTGGGGCTCACATTGACTAAGCAAACTCTGTCTACTTGGGTGATGGACTGCATTGCCCTCACCTATGAGTAGGCTGGGATTTCACTAGACCAGTAGGTCACAGTGCACTGCGTCAGGGCCATGGCTACCTCCGTGGTGTTCCATACTAGTGACAGAAATCTGCCGGGCCGCCACCTAGTCTTCGGTCCATACCTTCGCAGCTCACTACTGCCTGGAGAGGGAGTCCTGACGGGACAGCTCCTTTGGCCAGGCCGTACTCCCTAATCTCTTTGGGGTGTAAGCAACTCCTGCCCTCCGACCTTTCTGTGTTTAGGCTACCAGAGTGCTGCTTCTCTGCCAGACACTTGGATCTTGCGAGAGACTCTCAGTTGGGACTTAACTGCTGCAACTCACGGCTCACCTTCTCTGGCCACCGTGGCATTTTGTACAGGTTTTTGGTAGCCTGTAGCTGGGGAGTCCCAATTATGAGGACTGACTTCCTGTTCCTGGAGAAAGCATAGTTACTCACCTGTAACAGGTATTCTCCGGGGCAGCAGAAATCAGTCCTCACAACCCTCGCTCTTCCCCTTGGAGTTGATTCTGTACCATATTTTAATTTTTGCCATCTTAGCTATGTCATTAGACTGAGGCAAGATGGCACCCTTGGGTGGGAAGGGGACCACGCATGCATGGTGCATCTCCCAAAGGCTTTATTTGAAAGCTGGGGAGATGCTTCCACGTGGGCTCTGTTGATGCCAATGTCACCCATATGTGAGGACTGATTCCTGCTGTCCCTGGAGAACATCTGTTACAGTGAGTAATTACGCTTTCTCCATAGACAAGCAAGAAATATAATCATCCACACAGAGGAATGAATCCCATTCTGAGGGTACAAGGGACTTACATTTGGTTTGCTAAGAATCTGCACTTGCAACTGGGGAGTAAGGCTGAGGTAGGATGCAGCTAATCTTAGATATAGTGCTACTTCCCTGGTTGTTCTGAAGGGATAGGTGTGATCCTTTCAAAGAAAAGAGGTGAGGACAGAAGCATGTAGGTACATAGTACCCCAGTGCCCGGTAATGGAATTGATGTCAAGAAATCAATGTGAGTACGTGGGAAAAGATGATGAGGAAGCACAGTCCCTGGAATTGGTTTAAAAGGCTGGGCAGCTGCCTCAACTAGAGTAGAAGTGGTGGCGTTGAATCCAACCTCCCAAATACTACAACTTTTCTTTTCTTAATGCAGTTGGTGGTTGTTCAGTTGAGTCCAGATATGATTCAGAACCAGATGGATGAAAACTTTAATTCAACAGAGACAAAATGTGGCTGTGTAGCCCTGCAGCAGAGGCTGTCGCTATGCAGCTTTGTCTCCCATTCTTCTTGTTTTGCGGGTTTCCTGTTTGTGTCCTTTCTCCGCCTCCAATTTGTTTTTTTTTCCTCCTTTTCAATTTTTCAAGTTCATTCCACCGGACAGACCCCTATTGTTAGAAGGGTGCCAATAGGCCATGTTGTCCTATGGCCTGGGGATAGGGCAGCCCAGTGAATGTGGCTTCTGATCCTGAGAAAGTTGGGGGGGGGGGGTGCTACACAAAGTTGTGCCAGACTCTAGCTGCTGGAAGAAGAGAGTAGGGACCTCTGGCCTCTATAAGGAGACAGGAACATGAGATGTAAGGGTAAGCTAGACACTCAAAGACCAATACTTTGCAGAAGATATTTGCATGGTGAAACATAGTAGCCTCCCATTCTTTAGAGTAACACTGTACAGAAGGTGTGTGTATGGTGAGGATTAGAGCCTTCCGTTGCATTAGAGCATCCCTTTGGATGGGGAGTCAAGGTAGAAGGGTGATATACTAAACCTTTCAATAGGATAATAGGGTTACATATCACAGGGTAGTATGTCCAGCAGAGGGCTGGAGGATGTTTATAGTGCAAAGAGGCTGCAGGGGACTATCTGGCCGAAGGCGAGGTCTCCAGCTGAGGAGTGGTTCAGACTGTAATGCTTGGTGAAAGTGTTTGAACGAGGTTCACATAGTGACTTTGCAAACATTTTCCATGGAAACTGCTGCAAGGCTGGTGATCTCCATGCCTTTGCTCTGAGATGAGGACACACATGGCCAAGATGTTGGAGTTGGCTCTAGTCATAACTGGAGATGATGTCACCTGCCAGCCAGGAGGCGATGATGTGCTTAGATGCTCAGTATCCTGGCTTTTTGAGCTTTGACAACTGAGAAGGAGCAGAGTTGCTTCTGCACACTCAAGTGGTTCACAGAGGACCCCCAAAGGGATGCTCACTCCCTACAAGTTTAAAGGTGGAGGGATGAGTCCTGCGCCATTTGAGGGGGCACCCACTGCACAAATCAGGGTAGTCCTTTGTGGCATGCGATCCTGCCCACTGTCTTCAAGCCTTGGACAGAATTCTACAGGATGTGCTAAATGCCAGTGTTGGAACTGTGGTCTTTTTTTTTTTATTTTAAAGAAAGAAATGACAGCCATCTCACGGCCACAGCCCTTGAGATTGGACAAATTGATGCATCTACCCAGAGAAGAAGTGGAGACCAGAAAAAGCACTGCTTTGCTCAGGAAAAGAAGAATGTGGGGCACTTCATAAGGTTGAGAGAGGGCAGGATTGTGCTGATTCTGAAATTTCTCTAAGATATGCCATACTGGGTCAGACCAAGGCTCCATCAAGCCCAGTATACTGTTTCCAACAGTGGCCAATCCAGGTCTCAAGTACCTTTCAGGTTCCCAAAGTATAGATATCCCATGCTACTCATCCAGGGGTACACAGTCGATTTCCCAAGTCCTCTTTAATAATGATTTATGGACTTTTCCTCCAGGAACTTGTCCAAGCCTGTTTTGAACTCAGTTACACTAACAGCTTTTTCTACATCCTCCGGTAATGAAATCCAGAGTTTGATTATGCACTAAGTGAAAAAAAATATTTTCTCAGATTAATATTAAATGTGCCACATTGTAGCTTCTGTGCGGGCCCGCTAGTCTTTCTACTTTTTGAAGGAGTAAGCAATAATCTACGTTTACCTGTTCCACTCCTTTCATTATTTTATAGACTCTATCTCCCCTCAGCCATCTCTTTTCCAAGTTGAAGAGCTCTAACCTTTTAAGTCTTTCCTCATAGGGATATCTTTCCATCCCTTTACCATTTTGATCGCTCTTCTTTGTATCTTTTCCAATTCTACTATATCCGAGGCAACATAGTTTTACCAAAGGACGATCATGCCAAACAAATATGATTGAGTTCTTTAACTGGGTGACCAGAGAACTAGACCATGGACATGCAATGGATGTGATCTACCTAGATTTCAGCAAAGCCTTTGATATTGTTCCTCATAGGAGGCTTATCAATACACTGAACAGTCGGGGGATGGTTCCCAAGGTGGTGAACTGGATCAGAAATTGGTCGACTGACAGACGACAGGAGGCGATGGTAAACGGAACTCACTCAGATGAAAGGGAGGTGATTAGTGGCATGTCCCAGGGATCGGTTCTGGTACCGGTACTGTTCAATGTATTTGTGAGTGATATTGCTGAAGGACCGAATGGAAAAGTCTGTCTTTTTGCAGATGACATGAAAATGTCCAACAGAGTGGACTCCCCTGAGAGAGTGGATAACATGAGGAAAGATCTAAAAAAAAAAGCTGGAAGAATGGTCTAATGCTTGTCATTTAAGATTTAATGTGAAGAAGTGCATTGCCATGCACTTGAGATTTATTTATTTATTTATTTATTTATTTAACAGTTCTTCTATACCGCGCTTTTCAGATCAGTGCGGTTTACATTCAACATCAACTATACAACACAGGCATTCTGAGTTGTAAACTTTACAATAAACAGGGAAATCAACATGGAAACAACTGGGGAAACTATCTACATTGTATTTACACTATTACCTTTTTCAAGCAGGGTCTATCTACATCTTATTTACTTTTGAATGCAGAAATCCAAGGAAATTGTATGCGATAGCGGGTGAGAAGTTGGCGTGCACGGACCAGGAGAAGGACCTTGGAGTGATTCTTTCTGAGGATCTCAAGGTGGCAAAACAGTGTGACAAGGCAGTGGCCAAAGCCAGAAGGATGCTGGGTTGCATACAGAGGAATTACCAGCAGAAAAGAGGAGATACTAATGCCACTGTACAAGTCACTGATAAGGCCTCACTTGGAATATTGTGTTCAGTTCTGGAGACCGTATCTCGCAAAGGATCTAAAAAGACTGGTTCACAGGAAGGCAACCAAAATGATTTGGTGCCTGCACCAGAAGACACATGAGAAGACACTTGAAGACCTAAGTATATTGTGGCGCTCGAGCCCCTACCAGGCGGCCGCCTAGTAGGGACGGGTAGCCACCTCTTATCTTTTCCTAAGCTTGTAGTTGTGTGAGGAATAATGAGCCAAGTGGTTTATTAAAGCGCACAGGAATTTATTCAGCTTCCTTGCTGGTAAGTGGATACAAATTCTTCAAGCACATTTATTCTCCAGACAAAAGAAAAATAACGGATAACTTCTCCAGTAAGCAAATGTCCAAAACAGAGTAACAGCGAATTCAACCATACAAGCTTCTGCCCCAGTCTTTTACTGTTTAACGTTTCTGCACATGAAGGAATATGCCCTTCTTTTAAAACTCTTCAAACCGGCTGTCAGCTTATTCAAGGCCGTTGCAAACACCAACAGTTTCAGCTGTTCAACCCCAACTGAGTTACTGCCGATAAGCTTCGAAGGAAAGACTCTTAGGCCCTTTTTAATTATATGACTCCTTCTCTCCTTTCTTTCAGCTTCAGAACTACCTTCACACCTATAGTAGCGTTCTTAAGGTTCAACTGTTTCTGGCTTACACTAATTCACCTTAGTGCATGCATCACATTCCATCTCTGAAACACTGGAAGTTACATCACCCTCCTTGGCTTCAACCTCCATGCTCTCAGCTGAGCTGTAGCAGGGTTCTGCTTGGAAACGCTCAGGAACTTTCTGTTTTAAAGTTTTCAACAGGTCAAACAACCTCTCCCATTTTCTTGCCCTCCCTTCTCTGGGCAGGTATCCTATGGGGTGTTCTAGTTTAACCTTCCTGGTGAAACATTTCTTTCTATGCTGTGTTATCTGGGGTACAACAGTTTCATCAGAGTCAGAACAGGAAATCCACTTTGAAGGCCTTACTGCCTCCCCTCTCCTACCTTGGGGTCTTGGTGCAGTATTCTCTTGGTTGGAACTTCGGCCAGTCAGGACTCCCTCTGCCTCAGGGTAGGGCAGAGACTTTTGGTAAAACTTTCCCGCTCTCTTGCCAGGGTAGGTGGTTCTCTCCCAAGAACCTTCCCTATGTCCTCTGTGGCTACTGTGCTGACTATTGTGGCTTCCTTTGTACCTTCTTTGGCTGCCTTTATAGCTGTTCCTTTCTCTGCTGCTCCCTTTGGCTGTCAAGCTCCTTTGTCCTTTGGCTACAGGGTTGTTCTCTCTGGACCTTCTGGAACTTGGACTGGAACCTGAGCTGCAACTCCCACTTGGACCTGGACTGCAACTCCGACAGCAACTGCAACTGCAACTGTGTCTCCAACCGTGTTTCGCCCTGTGTCTCCAACCGTGTTTCGCCCTGTGTCTCCAACCGTGTTTCGCCCTGTGTCTCCAACCGTGTCTCCCCCTGTATCTCCAACCGTGTCTATCTCTGGTGTTTGTTTGCTCCAATTTAAACATTGAGCAGGGCAACTCCCTTCCTGGCCCTGCCCATCTGTACCTCCCACTCCTATGGTTGACCTGGAGTGTGGGCGTGGCTTACAACTAGGTCTGCCCTCTAGGTTTCTCTCCGGGCTTCTGCTGTGGACTATGTGATCCTGTGTACCCATCCCCCGCAAAGAGGAAAAATTCTTCTTCTCTTCACTTTTTCCTGGCTGGGCTGCACTCTCCTTACCACAATATATACTCTAGAGGAGAGGAGGGACAGGAGAGATATGATACAGCCCTTTAAATATGGAAAGAGTATTAATGAACAAACAAACCTTCTTCAAAGACAGGGAAGCTGCAAAACTAGAGGACATAACATGAAACTGCAAGGGGATAAACTGAAAGGCAATATCAGGAAATACTTTTTCACTGAAAGGATGGTAGATGCTTGGAATGCCCTCCCGATGGAACCGTTGGGGGCAAATACAGTGACAGAATCCAAAATGGCATGGGATCCCTTTATAAGAACAGGATAAAATCAAAATAACCTTAACTGTCTCTGCTATCTCAACAAATAGGGGTGACCTGAACGGAGCATGGGGAGGGGTGACCTGCACGGAACTGCAGGTGCACCTACTCTTGCCACCTGCTGGGCAAATAGATGAACCATGATGGTCTTTATCTGCCATCATACACTATGGTGCTTGTTTACAAAGCCGCAGTAGCGGACTCCATGCGATATCGGAGCCGCGGCCCCATTGAATTCAATGGGGCTGCGGCTCCGATATCGGGCGGAGTCCGCTACCGCAATTTAGTAAACATGCCTCTCTGTTGCTATGTTACTATGTAAGATATGGCGACCAAAATTGCTTACAATATTCAAGGTGCAGTCACACCATAGAGCAATACAAAGGCATCATAATATCCTTTGTTTTATTTTCTGTTCCTTTCCTTAGGATTCCTAGCATTCTAGTTCCTTTCTTGATTGAGGATGCACATCGGACAGAGGGTTTTAACATACAATCCAGGATGACGCCCAGATCCTTTTCCTGAGTGGTGATGCCTAATGTGGAACCTCGCATTGTATAACTGTGGTTTGGGTTGTTCTTAGCCAAGTGCATAACTTTGCACTTGTCCACATTAAATTTCATCTGCCATTTGGACGCCCAGTCTCCCAACTTTTCAATGTCTTGCAATTTTTCACAATCCTCTTGTGTTTTAACAACTTTGAATAAGTTTGTGTCATCATCTCACTAAATATTCCCATTCCTAGGTCATTTATAAATATGTTAAAAAGCAGCGGGCCCAGCACAGATCCCTGGGGTATTCCACTATTCACATTTCCCCATTGATAAAATTGTTCATTTAGCCCTACTCTTTGTTTATATCTTTTAATCATTTCCTCATCCACAGTAGTACACTGCCTCCTATCCCATGACTTTTTAATTTTGCCAAGAGTCTCTCATGAGGGACCTTGTCAAAGACTTTATGAAAATCCAGATACACAGTATCTACCTGTTTATTTACACCTTTGAAAAAATATGAGATTAGTGAGACAAGACTTTCATTGGCTTAGTCCATGTTAGTTTCCTGCCATTAAGCCATGACTATCCACATGTTCAGTAATTTTGTTCTTTATAATGGTTTCTACCATTTTGCCCAGTACAGACGTTAAGCTCACCGGTTTGTAGTTTCCCAGATCACCCCTGGAATCCTTTTTAAAAATTGTCGTTATATTGGTCATACTCCAATCCTCAGGTTCTACAGGTGATTATAAGTATGGTTCACAGATTAATAAAAGTAGGTCTGCAATCTCATATTTCAATTCTTTCAGCACCCTTGCATGTATGCCATCCAGTTCAGGTGATTTGCTATTTTTCATTTTATCAAATAGCTATATTACATCTTCCAAATTTATTGAGATTTGTTGCAATTTCTCTGATAAATCACCTTTAAATATCATTTCCGGCATGGGTACGTTTCCTACATCATCTCCAGTAAAAACGGAAGCAAAGAAGTCATTCAGTCTCTTTGCTATGGCCTTGTCCTCTCTTAGTGCCCCTTTTACCTCTCATGGTCCAACTTGCTCTCTCACAGGTGTTTTGCTATGAATGTACTTGAAAAGGTTTTTATTATGCGCTTTTGCTTCCAGGACAAGCTTCTTTTCAAATTTTCTCTTGGCCTGTCTTATCAATGCCTTGTGTTTAACTAGCCAGTACTTATGGGATCTGGGCTTGATTGTTTCTTATGAACTTAAAGTAGCTAAACACGTAGAAAAGGTGACATCGAAAGCCGGAAGGATGCTTGTGTGCATAGGGAGAGGAATGACCAGCAGAAAAAAGGGGGTGATATGCCTTTATATAAGTATCTGGTGTGACCTTATTTAGAGTATTGTGTTTAATTCTGGAGACCACACCTTCAAAAGGATATAAACAGGTTGGAGTCAGTACAGAGGGTGGCTACTAAATTGGTTAGTGGTCTTCGTTATAAAGCATATGAAAACAGACGTAAAGATCTTAATATGTATACGTTAGAGGAAAGCAGGCTAGAAGGAGATATGATAGGGAGGTTTAAATACCTCCGTGACATAAATGCACAAGAGGAAAGCCTCTTTAAATTTAAAGCAAGCTCTGCTCCGAGGGGACATACGATGAGGGTGAAAGGGGATAGACTCAGGATTAATATGCGGAAATATTTCTTTACGGAAAGAGTTGTAGATAAGTGGAATAGTCTGCCAGTGTAGGTAGAGATGAGGACAGTATCTAAATTCAAAAAAGCATGGGACAAACACAGATGATCTCTAAAGGAAAAAAGGGGACTATTATAGTTGATATGGAAGGGCAGACTAGATTGGCCATGTGGTCTTTTTCTACTGTCATATTTCTGTGTTTCCTATTTTCATCATTTGGCTCTTTTTTCCATTTTCTGAAGGATTTTCTCTTAGCTATCACAGCATCTTTGACCTTACCTTTAAGCCATGCTGGCTATCATTTGGCCTTTCTTTCACCTTTCTTAAAGCATGGAATACATCTGTTCTGGGCTTCCAAGATAGTACATTTAAATAGTACCCAGGCCTGAAGTAGGCTCTTAACCTTCTCAGTTGTTCCTTTTATTTTTTTTTAACAATTTTCCTCATTTTGTCATAGTCTCTTGTTATCCTCCTGCCATTTATTCAATCAAATGTGATCATATTATGATTGCTGTTGCCAAGTGGCCCCAATACCGTTAGCTCTCACACTATATTCACTAAATACAAGTCCATCCTACTCACCCACAAAGCCATCCACCAAGCACAGAACAACCAGCTCTGCTCCCTGCTGACCCGCCCGACCCATGGAATAACAACCAGACAGACCTTCAACAACTACCTCACCGTCCCTCACAAAAGAACCAAAAGCTCTCAAAAGACATGCAACCGAGCCTTCGAACTCTACGCATCATCCCTATGGAACTCTTTACCAAACCACCTCAGAAACAATAACGACATCCTATCCTTCAGAAAACAGCTGAAAACCATCCTATTCCAAGAATATTTCAAGACAACCCCTACCAAAAAATGCAACAGCCCCTGAACTCTCCATATCCCTCTGAGTGACAACTACACTGTACTGTCCATGTCTAAAGTCTATCCTACGTCGGAATCATCAATGTTACCTACCTGGTGATGGCCCCACCCTGATACTTGATTTCCCCACCCTTATATGTAACGCCGTTTGACCCAGTGAAAAGCGGGATATAAATACAGTTAAATAAATTAATTAATTAAATAATATTCCACTAATAGCTAGATCTGAAATAGCTTCCCTTCAAGACTTTTCCTGATCCAGCTGTTCCATAAAGCAGTCATTTATTTCATCTAGAAACTTTATCTCCCTAGCATGGCCTGATGTAACATTGACCCAGTCGGTACTGGGTAATGAAATCTCCCTTTATTACCATGTTGTAAACTTTGCAAGCTTCCCTAAATTCTTTTAGCATTTCATCATCTGGCAGTTCTTTCTGGTCAGGCAGGCGGTAGTACACACCCACTGCCATTCCATTCCCCTTTTTATATGGAATATCTATCCATAAAAATTCTACAGTCTATTATATTTCCTGCAAAACCTTTATTCTATTTGATTCAATGCCCTCTTTAACATATAACGCCAGCCCGCCACCTATGTGATCTACCCTATCATTGAGATTTAGTTTGTAGCCTGGTATCACAGTGTCCCATTGGTTACCTTCCTTCCATCAGGTCTCTGAGATGCCAATTATATCTACCCTTTGATTCATTGGTGCAAGAAGATTAACATGGCTCAGAATGCCAAGTCGGTGGAAGGACATGCATGATAGGCTGGCAGACACACCAGATGGTATAACTGAGACATCAATCAAATTGATCACATATGTGTGCCATAAAGGGTTTTCAGAATATAATCCTAAACATTTAATAGTGACTATATCTGCCCCCCTATTTCAAACTCCTAAAAATAGTTTGTGTATGTATGTGTATAGAAGGAGGATATTATGAAAAACTAGCTGAGCTACTTAAGTAATTATCATAAGGAATAACTTAGCTATTCTTAGCTTATTCTTATGACAAATATGTACTAGCTGATATAGAGAGAACTTAAAAAAGCTGCTGTCAATAGTAATTACGTGTTATCTTATAATTCCAATGGAACGCTAAACAGTGCAGTTCATATATGAAATAATGTAACTCCGTGAATGGCAGCCATATTTGAACCTATTTTGGTATCAAAATCACGACCCAGCAGTTACCATGGAGATGTATAAAAGGAAGGCTTTATGGGGAAGGGGAAGTGGGAGAAGGACGGCATGAGTTTGTAAACTTAAAACCAATCTATCAAACTCCTTTGGATGTAAGAAGTATGCACAATTAAAACCATCGGCATGTATATCCAAAAGTCTAAGTCAAAAAAAGCAAGAGAGGAGAAAAGAAAAGAACATGAGGGGGAGGGGGCGGCACCTTGCAAACCATGATAAATATATTGTCTATAGTACTCCGGGGTACATCAGTAAGAAGGAGCAAATGAAGACTGAAGTCAAAGTAATTTTATATTTTAAGATCTGAAGACTTGCAAATGTGCTCCATCTCTGGGGGTGGGTGGAGGGGGATCCTACAAAGCATGATAAGTATATTCTCAGGCAATGTTATTGACTATTCAAAATACATTGAGGATGGGGGCCATTAGAGACGAAAGTGAAGGTTATTTTATATGTTCGAACACAAGAGACCCCACCAAACCGGACATGTACCTCCTGCTCCCTTTCCTACTTTCCCCTTCCCTCTTTCCCGCTTTACTTTCCTTCCCTTTCCCTCTTCACCCTTACCTTGCTCCCTTAACCCCTTTTTTAACCTCTTTTAGGTTTGTATCTCTTTTAGATTGTACTTTTTTAGATTTTATTTCTATTTTTATTAAACATTTTTTCTTTTAGTTTTCATTTTTAGTCTATTTTGCCTTACATCACATGGTATATAGTGATGTTTCTACACAATATATAATTGGATTCTTCCATTTCCTTGGGGCTTTTGACCTGTTGTTTTGTGTCTGATTTTGTTATTTCTTTTGCCCCCCTTTTCTTAACATTTTTGATGTTCTGTTTATAATTTCTTATTTTTATTTTTTATTCTTCATTTTGACTTTTAATATAATTTTTATTATTTTATTTTTATGCTTATTTTCATTTGTATTCCTCTATGCACTGTTGACATAACTGAGTCATTTGTCGTCTTATTGGCCATCTGAGTCTTCCCAATGTTCAGCATTCTGCATTTTAATTTTACTTTTATTCTCATTTTTGTTTTTAGTTGGTTAGGAATCTCACTCAATGATTGGATCCCATAGTAGGTTTTATGCATCCGATTCTACCTTGCATTATCTTCACATGAATTACAGACATTGTTCTTTTATTCTGAAGTTATTATTTTAAGGGTCACTATGGGAGACTCCGGTTTTGATTACTTGTCTTTATTTATTTATTTATTTATTTATTTAACATTTCTTATATACCGCCTTTCATGATATCAAGGCGGTTTACATTGAACAAACTGAAATTACATTGAACAGGGCATTATAACTTGGAGATAACTATTTTACAGGGAACATGGGCAATGGAGGGTTAAGTGGCTTCCCCAAGACCACAAGGAGCACCTGTGTGACTTGAAACCCCAGTCCTTCCGGCCCAAGGTTGCTGTCCTCTAGTAGGATTTGAACCCCTGGCCTTCTGGCCTGAGGTAACTTGCCCTAACACATAGGCCACTCCTCCCTCCTTGGCATATGATTTTATCTGCACCCCTTTCACATATGGAATGGGTGGTTTGCACCCACTTTGATGGGGTTTCCGTGTTCCGACATACAAAATAAACTTCACTTTGTCTCTAATGGCCCCTTTCATCAATGTATTTTGAATCATCAGTATCACCTCCTAATAATATATTTATCATGCTTTGTAGGATCCCCTTCCCCACACCTCCCGAACAGATGGAGCACATTTGCATGTCTTCGGATCTTAATATATAAAATTACTTTAACTTCGGTCTTCGTTTGCTCCTCCTTATTGATGTACCCTGGAGTACTATAGACATGGCCCGACAATATATTTATCATGGTTTGCGAGGTGCCACCCCCACCCCCGTTCTCTTTCTTTTCTCCTTTCTTGCTTCTTTTGCCCTAGTCTTTGGTTATGCATGCCAATAGTTTTAAGTGTGCATATCTACGTCTCACATCCAAAGGAGATTTTTAGGTTGGTTTCATTTATACAAACTCATGCCATCCTTCCCCTGCTTCCCATTCACCCTTCTCCTCCCTCCTTTGCATTTTCCTTCTCTGTGATATGTCATTTATACATCTCCATGCTAACTGCGTGTTCCTGATCGTGTATCCAGTTTAGTCCCGAACCTCTGGGTTGTCCATCTCATCCAGCAGCTTGGAAACTGAGAAACTCTTCCTTTTGTGATGTCACTGGTATATCCTGTCGGGAGCCGCCTCCTGTCACCAGTTACCTCAGTCTCCAAGCAGCTGGATGGATGGTGAGCCTGGAGGTCAGGACTCACTGGAGAAACAATTGAGGATCGTTTCAAATTAGTGGTTAAAAGAATTTAAAACAATTGGTAAAATTAAAACAGAAAAGAGTCTTTATATTGAAGGACTGTGCCTTTAAATTTGCAGGAGGCCCACCTTCAGCCTTGGCCCCCTCCTTCTTTCTTCCTCTCCTTGCCTTTGCGGCTTGGGGCACGGGTCGGACAGCAAGTCTGTGGAGGGGGACAGCTCCGGTTTACAGACTTACGGAGGATGTGGAACCGGAGCAGAGCATAGGCAGCGCTTTACAGAAGCTCTGCCTGTTGGCGCGCTGTGGCTGCTCTTCTCGATTGCCTGGAGGCGGGGAGTCCAAGCGGAATGGCGATCGCAGGCTGCTCCATCTCAACGGATCAGCTCCAGGGCCGGCGGCAAGCACAGCATGTCTGGGATTGGCTGCTGCTTTGCTTGGAGGCCGGCGGAGGTAAGGGGGCCCAATCGGGAGCATTTCCCTCATCAGCGCATTTTGGCGCGAAGCGGACATTAGGCCCAGCCGTGTGGCGCTGGCGCGGGCAGAGCCGTGTCGGCGAAGAATTGTTTGAGGGGGCTTAGTTTAGACGGGGAAGCCTTCAAACTGTAAAGGAAGTTGAGTAAGTTTAATTTTCTCAAGCTCTGCATTATTAGTTGAGGGGCCTGATCCCGGCTGGGGACAGATCGGCTGTTCTCGGAGCTGGAATGCCTTCTAAACTATAGTGTGTGGTATGTGGGGCCAGAAAGGGCACAGGCTCAGGAGTTTGTAAGGCCTGTGTTAAAGAAGCATCTATGGAGCAGACACTGGAGGAGAAGGAGGAGGTCCCGGGGGCCGAAGCAGGGGCATCGGCCGCGCAGATAGCGGAATTGGCTCTGGGGGAGCCGGTGGCAGGGCCGCCTTCCGTCCCGGACACTCTCTCCTCTCAGCATCTTTACCCATGGGGCTGGCGTCCATTTTTTCACAGGAGTTTGTAACTCTCCTGCAACAAGCTGTGTTGGGCAATGGCCAACAGCGGAAGGATACCACGGGCAGGGGAGGAGCGAAGAGGCTCGCGGCTCCGCTGCAGGTTGAGGAGCCCCCGTGCAGGGTTAAGAAACCACGAGTAGAAGGGGAGCTTAGAGAGCAATCAGTGGCCTCGGAGGGGCTGCTGTCGGATGAGGATGACCGCAGTATGGACTTGGAGGAGTTAGAGGAAGGAGAACTCTCAGAGAAAGAGGACCAGGCTAGAGTGGTATGGGTCTTCAGGAGAGAGGAACTTCCGGCGCTCATCGTAGAGACGCTGAAGGTGCTGAATATGCCGGTACCGGCGTCGGTGGAGGATGAGGCACTTGAGGATCCGTTATTGCAGGACTTTTGGAAGAGTCAAAGAGCGTTCCTGGTACACAGGGTGTTTCAGGAGATGATTCAGGAGTGGAACATCCCAGAGGCACCTCTGAAGGGGGCCAGAGTGATGAGCCGTTTTTATCCGTTGGTGGACCAGGATAGGGAGGTATTTAAGTCGCCCAAGGTGGACGCGGCCGTCTCTGCGGTGACGAAAAAGACCACCATACCCGTAGAGGGTAGTTTGGCCCTCAAGGATACCCAGGACAGGAAGTTAGATGCTTTGTTAAAACAGATTTTTGAGGTGAATGCTCTGTCGCTCCAGGCGGCTATTTGCGGAGCATGGGTGGCTAGAGCCTGTCTGCGATGGTCGCAGCGAGTGCAAGGGCAGGAGAGTGAATAGGCTGGAGAAGCGTCCATGTTAGAATCAGGCGCAGCCTATCTGGTGGATATTCATTATGATCTTATGCGTGGATTGTCGAAAAGCATGGCGTTGGCCATAGCAGCGTGACGCTACCTGTGGTTGCACAATTGGGCGGCGGATAGCTCCTCTAAGGCTAGGCTAAGTAAACTTCCCTTTAAAGGCGTCTCTTGTTTGGGGAAGATTTAGAGAAATTAGTCAAGGATCTGGGGGAATCTAAAGGAGGTAGATTACCAGAGGACAAGCCTAAGCCAGGCCGGACGACACCTGCGGGCAGGGGGCAACAGCGGGATTTTCGTCGGTTCTGTTTCCAGAGATTTAACTCAGGTCAAAGAGGAAGATTCTGCAATAGGAATCAGGGGTTCTGGGGGTTTTGAGGAGCGGGAAAGGGCTTCGGGCCTTCCTCCTTATCTTCCCTCAACCCCAGAAAGCCACAATGAGATCAGGGGGACCCAGGCACCCTTACTTCCCGTAGGAGGGCGGCTGCAGGATTTTTATTCTGCCTGGGTCCAAGTCACGTCAGAGGGCTATGCGCTGGAACTGCTAAGGCCAGTGTGAGACGCCTTCTTGAGGTCCCCCGGCAAGTCGCCCTCCAAATGCGAGGCTCTGCAGGGTACAGTATGAAGGCTGCTGGATCTGAAGGCGATAGAGCCAGTGCCGCCAGACCAATGTGGCTGCGGTCGATACTCCATTTACTTCGTGGTACCAAAGAAGGTCGGAGGTTTTCGGCCTATTCTAGATCTCAAGGGAGTGAACCATTGTCTTCGAGTGTCGCATTTTCACATGGAAACGCTGCGATTGGTTATAGTGGCAGTACAAAAAGGGGAATTCCTTACATCCCTGGATTTGTCAGAAGCGTACCTTCACATTCCTATAAGACCGGATCATCACAAGTTTCTCAGGTTCGCGGTTCCTTTCAGGCATTTTCAGTTCCGAGCTTTGCCCTTCGGCCTAGCAACTGCACCGCGGACCTTCACCAAAGTTATGGTGGTGGTGGTGGCGGCAGCTTTGCGGAAGGAAGAAATTCTCGTACACCCTTACCTGGACGATTGGTTGATTCGTGCAAAGTCGAGGACCGAGAGCAAGAGGGCAACGACCAGGGTGGTGGCCCTCCTGGAAAGTCTCGGTTGGGTAGTCAATATGGCAAAATGTCAGTTGGTACCCTCTCAGAGTCTGGAATACCTGGGGGCTCAGTTCGACACGATCAATGGAAAGGTTTTTCTAACGGAGCAGCGAGCACAAGGTCTGCGGAAGCTAGTCGAGAGATTCTTACTCTACAAGACGCCCTCGGCTTGGCATTATCTCCAACTGTTGGGCACAATGGTGGCAACAATAGAGACGGTGTCCTGGGCAAGGGCCCACATGAGGCCTTTGCAGAGGGCATTCCTTCAGCACTGGTCACATCAGCACGATCCGCTGTTTCGGAAGCTACCTTGTGCGGCGGAGACGTGTCAAGCCCTGCGATGGTGGTTGCTTCCCGAATCTCTGGAGAGCGGGAAAAGGTTAGAGACGCCAGACTGGGTACCCTTGACTACAGACGCCAGCCTGCTGGGCTGGGGAGTTCATTGTCTGGGCAGGTTCACGTAGGGACAGTGGAATTCTCAGGAACAGACATGGGCAATCAACAGGTTGGAATTAAGGGCAGTTGCGCTGGCTCTACAGGATTTTTGGGCATCCCTCAGAGGGAGGGAAGTTTGAGTGTTTTCCGACAACGCGACTGCGGTGGCCTATGTCAACAAGCAAGGGGGAACCAGCAGCGTCACGCTGGAGTCCGAGGCCAAAGCCCTGTGTGAATGGGCCGAAGCAAATCTTCTGGATCTATCAGCAGCGCATGTAGCAGGGGTGGACAATGTAGAGGCCGATTTCCTCAGCCGGGTAAGAGTGGATCCAGGGGAATGGGTCCTGCATCCGGAGTTGTTCGAGATGCTGGTACGCCGTTGGGGCGTGCTGGTCATGGACCTCTTGGCAACTTTCGACTCGGCAAAGGTCAGCCGCTTCTACAGCAGGCGGAAGGAAAGAATGTCAGAGGGCTTGGATGCTCTCATTCAAAGCTGGCCAGTGGGGCAGCTACTGTATGTCTTCCCACCGTGGGTCTTGATAGGCAGAGTGGTCCAACGGGTAGAGCGCTACAGAGGTCAGGTAATTCTGACAGCTCCAGACTGGCCACGTCGGCCCTGGTACGGGGACCTGATGAGGCTGTTGGTAGAAAAGCCCTGGTATCTTCCCCCTCGAGCAGATCTGTTGTCGCAGGGTCCTCTGCTTATGCTCCACGTGGATCGGTTCTCACAGCTTGGCTGTTGAGAGGGCTCGGTTGAAGTCTCAGGAGTACTCAGCGGCGGTCATTACTACTTTGCTGAAGGCCAGGAAGAGATCAACATCGCTAGCATATGTTTGCATCTGGAGAGTATTTGAGGCTTGGTGCGTAGACAAGAAGTGTGAAGCGTTAAGATCCACCATCCCTCAGGTCTTAGAGTTCCTACAGGATGGGTTCGACAAAGGATTAGCTGCCGCATCGCAATGGGTGCAGGTAGCAGCTTTGGCATGTTACAGAGGTAGGATAGGAGGTCAGACGCTCGGGAGTCAGTGGGATGTCAAACGGTTTTTGAGGGCGGTGTCCCTACTGAGACCGCCATGTAGACAGATAGTTCCTAAATGGCATCTGCTGTTCATGCTAGACGCGTTGGAACGGGAGCCCTTTGAACCATTGTCGTGGGCGTCGTTCAAGGACCTCACTCTAAAGGTGTTTTTTCTTGTGGTGATCTGTTCGGCGAGAAGAGTCTCGGAGTTGCAAGCGCTATGTTGTAAGGAACCCTACCTTTCGTTCTTTGCGTCAAAGGTAGTCTTGAGGCCTGTGCCGGCTTTTCTGCCAAAGGTCGTCTCGGCGTTTCATGTGAATCAGGAAATCTCCTTACCTGTCTTCAGAGAGGGTGCAGGAAGTTCAGCGATGAGGAAGTTGAATCTCTTGGGTGTCCGTCGGGCGTTAAAGAAGTATCTTCGTCGGACTGCCAGTTTCCACAAGTCGGACAGACTTTTTGTGCTCTTCGCGGGGCCAAGAAAGGGAGAAGCGGCATCAAAGGCCTCTATTGTAAGGTGGATTAAGGAGGCCATTGCGTCGGCGTACGTGTTGAAAGGTAGGCCGGTGCCAGAGGGGCTTAGGGCCCATTCCACCAGAGCTCAAGCGACCTCCTGGGCAGAGGTTCGGTTGGTGTCGCCGGTGGAGATTTGTAAGGCAGCGATTTGGTCATCTTTGAATTCGTTTGTTAAGCACTACCGGCTGGATGTTCAAACGGCGGAGGAGACCTATTTTGGTTCAGCAGTACTTCAGGCTGGCCTGCCGGGTCCCTCCCGTGGTTGATTTTTTCACTGCTCTGGTACTAACCCAGAGGTTCGGGACTAGACTGGATACACGATCAGGAAGATGAAATTAGACTTACCTGCTAATTGTGGTTCCTGGAGTGTAGCCAGTCTAGTCCCGTATCCCTCCCCAGTTTTCTTCTGCGAATAAAAGCCTGAAGTGTCTATATGGATTACAGGTAAGAGGTGTCTTCATTTACGGGTCTTCGGCATTCTGGGGTGGGGGTTTTCCTGTAGGATGCCATTTATTTTGGGGACATTTTCCTTCATATCAGGTGAGGGAGTGGCCTCGGCAAGTTTAAAGTCTATGTAAGTTGAGGGAGTTTTCCCTCGGTTAAACATTATTGGTTCAGTCAGTTGATCATTGTTGGTCAATTTTTGCAGTTAGTTCTTACTTGTTGCTCTGGCGAGTCTGCTTTGTCAATAGGGTACTGGTGACAGGAGGCGGCTCCCGACAGGATATACCAGTGACATCACAAAAGGAGGAATTTCTCAGTCTCCAAGCTTCTGGATGAGATGGACAACCCAGAGGTTCGGGACTAGATTGGCTACACTCCGGGAACCACAATTAGCAGGTAAGTCTAATTTCATCTTCCCGATTTTTGGCACCAAAATAGGTTTATTTATTCATTTATTTAACAGGGTTTATATACCGCTTTTCACCTGGTCAAAGCGGTGTACATTGAACAAATACTCTGTTACATAGAACAATAAAGAACTATATACAAGCTGAGCTGGTAACAATTTAACTATTTACAAGAGATAATTCTGGCATAGTGCCATAACTTTAGTGTGGGTCATTGTCGGGGGCGGAATTGAGTAGTTGGTCCATGGTGGTCAGTAAAAAGGAGGGTTTCAGGTGTTTTCAGAAGGAGAAGGTGTCGGTGATGTTTCTTATGGCATCAGGTAAGGTGTTCCAGAGGGATGGTGCAAAGAATTTGAATGCTCGACAGCAAGTCTGTTGGGGGGACTTTATCTTAGAGTGGGGTATGGTGAGCTTGTTGTTTTGGAGGATCTTCGGGGTCTGTCTGGGGTGAGTGTTTGCAGTAGGGACTATAGGTAGGTGGCTGGGTGAGCATGTAGTGCTTTGTGAGTTAAGAGTAAGGATTTATATCTGATCCTGCTGGGGAATGTTAACCAGTGGAGCTATTTGAGGATAGGGGTGATATGGTTGTGTTTGGAAGCTCCCTGGATTATACGTGCAGCTGTGTGCATGATGGTTTGAAGTTTGGCAGCCTCAGACAACCTCAGCGCCCCCTTGCTCTCCCTGAAGACAAGACAGCCTTGGTGCTCACCCCCTGGGAGCCTCAGGCAGGGCAAACGGTGCCAGACTCAGTGTTACTTTCCAGCAGCTGTCTCTCTCTTTCACAAGCTTCCATACCTCAGAGGTGTCTTCAGTCTTTGGGGAGAGCATGGGGAAGTGGAGGAGGGAGGGGGCGTTGAGGTTGTGTGAGGCTGCCAAACTTTTACAAACCCTTCCAATTTTTCTGGCTGCTCAACAGGCCCTTAACAGGATAAGAGCATGGAGCTGAACCAATTTTCTCTCCTCCTTTGGCTGCTGAAAAGACCTTAGTCTAGTACAGCCTCCCATGTCATGCTCAAGTGAGAGTGTCACCCTCAAGGTGGTCATTCACGGGCGAATAAATCTTTTCCCTCTCAACTATTCAGATTTTCTTCAGAGATGATAAAATCCATCCACCATCTGCTGGAGACAGAAAAATACTGAGGTGCCCTTTAGTGGCTCAGGCTGATAGAGGCATGGGAGTAATGTCATTGAAACCTGGGCATTTCATTGGCTTCTGTCGCCACCAATCTGTAGGGCAACACAACCTGCTTGTCTAGACTGACCTAGCAGGACTCAAGGAAAGGAAGTAAAGTAAAATGTCACCTTGTGATCATGACTGTGCTGCATAGAAGTTGTCCCCACCCTTAACTGAGGATTTTGTTTAGAGATATAATGTAATAATTTTCCCTTGTGTCTTTATTGTCAATTAATGTAATATCAATATATCTCCAGGAACAATCAGGAATGTAGTCTTCACATACGGGTATCGTCGGTACCGACGGAGCCTGCGCGGGAACACTCCCCGGCGTCCAATAGGAAAGCTTTTGGGAGCGTCCCACTGCTCCTGCGTCGCTGCCTTCCTGGCTTTCCAACTCTCCCTCTTCAGTTTTTCATTTTCTGCGGAGCCGACAGGCAGCAACTCCTGTCACCGCAGAACATCATCTTTTTGTGGTCGCGTCTGCCTTCACTGTTCATTTATTTGGTTTTATATACCGCGCTATTTAAAATCAGCGTGGTTTACAATAGGAACAAACAAGAAACATTCCCTGCTCTTCCGAGCTTACAATCTACGAGCTTACAATTCCCTGCTCTTCCGAGTTTACAATCTTCCGAGCTTACAATCACTGTTGACGCCCATACCGGTTCCACTGGTCTTTTCTTTATTTTTCTTAACTTCTTTTCTTTAAAAAAACTAAAAAAAAAATAATTATTTTGGAGGGTCTGTCCCCTCTTGGTGCCAGGTGCCATTTTGGGCACTAGGCCCTCTTTTCTTCCAAAATGGAGAAACCATCGAGTGGTTTCAAAAAATGTTCAAAGTGTAGCGGTACCATTTCTGCTACCGACACCCATGACTGGTGTCTCAAATGTTTAGGTCCTGACCATTTACCATCAGAGTGTCTCCTTTGTAAAAAGATGACCAAGAGAGGCCTGCAGAACAGAGCTGCAAAGCTCGGCACCCTCTTTGCTGCAGATGCGATGTCCATGGCATCGACATCTTCCAGGGTTTCATCTTCCTCCCATGGATCTCAGGTAACTAAACCTAGGTCTTCTAAGACCAGCCGGTCCTCAAAGGGTAGATCTCCTTCAAAGCATTGAGATGCTAATAGCGTTGCCCTCGAGGAAAACATACTGGCAAAACAGCCCCGGCCTCCAAAGCATTAACGGGGCTCCAGGATGTTCCCGAAGCTTCTACCTCTGGAGAACTCTTGGTGCCATGTTCTGGTGTCATGGCCGGCTCCGCCGGTACCTACACCTAGGCATCGGCAAGGGCCATGGATCAGCGCATCCTGGCCATCGAGCGCAGCCTTGCGGCTCTCTTAGCAGCCTCGGTACCGCTAAGGCCGCTCCAGGCAGTTCCGCAGTCATCGATACCGGTATCAACCGCACCTACTTTAACCAATGCACCTCGTTCCTTGCTTCCCCCCATGCCAGCCCTTGAATCAGTGTCCAGTATCGAGGGTCCAGTATCGAGACAGTCCGATTTAGACTTTGATCGATACCGGTGTCAAGCAATGCAAGAACACCCGGCACTGGAGTGATTCTTCCGTAGGATCCCTCTCCTTCTCCTCGGCATACGATGTCTCCTCCAGAGGACATGTCTTTTCAGGATTTCATACGTGCTGTAGCACGGGGACTCCCAATCACTGTAATCCCTGAGAAGGAACCGAGAGCAGAAGAATTAGAAATTCTTCAGTACCCGGCAGCGCCTAAGGAGGCTGCTACCCTTTCCATTCAACAAATCTTGTATGACCTCATGCTAAGGATGTGGGAAACACCTTTAACGGTGTCTCCACACTCTGAAGCTCGATACCATGTACTGAGTTCCAAAATGCCCTGGTTTTCAGAAAACGCAATTACCACACCATTCAATGGTAGTGGAATCAGCGATGCATAGAATCAAGAGTGCTAAGACGCATTCTTCCAACCCTCCAGGCCATGAAGCGAGGACACTCGATGCCTTTGGGCGTTGATGCTTTCCAGCCTCGATGCTATCAGCCAGGATCAGCTCTTACATTCTTTATATGGGAATATTTCTTAAGGAGGTTACAAGAGATCTGGAGCTGATGGCTCTACTTCTCCCCCATGATAAAAGAACAGACTTCCTCATTCTGGTCAAACATGCCCAGAATGTGTCTAAGTTTATGAACCATGCAACCTTTGATTGCTTTGAGTGCATTAGTAGAACCTCTACTATTTCCATCGGTGCACGTCGCATTGCCTGGCTTCAGGCATCTGATTTAGAACAATGGGTGCAAGACAAGCTGGGGAACATTCCTTGCACAGGAGAAAACCTCTTTGGCAAGGATTGACAGGACAAAGCTAATCAGCTTGAGTCAGAAAACATCACCTTGAACAGATTATCAAGGACCACAGCCAACCCAGCTAAAAAAAAAGACAACTAAGAAACCCTTTTTCAACAAGAAAAAGAAATTCTACCCATCTTACACCCAGGCTGTCCACTGCCCAGTTCATGCTCCCCAAAAGGGGCAACAACAACCCAGACAGCAAAGGAAGGCCCAAGTCCTCAACCAGCTCAGCAGACACAGCCTCCTCAGGGGCTTTGACTCCTTCCTAGAGAACTTAGTCATCCTGCCCCTGAAAGGTCCAGAGCCTCTCACTATCCCAGGCAGACTCTGTCACTTTGCCGAAAGATGGCAAAAGATAACATCAAAGCACTGAACTCTCTCTATTGTAACAGAGGGGTACAAACTCCATTTTTACAGTATGCCCCCTCCCACCATCACAAAGCAGTTCAATTCTCAGGGCCTTTTCACCACTCTCTTGTCTCTAGAGGTCGCCTCACTACTTGCTCAAGGGGCAATAGAAGAGGTACCCATATTCCAACAGGGCATGGGTTTCTACTCCCTCTACTTCCTCATTCCAAAAAAGAGACAGGGATACCGACCCATACTGGACCTCAGAGAGTTGAACAAATATCTGTTCTGAGAAAAATTCAAGATGATCTCCCTCGGAACACTTCTTCTTTACATTCAGAGTCAGGATTGGCTGTGTTCTCTAGATCTAAAGGATGCATATACACATATTCTCATCCATACAGATCACAGGAGGTTTTTCGTTTCCTTTTTCAAGGAAGACATTACCACTACAGGGTTCTACCCTTCGGACTGGCTTCTGCCCCAAGAGTCTTCACAAAATGCATGGCAGTGGCAGCAGCATTCCTGAGAACTCTGGGGATATTCACCTTAGACGACTGGCTCATCCGAGCATCAACAGCTCCAGAAGCCAGCTCCGTTCTCTCCTGCACAATGGAAATCCTACGGTACCTGGGACTGGTCATAAACCTCCCAAAATCTCATCTCACCCCTTCTCAGTCCCTAGAATTCATAGGGGCTCTTCTAGACAAAGGCTTTCCTGCCACAACCACGTTGTCTTCAAATACTCCAGCTGGCCTCTCAAGCAGCTATGAAGACTTGGCTAACTACTCGAGAAATGTTTTAGCTGTTGGGGCATATGGCATCCACTGTACATGTGGTTCCCTATGCTCGCCTTCACATGCGAGCAGCCCAGTGGACCCTAACCTCTCAGTGGACACAGGCCTCGGGTCACCTAAAGGACAAAATCAGAAACTTGTCACGTCTCATTTCATCCCTACAATGGTGGCAATCGCTGGAAAACCTTCTAGTAGGGTCCCTTTTCCAGCAATCACTGCATCAAGCCACCTTAACGACAAATGCGTCTAAGTTAGGCTGGGGGCTCACTTAGACAATCTCTCCATTCAGGGTCTCTGGACCGAGAAAGAGGCTTATCTTCATATAAACCTCCTGGAACTCAGAGCCATCTTCTGTGCTCTTCAAGTATTTCAGGCCCACCTGAGCTACAAGACGGTACTGGTCCAGACCGACAATCAAGTAGCTATGTTCTATGTGAACAAGCAGGGGGGGACGGGATCTCAGGTGTTGTGCAACGAAGCTCTACACCTCTGGGCCTTCGCCAGAGATCTTCAAATCCAACTTCTAGCGGTGTATTTACCAGGCACACAAAATCTCTTCGCAGACAAGCTCAGTCGAGTTGCTGCCACACAAATGGTCTCTTCATTCAGAGCAAATTGCTCGAATTTTTCAGATCTGAGGAACTCCAGATATAGACCTATTTGCAAGTCCTCAGAATGCCAAACCTCCCCGGTTCTGTTCCAGAATGCCGGCTCAGAACTGTCAGGCAAGGGATGCCTTTCACCTCCACTGGGGTCAGGACTTCCTCTATGCCTTCCCACCCACTCCCCTCATTCCCAAAACTCTAATCAAGCTTCAGAGAGACAGAGGCCATATGATCCTCATAGCCCCACGATGGCCACGCAAACGTGGTATCCTGTGCTTCTACATCTCTCAAGCCAGGCCTCTGGAGTTATGATGTGTTCCAGATCTTCTTTCTCAGGAGAACGGGGCACTATTGCACCTGAATCCTCAGTCTCTACACCTCAGGGCATGGCTTCTGAGAGCCTAGAATTCCAGGATATCAACCTTTCTCAACAGGTTAAGGATATCCTGTTGGCTTCAAGAAAACCTTCCACAAGGCAGGCCTATGCCTTTAAGTGGAAAAGGTTTTCTATCTGGTGTTCAAAAAAGGATATTAATCCCTTTTCAGTGCCAGTGGAGGTGTTACTGGAGTATCTCCTCCATTTATCATCCTCTGGTCTTAAGACCAATTCAGTAAGGGTCCACCTTAGTGCCTTTGCAGCTTTCCACAAGCCCTTTGATGGACAACCTGTTTCCTCTCAACCACTTGTAGCAAGGTTTATGAGAGGTCTACTCTTAACAAAACCTCCCATTAAGCCACCACTCGTGGCATGGGATTTGAATCTTGTCCTTGGGCAGCTCATGAAACCGCCCTTCAAACACTTAGCGACTACATCTCTAAAGTTTCTTTCTTGGAAAGTAATCTTCCTAATTGCTCTCACTTCTGCAAGATGCATCAGTGAGCTCCAGGCTTTAGTGACTGATCCTCCTTATACAAGGTTCCACCATGATAAAGTAGTTTTTAGGACTCGCCCTCACTTTATGCCAAAGGTGGTTTCGCCTTTTCATTTAAACAAATCGGTTTACCTTCCTGTATTCTTTCCTAGGCCTCACGCCTCCAATGCAGAAAGATCTTCATACTCTGAACTGTAAAAGAGCCTTGGCTTTTTACCTTCAGAGAACTAAGCAATATAGAAAGGCTTCCCAGCTTTTCGTTGCTTTTGACTCCAGTCATCTTGGATTACCAGTTTCCAAGAGGACATTATCTAAATGGATTGCAGACTGCATATCCTCTGCCTATGAGAGTAAGGGACTTTCTCTCGAAGGTCATGTCATAGCTCATAGTGTGAGCGCAATGGCAGCCTCTATGGATAACCTTCGATTGACAACATCTGTAGAGCAGTCACTTGGGCTTCGGTACACACCTTCGCAGCCCACTACTGCTTAGATAAGGACTCCTGTCGGGATGCCTTGTTTGGTCAAGCTGTTCTCCAGCATCTCTTTCAGACTTAGAACAACTCCTACCTGCCGTCCCGGGTTTCGATGCCAGAGATCCATGGGAGGAAGCATGACCCATCTCAACCTGGGTTACGCAGCTTTCTGGGGTCATCTCCCTGACATCTTTCAGCTGGGGAGTCCGCATATGTGAAGACTACATTCCTGCTTGTTCCTGGAGATAGCGTAGTTACTCACCTGTAACAGGTGATCTCCAGGAACAACAGGAATTGAGTATTCACAGCCCGCCCACCTCCCCTAGGAGTTGTATTTCTCTCTCTCTCTCTTTTTCTCTCCTTCTCTCCTTTGCCTCAGTTATAAACTCAACTGAAGAGGGAGCGTTGGAAAGGCGGGAAGGCAGAGACGCAGGCGCAGTGGGATGTTCCCAAAAGCTTTCCTATTGAACATTGGGGAGCGTACCCGCACAGGCTCCATCGGTACTGACGATACCCGTATGTGAAGACTCAATTCCTGCTGTTCCCCGAGATCATCTGTTACAGGTGAGTAACTACGCTTTTGATGTTTGCCCCTTTAGTTATCAAGATAGGATTATCTTGTTATGTTTAAAAATGCTACAAATACTTTAAAAAAAATCTTACCACATTTCTGTTACCCCTGCCTCTTTCCAGGGTTCAGGAGATCGGAGACTGTGTTGGCCATACCACCAGTGATGCCAACAATCAACATGCTAAAAATTGGGAGGGCAGGCACTGGAGGCATTATTGCTCTAATAAAGGAATACCACAAGGAAATTTCCTACTTTGTGCACTCTTTCATGTTCCCCCCAGTTGGCCTCTCGAGTGCTGTTCAGGGTTTTAGTTAAAGCTTGAGCAATTAGTGCATGAGGGATGTGTTTGGTCTTTTATTATTGCTGTATTTTTAATGGCTTATTATTTGATAAAGGAGATTGAGAGTCAATAGTGTTTGTTGGTAGGGGGTGGGGACATAATTGGCTATGTTTACTAAAGCTTAGCATGTGCTAACGAGCATTAGCCTGTGCTAAGTGGTGTGTGGCCCCTTTTATTCCTATAGACCACAAGGCGCACACTAATGTCAATTAGCATGCGCTAAGCTTTAGTAAACATGGTCCTATGTGTACTTCACCAGAATTTATTCCATTGTTGTGGGGTCATGGGAACAAAGTTAGGTGTGGTGATAGGAAAGTGAATTTGAGGAATCTGCAATATATGTCTAGGTTGTCCACTGTAGGCAGAATCTTTCAAATGCTTTACTATCAATTTTCAGTATTAAATTTGTGTTGTATTGTGTTATGAATAAGAGACTATTGGTATATGATTTGATTTTGGAATATAATCTTGGTCATGTTTGTGTAACAGAGACTTGACTTCAAAACAAAGATTCTTTGTGGTTGTTTAAATGTTGTTGAGTCGATGTTGACTCATGGCGACCCTCTGGATAGTTAGGCAGTCGGGCAGCTTATTGTTGATAGAGTGGCATCCATAGCTGCTGCTCTTGTATTAATCCATCTCATTGCTGGTCTTCCTCCTTTGCATTGACCTTCAACCTTGTCAGGAATGATGCATTTCTCTAATGATCTTTCCCTTCACATGAAGTGTCCAAAGTATGACAGTCAAAGTCTTGTAATCTGAGCTTTTAAAGAAAGTTTTGGTTTGATCTCCTTTGATTTGTTCTTCGGGCAGTCCATGGTATACACAGTATTCTTTGTCTGCACCACAATTCAAAGGCATTGATTTTCTTCCTGTCTATCTTTTTCACTGTCCAACATTTGCAACCATATAACGTTAATGAAAATACTATGGCCCAGACAAATCTAATGTTTGTATGGAGAGAGACATCTCTGCTTGAGAATCTTGTCTAGATCTTTCATAGCCATTCTGCCAAGAACAATGTATTGCTGGATTTCTTGGCTGCTTGTCATTTCTTTATCGATTATTGATCCAAGCAGGTTAAAGTTGTCCACTATTTCAATTTCTTCTCCATCAATGATGAACTTATCGATTTTGCCAATTGTCAGGATCTTGAGAAGCAAATGTTTCAGATCATCTTCACGTTCAGCCACTAATGTGAAATCATTAGCATTGTGAAGGTTGTTGATCAGTCTTCCACCAATCTTCACACCTCGGTTCTCTTCATACAGTCCTGCTTCTCTGATGGTTTGTACAGCATATAAATTAAAGAGGTAGAGGGAAAGTATGCAGCCTTGCCGTACACCTTTGCTGATTTTAAATTATTCTGTTTCTCCTTGTTCTGTTCTAACTGTTACTTCTTGATCAGTGTAAAGGTTATGCAACAGAACTATCAGGTGCCATCTTGCTCGGTCTTCTTTTTTCCGCGGAGCCCGACGGACGTAGTTCGTTTTTCCCCGAGGAAAAAGTTGATTTTCTCTGTTTTTTCTCTTTTTTCTCCGGTTCGAAGCCGGATCCTATTCCCGCTCGGACCGATACGCCGGTATCGAGTCCTTTTTCTCTTTTTCAGTTTTTGTCCTTTGTGACTGGCATTCGCGCCTTTTTTCTTTTTTCCCTGGTAGCCAGGTCTTTTGACCTAGCAGGGGCCCTTTTTCCCCTGATGGCTACCAGCGGGTTTAAGAAATGTGATCGGTGTAAGAAACTTATGTCTCTTACCGACACACATGACTGCTGCCTCCGCTGCCTCGGACCCGATCATGACCCGATGATCTGTGGTCCGTGTGGCAAAATGTCCTCGAAGGCGTTGAGCAGTCGGCAGCACCAAAAGGATAGGATCTTTTCTGACTCCGCGTCCGGCAGGGCCCGGACCTCGTCAGAGGCCTCGACGTCTCGGGACTCCGGCCCCGACCAGCGTCGGGGTTCCTCTGAGCGGGGGTCTCCTTCGCAGGAACATCGCAGGAAGAAGAAACCCGCGAGGGCGGCATCGGTGGACGCTCCTGGTTCCTTGAGGGCCAGGTCGCATAGCCCCGATAGCCGTCCCGGGTCTTCGGAGTCGGAGAGGCCTGCCAAACATCCTCATGTCGAGATGGAGTCTCCTGGACACGTAAGTGCTGTTGTCCTCGTGGACTCTCCTCCGAGGGAGCCGACGTCGGGCCCGACGCCGTCGGGGCCCGAGTCGGGGGCTGCTGGGTCTCCTGAGCTCGGACTCAGGTTGACGGCCTTGGAGAGCAGCTTTGCTGCCTTCATGGAACAGCAGCGGGCATTGATCGCCGGTCTCACCGGTGCATCTGCCCCTACCACCGGGACCTCGACGTCAAAGTCGACCCCGGAGGCCGAGCGGATCTTCGAGTCCATGAAGGCTCGAGTCGATCCTCAGCCACGGTCTCCCTCGACCTCCCGTTCGGGGCCGAGGTCGTCGATGCCGGTACCCTCGGCGTCGGGGCGGAGGGCATCGGTGCCCGCCCGCCCGACCGGAGCTGCTCGATTCCTCCTCCGAGGAGTCGATCTGGGAGATGGAGGACGAAGAGTCACCCGACACTCATTGGACTCGGTGTGTCCCATCGGACTCGCCCGAGTCCGAACCTCGGAGACGATCCCCACCGGAGGATACCCAGTTCTCGGACTTCGTGCGGGATATGGCCAAGGCCTTGGCCTTCCCCGCGGATCCCGAGGAGGAGCCTCGAGCCGAGGAGCTCGAGGCCCTCCAGTATGACTCTCCCCCAAAGGACGCCTTTACTGTTCCGGTTCCTCCGATGCTGGAGCGGCTGCTCTTCCGCATGTGGGAGACCCCGGCCTCGACGCCGGTGTTACAATGGATTCCAGTCCTCAGCTCGAGTGGTGGCTGCTGGCATTGGGACTCGATGCCAGGCATGGCTCCAGTCTTCGGACTTAGAGCAGTAGGTCCAGGGAAAGCTCCTAGACGTACCCTGCCTTGGTGAGCAGCTCTTCGGTAAACCGATGGAGGATAAGGCCACCAAGATAGAAACCGAGTTTGCCACCCGAACCCGCCTCTCGCACAAAACCACCTCCCTCCCCCGAAAGAAACAGCAAGCCAAGAAGCCGTTCTTTCCTCGGAAGACTCTGCTCTACCGAGCCTACCCACTGTACCCACCCACCCCTGCGCCGACCACTGTAACACAAGGAAAGTCTGGGCCCCACGGTCATCACAAGCCAAAATGGCCCAAGGCCCAAACCCCGGCACAGCCTCAGCCCACCCAGGAGTTTTGAAGCCAGCAGCTTAGCCTTTCGCCCTCCGGCAGCACCGCAGCCGGTGGGGGGATACCTGTCCTCCTTCGCCCCTCAGTGGGCGTCCATCACGTCGCACATTTGGGTCCTCTGAGTAGTCCGGGACGTCTACCATCCCCGCCTGGACAGGCTTCCCCCTCCCTTCTCCCCAGCAGAGCCTTCTCGACTCCCTGTGCACCAGACTTTCCTACAGCAGGAGTTAGACAACCTCCTTACTCAGCGAGCGGTTGAGAGGGTACCGTCGCACCTCCGAAGTCAGGGCTTCTATTCCCGGTACTTTCTCATTCCGAAGAAGTCGGGGGGCCTATAGCCTATCCTTGACCTCCGAAAACTAAACAAGTTTCTGGTGCGGGAAAAGTTCAAAATGCTATCACTTGGCATGCTGCTGTCCTTCTTCCAGCAGGGCGACTGGCTATGCTCCTTGGATCTCAGGGACGCTTACGCCCACATTTTCATTCACCCCCAGCACAGGCAGTTCCTGCGCTTCAGGGTACAATGGGAGCATTACCAATACAGGATGCTCCCCTTCGGATTTGCATCTGTTCCGCGGGTCTTCAAAAAGTGCCTCTCCACGGCCGCCGCCTCCCCTGGCTCATCACGGGGCCCTTGGCCAGGAAGCCTGCCTGGCGGCATCACTTACAATCCTCCTTGAGCGGCTGGGGTTCTTGGTCAACTACCCCAAGTCCCACCTCAAACCGGCGCAAACCTCGGAGTTTATCAGCGCACACCTCGACACCCAGTGGGTGATCGCCTTTCTGCCAGCAGACCGTGCAGCTCGCCTCCTAACCTTGGCGACCCAGGTCCAGAGCACCACTCGGGTCATGGTGCGGACTATGCTGCGCCTCCTAGAGCACATGGCCTCCACCATCCATGTGGTTCCATATGCCTGCATGCACATGCGAACGGCCCAGTGATGCCTCAGCACTCAATGGAGCCTGGCCTCTGGTCACCTCAGAGACCCCATTCGGGTCTCCTGAAACCTTTGCAGGTCCTTAGTCTGATGGCAGGACCCCCACAACCTTCTCCGGGGGCTGCCATTCCAGACCCCGCAGCATGAAATAGTGCTGACGACGGACGCTTCCCTGCTGGGATGGGGAGCCCACTGTGGTGCACTGTGCACACAGGGGCAATGGTCACCCGAAGAGTCTCAACAGCAGATAAATTTGTTCGAGGTTCGGGCGCTCCAGTGGGCCCTGAGGGCCTTTGAGGTCCATCTCCAAGGGAAGTCAGTGCTCATGGAGACTGACAATTGAGTAGCGATGTTCTACATCAACAAGGAGGGGGGCACAGGATCATGCCTCCTCTGCCAGGAAGCGGTCCTCCTCTGCTCCTTCACCTTCCGCCGGGGGATGACCGTACGAGCGATCTACCTCCCGGGCCACGAGAACATCCTTGCGGACAAATTCAGCAGGATCCTCTGCCCTCACAAATGGCAGCTGGACCCAGAAGTGGCCAACTTGCTGTTCCATTGGTGGGGGACACTGACCATGGACCTGTTCGCTAGCCCAGCGAACACACAGCTCTCCCGCTTCTGCGGCCCAGTCGCGCACCCAAGCAGGGAGGCACGGGATGCGTTCCTCTTGAGCTGGACCTCTGGGTTTCTCTATGCGTTCTCTCCCACTCCTCTCATTGCAAGGACCCTCCACAAAGCTCAGCGGGAACAAGCATCGATGATACTCGTCACTCCCTTGTGGTCTCAGCAACTGTGGTTCAAACTCCTGCTCTGGCTCGCGTCCGAGCCTCCAGTTCCCCTGGGCTGTGCCCCAGGCTTGATAATGCAGGAGGAGGGGTGGGTGCTACACCCAAACCTGGCCGCATTGTCCCTTGCAGCCTGGCAGCTGAAGGGTCTCCCTAGCCACGCTAGACCTCCCTGAGGAGGTCGAGGAGGTCCTCCTCACGTCGAGGAAGTACTCGACAAGACAAGCTTACACCTTCAAGTGGTGGCGCTTCTTGGTCTGGTGTTCCAAGCTCCAGATTGACCCTTTCTCTTGTCCCACTTGGTGGGTCCTCCAGTACCTTCTCCATCTTTCAAAGGAGAGGTTGAAGTCGAACTCTGTCAGGGTACACCTGAGCGCCATCTCGGCGAATCACCTCCATGTAGAGGGCAAACCCCTCTCGGAGCAGCCCTTGGTCGCCTGCTTTATGCTGGTCCTCTTGCTGTCCAAACCTCCCATCCGGCCTCCTCCGGCGGAGTGGGACCTGAATGTAGTGCTCATGTAGCTTACGTGTTCACCCTTCAAGCCGATGGCGACGTGCTCACTTCAGCACCTATCCTGGAAGGTGGTCTTCCTGGTGGCTTTGACCTGGGCCCGCCGAGTCGGTGAGCTCCAGGCTCTCATGGCTGAAGCCCCTTACACCAGGTTCTATAGGAACAGGATGGTCCTCCATACCCACCCCAAGTTCCTGCCGAAGGTTGTCTCGGATTTTCATCTCAGTCAGGAAATAGTCTTGCCGACCTTCTTTCTGAGACCCCATGCCGACCAGGCGTCGGTGGTTTTGCATACACTCGACTGCAAGAGGGCTCTTGCCATCTATCTGCAGCACACCCAGCCTCATCGCAAGTCTGGCCGGCTCTTCGTAACCTACAATCCCAATCGCTTGGGGCAGGCAGTCAAAAAATGCATCCTCCCTATCTGGGTGGCAGACTGCATCACCTGCGCTCACTCGAAGGTGGGCGCCCTGCTGGATCAGCGAGTCACTGTATACGGCATCCGAGCCAAGGTGGCTTCAGTAGCTTCACTACCTTCAGTGCCTCTGGTGGACATCTGCCAGGCTGCGACATGGGCTTCGGCGAACACTTTTACCTTGCACTACTGCCTGGAGAGGGAGTCCCGCCGGGACAGCGCCTTTGGCCAAGCTGTACTCCGTAATCTGTTTGGGGTATAAGCAACTCCTGCCCTCCGACCCTTCTCAACGGCTACCGAGGTTTTAGCCTCAGGGACCCGAGGACTCGGGCTCCTTCAGGCATCGACTTCTTCTCAAGGCCTTACAGAGGCATTTTTGGGTTACCAGTTCAGTAGCCTGTAGCTGGGGAGTCCCATAAGTGAGGACTGACTTCCTGCTTGTTCCTGGAGAAAGCGTAGTTACTCACTTGTAACAGGTGTTCGCCAGGAACAGCAGGAATCAGTCCTCACTACCCTCCCACCTCCCCTGCTGAGTTGCTGGATTTTTATCCTTCCCTTGCCATCTGCTTGATAAGGCTCGAGCTAAGGGACCTGACTGAGCAAGATGGCACCCTTGGGCGGGAAGAGGACCACGCATGCGTGGCAGCAATCCCAAAGGCTTTGAAAGATGGTGAATTGCTCTGCGCATGCTCTGTCAGTGCCGACGTCACCCATAAGTGAGGATTGATTCCTGCTGTCCCTGGAAAAGACCTGTTATAGGTGAGTAACAACGCTTTATCAGTTAAGAACCTTATCAGTTAGGATTTCCTAAACGTTTCCTAAAAATAACAGGTTAAAATTTACTTTTGATGATCAGCTGTTTTTCTAAAATTGACCCTGTGAGTATAGCTAGTACATTCTTGGAACAATTTAGAAGCTACTTATGTTTGAAGTTGCATCTGTATTTTCCCTTTTGAAATTTGCTTGTACTTTTGCATAGAAAATAATATGCACAGATTTGAAAAGGGGAATGTTTACTGAAAACATAGAAATGACTGCAGAAAAAGATCACCTGGTCTATCTAGTCTACTCTTCCATATCAACTACAATAGTCCCCTTTTTACCTTTAGAGATCCTCTGTGTTTATCCCATGCTTCTTTGAATTCAGATACTGTCCTCATCTCTACCAACTCCACTGGGAGATTATTCCATGGATGCACTACTCTTTCCGTAAAGAAATATTTCCGCATATCACTCCTGAATCTATCCCCCTTTCACCCTCATCCCATGTCCCCTCATAGCAGAACTTGCTTTCAATTGAAAGAGGCTCTCCCCCTGTACATTTATGCCACGGAGGTATTTAAACATCTCAATCATATCACCTCTATCCCGCCTTTCCTCTAAAGTATACATATTAAGATCTTTAAGTCTGTCCTCATATGCTCTTTAACCAAGACCAATAACCATTTTAGAAGCCACCCTCTGCACGGACTCCAACCTGTGTATATCCTTTTGAAAGTGTGGTCTCCAGAATTGCACACAATACTCCAAATGAGGTCACACCATAGACTTATTTGGAGGCACTATCACCTTCTTTTTTCTGCTGGTCATTCCACTCCCTATGCACCCAAGCAACCTTCTAGCTTTCACTGTCGCCTTTTCTACCTGTTTAGCTACTTTAAGATCATCAGATACAATCATGCCCAGGTCCTGCTCTTCTTTCGTGGACAGAAGTATGTCACCCCCTACACTGTATTGCTCCCTTGGATTTTTGCAGCCCAGATGCATGATCCTTCGTTTTTTAGCATTAAATCTCAGCTGCCAAATTCTAGACCATTCTTCAAGTTTAGCTAGAATCCCTCCTCATGTTATCTACTCTTTCCTGGGTGTCTACTCTATTGCAAATTTTGGTTTCATACGCAAAGAGGCAAATCTTACTCGACAGCCCTTCCGCAGTATCACTAACAAAGATGTTAAAAAGAATCTGACCAAGGGCAAATCCCTGCGGCACACCACTGGTAACCTCTTTCTCCTCAGATTGAGTTCCATTACCTGTACCCTTTGTCATGTCCTACTCAACCAATTTCTAACCCGATCAGTAACTTTAGGGTCCAGTCCTAAGGTGCTCAGTTTGTTTATAAATCACCTATGCGGAACAGTGTTAAAGACTTTACTGAAATCTAAGTACACTATATATATGGCTCTCCCTTGTTCCAATTTCCTGGGCACCCAGTCAAAGAAATCATTCAGATTTGTTTGACAAGACCTGCCTCTGGTAAACCCATGCTGCCTCAGATCCTGCAATCCATTGGACTCTGCTAGTACTACTATTACTGAACATTTGTATAGTGCTACAAGATGTACGCAGTGCTGCATAGACACATGTAAAAGATGGCCCCCTGCTCATCAGAGCTTACATTCTAGTCAAGACAGACAACAAGTCAGAGAATTCCATGGTGTTGAGACACTGCTTACCACCCTATTCAATGATGTTCTCACCACCATAGACAACTTACAGCAAGGCGTTGTGCTAATCTTCTTGGATATAGCAGCAGCGTTCGATTCGGTAAACCATGAGATTCTCCTCGGTCGACTGAAAGAAAAAGGCATCCGCAACTCAGCACTTGAATGGTGCAAATCATACCTTGACACCAGAATGCAATATGTAAAATCCGCAACAGGAGAATCTAAACTCTTCCATCAAAAACAAGGCGTTCCGCAAGGGTCTTCTCTCTCATCCCTCATGTTCAACATTTATATGCAGCCGATCTGCAATATCATCAGATCATTCAGTGTGAAATGTATGGTATACGCAGATGATATCCTACTCTACATGCCATTTTCCACAAAGCAAATGGATTTATTGCCTATAACAAATTGCTTTAATGCAGTCTCAGAATGGCTCCTGTCACAGAACCTCCGCATTCAGCACAAGAAAACTGAGGTTCTCTTTATCACCAGAGACCCCAACTTCACCCCACCATCACATATAAATGTCAAGGGAGCTGAGCTATGCACTAAGGAAGCGATAAAATACCTTGGAGTCACACTTGACCATCGGCTCGACATGAAACCACACATAAATAATATCGTAAAAGCTGTGTACTTCAAGATACGCACGCTCAAGCACCTACATTCCCTACTTGACCCAGAGGACTTCAGAACAATTTACCAAGCACTAATCTTACCACATTTTGATTTTGCCAACTCAATTCTTCAAGGACTCCCACAATCCACCTTGAGCACGTTACAGCTCGCTATGAATACTGCTGCAAGGGTTCTTCAAGGAGCGTCCAAGAGTGAACATATCACACCTATCCTCAAACAGCTCCATTGGCTCCCCATACACGGAAGGCTGATGTTCAAAACCCTGATTCTCACATTCAAGGCCATCAAGGGTCTATCTTCCAACTCACTTTCTGAGCTCATCCAAACTGTACCACCAAACAGAAATAGAAGACAGGCAGCATTAAACTCCTTATCATTACCAAAGGCCATAACAACATGCAATCTATCAACAGCAAACAGAGCTTTCTTGTTTTGCGCACCAAAATGCTGGAACTCCCTCCCTTCTGACATCCGTACCATAACCAACTTAGCCCAGTTCAGAAAGGCCCTTAAATTCAACCTATTCACCAAATACTACCCCACATGAAGTTAACATAATAGTCCCACTACATATCCAACCACTTTCTTTCTCTCTTCCCTGCTCCCAACATTCGTGCTAATCCATGTACATAGTTCGAGCATGTTATCTAGTTAACAGATTGCATATTCCATGTAAATAGTTCTCCCATGTTTTTCCAAGTTGATACTCCTGTTATATGTAACACCGAACAGCCTGTTGTTCTGTTTTTTTGTTGTGTTCTCTGTGAACCGCGCTGATGTCGAAGAGTGCGGTATATAAGAAATTAAAATAAATAAATAAATAACACAGTATCTATAGAAATGGGATAGATATAGGGGGAATGGTAAGGAAACACAAAGGAGATCAGGTGAGTCAAGATCCAAAACCTCACTATTCTTTCTTTTAGCAATGTTTCCAGTAATTTACTCACCTCAGAGTTAGACTAACCGGCCTAAACTATGCTAACTGCTAATGTGGGGCCTTATGATAAAAATCTTGCGCTAACAGGTTAGCACACAAATGGTGGAGACAGGGCAGGCTGGAATGGAGTTGTGCGTGTTGACAGTACATCACAGTTAGTGTAGGCATGATGGGTGCGATCAACACATGCTAACTAAATTGCCATTAGCACAGATGCACAGTGTCACTTCTGTGCTACTGACACACTTTTTAGTAAATATGCCCTGAAATCTATGTGCAGTATTTTCCTCCTCTGACCTAAAGAAGCCTCAGGGAGCACCATCTTCTCCGTGGATAAGCAAGGAAAAAATACTTACATATGGATGGCATCACCCCACGTAGAACTATTCCCAACTCCTCCTAGAAGCTTCCTCATGTTCCACTGCATATGCATGTGCCTTCCCACCTACCTCTGTGGTGCCATCTTGACTTCAGTCTGTTTTTTCCATGGAGCCCCTCAGACACTTGTTGGTATGTTGTGTGTGCGTAAACTACAGTATGAAGTATTTTTCAGATATTCTTTTTCTTTCATTTTTTGGATTGCCCGTTCTGCCATCGCAAGTAATTGTTATTTTCTTTAGTTTTTCCCTAGTTTAGTGTTTTCAAGCATTTTAAAGTTCCCTTTGTTTTTTGCAGCACCATAGCCCCCTTACATGTAAGTGCTCTAGCCACGTTATCTGAATTTTTTTTTGTATAACTCCAAGCTATTTGATTTCACCGTGGCTATTTTTCCAGGCGATACATCACAGAAACTAGCCAGTGGGTCTAAAAAGTGTTCAAGGACCATATCCATAAAGGATACTCATAGTTGGTGCCTTCAATGCTTGGGTCTCGATCATCAACCCTCTTCTAGTAAGTTGTGTTTATAGATAACAAAAAGAGGGCTCAAAGGTCATGAAAAACAACATGAAGTTATTTTTGGCGCTTCTAAGTCTGATCCATTGACATCGGCATCAGCGGCACCTATGCGGTCTCTATGGCCTCACAGACTGCACCAGATGCTGGTGGTGCATCAGCATCTAGGAGTCCTGGAGCCCTCTTGGAGCTGAGTTTCTATAGCAGTGCTCAGGGGCTGCTCAAGGAAATCTGCTGCCTGAGGCCAAGGATGAGATGGAGCCTCCCCCCCTCCCCCCCCCCCCGTAGAGGTGGGCGTGGCTTTTTCAGCGCTCCAGTCAGGGACTGAACCAAACCAAAAAGCCAATTAGATTACTGTATATGGAGGAAATGCAAGATGTTTGCACACCAAGGAACAAAAAGAGAGTGAGAACTAACAGCACAGTTTATAAAACCAAATTATAACTCATTTTTATTTTGTTGTTATAAACTGCGTTATGGTTCTTGCTTTTTCTTTTTCAACATATATTTTACATCCACAGTGGTTGCAGAGCAGAACCAGGACATTCATCCACAGAACTCAATATCTTAAAAAAGAAATCTGGTTCTGATCATCTCACTAACAACAAACATTCTCCAGTACCAGGCACATTGTAATACAAAACCCTACAACAAAGAGCACATCTACCATTCCATACCATATCAGCATCAACTTCCAAAACTCACATAAGGAGCCCATGTAAAAAAAGGTCACTGTAAATAATTCAGTGGGCCCTGGAACATCCATACACCTATTTGAAAAGCTGAACAAGTCAAATTACTATAGTACAGTATAGATCTTTATGTACAAACTCCATGTTAACAGAACACCTGGCCTCAGTCACACACTCAGAACACATACGGAATAAGCATCCACAATCTAAAGTAAAAATAAAAATATGTAGACAAACTTTAAACTGAAACGCCAAGAAGCCAGACTCTGCATGCAGTACAACATCAGATAAATAAGAGATGCAGTTACCCCATACTATGTAAAATATAAAGATAGCACAAAGTCCAATTAATACAATTATTTTTTTCTACCTTTGTTGTCTGACCATTTTATTCTCTGATCATGCTGGTCCCAATCTGAGGCTTCTGCTTTCCTGTCTTCTCTTAGCTCTCTTTCTGTGGTCTATGGTCCATCTGCCATTTCTTATCTCTTCTTTTGTTTTCTTCACTTCCTTCCATCAGCCCAGTTCCAGTAACCCCAGTATCGACCCCCTTTCCAGTCCTCCACTCCCAGTACCCTCCATTGTCAACCGCCTTGCATTCCCACAGCTGCCACTGGTGTCCATTCCCTTCCAGTCCCCCTCCTTCCCCACTGTCCAGCCCCTTCTAGTCCAAATACCATCCCAGGTATCAGCCCACGTCAACTCTCAGTGCCACCCCCCCCCCCCCCCCAGTGAGCTCCCTTCCAGTCACCCTACCCTCTGTCCATCCCCCTTCCAGTGCCATTCGCACATGTCAGCTCCCTTCCAGCCTCCCCCATTACCCAGCCACCTACCACTCCCATCCCCAAGTGTCAGCTCCCTTCCAATCCCCCTTCAGTACATCCCAGGTGTCAGCTTCATTCCAGCCCCCTCCTTCCCCCACCATATCAGCTCCTTTCCAGCCCCCTCCTTCCCCTGTGTCAGCTCCTTTCCAGCCCCCTCCTTCCCCCGTGTCAACTTCCTTCCTGTCCCCTCCTTCCGCTGGCAGACCCTCTCAGTATCCGCTCTCTTCCAGTCCTATTCTCCCATCCCCCCACATCAGCCCATTTGTAGCCCTATCCCCTAGTTTTCTTCCAGGGCCAGCAGCACTCTCCTCCCCTCTCCCATTAGCCCATTTCCAGTCCCAGCTTATTTCCAGTCCTATCCCCCTTATCAGCCCACCCCAGTCCTAGCCCCCCATCTGCAATTTATCCAAATGGATTAGTTGGTAACATAATACCTCTTAGTTACCTAATCAATTCAATCACAAAAGTTACTATAAAAAATCTAAAAAAATGTAAAGGTAGCTAAACATTCTCTTATAGAAAATACCCAAAAGTCTACTTATTATATGGAGAGAGACCTCAGGATGGCTATATAGACCCTTCATATGGCAAAACTAGTCACCATAGGGGAGGGGGAGGTTGGAGACCGGTGATGCAAGTATCTTGCTATCCCCTATGGTGACTAGTTTTGTCATATGAAGGGTCTATTGCCATCTTCTGAGGTCTCTCTCCATATAATAAGTAGATTTTTGGGTATTTTCTATAAGAGAATGTTTAGCTACCTTTAATTTTTTAAAAAATTTTTATAGTAACTTTTGTGGTAGATTTGATTAGGTAACTAAGAGGTATTATGTTGCTGGAATAGTTAGACTCTTAGAGCAGTCTTTTTGGTTAGTTGGTAACATACCATGACAGCAATGAACCTCACTCCTAAGCCAAGGTATGTGAAAGAGTCTTACCTATGTGCCTCCTTTGCTGGCTTCAAACTGTTGTCTGGATGCATGGATTCCTGCCATCCCACATGACCTGCTGGCTTCATTTGTTCAGAGGTGAGATTGAATCCGGCAAAATGAGGCACTCATAGGTTTAAAATGCTGCTCACTTTCTGCTGATGGGAGGGACCAAGCAGCAAAATCGCCTTCATTTTACATTAATTACAAAACAACTTTAATGCATGATGTCCAAATATACATTTTTTTAGGATTGTTCTGAGAGTGATAGTTACAGAAAAAAACGCTTTCTGAAGGCTATCGAGGGACACCTCACAATGCTGTTCACCATGAAGCAAATCAGTACCTTAATGTCTGCTGCATTAACATTGACAATAGTCCAGCTGTTCTCAAAGCATCGAGTGCCTGTGGGAGAGGCATCGACATCAGGGCATCGAAGGGCTCTGACACTGAAGCCTGCCGGGACAATAACAAGGGATAATACCCATTAAGATATGAATAAATGTGAGCATAAGAACAAAAATAGTAAAAAATATATTGAATAAGAACGAGAATGTTATTTAAAATACTCGATAAGACCAGGGGAGGGGAAAGGAAGAGGGGGAGGGAGGGATGGAGGGAAGGAACGGGGAGGGGAAGGGGAAGGGGGGAGAGAGAGGGAGGAAGAGGGAAGGAAGGGGAAGGAACAGGAAGAGGGAAAAGGGGGAGGGAGAATTTGAGAAGCCTCAGCTTCTTCACCACTCAGTGGTGGTCAAATCCATCCTCAAAAGTCTAAAAGTTCCAAGACTCACTCCTTCACTACCCCCGGGGAGGGAGGCTTGGACATTAGACTCTTTTGGGAGGAGAGTTTTCCAGAGTTCCATGTTTGTAGCCCACGTGACCTCGTACCCAGCTCTACATGGTAATGTTCCTGAAAGACATCATGTGGGCCTAAATGTTCTGTCCTTATATCTCCCTCCAGAGAGATTGGAACAGTATCAATCCCTGGTGAAATATGGCAAAGACTGCTCAAAGTTCATGGTATGAGTGACACATAATAGCTTCAAAACAGTATCGAGAGCTTCTGCATCCGGAGACTAGCCTGGCTCCAAGCTGCAGATCTTGAACAATCTATGCAGGACAAGCTTGCTAACATACTGTGCCATCGAGAGAATCTCTTCAGAAAAAAAGTCAAAGAGAAGGCTGACTTTATTGAAAATCAGCATGTCACCCTTCAAAACTTCTCTAGGCGTACGTCTGAGCCAGCCTCCTATTGCAGACGTTTTCAAGGTGGCAACTGGACAAAGACTTGCTACTCTCGTAGGCATAGATATTTTCCAAGTTTTTACTATTCCCACGCAAAGCAGATTCCTCAAGCTCAAATAAAGTGAGAGAAGCCTCAGAATGCCCAGCCGGCATCTCAGCCAAAGCCAGGGGTGGGTTTTTGACTAGTTCCTAAAGAGCTTAGCCATTCTTCCAGTAACCACAATGGAGGACTTTTCTATCGGAGGGAGGCTGATTCTCTTTGCCCAGAGGTGGCCCCTTATAACCTTAGACACTTGAGTCTTACAAATTATCCCAAGCAATTGCAAATTGCATTAATTCGATCTTCCTCCAAATTGCTATCCAATTCTTAAACTCTCGGCATCAGGAATTATTTCAGCAAGAAGTCACCTCCCCTCAAAAAAATCTGGCAATTGAGCTTGTGCCACCAGAGCAAAAAGGGCAAGGAATTTATTGCATATATTTCCTGATCTCCAAGAAAACGAGAAGATTCCGTCCCATCTTAGTCCTAAGAGATCTGAACAAATATCTTGTGAGGGAAAAGTTCAGAATGATTTTTCTAGGCACCCTACTCCAAAAAGGAGATTGACTATGCTGTATGGATCTCCAGGATGCACATACTCAGATACATACAGATACAACCCACTCACAGGAAGTATCTTGGATTCGTAATAGGGCGACAGCACTTCCAGTATTGCATTCTGCCTTTTGGCCTCGTGTCATCACTTTGAGTTTTCATCAGATTTATTGCTGTTCTAGCAGCGTACCTATGCAGACTGGGAGTATATGTCTTCACCTACTTGGATGATTGGTTGATCAAGAGTGCCACTCAAGGAGTATGTGAATCAACACGATGGACCATTCAGGTGTTGAAACTACTAGAGTTCATAATAAATTATACAAAATCCCTCCTCCAATCCACCCAGCAATTGGCATTTATTGGAACCCTGCTCGACACAACTTGGGCGAGAGCTGTCCTTCCACATGACAGATTCTTCAGGCTGACAGCAATAGTGCAAGAGACTGAACTGAGTTTATTTATTTAAATTTATTTTTATACCCCATTTCTACCATTCAAAGTGGTTTACGGATAACAAAACCTAACAGGGCATCAAAAGGCACTCTGTTTTACAGTGAAACAAAACATATAAAAGACAACAGTAACTATATACAAGGTGACATGAGGGAGCAACCAATCAACATTTATACTGTACATTGTGCAGCTCGTGCAACTGCGGAGCATGCATCTAGAAAATTAGTTGCTAGGTGGGTAGTGTCTCTTGGGATGAAAACCTGTTGAAATGATCCTGGAAGAGGTATGTTTTCAGTCTCTTCCGAAAGTCACTCTGGTTGGTCTGGAGGTAAGGAATTCCATAGTGTTAGTATGAAAAAGACAAATTTACGGTTACAAGTGGACTGCTTGCTCCTAAGCTTCTCTGATGGAATGGAAAGTAGGTTGAAGGTGCTATGATTTCATAGTTTCTCATTCTTGGGTCCTGCTATCAAGGTTTAAAGGCAAGTAGCTGATTCTTTGTGTAAGGCTTTAAATGTCATGTTGAGTAGTTTTTATCTGATTCTTGCTGTGATGGGAATCCAGTGGAGTTGACATAGTATGACAGCGATGCGAACTCAATGAGAGGCTCCGTAGATTATCCTTGCTGCAGTGTTCTGGGCCATTTGTAGGAAGCGAAGGGTGTGTATAGGGAGACCTTGGTATATAATGTTGCAGTAGTCTATGATAGTGGCAATAGTGATCATAACATGATCGCCTTTGATTTAATTAGTGGAGGAGGGATAGTAAGAAAATCCACAGTACTACCTTTTAACTTTCGAAAGGGAGACTATGATAAAATGAGGAAAATAGTTAAGAAAAAACTAAAAGGAGCAGTTGCAAAGGTTAAAAACTTACATCAAACTTGGGTGTTGTTGAAAAATACTATCTTGGAAGCCCAGACCAGCTGTATTCCACGCTTTAAGAAAAGTGGAAGGAAGTCCAAAAAACTGCCAACATGGTTTAAAGATGAGGTCAGAGAGGCTGTTGTTGCTAAAAAAGCATCTTTCAGGAAATGGAGAAAAGAGCCAAACGATGAAACCTGGAAACAGCACAAGCACTGGCAGGTCAAATGCAAGGCATTGATAAAGAAGGCAAAGGGAGAATTTGAGAAGAAGCTTGCTGCGGAAGCTAAAACACGAAATCATCCCACCTTCAAACATGTCCTGAAGACCCACCTCTTTTCCCTTGCTTTCGACCTTCCCTCCTCCCAGCCTTATCCTCTTCCCTTGTGTTTGCTGTTCTCTACCCGTTCTCTCCTCTCTGTCCTATACTGAATTGTAATTTCCTTTTCAACTTCTGGCCTTGTGCCTTACTGTACTGAAGATTTTATTGTAAACCGCTCTGTTTATCACTGAAGGGCGGTCAAGCAAATAAATAAACATAAACATAAAGATTTTTTCAAGTACATTTGTAGCAAAAAAACTGTGAGAGAGTCAGCTGGACCATTAGATGATAAAGGAGTTAAAGGGGCACTAAGAGGCGACAAGGCGATAGCGGAAAGACTGAATGAATTCTTTGCTTCGGTCTTTACTGAGGAAGATGTAGGGATGTTACCCATGACTGAAGTGGTATTTAAAGGTGCGGAAGAATTGAAGGAAATATCGATAAATCGGGAAGATGTATTACAACTATTAGATAAACTGAAGAGTAGCAATCACCTGGGCCGGATGGTATACATCCAAGGGTGTTGAAAGAACTGAAATATGAGATTGCAGACCTGTTATTAGTAATCTGTGAACTATCATTAAAATCATCTCTAATACCTGAAGATTGGCGGATCGCCAATGTAACACCAATTTTTAAAAAGGGTTTGAGGGGTGATCCGGGAAACTACAGACCGGTGAGCCTCACGTCAGTACCGGGAAAAATGGTAGAAACCATAATAAAGAATAAAATTACTCAGCATGTAGATAGTCATGGCCTAATGGGAGACAGCCAACATGGCTTTAGACAAGGAAGATCTTGTCTTACTAATCTGTTATGTTTTTTTGAAAGTGTGAATAAACAGGTGTGAAGAAAGGCTAAAAAGATTAGGGCTCTTTAACCTGGAAAAGAGACAGCTGAGGGGAGATATGATAGAAGTCTATAAATTAATGAACGGAGTGGAACTGGTAAACGTAGATCGACTGTTTACGTTATCAGAATATAGAAAGACTAGGGGACATGCAATGAAGCTACAGGGTAAACTATTTAAGACTAATAAAAGAAAATATTTTTTCACTCAAAGTGTAATCAAACTCTGGAATTTGTTACCGGAAGATGTAGTAAAGGCTGTTAGTGTAGCTGGGTTTAAAAAAGGTTTGGACAATTTCCTGGAGGAATGGTCCATAAACCATTATTAAGAAGGGACCCAGGATATCAATGCTTGACCTAGTACAAGCATTGCAGAACCTGTGTCTTTTGGGGAAACTGCTAGGTACGTATGGCCTAGATTGGCCACTGTTGGAAACAGGATACTGTGCTTGATGGACCTTGGTCTGACCCAGTATGGCATATCTTATCTTCTTATGATAGGTGTAATCATGGCCTGACAAATGGTTCGGAATAGATCCGGGGTTAATAGGGGTGAAGATTCTTTAGTGGTAGATGGAGAGGGTCATTTTCTTTATATGAGGTTTAAAATTCAGCTGCTAATCCAATATTATGCCAAGGTATTTTACTTTGGTTTTCACTCTGATGATCAAGTTGTCTGGTTTCAAAATTTGTGGAGGAGAGAAGGATGGGTCAGTAAAGATGAATAGAGCTTCTGTCTTATCTTGATTGATGAATAGTTTGTGCAGGCTGAGCCATTTTCTCATGTCTGCCAAGAAATTGTGTAAGCTAGCGGTCCAGGGATGAGGCATTAAATGAGGTGAAGAACACAATGTTATCTGCATAAATTCGGTAGAACATTTGGTGTGCTCTGAAAAGTTCACCTATCGGTTGTATGAATATATTAGAAGGCCGAGAGGATTGACTCCTGTGGTACTTATGTGTTTTGAGTGAACGAGTGTGAGGTCTTCTGTCCAATTCTTATTTGCTGTGTTCAGTCTTCTAGGTAGGAGCTAAACCAACTAAATGTAGTATCCCAAAGCCCGGTGTCTGAAAGTCTTTGCAGAAGTAAGTGTTGAGGGAGAGAGTCAAAGGTGGATGAGATGTCGAGGAATATGAGGAGGCAACCTTAAGAGGCATTTTGAGTGCAGGATAAAGCTGTGTTTAGTAAAGATGTGATGAGGGTTTTGATGCTATGATTCTGTCTGAACTCATGTTGGTAAGGGTCCAGGGGGGCATGATCCACAAGATAGTCTTGGAGTTGGATTTTGACTATTTTCTCAATTCTGTTCGAGATGAAAAGAATACTGGAGATTGGTTTGTATGATTTAAGGGAAGTGGAATCAAGTTTCATGCCTTTCAGGAGTGGTCAGATTGAACTTTTTTTCAGAAGTGAGGACATAAGGCCTTGCGACAAGGATATCTGCACAATGGACATTAGATAGGGACTGAAGTATGATCTGGTTATCTTAACCCAGGATACTGGGCAAGGGTCAAGTGCAGAGGTAGTTATATTGAGATTCCTGATTGTGTCTTCGATGTTTTCAAGTGATGGTAAATTGAAATGCAACCAAGTTTTCAAAGGTAGCTCCTGGGGATATAATCTAAGCTTCTCCATATAAGTTGCATGTGAGAGAGGGTCTCCATATACACTGGAGGTGATGTAGCTCACTCTTCTGTTTTTGTAATGAGACAGAGAACTATGGAGTTTTGCTGTGGTGCTTTGTTGGAAGCTTCCTTGGCGATGCGAATGCTATAGCAGTGAGGATATTGTTTCATCCTTTTATCTTGTCTTCAATGTTTGTGTCTTCAATCATAATGAGATCTATCTGGGGAATGACCATTTGGAGGAAGTAATCATTGTTGAACTGTTGAAATTTACAATGCATGGGTGGAGTTGTGGGAGCAGCTGAATGATGAGGGTCAAGGGGGATGGAGAAGAGTATGGCAGCATGATCTGACCAGGGCATTGGAAGGATCGTGTGGGGTGTATGGATAGGGTCTAATAGGAGGTCATTAGGAACAAATATTAAGTCAAGGATATTTCTTTTCTTATGGGTTGGTTCAATAAAAATTTGAGTATATCCAAGGGCTTCCATGGCTTCCAGGAAGGAGTTTGATTGAGTTGTAAGAGCAGATGCTAAGTTAAAGTTGCCTAGCAGGATGAGAGGTTGACGTCTTTTTGGGAGAGAGCAGGCTGTTTCTAGAAGTGTGGATAGCTCAGAGGACTTGCCATGTGGCGCTCTGTATGTTAGGCATAGTGGTATTAAGTAATTTGAAGTTATTAAAAAGGCGATGTTGGTGGTGGAATTGGCATCAATAGGGTTGAGTTTGAAATCATCCTTAGATATTAAGCAGACATCTCTACCTCTGCCATTTACTCTTAGAGTTGTGTATTGTGTAAAATGGAGGGCACAGCTGGTTTAGGAGAACAGAGTCCGTTTCGGAGAACCATGTTTTCGTGATGCAGAGGATGTCTAGGTCATGGTCTGAAACTCTATCAAGATCTGAATCTTGTTTTGGGCCGAATGAGCATTAATGAGAGCACATCTGAGAAAGGATTCAGCTTTCTGTTGAATGTGGTTAATAGTCTGTGATATTTGGTTGAGAGATCCTAATTAAGGAACAATGCCTTTTTTTTTGTTGCTGGATTTGTATCTGGTTTGTTTGAGCTCCATCAGGTGGCTGCCTATATTTGTGTATTATGGAGATGTAGTTATTATAATCCATTCTGGCTGACTCGGTGAGGAGGGAAGTTATGAGAAGTGTAATCAAAGTGTGCATAGTGAAGGTAGCATACCTTTTTATTGTCCCTTCCATGCTGGCAGAGCTAGAGCTCTGAGAATTTAGAGGCTCAGTAGTGTACTCTGCGGTAGTGGATTGCTTCGCACAGGAAAGATAGTCTAATGTAATAGGTCTTCGTAAAATAATGCTACCGAGTATACCCAGATGCCTCCTGTACTCTAATGGCCACTCTAAGGGCCATGTCTTTGGCGAGGCTCTTAGGCGCAGGCCTGCCTGAATTGCTGTTCTTTAATGTCCCTGGGGATACCGGTTGTGAGGTCAGTGGGGACGGGGAAAGGAGCCTCATGGAGCTGGCTTACCTACCCCATCTGCTGCTTCTGTATGACAGGTTAGCATGCGTCAGCTTGCAAGATGTTGACAATACATGTAATGCCCTTGGCATGTCTCCATATGAGATAGGATCAAAAGATGCTGAGGACCCAGTGGTCACAGGCCTCGGCATCTCAGAGACCTTCTGCTTGTTTAGCTGCTTTTTGTAACTCTATACAGCTTTTCTGCCATCTTCTGCTGGGTGTTCCTTGCCTTCCTACTAATTTAAATTGCCCCTGTGCTTGGTTCCTTTCTACTTATGTTTTAATTTTATTGTATTTCATCTCTAAGGTCTTTCCTGTTTTATTTGAGTGTTTTAATTACTTTTGTCTTTTGTGCAGAATCTGTTAGTTTGGCTACTAATTTACATATGTGTGTGCTCTAGGTGGAGTGGACTTACCCCTTCCCACCCCCAGAGGCATTCTTTGGTGCTTTTCTTCCCTGTATAAATGTGCTGACCTCCCTGTTGGTCCTCTGCTCTGTTTCGAACAACAACTTCATAGCAAGCTCTGTCCTGCACCCTGGTTGGCTCAGACTGTTTTGTTACCTGTGCTTGTCTTAAGTTCTCAGTTTTTCTGTATATATTTTTTTCTCTTTAATTAGTGTGTTTCTTAGCTGCTTTTTGTAATTCTAGTCAGCTTTTCTGCCATCTTCTGCTGGCTGTTCCTTGATCCTTTTCTACATTCTTTATCCTCCCCTCCCACCCACCCCACAACCTACCCACCCCTAGGTTGATATTTTCTTAATTGTCTTGTGCTTATTACCAGTTTAATGCATAATCTTCTGGGACTTCTGTCCTGCCTATTCATCATATCTCCAGAAACAAGCAGGAATGTAGTCTTCACATATGGGTGATGTCGGTACCGACTGAGCCCGTGAGGGAACGCTCCTCGGTGTCCAATAGGAAAGCCCCCAGGAGCATCCCACTGCGCCTTTGTGACTGTCCTCCCGCCTTCCCAACTCTCCCACCCCAGTTCTTTGTTTTCCGCTGAGCCAGCAGTAAGCAAATCTGTCACTGCAGAAAATTATTTTATTCCTTTTTTGTGGTCAGTGTTTGCCTTCCCATTGACTCCGGAACCGTGTCTCATTGTCGGTTTTCTGATTCATTTCTTTCTTTCCTTTCTGTTTAAAAATAACAAACAAACAAAAAATGTTTCTTTAGGCACATCAACGCCATTTTGGGCCTTAAGTCCACCATACTGTCTACTGACACTATGGAAAAGCCATCTAGTGGTTTAAAAAAATGTTCTAAATGTGGCAGTACCATCTCGGCTACTGACACGACTGGTGCCTAAAATGCCTCGGGCCTGACCACCAGCCGTTAGAATGTCCCTTTTGTAAGAAGATGAAAAAGAGAGGACTGCAGAACCATGCCATGAAGTTTGGAGCTCTCTTTATCTCGGATGCGGTTCCTCTAGCATTGACATCATTGAGAGCATCATCTTCCTCTCAGGGATCTCAAGTAGCGAAGCGCAAGTCTTCACCGAAGACAGGCCATCCCTCCAAGGCTAGATCTCTTTCAAAGCATCAGATGCCCCGAGCATTGCCCTGAAGGTAGATCGGCCAGCCAAACAGCCCCAATGGGAGGATCTATCCTCCAAAGCCATCAGGGGGCTCCAGGTTGCTCCCGAGTTCTCCACCTCAGAAGAGCTTCTGGTGCCATGCTCTGGATCGGAAGCGCAAATATCCATTACCTATATCCAAGCATTGGTGAACTACATAGACCAGCATATTCTGGCCATCGAGCGGAGCTTGGCGGCTCTATTGGCAGCTTTGGTTTTGATCAAATCATTACCGACGATACCGCCAATGGTACCAATGCAAACTGCTTTAGGATACATGCTGATGGGTTCACTGCCTTCCATTCCTACCCTCGAGTCCATTTATGGTACTGAGGCCACATCCAATCAGATCCCCACCCAGATACCGATATCAGCTGGTATCGTTACCTAGCAGAGCAGGAGCACCAGTTCTGCCCGTACTTTGAATCCTCTGAATCGGAGGCTTCCGATCACGAGTCACTCAATACTCGATGACTGCAAAGTCTACTGCTGGAACCCTCTCCTTCCCCAGAATGGCGCATGTCCCCTCCTGAGGACATGTCTTTCCAGGAGTTTATTCGAGACCTGACTAGAAGTCGCTCCATAACAGTTACATCTGAGAAAGAGCCTAGGGCTGAGGAATTGGAGATCCTCCAATATCCAACAGCTCCTAAGGAGGCAGCTACCTTTCCAGTTCACCGCATTCTCCATGATTTTATTCTCCAGATGTGGGAGACTCCCCTCACAATCTCACCCCATACTTGATGCCTCGATACCATATACCGAGTACTAGAATGTCCCAGCTTCCAAAAGACACAACTTTCCCATCATTCAATGGTGGTGGAAATGGCGATGTGTCAAATTAAGAGTTCTAAGACACATTCTTCTAACCCTCCAGGTAGAGAATCCTGAGCCCTCGATGCATTTGGACGCTGATGTTTCCATGTTTTCAGCCAGGATTAACTCCTATACAGGGGTATGTTTCTAAAGGAGGCCACCAGGGACCTTGAGGCCATGGCCCGCTTCTTCCAGATGATAAGAGGGGTGATTATCTTGCTGTAGTGAAGTATGCCTAAAATGTCTCAAAATTTGTTAATAGAGCAACCTTCGATGCATTTGAGTGCACTAGCAGAGCCACTGCAGTCTATATCTGTGCACGCAGGATTGCATGGCTGCAAGCCTCAGATCTTGAGCAGTGAGTTCAAGATGAACTGGGCAATATATCCTGCACAGGCGAGAACCTGTTTGGCAAGGACTGGCAAGCTTAAGGCTTCTCAGTTGGAATCAGAGAATACCACTCTGAATAGACTGTCTAGAGCTACAGCCAACCCTGCTAGGAAAAAAGGCAACTGCAAAGAAGATCTTTTTTAATAAGAAAAAGAAGTTCTATGCTTCTTATACTCCTGCCACTCAATACCAGGCTCAGGGTCCTCAAAAGAGGCAACAGCCTCCCAAACAGCAGAAGAAGCCGCAGGTACCTAAGGCTCAACCAGCTCCACAGCCACAGTCTGCGCCTGGTTTTTTACTTTTTCCTAGAGAACATAGCCACCCTGCCTCTGGAGGACCTCCACCCCCTCCACATAGCAGGCAGTCTCTCATTATGCCCACAGGTGGCATCTCATCACCTCAAAGCAGTGGACACTAACCATAGTGAAAGAGGGGTACAGACTTCATTTCCAGACTCTGCCCCCCCTTCACCCTAGTAAGGGAATATCATACTCAGCCTCCTCTCATTGCTCTCATACTGCAGGAGGTGTCTTCTCTTCTATCATAGGGTGCCATAGAGGAGGTCCCCACACCTCAGCAGGGAATGGGTTTCTATTCTATGTACTTTCTCAGACCAAAAAAAGACTGGGGGAGGGGGGGAGTATAGGCCCATCCTGGACCTCAGAAACCTAAACAAGTTTCTGGTCCATGAGAAGGTCAAGATGGTCTCTCTAGAGAATCCCATGCATGAGGACTTTTTTCCTGTTTGTCCAAGGAGAAAATATAGTTACTCCCTCTAGCAGGTGTTCTCCGTGGACAGCAGGAAAAGTTCTCACAACCCACCCACCTCCCCTAGGAGTTGTATTCTTCTCCACTTTAATATTGGACGGCGGTCAAGATGGTAGTGCGGCAGCGGGTGGGAAGGCACATATTTATTTATTTTATTTATTTACATTTTCTTATATACCGCGCTATTCTGCATCAGTGCGGTTTACATTGAACAAACTGAAATTACATTGAACAGGGCATTATAACTTGGAGATAACTATTTTACAGGGAACATGGGCTATGGAGGGTTAAGTGGCTTGCCCAAGACCACAAGGAGCACCTGTGGGACTAGAAACCCCAGTCCTTCCGGTCCGAGGTTGCTGTCCTCTAGTGGGATTTGAACCCCCGACCTTCCGGCCTGAAGTACCTTGCCCCAACCACTAGGCCACTCCTCCACTCCCTTGTGTGTGCAGAGGAACTTCCAAAAGCTTCTAGAAAGAGCTGGGAATATTCCCACACGGAGCTCCATCTGATGGTATCACCCATATGTGAGGATTTTTCCTGCTGTGCCCCGAGAACATCTGCTAAAGATGAGTTACTACATTTTACTATATAGAGAAAAATTCATATGCTGTTTCATTAAGCACATTCTTTTTATCTGTGAATGGAAGGGCAGTCTTCAGCCAAGTATGTCAGCATGTACTTGAGTAAATGACTTCTGAAAATTCCTTGTGCCTTAAGAGGCAATCATTCAACTCTGTAAAGAACAGAACAATATGCTCTTTGCAGTATAACTGCTTCATTAATTAAGCTGATGACTAATTCTGTGATGATGTACCACATACCATTTTCATGTGTAAAACAGCATTTTATGCACGCAAGTGTACTTTAATAAAATTAGATCACACCTAAAAGTACAAATGGTGCAAGCCAGTGTATACTTGCCGAGTAAATATGAACAGGGGGAGAGTTTGGGCAAATCATGGGCAGAGATATAGTTTTTTAATGCATATTTTATAAAATATGTGCTTAAAGTACACACCAACATTTATGCCTGCTCATGAGGGAAAGGGAAAAGAATAGGGAATTAGGTTTCGCTTGCATCTTTTCTTAAAAGTTCAAGGCGAGTTACATTCAAGTACTGTAGGTATTTTTCTTGTCCCTTTCCCCAGAGGGCTTACAGTCTGAGTTAATACTCAAGGCAGTGGAGATTTAAGTGACTTAACCAAGATCACATGGAGCAGCAGCAGGATTTGAACCTGGCTTTCCCTGTTTTTCAGCTCGCTGCTGTTACTCACCTCAAGCAGACATCATGCCCACATTTTCAATCTAGGTGTGATTGCTGCAGGATATGTGATGGTATTTTATAAAGGACACAAAGGTGTCTGACTTTGTAAAATAGGTGCCTTCTTGCTCTCTAAACCTAGCTGATCTGTTACAGAATTACCAATATGCATTAAATTCTTGTCATTTAGCAGTGTAATGTTTAAAATGCCTTATTTATGTTTAAATTGATCAATTGTAAAAGTAATTGATCTTGTTTACATGTTTTTCTTTAGTTTATAGTTTTGCTTTTGCTGTGCTTGTTGGACTGGTGCATGGCATTACCTTTGCAAAGTTTAATGGAGCCAATATCAACATCTATTCTTGATGATCAGCCATCACCTAAGGCCCCTCTACTAGATTATGTATATCGGGTGAGTATGGAGGATTTCATTCCAAGCCCCCACCACAGCCCATTTCCAATCTTAGCACCCCCCAACAGCCCATTTCCAGTCCTATCCTAGCACCTCCATCAGCCCATTTCCTGTCCTAGCTCCCCCCCACTCAGCCTAACTCCCTCCCCTCACAGCCCATTTCCATTCCAAGCCCCTCTCCCCATCAGCTATTTGCAGTTCAAGCCCCCCCTTCCACTCAGCCCATTTCCATTCCACGCCCCGTCCTCATCCCCATCAGCTATTTTCAGTTCAAGTCCCCCCTTCCACTCAGCCCATTACCAGTCCTAGCCCCCCATAGCCCATTACCAGTCCTAAGCCCCCCATCAGCCCACTTCCAGTCCTAACCCCATCACTCCATTTTCAGTCTTAGCCCCCCATAGCCCATTACCAGTCCTAACCCCCCTATCAGCACATTTCCAGTCCTAGCCCTCCCGTCAGCCCATTTCCAGTCCTAGCCCCCCCATAGCCCATTACCAGTCCTAACCCCCCCATAGCTCATTACCAGTCCTAACCCCCCCATAGCTCATTACCAGTCCTAGCCCTCCATAGCCCATTACCAGTCCTAAGCCCCCCCATCAGCCCACTTCCAGTCCTAACCCCATCACCCCATTTTCAGTCTTTGCCCCCCATCAGCCCATTACCAGTCCTAACCCCCCTATCAGCCCATTTCCAGTCCTAACCCCCCATCAGCCCACCTCCAGTCCTAACCCCCCCATCAGCCCATTTCCAGTCCTAGACCCCCCAGCCATTACCAGTCCTACCCCCCTCCCCCCCATCAGCCCAGGGAAACTTTAAAAGAAAAAACAAACTTCCTGCTGACGCTGCCGCCGTGGCAGCAGCAGAATCAAGTGTCTCCCGCGGGGCCCCCACCCGCCCGCCCAACAGAGCCCTCCCTCCTGCCCAACAGAGCCCTCCCTCGATCACTCTCCTTTCAGAGCCGCAATGGGGACTCTTTCCCTCTTGCGGTTCTGTTAAGCCGGCCGGGGCTGATGGGAAACAGGAAATGCCTGTTCTCCAGGACCAAGCAGGAAGTCAGTCCTCACATATGGGTGACGTCGGCGCCGACGGAGCGCCCGTGCGGAGCATTTCCCCAGCTTTCAAAGAAAGCCTTTGGGAATTGCAGCACGCATGCGCGGTTCCCTTCCCGCCCAAGGGTGCCATCTTGCTCAGTCTTCTTTTTTCCGCGGAGCCCGACGGACGTAGTTCATTTTTCGCCGAGGAAAAAGTTCATTTCCCTGTTTTTTGTTCTTCTTCGGTTCGACGCCGGATCCTTCTCCTGCCCGGGCCCGATACGCCGGTATCGAGCCCACTCTCTATTTTTCGTTTTTTGTCCTTCGTGACTAGCGTTTGCACCTTTTTTCTCTTTTTACTGGCAGTCCTGTCTTTTGACCTCGCAGGGGCCCTTTTTCCCCCGATGGCTGCCAGCGGCTTTAAGAAGTGTGATCGGTGTAAGAAACTTATGTCTCTTACCGACACACATGACTGCTGCCTCTGCTGCCTCGGACCCGATCATGACTCGATGATCTGTGGTCCATGTGGCAAAATGTCCTCAAAGGCGTTGAGGAATCGGCAGCACCAAAAGGATCGAATCTTCTCTGACTCCGCGTCCGGACGGGCCCGGACCTCGTCAGAGGCCTCGACGTCTCGGGACTCCGGCCCCGAGCAGCGTCGAGGTTCCTCTGAGCGGGGGTCTCTTTCGCGGGAGCAGCGCAGGAAGAAGAAACCCGCGAGGGTGGCGTCAGTGGACGCTCCTGGTTCCTCGATGGCCAGGTCGCATAGCCCCGATTGCCGTCCTGGGTCTTCGGAGTCGGAGAGGCCTGCCAAACAACCTCGTCTCCTGGGCACGTGAGTACTGTAGTCCTCGTGGACTCTCCTCCAGGGGAGCCGACGTCAGGCCCGATGCCGTCGGGGCCCGAGTCGGGAGCTGCTGGGTCTCCTGAGCTCAGACTCAGGTTGACGGCCTTGGAGAGCAGCTTCGCTGCCTTCATGGAACAGCAGCGGGCATTGATTGCCGGTCTCACCGGTGCATCTGCCCCGACCACCGGGACATCGACGTCCAAGTCGACCCTGGAGGCCGAACCGATCCTCGAGTCCATGAGGGCTCAAGTCGATCCTCGGCCGCGGTCTCCCTCGGCCTCCCGTTCGGGATCGAGGTAGTCGACGCCGGTACCCTCGGCGTCGGGGCAGAGGGCATCGGTGCCCGCCCGACCGGAGCCGCTCGATTCCTCTTCCGAGGAGTCGGGCTGGGAGACGGAGGATGAAGAGTCACCCGACACCTATCGGACTCGGTGTGTCCCATTGGACTCGCCGGAGTCCGAACCTCGGAGACGATCCCCACCGGGGGGATACCCGGTTCTCGGACTTCGTGCAGGATATGGCCAAGGCCTTGGCCTTCCCCGCGGATTCCGAGGAGGAACCAAAGAGCTCGAGGCCCTCCAGTATGACTCTCCCCCGAAGGAGGCCTTTACTGTTCCGGTTCCTCCGATGCTGGAGCGGCTGCTCTTCCGCATGTGGGAGACCCCGGCCTCGACGCCAGTGTTAAGCAAGCGGGTCGATTCTATCTATTGAGTCTGCAAGAGCCCCGGGTTCCAAAAGGCACAATTACCGCACCACTCCATGGTTGTGGAATCGGCCATGCATCGACTGAAAAGTCAGAAGATGCACTCCTCGGTGCCTCCCGGCCGGGAGGCCCAGAACCTGGATGCCCTCGGTAAGAAATGCTTCCAGGGCTCTATGCTTGCTTGCCGTGTCCAGACATACCAGCTCTACATGGGCATGTACCTCCGGGACCTGGCAAAGGAGATTCCCGGGTTCTCTGCTGGTCTCTCCGAGGAACCTTTGCAGAGGTTCCAGGCCTTGTCCACTGGTATTCGGGAGTGCTCGAAGTTTATCTCTCGAGCAGCCTACGATGGCTTCGAGGCTTCGGCCCGAGTAGCCGGGGCCGGCATCGGTGCCCGCCGACAGGCTTGGCTACAGTCATCCGACCTCGAGCCATGGGTACAGGACAAGTTGGTCGATGTCCCCTGCCGGGACTAGGCTGTCCAGAAAAACCTCTGCCCCTTCTCAGAAAAAGAAGGGCTCGGGAAAAAAGTCCTTTTACCCGTGGAAGTCATCTGCCTATAAACAATGCCCTCATTATCAGGCCTCTGCAGCTCCCCTGCAGGGTCAGCAGACCAAGGGCCAGGGTCATGGGCCCCGTAGGCAGAAGGCCCCCAAGCCACCAACACCGGCCCCTGCTCAGCAGGGTGGGGGTTTTTGACTCAGAAAGCTTAGCCTCTTCTCCTCAGCTGGCTCATATCAGCACAGGAGGCCGGCTGGCCCACTTTGCCCACAGGTGGTCAGCCGTCACATCAGATACCTGGGTGCTCCATATAGTCCAAAAGGGCTATCTTCTCCATTTTCACCAGGTACCTCCCTCATATTTTCCAGGGGAGCCTCCAAGACCCCCTCTGCACAGGGACCTACTCCTTCAGGAGTTAGCAAGTCTGCTAAAGGAACAGGCTGTGGAACCGGTGCCCCATCACCTGAGAGGTCACGGCTTTTATTCCAGGTACTTTCTGGTACCAAAAAGAACAGGAGGCCTCAGACCCATCCTAGACTTGCGCAACCTCAACAAGTTCCTGGAGAGGGAAAAGTTCAAGATGCTTACCCTTGGAATCCTGCTGCCCTACCTCCAGCAGGGAGATTGGCTATGCTCCTTGGATCTAAAGGATGCTTATACTCATATCCTTATTCATCCAGACCACAGACAATATCTCAGATTTGTTGTGGAAGGAAACCACTACCAGTACAGAGTACTACCCTTTGGCCTAACCTCCGCCCCCAGGGTGTTCACCAAGTGCCTGGCGGTGGTTACAGCCTACCTGAGGCTTCAAGGTCTTTTTGTGTTCCCATACCTGGATGACTGGCTCATAAGGGGCCAATCTTCCCAGGAGGCCAGTCAAGCCACCCTTCGCACTGTGGCTCTGCTTCAGCACTTGGGGTTTGTCATAAATTTCGCAAAGTCCACTTTGCTCCCGTCCCAGAACTTGGAATTCATAGGAGCAAGACTGGACACTCTTCAAGCGAAGGCTTTTCTGCCTGTGGACAGAGCCCACAGATTGATGGATCTAGCCAGGCAGTTTCACAGCAATTCCCTGGTCTCCGCCAGGCTATTCTTGAGACTTCTCGGCCATATGGCTTCCACGGTTCATGTAACCCCCAATGCCCGCCTGCCTTTGCGGCCTGCTCAGTGGAGCCTTCGCACTCAGTGGCATCAGGCCACAGGGAGCCTTGCAGACTCAGTAAGAATATCCACACTGCATGTCTCCTCTCTACAGTGGTGGCTTCATCTTCCGAATCTGGTGCTCGGAGTGGTTTTTCAATCCCCTCTGCATTCTCAGGTGCTGACGACAGATGCTTCTCTCCAAGGTTGGGGAGTGCATTGCCAAGGGGCATGTACTCAAGGTCTCTGGACCCCTTGGGAGGCTGCTCAGCAGATAACCTTCCTGGAGCTACGGGCGATACGCTTAGCTCTGAGGGCCTTCTCCCCTCTCACATCTCACCAGTCTGTACTGGTCCAGATGGACAGTCAAGTTGCCATGTTTTACGTGAACAAGCAAGGAGGCACAGGCTCCTTCCTTCTATGTCAAGAAGCACAACGGCTGTGCTCCTGGGCCGTCAATCACGGAATCCTTCTCAAGGCAGTCTACCTACCAGGTCAAGAAAATTACCTGGCGGACAGACTGAGCAGGATCCTGCAACCACACAAATGGAGATTGAATCCCTTGGTGGTTCAGCAGATCTTTCTCAGGTGGGGCCTCCCCACCATGGATCTTTTCGCCAGTCCTCTGAACCGGCAACTCCTGAGATTCTGTTCCAGACAACCGCATCCTCTCAGAGTAGCAGCGGATGCGTTTCTGATCCCGTGGTCCAAAGGCCTACTGTATGCGTTTCCTCCCATGCCACTAGTGTCCAGAACACTGTTCAAAGTCCTCAACAACGGGGCCTCAATGATTCTGATAGCCCCCAGGTGGCCGAGGCAACCATGGTTCCCACTTCTGCTGCGACTGGCGGTGGACACTCCTATTCCTCTGGGGATTCAACACGATCTCCTGTCTCAGGAACAGGGATCTCTCTTGCACCCCAACCTCCAGTCCCTTCATCTGATGGCCTGGCTGCTGAAAGGATAGTTCTGGCACCCCTACTACTGCCTAGAGAGATGGAAGACGTAGTCTTAGCCTCTAGACGGCAATCCACAAGAAAATCCTACGCTCTTAAGTGGCGTAGATTCTCCGCATGGTGTACTCAGCACAACGAGAATCCCTTCTCGTGCTTGGTAGCGGTAGTATTGCAATATTTGCTTTACCTCTCCAATTTAGGCCTTAAGTCCAATTCTGTCAGGGTTCACCTCAGCGCACCACTCGCCGGTGGACGGGAGGCCTCTTTCCAACCACCCTTTGGTGGCTCGTTTCCTCAGAGGCCTCCTCCTGCTTAAGCCTCCTTTATGTCCACCGGCCCCTGAGTGGGATTTAAATGTGGTCTTACAGCAGATTACTTGTCCGCCATTCGAACCTTTGGCTACCTGTCCTCTCCGTTTTCTCTCCTGGAAAACCTTGTTTCTGGTAGCTCTTACCTCTGCTAGGCGAGTAAGTGAACTTCAGGTGCTAGTGTCTGATCCCCCTTACACTAGGTTTTACAAGAATAGGGTAATCTTGCGGACTCACCCTAAGTTTCTCCCTAAGGTTGTCTCCTCTTTCCACCTCAATCAGGAGGTGGTTCTTCCGACCTTCTTTCCCAGGACGCATGCCAGCCAGGCTGAGATGGTTCTGCATACCCTGGACTGTAGGAGGGCGTTATCCTTCTACCTTGACCGTACGCGAGAGCATCGGAGGGCTGTTCAGCTCTTCATTTCTTTTGACCCCCAATAAGTTGGGGTTACCTGTCTCCAAGCGTACTTTGTCCATATGGGTCGCTGACTGTATCGCCTGGGCTTATGGGGCAGCCGGCCTCTCGTTGGAGGGTCGAGTCACGGCTCATCGTGTCAGGGCGAAGGCTGCGTCAGTGGCTCATCTCCGCTCTGTTCCGTTGGCAGACATCTGCCGGGCCGCTGCTTGGTCTTCAAGCCAGACTTTTGCGGCCCATTACTGCCTTGAGATGGAGTCCCGCAGGGACAGTGCTTTCGGACAGGCAGTACTCCATAATCTCTTTGGGGTCTAGGCAACTCCTTCCCTCCAGCCCTGATGTTGGGCTACCGGTCGGGGGCGTTCTCAGAGAAGATTCCTTCCTTACGTTCTGACGCTCTAGAGGGAGCTCATTTTTTCGGCTTGGGGCCTCCGGTAGCCTTAAGCTGGGGAGTCCCATATGTGAGGACTGACTTCCTGCTTGGTCCTGGAGAAAGAGTAGTTACTCACCTGTAACAGGTGTTCTCCAGGAGCAGCAGGAATCAGTCCTCACTGCCCTCCCTCCTCCCCTTGGAGTTGCAGTCATATGATTTATTTTTGCTAATTTTTTGCTGTCTTTTAGCTATGTCATCAGACTGAGCAAGATGGCACCCTTGGGCGGGAAGGGGACCGCGCATGCGCGCTGCAATTCCCAAAGGCTTTCTTTGAAAGCTGGGGAAATGCTCTGCACGGGGGCTCCGTCGGCGCCGAAGTCACCCATATGTGAGGACTGATTCCTGCTGCTCCTGGAGAACACCTGTTACAGGTGAGTAACTACTCTTTCCCATGAGCCCCAGCGGGCTTAACAGAGCCGCGAGAGGGAAAGAGTCCCCTTCGCAGCTCTGAAAGCCACGCCGAGGAGAGTGATCGAGGGAGGGCTCTGTTGGGCGGGCGGGCGGGGGCCCCGCGGGAGACACTTGATTCTGCCGCTGCCAAGGCGGCAGTGGCAGCAACAGCAGCAAGTTTGTTTTTTCTTTTAAAGTTTTCCTGCGCTGATGGGCAGAATGTTGTTTGCATGGGGCCCCCTGAAATGCGGGGCCCTGTGCAAACAATGTTCTTGCTCAATGGACGGGCTGGCCCTGATTCTCCCTAGCTGTATCACATGTCTACAGCTACTATGGTATCTGCTTTGACTAGATTGTAAGCTCTGAGGAGCAGGGACCATCTTTTACATGTGTCTGTGCAGCGCTGCATACGTCTTGTAGCACTATACAAATGTTCAGTAGTAGTAGTGCAAATACGTTTACATTTATTGCAAGGATACCTAATATGTTAGTGTATATGTATGTTTGAGCATACATGATGGGAGGTTAAATCACACATTTTTGTTATTCCAAATGCAAACAAAAGCACCGGGGTTCCCTGAAAAAAAAATATGCAGGTTATTTCTGAAGAAATCTTACATTTGTATATATATATATATATATAAAGTCTGGAGTATAAAAACTAGTGGGCCCGATAATGAATTGCAATGGCTATGCACCTCTAAGGCGCATAGCCATTGCCACTGAACTTTATCCCTGGATAATAATCAGTCTGGGGCCATATGCGACCACCAGACATTAATATCTTGGTCTGTTGCAACGTGCTGCAGCTCCCCGCACCGCGCTGAAGCTAACAGGGCAGCGGCAATATTGAACTGCTACTTGGTTAGTTCCCACGGGTAAGGATATTAAAAGTTTTCCCATGCCTATCTTTACCCCCATTTTGCTAACCGGGCAGAAGTTCAGTATTGCTGCTACCTGTTTAGCCTTTGTTCCGCCTGATGACATGCCCTGATTCTACATGGACAGCATTAGGACATGTAGTGGCAGAACCAGTGGATATTCATTGGCACTAACACAGTTAGTACCGATGAATATCCCTCTATAGCGGCATTTATTTATTTATTTATTATTTATTATTTATTTATCTATTTCTTCTATACCGCCCCTTCCAGAGATCAGGGGCGGTTTACATGGAACAAGTAAACAAATTTGTATACTAATGTATACATTACATGGAACAGAGATTTACACGTTTACAGCTTTTTAAACCATGTAAATGCCTTTGAATATCAGGCCCAGTATTCTCTGTCATATCATACTCAGGTGTTCAGATACTTACATTTACCTCATAAAGAACAGCCTCTTTTTTATAGTTCTTAGTTGCTTTACCTGTGTAAATGAGTTTCTCTGTGGTCAAGCAGAACGTAAGTCCTCACGTGTAGGTAACATCCACGATGGAGCCCCACGTTGGAACGCTCCCCAAATTCCATTGGAAGCTTTTGCGAGGCTCTACCATGCATGCGGCTCCATCTTCTCCAGTCTTTTTTTCCATGGAACCACTAGGACGTCTTCCTGCACCGCCATTAAGCACATAAGACCATTCCTTGAAACACATGATTTCAGATCAGTAGTTCAAGCCATCATCATCCCATATTTCCACTACTGCAGCAGCTTGTCACAGGTATTACCGGCCAAAAACCTAAACATACTCCAGAGAGCACAAAACATTACAGCCAGAATCATTTGCAAGGCCCGACTAATTGACCATATTACACCCATTTTATATGACCTCCACCGGCTCCCAATATCAAGTCGGATAAAGTACAAGACACTCATGACAACCTTTAAATTGATTAATAATATTGCACCATCCTTCCTCTCGACCCTCCTCCACACCCCTCCCAGATAAAAGATCACGAATGGAAAATGCACTCCACCCCATTGTAATACCCCACTTGATTCGTAAAACAAAACAAACCACGAGCTCCAGAGCCTTCACATTTACTGCCCCTAGTCTCTGGAACTCCCTACCATTATCAATCTGCTCAATCAAAGACATTCAGGTGTTCAGAAAAGAGCTCAAAACACACCTCTTCATTGCACACTTCGCAAATGACAATACTAACTCAAACTCACAAGCAAGTTAATATCATACACAATGACTATACCCAGACACACAAACCTCACACCCCGCAGAATCCTACTCGTATTTATTTATTTTATTTATTTACATTCTCTTATATACTGCGCTATTCTGCATCAGTGCGGTTTACATTGAACAAACTGAAATTACATTGAACAGGGCATCATAACTTGGAGATAACTATTTTACAGGGAACATGGGCTGTGGAGGGTTAAGTGGCTTGCCCAAGACCACAAGGAGCACCTGTGGGACTAGAAACCCCAGTCCTTCCGGCCCAAGGTTGCTGTCCTCTAGTGGGATTTGAACCCCCGACCTTCCGGCCTGAAGTACCTTGCCCAAACCACTAGGCCACTCCTTGTATATAACCCTTGTTTATAGTTACTCTGTATATAGTTCTTGTTATGCTGTTCTGTTAAAAATTATCATGTAAAAAGTTCACATATCTGTTATATGTAACATGTTGATTATCTGTAAACTGTTCCTGATCTCTGGAAGGGGCGGTATAGAAACAAATAAAAAAATAAATAAAATCGCTTTGTTTTATCCCCTCGTGGGTTATTTTTCTTTCTTTTTACCGCTTTCATCGACTTAGTCGGCTTCCAATCCAAACTTTGGTTTTTTTTCTTTTATTTTTGCTCCTTTTTTGTGCATTTTTCCCCCAACTGGGTTTCTTTTTGTTTCCCCCCCCATCATCAGCAAAATTGAGGCCTTCATCCTTGCTGGAGCAGTTCTCCCAGACATGTCCAAGCCAGTGAGTGGCTTCAAAAAGTGCACAAAATGTGGCCATATCATCTCGGTCATAGACAGGCACAACTGATGCCTGCAGTGTCTTGGGCCTGACCACCAGCCCACCTCCTGCAATCTTTGCCTGCAGATGACGAGGAGGGGCCTGAAGGGCTGGGAAAAGCAGGAGGTGTCCCTCTTCAGGACGTCTGATTCAGCATCCTTGGTCCCAGTATCGGCATCAATGCCATCGAGAGGTTCCACGAGGCATTGACATTGAGGGACACCCGGGGGCACTGGGATCCAAGGGGCCATGACATCAAGCGGAGACTTTCTATCAATATCCAACCATAATCGAGGAAGGACCTGAAATCAATCCCATTGATTTAGAAGGGGACGCCTGAGCACTGGGACAAGTCCCATGTGCATCAGCACGAAGTCCTTCCCGATGCAACACTGAGAGCGAAAGCTGGGAGCGATCCACTAAACTTCCCCATTGGGAGAAATAGACTCCTGGACGGGAGGAATCGACCCATAGCAGCTGGATGTCTCCCACTGAGCTTGTCATCATGGAGTCCCTGCCGGAGGTATCGGCACCAGTAGCCGAAGTCACAATCCCAGCCTCAGTCCCAGTCCCCTTGGAGGTGGTGATACTGGAGAAATGCCTGAGACCCCATGAGGCTCACATGGCAGCGATTCTGGCCTTTCAACAAGCTGGCCCTTTGATGTCATAGGCGTTGTCCCACACTCCATCCAGCCCATCCTAGGGGACCCATGCACTGCCCTTCGAGGCAGGTGCATCGGGCAGGAGATTGGAATACATGCCTGTTCCCACAGTATCTTCCTGTCTAGCATTTTGGGATCACATGTTCCGGTGCACCTGCGTTGCGCTCGGTGTGCCACGGGTCTCCACATAACCAGAGCAGGCAGCGGTGGAGGCTTAATGCTATTTTGATTTTTCTTTCAGAGTGCGAATCTGAGGGAATGGAAACTGAAGAGGAATCCGCATTATTGGACATAAGGTCCCCAGACCTTCCATCTGACCCGTCTTTTCCATATGAGAAGTGCAGATTGCCCCCAGAGGACTTATCCTTCCAGTCCTTTGTCGGGAACATAACCAAGGACATACCCTTTTCCTCAAAATCGGAGGATGAGCCAAGAGATGGGGAGCTGGAGCTCCTCCAGTACCCTTTGGCTTCCTCGGAAGCCATGACGATGCCCTGCATCATGTCTTACAGAGGCTACAGCTGTGGGAAAACCCTCTCACAGTTTCGGCCATCAGCCGGAGGCTGAACTCAATGTACCGGGTCCAGAAGGACCCGGGCTTTGAGAAACCTCAGTTGCTACACGACTCTTTGTGATGGAATTGGCCATGAAGCAGTTGAAGAACATCGAAACCAATTTCTCAGTGCCCCCGGGCAAGGAAGCTAGAACCCTGGGAGGAGATGCTTCCAGGGTTCCCTGCTGGTGTCCAGGATCCTTTCTTACAAGCTGTATATGAATATGTTCCTAAAGAACATCATGCTGGATTTGACTGACTTTGCCTCTCATGTCTCTACTGGCCACCTTGACTCCTTCAGGCCCTGGTAGACCATGACAAGGATTGCTCAAAAGAGATGAAGCAAGGTGCAAAAAAAGGGAAATCTTGCACCTTGCTCCTTTTTGTCTGGTTTCCTTTACAATTGTTTATGCTCTTTTGTGGACCCTTTAAGGATTGTTCAAAATACATGGTACAAGCAACCTATGATGCTTTTGAGTCTGCAGGCAGAGTGGAGGCGGTGGGCATCGGTGCCCACTGGATTTCTTGGGTCCAGTCCTCTGACCCGGAGCAGAGGATCCAGGAGAAACTGGCCAGAATGGATACAGGCTGCATCGCTCATTTGCCGCCTCCTTTTGCCCAGGGGGAGTACCCCCAGACCCGCTGCACCGAAGCCTGTTGCAGGATGCTCTTCTGCCCTACCTCGCCGTAGAGTTGGTTCTGCTGGCTTAGTTTGGAAGGAACGTCTCCTCCAGGTACTTCCTGGTTCCCAAAAAGGCAGGCAGGTTCAGGCCCATTCTGGACCTCCAGAACCTCAACCTGTTCTTGGTGTGTGAGAAGTTTAAGGTGCTCTCACTGGGGATACTGTTCCCTTACCTCCTAAAGGATGATTGGCTATGCTCTTTGGATCTCAAGGATGCATATACACAAATCCTGATCTATCCAAATGACAGAAAATACCTCAGGTTTGTGTTGGGAAGTCAACACTATTAGTACTGGGTACTCCCCTTCGGGTTGGCTTCAGCATCCAGAGTCTTCACAAAATGCCTCATAGTAGTGGCTGCTTACCTCTGAACCATGAGGGTTTTCATCTTCTCCTATCTGGACGACTGGCTCATCAAGGGCTCCACTCCGGCAGTCCGCCCATTCAGCAGTCTGCCCATCTCACCATACAGGTTCTTGAGCGGCTGGGATTCGTGATTAACTACCCCAGGTCCCATCTCCAGCCCACACAGCAGCTGGAGCATATCGGGGCCCTCCTCAATACCATGCGAGCTTAGACTTTCCTACCAAGGGACCACATGCAGTGACTCACAGAAGTGGTCGGCGGCATACAGCATCAGCACCACATGATGGCCCAGTGGATGCTGAAAGTTCTCGCCCTCATGGCCTCCACAGTGCACATTACACTCCTGGCACATTACACTTCTATATGCAGCAGGCTAAGTGGACCCTAATCATGCAGTGGAAACCGATCATGGATCATCTTCGTGACAGGGTGGCAATCATCGCTCCCTTAGTGTACAGTTTCTCGACATTTGGCTGGAGCCACAAAGCCTGCTCAAGGGTCTGCCATTCCAAGTGGAGCCCCCCCACAGGATGCTGATGACAGAATCTTCTAAACTTGGTTGGGGAGCTCATCTGGATGGCCTGTGTGCACAGGGCCTGCATCAGATCAACTTCCTCGAATTGCAGGCCATAGAGAATTCCCTCCGAGCTTTCCAAATGCACCTGACAAATCAGGTGATCCTGATCCAAATGGACAACCAGGTAGTGATGTTCTATGTGAACAAATAGGGAGGCACGGTCTCATATCTCTTCTGCTGTGAAGCAGTTTGGTTATGGAAGTTCGCTCTGGCCCATGGAATGGATCTGAGTGCGACCTACCTGACTGGAGAGTTTAACATCCTGGCAAATCAGCTGAGCCGAATCCTCCAACCACACGAGAGGACCCTCAACAGAGGAGTAGTGAATCAGATTTTTTGGGAGTGGGGTACCTTCACGAGAGATCCCTTTGCCATGTCGCACAATGCCCAAGTGGGCTGGTTCTGTTCCAGGAGTCCATCCAGCGATCGGCTGGCTTCAGATGCCTTCTTCCTCCACTGGGGGGGATGGGTCTGCTTTACGCATATCTCCCGGTGCAACTCGTGGTGCAAACTCTACTGAAGCTTCTGGCTGACAGGAGCACCATGATCCTCATTGCCCCATACTGGCCTCAGCAGCCCTGGTTTCTTCTGCTGTTCCAACTCTCTCGGAGGGAAGCCTCTCTGTCTGGGCTCTGCCCCAGACCTCATCTCCCAGGATGGCGGGACCTTATTGCACAGCAGTGTCTCTTCTTTGGCTCTCATGGCCTAGATGCTGAGCGGGTAGTCCTCTCGGAGTTCAGTTAACTTGAGAGTGTCACAAACATCCTCCTAGCTTCTCAAAAGGAATCAGTGCGCAGAGCTGATTCCTTTTGAGAAGCTAGGCAGAGGTTGCCTCCTAGTGCACGGACAGGACGCTGGATCCTTTTTCCTGCACTGTAGACTGGTTACTGGAGTAACTCCTGCACATCTCGGACTCTGGTTTAAGTCCAACTCCATCCAAGTTCAACTCAGTATGATTATGGCCTACCATCGCAGCTCTGGGGGGAAGCCCATTCCAGCCCAGCCTCTGGTGGCTTGCTTTATGCAGGACTTGCTTCTCTCGAAGCCTCCTCTCAAGCCCCCCTGTGGTGGCTTGGGATCTCAAGATGGTTCTTGCTCAGCTAATGCGGGCTCCTTTGGAGTCATTTAACTCATGTCCTCTGACGTTCTTGACCTGGAAGGTCCTGCTTCTTGTGGCAGTCACATCAGCACACCGCAGCAGTGAGCTCCAAGCCTTGGTGACTCACCCGCCATACACCAGATTCCATCAGAATAGGGTGATCTTACAAACACACCCTCATTTTCTGCCAAAGGTAGTCTCTGTGTTCCCCCTCAATAACTTGATAATTCTACCAGCATTCTTCCTGAGACTGCACGCCTGTGGGGTGAGGCAGTTTTGCACACGTTAGACTGCAAGCAGACCTTGGCCTTCTACCTCGAGTGTAGGAAGGTACATGGAAGTCCATCCAGCTGTTTGTCATCTTTGACCCCAGTAAGCTGGGTGCTACCATCTCTAAACGCACACTATCTCTGTAGTTAGGTAACTGTATTTCTCTGGCATATTCACAGGCAGGCCTGAGCATTGACGGTCCTCCTTCAAATCTCAATGAAAAGCCCACTTCTTTGGTCTTGCTTTTCCTTCCGCAGCCTCCTCTTGATTTTCTGTCTCTTACCTGATTAGCTAAGGAGAGGCATCAGTCATTGTTATCAGTCATTTTCAGTCACTGTCATCTCATCATCTCCCTATCCACTCCCCCCTCATGTGTCTCCGTTACACGACACTCATTTAATATGTAAGCTAGGCTTCCTATCCCTCATCTAGCCTGCTGTCGTTCTGTCCTTGTAGCCCTGCCCTTTTACTATTCAATTTTATTTTATTATATTGAATGGTTTTTTTTGTTAACCGCCTAGCTGCTTCGGCCATAGGCACTATATCAAACTTAAACAGTAACTGTAACTGTGGAGAGGCAATAGTAGGAGATCTGGAAGAGGATGATAACAAATTTGCAGCTGTCTTTCGTAGATTAAGTAGAAGACGATTGTTGGTCAGCATTGATGCAACAGTGGAAAGGCAGTCTTTCATAGGGGTGAGATTAGGGGCAGTGAGATAGATGTGTAAGATGAGCAAGATTTATTTATTTAATTTCCCTTCTATACCGCGCTATTCAATATCAGTGCGGTGTACATTTAACTTTAGCTTATGCAATGCAGTCGTGACTGCATTGTATTCACAATAGAGCAGGAAATATAACTTGGCTAGAAACTGGGGTAACCGTCAATAACTTATTTACATTATTTACATTAATAACTGTACTGTGTGCAGTGATGCTTACTTGGGGTTGCAGCATTGGGGCTGGCCGCCCTCTAGTGTGCTATTTGTGACAGTGTGGGGGTCTCAGAGGTGCTTGGTGGACATGTTTGCTGGCTGACCTATGGGGCTGTTGTCTGGGTAATGCCGTATAAATAGGTGGTGTTTCAGCGCCTTCCTGAATTGGGCCAGATCGGTGATTGCTCGAATGGCCGCAGGGAGGGCATTCCAGCATCTAGGTGCGTAGAGCATGAAAGCTCTATTAGATGTCATGTGGGTTCATTTTGTTGATATTGTCTGCATAGTAATAGGCAGAAATACTAAAGTGCTGAACCAGGTGAGTTAGTGGGTCTAGAAAGATATTGAAAAGAAGAGAAGCAAGAACAGAACCCCAGGAAAATAGAAGTCCTTTATATAACCAAGCACCCCGCCTTCTCTCCACCAGCCACAGTCAACTTGGCCAGCTTAACATTGCAAGTAAAAGACCAAGTTAAATACCTTGGCATAATACTGGACCAAAACCTGAGCTTCCAACCTCACATTAAGCAAGTCACCAGAACTGCATATTTCCAAATGAAGACAGTCCAAAACCTTCAACCCCTACTGAACCATGGCATCAGAGACGTCTGTCAAGCCCTCATCACTCCCATACTTGATTATGCAAACAAAATATACAAGGGGATCCCCAAATCCAGCTTACTCTCACTACAGCTCATGCAGAATACATCAGCCAGAATAATCACAGGCACCAGTCAGCATACACACATCACTCCTATACTGAAGCAGCTACACTGGCTCTCTATCCATACCAGGGTAAAATACAAATTCTTTGGGAACAAGCAGGAAGTCAGTCCTCACATATGGGTGATGTCGGCACCGATGGAGCCCCCATGGAAGCATCTCCCCAGCTTTCAAAGAAAACCTTTGGGAGATGCACCATGCATGTGTGATCCTGCCATCTTGCCTCAGCCTCCTCTTTTCCATGGAGCCCTCCAGACGTCTGTCCAGTTTCACTGGAAAAAGTTTGATTATTTTTTTTAATACATTTCTGTCCAGTTGGCTTACTGGTTCCTTTCCGCCCCCCAAGCCAGCTTACCTCAGAGGTGCTCCTCGGGTTTGTTCCTTGTTTTTCCCTTTTTTATCGCAAGGTATCCCTCAACCGGCATTCATTCCCTTTTCCAGCCAAAGGCCTCGGACCCCTGCCAGGTAGCAGGGACCCCTTTTTGCCGATGGCCTCCAGCGGCTTCAAGGAGTGTGATCAGTGCAGCAAAATGATGTCCCTCATTGATCCGCATGACTGCTGCCTCCGGTGCCTCGGCCCAGAACACGACGACTTGGATTGCGAACTATACAAAATCATGACCTCAAAGGCCCTAAAGAGTCATCACTAGCAGGAGAAATTCTTCCAAAAGTCCAACTCCGCACTGGAGTCTCCGGCAACACCACGCTCCTGGGCCTCCTCCGGTACCTTGGTGCCCCGCGAAGCCCAAGCCGCCTCAGAGTCCTGCGGCCATGGTTCCTCCTAGAAGAATTCCCTGGTGGTGGAATGCAAGAAGTCGAAACCCTTGAAGATCGCTTCGGAGGACGGGTCCTGGAAGAAGGGTAAATCCCACTCTAGGCCCGGCAGTCCCTGGTGTGAGTCTGAGGAGTCAGAGTGGGAGCAGCCTCACAAGTTGCCCCGCAAGGAGTTATCGGCACCCACCAACCGACCATCCTGGTTGATGACTCCCCCTCAACAGTACCGACGCTGGGCCAAAAATCCTTGGTGCCTGTGTCTAAGGCATAGAGACCAGGATGGCAGCCTTAGAGAGTAGTATCTCTACCCTCGTGGCCATGCAGCGGGCATTTGTCTGTTTCATCTGGTTCATCCTCCCCGATAACGGGACCCTCGACAAAGAGGGCTTTCCCAGACGTCAAGCTGATCCTTGAGCGCCACCCGCCTTGAAAGACCCAATGGCTCCAGTCTTTTCCAGTGAGCGCCCATGGCTCAGACCGCAGATCCTCCGGAGGTCACAGACCATCCGGTGTGGATCTTGACCATGGTGATCACGGAGCCTCGGACTCATACTCAGACCTCGAGTCCAAATGGGAGACTGAAGATGAGGAGTCCCCGGACACTTGGCGATACCGAGACGTGCCTTTGAACCAGTCTCCGGTGTCCCAATGCTGTTCCCCTCCCGGGAATGTCACCTTCCTTGACTTTGTGTGAGATATGGCTAAGGCTCTCATCATCAAGACTGAGGCTGAGGAAGACCCATGCACAGAGGAACTGGAGATACTCCAGTATATGGCCCCCCACTAAGTAAACCCTTACAGTACTGGTGCCTCCGATCCTCGGGTGCCTCCTCCAGGTGTGGGAAACACTGGCGTTTGTGCCTGTTGTCAGTAGGTGACTCGACTCCATGTACCGAGTATGCCGAAGCCCTGGGTTACAGAAGGCCCAACTCCCCCACAACTTGATGGTCATTGAGTCAGCCATGCGCAGGCTCAAGAACCAAAAGACTCATTCCTTGGTGCCACCCGGCAGGGACCCTCGACACCCTCAGCCAGAAGGCCTTTCAGGGCCTAATACTGACTTTCCATATCCAGTCCTACTAGCTCTATATCAGCATGTACCTCAAGGAGCTGTAGAGGGAACTCGGTGAATTCTCGGCATGCCTCGTTGGGAAAGCCCAACAGAGATTTAAGTCTCTGGCTTTGGTGGTCAAACAGTACTCAAAGTTCTTGTCTTGAGCAGCCTAGGATGGCTTTGAGTCTTCAACCAGGGTGGCCACCGTGTGCATCGGGGAAAGATGCCAACAATGAATTCAGGACAGACTTATTGATGTCCCCTGCATCAGAGGGAACCTCTTCGGGAAACCCATGGCAGAAAAAGCTAGAGATAGAAACTGAATTCCTAACGAGAACCAGACATTCGAAGAAGACCTCGGTGCAGCCCCTTAAGAAGGCCCCAGGGAAGAAGCCCTTCTTCCCAAAGCAAAAGGGGAGGTTTGGCAATACCTCTCAATTTCAGGCCTTCTCGGCCCCTCAACGTAGCACAAAGGACAGGGGTATGGCTCCCGTAAGCAAAAGATCCCTAAGTCCCCGGCCCCGGCCCAGCCTGAGGGGAGCTTTTGACTTCCTGGGCATGATCTCCTCTCCCCCAGGAAGTTCCCTGCAGCCCACAAGGAGGCATCTGGCTCTGTTTGCTCACAGGTTGTCCACCATCATCACCCATACCTGGGTGCTACAAGTGGTCAGAGTGGGCTACTTCCTCCACCTACAGTGGCGCCACCCTTGTACTTCCCAGGAGAGCTCATCAGACCTCTTCTTCACCAGACCCTGCTCCTCACCGAGCTTGCAGGCTTACTCCAGGACGGAGCGGTGGAGCCAGTATCGAAACATCTCTGGGACACAGGCTTCTACTCCAGGTATTTCCTCATCCCCAAAAGGGCAGGGAACCTCAGGCCCATCCTGGATCTGCGGGAGTTGAACAGGTTTCTCGAAAGGGAGCAGTTCAAGATGCTCTGTCTTGGAACACTGCTGCCATTTCTTAGCAGGGAGATTGGCTATGCTCCTTAGACCTAAAGAATGCCTACACATATATCCTGATCCATCCCAGCCACAGAAAATACCTCTGGTTCGTAGTGCGAGGAGGGCACTACCAATACAGGGTGCTGCCCTTCAGGCTGGTCTTATCCACAAGGGTCTTCACCAAGTGCCTCGCGGTGATCGCAGCCCACCTCCAGCTCCAAGGGGCCTTGGTCTTTCCTTACCTGGATGACTGACTCATAAGGGAAGGCACAGCTGCAGATGTGCAATGTGCCACTGGGCGCACCATCAACACCCTGCAGCATCTGGAGTTCATCACCAACTACCTCAAGTCCCACCTCACTCTAGATCAACACCTGGAGTTTATAGGGGCTCAGCTAGACACCCTCAAAGTCAAGGCCTCCCTCCCTCAAGAGAGGTCAGAATACCTCAGGGGGCTAGCCCCAGAGGTACAAAGACGCTGGTCACTACTCACCCAGCTTCTCCTCTTCCTGTTGGGCCACATAGCCTCCACGATTCACATGACCCCATACTTCCCAACTGCACATGAGAGCAGCCCAGTGGTGCCTCCACTCTCGGTGGACACAAGCCACAGGCAGGCTCTGGGACAGAGTGAAAGTGACCCGCCGGCTGGTAGACTCCATTGGATGGTGGCAGATCCTTCGTCACGTTCAGGCCGGGATGCCCTTTCAGGCACCCACTCCCCAGAATGTCCTTACCACGGACACCTCCTTACTGGGCTGGGGAGCACATTGCGAGGGCCTCCAGACACAAGGTAGCTGGTCCCAGATGGAATCCCAGATGAAATCAATCTGCTGGAGCTCCGTGTGATATTTCTGGCTCTCCAAGTCTTCCACCACTACCACCACCTACAGCACCAGTCGGTACTGGTCAAGACTGACAACCAGGTCACAGTGTTTTACGTGAACAAACAAGGGGGCACAGGGTTGTACTCCCTCTGCCAGGATGCTCCTAAGAGCGGTGTACCTCCCAGGCCAAGATAGTGCCATGGCGGACAAGCTGACAGAGTCCTCCAGCCAAACGAGTAGCGTCTGGATCCTGAAGTGGCCGCCTGGCTGTTTCAACTCTAGGGCATCCCCCTGATGAACCTGTTTGCTAGCCCGGATAACACACAGCAGCCCTGCTTCTGGTCCTGCCAGCCACACCGTCCTGAGTGGCAGCGGATTCATTCCTTATTCCATGGATAGAAGGTCTCTTGTATGCCTTCCCACCAACACCTCTGCACATCTTCTTCAAGGTACAGCATGACAGGGCATCACTAATACTGATAGCACCCCGGTGGTCCAGGCAACCCTGGTTTCCTCTGCTCTTCTCCCTGTCGGCAGCGTCACCAATACCCCTGGGCCAAGCCTCAGGACTACTCTTACAGGAGCAGGGCTCTCTCCTACACCCCAACCTAGGGTCCCTGTCACTCATGGCTTGGCTGCTTAAAGGGTAGCCCTGGCTCCCTTTGACCTCCCACAGGACGTGGACGAAATTCTTCTGGCCTCTCACAGGGCTTCCACAAGAAGGGAGTATGCCTTCAGGTAGTGCCGATTTTCAGTGTGGTGCGCCGAAAGATGGGTGGACCCATTCTCTTGCTTACGGAGATAGAAACAGAGTACCTACTCCATCTGTCGCAGGTGGGACTAAAGTCCAGCTCTGTCAGAGTACACATAAGCGCTATCGCAGTGCACTACCATTCCGTCGAGGGCATTCCCCTCTCGGCTCAGTTCTTGCGGGGCCTCATGCTATCCAAACCCCCCTTCTGCCCTCCAGCGGCAGAAATGGGTTCTCAATGTGGTGCTCTTGCAGTTCACTAAGCCGCAGTTTGAGCCTCTGGCTACCTGCCACTTGAGGTACCTCTCCTGGAAGGTAGTCTTCCTTGTAGCACTCAAATCAGCTTGCAGAGTCAGTGAGCTCCAGCTCTGATGGCAGAGCCCCCCCGACACGAGGTTCTACAAGAATAGGGTGGTGCTCCGCACACATCCCAAGTTTCTGCTGGAGGTGGTGTCGCCATTCCACCTCATTCAGGAGATGGTGTTCCCCACCCTCTTTCAGAGGCCTCATGCCGGCAGGGCAGAGACTGTTCTCTATAATCTGGATTGTAAAAATGCCCTCTCCTTCTATGTGAAACGGACCCAGGGCAATCACAAATTACATCAGCTTTTCGTATCCTATGACCCCAGTCATCTGGGGCTCCTGGTGACTAAGCAAACTCTGTCTGCTTGGGTAGCGGACTGCATTACCCTCGCCTATGAGCAGGCGGGGATTTCAATGGACCAGAAGGTCACGGTGCACCACGTCAGGGCCATGGCTACTTCCGTGGCGAATCTGCATTCCGTCTCCATGGCGTAAATCTGTCGGGCTGCCACCTGGTCTTCGGTCCATACCTTCGCAGCTCACTATTGCCTGGAGAGGGAATCCTGATGGGACAGCACCTTTGGTCAGGCCGTACTATGTTATCTCTTTGGAGTACAGGCAACTCCTGCCCTCCGACCAGGCTACAGGAGTGTTGGTTCTGTGCTGGACACTTGGGTCTTGTGAGAGTCTCTCAGTAGGGACTCAACTGCTGCCGATCATGGCTCACCCTTTGCAGGTTGCTATGGTGTTTTTACAGGTTCTCAGTAGCCTGTAGCTGGGGAGTCCCATATGTGATGACTGACTTCCTGCTTATTCCTGGAGAAAATATACTTCCTCACCTTTAACAGGTGTTCTCCAGGAATCAGTCCTCACAACCCTCCCTCCTCCCCTTCGAGTTGCTTCTTTACCATATTTTATTTTATTTTTACTGTTTTAGCTCTGTCATTAGACTGAGGCAATATGGCACCCTTGGGCAGGAAGGGGACCATGCATGCATGATGCATCTCCCAAAGGCTTTCTTTGAAAGCTGGGGAAATGCTTCCGCAGGGGCTCTGTCGGCACCGATGTCGCACTTATGTAGGACTGATTCCTGCTGTCTCCGGAGAACACTTGTTACAGGTGAGTAACTGTGCTGTCTCGCTGACCATCTTCAAGCCATCTACAACCTCTCAGTGGACATTCTTCATCCTCCAGCCCCCAATAAGAGAGCATGGAGAGCAGAAAACCACAACCTCCTCTCAGTTCCAGCCTCAGTCACCTGCATGAATACCTCCATCTCCAGCAGAGCCGCCGCCTTCTATGCACCCATCACCTGGAACTCCCTCGGTCCAGAGATAAGATCACTTACTGAGTTTCACCGCAAGCTAAAAACCTTCCTCTTGTATACCAATTGAAAGTGATATAGCAGTGGAGGAGTATTCACCAGAACATAAACTGAAAGTGCAATGGGAGAGAAATGAAAAAAACCAAGACAGAATGGAGCAGAGAAATCCAAGCAAGAACAGGAGCTGCAGAAGGTGGTGATCAACAATGTCAGAAGAGGGCTGATAGGTCAAGAAGGATGAAAGGATGAAAATCGATTAAAGGCCCTTGGATTTTTCCAGAAGCAGGTCACTGGAGACTTTGGTAAGAGCCATTTCCTTAGAATGTAGAAAACGAAAGCCAGATTGTATTGGATTCAGAATGATTTGAGGGGAAAGAAATTTGAGACAGCAGCAGTGAATCACTTGTGTGAGTAGTTTGGATTCAAAAGGAGATGAGGGAGATGGGCAGAGAATTGGAAGTGCTGGTAGGGTCCAGTAAAGTTTTTTTGAGGAGTGGTGTAAACACAGCATGGTTAACCATTAACCTTTAAAAAGGAGATAGAGAAGGTTTGAAACTAGAAAATAGGGGAAAGCCGACAGTCACCCAAGAGCGCATGGTTCGGAAGAAGGTATCCTTGAAGGATACTACCAAAAGCAGTGAGGTACCAAAAAAGAGTAAAGTAGCCCAAATGCCCTTGAGTATGGTGCAGACAGAGTGTAAAGATTCCAAATTACCCATGCCTACCAATTGCCAGATTAATATTAATAAAATATAGTCTCTAAAATGCTTGTATGCAAATGCTAGAAGTCTAAACAATAAGATGGGAGAGTTAGAATATATAGCACTAAATGAGAGTCTAGATATGATTGCAATCTCAGAGACATGGGGAAGGAGGATAACCAGTGGAACACTGTGTTACCTGGACACAAACTATATCGTAATGATAGAACTGATCAAATTGGTGGAGGGGTTGCGCTCTATATTAGAGAGGGCATTGAGTCAGAAAGGATTAAAGTTTTGCAGGAAACAAAATTTGCTGTAGAATCTCGATTGAAATTCCATGTATGAAGGGGAAGGTGATGGCAGTGGGGGTGTACTATCGACCGCCTGGCCAGAATGAACAAATGGATGATGAAATGCTCAAAGAAATCAAGGAAGCTGACAAAAGTCACAGCAGAGTAGTAATAATGGGTGATTTCAATTACCCCGGTATCGACTGGGTCAGTGTCACGGCAGGACATGATAGGGAGATAAAGATTCTATATGAAATAAATGACTGCTTCTTGGAGCAGCTGGTTCATGAACCGACCAGAGGGGAAGCCATATTAGACTTAGTCCTTAGTGGAACACCAGATCTGGTGCAATAAATAAGGGTGTTGGGACCACTTGGCAATAGTGATCATAGCATGATCATGTTTGATTTAATTAGTGGAGGAGGGATAGTAAAGAAATCCACAGTACTACCTTTTAACTTTCGAAAGGGAGACTGATAAAATGAGGAATATAGTTAAGAAAAAACTAAAAGGAGCGGTTGCAAAGGTTAAAGACTTACATTAAACTTGGGTGTTGTTTAAAAATACTATCCTGGAAGCCCAGACCAGCTGTATTCCACGCATTAAGAAAAGTGGAAGAAAGTCCAAAAAACTGCCAGCATGGTTTAAAGTTGAGGTCAGAGAGGCTTTTGCTGCCAAAAAAGCATCTTTCAGGAAATGGAAAAAAGAGCCAAACGATGAAAACTGGAAACAGCACAAGCACTGGCAAGTTAAATGCAAATCATTGATAAGGCAGGCAAAGCGAGAATTTGAGAAGGAACTTGCTATGGAAGCAAAAACACGAAATAAAGACTTTTTCAAGTACATTCATAGCAAAAGGCCTGTGAGAGAGTCAATTGGACCATTAGATGATAGAGGGGTAAAAGGGGCAGTAAGAGGAGACAAGGCTATAGCGGAGAGACTGAATGAATTCTTTGCTTCGGTCTTTACTGAGGAAGATGTAGGGATGTTACCCATGACTGAAGTGGTATTTAAAGGTGCGGAAAATTGAAGGAAATATCGATACATCGGGAAGATGTATTACAACTATTAGATAAACTGAAGAGTAGCAAATCACCTGGTCCGGATGGTATACATCCAAGGGTGTTGAAAGAACTGAAATATGAGATTGCAGACCTGCTATTACTGAGGAAGATTTAGGGATGTTACCCAAGACTGAAGTGGTATTTAAAGGTGATACTGCAGTGGAATTGAGAGAAATATCGCTACACCGGGAAGATGTATTACAACTATATGATAAACTGAATAGTAGCAAATCACCTGGACCGGATGGTATACAGCCAAGAGTGTTGAAAGAACTGAAATATGAGATTGCAGACCTGCTATTAGTAATCTGTGAACTTTCATTAAAATCATCTGTAATACCTGAAGATTGGAGGATTGCCAATGTAACTCCAATTTTTAAAAAGGGTTCCAGGGGTGATCTGGGAAATTACAGACCGGTGAGCCTGACATCAGTACTGGGGAAAATGGTAGAAACCATGATAAAGAACAAAATTACACAGCATGTAGATAGTCATGGCCTAATGGGACACAAAATATTAGAAACGCTCTGTATTACAACAAGAAAGTAAACTTGGCTATATCGCCGACTGCTTGTATCGAAAACGTGTATGTAAAACATCTACATATCGTTTCAAAGTAGATGACAACGTGGTCTCAGTATTACCGGGCTCAAGTCAGAAGAACCAGCTGAATGCCCTACCTTAACATCAGTGACCACTATCTTGTTGTCAGCTATTTTTCCAAAAAGTGCAAAACTTTAAACGTGACTTTAAAATGCTTAGCTTAAAATGCTTAGCTTTAAATGGCTTTCCAAGCTTAGGCAAGGGTGTTGCTTCCCAACGCATCAAGCGCTAAGCGTTTCTCCAAACAAGGGTTCTTCAGGGGAAACTTGCTAAGCTCTTATACACCCGCTAGCGTCCCTGCTACAAAGAGTCTTTGTTGAACTGCTTAACGGCCTAATGGGAGACAGCCAACATGGCTTTAGACAAGGAAGATCTTGTCTTACTAATCTGATATGTTTTTTTGAAGGTGTGAATAAACAGGTAGACAAAGGTGAGTCGGTTGATACATTGTATCTGGACTTTCAGAAAGCCTTTGACAAGGTCTCTCATCAGAGACCTTTGGCAAAACTAAAGAGTCATGGGATAGGAGGCAATGTACTACTGTGGATCAGGAACTGGTTAAAAGATAGAAAGCAGAGGGTAGGGCTAAATGGCCAATTTTCCCAATGGAAAAAGGTGAATAGCGGAACACCCCAGGGATCTGTACTGGGTCCGCTACTTTTTGACATATTCATAAATGACCTGGAAAAGGGAATAACTAGTGAGGTTATCAAATTTGAAGATGACACAAAACTGTTTAAAGTTGTTAAAACCCAAGAGGACTGTGGAAAACTGCAGGAGGATCTGGATAAATTGGAAGACTGGGCATCCAAATGGCAGATGAAATTTAATGTGGACAAGTGCAAAGTTATGCACCTAGGAAAGAACAACCCAAACTATGGTTACACAATGCAAGGTTCCACATTAGGAACCACCACCCAGGAAAAAGATTTAGGAGTCATCATGGATAACATGTTAAAACCCTCGGCCCAGTGTGCAGCGGCGGCCAAGAAAGCAAATAGAATACTAGGTATGATAAGGAAAGGAATGGAAAATAAAACAAAAGATGTTATAATGCCTCTATACCGTTCCATGGTACGACCGCACCTTGAATATTGTGTGCAATTCTGATAGCCGTATCTTAAAAAGGATATAGTGTTATTACAAAAGGTACAGAGAAGAGCCACCAAAATGGTAAAGGGGATGAAAGGCTACTCCTATGAAGAGAGGCTACAAAGGTTAGGGCTCTTCAACCTGGAAAAGAGACGGCTGAGGGGAGATATGATAGAGGTCTATAAATTAATGAATGGAGTGGAACAGGTAAACGTAGATCGATTGTTTACGCTATCAGAATATAGAAAGACTAGGGGACATGTAATGAAGCTACAGGGTAAACTATTTAAGACAAATAAGAGAAAATATTTTTTCACTCAGTGTGTAATCAAACTCTGGAATTTGTTACTGGAGGATGTAGTAAGAGCTGTTAGTGTAGCTGGGTTTAAAAAAGGTTTGGACAAGTTCCTGGAGGAAAGGTCCATAAACCATTATTAAAAAGGGACCCAGGATATCAATGCTTGACCAAATACAAGCATTATGAAGCCTGTGTCTTTTGGGGATACTGCTAGGTACGTATGACCTAGATTGGCCACTGTTGGAAACAGGATACTGGGCTTGATGGACCTTGGTCTGACCCAGTATGGCATATCTTATGTTCTTATGAAGACAGCAGGGACAGTTGCAATGAAAAGAAATGGGTTGAAGGTATGATGGATGGAAGGTATGACAGCGGGGAAAATAGAACTTAGGGAGGAGTAGCCTAGTGGTTGGGGCAAGGTACTTCAGGCCGGAAGGTCGGGGGTTCAAATCCCACTAGAGGACAGCAACCTTGGGCCGGAAGGACTGGGGTTTCTAGTCCCACAGATGCTCCTTGTGGTCTTGGGCAAGCCACTTAACCCTCCATTGCCCATGTTCCCTGTAAGTATTAGTGTATGTGTCTCATATCCCCGCGTGTTAAATGTATCCCCCAATTGTGTTGTGACTGCTTTGATTGAAGGATAAGGCGGTATACAAAACTGTCTAAATAAATAAATAAAGAACTTAACAGACAGGTGGGGATGAGATCAGAGAAGTTGGTAATGAGTTTGGAAGAGGAGAGAAAATGGGTCGTTTTCTCCTCAGTGATTTTTGTAAATGAAGAAAAGGTGATAGGGGCTGAAGGAGGGATCTGAGAGTGAAAAGGTAGAAGGGGAGACAGAGATGATACAGTGGAGAACTCAAGACTGATCTTGTGAACTTTGTCATGGAAATAGCCAAAATCTGGACAGAAAGTAAAGAGATTTGGGAGTCTTAAGGTATACCTCCGTGCAGTTGGCACATACCACCATCATATAAAAAGTAAACTCATCTCTGTATTGCCTTTAGTTGTTAGCTTCTTGCAGGGCTTTCTTCTTCTAAAGCCACTTTTTAAGCCAACTGCAGTGTCTTGGAATCTCTGCTAAATTCATCTGTTGAAAGTTCACTTTGAGCCACTAGATACCTATGATATGAAGTATCTATCCTGGATGGTCCTGTTTTTTTGGTGACAGTGACTTCAGCATGCAGAGTTACCAAGCTCCAGGCTCACTACATTAATTTCACCACAATAAAATAATTCTACATACTCATACTAAATTCTTTCTAAAGGTGGTGTCAGATGTCCACCTTAGTCAATTTTCCTGCCAACATTTTTCCCTAGACCTTTAATTACAAAGGGGAAAGCGCATTGCAAATATTGGATTGCAAGAGAGTCTTGTTCGAAAGTGGTGGCAGCAGCCACAGCACCTGAGGAAGAGTATGCCACTGGACGATCCTCTCGTGGCTTCTCCTGTTGACGGATGCCAGCCTGTTTGGCTGGGGAGCTCATTGTGAGAACCGAAAGGGCTGTTGGAACAGCTGCGAGTTGGTATGGCTCAACTGTTTTGAGGCAAGGACCATTTGGTTGGCCCTCTTGCATTTCCAGACTCTGGTCAAGGGCAGTGGCTTACATCAATTGGCAAGGAGGCACCAAGAGTGCCAGAGTGGCCCTAGCGATAACCCTCCTATTCTCCTGGATGAAATGGAACCTACTAGCTCTAGCGGTGCAACACATTGCTGGACTCGACAATATGGAAGCAAACTTCCTTAGTCGTCACTCTCTTAATCCCGGAGAGTGGAAACAGAGTCTGCACTACTGGTATGGCCCCAAATTGATCTGATGTGACCTGGTCCAATGCCAAACACAACGCTTCTTCAGTCACTGTAGAGAAGGAGGCTTAGAAGATGTCGATGCCATAGTTCAACCCTGGCCAAAGCGTGGCCTGCTATATGTGTGTGTTGTGTGGCGCTCGTGGGTCATGTGCTTCAGTGCATACAGCAACATCTGAGCTGGGTGATCCTGGTGGTGCTGAATTGGCCATGATGTCTGTGGTTCGGTGACCTGATGAGGCTTTTGTAAGATCTTCCTCTGTGACGGCCCCAAGCCCTGGAGCTATTATGTCAAGGACTGGTTCTTCTAGATGACCCGGCTCACTTCTGTCTTACAATTTGGCTCTTGAGAGGTGCCACTTAGCGCATAAGGGCTATTCTCCCACTATGGTTTCCATGCTTCTTAAGGGTAGGAGAGAATCTACCAGCTTGACCTATGTGCGTATGTAGTATGTTTTTCAGCACTGGTCCTGTGAGCATCAGGCTAGACCTAATACAGCGGACTTACCGTCCATGCCTGCCTTTTCTCAGGAGAGTCCCGATAAATATCTTTCTCTTAGTTCCCTGAAAGTACAGGTGGTGGCCCTTCCTGCTTCAGAGGGCCGTTGCGTTGCATTCTGATGTTTCCTCTTTTCTTCAGGGGGTACGACATCTGCATCCCCTGCACATTCAATTGTTCCTCTGTAGGATCTCTGCCTGGTGCTCTGGGCCTTGATATTGGAGCACTTCAAGCCCTTGAAATGAGCGACACTTAAAGATCTGACCCGTAAGACTGTCTTTCTGGTCACAGTCTGTTTGGCTAGATGTATTTCCAAGCTGCAAGCCTTGTCATGCAGGGTTCCTTACTTATCATTCTCTGAGAAGGCCATGTGCATTCAGCCTGTTTCTTCCTTCTTGCCCAGGGTGGTATCTGCCTTCCATATGAATCAGGTAGTCTGCCCTCCTTTTCTATGGAGCAGTGCCAAGGGAAGGACAAGGACCATCTCCACGAACAAGCAGGAATGTAGTCCTCACATATGGGTATCGTCGGTACCGACAGAGCCTGCGCTGGAACGCTGCCCAGCGTCCAATAGAAACGCTTTTGGGAGCATCCCTCAGCACATGCGCGCTGCCTTCCCGCCTTTCCAACTGTCCCTCTTCAGTTCTTCATTTTCCGCAGAGCTGACAGAACCTATTCCCTGTCACCGCAGAAAATTCCGTCTTTAAATTTATTTCTTGTGGTCGTGTTTGCCTACCGCACAACGCCTACTGGTACCGCCGGTTCTTTTCTTTTCTTTAAAAAACAAAAACGTTGACTGTTTCTTTTCAGAAACTTTCCCTTTGGTGCTAGGCGCCATTTTGGGCATTAGGCCCCATTTTCCTAAATCATGGAAAAGCCAACTAGTGGTTTTAAAAAATGTACTAAGTGTGGCGGTACCATTTCCGTCACTGACACCCATGATTGGTGTCTGAAATGTTTAGGACCTGATCATTCTCCAACTGAATGTCTCTCCTGCATGGGGATGACCAAAAGAGGAAGACAGAACCGGGCCGCAAAGCTCGGTACCCTCTTTTCTTCAGATGCAAGATCCATTGCATCAACATCGTCAAGGGCCTCTTCTTCCTCCCATGGATCTCAGGTAACTAAACATAAAAGCCGGTCCTCAAAGGGTAGCTCTCCTGCTAAGCATAGAGAGGACATTGGCATTGCCCTTGAGGGAACCACACCGGCAAAACAGCCCCGGTAGGAGCCTTCGGCTTCCAAAGCATCAGTGGGGCTTCAGGATGTTCTCGAGGCCTCAACCTCTCAAGAACTACCTGTGCCATGCTCAGGGGTTCCGGCCGTCCTCACCGGTACCGACACCCAGGCATCGACAGCGTCGATAGACCAGAGGTTCCTCGCTATCGAGTGCAGTATCGCAGCTCTTCTTTTGACTCCGATACCGACACCGGCGATGCCAGTACCGATGGTACTGGCCCCGGTGGGAACTCTTCCTATGCCATCTCTGGCTGGAGTGGACAAAGCGGTACCGGGTCACCTCGGTACCGACTTCGATCAGTACCAGGATCATGCTTTGCAAGAGCATCGGGGTCAGGAATACTTCGATTCCTCCGATTCCGAAGACTCTGACAATTCTGCTGGCACTAGAGGGTTTCTCCTAGAAGATCCCTCTTCTCCCCAACGCAGAATGTCACCTCCAGAGGACATGTCATTTCCGGATTTCATCCGTGATATGGCCAAGGGTCTTTCAATCACAGTAGCTCCTGAAGAGGAACCCAGAGCAAAGAAATTGGAAATCCTCCAATATCCTAAAGCTCCTAAGGAGGCAGCTACTCTGCCTATCCATGAAATTCTGCATAGCTTGATGCTCAGAATGTGGGAGACACCTCTGACTACTTCTCCTCACTCTGGGAGACTTGATACTATGTATTGAGTTCCACCATGTCCTGGATTTCAGAAAACTCAGCTGCCACACCATTCAGTGGTAGTAGAATCAGCCATGCGTAGGATGAAAAGTGCAAAGAGGCATGCATCCAATCCTCCAGGTCGTGAATGCAGGACTCTGGATGCTTTTGGACGTAGAACTTTACAAGCTTCCATGCTTTCAGCTAGGATCAGTTCATATATCCTATATATGGCAATGTTCCTTAAGGAAGTCACAGGAGACTTGGAACTTATGAGCCCATTTGTCCCAGATGATAAGAGACAAGATTTTCTTGCTCTAGTTAAGCATGCTCAAGATGTCTCCAAGTTTGTCAATCGTGCAGCCTTTGACTGCTTCAAATGCATCAGCAGAACTTCTGCTATTGCTATTGGCGCATGACGGATTGCCTGGCTACAGGCATCAGACTAGGAGACTTGGGTACAGGACAAGTTAGGCAACATTCCTTGCACGGGGGAGAATCTCTTCGGCAAGAACTGGCAGGAAAAGGCTAATGAGTTAGATGCTGACAACTCTACCTTAGATAGATTGTCAAAGTCTACAGCCACTCCAGCCAAAAGGAAGCCTTATAAAAAACCCTCTTTTAGCAAAAAGAGGAAGTTTTATCCTTCCTATATCCAGCAGAGTCAGACTCCAGGTCAGGTAGCCCAAAAGGGACAAACTAGACAGCAAAAGAAACCAAAAGGCCCGAGAGCCCAACCAGCTCTCCAGGTTCAGCCCCCTCAAGGGCTTTGACTCCTTCCTAGAGAGCTTTGCCTGCCTGCCTCTGAGAGGTCCCCAGCCCCGCAATATTCCGGGCAGGTTATGCCACTTTGTCAACAGATGGCATCAGATAACAACAAAAGATTGGACTTTGTCCATTGTAGGAGAGGGGTACAAGCTCCATTTTCACAGCATACCCCCTCCTAAAATTCTAAAGCAATTCAATTCACAAACCTCTGCAGACAATCTGCTGGATCACGAGGTCTCCACACTTCTTGCCCAAGGGGCAATAGAAGAAGTACCCATTTTTCAACAAGGGACAGGGTTCTGCTCCCCCTATTTTCTTATTCCAAAGAAAACAGGGGGACACAGACCCATTCTAGACCTCAGAGAATTGAACAAATATCTGTTTCGAGAGAAATTCAAAATGATTTCTCTGGGAACTCTTCTGCCATACCTTCAAAGCCAGGACTGGCTTTGCTCTCTAGACTTAAAGGATGCATACACTCACATTCTCATCCATCCAGATCACAGGAAATTTTTACGTTTCCTTTTCAGGGGAAGACATTTCCAGTACAGGGTTCTTCCTTTTGGTCTGGCTTCAGCATCAAGGGTGTTCACGAAATGCATGGCAGTAATAGCCGCATTTCTACGAACCCTGGGGATTTTTGTTTTCCCTTACTTAGACGACTGGCTCATTCGAGCCTCCACAGTCGCAGAGGCCAGCATTGCACTGTCCCGTACAATGCGAATCCTCCAATACTTGGGATTGGAAATAAACTTCCCGAAGTCTCAACTAGTTCCTTCCCAATGCCTATAATTCATAGGAGCCTTTCTGGATACCAGACAGGCAAGGGCTTTCCTTCCACAAGCCCGCTGTCTTCGCATTATGCAGCTAGCTTCCCAAGCAGCAGGCAAATCCTCCCTCATGGCTCGGGAACTACTGCAGTTACTTGGACACATGGCATCTACAGTTCATGTAGTCCCATATGCTTGCCCTCCACATGCGAGCAACTCAGTGGACCCTCTCCACACAGTGGACACAAACCACGGGTCATTTGTCGGACAAAATAACAATCTCTCAACGACTAATTTTGTTCCTCCAATGGTGGCAATCACTAGAAAATCTTACAGTGGGGTCTCCTTTCCATCAACCCCTCTTTCAGGCCACCTTAACAACAGATGCATCACAGGTGAGTTAGGGAGCACACCTGAATCATCTCTCTACCCAGGGCACCTGGACTCCACAGGAGGTGGGCTTACACATAAACCTCCTGGGAATTAAGAGCAATTTATTTAGCTCTTCGAGTGTTCCACGCCCAGCTCAGCTACAAGACAGTGCTAGTCCAGACGGACAATCAGGTAGCCATGTTCTATGTGAACAAGCAGGGCGGAACGGGCTCTCTGTCGTTATGCAACGAAGCTTTATGACTATGGGCCCTCGCCAGAGAGCATCAAATTCACCTTCTAGTGGTATATCTTCCAGGCATTCAAAACCTTTGGGCAGACAAACTCAGTCAAGTATTGCTATCTCACGAGTGGTCACTCCACCTAGACCAGGTGGCAAAGATATTTCATCTCTGGGGCACTCCAGACATAGACCTCTTTGCAAGTCCACTGAATGCCAAACTTCCCCTGTTCTGTTCCAGGATTCCAGCACACAACTGTCAGGCAAGGGATGCCTTCCTCCTTCACTGGGGTCAGGACTTCCTTTATGCCTTCCCACTCATTCCCCTCATCCCCAAAACACTCTTCAAGCTTCAGGGAGACAGGGGTCGCATGATCCTCATAGCACCACAATGGCGTGGTATTCCCTGCTTCTGCATCTCTCTCAAGCGGCACCTCTGGAGTTAGGGCATGCTCCAGATCTCCTTTCCCAGGAGAATGGGACGCTGTGGCACCCGAATCCCCAGTCCCTGCACATCACGGTCTGGTTGCTGAAGTCTTAGACCTCCAGGATTTCAACCTGTCCCAGCAGGTATAAGATATCCTTCAGGCTTCTAGGAAACTTTCCACAAGAAGATCTTATGCCTTCAAGTGGAAACGTTTTACTATATGGTGCTCCAAGAGGGGAATAAACCCCCTGGTCATACTCTTAGAATTGATACTAGAGTATCTCCTTCACTTATCGAATTCTGGGTTACAGACCAATTCGGTAAGAGCCCATCTTAGTGCAATTGCAGCTTCTTATAAGCCTCTAAATGGACAACCAGTGAAATTGAGAAAATTGTCGCCTCCATCAATCCTAGCACGGCACCTAATGACCCATGTCCAGCCAACCGGATCAAAGATCTGCGACATGATCTAAGCCAGGGGTCTCAAACACGCGGCCCGCGAGAGACCTTTGTGCGGCCCGCGATACACAGGGGGAAAAAAAAAACCCGGCTTCTGCTGCCGCTGCCGTGGCAGCGGCAGAATCAACTGTCCCGCGGCCCCTTCCCATCTGCCCGGCAATAGCAGCAATACCGCATGTCCCGCGGGCCCCCCCCCCCCCCCGATCCCTTCCTGCTTGCCTGTCAGTTCTTCTCTGCTTCGGCTTTCAGAGCCGCGAAGGGAGAGCCTCGCGACTCTGTTAAGCTCGCCGGGGCAGATGGGAAATTTCCCATAAGCCCCAGCGGGCTTAACAGTCATGAGGGAGAAGCTCTCCCTTCGCGGTTCTGAAAGCCGAAGCAGAGAAGAACTGACAGGCAAGGGGGGGGGGGGCCGCGGGACATGCGGGATTGCTGCTACCGCCGCGGCAGCGGCAGGAGCAGCAGCCAGCTGTTTTCTAAAGTTTAAGTTTCCCGGGGGGGGGGAGCAGGATTGATGTGGGCTGCTGGGGGGGGGAGCAGTATTGATGTGGGCTGGTGGGGGGGGGGAGCTGGATTGATGTGGGCTGCTGGGGGGGGAGCAGGATTGCTGTGCGCTGCGGGAGGGGGGAGCAGGACTTGATGTGGGCTGCTGGGGGGGGAGCAGGACTTGATGTGGGCTGCTGGGGGGGGAGCAGGACTTGATGTGGGCTGCTGGGGGGGGGAGCAGGACTTGATGTGGGCTGCTGGGGGGGGAGCAGGACTTGATGTGGGCTGCTGGGGGGGTAGGACTGGAAATGGGGTGATGGGGGGATAGTACTGGTAATGGACAGATGGGGGTTAGGACTGGAGGTGGTCTGATTGGGGGGCTGAGAATGAAGATGGGGCGATGGAAGGGTTAGGCCTGGAAGTGGGCTGTTGGAGGGCTTAGGACCGATAATGGGCTATGGGGGGGTGGGGCTAGAACTGGTAATGGACTGGGGGGGGGGTGCTATGACTGGAAATGGGCCGAGTAGAAGGGGGAGCTTGAACTGCAAATAGCTGATGGGGACAGGGTCTTGGAATGGTAATGGGCTGAGTGGAAGGGGGCTTGGAATGGAAATGGGCTGATGGGGAGGGGGGCTTGGAAAGGAAATGGGCTGTGAGGGGAGGGAGCTAGGACTGGAAATGGGCTGATGATGCGGGGACTAGAAGGGAGCGGATGCTGGGTGGGGCAGGAACTAGAAGGGAGTTGATGTTGGGGGACGATTAGAATGGGATGGGGCTGGGAGAGTGAAATGGAGAGGGGAAATATATTTTGTGTGGGAGGGAAGAAAAATCTACAATTGGCCGGGTATTGGGAGAGTAAGTGGGGATTGAGGATGGAGGGGTAAAATTTGAGTGGATGAAATAGGAATGAGGAAAGAGCAAAAGGAGAATGATTAGTATGTTAAAGCAGATGTAGAGAGAATTGAAAAAAACTGGTAAAGAAGAAAGGACAAATGGACAGCAGACGATGGAGAGTTAGCAGAAGACACAAAGAAACCAGAAGAAAGTGGCTGGAACAATTGCAACTGAAAAAAAAATGCACAAAAGGTAGAAAAATATCTCTTTATTTTGAATTTATTAACTGAAATATGTCAGCTCTTGGAAATGTGCATCTTTAACGTCTGCACTTTATTTAATACAAGAGGAAATCAATGTATAGTTTTATTTCTACAGTGTTGTACATTCTAAGTTTGGCTTTTGGGGTTCCCAGTTTAATTGTCTTCCTGTTTCTAAATTGTGATTCCTTGTTTGGTGATGGTGTATGTTCTGCATGTGTAACTGAGCTGAGGTATTCTGTTTATGTAATTCCTATTTGACATTGCCACTTGTTCTCTTTCCCGAGTAGGTCATGTATTGTTATTCTCTGAAATGTGTTGATTTAATATTTGCAGTGTTGCCTTTTGATAGTTAGGGTATGGTGCTTTGTGAGTCCTGGTAGTGCTGTTAGGACATGGCAGGTTTGCTATGGGTTCTAAATGAGCAGTGTTTCTAGTAGTTCCTAATGTGCCTGGCGGTTGGCACTGGTTTATAGTAATGTAGAAATCTTTTAGTCTTTCTTTATCCATACACTCATTAAGAGGCATGTTTACTCAAAGTTAGTGTATGGTAACATTATGCAAATATTTATGCAAATGATGCCCTTATGCAAATGAGGCCTGCGTCTTGTGCGGCCCCCGGGTTACTCTACAAGTCCTCATTTGGCCCTCAAAGCAATTTGAGTTTGAGACCCCTGATCTAAGCCAAATCCTGTGCAAAATACTGAACCAGTCCTTTCTAACAGGCTCATTCCCCCAGAGTCTTAAACACACCTCTATCAAGCCCCTACTAAAAAACAGTAAGCTCGATCCATCCAAAGTTGAATCATTTAGGCCAATCTCGAGCATCCCCCAGCTTGCAGAAATCATCGAGAAAGCTGCCCAACAACAGCTCCAGCATCATATTGACACAGAAGCACCACTAGACAAATCACAACATGGATTCAGAGAAGCACATGGAGTCGACACAATCCTTACAACCCTATTCAATGACCTGATCACAGGAATAAACAGCATCAAACAAGGATTTGTCCTCATCTTTTTAGACATTTCCACCGCCTTCGATTCTGTGAACCACGATATACTGCTGCAACGTTTGAGAGAGAAGGGGATTCGAAGCACAGCATTGGAATGGTGTAGATCCTACCTTTCCAATAGGTGGCAACAAGTTAAAACAGGCCAGGAATCCTCAGAGCCATTCCTACAGTCTCAAGGTGTACCACAAGGATCCTCCCTATCGGCATTAATGTTCAATATATATATGCAGCCGATATGTGAATTGATCAGATCCTTCAACGTGCAATGCCTGGCATACGCAGATGACATCCTCATATACATGCCGTTCAAAACTGACCAACCAGTGTTTACACCAATAATCAATTGTTTCGGAGCAGTAGCTGAATGGCTGCTGACTCAAAACTTAAGAATAAATCATAGCAAAACTGATGTCCTATTTGTTACAAGGAATCATAAGTTCGTACCTCCTCCGTCGCTGCTGGTCAACAACATAGAACTGACGTCCAAACCCTCAATCCGATACCTCGGCATCACATTAGATCAACACCTAGAGATGACAATGCATGTGAAGAATGTGACAAAGAGTATATATCATAAGATCAGAACGCTACGCCACCTCCGCCCCCTACTTGACTATACTGATTACCGATCAACCTTCCAGGCACTAGTCCTCCCACATCTAGATTTTGCGAACATCATCCTCCACGGGCTCTCTCAATCAACCTTAAATCCACTTCGTCTGGCTATGAATGCAGCTGCAAGAGTCCTCTCTGGGTCACCAAGATCCGCTCACATAACGCCTATCATGAAAGACCTACACTGGCTACCTCTACAAGCCAGACTCTCATATAAGTCACTAGTCCTGACCTTCAAAGCCATGAATAACTACCCACCGACACCAATCAGCAAACTAATCCATAACACCCTCGAAAATAGAAACAGAAGGACTACAGCTATGAACACCTTAATAGTTCCCAAGATGATGACATCATGTACTAAAGCTACATCAAACAGAGCTTTCTCAATATTCGCACCCATGAATTGGAATATACTTCCCCATGAAATCCGCGGTATCAAAAGCCTATTACAATTCCGAAAAGCCGTGAAGCATCACTTATTCACAAAAAACTACCCAGAAGTGATCATGGACACTCACACAACCAACAGGCCTCCCACTTACACCAAACACCTTAGCAACTTAATACAACCAGAAAATGGTTAGACTCCACGATAGTTCACATTACTACTGTTGACCCGTGCCACCTACATGAATACACGTACAATATCCACTTGAGTTTAAATATAGTATATAGTAAAAGCATATATATAGTATAATGTTGACTGTACATAGTTATCCCTGTTATTCCATGTTATATATTCCCTTGTTCTCTGTAAACTCAATGTTACCTGTATGCATTGCAGTATATTTTGTTCGATGTACACCGCGCTGATTTTAATAGCGCGGTATAGAAGAGATGTTAAATAAATAAAATAAATAAATAAATAAATAACCAATTTCCTCTCATCCACGCCTATCAAGATTTATGAGAGGCCTTTTATTAACTAAACCTCCCATCGAGCCATCACCAGTGGCATGGGATCTAAATTTAGTTCTCGGGCAGCTCATGAAGCCGCCTTTTGAGCCTTTAGCCACTATGGCCCTTACGTTTTTGACCTGGAAGGTCATCTTCCTAATTGCAATCACCTCTGCCCATCGCATCAGTGAATTGCAAGCTTTAGTGGCTGATCCTCCTTATACTAGGTTTCATCATGATAAAGTTGTTCTTCAAACTCACCCACATTTTATGCCAAAGGTGGTTTCACCTTTTCATTTAAATCAATCAATTTACCTTCCTGTATTTTTTTCCAAGGCCTCACGCCTCTAATGCAGAAAGAAACCTTCATACTTTGGATTGTAAAAGGGCCTTGTCCTTTTACATACAAAGAACACAGCAACATAGAAAGTCCTCACAACTTTTTATAGCTTTTGACCCTAGTCATTTGGGACTTCCAGTCTCCAAAAGAACTTTATCTAAATGGATTGCCCAGTGCATATCCTTTATTTATGAGAGTATGGGTCTTCCTCTTCAGGACTATGTCACAGCTCATAATGTGAGAGCCATGGCAGCTTCTATGGCTAATCTCCACTCTGTGTCTATCGATGATATTTGTCGAGCAGCCACTTGGGCTTTGGTACACACCTTCACAGCCCACTACTGCCTAGCTAAAGCCTCCCGTCGGGATGCCTTCTTTGGCCAAGCTGTTCTTCAAAATCTCTTTCAAACCTAAACCAACTCCTACCCACCAACCCTGGTGGGACGCCAGAGATCCATCAGAGGAAGGATTCTCACCTTCGACGGTGGCACCTTCCTGGGGCTTTCTCCCTGGCATCTTCAGCTAGGGAGTCCCCATATGTGAGGACTACATTCCTGCTTGTTCCTGGAGATAGCATAGTTACTCACCTGTAACAGGTGATCTCCGGGAACAGCAGGAATTTAGTCCTCACAACCCACCCACCTCCCCTAGGAGTTGTCTCTCTCTCTCTCTTTCCTCTCTCCCTCTATCCTTTTACTCAGCTACAAACTTAACTGAAGAGGGACAGTTGGGAAGGCAGCACGCATGTGCTGAGGGATGCTCCCAAAAGCGTTGCTATTGGACACTGGGGAGCGTTCCCACGCAGGCTCCGTTAGTACTGACGATACCCATATGTGAGGACTAAATTCCTGCTGTTCCTGGAGATCACCTGTTACAGGTGAGTAACTACGCTTTCACCTGGTGGAGGATGCTTCTTTGGTACTTGAAGGTTACTAACTCCTTTTGCATTTCGTACTATCTATTTGTGGTGTTTTTAGGACTACATAAGGATGACACGGCCACAAAGTCTACTTTGGGGCACTGGATCACAGAGGTGATTGCCTGAGCATATCTATTGCAGAGCCAGCCAGTTCCAGAGGATTTATGTGCACTGGGCGGAGCATAGCTTAGTCACCCCTCAGCCAGGTGCAACATAGGTTTCACTTTCCACTTTTCTTAAGCATTACCGCTTGGATGTCCATGCTCAGGCGGACACAGCCTTTGGCCCAAAGGTTTTAAAATCTGTCATGGTTTCTTCCCACACAGTGGAGTCGTATCTTTTGAATGCCCCATTTGGCTAGACTGGTCTAGCAGAATGATATGGAAATTGACATTTTACTTACTGGATAATGTCCTTTCCTTGAGTACTGCTAGACCATTCCAGGACCTGCCTTGAAAAACTGCTTGGTCTGCTGTTATGGTTATTGTTGTGTTGTACCTTGTTACCTTCATTGAGGTTGTGTGAGGTCTGAGGTTCCTCACCATATGCTTTGATATGAATACCGAAGACTCTCTCCAGGGATTTATGGCTAATTGATATGGCATGATGATGCCATAAGAAGGCTCTGGAAGCTTTCTTTGTCTCCACATCTGCTGGTAGGGGGACACAACCCACTTGCCTGGACTGGTTTAATAGGACTCAAGAAAAGGACATTATCTGGTAAGTAAAACGTCACCTTTAGAAATCTTTAGCCATTGTTTGTATTATTAAAGAAGTCTTGCAATGCAATGTGTGCCTTTGAGTCAATGCTGACTCCTGGCAGTCCAGCATCTCCTGGGCTTTCTTGGCAGTGTGACCGAAAGTAGATTGCCAAGCCTTTCTTCTGAGGCAATAGAGGGTTAAGTGACTTGCCCAAGACCACAAGGAGTTCTAGTGGGAATCGAATCCTGGACTCTTGGTTACCAAGCCAGTGCTGTAACATCTAGGCTACTCCTCCTTTCCTTACAGAAGCATTATTGGATAATTCAACAGAAACAGATTTACTTAAATCTGAAATCTGTTTTTACAGAAAATTAGAAGATAAGACTGCTACTAAATTAACAATAAAATATTGCAGACTATTATTTGAGAAAATAATGGTGTATTTTTTAAATTAATTTTCATGAGGCCCATGTTCAAAAAGCTATACAGATAACTTTGGGAGTTTGCTTGACAAATCTTGTCTTTTAAAATTAATCCATTGTTAAGAGGCAATGCTTGGGCATTCCTGGGGCACACTGTGTTTTAACTTTGACCTATTTATGATATTTACAGTAGCATTGGCCAGCCAAAGTTCTCGAGATAAATCTGCTTAGTCCCATAGATTCCCTAAAGCTATATTCAGGCTGGAATATACAGTACACAGTTAACCAGATAAAACTGTTGAGTTCACTTTATCTATTCACCACTAGCTAAATAATGGTCTCTGTCTGATTTAAAAAAATATAAAACAGATATGGATTACGTAGAAAGATCAATGAAAATGTTCCCTGTCCATGAGGGACTCAAGAAGCGGGCACTGTTATGGAGTCTCAGTACGTGAATGAGATGATAATGCATAGAAGAAGGCTTAGGTTTGTTAAGAGTAGGCAAAATTTGGAGGACTCAGGGTGCTATTTCCGAAAGGATGAGCTTCGGTTTAACCGGCGTGGAATCAAGCTACTGCTGCTAACCTTTAAAAGGGAGATAGTGCAGCTTTTGTAACTAGATCATGGGGAAAAATGGTAGTTGCTCAGTAGTGCATGGTTCAGCGTAGAATGTCTTGAAAAGAAACTGGCAAAATGTTGAAGGAAGAATATTGTGATAGAAAGGTTATGGTAAAGGCTGAAGTAGGCCAGGTGCATTTAAATAGAGAACAGAGGTACAGTTGTGGTCAACATTATTGGCAAGTTCAACCCCATAATGTCCAATATCTCCTAAAAAAAATGAGTGGCCAGTGAAATGACTTTGGACTATATATGCACATATATTTGGCACACAAGAATCAAATAAAACAAGACCAATTAAAAAAGGAAATAATATAAAAACTGGGACATTGCCAGGACATGATTATTCCTGTATCAAGATGGCTTCATATCATAAAAATCTAAGCTTCTTTACAAACAGACCGATGAAACAAACATATATGTAAATTCTTTTGTCAGATTACCCACCATGAGTGGAATTCCCCTCTTGTAGTGGGTCTTCCTTTTATTCGATTTAGTACAGACCCAAGCTGCAGTCATCAACTTATCAGACACAACACTGACCACTGATCAATTAGCGATGTTGAATTTAGGGCTGACTTTTGTTCCCTCTCCGACTTACGATCCTTTTCGAGTGCGGGTTGCATTGCATCAATTATTTAGGAAATTACAGGTTATTCTATATTTTTCTACGTCTACTCAACCTGGTTTAGTAGATGATTCTTTGTGTTATAACCCCTCGAGTTGGGCACCTCCTATTAGTACGGATGCAACCTTATTAACGTTTCAGTATTTAGTGTTACGAGATTTACATTTGTTAGAGAATACTACTCAGAGACATTTTTCCAACTTTTCAAGAAGTCATTACTATGCTCTCCTCTTTTTGAAGCAACAACAAGAAGTGGTCAATCGTAGGGCTGACAAAAGGGGAGCAATTGTGTTGATCTAAAATTTTTGGATAAGTTGTCTTATTCATTATTTATCTGACAGTAAATATTATAAAATATTATTAATAGATCCTACTACCGCTTTACAACAGGTGATTAAGTCATATACTACGATGGCATTTGATCGACATTGGATAACGAAGAAGGAGTTTGATTTTTTGAACGTGAAATATCCCTTAGTTCCCATTATATATATGGTTCCTAAGGTTCATAAGTCAACAGATGACCCTCTGGGGCGTCCTATAGTATCATGTCGCTCGTCGGTTCTGGAGCCATTGTCAAAGTTTTGTGACAAAATTTTTTCAACCATTTAGCTCTTAAATAAGGTCTTATATAAAAGATTCTTTCCATTTTATAACCCAGTTGAAGACTATGGTGGTTTCTACGGAATCTCTATTGGTTACTAGGGATGTAGTGTCCTTGTATACGAATATTCATCAAGAGGAAGCTTTTGAAATTTTAGCAAATTCATCAATTACATTACCTGGTTGATTACCTAAAGAATTTGTGTTACATTTGTTGAAGATGGTATTGGAACGCAATTATTTTGTATATGACTACATTTTATCAGCAATGTTTTGGAGTGGCTATGGGAGCTACGGTGGCACCTTCGGTGGCAACATTATATATGGCATATTTTGAAGAACACTACCTTTATGTCTCAATTTGGTTTAAGTATATTCAATCATGGAGGAGATTTTTGGATGATATATTCTTCATTTGGACTGGTTCTTTGTCAGATTTAACAGCTTTTTTAAATTGGATCAATATTATCAAGGCCAATATACAATTACTCCGAAGTATCATGTGAATCAGATTGAATTCTTGGATCTTCTGATTTATAAGAACGGTTAGGATTTATGTACTACATTGTACAGAAAGCCAGTACAGCGTAATGTTTTGCTTCAATATTCTAGTTATCATCCTAATTCCTTGCGTAGAGGACTTCCTTTCGGACAATTTTTGAGAATTCGGAGATTTTGTCAACCATTAGTGAATTTCATAAGCATGCCAAAGATTTAAGCAGAAGACTTTGGATAGAGGTTACCCTCAAGCATTGATATATAGAGCATATAAGAGGGCTTTATGCAATCACCCAATTTGGTGGCAAGATGGGAGTAAACAGAGGGATACATCAAAAGGTGATAGAATTATAGGCGTTTTGCCATATATGCCTAATACAGCAAAGATTGCCAATATTTTGAAACATTATTGGTCTATGCTGTCATTGCATGCATGTTTTCAAAGAGCTTTAATGGTAGCATAACGGAAAGCATCTAACATTCAGGATTTAATCATTCAAACATCTTCGGATGATAAGAATATAACATCAAGACAACAACCTGGACATTTTGCTTGTGGCACATCTGATTTCTGCATTAACACCTTTCAGGGAACAATATGGACTGATTTACAATCTGGGCAGTCATATAAATTACATTATGCTACCTCCTGTTTATCTTCTTTTGTTTTATATTTAGTCACTTGCCTGTGCCAATTGAAATATGTAGGGAGAACATCGGCCCTGTAAAGAAACGTTTATTGGAACATTGCTCCCGTATTAACTCTTTGGTTATGACAGCTCCCATGGTTTCTCACTGCTGGCAGTTTAAGCATCAGTTTGAGGATTTAAAGTGGCTGGTGATTGATCAACTTCCCAACAATCTGCGAGGAGGTGATCGTATTTCTAAATTACAACATAAAGAACAGTGTCGGATATTTAAATTACAAATGATGGTTCCTAAAGGATTGAATGCAGAGATCGATTGGTGGTCACTACATACATAATGCTGATTTACTGGACTGATTGCTTTTTATGAGTTTGCGATTTATAGTAATTGCCTGATTATCTGACATCAGAGGCTTAAATAAGTTAAAAACAGGAACCAGATAGGTGATGAGGTTTGTTTGCCTGAAGAAGAGCTAAGAAGCTACTCAGCTTGAAACACTATGTGGTGTTGCGGGGCCTTGTCGATTTTCATCTGACTAACTTAAGCTGTCAAGATTTCTTCAGTTTGTCACGGCCACGGAGTATGGTATTACCGTTTGACTGGAAATCCTGTGATATCGCTGGTACAGTCGGACGCTTGCTTCCCTTTAAGTCAGGGGTCACCAACCTGCGGCCCACGAGGTCCCTTCGTGCGGCCCACGAGGCTCTACCCCGGTTAACATTACGTGCGGCCCGCCAAGGATTCCTGCCATTGTATCCACGTGCTCGCAGCTCACTGACGACCACCTGCAAGCGTCCCTTCTCCTGTCAGTGTCATCTGTGAAGCCGGACTTTAAGCGTTTGTCTGCTAGCATGAATCATCAGCCATCTCATTAAATTCAATAAAGGTGATCAGCCATTGTTTTCATAATTTTGCGTTTGATGTTTTTTTTCGCGGGGGCGGGGAGAAGGGGGGTGCGGCCCGCGAGTCTCCCGGTAGTCGGCTGTGCGGCCCGCGGCCCTCTGGAGGTTGGTGACCCCAGCTTTACGTCTTGCGTTACAGAATGTTATCAATAACAAGCAGCTAAGTTATTTGGTTATAAGCTTTGTTTGGGGATGGTTTTGAGACATTGTAGTCCATATTATTGAACATTTAAATGATGAGGAGCGGCATGCATTAATGCGGCCAGTTCCATTTCTTAGGCCTTTGGGGTCTGCACTAAATCGATTATAAAAGGAGGACCTACTACAAGAGGGGAATTCCACTCATGGTGAGCAATGTGACAAAAAAATTTACATATATGTTTGTTTCATTGGTCTGTTTGTAAAGAAGCTTAGATTTTTTATGATATCAAGTCATCTTGATACAGGAATATACTCGTATATTGATGATTTCCAGGGGTTTAATTTAGGTTTCAATTTAGATCATAGGACATGATTATTCTCCAGGACCAAGCAGGAAGTCAGTCCTCACATATGGGTGACGTCGGCGCCAACGGAGCCCTCGCGGAGCAATTTTCCCCAGCTTTCAAAGAAAGCCTTTGGGAATTGCAGCGCGCATGCGCGGTCCCCTTCCCGCCCAAGGGTGCCATCTTAGCCAGTCTTCTTTTTTCCGCGGAGCCCTACAGACGTGGTCTTCCAGTCCCCGCAGAAAAGCTGATTTTCTTCATTTATTTTCCATTTTTTCTTCGGTTCAACGACGGTCTCTTTCCTGCCCGGACTCGCGACGCCGTTGCGAGTCCTTCTCTTATTTTTCGGTTTTTCTGATTTTTCTTGTCAGTTTCGTTTTCGGTTTTTCGCTGGCAGCCCGGTCCTTTGACCTTGCATGGGCCCTTTTTCCCCCGATGGCTGCCAGTGGCTTCAAAAGGTGTGTTCAGTGTGACAGAAACATGTCTCTCACTGACACACATGATCATTGCCTCCGCTGCCTCGGCCCAGATCACGAGGAACTGATCTGTGGGGCCTGCAGCAAAATGTCCTCCAAAGCCTTACGGAGTCGGCGGCATCAGCGGGAAAGAATCTTCACAGATCCCACCCGTACCCGGACCTCGTCAGAGGCCTCGGCGTCCAGAGGCTCCAGCTCTGAGCATCGCCGGAGTTCCTCCGACAGAGGTTCTCCCTCGGGGGATCATCATCGGAAGACGAAACCCGCGAGGACGGCGTCGGTGGACGCTCCTGGTTCCGCGAGGGCCAGGTCGCATAGCCCCGATAGCCGTCCCGGGTCTTTGGAGCAGGATCGTCTCACGAAGCGACCTCGTCTGGAATCGGAATCGCCTGCTCGGGTAAGTCCTGTAGTCCTCGTGGACTCGCCTCCGAGGGGTCCGACGTCGGGCCCGACACCGTCGGGGCCCGAGTCGGGGGCTGCTGGTTCACCTGAGGTCGGACTCAGGTTGACGGCCTTGGAGAGCAGACTGTCTGCCTTCATGGACCAGCAGCGGGCACTGATCGCTAGCCTCGCTGGCGCCTCTGCCCTGACCGCCGGGACGTCGACGTCTAAGTCGACCCCGGAGACCGAGCCGATCCTCGAGTCCATGCGGGCTCGAGTCGATCCTCGGTCGAGGTCTCCCTCGGCCTCCCGTTCGGGACCGAGGTCGTCGACGCTGACTCCCTCGGCGTCGGGGCGGCCGACGCCTACGCCCGCCCGACCCGACCCCACCGATTCCTCCTCGGAGTCGGCCTCGGAATCTGAAGTGGAAGAGTCACCTGATTCCTTTCGGACTCGGTGTGTCCCCTCGGACTCCCCTGAGTCCGAACCTCGGAAGCAGTCCCCCCCGGAGGATGCCCGGTTCTCGGACTTCGTCAGGGATATGGCCAAGGCTTTGGCCTTCCTTGCGGATCCCGAGGAGGAGCCTCGAGCCGAAGAGCTCGACGCCCTCCAGTATGACTCTCCAGCGAAGGAGCACTTTACTGTACCAGTTCCTCCCATGCTGGAACGACTACTCTTCCGCATGTGGGAGAGTCCGGCATCGTCGCCGGTATTAAGCAAGCGGGTCGATTCCATCTATCGAGTCCGCAAGAGCCCTGGCTTCCAGAAAGCACAGCTACCGCACCATTCCATGGTGGTGGAATCGGCCATGCATAGGCTCAAGAGCCAGAAGATGCACTCCTCGGTGCCTCCTGGCAGGGAGGCCCGCAACCTGGATGGCCTCGGTAAGAAGTGTTTCCAAGGCTCTATGCTTGCTTGTCGGGTCCAGATAAGGAGATAGCCGGATTCTCTGCTGGACTTTCCGAGGAACCTTTGCGGAGGTTCCTAGCCTTGTCCACTGGAATTCGAGAATGCTCCAAATTCATTTCTCGAGCAGCCTATGATGGCTTTGAAGCATCGGCTCGAGTGGCCGCAGCCGGCATCGGTGCCCGCCGACAGGCTTGGCTTCAGTCATCTGACCTTGAACCCTGAGTGCAGGACAAGTTGGTCGATGTCCCCTGCCGTGGTGAGAACCTATTTGGCAAGCCCATGGCTGAGAAGGCTGCGCAAATCGAGACGGAAACTCTCACCAGAACAAGGCTCTCTAGAAAGACCTCTGCCCCTTCCCAAAAGAAGAAGGGCTCGGGAAAAAAGTCCTTTTACCCGAGGAAGGCGGCTGCCTGTAAACACTACCCTCAGTATCAGGCCTCCTCAGCTCCCCAACAGGGTCAGCAGGCCAAGGGACGGGGTAACGGGTCCCGTAGGCAGCAAGCCCCCAAGCCTGCACCACCGGCCCCTGCTCAGCAGGGTGGGGCTTTTGACTTCATCGACATAGCCTCTCCCCCTCAGCTGGTTTCTCCCAGCACAGGAGGCCGGCTGGTCCACTTTGCCCACAGGTGGTCCAACATCACATCAGATGCCTGGGTGCTTCATGTTGTGCGAGAAGGCTATCTTCTCCACTTCCATCAGGTTCCTCCCTCCTATTTTCCGGGAGAGCCTCCACGACTCCCTCTGCACAGGGACTTACTCCTTCAGGAGTTAGCAAGTCTTCTTCAGGGACAGGCTGTGGAACCGGTGCCCCACCACCTGAGAGGTCAAGGCTTTTATTCCAGGTATTTCCTAATACCAAAAAGAACAGGAGGCCTCAGACCCATCCTGGACTTGCGCAACCTCAACAAGTTCCTCGTGAGGGAGAAGTTCAAGATGCTTACCCTTGGAATCCTTCTGCCCTACCTCCAGCAGGGAGATTGGCTATGCTCCTTGGATCTAAAGGATGCCTACACGCACATCCTCATCCACCCAAGCCACCGCCAATACCTAAGGTTTGTGGTGGCAGGAAATCATTACCAGTACAGAGTACTGCCCTTTGGCCTATCCTCCGCACCACGAGTCTTCACAAAATGTCTCGCGGTGGTGGCGGCTTATCTCCGGCTTCAGGGCCTCTATGTCTTTCCTTACCTAGATGACTGGCTCATCAGAGCATCGTCCTCTCAAGAGGTCACACAAGCCACGCACCGCACTGTGACTCTTCTCCAGTACTTGGGCTTTGTCGTAAACTTCGCAAAGTCCACTTTGCTCCCCTCGCAAGATCTCGAGTTCATCGGCGCAAGATTGCACACTCTTCAGGCGCGAGCTTTCCTGCCTCTCGACAGAGCTCAGCGGCTCATGGACCTAGCCGGCCGTTTTCGCAGCCAGTCCCTGGTCTCGGCCAAGCGCTTTCTAAGACTACTCGGCCATATGGCTTCCACCGTCCACGTGACCCCCAACGCCCGCCTGAATATGCGGCCTGCTCAGTGGTGCCTTCGCAAGCAGTGGCAACAGGCCACGGGCGGCCTCGCCGACTTAGTGCAGATCTCCGGCCCGCTGGCCTCTTCTCTGCAGTGGTGGCTTCATCAGCCGAACCTGGTACTCGGAATGCCTTTTCAATCTCCTCCGCCTGCTCAAGTGCTGACGACCGATGCTTCTCTCCTGGGATGGGGAGCGTATTGCCAAGGGGCATGTACTCAAGGTCTCTGGACCTCGTGGGAGTCTGCGCAGCAGATCAACTTCCTGGAGCTCAGAGCAATCCGTCTGGCTCTCAAGGCTTTCTCCCACCTGACTTCTCGCCGGTCCGTCCTTGTCCAGACGGACAATCAAGTTGCCATGTTCTACGTGAACAAACAGGGGGGCACGGGCTCCTTCCTTCTCTGTCGGGAAGCGCAGAGGCTCTGCTCTTGGGCCATCAGCCGCAGCATTCTTCTCAAGGCAGTTTATCTCCCAGGCCAAGAAAATTGCCTGGCGGACAAACTCAGCAGAATCCTCCAGCCGCACGAGTGGCGACTGGATCCCTTGGTAGTTCAGAAACTTTTTCTGAAGTGGGGCCTCCCCATGCTGGATCTTTTTGCCAGTCCTCTCAACCGGCAACTTCCTCGTTTCTGCTCTCGGCAGCCGCATCCCCTCCGAGTAGCGGCAGATGCTTTTCTGCTCTCATGGTTGAAAAGCCTTCTGTATGCCTTTCCTCCCATACCGCTAATCTCTCAAACTCTTTTCAAGGTTCTCCGAGACAAAGCTTCCATGATCCTGATAGCTCCTCGGTGGCCCAGACAGCCGTGGTTTCCACTCCTGCTGCAACTGGCGGTGGAGGCTCCGTTCCCTCTGGGGTTTCAACCAGATCTCCTAACACAGGATCAGGGGTCCCTGCTACACCCCAACCTCAGATCTCTACATCTGATGGCCTGGCTGCTGAAAGGGTAGTCCTTGCTCCCCTTCTACTGCCGGCAGAGGTGGAAGAGGTCGTCCTAGCTTCCCGGCGACCTTCTACCCGCAAATGCTACGCCCTTAAATGGCGTCGTTTTTCCGTTTGGTGTACCCAGCAGTCTCTGGATCCCTTCTCCTGCTCGGTGTCGGTGGTCTTGCAGTACTTGCTCTACCTCTCTAATCTTGGACTTAAGTCCAACTCCGTCAAGGTTCACCTCAGTGCTCTTTCAGCACATCATGTGCCGGTGGACGGCAGACCTCTTTCCAACGACCCTCTCGTGGTAAGGTTTCTCCGAGGTCTCCTTCTCCTTAAACCACCTCTGCGCCCGCCAGCGCCTGACTGGGATCTGAATGTGGTTTTGCAGCAGATCACCTGTCCGCCTTTTGAACCTATGGCTACCTGTCCTCTCCGTTTTCTTTCTTGGAAAACCTTATTCTTGATAGCCCTCACTTCCGCTAGACGCGTAAATGAACTACAGGCCCTCGTGTCTGATCCCCCTTACACTCGGTTCTACAAAAATAGGGTAGTCCTACGGACTCACCCTAAATTTCTTCCAAAAGTGGTCTCCCCTTTTCACATCAATCAGGAGGTGGTACTTCCGACCTTCTTTCCCAGGCCACACTCCAGCCGAGCTGAAATGGTCCTGCATACCCTGGACTGTAGAAGGGCGTTGAACTTCTACCTTGACCGTACGCGGGAGCACCGCAAAGCTGCTCAGCTCTTCGTGTCTTTTGACCCCAATAAATTGGGGCTCCCTGTCTCCAAGCGTACTCTGTCCATCTGGGTTGCTGACTGTATCGCTTGGGCTTATGGAGCAGCCGGACTCTCGTTAGAAAGTCGGGTCACGGCTCATTGTGTTCGGGCGAAGGCTACGTCAGTGGCTTACCTCCGCTCTGTTCCATTGGCAGACATCTGCCGGGCCGCTACTTGGTCTTCGAGCCAGACTTTTGCAGTCCATTACTGCCTCGAGAGGGAGTCCCGCAGGGACAGTGCTTTCGGACAGGCAGTCCTCCAAAATCTCTTCGAGGTTTGAGCAACTCCTACCCTCCATCCCGGATGTTGGGCTACCGGTGGGTAATAATTCAGTGAAGATTCCTTCCTTCTGTGCTGCTGAGCTAGAGGGAGCTCATTTTTGTGCTTAGGGTCTCCGGTAGCCTTAAGCTTGGGAGTCCCATATGTGAGGACTGACTTCCTGCTTGGTCCTGGAGAAAGCGTAGTTACTCACCTGTAACAGGTGTTCTCCAGGAGCAGCAGGAATCAGTCCTCACAACCCTCCCTCCTCCCCTTGGAGTTGCAATCATCTGCTTTAGTTTTTGCAAATTTTTATGCTGTCTTTTAGCTATGTCATCTGACTGGCTAAGATGGCACCCTTGGGCGGGAAGGGGACCGTGCATGCGCGCTGCAATTCCCAAAGGCTTTCTTTGAAAGCTGGGGAAAATTGCTCCGCGAGGGCTCCGTCGGCGCCGACGTCACCCATATGTGAGGACTGATTCCTGCTGCTCCTGGAGAACACTTGTTACAGGTGAGTAACTACGCTTTTTCATTCTTTTAAACAATTCAAATCATTTTGAACAGAAGAGCCACATTTCCACTGCAGTAAAATTACTGTGATTGTCAGTACTCACAATACTTCAACCAATGAATGATGGCTCTAATGTTTAAAATGGCCACATTCACTTCCTGCACTTGAAAAACCACCTGTTTTGCCCGTACAGAAAATGGTAAAACACAGTCTGATCCATTGCATCATGGTCTTGGGAGGATAGAAGCCACTTAACAATCTGCATTTAGCCCACATTTGTAAGCTCGTCTGACAATATTGCATACATATTTTCAAGACAAAGTGTTTCTATAAGAAATGTTTTTATCTGGATTGTTTGTGGGCTCGATTCTATTATTGTTTAATTTTTGATAGATCACCCCTGTTTTTTTGGACTCTTGTTTTCATTCTTGACTGGTCATCTTGTAGCAGCGAAGTGCATGCAATGAATAAAACCAGGAGTCAGTTCAGGGTCCAAGCCAATTTATTGTGCACAGGCTCAGACAGGAGAGTATCCAAAAAGGACTGAGCAATGGAGTACAGGAGCAAATTCCTTATATACAATTTTTACAGTTTGATACAGGCAAACTTTCTATTGGTCCCAACGCCCCTTGCACCTGTCCAATCGGGGACCCTCTCTGGGCCTAGCTCCCTGTTCCCCCTTCTCAGGCTATTTTAACAAAGGCATAGTCTTAGACATTGATACATTTCTACTTCAAGGCCATTTCTAGCTCAGAGAATGCAGGAACATATCTATCATCAGCATAGAGGAATTAATAAAGGAATTATACAAACTTTTCAAAAGCAGTTTAAAGCAGTCTAAAGCAGTTTCTCAGACTCTGGTTCTTCTCAGCACTAGTCTCAGGTGGGGGTTGGGGTCTAGGCCTAGTTTACAGGCCATAGCCTACCACATTCCCCCCTTTGATTATTCTCAACCCAAATAGAAGAGGGTGAGAATATAATTACATATTGAACACGCTTCAAAGTGATGCTTCTTCTTGGGGTATAGCCTGATACTTCCACATGGCTAGTATCTGGGTTGCAGTCTTACGTTCAACTGTACTATCAATAATTGAGGTAAACATACGTAAGCAAAGAGGCAGAAAACATGGAAGAAATAAACACATAGCTGCTATGATTAATACTGCAAACATAATGGTGTTCAGTACTCCTAGCCCTGAAAATAGAGTTCCAGACCATCCAGTGAGGTCCAGTCCATTCCAAGTCTGAACTGGGACATGCGCTATCCTGCGGATGTTGTCAGCTATGTCTTCAACAACCTGACCTTGATCATCAATCTGCAAACAGCAATTAGTTAGATTAAATTTTTCACACACTCCACCCTCAGATGCTAGTAAATAATCAAGTGCTAAGCGGTTCTGGTAAATGGCTGTACGCATTTGGGTTCTTTGCTAGGCTAAAAGAGTTAGCGCTTTACTTGTCTCCTTAGTTATAATTTCTACAACAGCTTGTAAGCGGATAATACGATTCAGCATATAAACAGGAGTGCGGTATCCCCAGGTCCCATCTTGCGCCCAAGTAGCTGGCCCATAATAGGCAATAATTCTTTCAGGTGGCCACTCATCACCTTCCCACTTGTCCCATTGACCTATCTTCAAAGTGCTGCGCTTCTGTCGATTATTGTAGATGGGGAAGCCGAGCTGCTCCCCTTGAGAGATGGGAATGAGAAAGAAAGAAGGTCGTATTGTTCCCATAACACATGCCCCTCCCCAGTTATTATGGTGTCGAGCATATGCCCGGGTGCCACAAATCCAATAAAGCCCAGGAGGGGCTTCCCAAGTATTGGAGGAGGCGAGGTCAGTCCATAGCTTAGCAAGATGAGGGAAAGCGATTAAAGGGTTGGGGGGTTCAGTAGCATTAACACCGGACCACCAGGATGTTCTCTTCGTTGTGGCATTATAAATCCATTGGCTTAGACAGACCAGTTGTCCCACCGGTTTGGTAAACTGTGGTCCCGTGCGGACAAAACAGAGACGGCCGACAATGGTGTTGGCCAGTACCCATTCACTTGCGGTTTTATTCAGAGCAGTCTGGTTATATGGGATGGAGTAGTTCAATTCTCTTGCCTTCCAGGGCCATTGGTCTCCCATCTTGGTGCCTCCACAGAAGAAACAATTAGAAATGTGGAGACTAGAAGCTACAGCTACAGCTAGTTCAATGAATAGATTCTGCGTAGTATGGGGAAGCTCTATCTCTGACTGCATGGCTTCATAGAAAGTATGGTGTATTTGATAAGGTGAGGAAATGCGGGTCTTGGTGTTAAGCTGTATGTACACATAAGTTCTACTCTCCTACCCGCTATTCGTAAGCTAAATCTATATCCTTGCCTCCACTGGCTAGGGTCAAGCACAAGGAGCTTTAAGGGGTTACAAGTACCTTTTGGACACTTAAGGGGCTCCAGCAACGGTAGTCTCTCTAAATTGGCTCTGCGATGATCCCCATCTTGCCCCTGAGGTCCGTCCGACCAGGTGGCATAATATACACACTCCCACTTGGGGCAAAAGTAGGCGTCTTCTGATGCTTTGACATAACTAGTCGAGGTATGTGTCCCGGTGCATTGTCCCCACTTTTATGCTCCTTCGGGGCACATGTATTTTTTATCATAGTAATAACTGCGCTCTTGGTCAACAGATCCACAGCTATAGTAGCCGTTTCTATTAATGGCATCACAAGCATCAAAGTAGAGAGGGGCTGCTTTTGTGGGATCTGCGAGTTGACGTGTGGCATTTAGGAGGGCCCCATCCTCGTCATTCCATCGCAGCTCTAGAACATGATATGAGGGGTTTTGTCAGGGATTAAAACAAGTTCTCACCTTCCCTCTAGTACAGATACTTAATTCCGTGCTATTATATACACATCGGCTAATCACACCAGTATAGGTGTAGTAAGAGTGATAAAGTAAAGTTTGGGTAATCTTTGTCCCGATTCGGGTAGTAGTTATACAGGCCGCACAAGGAGGTACGGCAAAAGTCATCCCAAAGGGCCCCAGGGTTACCGCAAGTACATTATAAACACATAGAGGTAACATGATTACAATATTTCAATGAGTTTGTCTAGAAATTACAAAGTCTTTACTGAAGTTCTCTTTCTCCACAGCTTCCACCGAATGTAGACCTGTCAGCTTCCGGTTGGTGACAGGAGTAGGGTTGCAGATTCCTCAAGCTTCGGCTGTACGTAGACCTGCCAGCTTCTGGGCGGGTGGCAGGAGTAGGGCTGCAGACTCTCACAGCAGTGGTTGTCGCCGCAGCGTAAGTCGCAATGGCGAGTCTGGGTTGTTTGTTGATGTCCAGTGACAAAGTTCAGTAGATGCCGCTGGCTTTATTCGACCGTGGTGAATCCAAGGTTCCAATTCTGCAACCTTAACTGCTGTAGGGGTTGATAGTATGATGACATAAGGTCCCTTCCAATGAGGTGCTAACGGTGTCTTCCTCCACTCTTTGACCCACACCGAGGCTCCAGGCTTGAAGGGATGCAGCGGCTCGGTCAGATTGATGGGCAACTGGTCTTGTACCCACGCATGGAGACTCTGCAAAACAGAACCTAGAGCCAATAGTTATTGTCTAGTGATTTTAGATCCAATCTGACTCATATCTCCTTTAATCCCTTGGACTATGGGCGGAGGGCGTCCATACAGGATCTCAAAAGGGGAAACTCCTAATGACTTGGTGGGAGCTGAACGTATCCTGAGGAGAGCTATAGGGAGAACCTGTGGCCACTTTAGGTGAGCTTCCTGACAAAGTTTGGACAGCTGGGATTTCAGGGTGCGATTCATACGTTCTACCTTCCTCGAGCTCTGGGGCCTGTATGCTGTATGTAACTTCCATTGTACTTGCAGAGCTCGGGCTAACTGCTGGGTTACTTGAGATACAAATGAGGGCCCATTATATGATCCCATAGCTAATGGTATTCCAAACTGGGGGACAATTTCATGGAGCAGAACTTTGGTAACTTCCCTGGGTTTTTCAGTTCTGGTGGGAAAAGCCTCCACCCACCCAGAGAATGTGCAAACCAGGACCAACAGGTAATGATATCCGTTTTCACGTGGCATTTCTGTGAAGACCACCTGAATATTTCCCATCGGGGGAACTCCCACCGATTGAGCTCGTGGGGGCAGGTTGGGACCCTGCCGGGCATTGTTTTTTGCACAGATTACACATCTACGGGCTACTGTGGCTGATATGGGTCCTAGCAATGAAATACAGAAATGGGGTCGGAGAGCTTTTTCCATTGCAGTTTTTCCATAGTGTGTGGCTTGATGAAATGCCTGAACAAAGGCAGGACCCAAGGCTTCAGGGATTACAGTTGGACCGGTGGGCGAGCCACCGGCTGGCGGTGGTAGCACTACCCATCCGGTCTCTCATAACACTCCCCCTTCCTTTTGACGATAATAGTCTAACTCTTTGGATGTGTATCGGGGGGGTCCATTTACTGAGGGGCACTGGGAATATAGCTGCCTGGACTGTACTGGGGGCGGGCTGTGTGGTAGCCGCTTTTCGGGCAGAAACGTCTGCAAATCTATTTCCTCGTGAAACTTCCCCTTCCCCTGCCTGATGACCTCGGCAGTGCATTACTGCAACTTGTTTGGGGGCCCACACAGCTTTCAATAATGTCAATATCTCAGGACCATACTTGATGGACTTGCCTCCTGAGGTTATCAACCCTCGTTTCTTGTACAGGGCCCCATGAGCATGTAACGTTGTAAAGGCATACTTGGAATCTGTGTACACATTCAAGCGGAGCCCTGTTCCTATTATCAGTGCCCTAGTGAGGGCTATCAGTTCAGCCTTCTGCACTGAAGTTCCCGGGGCCAGAGCTGAAGAGTCAACTACCATGTCCAGGGTCACCACTGCATAGCCAGCACGACGTTGTCCATTGATGACAAGACTGCTTCCATCCACGAAGAAAGTTCGTTCAGGGTCGTTCAATGGGACATTAGTTAGGTCAGGGCGACTTGAGAATACAGTGTCCATTATTTCCAGACAATCATGATCCGGAGGGCCTGGTCCGATTGGCAACAGCGTGGCTGGGTTCAAAGCTTGACTGACGATCAACTGCAATCGGGGATTCTCGCACAACATGCTTTGGTACTTCAGCATGCGAGAATTTGTGAACCAATAATTTCCCTTGTGTTCCATAAGGGTCAGAACAGAGTGTGGTATGGTAATTTGGAGATTCTGACCCAGGGTGAGCTTGTCAGCCTCACCCACCAAGAGGACTGTAGCTACAACGGCCCTCAGTCAAGGCGGCCATCCTTTTGCGACGGCATCCAGTTGTTTTGATAGATAGGCTACAGGTCGTTGCCAAGATCCGAGAGATTGAGTCAACACTCCTAAAGCATTCCCACTTGACTCGTGAACATAAAGACAAAATGGTTTCTGTACATCTGGCAGGCCCAAAGCTGGTGATGACATCAAGGCTGCCTTTAATGATTGGAATGCCACATCCTGTTCTGGGCCCCACTCCAGGGGAGATCGCTCCATTCCTTTGGTGGCCTGATACAATGGCTTTGCTACCAGTGCAAAATTGGGTATCCATATTCGACAATAGCCTGCAGCTCCCAGGAAAGCCCTCACCTGCTTTCTGGTGGTTGGGGTAGGGATACGACACACTGCTTCCTTACGCTCTAGCCCCAATTTTCGAATTCCTTTGGACAGATGGAATCCCAGGTATTTAACCTCAGTTTGACATAGCTGCGCCTTGGCTCTTGAGACCTTGTATCCGGCTTCATTCAGGAGGTGCAAGAGATCACTGGTGGCATGCACCCATTCATTTTTGGAGTTGGTGGCTACTAGCAGGTCATCCACATACTGAAGAAGGACTCTCTTCCCTGGAGTCACAGAATAACTTGAAAGATCCTGATTTAGGGCAGCACTGAAGAGGGTAGGCGAGTTCTTGAATCCTTGGGGTAATCGAGTCCAGGTAAGTTGGCCTCGCCTCCCTGTGATGGGGTCTTCCCATTCAAACGTGAACAAGAGTTGACTGGTTGGTGCCAATCGTATGCAGAAGAAAGCATCCTTTAAATCCAAGACGGTGAAGTGAGTAGCCTCTGCGGGGATCAGTCCCAGGAGAGTATAAGGGTTTGGTACTACTGGATGTATGGTTACAACTGCATTATTTACTCGTTTCAAGTCCTGAACTGGGCGGTAGTCACCTGTCCCAGGCTTCTTGACTGGGAGGAGGGGGGTATTCCAGGGCAATTGGCACTCCCTGAGAAGTCCATACTTCAATAATTTCATTAAATGAGAGTGAATTCCTTCAATCGTCGGTCGCGGGAGAGGGTATTGTCTCACATGCACTGGTTCCACTCCTGGTTTGAGGGCGACAATGACAGGAGCTATATTCTTCGCTAGGCCAGGAGGATTATCCTTCGCCCATACCTCAGGCGGAGCTGAGATTCTGGTGGATATACGGGGACTGGCTGTCTTGATCGGAGATGCACTATAGAATCGCCATTCTTCTTCTCGGGGGACAGTTAACACCATCAGGCCAGAAGGTTTCGAGTGTAGAGTCATTTCCATTTCTCCCCCTTCAACAAAGGATATCTGCGCCTGGAGCTTAGCGAGCATGTCTCGGCCCAAGAGGGGGATTGGGAATTCAGGCATATACAGAAACTGCTGTGTTATTTTCTGTCCCCCTAATTCACAAGTGCAGTTCTGCAAGAAGGGTCTGGTGGTTCTAGTTCCGGTAGCACCGACGATAGTGACAGATCGAGAAGACAAAGGGGCCACAGGTTTGGCCACTACCGAATGTTCGGCCCCCGTATCCACCATAAAGTCCATATATTGGTCCCCAATCTTCAAACTGACCATAGGCTCCTGGGGACCCAGAGGAAACTTGGAGCCTGGTCTGGCCTAGTCTTCATCCATAGTGTAACCCTCTTCGGCTTCCATTCCCTCTATAGCTGCTTCTTCTCGCTGGAACTGTGTGCGATGCATTCCTCCTCGACTCTGGAATCGTCCCCCTGCTCTCCGTGTGCTTCCTCCTTCCCTCTGGGAGGCGGAGTCAAGGTATGGGCATTCATTCTTCCAATGTCCTCCTTCCTTACAGTGGGCGCACTGATTTGCGCCCAATGAGGTCCGACCATTTCCTCGTCCCCTTCCACGTCCTTGGGTCCTTTGGTTAGAGAAACTTCCTCCACGCCGTTCAACTAAAGCTGCAGCAAGGAAATCAGCTTTCTTCTTCATCTTACGTTCACTTTCCTTCTGACGTTCTTGATCACGATTCACAAACACTTTCTGAGCAACTTCCATTAACTGGGCCGCATTCATGCCCGCAAACCCTTCTAGCTTCTGCAGTTTCCGTTTGATATCTCCCTGGGACTGACTCACAAAGGCTGCATTTACCATGCGCAAATTTTCCTGGGCCGCTGGATCATATGGGGTATAAAGTCTGTAAGCTTCAGATAAGCGTTCATAAAATGCTGCTGGGCTCTCGTCTGGACGCTGGATGACTTCTGATACCTTTCCGATATTCATGGCCTTCTGGCTTCCTTTCTTCAGGCCTTGCAATAGGGCCTGGCGGAACCGAGTGAGGGTTGCAGCCCCACTCACACTGTTCGGATCCCATTTAGGATCGGCATTTGGAAAATCCGCGGCGGCTGCTGCTTGCTGGGGATCCAGGTTCTCTTCTAACCATCGGGTGGACGCTTGTACAATCCGTGCTCGTTCTTCAGTAGTGAAGAGGGTAGATAGGAGCTGGCGGCAATCAGACTGATGGGTCTGCATAATACTTGACATTAATTCAGTTAATTCTTGGGGCTTTTCAGCATAGGATGCATAATGCGTTTTCCAGTTCAGTAAATCTGTGGTGGAGAAGGGCACATAAACAAGACTGGCTGGCCCCACCACAACCTGGTCCTGTTCATTAAGGATAGGTAGTCCTGGGACCTGGCGCAATGGCATCACGTGACCATCTCTCTGGCTTGCTGTCATACTTCTGATGGCGTAATGCAGTCTGGCCTGCCGGAATTCAGCTCCCCTGCTTTGATCTTTGGCAGTAGGTGACCCCGAACTGGCAAATGAATCCCTGCTTGCAGTGTCATCGGTGGACTGCGGCCCTCCCAAGGCACTTTGGACAGAGCTGGGGCTCCCGCTCGGGAGGGGGTGTGCCTCCTCCTGTTGCGGAGGTGGTTGGTGGGCTAGGGGTAAATCGGCGGGAGGGGGTTCCCCTATGCCGGGCTCGGCCTGGGGTCGTGGCAGAGCTGAGGGGACTGGCCTATACAGTAACTGGGGCGGATGGGTCAGAATATCTGGCGATTCCGGGGCAGAATAAACAGGCAGCTTCTCTTCTCTAGACCTCTGGGTCCCCCTTGTGGTCGCTACCAATATCCTACACTGTTCCTCATGGCAGCGCTTTATCCAGGAGGGCTCCTTTTCGCAAATACTTAACCAGGAATCTATATAGGGGAACTGATCAGGATATTTCTTATGCACAATCTAATGAACTAGGGATACAATTCTAACATCAAAAGTACCACCAGGGGGCCACGCGGTGACCAGCACCGGCCACTCCCTGTCACAGAGTATTCCTAATCGGGACGGAGACATTTTTATTCCATAGTCTCCGTCAAATCCCTTCTTGAAATTCGTGATCATACATTTCAGCGGAGTTTGCGTGGACTCCGACCCTCCCATAATGACGTACACAACAACAGACAGTAGGGGCGGGTAGTCGGGCTGCAGGTAAGGGGTCCATACAGCCCTAGGAACAAATAGGTAGACAAACACCGAACGCTTCCTCCTTTTCACGACCTGGGCGCGGTCGCCTGGCCAGGAACTGCGCTACTCAGGAGTCCGCTCTTTTGTTTCAAGACCTCTCATTCATACACACAACCAAACATGCTAGCAACGTTTTCCCAAATTCCCAGGCCTACCTTACTAACCAACAGCAGCCGGCCTTGTGCACTCATGCAAAGTGTCTCGCGCACTCATGCAAGGCGTACTCGGACTTGCCCTGAGAGGTGATCAGGCTCTCGGTACCGTATTCCCATACCAATTTAGTCTCACGTACTCATGCAAGACGTTTCCCAAGCTAGCTGACTAGATAGCAACAAAAGTTCTACTCACCGGATCCGGTACCCGCTACAGAACCAGGTCTTGGGTTGAATCCTGGACTCCCCTCGGGTTCGGAGGTGTTGGCCGGCCGGACCCAGTAGCCCGCCGAGGCAAGGCGGAACCCTCTCCGATACAAGAGGACCGGTGGCGCTTGAGGTTTCCCCTGCGGTCGGCCGGACACGGTTCCAACCAGGCCAAACCTTGAGGTGGTAATACGTGGTATACTCACTTGAATACCATCCACTACTCGCATTTCCCGGCCAACGCACCAGGAAATGTAGCAGCGAAGTGCATGCAATGAATAAAACCAGGAGTCAGTTCAGGGTCCAAGCCAATTTATTGTGCACAGGCTCAGACAGGAGAGTATCCAAAAAGGACTGAGCAATGGAGTACAGGAGCAAATTCCTTATATACAATTTTTACAGTTTGATACAGGCAAACTTTCTATTGGTCCCAATGCCCCTTGCACCTGTCCAATCGGGGACCCTCTCTGGGCCTAGCTCCATGTTCCCCCTTCTCAGGCTATTCTAACAAAGGCATAGTCTTAGACATTGATACATTTCTACTTCAAGGCCATTTCTAGCTCAGAGAATGCAGGAATATATCTATCATCAGCACAGAGGAATTAATAAAGGAATTATACAAACTTTTCAAAAGCAGTTTAAAGCAGTCTAAAGTAGTTTCTCAGACTCTGGTTCTTCTCAGCACTAGTCTCAGGTGGGGGTTGGGGTCTAGGCCTAGTTTACAGGCCATAGCCTACCACAATCTGGATTTAAGGCCAAATTAATTGTGGTGGATTGGATGGGGGAGGGGCATCAATTGGATCTGATTTTCATTCCCTTGCAAGGAGAGGAGTTCTGTTGTACTAATGTTCCTGTTTTACAGTGAAATCACCATGTTTCAGAATTTACAATCTATCATTCCAATAGTAATGGTAGGATAAGTAATAGGTCAATCCAGAGATGGCAGAGTGGTAAAACTGAGCCTGAGCAGTTTGTGCATTTAGTTTCTCAAAATCTGGATTTTATGAAGGATGATTCTATGGATGCATTAATGGGAAGTTAGAATTATTTGTTGAAAAACACTCTGGACCAGGAAACCCCAGTGAAGAAAAGGGGTCAGTGAAGGGAAGGGCTTGACCATGGTACAATAGCAGTCTATTAGAAAAAAGAAGCAATGTTGTCTTGAAACGTAATGGCAGCAGTCTGGGGAGGACAGTGTAAGGCTAATACGGAGAGCCCAAATTAAGGTGTAATAAACAATGATTAAAGAAGCAAAAAAACAATTTTATACAGGAATAATTATAGATAGCCAGAATAGTTCTGGGGAATTGTTTAAGTTGGCTAAGTCCTTCCTGAATGCTAGGATTGAGTAGATGAGTTTGCAAAGAATAGAAATTAAGGTTGAGGATTTTATTATTTTCATTATATGGAATATAATGTTATATTATGTTCCATTATATGTTGGAATAACTTCCCTCCAAGCATCAGATGAATAAGTGATCTCACACAATTCAGGAAAGCCCTCAAGCACCACCTATTCCTTCTATACTATTCACAACCAAATGCAACCCAGCCACATCCCAACTCACTCACTCAGTGCCCAACACCTCACAAACCGAATAAAGCCAACCGAACAGCAGAGCTTTCCCATTAGGTTCTCCACCATGTGTCGATAGTGATAAATGTAATAACCAAGAATGATAATAATGATGAATGTAATAACTGAAGAACCAGCACTAATCAATTAGTCTGGCCTAACATCGAACTTGTAAATAGTTTCTCTGCTACAGTTGTGCTAGCTGAGCGTGTAAATACTTCTCCCTGTTACTGATCCAAGTTCCTGTTCCTGTTCAATGTAGCACTAGGCATTTCTCATTGTCTCTTGCAAGAATTGTTAACTGTAAACCGCACTGATGTTGAAGAGCGCGGTATAAAAGAGCTTTTAAATAAATAAATAAATAAATAAATTATAAGGTATAGTTGACTGAGGAAGTGTTGGCTAGGCTACTGGCAGTTAAGCAAGATGTTTTGGTGGATGGGGATAATGAGAAAAGTCCTTCCTTGGGACGGGAAGAATCACTTCCTGCTGCCTGTCTTTGGGAAGAGTGTACTTGTGTTTCAGTGCTGGAAATGAAAAAGAAATAGGCAAAGGGAAATGAAGCACAGGATGGTTGCTGGGTATGGCTTTTTAAGAAGGCAACAATTAAGATAGGATTGTGAACAGGATTCTGTATGAGGGTGCTTTCCTTAAATTTCTAGGCTGTTTTGCATTGAATCCTTTGCTAAAAGAAAGATTTTAGATCATTCAGTACATAAAAACTGCCACCTGATAGCAAAGATCCCTTTTTTGGTTAGAATCATAGAGGCAGTAGTGGCTCCAAGGTTACAGCAATACCTGGAAGATTATTATTAATGTGATGTCTCCCAATCAGAGTTTCAACCTCATTGTAATACAGATTTAGGTGTAATTGTGGATAATTTATTTATTTATTTAACAGGTTTTTTATATACTGCTTTATCATTTTAATCAAAGTGGTTTACATTGTAACAAACTTGGTAATGTACATTAAACACGGATATTGATAACTTGGATTTTTCTGAGGCAATGGAGGGTTAAGTGACTTGCCCAAGGCCACAAGGAGTGCTAGTGGGAATTGAACCCTGGGTTCTCAAGCCAGTGCTCTAACCATTAGGCTACTCCTCCACTCCAATACCTTGAAACCCTTCGCCCAGTGTGTAACGGTGGCAAAGAAAGCAAATAGAATGCTAGGAATCATAAGGAAAGGAATGGAAAATAAAACAAAGAATATTATAATGCCTCTGTATCGTTCCATGGTGCAACCGCACATTGAATATTGTGTGCAGTTCTGGTCTCCATTTATTTATTTATTTGCGGATATTTTTATACCGCCCCTTCCAGAGATCAATAGTGGTTTACATCATAACAATTAAACTAGAATGATTACATGGAACAATATTTAAGAACTTTATACACAGAAAAGTGTAGTTGAGGTGTCGCCTCAAACTATTTACATAGAGCGGTACTGGGAAGGACCACTTTGTACTATTTACAGTGTAGGGGGGCTAGAAAGGGAGGGGATGAGAAGGAGGGGTAGGTTAGTGTGATGAAAAGGAGGGGTAGGCATGGGAATGTGGGAGAAACTGCTCTAGGTGTTAGTGTAGTGTTCTCTAAATAGGTGCGTTTTTAGCTCTTTGCGAAATGTTTGAAGGTCCTTGTTTCCTCAATGTATCTGGTAGGTTATTCCATTGAAAGGGTGCTACGTAAGTAAATGCCCTGTTGCTCGTAGCTTGTTTGGTATTGCATATGGTATGTGGTATTTTTAGTGTTTTGGTTGGGTGTTCTTCTGCTTCTATTTGGGGGTTGTATTTTTATAAGAGTGGAAAGATGAGAAGGGGCTATGTTGTGTATTAGTTTGAACGTCATCATAATTATCTTATAACAAACTCTAGCTGAAATTGGGAGCCAATGTAGCCCGATTAAGATGGGTGTAATATGGTCTGAGAGCCGTGCTTTCATTATTATTATAGCAGTGACATTTTGAGCCAATTGAAGTATGTTTAGTGGGGGTTTTTTAATTCCTTGTAAGAGGCCATTGCAGTAGTCCAATAGAGGTGTTATCAATGCTTGCACTACAGTTCTGAAATCAGATGGGTCTATGAGGTTTCGTAGCGGTTGAAAAATTCTTAATTTGTAGAATATGGTTCTGTTTATTATCCTTAAGTGTGGCTCCATGCTAAATGATTTATCAAGTGTGATCCCTAGATATTTTATTTCCTGTTTAACTTTGAATTGATTTTTATTCAGGTGTAATGTTGGAAGGGGGTTGAAATCAGGGTTTTTTGAGATGAACATTACATCAGTTTTCTTCAAGTTGATGCTCATGTTATTTTCATGAAGCAGACTTGGGTTTCTTCCAGGCAGGCTGCTAGGGAATCGTAAATCGGATTGCATATGTCTAGATGAGTGTACAACATAATATCGTCTGCATACATGTGAAAATTAATTTTGTGTTTTTTGAATATTGTGAAAATTGGTCTTATGCATAAATTAAACAAGAGGGCTGATAATGCTGACCTTTGGTGTATTCCCTGGGTTTGAGGGAATGCGGTTGACGTTTTTTGTTCGATCTGTACCTGTTGAACACGGTTATATATGTAGGAGGTAAACCATTTAAGAGTGTTACCTTCTATGCCTATGATATTGAGTCTTGATATGAGGGTCTCGTGATTTAAATTGTCAAACGCTGCTGTTATATCAAGGAAGATGAGGACAAACATTTTTTTGGTGTTTTCCAGGCCCTGTATTAATTTGTCAAACAGGCCTAGGAGGAGTGTTTCAACTCCATGAAAAGGGCGAATTATCTTGAAAAGGATATAACGGAATTAGAAAAGGTACAGAGAAGAGCCACCAAAATGGTAAAGGGGATAGAAGGATCCCCTTATGAGAAAAGGCTTAAAAGGTTAGGGCTTTTCAACTTGGAAAAGGGACAGCTGAGGGGAGATATGATAGAGGTCTATAAATTAATGAATGGAATGGAGTGGGTAAATGTAGATCAGTTGTTTATGCCATCAAACTGTAGAAAACTAGGGGGACACACAGTGAAGCTACAATGTAACCCATTTAAGACTAACAAGAGAAAATATTTTTCCACTCAACATGTAATCAAACTCTGGAATTCGTTACCGGAGGATGTAGTAAAAGTTGTTAGTGTAGCTTGGTTTAAAAAAGGTTTGGACAAGTTCCTGGAGGAAAGGTCCATAAACCATTATTAAAGAGGATCCAGGAAATCCACTGCTTGCCCTGTGACAAGCATTGTGGAACATGTGTGCCTTTTTGGAAACCTGCTAAATACTTTATGACCTGGATTGACCACTGTTGGAAATAGGATACTGGGCTTAATGGACCTTAGTCTGACCTATTATGGCATTTATTTTGTTCTTAACCCAGGCAGACATCCTCCTTGTCAGGGAGAGACTCACTGTCTTTGCAGATGGATGGTCCCTAATCACCTCCCATGCTTGGATGCTGAAGATAATTTGTCATGGATACCGATTACAATTATTGGAAATCCCTCCTAAATAACCCACCAAGACACATTTTTCTAATCTCTTAACATTAGGAGCTGCTTCTGTAGGAAACCTCTGTTCTTTGCATGGGAAACATCATTGAGCCTGTGTTTCCCAGAAAGAGATTTTACTCTAGGTATTTCTTGGTGCCAAAGAAAACAGGGGAATTCTGTCCCATCTTAGATCTGAGAGACCTGAACATCTTTCTCATAAAAGAAAAGTTCAGGATGCTTTCTCTGAATATCCTACTCCCTTACCTCCAAAAAGGAGATTGGCTATAGACCTTCAGATTCTTACATCTACGTCCAGATACACCCCAACTACAGAAAGTATCCAATATCATGTATTACATTTTGGCCTTGTGACTGCTCCTTGGATATTCATCACATGCCTAGTTGTTGTCAAAGCATGTCTGCGCAGACTGTGGGTGCAGGTGTTTTCTTATTTGGATGATTGGCTACTCAAGAGCACCACTCAAGGAGTTCAAGAATCTGTATGCTTCACCATCCAGGTGCTGGAACTACTAAGGTTCATCATAAAGTATCCCAAATCCACCCTTTTCACCAGTTGGAATTCATTGGATCCCTGCTAGAGACAACTCTGGCAAAAGCTTTTCTTCTTCAAGACAGGCTCACCTACTTGGTGCAGCAAATGAAGAAAGTCAAGACAGTCTGCAGGTATCAGCAAGAACCATGTTGAAAATCTTGGACTACATGGATTCCATAGTTTATGTAACTCCCATGGTTCATCTCTATTTCAGATGGTCTCAGTGATCCTTAGTACCCAGTGGAGGCCATCCATTCAAAAGCTCAGAGACGTAATCTCTGTTGCAAGGCTCTTTGTGAGTCCATCTCCTGGTGGATTCTTACCCTTTTACACCAAAGGCTCTCCCTTTCAGAAGCTACCATACCAAAAACTATTGATAGATGCATCCAAACTGGCCTGGTGAGTTCATCTTGATGGATTTCACACTCAGGAATTGTGGTCCTCACAGGAAAATCTTAATCAGAGCAGCTTTCTGGAACCGAGAGCAATTGGCCAATCAAATTGTCATGGTCCAGACAATCAAATTGCAATTTTTTATATCAACAAGTAGGGAGGAAAAGGCTTGAACCTCCTGAGTTGGAAAATCATCAGTTTGTGGAGGTTTGCCATTTCTTAGGGAATGACTGCTGAACAAGGAGCTGTTATTGTTTAGAAGGAATCTGTACTGGTAAGTATTTACTGAAAGATATCTTTTCTATCTGTGGGCTACCAAATAACTGACCTTGGTTCTTTGGCTTCAATTTTCTAAATTCAAATGCAAATAAGAAGGAATCAAATAAAAACAAAACACAGAGAATTATGTAAAATCAGTACTATTTAAGGCCTTAAAGGAGGGGCCCACAGTCCTGCAAACTTGTGCAGTTTCTGTAAATCCCCTCACCTTTGCTAGGCCAGAGCACCTCCTTTTATTAGGGAAAAACTATTACATGGTTCAAATTCAGTTCTACATCAAGCTTTCTTTATTTACATGTTATATTTCAGAGCACAGACATTTCTCAGCTCCAGCATTCTGAAAATAAAGGCAATTCTGTCTCATTCTCACAGACAATGTCATCCCAAAGTACAACCTTGGCTTTTATAACACATCTCTCTCCAGGCTGCTAAGCTTCAGACTTTATCTTTATCGTTATTTAAAACTTAATATACCGCCAGAACCGAGGCATATGGCGGTTTACAATAAAAACAAAGGGAATACTGCTGAAGAAGGAAATGGAAAAGGAACGCCATTTGTTGATAGGAAAGGGACAGCGTTAGAGGAAAGGGACAGTAGGCATCAATAACAACAGGAGGAATAAGTGCTCATTGGGTATCAATGAGGGGGGGAGAGGAAGAGGGAGAGGGATGAGGAAGGTCAAAAGCTGTCCAGAAAAGATAGGTTTTGAGTTTCGCTTTGAAGGCGGGAAAAGAAAGTTCCAGATGGAGGGTGGATGGCAGGGAATTCCAGAGACGAGGACCAAGAAAGAAGAAGGCGGAAGAGCACGTTGACTCAAGGCGAGCCTGGGATGGAGAGGGAAGAAATAAACGGTTGGCATGAATGGATCTGAGGATTCTTGGGGGGGGCAGTGAAAATGGACCAGATCGGAGAGGTAAAGTGGTATGCCGGTGTGGAGTGATCTATGTACGAAAATGAGGATCTTATACTGAATACGGAAAGGGATGGGTAGCCAGTATAGCCAGATGAGAAGGGGGGGTGATATGAGCAGACCGGGAGGTGTGGGTCAAGAGACGGGCAGCAGTGTTGTGAACCAATTGAAGTCTACGAAGTTGGGTGAGGGGAAGACCAGCTAGAGAGGCATTACAATAATCCAAACGTGAAGTGACAAGAGAAAGGAGCAAGGTGGTTAGAGAAGAGGAAGAAAGGAAAGGACAGGCTGCACGGAGTTGCCGAAGGGTGTGAAATGAACGTTGAACAACAGAGGAAACGTGCTCTCTAAAGGTCAGAGCAGAATCCAGAGTAACACCGAGATAGCGCAGTGAGGTGACAAGAGGGATGGGAGCAGCTGAGAAAAGCGGAGCAAGAGAAGGGACAGGAGCACCAGCAGTGAACCAGATGGCCGCAGTTTTTGATAAATTAACATGCAGTTAATTATCAGAGAGCCAAGAGGAAACAGATGAAAGACAGACATTGAGGGGACCAATATCGGAGCGAGTGAATCAGTGTGATAAAGAAGAATGATATCATTTGCGTAATAATACGCAGAGATACTATGCTGTTGAATAAGCAGAGAGAGAGGGGCCAGGAAGATGTTAAATAGCAGTGGTGCCAATACCGAACCCTGAAGAAACACCACAGTAAAGAGGCATTGGAGAAGAAGAGGTAGTACCAAAAAGAACCGAAAAAGACCAATTAAAGAGAAAAGAGTGGAACCAGTGAAGAACTTGGCCAGACAGACCGATAGCACTAAGACGTGAGAGGAGAGTACTGTGGTTGACGACATCAAAAGCAGCAGAAAGATCGAGTGAGACAGCTAGAGATAGAGAACCTTGATCGTGAGCGATGTGTAACTCGTTGAGAAAAGAAATAAGAATAGATTCAGTACTGTAGCCAGGGCGAAAACCAGATTGATGGGGGTGAAGAACCAAGGCAGCCTCAAGGTGCACAGAAAGCTGAGAGAAGACCAGTCTCTCAAGAAGCTTAGAGAGAAAGGGCAGGTTAGAGATGGGGCACCAGTTTGAGAGAACTGAGGGATCCAAGGAGGGTTTCTTCAAAAGGGGACGGATAAGGGCGTGCTTCCAATGGGAGGGGAAGACGCCAGACAGCAAGCTAGTGTTGAAAATAGAAAGAATCAGAGGGGACAGAGCCAAAGAGGGCTCGGGGAGCCACTGCGAGGGGATGGGGTCAGAAGGACATGTAGTTTTCTGAATGGTGGTGAGGACCCTTGTTAGTTCAGGGAGAGTGATGGGTTGGAAGGAGGACCAGCGATGGGAAAGGGGCGGAATACCGGAGGTCGGGGACAGAGGAGGGGCTAAAGAAGGAGTAGGGAGGGGAGAGAGAGGTGGAGGACAGGCAGGAAAAAGTTGTCGAATAGATTGAACTTTGGAGGCGAAGTAAGAAGCCAGTACAGAAGGAGCGGGATCGGAAGAAGGGAGAGAGGGGGCCCTGGGCCTGGAGGTAGAAGGAATATATGGGGCGGAAAGAGAGTGAAGAATGTGATACAGTTGCCGTGTGGAGTTAGCTGAAGAGGAGATAAGTTTGGAATAGTGTTCCTGCTTAGTGGAATTGAGAAGGGTACGATAGTGTGTGTGACAGTGGTGGAGATGCGATAGTGTGGCTGGGGAAGGGCACTTACGCCAGAGGCGAGTGGCCTGACGAAGGTAGGAACGGTGGATCAGGAGACCCGGATGAAACCAGGGAGCACTAGGGCGGTGCCGAGTGGAGGATGGGAGCTGCAGTGGGGCAACCTGATCCAGAGCAGAACAGAGCGTAGTATCCCAGCACTGAGCCTGGAGGTCCACTGGGAGTGAATGAAAATCAGTGGGAAAAAGTTTATCTGAAGAGGGGAACTGAAGAAGTGAGTCAGGAGTGATACAACGGGCAGGGCGAGCTGAGGGAGAGAAGGCTGAGGAGGAGGAGGGGGAAAGGGAACAGAAAGGAAGAGAGAAGAAAATGCAAGAGTGTTCGGATCAGGGAAAGGACAGAACAGAGAAGGAGGAGGGGACAAAGGATGAGGACTGCCGAGAGATGACAAGATCCAGCGTATGGCCAGCAGAGTGGGTGGGGACCTGAACAAATTGCTGTAAGAGAAGGTCAGAGAGCAGAGAGAGAAGAGAGAGATCATGATGAGAGGACGGAGAATCAAAATGAACATTGAAATCACCAAGAATAATAAGATGTTGATACATGAGAGAAGCTTCGGACAGAGTGGAGAGAACAGAGTCCCATAGAGAAGGGGGCAGAGCAGGCGGAGCATAGAGAAGAAGGATGTAGATAGGGGTCGAGGTCCCTAGACGAAGCACGAGAGTTTCTGGGTAGGAGAAAGGGAGAGGAAGGACTGTTAGTAATATTCCCAGCCATTCTCCATATTAACCCTTTCAGAGGACCCTGGTACCCCACTTCAAGTTGCTTTCAACATTTACCTGCTGGAAAATTCTCAAAATCTTGGGGAAAAGGGAATATTTTGGGTTAAGCTGATAAAATCTGTGTCTGTTTAAAATTTTGTGTTTATTATGTCAGGGTATAGTTTAACAAACTGCCTGTAATTTAATTGACAATTTGTTAAAGGTATAGTTTTAACAGACAAACTTTGTTTATCCCCCCCCCCTCCCAAAAGCTCCCATCCATCTCAGACACAATCTTCGATATATAGGCTCTTGAGCCAGTTAAGAAAAAAGGAAAGACGTTTTGCTTAGGCTTAGAAATAGATTAATTCTAGGTCCTAGCAGTTCATCTTAAGATGAACATTAAACACAGTTCCTCATACTCATTAAATATATTTGTATTGGTTCATATATTCCTATTACCCTAGCAATTTTAAGTAACTGAACAACTTTAAACAGCTAGACAAATCATTATAACTAAGATGCATACAGCAGTCCAGCTGCATGATGGGGAGGCTATCCAGTCTTTTGCACTGTATGTCGCATGTATGATTATCTCCCAGCTGGTGAGAGGTCTTATGTGTGCACTAAGTACAAAGGGTTCCTTGTTCTCAGGGAATGAGTCCAATCTCTGGAGACTAGAGTAGCAGGCTGAGAGGTATAAAGAGGGGACCTTCAGGGACATAGTAGGGAAGTCCAACCTCTAGTCTGGCAGCTTCTTTTCTGCCATGGAGGAGAGAGATCATTTGAAAGAAGAGTATCACGTTGTGTGTGGCAGGAAGTGATCCTGTAACTAGGACCTATCCTCCAGGTCATGTAATATCCTCTCACATTGAGTGTTGTGGTGAACAGCGCCCTCCTGAGCCTATGGAAATGGATGAAAATCCTGAGGTTCAGCAGGATTTATGCCTATTTGAGAAACCAAGGAAGAAAGAGAGACTCTATTCCACAGAGCTGAGCATGGAGACCAGCCCAGGGGAGGAGTCCTGCAGTCCTGATTGGGCACACCCTGCCCTTGGAAGGGGCGTGTCCAGGAGAGAACGTGGTTTTAAACCAGAGCATGGCTTTGCTAGTCAGATTAAGATAGAGAAGAGAAAGAAGGAGAGGAGGAAGAATGATTGGAAGTCCAGAAAACGGTATGCTGATACTTGGGAACCTGGCATTGGAAGGAGACCTGCAAAGTTCTATTCAGAGGCAGTGAGTAGAAGTCCCAAGGAGAGAGGTCCTAGCCCTGAATTAGACAACCGTTGGAAGGCACAGCCCTGGGAAAGGAAGCCTTCAAGGCAGGCACAAGAAAGAAAACAATCATTCTGTGAAGTACCGTTTGAGCCAGAGAGCAACAAACATTCTAACAGCTGGAGAACGTTGGTGCCATCTGAAGTCAGAACGGCATGGCAACAAGTAAGTGAATTGCCACAAAGTTTCCAGGCTGAACGTAAAGCTAACTCTCCTGTGTGTGAAACATTAGCAAAAGGGACTAGCAGTTACTCTGATACAATTAATCTAAGAGAGGAGAAAATAAACAGCCTTAAGCCATAGGGAAGTTGTATAGCTGATAGCAATTCCCTACCTCCCAAACAGCAGGCTGAATTGCTCCTACAGAGTTTTAAGCAGTTTTTAGAGTTGCAAGCTAGAAGACAGCCAGTGTTACCAGAAGCCAGTAATTCCATACAGCTTGAAGAATTAACACAAGATAATACAGACTTACCAGATTGTGAGAGCATGGATTGCACGGTCTGCTGTGTAGAAATGATAAGCTGAAGGAAACTGCTTTTTACCGTATGTGAATTGAATGCTACGGAGCTGTTGTATTGCCTTGCTGAGAAAGCTCTAATTATGTGCACCTGATTTTCCCCAGCACTGTGAAGGTAACAGTGGCTGAAAGAGGCTGCAGTGAAACTAACTGACCTCTTGGGGCAAAGTGAGTAATTTGCTTAGAAGTGAAAAGCAGCAATTATACTTTAAGTTGCCTTTATCCTAAGTTTTCCTGTTAGCATTTGAAGCACCTATTTTGTTTGCATTTATTTGCCATGTGATGGAACAATATCCTTTACTATAATAAATATACTGGAAACCCCATAACTACAACTCTTTATTTCGGAGCGAGAGGAGCAGGAACTACAATACCCAGCATTCCCTGGATACAGGTTACTCTCCTTCCTCACGAAGCATCAGACCGCCGCTCCTGTCTTTAGCCCCAAGGCCGGGCGGGAGCGCCGCAGTGTATTTTTTCCAGGGCCATGTGCCAATGAGGGAAGGGTTGGGGTGGCCATTATAATAGGTGATTTGATTATTAGGTGGCTGGTGGACGTGAGGATCGCCTGGTAACTTGCATGCATGGTGTGAAGTTTGCAGACCTCACATGCCATCTAGATAAGTTTTAGACAGTGCTGGGGAAGGGCCTGCTGCCTTGGTACATGTTGGTACTAGTGATATAGGAAAGTGTGAGAAGGAGGTTCTGGAAGCCAAATTTAGGCATTTAGGTAGAAAGTTAAAATCCAGAACTTCCAGGATAGCATTCTTAGAAATTCTTCCCATTCCACGCCTTTGGTCTGACCCAGTATTATTTTCTATTTATTTATTTATAAGTTTTTCTATACTGCCCCTTCCAAAGATCAAGGGTGGTTTACAATTAACCAACAAACATTACATAAAACTCCTATTTATAACTTACATAAAGTTAGAACATAGTTTTCATACAAATTACAGTAAACGTCTTTTACAATCAACTTATTTACAATGGGGCTAGGAGCATTTGTGAAGTGCACTAAGAAGATACCTTCGAGTTGAATAGGCTGGTAGATTATTAGGGAAAATTAGGGAAGGTCAGTGTGTATGTAGGGTATCTTTTGTATATCTCAGTTGCGTCACCAAAATACTCTTTGAATAGGTATGTTTTAATCTCTTTGTGAAAATCTTCAAGATCCATAATGTTTCTTAGATTATAATTATCTGGTAGTGCATTCCAAAGCATAAGTGAGAAGTAAGTGAAAGCTCTTATGGCATATCTTATCTTTTTATGTTCTTTAAAAAAATTGAAAAGCCCTGTTAGCATCAAAAACTGTTTTTACTGTCAGCTAGTTGTGACATTGCTACTTCTCCTTTTTGTTTTGAGGCAGGCTGTAGCTAAGGATTCCCATAATCAGGACTTATCCTGCTTGTTTACAGAGAAAACAGCTACTCACTGTAGCAAGTGTTCTCCATGGACAGCAGGATAAGTCCTCATAAGCCATCATTGTCCCTTTGGAGTAAAGGTTTCGTTTTTGTGTTTTACTCTGCAATGAGAATTTGATGATGCCTCTTCTAGAATTGCATGCAAAAACTTCTGTCTTTATGAGGACAGTTTTCAAAGACATTTTCACTGGTAAAGTAGTATTTTACCTGAAGAAATGAGCTATTTGGCAATTACCTAGTTGATGTGCAGGCAGAAGGAACATGTATTGTACAATGCACATATTTTTACCCACATTGTAGCATAAGCATTCCCAGAGCGGGGTTATGCCAGATGAGAAATGGTTTTGGAATTTCATACTGTTTTGGTTGAGAAAAGTACCTGGCGAAAAAAAAGTCAAATTTCTCTGGGTGCTCACTCTTAGGAATATTTAAAATTAAAGTGCATCTGTACTTTCACTTTGAAAATTGTTTCAGGGACTGCAAGACTTAACAGCAGTTCAGGCAATTTGAAAGTTGCCCGTTTTATGTTGTGGAACTGTGAACAATCACATCAGAAAATGATGAGATTAATAGGAGGGTGACTCATTAGTTGAAATAGTGGCTATTATGTATTAGGATTTAATTAGTTAAAAATGAAGTTAAGTAGTTGCTCAACATCATAACAAGGTCTTTTTTTATGGAGAAAAAAAATCAGTGACTGCACAGCATTTATTTTTTAATCCATTTTGAAATCAGCTAGACTGCACTTTGAATGTAACACTGCATAATGCTAGCATATTTTTAGAAGGTGGGAAAAAAACAAATCAGCCGACCTTTTATCTATCAATTTTGATATTTTTGGGGCCTTTATTCTAGTGTTTTTACCTTCTCCCCTTTATTTCTTTTTTTAATCAAGCTATCTATTCCTCTTCCTTTGTACTTCCAGCTGAATCAGGACAAAAGATAGAATCTGCTGCCATGAGCCTTAATTCACAACTTACTAGGAATATTACCTCTCTTTTATATATCCCTCATCTCCAACTTTTCTAGTCATGTCACTGCAGTCACTGTCCTTGCCCAGGAGCCGTGTATCAGGACTTCTTCTGGAAACCTGGGGTTGCAGGCTCTCAATCTAGCCACCAGCTGTCACACCTAAGAAACTGTCATAACTCCCTATTGCCTGGAGCTATGAATGCTCCCTTCACAGCATCTGTTGCCCTAGCTAAACCAGGGAGCAAAAAGCCTGACCCATGGATCAAGCTAAGGACCACCTGCATTGTGGCGCACAGCACTTGCCACTTAAGTCACCATGCTAGCCTTGTTTTTCACTTTTAAGGGAAAATGGAGACTAATTTAGAGGAGACAAACTTTAATAAGTATATGATAAATTGTAAATATGAATTTATGTAAAAGATACTGTATATTATATATTCATCATTTACTAAAAGCAGTCTGATACCAGTCCCTTTCTGTTTCCTTATTTGTTATAGGTGCTGCATTGTTGTGTCTATGGCTCAAGCACATATACTCAGCAAAGTCATTACACACTGAGTCTTGCAGATCTCACATCTGTTGATTATGATCCATTTTTAGTACTGGGAAATGTAAAGAATTCTGAGCCACAGCACACTTATTCCTATACAGATTTGGGCAGTCTGCTTACTGTGGCTGAGGGTAAGTCCATAACATAGCTCTTTAATATTGCTAGTAATTCTGTACTAAGATCTAAAAAACTTTGCAACAGCTTGTTTCTCTGAGGTTTAAACTCAAGAACTCCAGGTCACAGGTAGATTGTTCTAGCCAGTAGATAGAGATAAAATAACGACCTAGGGTGCAAAGTGCTTCAGTTGACCTGGAAATACAGTCTGCTTGGTTGGAGGCAGGTATTCTGCATTTGTATTATAATCCACATAGATATGAAAAAGTTAGATGGAAAAGCAAATGCAAATAAATATATATAATCCACAGAGTGGCTTAAGTAGTTGCCAGCTCAAGCAGTTTTGCACAGAGCTTTTGTAAACCCTGTCCTGAGGAAACCAATGGACCCTTGGGGCTTTAGGAACTAGGATCAAAGGATGAAAACAGTTAACAACATAAGTACTACTCCCATTTCTTTGGTTTCCACATTCCGTTATCTTGGTGTGCTCTTTGACTCCAATCTTTCCTTTTCTGCTCATGTTTCCCATATCACCAAGTCCTCCTTCTTCTACCTCCATCAAATTTGTGCGATTCGTCCCTTTCTCTCTCCCTCTGCCCTTACAACTCTGCTGCTATCATTGGTCATTTCCCGTCTTGACTTTGCCAACTCAGTCCTTTCCGACATTACCAAATTCCAATTAACTCGCCTACAAAGAATTCAGAACACTGCCGCCAGACTTGTAACTTGCTCCTCTCCTAATGATCACGTCACTCCCCTTCTTATCCGTCTCCACTGGCTCCCTGTGTCTTTTCGTATCCAGTTTAAACTACTCACACTTGTTCATAAAGCGCTGCATACCTCTACCCCGCAATATCTGGCAAACTTACTTCACTTCCATACCCCTAGGCACACCCCTCAATCCTTCCATCTCAATCGCCTTGCACTACCATCTCCTTCCCAGGCCCACCTTCAATCCACCCGTTCCTCAGCCCTTTTCTTCATTGGTCCTGCTCTCTGGAATTCCTTACCTACTACCCTCCGTCTGGAATCCCACTACTCCTCCTTCAAACAGGCATTGAAAACTCACCTCTTCTCCCTGGCTTTTGACCTCCCCTCCTCCTCCCATTAGCCTCTTCCCTGTGATTACAGTATTCTGCTAGCTCTCCTCTTTCTGTCCTATCAGACATTGTAACTTCCTCTTCATTTTCTGGCCCTGTGCCTTCCTTTATTGAAGTTTTTATTGTAAACCGCTCTGATTATTACTGAAGGGCGGTCAAGCAAATAAAATAAACATAAACATACTAGAAAGTTAAACGCAAGGCATTGATAATGCAGACAACAAGAGAATTTGAAGAGAAGCTTGTCATGGAAGCAAACGCACATAATAAAAACCTTTTCAAATAGATTCATAGCAAAACACCTGTGAGAGAGCCAGTTGGACCATTAGATGATAGAGGGATAAAAGGGGGGCACTAAGGGAGGACATGGCCATAGCAGAGAGACTAATGAATTCTTTGCTTCAGTTTTTACGGAAGAAGATGTAGGAAACTTACCTATGAATAGATCAAAAAGCAGAACTCCAAAGACTTTCTACAGTCACTTCATAAAATATATTTAAAAACTTTATAAAATACTTTTTTTTTAACAATACCAAAACACTTGTAAAGTTTCTTCTCCAGGACCAAGCAGGAAGTCAGTCCTCACATATGGGTGACGTCGGCGCCGACGGAGCCCTCGCGCGGAGCATTTCCCCAGCTTTCAAAGAAAGCCTTTGGGAATGCAGCGTGCATGCGCGGTCCCCTTCCCGCCCAAGGGTGCCATCTTGCTCAGTCTTTCTTTTTCCATGGAGCCCAACGGACATAGTTCATGTCACCCTGGAAAAGTAGATTTTTCTGTGATTTTTCGCGTTTCTTTATCCGATTCGACGCTGGTTCCCCTCCCGCCTCGGCTCGGTCCACCGATATCAAGTCCGGAACTACTTCTTCGGTTTTTGTCCTAGCATTTCGGTTTGTGACTAGCGTTCGTGCTTTTTCTGTTATTTTCATTGGCAGTCCTGCCTTTTGACCTTGCAGGGGCCCTTTTTCCCCCGATGGCTGCCAGCGGGTTCAAAAAATGTGTTTGGTGCAAGAAATCTATGCCTCTCACCGACAGACATGACTGCTGCCTCCGATGCCTCGGTCCCGACCATGACCCGCTGGTCTGTGGCCCATGCGGCAAGATGTCAAAGGCACTTCAGAGCCGTCAGCATCAACATGAGAGAATTTTTTCGGAGTCTGCATCTGGCCGGGCCTGGACTTCGTCAGAGGCATCAACATCTCGGGAGTCTGACCCCGAGCGCTGTCGTGGGTCCTCTGAGAGGGGGTCTCCCGCCCGGGAGCACAAAAGAAAGAAGAAGCTCGTGAGGGTGGCGTCAGTGGAGGCACCGGGATCCTCGAGGACCAGGTCGCGAAGCCCTGACCACCGTCCCAGGCTCTCTGAGTTGGAGCGGCCGACCAAACTACCTCGCCTGGAGCCGGAGTCGCCGAGTCAGGTAACTTCGGTTGTCCTCATTGACTGTACTCCGGGAGAACTGACGTCGGACCCGAGTCGGGGGCTGCGGAGTCTTCTGAGCTCGGTCTCAGGTTGACGGCCCTGGAGAGCAGCCTGGCTGCCTTCATGGAGCAGCAGCAGGTACTGATCGCCGGTTTGACCGGTGCATCTGCCCCAACCACCGGGACTTTGACGTCTGAGTTGACCCCGGAGGCCGAGCCGATCCTCGAGTCAATCAAGTCTCGAGTCTATACTCGGCCAAGGTCTCCCTCGACCTCCCATGCGGGGCCGAGGTCATCGACGCCAGTGCCCTCGGCATCGGGGTAGGTGGCATCGAGGCCCACACGGCTGGAGCCACTCGACTCCTCCTCGGAGGAGTTGGCATGGAGGAAGAGGAGTCTTCCGACACCTTCCGGACCCGGTGCATCCCATCGGACTCCCCGGAGTCCGAGCCTCGGAGAAGATCTCCCCCTGGAGGATACCCAGTTCTCGGATTTCGTCAGGGACATGGCCAAGGCTTTGGCATTCCTGGCGGAGCCGAAGAGCTCGATGCCCTCCAGTATGATTTTCCTCCGAAGGAAGCCTTTACTGTACCAGTTCCTCCGATGCTGGAACGGCTGCTTTTCCGAATGTGGGAAGCACCGGCCTCGGTGCCGGTTCTTAGCAAGCAGGTCAATTCTATCTATCGAGTCCGTTAGAGCCCTGGGTTCCAAAAGGCGCAGCTGCCGCACAACTCCATGGCTGTGGAATCGGCCATGCACAGACTGAAAAGCCAAAAGATGCAGTCCTTGGTGCCTCCCGGCTGGGAGGCCCGGAACCTGGATGTCCTCGGTAGAAAGTGCTTCCAGGGCTCGATGCTGTCTTGCCGTGTCCAGACTTACCAGCTGTACATGGGCATGTACTTACGAGACCTGGCAAAGGAGATTGCCGGGTTCTCGGCTGGCCTCTCCGAGGAACCCTTGCAGAGATTCAAAGCCTTGTCTATAGGGATCCGAGAGTGCTCGAAGTTTATTTCTCGAGCAGCCTATGATGGCTTCGAGGCTTCGGCCGGCATCGGTGCACGTCGTCAGGTCTGGCTACAGTCATCATACCTGGAGTCATGGGTGCAGGATAAGTTAATCGATGTCCCGTGCCGAGGTGACAACCTTTTCGGCAAGCCCATGACTGAGAAGGCTGCAGAAATCGAGACCGAGACTCTCACCAGGACAAAGCTGTCCAGAAAGACTTCTGCCCCTTCTCACAAAAAGAAGGGCTCGGGTAAGAAGCCCTTTTTCCCGAGGAAGGGCACTGCCTATAAAACCTACCCTCAATATCATGCCTCTCCTGTTCCCCAACAGGGCCAGCAGGCCAAAGGGCAGGGGCATGGGCCTCGTAGACAGAAAACCTCCAAGCCTCCAGCTCCGGCTCCAGCTCCAGCACAGCAGGGAGGGGGTTTTTGACTCCCAGGGCATAGCCTCTCCTCCGCTGGTGGCCCCACTCAGCACAGGAGGTCGGCTGACCCTGTATGCCTACAGGTGGCCAGCCATCACAGGGGATACCTGGGTGCTAAGCATAGTCCAGAAGGGCTATATGCTCCATTTCCACCAGCTACCCCCCTCCTACTATCCAGGGGAGCCTCCAAGACTCCCTCTATACAGGAACCACCTCCTTCAGGAGTTGGCAAGTCTTCTAAAGGAACAGGCGGTGGAACCTGTGACACACCACCTGAAAGGGCAAGGCTTCTACTCCAGGTACTTCCTGGTACCAAAGAGAACAGGAGGCCTAAGACCTATCCTAGACTTGCAAAATCTGAACAAGTTTCTGGAGAGGGAAACGTTCAAGATGCTTACCCTTGGGGATACTGCTGCCCTACCTCCAGCTGGGAGACTGGCTATGCTCCTTAGACCTAAATGATGCTTATACTCACATCCTCATCCATCCAGACCACAGACAATATCTCAGAGTTATGGTGGGAGGAAACCACTTTCAGTGCAGAGTGCTTCCTTTTGGCCTGACCTCTGCCCCCAGGGTTTTCACCAAATGTCTGGCGGTGGTGGTGGCGGCTTTTCTCAGAAATCAGGGGATTTTTGTCTTCCCATACCTGGACGACTGGCTAATCAGGGGCCAGTCACTCCAGGAGGCCCAACAGGCCACTCTTCGCACTGTCTCTCTTCTTCAGCATCTGAGCTTTGTCATAAACTACGCAAAGTCCACTTTGCTCCTCTCTCAGAACCTAGAGTTTATAGGGGCCAGGTTGGACACCCTTCAGGCAAGAGCTTACTTGCCCAAGAACATGGCCCACAGACTTATGGATTTGGTCAGCCAGATCCAACGCAATACTCATGTTTCCGCCAGGCATTTCCTGCGTCTTCTGGGCCACATGGCATCCACTGTACATGTGACCCCGAATGCCCGTCTGCACATGCAAACTGCTCAATGGTGCCTCAGGGATCAGTGGACACAAGCCACTGGCGACCTCCGAGACAGAGTAAAGGTGTCCAGACGATTTCTGAACTCCTTGCAGTGGTGGCTACATCCACCAAACCTTCTCAGGGGTGTACCTTTTCAGGCTCCAGCACACACAAGGGTGCTGATGACGGATGCTTCCTTAAGAAGCTGGGGTGCATATTGCCAGGGCTCATGCACTCAAGGCCTGTGGTCCCCTCAGGAGGCCACACAGCAAATCAACCTTTTAGAGTTGCGAGCAATCCGCTTAGCTCTGCAAACTTTCTGTCATGCCCTCTCTCAACAGTCTGTCCTAGTTCAGATGGACAATCAGGTGGAAATGTTCTACGTGAACAAACAAGGGGGCATGGGGTCCAGGCTCCTATGTCAGGAGGCACTGGCCCTTTGCTCCTTTGTGGTCAGGCAGGGTATGTTTCTCAAAGTAGTCTACCTCCCTGGTCAAGAAAACTTCCTAGCGGATAAGCTAAGCAGGATTCTCCAGCCTCACGAATGGCAGTTGAATCCATTGGTGATCCAGCAGATCTTCCTCCAAGGAATTCCATCCATCGATCTCTTTGCAAGTCCGCTAAACCGTCAGCTACCCAGATTTTGCTCCAGACAGCTGCATCCCCTGAGGATGGCAGCGGATGCTTTTCTGATCTCTTGGTCTATGGGCCTCTTATATGCTTTTCCTCCCACGCCCCTGGTGGCCCGAACTCTGTTCAAGATCCTTCGGGACAAGGCCTTGGTGATTCTGGTAGCCCCCAGATGGCAGAGGCAGCCTTGGTTTCCACTTCTTCTGCAGTTGGCGATGGAAGCTCCGTTCCCTCTAGGGCTGCAACACGATCTCCTGTCTCAAGAGCAGGGTTTCCTTCTGCACCCCTACCTCAGGTCCCTCAATCTGATGGCCTGGCTGCTGAAAGGGTAGTGCTAGCTCCCTTACTTCTACCTAAGGAGGTTGAGGAGGTGGTATTGGCCTCTAGGAGGCAGTCCACCAGAAAGTCCTATGCCCTCAAGTGGCGTAGGTTTACGGTGTGGTGTGCTCAGCGCAATAAAGATCCTTTCTCTTGCCTTGTGCCAGTAGTACTGCAGTATCTACTTCACCTTTCAGACCTAGGCCTTAAGTCTAACTCTGTTCGGGTCCACCTCAGTGCTTTGTCAGCACACTACTCACCGGTGGAAGGACAATCTCTGTCAGTTCACCCCTTGGTGTCCAGATTTCTTAGAGGTCTGCTTCTGCTCAAGCCTTCGGTTTGTCCACCAGCGACTGAGTAGGGAGGAGTAGCCTAGTGGTTGGGGCAAGGTACTTCAGGCCGGAAGGTCGGGGGTTCAAATCCCACTAGAGGACAGCAACCTTGGGCTGGAAGGACTTGGGTTTCTAGTCCCACAGATGCTCCTTGTGGTCTTGGGCAAGCCACTTAACCCTCCATAGCCCATGTTCCCTGTAAGTATTAGTGTATGTGTCTCATATCCCCACGTGTTAAATGTATCCCCCAATTGTGTTGTGACCACTTTGATTGAAGGATAAGGCGGTATACAAAACTGTCTAAATAAATAAATAAAATAAAAATAAATTTGAACGTGGTCTTGCAGCAACTTACTCGCCCACTGTTTGAGCCGATGGCTACTTGCCATTTGCACTTCCTCTCTTGGAAAGCGCTCCTCCTGGTGGCTCTTACATCAGCCAGACATGTGAGTGAGCTACAAGCTCTGGTTTCTGATAGACCATACACGTGGTTCTATAGGAACAGGGTCGTCCTACGGACCCATCCCAAGTTCCTCCCAAAAGTGGTCTCCTCTTTCCACCTCAATCAGGTGGTAGTTCTTCCGACCTTTTTTCCCAGGCCACATGCCAGCTGGGCTGAAACAGTCTTGCATACCCTAGCTGTAAGAGGGCGTTGTCCTTTTACATGGAACGTATGTGGGCACATCGAAGGGCTGCTCAGCTCTTTGTCTCGTTTGACCCTAATAGGATGGGGTTACCTGTCTCCAAGCGCACGTTGTCCACTTGGGTAGCAAATTGCATCGCCTGGGCGTACAGGGCAGCCGACCTCCCCTTGCAGAGTCGGGTCACGGCCCACCATGTCAGGGCGAAAGCCGCGTCAATAGCTCATCTCCGCTCCATTTCGTTGGCAGACATCTGCCGAGCCGCAACTTGGTCTTCAAGCCAGACTTTTGCAGCCCATTAGTGCCTGGAGAGAGAGTCCCGGAGGGACAGTGTTTTCGGCCAGGCGGTACTCCAGAATCTCTTTGAGGTTTAGGTAACTCCTACCCTCCGGCCCTTCGTGTTGGGCTACCGTATGGGGTGTGTTCTCAGAGAAAATTCTGTGGCTCTCAAGAGGGAGCCATTTTTTCAGCTTTGGAGATGTTGAGTAGTAGTAGTAGTAGCATTACAAAGTACTAGTCAAAGACCATGTAAATACATAACACATTCATTGGTCCAGACACACCTTAGTGTCATCCTCATCATTTACCCCACATTTTTCTATTCTTATTGCACTTAAAATCCACATTTACCACTGTGTAAGCTACAGGATAATGTTTTCAACACTCCTTCAATTATCTCCCAATTCAAACAGTTCATATATTGTATATAATCCACAATCTCTTTCAAACTACAAATAGATGTCAGCAGTATACTTAGTTCATTGTTGGACCCAGCGTCTATTTAATATACAGATGTCCTTTACAGCCTTTACATGGGGCACCTTCCCAAGCCCAATACCGCAAAGATGGTACCTTGGTGTTTCAGTGACTCCCCCCTGCTTCAGGCGACCCAGCAACCCCAGGCTTTTTTAAGGTATGACTGGAAGTAGACTGCCAGGCATTTCTTCCAAGGCAATGGAGGGTAAAATGACTTGCCCAAGGACACGAGGAGTGCTAGGTTTCCTAGGTAGTAGACTGTTACTCTAACCACTAGGCTACTCCTCCACAGTTTTAGTGTAGTTGGGCTCAAAACAAGTTTGGACGAGTTCTCCAGAAACAAACAGGAAGTCAGATCTCACATATGGGTGACATTGGCACTGACAGAGCCCTCGCGGAAGCATCCCCCAGCTTTCAAAGAAAGCCGTTGGGAGATGATGCCATGCATGCATGGTCCCCTTCCCGCACAAGGGTGCCATTTTGCTCAGTCTCCTTTTTTTCTGCTGAGCCCTTCAGACGTTTGTCTGGCTTGTTCCCTGAAAAAGTTGATTTTTCTCTCTGAGTTTCATACTTACCTCCAGTATCGCACCGGTTCTCTTCCAACCTACCGACCTTATTGCCTTGACATCGAGTTCGGTCTATTTCTGTAGTTTTTTGTTCTTTTCTTTTCCTGGTGTCTTCACGCCTTTTTACTCCCACTGGCAGCCCGGAGAGTCTTCAACCTCACAGGGGTACTTTTTTCCCCATGGCTACCAGTGGCTTTAAGAAGTGTGATCGGTGCTCCAAAATTATGTCTTTGACCAACACACACGACTGCTACCTTGGGCCAGACCACGACCCGGCAGCCTGCAGTCTCTGCAAGAGGATGTCCAATAAGTCCCTCAAGAGTCGCCAGCAGCAGCACGATAAGTTTTTCCCCAAGTCCCTGGTGCCTCTGAAGGCCAGGGCCTCGTCTGAGGCCCCGACAACTCGGTGAAACCTTACGAACCTGAGCCTCATCGTGAGTCCTCAGAAAGAGGGTCTCCTTGAGTGAACCCAGGAAGAAGAAGAAACCCTCAAAGGCAGCGTCCTTGGGCGGTTCCGACTGGTCGGGTGCTCCCAGGCCCCATCCCGCAGTCCAAGATGTTCGTCCGAGATGTCGGAGAAGGAGTGGCCTGCGAAGGTCTCCCGGAAAGATCCGACCATGGACCGGCTTCAGTCCCAAGATACTATCATCGTCGAGGATTCCCCTTCGGGGGAGCCAGCGTCATGCCCGAGTCCCTCAGTGCCTGCGCCAAAGGCTGCAGAGCCTTCTGGTCTGGAGTTCAGAATGGCAGCCTGGAGCGCAGTTTGTTTGCCTTCATGGACCAGCAGTGGGCACTGTTGTCCTGCACAACCGGTTCATCCGTCCTCATCACCGGGCCCTCGACATCAAAGACATCCCCGGAGACTGAGACAATTCTCAATGTCATTTGGCCTCGAGTCGATCCTCAGCTGAGGTTGCGATCTGAGTCCCACTCGACAGAATCATGGTCATCCCTGGCAAGTTTGCCAGACACCGGCTGCAGGACACTGGGGGCCCTGAAGCCTGCGGAGCAGCCCTCCTATTAGTCCTCGATGGACTACTCCGAGTGGGAGACGGTGGACGAGGAGTCCCCCGATACACATCGCCACCGCGACATCCCATCTGACTTTCTCATCTCAGAGCCTCGACTGCAGTCTCCACCTGAGGATATGGGCTTCCTGGATTTTGTCAAGGACATGTCTAAAACCCTGACTTTCCCGACCGAGTCGGAGGAGGATGAGTTGGAAATCCTCCAGTAAGAGGCCCCTCTGCGGGAATCGCTTATGGTGCCCATACCTCCCATCCTGGAATGGCTGATGCTCCAAATGTGGGAGACACCTGCTTCGGTGCCTGTGGTGAGCAAATGCCTCGACTTGATGTATTGAGTCCGCCAGAGCCTGGGCTTCCAAAAGTCACAGCTGCCTCATAACTCCATGGTGGTGGAGTCGGCCATGTGTCAGCTGAAAAGCCAGAAGATGCACTCCTTGGTCACCTGGCAGGGAGGCCCGCATGCCGGACGCCCTTGGCAGAAAGTGCTACCAGGGTGCAATGCTCATCGGCCACATCCAAGCCTACCAGTTGTACATGGGCATGTACCTGAGAGACCTGGTGAAGGAACTTGCCAGGTTCTCAGCTGGTCTCTCTGAGGAACCCTTGCAGCAGTTCAAGAACCTGGCCAAAGCAGTCCGTGAATGCTCCAAATTCATGTCTCAAGCAGCCAATGCGGGTTCGAGTCAACAGCTTGAGTAACGGCAGCTGGTATCGGTGCATGCCACCAAGCTTGGATACAGTCGTCCGACCTCGAGCAGTGGGTTGAGGACAAGTTGGTCGATGTCCCCTGCCAAGGAGAGAACCTGTTTGGCAAACCCATGACCGACAAGGCTACTGAACTGGAGACTGAGTTCATGATGAGTACCAGGTTCTCCAAAAAGGACTGCTGCCTCTCCCCAACGGAAGAGCTTGGGTAAAAAGTCCTTTTACCTGAGGAAGGGAGCTGCTTACCGAAACTACCCACCTTATCAGTTCTCCCCAGTTCCCCAACAGAGTCAGCAGGCCAAGGAACATGGGCATGGCCTGCATAAGCAGAAGGCTCCAAAACCCCAGGCACCGGCTCTGGCCCAGCCAGGGGGGAGTTTTTGACTCCTTGAGCATAGCCTATCTACCCCAAGGCGATCAGAAGCCCACAGGGGGACATCTGGCCCTCTATGCCTAGAGGTGGATGTCCATCACCACCGATTCCTGGGTACTTCGGGTAGTCAGGGAGGGTTACCTCCTCTATCTGACTCAGACACCTCTCCCTTACTTCCCAGGAGAGCCCCTTAGATCTCCCCTCCACTGGGACCTTCTTCTGAAGGAGTTGGCAGGTCTTCTCAAGGACAAAGCAGTGGAACCGGTGCCCTACCATCTCAAGGGCAAGGGGTTCTACTCCAGGTATTTCCTCATGCCACAAAGGACAGGGGGCCTAAGGCCCATCCTCGACCTGCTCAACCTCAACAAATTCCTGGTGAGGGAGAAGTTCAAGATGCTCTCCCTTGGAACATTGCTGTCATACCTCCAGCAGGGAGACTGGCTATGCTCCTTAGACCTCAAGGATGCTTATACCCACATCCTCATCCACCCCAATCACAGGCAGTATCTGCAGCTCATAGTGGGGGGCAGGCACTTTCAGTACAGGGTGCTCCCATCGGCCTAGCCTCTGCCCCAAGAGTTTTCACAAAATGCCTGGTGGTTGTGGCCGCCTTTCTCCGGCTCCAGGGGGTCTTTGTCTTCCCCTACCTGGACGATTGACTCATAAAGGACTGGAAAGGGGGGCTGTTACTTCTGGAGAGAAATCTGAAATTGTGAGTATATACTTCTGGGAATTTTTCTGAAAGGAATTTTTTTTTCTTTTAAAGCTAATTAATCTGTGAACCCACTATTTTTTTTGTTAAATCAGTCAGGGCCTAGTAGCAACAGTTTAAGATTCAATTTAAAAACACAGAAGAGAACTTTCTGGTTACCTTTCATACCCAGTAGACAGCTGTAGTTTAAATTTCATAGTCACTCAGGGCCTAGCGTCAGCAAAGTACTTTTAGTTTCAAATTAAAACACAGAAGAGAGCTTTCTGGTTAAATTTAGAATCCAGCAGAGAGCTTGTAGTTTAAATTTTATAATAGGTTAGAGCCTAGTAGCAGCAAAGAGCTATAATTTAAATCAAATCAGAATATAGTTTTCCTCAGCAGCACAGGACAAGGTACTGTGTAGCAGCCCTTTTTTAATAAGTGTTATATCCCTCCCTCCCTCCCCACACCCACCCTCCCCTGGGAAAATCACAGCTTTATAGGTACTTGCACACCTTTAAAGACAGGAGGTGCTCTCAGGTGAAGCTCATTACCCAAATCAGTCATACACCAAGGACCTGAGATTAATTAAGCTTCAGGTGAACAAGGTATATTAAACTTCTTAGGTACAGTTTTAGTGGTATAAATATCCATTGCACCCTTTAGTACATATAGAACTTAAAGATCTAAACACAAACTTAAAACTAAGATGCAGACAGCAGTCCAGCAGCGGGATGTGGGCTTTCCAGTCTTTTGCATTGAGTGTCACATGTATGATTTTCTTCCAGCTGGTGAGAGGTCTTACGTGTGCACTAGGTGCAAGGAGCTCTCTGCTCTCAGGGAACGAGTCCGTTCTCTAGAGGCTAGAGTAGCAGACTTGGAAAACATAAGACAGACAGAGAGGTACATAGACGAGACCTACAGGGATATAGTCCTGAAGTCCCACCTCCAGTCTGGCAGCATCCCTGTTGCCATGGAGGAGAGAGGTCACGTGACAGGAGAGCATCACCCTGGTGTGGCAGGAAGTGATCCTGTAACTAGGACCTGTCCTCCAGGTGATGTAAACCCCTCTCGCACCGAGGAGGTTTCTCCAGGGCCAAGTGCCCATGCGGGAAGGGTTAGGACAGCAGTTATAGTTGGTGATTCGATCATTAGGCATGTAGATAGCTGGGTGGCTGGTGGACGTGAGGATCGCCTGGTAACATGCCTGCCTGGTGCGAAGGTAGCGGACCTCACACGCCACCTAGATAAGGTCTTAGATAGTGCTGGGGAGGAGTCTGCTGTCTTGGTACATGTTGGTACCAATGACATAGGAAAATGTGGTAGGGAGGTTCTGGAAGCTAAATTTAGGCTTTTAGGTAGGAAGTTGAAATCCAGAACTTCCAGGGTAGCGTTCTCCGAAATGCTTCCCGTTCCACGCGCAGGACCCAATAGGCAGGCAGAGCTCCGGAGTCTCAATGCGTGGATGAGACAATGGTGCAGAGATGAGGGGTTCGGATTTGTTAGGAACTGGGGAACATTCTGGGGAAAGGAGGGGCTCTTCCGAAGGGATGGGCTTCACCTTAACCGGGATGGAACCAGGCTGCTGGCATTAACCTTTAAAAAGGAGATAGAGCAGCTTTTAAACTAGATAATAGGGGAAAGCCGACAGTCGCCCAAGAGCGCATGGTTCGGAAGAATGTATCCTTGAAGGATACTACAAAAAGCAGAGAGGTTCCAAAAAAGAGTAAAGTAGCCCAAATGCCCTCGAGTATGGAGCAGACAGAACTTAAAGATCCCAAATTACCCATGTCTACCAATAGCCAAATTAATATGAATAAAATACAGTCTCTAAAATGCTTGTATGCAAATGCTAGAAGTCTACAAAACAAGATGGGAGAGTTAGAATATATAGCACTAAACGAGAGGTTAGATATGATTGGAATATCAGAGACATGGTGGAAGGAGGACAACCAGTGGGACACTGTGATACCTGGGTACAAACTATATCGAAATGATAGAGCTGATCAAATTGGTGGAGGGGTTGCGCTCTATGTTAGAGAGGGCATTGAATCAGAAAGGATTAAAGTTTTGCAAGAAACAAAATTTGCTGTAGAATCTCTATGGATTGAAATTCCATGTAAAAAGGGGAAGGCGATGGCAGTGGGGGTGTACTATCGTCCGCCTGGCCAGAATGAACAAATGGATGATGAAATGCTCAAAGAAATCAAGGAAGCTAGCAAAAGTTACAGTGCAGTAATAATAATGGGTGATTTCAATTACCCCGGCATCGACTGGGTCAGTGTCACAACAGGACATGCTAGGGAGATAAAGTTCCTAGATGAAATAAATGACTGCTTCTTGGAGCAGCTGGTTCATGAACCGACCAGAGGGGAAGCAATATTAGACCTAGTCCTTAGTGGAACACCAGATGTAGTGCAAGAGATAAGGGTGTTGGGGCCACTTGGCAATAGTGATCATAGCATGATCGCCTTTGATTTAATTAGTGGAGGAGGGATAGTAAGGAAATCCACAGTACTACCCTTTAACTTTCGAAAGGGAGACTATGATAGAATGAGGAAAACAGTTAAGAAAAAACTAAAAGGAGCAGTTGCAAAGGTTAAAGACGTACATCAAGCTTGGGTGTTGTTGAAAAATACTATCTTGGAAGCCCAGACCAGCTGTATTCCACGCTTTAAGAAAAGTGGAAGGAAGTCTAAAAAATTGCCAGCATGGTTTAAAGCTGAGGTCAGAGAGGCTGTTGCCAAAAAAGCATCTTTCAAGAAATGGAAAAAAGAGCCAAATGGTGAAACCTGGAAACAGCACAAGCACTGGCAAGTCAAATGCAAGGCATTGATAAGGCAGGCAAAGAGAGAATTTGAGAAGAAGCTTGCTGCGGAAGCAAAAACGCGAAATAAAGACCTTTTCAAGTACATTCGTAGCAAAAAACCCGTGAGAGAGTCAGTTGGTCCATTAGATGATAAAGGGGTTAAAGGAGCACTAAGAGGCGACAAGGCGATAGCGGAGAGACTGAATGAATTCTTTGCTTCGGTCTTTACTGAGGAAGATGTAGGGATGTTACCCACGACTGAAGTGGTATTTAAAGGTGTGGAAGAATTGAAGGAAATATCGATACATCGGGAAGATGTCTTACAACTATTAGATAAACTGAAGAGTAGCAAATCACCTGGGCCGGATGGTATACATCCAAGGGTGTTGAAAGAACTGAAATTTGAGATTGCAGACCTGCTATCAGTAATCTGTGAACTATCATTAAAATCATCTCTAATACCTGAGGATTGGAGGATCGCCAATGTAACACCAATTTTTAAAAAGGGTTCGAGGGGTGATCCGGGAAACTACAGACCGGTGAGCCTGACATCAGTACCGGGAAAAATGGTAGAAACCATCATAAAGAATAAAATTACTCAGCATATAGATAGTCATGACCTAATGGGAGACAGCCAACATGGCTTTAGACAAGGAAGATCTTGTCTTACTAATCTGTTATGTTTTTTTGAAGGAGTGAATAAACAGGTGGACAAAGGTGAGTCGGTTGATATTGTGTATCTGGACTTTCAGAAAGCCTTTGACAAGGTCCCTCATGAGAGACTTTTGGCAAAACTAAAGAGTCATGGGATAGGAGGCAGTGTACTACTGTGGATCAGGAACTGGTTAAAAGATAGAAAGCAGAGGGTAGGGCTAAATGGCCAATTTTCCCAATGGAGAAAGGTGAATAGTGGTGTACCCCAGGGATCTGTGCTGGGTCCGCTGCTTTTTGACATATTCATAAATGACCTGGAAAGTGGAATAACGAGTGAGGTTATCAAATTTGCTGATGACACAAAACTATTTAAAGTTGTTAAAACCCAGGAGGATTGTGGAAAATTGCAAGAGGATCTTGATAAATTGGAAGACTGGGCATCAAAATGGCAGATGAAATTTAATGTGGAGAAGTGCAAGGTTATGCACCTAGGGAAGAACAACCCAAACTATGGTTACACGATGCAAGGTTCCACATTAGGAGCCACCACCCAAGAAAAAGATTTAGGCGTCCTTGTGGATACCATGTTAAAACCCTCGGCCCAGTGTGCAGCGGCGGCCAAGAGAGCAAATAGAATGCTAGGTATGATAAGGAAAGGAATGGAAAATAAAACAAAAGATATTATAATGCCTCTATATCGTTCCATGGTGAGACCGCACCTTGAATATTGTGTGCAATTCTGGTCGCCGTATCTTAAAAAGGATATAGCGATTTTAGAAAAGGTTCAGAGAAGAGCCACCAAAATGGTAAAGGGGATGGAAGGCTACTCCTATGAAGAAAGGCTAAAAAGGTTGGGGCTCTTTAACCTGGAAAAGAGACGGCTGAGGGGAGATATGATAGAAGTCTATAAATTAATGAACGGAGTGGAACGGGTAAACGTAGATCGATTGTTTACCTTATCAGAATATAGAAAGACTAGGGGACATGCAATGAAGCTACAGGGTAAACTATTTAAGACTAATAAAAGAAAATATTTTTTCACTCAACGTGTAATCAAACTCTGGAATTTGTTACCGGAGGATGTAGTAAAGGCTGTTAGTGTAGCTGGGTTTAAAAAAGGTTTGGACAAGTTCCTGGAGGAAAGGTCCATAAACCATTATTAAGAAGGGACCCAGGATATCAATGCTTGAACCAATACAAGCATTGTGGAACCTGTGTCCCTTGGGGAAACTGCTAGGTACGTATGACCTAGATTGGCCACTGTTGGAAACAGAATACTGGGCTTGATGGACCTTGGTCTGACCCAGTATGGCATATCTTATGTTCTTATGTTCTTATGTAAAGGGAGGCACGGCCTCAGAGGTGCAGCAGGCCACCTCATGCACCATCCAAGTTCTGCAACACTTGGGCTTTATCATAAACTACCCCGTCTCACCTCCTCCTGACACAGTGTCTGGAGTTCATTGGGGGAAAGATCGACACTCTCCACTCTTGAAGGCTTTCTTGCCCAGAGACCGAGCCAATCGTCTCAGGACTTTGGCTTGGGATGTACAGTGTCATCCCTTGGTGCCGCTCAGCTTCTGCACCTCCTCGGGCAAATGTCCTCCACGGTCCACATCACCCCCGATGCTCACCTCCAAATGAGGGCGGCACAGTGGTGTCTCAGGGACCAGTGGTCTCATGCCTCGGGCCGCCTCCAAGATAGGGTTTCTGTGACCCGCCAATTGGTGGATTCTCTGGTCTGGTGGAAGTTCCCCCAGCATCTTGAGGCGGGCATGCCTTTTCAGGCCCCAAGCCCCTCAAAGGTCGTCACCACGGATGCCTCCCTGCTCAACTGGGGAGCCCACTGCTGAGATCGCCGCACTCAAGGCAACTGGTCACCAGACGAGAGCACCCAGCAGATCAACCTCCTGGAGCTCTGAACCATATATCTAGCCCTGAGGGTCTTCTATCACCACCTGCATCACTAGCTGGTGCTTGTCCAGACAGACAACTAGGTGGTGATGTTCTATATGAACAAACAGGGGGGTACGGGGTCAAGTACCCTTTGTCAGGAGGCACTGGTCCTCTGCTCATATGCAGTCCAACAGGGTATCCTCCTGTGGGCAGTGTACCTGCCAGACCAGGACAATCTGCTGGCCAACAGGCTCAACAGAGTTCTCCAGTCGCATGAGTGGTGACTGGACCCCACGTTAGCCAGTCGGCTTTTCCAGCTCTGGGGGGAATCTGTGATGGGCCTGTTCACTAGCCCGGACAACTTTCAGCTGCCCTGCTTCTGCTCCCGGCAGGCCCACCCCTCCAGGGTAGCAGCAGATGCGTTCCTGATCTCATGGTTGGAAGGCTTCATGTATGCTTTTTCCCTCCTATGCCGCTGATCACCAAGACCTTGTTCAGGACCCTCCATGACAGGGCCTCTCTCATCCTGATAGGCCTTCGCAGCCCATTACTGCCTGGAAAGAGAGTGCCGACGGGACAGTGCCTTCAGCCAGGCCATAACCTTTCCGGCGTTTAGGTAACTCCTACCCTCCAACCCTTCTGTGTTCAAGCTACTGGAGTGCTGGTTTCAACGGACACAGGGGTCCTACTGTGGTCTGTGTACATGGGCTAATTTGCTGCTGCTTGTGGCTCCCCATGAGGGAGCCCCTATTTTTGTTATGGGCTTCCAGTAGCCTGTAGCTGGGGAGTCCCATATGTGAGGACTGACATCCTGCTTTTTCCCGGAGAGAGCGTAATTGCTCACCTGTAACAGGTGTTCTCCGGGGACAGCAGGAATCAGTCCTCTCAACCCTTCCTCCTCCCCTTGGAGTTGCTCCTTTACCATCTTTTATTTTTGCCGTCTTTTAGCTATGTCATCTGACTGAGCAAGATGGCATCCTTGGGCGGGAAGGGGACCACGCATTCGTGGTGGCATCTCCCAAAGTCTTTCTTTGAAAACTGGGGGGATGCTTCCACAAAGGCTCCATCGGTGCTGATGTCACCCATATGTGAGGACCGTATACTATATTGTTCCCTTGGATTGCTGCAGCCCAAATGCATGACCTTACATTTTTTTAACATTAAATCACAGCTGCCAAATTCTAGACCATTCTTCAAGCTTAGCTAGATCCCTCCTCATGTTAGCTACACCTTCCTGGGTGTCTACTCTATTGCAGATTTTGGTATCATCCGCAAAAAGGCAAACCTTACCCAACAGCCCTTTCACTATATCACTAACAAAGATGTTAAAAAGAATCAGACCAAGGACAGATCCCTGGGACACACCACTGGTAACATCCTTCTCCTCAAAATCTAAAAATGGTTTACAATAAAATTATAACAGTTTTTATATTTCATCTGTCAAAGGAATCTTTAAAAAGCCATGCTTTACACAGTAGAATGTCATTGACCTCATTAACCTCCATTGGAACTTGTTCCAGAGGGCTCAGGAAAACATAAAAATGCACATTTACTGGCCTTTACAAACTGTACCCCACTTGGTGCTACAAGCAAATCCTTTTGTGATGAACACAAGGCTGTAAATTCTCTATACAGATGAATGTGAACATTTAAAGATTTAGGTACCATAAACTAAAACCAAAATTTTAAAATGAATGCTATAATCAACAGGAATCCAGGAATCGACCGCCTGACCAGAATGAACAAATGGATGATGAAATGCTCAAAAAAATCAAGGAAGCTAACAAAGGTTAACAGCACAGTAATAATAATAGGTGATTTCAATTACCCTGGTATCGACTGGGTCAGTGTCACGGCAGGACATGCTAGGGAGATAAAGTTCCTAGATGAAATAAATGACTGCTTCTTGGAGCAGCTGGTTCATGAACCGACCAGAGGGGAAGCCATATTGGACCAAGACCTTAATGGAATACCAGATCTAGTGCAAGAGATAAGGGTGTTGGGGCCACTTGGCAATAGTGATCACAGCATGATCGTGTTTGATTTAATTAGTGGAGGAGGGATGGTAAGGAAATCCATAGTACTACCTTTTAACTTTCGAAAGGGAGACTATAATAAAATGAGGAAAATAGTTAAGAAAAAACTAAAAGGAGACGTTGCAAAGGTTAAAGACTTACATCAAGCTTGGGTGTTCTTGAAAAATACTATCTTGGAAGCCCAAAACAGCTGTATTCCACGCTTTAAGAAAAGTGGAAGGAAGTCCAAAAATCTGCTAGCATGGTTTAAAGGTGAAGTCAGAGAGGCGGCTGTTGCCAAAAAAGCATCTTTCAGGAAATGGAAAAAAGAGCCAAATGACGAAAACCGGAAACAGCACAAGCACTGGCAAGTTAAATGCAAGGCATTGATAACGCAGGCAAAGGGAGAATTTGAGAAGAAGCTTGCGGAAGCAAAAACATGTAATAAAGACTTTTTCAAGTACATTCGTAACAAAAAACCTGTGAGAGAGTCAGTTAGTCCATTAGATGATAGCGGGGTTAAAGGGGCACTAAGAGGCGATAAGGCGATAGCAGAGAGACTGAATGAATTCTTTGCTTCGGTGTTTACTGAGGAAGATGTAGGGATGTTACCCATGATTGAAGTGGTATTTAAAGGTGCGGAAGAATTGAAGGAAATATTGATATTATCGGGAAGATGTATTACAGCTATTTGATAAACTGAAGAGTAACAAATCACCTGGACCGGATGATATACATCCAAGGGTGTTGAAAGAACTGAAATATGAGATTGCAGACCTGCTATTAGTGATCTGTGAACTATCATTAAAATCATCTGTAATACCTGAAGATTGGAGGATGGCCAAAGTAACGCCAATTTATAAAAAGGGTTCCAGGGGTAATCAGGGAAACTACAGACCAGTGAGCCTGACATCAGTACCAGGAAAAATGGTAGAAACCATCATAAAGAACAAAATTGCTGAAGATGTAGATAGTCATGGCTTTAGACAGGGAAGATCTTGTCTTACAAATCTGTTATGTTTTTTTGAAGGTGTGAATAAACAGGTAGACAAAGGCGAGTCAGTTGATATAGTATATCTGGACTTTCAGAAAGCCTTTGACAAGGTCCCTCATCAGAGACTTTTGGCAAAACTAAAGAGTCATGGGATAGGAGGCAGTGTACTATTGTGGATCGGGAACTGGTTAAAAGATAGAAAGCAGAGGGTAGGACTAAATGGCCAATTTTCCCAATGGAGAAAGGTGATAGTGGTGTACCCCAGGGACCTGTGCTGTGTCCACTGCTTTTTGACATATTCATAAATGACCTGGAAAAGGGAATAACGAGTGAGGTTATCAAATTTGCAGATGACACAAAACTATTTAAAGTTGTTAAAACCCATGAGGATTGTGGAAAATTGCAAGAGGATCTTGATAAATTGGAAGACTGGGCATCAAAATGGCAGATTAAATTTAATGTGGACAAGTGCAAAGTTATGCACCTAGGGAAGAACAACCCAAACTATGGCTACACGTTATAAGGTTCCACATTGGGAACCACTACCCAGGAAAAAGATTTAGGTGTCATTGTGGATAACATATTAAAACCCTCCGACGAGTGTGCAGCGGCAGCCAAGAGAGCAAATAGAATGCTAGGTATTATAAGGAAAGGAATGGAAAATAAAACAAAGGATATTAGAATGCCTCTGTATCGTTCCATGGTGCGACCGCACCTTGAATATTGTGTGCAATTCTGGTTGCCGTATCTTAAAAAGGATATAGCGTTATTAGAAAAGGTTCAGAGAAGAGCCACCAAAATGGTAAAGGGGATGAAGGGATACCCCTATGAAGAAAGACTTAAAAGGTTAGGGCTCTTTAACCTGGAAAAAAAGACGGCTGAGGGGAGATATGATAGAAGTCTATAAATTAATGAACGGAGTGGAACGGGTAAATGTAGATTAATTGTTTACGTTATCAGAATATAGAAAGATTAGGGGACATGCAATGAAGCTACGGGGTAAACTATTTAAGACAAATAAGAGAAAATATTTTTTCACTCAACGTGTAATCAAACTCTGGAATTTGTTACCAGAGGATGTAGTAAAGGCTGTTATTGTAGCTGGGTTTAAAAAAGGTTTGGACAAGTTCTGGAGGAAAGGTCTATAAACCATTATTAAAAAGGGACTCAGGATATCACTGCTTGACCCAGTACAAGCATTGTGGAACCTGTGTCTTTTGGGGAAATTGCTAGGTACGTATGACCTTGATTGGCCACTGTTGGAAACAGGATACTGGGCTTGATGGACTTTGGTCTGACCCAGTATGGCATTTCTTATGTTCTTAAGTTATTTCAGGATTGGATAAATATGTTCTCACAGTCTAGTACCAAAAATCAGTCATTCTGCACTGTTTTGCAACAATTGTAACCTACACAATTGACACTTTGGCAATCATACATAAAATGAATTACAATAATCCAACCATGTACTGATCCAGGGATGTATTGTACAGTAATTACAAGTTTTCTTTTGTAAAATACTGTTGTAAGTAACGTAAATTCCAAAGATGGTATCAGCCCTTTTTTTCATAGTTGCAATCTGTCTTATTGTAGTTAAGGAACAATCTAATATCACACCTAATAGTTTAATTCGTCAGTTGATTGGAAAGCATCATCAACCAATCTAACTTAAGAACATAAGAAATACCATACTGGGTCAAATCAAGGCCCATCAAACCCAGTATCCTGTTTCCAACATTGGACAATCCAGGTCATAAGAACCTAGCAGTTTCCCAAAAAGACACACAAGTTCCACAATGCTTGTATTGGGTCAAGCAGTGGATTTCCCGAGTCCTCTTTAATGGTTTATGGAGCATTCCTCCAGGAACTTGTCCAAGCCGTTTTTTAAACCTAGCTACACTAACAGCTTTTACTACATATTCTTGTAAGAAATTCCAGAGTTTGATTATGCGTTGAGTGAAAAAATATTTTCTCTTATTAGTCTCACATGGTAGCTTCATTGCATATCCTCTAGTCTTTCTAGTTTTTGACGGCTTAAGCAATTGATTTACATTTACCCATTCCACTCCATTTATTAATTTATAGACCTCTATCATATCTCCACTCAGCTATCTCTTTTCCAGGTTTAAGGACACTAACCTTTTAAGCCTCTCCTCATATGGGTATCCTTTCATGCTCTTTAGCATTTTGGTGGCTCTTCTCTGTATCTTTTATAATTCCGCTATATCCTTTTTAAGATACGGTGGCCAGAATTGCGCACAATATTCAAGATGTGTTCGGACCATGGAACGACACAGAGGCATTATAATATCTTTGTTTTATTCTCCATTCCTTTCCTTATGATTCCTAGCATTCTATTTGCCTTCTTCGCTACACACAGGGCGGAGGGTTTCAATGTATTATCCTCGATGACGACTATATCTTTTTTCAGGGTGGTGGTTCCTAATGTGGAACCTTGCATCATGTAACCATAGTTTTGGTTGTTCTTTCCTAGGTGTATAACTTTGCACTTGTCCACATTACTTTTCATCTGCCATTTAAACAGGCAATTGTGAAAGCTAGAAGTATGCTTGGATGCATATGGAGAGTAATGGCCAGCAGAAGAAAGGAGGCTTTATTGCCTCTGTATAGGTCTTTGGTGTGACCTCATTTGGAATATTGTGTGCAGTTCTGGAGACTGCACCTTCAAAAGGATATAAACAGGTTGGAGGTGGGACAGAGGGTGGCTACTAAAATGGTTAGTGGTCTTCATTATAAAGCATATGAAGTCAGACTTAAGAATCTTAATATGTATACTCCAGAGGAAAGGTGGGAGAGAGGTAATATGATAGAGACATGTAAATACCTCTGTGACATAAATGCACAGGAGGAGAGCATCTTTCGATTGAAAGCAAGCTCTGCAACAAAGGGAGATTGGATGAGTGTGTAAAGGGTAATATCGAAAATATGGAAAAAGTGGTAGATGCTTGGAATGGTCTCCCAGTAGAGGTGATAGAGATGACAACAGTATCTGAATTCAAAAAAGCATGGGATAAACACAGAGGATCTCTATAGTGAAAAAGGGGACTGTTGTAGTGGTTGATATGGAAGGGTAGACTAGATAGCTCATGTGGTCTTTTTCTGCCATCATGTTTCTATGTTTCCCATGATTTTTTAATTTTGCCAAGAATCTCTCTTGAGGGACCTTGTCAAAGGCTTTTTGAAAATTCAGATATACTATATCAACCGGCTCATCTTTGTCTACCTGTTTATTCACAACTTCAAGAATATATAACAGATTAGTAAGACGAGACCTTCCTTGGCTAAAACCTTGTTGGCTTTCTCCCAATAAACCCTGACTACATGTTAAGTAATTTTGTTCTTTATAATGGTTTCTACCATTTTGCCTGGCACTGATGTCAGGCTCACCGATCTGTAGCTTCCCAAATCACCCCTGGAACCCTTTTTAAAAATTGGTGTTACATTGGCCATTCACCAGTCTTCAGGTATTACTGACGATTTTAATGATAGTTCACCGATTACTAATAGTAGGCCTGTAATCTCATATTTCAGTTCTTTCAACACCCATGGATGTATACCATCTGGTCCAGTTGATTTGCTACTCTTTAGTTTATCAAATAGTTGTAATACATCTTTACAGTTTATCAATATTTCTTTCAATTCTTCCAATGCATTGCTTTTAAATACCATTACAGTCATGGATATCTTCCCTACATCTTCTTCAGTAAGAACCGAAGCAAAGAATCCATTTAATGTTTCCGCTATGGCCTTGTCCCCTCTTAGTACTTCTTTTACCCCTTTATCATTTAATGGTCCAACTGACTGTCTCACAGGCTTTTTGCTACAAATGTACTTTAAAAAGTTTTTATTACGTGTTTTTGCTTTCACAGTAAGCTTTTTTTTTCAAATTCTCTCTTTGCCTGCCTTATCAATGCCTTGCATCTAACTTGCCAATGCTTATGTTTCCAGTTTTTGCCATTTGGCTCTTTTTTTTCATTCCCTGAAAGATGCTTTTTTGGCTGCAACAGCTTCTCTGACCTCACTTTTAAACTGTGCTCGCAGTTTTTTGGCCTTCCTTCCATAAAGTGTGGCATGCACCCATGCTTGATGTAAATCTTTAACCTTTGCAGCTGCTCCTTTTATTTTTTTTCTTAACTATTTTCCTCATTTTATCATGGTCTCCCTTTTGAAACTTTTTTTGTCGTCTTTCTTTTTTTCATATAACACAACCAAAAACCATCACTCTGTAACTTGGGTCACACAGGACCAATCACTTTTCGGTCCTGTTTAACATAATATTTTAACAGCCAGAATATGTCTCCTTAAGCTTGTTTTTCTTTTTTGTTCCTACCATCAAATTACTCAGATCCAGGACTTTACCCTATATTAAAGTAGATTTCTCACCTTTACTTACAAAACCCCCTTCCTCTCTGGTTTACTCCAGTACCCTTTGTCTTATCTCCCATCCCCCCGTGCTGCCTGAGGAAAGTTTATTTGAAACCCCCTCCATATTTGTCGATATCTCTCCCATTTGGGTGTCTTATAGGAAGCATAAATGTATTACTCTGCCTTTGCCAGAGTATGCATTACCATGAGCCATTGGGTAAACATCAGGTATTCCGCCCCCACCCAGTATTGCAACACGAGTTTTTAACAGCCCGTTGGCTAATAAGAAAAATTTCCCTTCCCCATGATAAATTTTCCCCTCTCTCATTGGGCTTTCCTCCCCCAAGATGAGTAGGCTGTAATTCCATTTTACCTGTTTCTTAGTCACTTGTTTATGGCATTGCAGCACTGAGCTCCATACACCCGTTAATTTGGGGCATTCAAGAAAAGTGTGCCTGAAGTTATGTAGGTGCATTTTGCATTTGTCACAGTGTGCCTGTTCCCAAAGGCCGTATTTAGTCCCTCTTTCCTTCGTCAAATACCCTCTATGGATTATCTGGAATTGCTTTTCCTGATACTTAGCGGAGGAAAGAATTTTTGGAAACCTCTGAAAGCACTCCTTCAGCTGATCTTCCCTCATTTCCTCCCCTAATTCCTCTGTCCATTGTTTTGCTAAGCTCCGCAGCTGGTTGGGGAGGGGGTTTCTAAGTATATGGAACTAATTTCCCAGTCAATTCCACTGGGGTGCCAGTTTATGGAAATCCTCATCCCCCTCCCCCACTTGGGTACCTTGTGCATTTCTAGCTGCTAAAGAATGCCAATAGTGCTTTAGTTGCATGCATTGAAAGTAATGATGTTTTGGCAATTGTAGATTTTGCTGTATAATTTCAAAGAGAGGGAATATACCCCTCCTCACTCTAGAATGTTTTACATGTCTATCTACCAACCCAGATTCCATTGGGTGAATTTAGATGTCCCTTGCACTGGAGGAAATCCCTGGTTACCCCACTATTTGTAGGAACAGGGTTATACACCAACTTCGTGTGTTTTTCTCAGCCCACCATTTCTATGCTTTCCGAAGGGCCCCCAGCCATGGTGCCTGATTCGCTGTTGCCATGTCAACTTTGATGTAGTGTAGCAGGCTGAGTAACCCATATGGACAGTTCCAGGTATCCCACACCCCCTTTGGGTATGTATTGTGATGCCCCCTTAAACACTTCATGAATCCATTGCATTAGCACTTCCACATTATATGTCCTAAGATTGGGCAAACCAGCTCCTCCCACCTCCCTTGCCCTGACCAATTTTACATACCGGTAGCTAATGTGTGTTCATTTTCCACACCATATAAAGACTCTCAGTGCAGCTTTGAAATAATTTTTGTCTGCTCGGCTGACCCACAGAGGCAGCATCTGGGGCTGATAAAGTATTTTTGGGATGATTACCATCCGGGCCACAGCTATTCTTATATTTATTTATTTAGAAATTTTTCAAATATCAATCCAAGAAATAAATCTTGTACAGAAAAGGCATACATGTTGGAAATGCATAAAGAAACAGACAAAAAAGGAAAACAGCTCAAAAACGTAAGTGTCTATAGTCCCCAGTAGGAGCATGAGTTCTGAAATAAACAGAACAGGGACCAGAGAGCCCAATCCATTCTTCATCCACAATTAAACAAAATAAAACAGAGGACTGTGGAGGGACCAACGCACATTTTACACAATGCAGTTTCAATCCCCTAATCTACTCCCACAACAGGAGATGACGTTCCAGGCAATCTAGCATTAATAAATAAATAAAGATCAGATGGAGAAAAAAAAATTTGAGAATTATATGATACTCAATATTTGCATGGAAACCGGAGATGGAAAGTGACTCCCAAATCAAAACACCAGGCTTCAACAGCAGAAACTGTTTCTGGCATTTCTGAGTTTCCTTAGCAACGTACAGAATATTGAAAATGTTTTCCCATAGAACAATTGGGACCGCTTAGTGTAAAACAAACGTAATAGCCAATTTCTGTCAGATGCGAGGGCCAACATAATTAGCAAAGTGGATGCTTTGATATCAGATGATTCAGGAGACTCCAGTAAGTCTGAAACATTCAAAACATCCATTTTTGGAATCCCCTCTGTGGCTCCTCAGTTCTTCTACCAGTTGGTAAATAATAAACCTTCACAATAGGTGGCATTAATTCCGCCGACATGGCCAAATTCTGACCCAAGTATTGATTGAATAAATCTATAGCAGCAACTCCTTTTATCAATGGGAGGTTCAGTACACACAAGTTGGTAGCTCGAGCAGAGTTTTCCAAAGCTTCCACCTTAGCTTGAACCAGTATATTATCTTTAATCAATGCTGCACTAGTATAAAAAAATGAGAGTTCAAAATCGTCTAATTTTCTTCAGCTTTATGCTGAACAGTATCAGTTATAGTCATATAGCTGTCCAATTTCATATTCACCACACCAACCTGAGCAGAAATTCCAATAGCTTGTCATGTAGCCGCATCCGAAAGAGCAGAGATAGCCTCCCAAATGTTCTCCAAAGTTATTTTCTTCAGGCATGACAAGGGAAACGGCTCAGTTTCAACCAAAGGGATAGCCACCGGTGCACCATGCTCGCCATTCCCCCCTCTGGGTAGAGATGGGGCCACCTCCAACACCCCTTTCACTGAGGAAGCGGTAGATACCAATAAATCTGCTCCAGTATCCTCTGCCGGCATTCCCCCCAGATGCAGAACCTGAGTGCTGCCTTCCAACCCCAAAGGAACGCCAGCCGGCAGTGCAGGAACTGCAGTAGTCAAGGTTGAAGGTGGAGACTGTGCATCGGGAGACAAAGTCACTTCCAAGTCAGGCAGGAGAGCAGAATCTTCTGGTAGTTCCCCTGCAGTGCCCTGACGAATCTCCCATCTTTCAGTGTCGAATAATAGAACAAAACTATCCATGGGACCAGACACAGGCAGCAAGGGCTCTGCAGGGTAAGCCCTTGTCTTCCCTTTCCTTTTAGGCATAACAAGCACTGGAGCATACACCTCATACGGCCATCTTAGAATAAACCATGCCCCGCCAGGTGGGCCACAGCTATTCTACCATACAATGATAACGGCAAGTCTCCCCATTTATTACAAAGAAGTTTGTGGAATTTTGTTATGTATGTTAAGTTGATAGACCAGTTTGGGATCAGAGTGCAGAAAAATCCCAAGATATTTCATGGGTTCTGTTGTCCATTTGAATTGGGTGCTATCACCTATTGGTTCTCCTCTCATTGGGTGAACCACTGATTTTCCCATGCTTATTTTAAAACCTGAAAAACTCACAAATAGATTGTCTCTATAGCCCATCCTTCCCTTGTATGCTGAATGCTAATCAGCAGGGCATCTGCAAAACAAACTTATTTTATATTCCATTTTCCCCAACAGCAGACCCCTAATATTAGTGTCGGTGCGGATCTTTGCTGCCAGTGGTTTTAGGGACAAGATAAATAGAAGCGGTGAGAGTGTGCATCCCTGTCTCATACCTCTCGTCAATCCAAATGGTTCTCCCAGCTGGCCATTCACTGGGAGGTAGGCTGGCAGTAGGGTGTTCGGATCCATTGTAAAAAATAACCCTCTATTCCAAATTTGGGCAGCACCCAGGACATATTCGACAGGGTAGCATGAGAATATGTTTTTTCCGCATCTAGATTTATCATGACTGCTGGAGTCTCCCTTGTCCCAGTCTCCCGATAGAGGGTCGCACCTTTCACATTGCCACTGTGGCACTGCGTTTCCATACAAAGCCCACCTGATGCGGGTGGATGATATCCGAAAGGACCATACTTAAACGTTTTGCTAGTACAGTAGTGAGGATTTTCAGGTCTTGATTTAGTAAAGATATAGGTCTATAGACTCCACTCTTTCCCAGTCGCTCCCCGGTTTTGGTAGCAGTACTATAGCTGTCCTGTCTGTATATACACTATTTGTATCATGTCTTCCCCCATAGCCACCAGGGGTTCTGTCACCAAGTAACATAGTAAATGACGGCAGATAAAGACCAGTATGGTCCATCTAGTCTGCCCAGTAAAATGGCAAGAGTAGGTGCACCTGCCGCTCCATGCAGGCTACCCCTCCCCATGTCGTTGTTTAAGGGGTGAACCCACCGCTCCGTGTAGTGTCACACTCCCCCTGCTGGCCAAGGCTATAAGCAGGAGGGGGGTGGCCTTGTTTGCCCTTAAGTATAGAGTCACTTGGTTCTCCCTCCCTCAAGGAATTCTGGGAGCTGTAGTTTCTCTGTATTACTTGCAGACAAAGTAGTTGTCACCACATGGTTTTGTTTAAGGCAAAAACAGAATATTTTTATTTTTGGGCTCCCCTTCACGCATTAAAGTTCATATACACAAACAGCAAGAATAATTTCTCCAAAAGAAAATAATACAGGAGCATAAAAGATATCTGGAATATCAGAACTTGGCAAAAGCTCTTTATATACGGGCAATAGCTGTTCCCAGGCCTTTTCCAGTAGTAAAGAATCGCAGCTATTGTTCTTATTTACAATGGGCATTTATCTCTTGTCTTCATTCAAAACTCTTCTAAATCACGTTTAGGCTTTCAGAAATATTCTTTGCTTTCAATAGGGTTTCTGTCTTTCTCCTATCCAGGGTAAACAGATTTACAGAAAGAGCAATCCATAGGAATACTGTCACACACGGCTTCAGGCGAAGGAGAATCTACTTGCATATCTTCTTCCCCTCAAGTCCTTTCTCCCCACTTGGGCTTCTAACGGAAGAGTTCAGCTTATTGTTTGAAAGGGTATTCAGAAACTTTCTTACATGCTGCTCTCCTAACCAAGGATTAGCTATGCTCTCTGGAAAACTTCAACTATCTGGAAACAGTTGCTTTAGCTTCTTAATCAGGTTCAAGTCTCTATCTCTGCTTTTGTCTGTCTTCAGAATATCAGCATTAGGAATTGCTTTCACCCACCTTCTGGCATTCAAAGGTCCTGGAGCACTCTGCCCTGCACTTCTCCTTAGCTCATTAGTAATGTCTTCTGCAAACCTCTTGCTGGGCTCTGAGTCAGTCACACCTTCCACAAAGGAATTGCTTTCTTTGCTACTAGAGTTAAGTTGCCCGGTGGAATAAAACTTTCCAGCTTTTCCTTCTCTGGGTTTCTTAAAAGCAGTTTTCACTTTTAAACCCCCTGGTTTCAGTGCTTCCTCTGAATAGGATTCCAGCCCTGAGTTTCCTGCTCTTGCTGAGCCTTCTGTCCACACTGACCTTTCGGCGTTCTCTGAACCTCCTGGCTCTGGACTCTCGGCTTCAGCAGTAACTTCAGCTACAGACTGAACTCTGTGCTTTGGTTTGGAATCTCTGCCTTCTCGGTAGCTGTATCTGCTGCTTCCTTCTTCTCCAACTCTGGTTGCTTCCACTCTGCTCTTTCCTCTGCTCACTTCCTGCCCTTTTGACTTCTGTGGCGCAGGTTTAAAAAGGTGCTTTCTAGCCACCACGCCCTGTTCTGTGCACGTGTACTTGCTATCTGGGCTTAAACCTGCCCCCACGTTAAGGTTTGGGCGGGGCTCAACCTCTGCTACAACGTGCTTCTCTGGTTTGTTTACAGTTTGAGCTCTATGGAAACCCTGCCTTTCCTCAGTCTTAAAGGTATAGTCCCCATTTTCCTCTATCTCCATCTGTTCAGTATAGCTGACATTGTCACAGTAGGACACCCCTGTATGTTGAGAAATTAGTTTGTTTATTTTGATTTTATCCTGTTGCTTTGAAGGGATCCACTGTGTCTGTCCCATGCCATTTTGAATTCTGTCACTGTATTTGCCGCCAGCACTTCCATCGGGAGGGCATTCCAAGCATCCATCACCCTTTCAGTGAAAAAGTATTTCCTGACATTGCCTTTCAATTTACCCCCTTGCAGCTTCATGTTATGCCCTCTAGTTTTACAGCTTCCCCGTCTTTGGAAGAGGTTTGTTTGCTCATTATTTCTCTTTAAGTGTTTAAAGGTCTGAATCATATCTCCCCTGTCCCTCCTCTCCTCCAGAGTGTACATATTTAGGTCTTCAAGTCTCTTCTCATAAGGCTTCTGACACAGGCTCCAAATCATTTTGGTCACCTTCCTCTGAACAGTTCCAGTCTTTTTATATCCTTTTCAAGATATGGTCTCCAAAACTGAACACAGTATTCCAAGTGAGGCCTCACCAGTGACTTATACAGTGGCATTAGTACCTCTTCCTTTCTGCTGGTAATTCCTCTTTGTATGCAACCCAACATCTTTCTGGCTTTTGCCACTGCCTTGTCGCACTGTTTTGCCACCTTGAGAGCCTCAGAAATAATCACACCAAGGTCCTCCTCCTGGTCCGTGCACACCAACCTCTCGCCCTCTATTGCGTACATTTCCCTTGGATTTCTGCTTCCCAAGTGCATGACACTGCACTTATTCGCATTAAATCTTAACTGCCAAACATTAGACCATTCTTCCAGTTTTTGTAGATCTTTCCTCATGTTCTCCACTCCCTCGGGGAGTCCACTCTGTTGCAAATTTTCATGTCATCTGCAAAAAGACAGACTTTTTCATGCAGTCCTTCAGCAATATCACTCACAAATACATTGAACAGTGCCATGCCCAGGACCGAACCCTGGGGCACCCCGCTAATCACCTTCCTTTCATCCAAGTGAGCTTCATTTACCATCACCTTCTGTCGTCTGTCAGTCAACCAATTTCTGATACAGTTCACCACCTTGGGACCCATTCCCAAACTACTGAGTTTATTGATAAGCCTCCTTTGAGGAATAGTATCAAAGGCTTTGCTGAAATCCAGGTAGATGACATCCATCGCATGCCCCTGATCTAGTTCTCTGGGCACCCAGTCAAAGAACTCAATCAGATTTGTTTGGCAAGATCGTCCTTTGGTAAAACCATGTTGCCTCAGATCATGCAACCTGTTGGTTTTGAGGAAGTCCACTATTCGCTCTTTCAGAAGCACCTCCATTACTTTTCTCGCCACCGAGGTACGGCTCACTGGCCTGTAGTTTGTCACTTCTTCCCTGTCACCACTTTTGTGAAGAGGTACGACATCCACCCTTCTCCAGTCCTGAGGAACTACTCCTGTTTCCAAGGATCTGTTGAAAACATCCGTTAATGGCCCTGCAAGAACCTCTCTGAGCTCTCTCAGTAACCTGGGATGTATCCCATCCGGTCCCATGGCCTTGTCCACTTTCAGTTTTGCAAGTTGTTCTAACACATCATCTTCTGTGAATGGTGTGGTATCTACTTCATTCCCATTTTTATATTTGGGAGTCACAGATAGTCTTTCTCCAGGATTTTCTACCAGAGCAGAAGTATTTGTTTAGCCATTTCGCTTTTTCAGTGTCACTTTCCACAAATCCGTTCCCAGGACTTCTGAGTCCTGCAATTCCATCTCTGATTTTCCTCCTCTCCCGATTATACCTGAAGAATGTTTTGTCGCCACACTTCACATCTTTAGCCATCTTTTCCTCTGCCTTTGATTTTGCTTTCCTTATTTCTTTTTTTGTCTCTTTTAGTTTGATCCTGTATTCCTTACTGTGTTCCTCTGTTTGCAAGCTTTAGAATTTTGTGAAAGCTGTGTTTTTTGCCTTTATTTGAGCAGCCACTTCTTTGGAGAATCAAATAGGTTTCATTCTCCTCTTGTTTTTATTTACTTTCCTTACATATTTATCTGTTGCCCCTTTTATTGCCACCTTTAGTTTAGCCCATTGCATTTCCACTTCCCTTATCCCCTCCCACCCTGCCAACTCATCCTTCAGGTACTTGGCCATTTTACTGAAGTCAGTGTTTTTGAAGTTTAGGACTTTGAGCTTGCTATGATTGGACTGCACCTTGGCTTTTATCTCAAACCACACTGTGTGATGATCACTGTTGCTCACAGGGGCACCCACCCAGACATTCGACACACTATCACCATTGGTGAGCACTAAATCCAGCAATGAGCTTTCCCTGGTTGGTTCCATCACCATTTGTTTAAGTGACACATCTTGGAAAGCATCTAGGGTGCTCAGTTTGTTTATAAGTTGCCTGTGCAGAACGGTGTCAAAGCCTTTACTAAAATCTAAATACACCACATCTAGGGCTCCCACCCAGTCAAAGAAATCAATCCTATTTGTCTAATAAGACCTGCTTCTGGTGAATCCATGCTGCCTTGGATCCAGTAATCTGTTGGACTCCAGAAACCTCATTATTTTCTCTTTCAGCAGTGTGTCCAATAATTTACTCACCTCCGAGGTTAAACTAACCTTCCTGTAGTTTTCAACGACATCCTTACTTCCACTTTTGTGTAAAGGGACTACATGTGCCTCTCTCCAGTCCTCTGGCACCACTCCCGACTCCAACGAGGCATTGAAAAAGTCAATCAGTGGAGCTGCTAGAATGTCCTCAGGTTCCCTCAGTATCTTTGGGCGTATCCCATCTGGTCCCATCACTTTGTCTACTTTAAGTTTAGCTAGCTTCTCACGAACGTAGTCTTCTGAAAATTGTTCAAGATGCCCCTCGTTTCTGTTCCTGTTTATGGGTGTTTTCTGAGGTCCTGCTCCTGGTTCTTCATCTATGAACACAGAACAGAAATATTTGTTAAGCAATTCTGCTTTATCCTCATCAGCTTCTGCATATTCCTCCTCTTCACCTTGAGTCTGACAATGATAAATCTGTTGTGGTCCTTAGTTTTTCAGGAATGGAGTTCCAGAGTTGTGGTGCGTAGAGGGAAAAGGCTCTCTTGGAAGTGGTAGCATTGGTTTTTCTGAATATCGGTGGCATTTGCAGCATTTTCCTTGAGGTCAATCGGCGCTCTCTATTGTCTGGTATAATCTGGAGCAGGATTTGTAGGTATGGTGATGAAGAGTCACAGAGGACTTTGAATATTGTAAGGATGGCTTTGAATTTTGAAAGCTCTATAAGGGAAGCCAGTGCAGTTATTTGAGGCAGGGTGTAATGTGGTCTGTTCTTCTTGCCTTGAGGAGGATTCGTACTGCCATGTTGAGTGCAAGCTGGAGAGAGTGGATGGTTTAGTTTGGTATGCCTTGAAAAATGATGTTGCAATAGTCAAAGTGAGGGAATATGGTTCTTTGGAGGACTGAGTGGAAGTCTTGTTCGGGAAGAAGGGGTTTAAGATTCTTGATTGTTTTTAGCTTGCAATATATGCTCCAATTTACGTTTTGTATATGTGCTTTCAAGTGAGGTGCTGGTCCAGTGTAACTCCAAGGTATCACTTGGATATGTGTACCCTCGATAGGTATGGAGGTTGGTAGTATGAAGATTGTGTCTCTGGTGATATACATGGCCTCAGTCTTCTTTAGATTTATGGTCAGGTGGTGTCTATTTAGCCTTTTGCAGATTGTGGAGAAACATGTTGTTATGGGTGTGGTGTTGGGGTTTGTTGTACTGATAGGTGTGTAAATCATTACATCATCAGCATAGATATGGTAGAGAATGTTGCAGGATTTTATTATGGTACATATTGGTTGCAGGAAGAGGTTAAATAACAATGCTGAGAGGGTTGAGCCTTGTGGGACTCCTTGGATTTGATTTTAGGGGGATGATGTTGACTGGTTTATCCTAATTTGCAGTTTGGACTTGAACCATGAGAGGGGGGGGGTATCTGATAATCCAATGGCTTGGAGGTGTTGAATTATTAGGTTGTGTGGAATGGAGTCGAACATTGCTTTTATATCCAGGAAAAGGAAAATGAGAATGAAGCCGGATTTAGGTTTGTCAGGGCCCTTAATTAGGTTGTCAAGTAGGCCAGTCATGAGAGTTTCCACTCCGTGGTATGGCCTGAAGCCATATTGCTGGTCATCCAGTGGGTGACCTATCTCAATGTAGTTCTGGAGTTGCCTTCCTATGATCTTCTCCAAGACCTTGGTCATGAATGAGAGGCTGGCTATGGGTCTATATGAGGATGGCTGGTTGACATCATTGGATGTTCCTTTCCTGATAGAGCAGATAGAGGCTGATTTGAGTTCCGGTGGGACATATCCTTGTGTTAGTGATGGTTGTATAATTCTTAGCATTGTTGGAATGAGCTCCTGTTTGGTTACCTTGATCCAGCTGACTGGACAGGGATCCAGTGGGAAGGTGGTTGTGTTGATGCTTGTGATAATATTGTCTAGATCGGAGGTACTCAAATCCAGTCCTGGAGGGCCGCAAACAAGTCAGGTTTTCGGGATATCCCTAACTAATATGCATGAGATATATTTGCATGCACTGCCTCCATTGTATTTTAATCTATCTCATGCATATTCATTACGGATATCCCGAAAACCTGACTGGTTTGCGGCCCTCCAGGACTGGATTTGAATACCTCTGGTCTAGATATTCCGGTGTGATTTTCGGGAATGATGTCCATGTGCCTTGATGTTTGGTTTCACTTGCTATGATTGCATGTTGGCTTGTATTGTTGGGGTGGGCTTGTGTGTTAGGTTGTGCTGAGGTTAGGGTTTTGAAGTAGTTAGCCATTGCTTGAGGAGAGAGATTGTTGTTTTCCATTTGGGGTACAGGATCTTTGCTTAGAGCTTTAAGTATATCAAAGAGCTCTCAGGGACAGTTTTAGGAGCTTTGGAGTAATTTGGTGTAGTAGTCCTTTTTTGCTTGAGTGGTGGAAGCTTGGTATGATTGTAACTTGCGTTTGTATGTGTTGAGGGTGTCTTCTGATTTGGTGCTCCTCCATTTTCTTTCAGTGATCCAAAGGTTTCTTTCCAGGTCCTTTAATAGTGGTATGTACCAAGCTACTGTGTTTTGTCTGGTGCATTGCTTGTTAGTAGTTGACTTCGTTGCAGTATCAGCTATGGTTTTGCTCCAGTTTAGGATTAGTGAGTCCAAGTCATCATGGCTGTTTTGCAGGTTTGGGAGTACGCTTGCTAGAAATGTTTCTTTATCCCAACTTTGGAAACTGCGTGAGCTCTGTTCTGTGGTGGTTTGTGTTCCTTTGATTCTGAAGGGAGTTTTAAAGATATCATTTTATGGTCTGATCATGGCACATCAGTTGTGGTAGGTGCTGGTATCTTGTATTGCTGGATTAAGTTGAGAGGTAGAAGAATCATATCCAGGGTGTTACCTTTGCAATAGGTTGGTTGGTTGATAGTTTGAATGTAGTCCATGGATTCTATTGCTTCCAGAAAGGTGTTGGCCTTGCTTGGTGGGGATGAGGCGAGGTTGAGGTCTCCTAGTATCATGATGTATTTATTGTTTGAATGTTATAGATGGTTTCTATGATGGTTTCTAAGCTGTCAGGGTTGGCATTTGGGGATCTATAGGCAAGGAGTATGGTGATTTTGTTGTTGGTAATTGCTAGTGCCTCTAGACCATTGGCAGAGGTTCTAGAGATGATGCGGAAGTTTAGGGATTTTCTTGTTAGAATGCAGACACCAGCACTTCGCTGCTTTGTCCGTGGAGAGTTGAAGAGATGGTAACCTTGTGGTGCTAGTTGATTTAGTAGGATTACATTTGTTTCGGTGAACTATGCTTCAGCTATGTTTAGGATATCAATTTGATTGTCAAGTAGTATATCTGTTAAGAGTTGTGTTTTGTTTCTTGCAGATTTTGCATTAAAGAGGATACATTTGATTTTGTTGGCTTATCTTGGGTGGTCTGGCGTGGGTGGCTTGGTGCTATATGTTCTGAGGTTGATTTGGATGAGGTATTGTGTCTGTCTGGGTTTATGTTTAAATCATGAGTTAAAGTAATTCATGATTTAGCTCCATATTATTTATCATCTTTAGTGACTCTTTATGCTCCAGCTTGACCTTTGCGGTCACTATATGGTTTTCGTTTAGTGATACCATCTTCTGCTGCCATTAAGTATAAGTCTACTAGGTGTTCGGCTTTTTGCAGGACTACAAAAGGGGATGGTTACGTCTGGAGAGAGATCTGCAATTGTGAGTATATACTTCTGGGAATTTTCTGTAAGGAATTCTTTGCATTAAAGCTAATTAATCTGTGAACCCACTATTTTTTATTAAATCAGTCAGGGCCTAGTAGCAGCAGTTTAAATTTAAAACACAGAAGACAACTTTCTGGTTACATATCATACCCAGCAGAGAGCTTGTAGTTTAAATTAATAGTCACTCAGGGCCTAGTATCAGCAAAGTACTTTTAGTTTAAATTTAAAACACAGAAGAGAGCTTTCTGGTTAAATTTAGAACCCAGCAGAGAGCTTGTAGTTTAAATTTCATAATAAGTTAGAGCCTAGCAGCAGCAAAGAGCTATAATTTAAATAAGAATATAGATTAGCACAAAAGGGAAAACAGGGTCAGTACTCTTTGAAGAGCAAATAAAGTCTTCTAGAGACCTTTACAAAGAGGCCTTCTACCTAGGGGGCAAGAGACCTGTGAAATTTTTTCAATAGGTGTTAACACCAGGTGGCAGGACAAAAGGCCATTTTGAAAGACTCCTTTTATCCAAGCAAGGACTGTTAATCATCCAGGAAGTTAGTCACAGCTTACCTCAGCAGCACAGGCATAAATAGCTCAACCAGAGCTCTGTGATCTTCAGTCTTGCAAGACTACAAAAGGGGACTGTTACTTCTGGAGAGAGATCTGCAATTGTGAGTATATACTTCTGGGAATTTTCTGTAAGGAATTTTTTGTATTAAAGCTAATTAATCTGTGAACCCACTATTTTTTGTTAAATCAGTCAGGGCCTAGTAGCATCAGTTTAAGTTTAAATTTAAAACACAGAAGACAACTTTCTAGTTACATATCATACCCAGCAGAGAGCTTGTAGTTTAAATTAATAGTCACTCAGGGCCTAGTATCAGCAAAGTACTTTTAGTTTAAATTTAAAACACAGAAGAGAGCTTTCTGGTTTAATTTGGAACCCAGCAGAGAGCTTGTAGTTTAAATTTAATAGTCACTCATGGCCTAGCATCAGTAAAGTACCTTTAGTTTAAATTTAAAACACAGAAGAGAACTTTCTGGTTAAATTTAGAACCCAGCAGAGAGCTTGTAGTTTAAATTTCATAATAAGTTAGAGCCTAGCAGCAGGAAAGAGCTATAATTTAAAATCAAATAAGAATATAGCTTACCTCAGCAGCACAGAACAGGGTACTGTGTAGCAGCCCTCTTTTAATAAGTGTTATTTCCCTCCCTCACTCCCTCCCTCCCCACACCCACCCACCCCTGGGATAATCGTAGCTTTATAGGTACTTAAACATCTTAAAAGACAGGGGTGCTCTCAGGTGCAGCTCGTTACCCAAATCAGTCATACACTAAGGACCTGAGATTAATTAAGCTTCAGGTGAACAAGGTATGTTAAACGTATTAGGTACAGTTTTATTAGTATAAATATCCATAGCAACCCTTAGGAAGTAAAGAACTTAAAGATCTAAACAAAAACTTAAAACTAAAGATGCAGACAGCAGTCCAGCAGCGAGATGGGGGCTTTCTAGTCTTTTGCATTGAGTGTCACATGTATGATTTTCTCCCAGTTGGTGAGAGGTCTTACGTGTGCACTAGGTGCAAGGAGCTCTTTGCTCTCAGGGAACAAGTCCGTTCTCTAGAGGCTAGAGTAGCAGACTTGGAAAACATAAGAAAGACAGAGAGGTACATAGACGAGACCTACAGGGATATAGTCCTGACGTCCCACCTCCAGTCTGGCAGCATCCCTGTTGCCATGGATGAGAGAGGTCACGTGACAGGAGAGCATCACCCTGGTGTGGCAGGAAGTGATCGTGTAACTAGGACCTGTCCTCCAGGTGATGTAAAACCCTCTCGCACCGAGGAGGTTTCTCCAGGGCCATGTGCCCATGAGGAAAGGGTTAGGACATTCGTTATAGTTGGTGATTCGATCATTAGGCATGTAGATAGCTGGGTGGCTGGTGGATGTGAGGATCGCCTGGTAACATGCCTGCCTGGTACAAAGGTAGCGGACCTCAAGCGCCACCTAGATAAGGTCTTAGTGCTGGGAAGGAGTCTGCTGTCTTGGTACACGTCGGTACCAATGACATAGGAAAATGTGGTAGGGAGGCTTTTAGGTAGGAAGTTGAAATCCAGAACTTCCAGGGTAGCATTCTCCAAAATGCTTCCCGTTCCACGTGCAGGACCCAAAAGGCAGGCAGAGCTCCGGAGTCTCAATGCGTGGATGAGACAATGGTGCAGAGATGAGGGTTTTGGATTTGTCAGGAACTGGGGAACATTCTGGGGAAAGGAGGGGCTCTTCTGAAGGGATGGGCTTCACCTTAACCAGGATGGAACCAGGCTGCTGGCATTAAACTTTAAAAAGGAGATAGAGCAGCTTTTAAACTAGATAATAGGGGAAAGCCGACAGTCGCCCAAGAGCGGATGGTTTGGAAGAATGTATCCTTGAAGGATACTACCAAAAGCAGAGAAGTTCCAAAAAAGAGTAAAGTAGCCCAAATGCCCTCGAGTATGGAGCAGACAGAGCTTAAAGATCCCAAATTACCCATATCTACCAACAGCCAAATTAATATGAATAAAATACAGTCTCTAAAATGCTTGTATGCAAATGCTAGAAGTCTAAAAAATAAGATGGGAGAGTTAGAATATATAGCACTAAATGAGAGGTTAGATATGATTGGGATATCAGAGACATGGTGGAAGGAGGACAACCAGTGGGGACACTGTGATACCTGGATACAAATTATATCGTAATGATAGAGCTGATCAAATTGGTGGAGGGGTTGCGCTCTATGTTAGAGAGGGCATTGAGTCAGAAAGGATTAAAGTTTTGCAGGAAACAAAATTTGCTGTAGAATCTCTATGGATTGAAATTCCATGTAAAAAGGGGAAGGCGATGGCCGCCTGGCCAGAATGAACAAATGGATGATGAAATGCTCAAAGAAATCAAGGAAGCTAACAAAAGTTATAGCGCAGTAATAATAATGGGTGATTTCAATTACCCCGGTATCGACTGGGTCAGTGTCACGGCAGGACATGCTAGGGAGATAAAGTTCCTAGATGACATAAATGACTGCTTCTTGGAGCAGCTGGTTCATGAACCGACCAGAGGGGAAGCCATATTAGACCTAGTCCTTAGTGGAACACCAGATCTAGTGCAAGAGATAAGGGTGTTGGGGCCACTTGGCAATAGTGATCATAGCATGCTCACCTTTGATTTAATTAGTGGATGAGGTATAGTAAGGAAATCCACAGTACTACCTTTTAACTTTCGAAAGGGAGACTATGATAAAATGAGGAAAATAGTTAAGAAAAAACTAAAAGGAGAAGTTGCAAAGGTTAAAGACTTACATCAAGCTTGGGTGTTGTTAAAAAATACTATCTTGGAAGCCCAGACCAGCTGTATTCCACGCTTTAAGAAAAGTGGAAGGAAGTCCAAAAAACTGCCAGCATGGTTTAAAGGGGAGGTCAGAGAGGCTGTTGTTTCCAAAAAAGCATCTTTCAGGAAATGGAAAAAAGAGCCAAACGACGAAACCTGGAAACAGCACAAGCACTGGCAAGTCAAATGGAAGGCATTGATAAAGCAGGCAAAGGGAGAATTTGACAAGGAGCTTGCTGCGGAAGCAAAAACGCGAAATAAAATTTTTTTCAAGTACATTCGTAGCAAAAAACCTGTGAGAGAGTCAGTTGGTCCATTAGATGATAGAGGAGTTAAAGGGGCACTAAGAGGTGACAAGGCGATAGCGGAGAGACTGAATGAATTCTTTGCTTCGGTCTTTACTGAGGAAGATGTAGGGATGTTACCCATGACTGAAGTGGTATTTAAAGGTGCGGAAGAATTGAAGAAAATATCGATATTACAACTATTAGATAAATTGAAGAGTAGCAAATCACCTGCTATTAGTAATCTGTGAATTTTCATTAACATCATCTGTAATACCTGAAGATTGGAGGATCGTCAATGTAACGCCAATTTTCTAAAAAGGGTTCCAGGGGTGATCCAGGAAACTACAGATCGGTGAGCCTCACGTCAGTACCAGGAAAAATGGTAGAAACCATCATAAAGAATAAAATTACTCAGCATGTAGATAGTCATGGCCTAATGGGAGACAGCCAACATGGTTTTAGACAAGGAAGATCTTGTCTTACTTATCTATGGGAGGAGTGGTCTAGTGGTTAGGACAAGGTATTTCAGGCCGGAGGGCCGGGGGTTCAAGTCCCACCTGGGGACAGCAATCTCAGGCCGGAGGGACTGGGATTTCTAGTCCTATAGGCACTCCTTGTGGTCTTGGGCAAGCCACTTAACCCTCCATTGCCCATGTTCCCTGTAAGTATTAGCGTATGTGTGTCATATCCCCTCATGTTAAATGTATCCCCCAATTGACCGCTTTGACCCAGTGAAAAGCGGTATATAAATACAGCTAAATAAATAAATAAATATTATGTTTTTTTTGAAAGTATGAATAAACAGGTGGACAAAGGTGAGTCGGTTGATATAGTGTATCTGGACTTTCAGAAAGCCTTTGACAAGGTCCCTCATCAGAGACTTTTGGCAAAACTAAAGAGTCATGGGATAGGAGGCAGTGTACTACTGTGGATCAAGAACTGGTTAAAAGATAGAAAGCAGAGGGTTGGGCTAAATGGCTAATTTTCCCAATGGCGAAAAGTGAATAGTGGTGTACCCCAGGGATCTGTGCTGGGTCCGCTGCTTTTTGACATATTCATAAATGACCTGGAAAGTGGAATAACGAGTTAGGTTATCAAATTTGCAGATGACACAAAACTATTTAAAGTTGTAAAACCCAAGAGGATTGTGGAAAATTGCAAGAGGATCTTGATAAATTGGAAGACTGGGCATCAAAATGGCAGATGAAATTTAATGTGGATAAGTGCAAAGTTATGCACCTAGGGAAGAACAACCCAAACTATGGTTACACGATGCAAGGTTCCACATTAGGAACCACCACCCAGGATAAAGATTTAGGCGTCATTGTGGATAGCGTGTTAAAACCCTCGGCCCAGTGTGCAGCGGCAGCCAAGAGAGCAAATAGAATGCTAGGTATCAGAAGGAAAGGAATGGAAAATAAAACAAAAGATATTATAATGCCTCTATATCGTTCCATGGTGAGACCGCACCTTCAATATTGTGTGCAGTTCTGGTCGCCGTATCTTAAAATGATATAGTGTTATTAGAAAGGGTTCAGAGAAGAGCCACCAAAATGGTAAAGGGGATGGAAGTATACTCCTATGAAGAAAGGCAAAAAAGGTTAGGGCTTTTTAACCTGGAAAAGAGACGGCTGAGGGGAGATATGATAGAAGTCTGTAAATTAATGAATGGAGTGGAACGGGTAAAGAGACGGCTGAGGGGAGATATGATAAAAGTTTATAAATTAATGAATGGAGTGGAAAGGGTAAACGTAGATCGATTGTTTAAGTTATCAGAATATAGAAAGACTAGGGGACATGCGACGAAGCTACAGGGTAAACTATTTAAAACTAATAAAAGAAAATATTTCTTCACTCAACTTGTAATCAAACTCTGAAATTTGTTACCGGAGGATGTAGTAAAGGCTGTTAGTGTAGCTGGGTTTAAAAAAGGTTTGGACAAGTTCCTGGAGGAAAGGTCCATAAACCATTATTAAGAAGGGACCCAGGATATCAATGCTTGACCCAGTACAAGCATTGCGGAACCTGTGTCTTTTGGGGAAACTGCTAGGTACGTATGACCTAGATTGGCCACTGTTGGAAACAGTATGCTGGGCTTGATGGATCTTGGTCTGACCCAGTATGGCTTATCTTATGTTCTTATGCTGTAGCTCCTTTAAAATGGAATAGTCTTCCTTCGGAGTTACATACTATATTGGATTTAAAAAGATATAGATCGTCTTTAAAGACTTATCTTTTTAGGATTGCTTTTGGTGTAGCCATTGAAAATTAGTGATTGAGGGAGCCCTGTTCATGGGTAAATACAGTCTTGTGTGTTTTATACTTACCTCGGTATTGTTTTTATATTTTGTGATCTGTATTAATTCTTTTTTTCTTATGTTTCCTATTTTATTTTGGAGTTCCTTTCATGTTATTTTATGTTAATTTAGTTTATATTGTATTGTAAACCACTTAGTTAATAGATATGTGGTATATCAAGTAAAATAAACCATAAACCATAAGATGTGGGAGGTTGTTGTGTATACTGAGTGTGTGTAAATTATGGGAATGTATGGAAGCATGTATATGGGGAGAGAGAGTGGGGTGACTGCGGCAAGGGTAATTAAGAGTAGGAAGGAAAGGTAGGAGATGTTAACTAACAGCTTTTTCATTGTGCTATTAGTACTTCAGATGTTACCTTGAGCATTTAGGTGTGGTTGAGCAGGTATGCAGTCTTCTGCTTAGTATTCGGTCCCCGCCTAAGGGCCCTTTGGCGAGGCCCTCAGGCACGGGCCTGAAGGCGCGCTGGTTTTAGAAGTTTCTTGCTTGAGCTGATCTTTGTCCCGATTGGCCTTGGCAGGGGGAGCAGGAGGGGCTTTCAGCTCCCGCTTCCACCCCCGATTCTGAATCGGGTGCCGATGCAGCTTACGGGTAGGCGCGGTGGTTTTAAAAGTTCCTTGCCTGAGCTGGTCTTTGTCCCGTTTGGCCTTGGCGGACCCCACATCTACTTTTTCTGCCCTATATAAAGTTTCAAAGTATGTGGTAAATTGTTGGGCTATCTTCCTCTCCCTTTTAAATATTGTATCATCCTCGTTTTCTTTTTTTTAAATGAGTCACCATAGTTTTGATTTTAGTGGGTCAGATCAAATTAGCTAATAGTTTACCTACCTTGTCCCCTACTTATGTAGGTTATATTTGTATAGCCAGATGCTGCGCATTGTTTTTTTTTTGTAATAACGCTTGTACTTTATTTCTGCATTCCTGCCATTGTCTGCGTGCCGTTTCTGTGCCCTCCCTCAAGTATTAGGTTCTGTGTTTTCTCAGGAGACGCAGTCCATGTTGCAACGCTGCCCCTTGTTTATGCTGCTGTGCTACCATTTATCCCAGAATTTTCCCTCATATAACCACTTTAGCGGCCTCCCAGTATACCGTGGGTCCCACGTCTTCGACAGCATTCTCTGCCGCACAGTCTAACCATGTTTTTCACAAGAATATTTGGAACTCCACACTCCAAGCCCAAACCAGATTCATTCTCCAAAAGCTAATTCCCGTTTTTTCCCTCACCTCATTTTAATCTTCGCTGCGTGTTCCGAGATCACCTGTGGCTGTATTGCCACACTGTGCATATTGGAGAAGAATCATTCCATAAACCATTATTAAAAGGGACCCAGGATATCACTGCTTGACCCAATACAAACATTGTGGAACCTGTGTCTTTTGGGGAAACTGCTACAGAGGCATTATATATACTTTGTTTTATTTTCCATTCCTTTCCTTCTGATACCTAGCATTCTATTTGCTCTCTTTAGCAGTGCAGACCAGCGATACATTTACAGGCAAAGAAATGAAGCTTATAAAGAAAAAAATACCCTCCGTACAATTAAATATGGTGGAAGTTCCATAATGTTGTGGGGCTGTTTTGTTGCCTCAGGAATTGGAGGCCTGGAAGGTATTAAAGGAATCATGAAGTCGGAGGACTACCAAGGTATTTTGGAGTGAAACGTGTTACGTAGTGTTGGAAATCTAGGTGTGGGTTGAAGGTCATGGGTCTTCCTGCAGGTCAATGATCCAAAACATACATCCAAAAGTACAAAAGAATGGTTAAAATGGAACAAATGGACTGTTTTAAACTGGCCAGCAATGAGTCCTGATCTTAATCCAATCGAGAACCTTTGGAAAGAGCTGCAATTTGTCATTGGTAAAAGGAATCCTAGAAACATTCATGAGCTGGAACAAATCACAGTTGAAGAGTGGGATAAACTACTAGCAGACAAATGTGCAAAACTTATAGATGGCTACACGAAACATTTGGAGGCTGTCATCACTGCCAAGGGTTGTGCAACCAAATATTAGTGATGGGTGCCATTAATCCTGTCCAGATGATATTTTGTTTTTTTTCTCAGAAATTACTATCTCTAAGTTAAATAGCCATCATTTTTTTGAATATTTTTGAACATACTATTAAAATATTATGATGGCATACATTTGAAATATTTCCAATTATTTCTCAAGATATTGTACACAACATACCTAAAACGCAAGTGTGCCAATAATGTTGACCACAACTGCATAGTATATTAATCCTAAAGTTTCAATCAGTGCTGCTAAACAGGGCCGGTGCAAGGACTGGAAGTGCTCTAGGTGGGCCCTCCATCCTGCCGCCCCTTCTGGCCCCCCCCCATGCACATCGCTGCTGCTGGCGCTCCTCTCCGTGGTCAACAGCAGCAGCAATTACCCCTGAATCCGTGACAAAGCACTTACCTTCTGTCTCTGAGGATGCATCAAGGTTTCATTCTAGTCAATCTGCCGCTTCGGCAACCCCTCTTCCACAGACTTCCAGTTTAGACAAAACCAGAAGTCTGGGACCTAAGAAGGGCACCAGCAGCGGCATTGGGCGTGGGGGTAGTACCTCCCCAGAGGTCTGGCACTTTAGCAACCGCCAAGTTCACCTAATAGTAGCGCTACCCCGGTTGCTAAAGGTTGCATATATGTTAGTAAAAGCTGACTTGCTACACAGTTCACTGTTATATTTCCGTTATTCTTAATCACATTGCTAACCAGGTTGTATGACTCCATTTACTGATTTTACCCTGTTATCCAAGTTTTATTCCCCTGTTTACTGTAACTCAGACGCTTGCTTATGGTGCTGAATTTTTGTTCGATGTAAACCGCGCTGATGACAAAGAGTGCGGTATATAAGAGATGTAAAATAAATAAATAAATAAATAAATAAACAGTGCCCTGACCTCTGCTTCTAAGGTAGTCTCAAGCAATTTCCTAGGTGATTCCCACAGTCCTTGGTTTGATAGAGGGAACGTCATAGGCTCTTAAATCTTTTAAAGGGAAGGAGATGGTCAAATTCACTTTCAGGTTCAGCTGGTTTTCCTCATAAGGAATAGATTAATTAAGGTCCTGAAATTAATTAATCTTGAACAGAGTCCCTTAAATGTATTAGATATAGTTTTATTAGTACAAATATCCCTAACAACCTTAAGTAAGTAAACAACTTAAATAGCTAAACAAACCCTTAAAAGTAAGATGCAGGCAGCAGTCCAGCAGTGAGATGGGGGCTATTAAATCTTCTGCATTGAGTGTCACATGTACGATTTTCTCCCGGTTGGTGGGGGGTCTTACATGTGCACTAGATGCAAGGAGCTCTTTGCTTTCTGGGAACGAGTCTGATCTCTGGAGGCTAAAGTAGCAGATCTGGATGACCTAAGGAAGGCAGAAAGGTATATAGACAAGACCTACAGGGATGTAGTACTGAAATCCCACCTCCAGTTTAGCAGCATCCCTGTTGCCATGGAGGAGAGAGGTCACACGAAAGGAGAGTATCACCTTAGTGTGGCAGAAAGTGATCCTATAGCTAGGACCTGTCCTCCAGGTGATGTAAAATCCTCTTGCAGAGGAGGTTTTTACAGGGACATGTGCCCATGAGGGAAGGTTAAGACAGCCGTTATAGTTGTCGCTTTGATCATTAGGCATTTATTTAACTGGGAGACTGGTAGACATGAGGATTGCAAGGTAATATGCCTTCCTGGTGCAAAGGTAGAGGATCTCACGTGTCATCTAGACAAGGTTTTAGATAGTGCTGGAGAGGAGCCAGCTACTTTGGTGCATGTTAGTACCAATGGCTTAGGAAAGTGTGGGAGGGAGGTTGTAGAAGCAAAATGTAGGCTTTTATGTAGGCAGTTGAAATCCAGAACTTCCAAGGTAGCATTTTCTGAAATGCTTCCCATTCTATGCGCTGGACCCAAAAGGCAGGCAGAACTCTGGAGTCTCAATGCGTGGATGAGATAACGATACACGAAGGAGGGTTTTCAATTTGCTAGGAACTGGGCAACATTCTGGAGAAGAAAAGGGCTTTTCCGAAAGGATGTGCTCCCATGTTAACTGGGATGGAACCAGGCTGCTGGCATTAACCTTTAAAAAGGAGATAGAACAGCTTTTAAACTAGGTAATAAGGGAAAGCCAACAGTTGTGCATAGTTAAGAAGGATGTATCCTTGAAGGATACTAGAAAAAGAGGGAAGTTAGAGCATTCCGACAGAGAGAACATAAGATATGCCATACTGTGTCAGACCAAGGTCCATCAAGCCCAGTATCCTGTTTCCAACAGTGGCCAATCTAGGTCATAAGTACCTAGCAGTTTCCCCAAAAGACACAGGTTCCTCAATGCTTGTATTGGGTCAAGCAGTGACATCCCATGTCCCTTTTAATAATGGTTTATGGACCTTTCCTCCAGGAACTTCTCCAAACCTTTTTTAAACCTAGCTACACTAACAGCTTTTACTACATCCTCCGGTAACAAATTCCATAGTTTGATTACACGTTGAGTGAAAAAATATTTTCTCTTAATAGTCTTAAATAGGTTACCCTGTAGCTTCATTGCATGTCCCCTAGTCTTTTTATATTCCGATGATGTAAACAATCGATCTACGTTTACCCTTTCCACTCCATTCATTAATTTATAAACCTCTATCATATCTCCCCTCAGCCGTCTCTTTTCCAGGTTGAAGAACCCTAATCTTTTTAGCCTCTCTTCATAGGAGTATCCTTCCATCCCCTTTACCATTTTGGTGGCTCTTCTCTGTACCTTTTCTAATAATGCTATATCTTTTTTAAGATACGGGGACCAGAATTGCACACAGTATTCAAGGTCGCACCATGTAACGATACAGAGGTATTATAATATCCTTTATTTTCCATTCCTTTCCTTGCGATACCTAGCATTCTATTTGCTCTCTTGTCCGCCGCTGCACACTGGGTGGAGGGTTTTAACATGTAATTCCACGATGAAGCCTAAATCTTTTTCCTGGGTGGTGGTTCCCAATGTGGAACATTGCATCGTGTAACCATAGTTTGGGTTATTCTTTCCTAGATGCATAACTTTGCACTTGTCCACATTAAATTTCATCTGCCATTTGGATGCCCAGTCTTCCAATTTATCAAGATCCTCTTGCAATTTTCCACAATCCTCTTGGGTTTTAACAACTTTAAATAGTTTTGTGTCATCTGCAAATTTGATAACCTCACTCGTTTTTCTCTTTTCCAGGTCATTTATTAATATGTTAAAAAGCAGCAGACCCAGCACAGATCCCTGTGGTACTCCACTATTCACCTTTTTCCATTGGGAAAATTGGCCATTTAGCCCTACTCTCTGCTTTCTATCTTGTAACCAGTTCCTGATCCACAATAGTATATCACGTCCTATCCCATGACTTTTTAGTTTTGCCAAAAGTCTCTGATGGAGGGACTTAGTCAAAGGCTTTCTGACAGTCCAGATACACTATATCAACCGACTCACCTTTGTCTACCTGTTCGTTCATACCTTCAAAAAAACATAACTGATTAGTAAGACAAGATCTTCCTTGTCTAAAGCCATGTTAGCTGTCTCCTATTAAGCCATGACTATCTACATGCTGAGTAATTTTGTTCTTTATGATGGTTTCTGCCATTTTTCCCAGTACTGACGTTAGGCTCACCGGTCTGTAGTTTCCCGGATCACCCCTGGAACCCTTTTTAAAAATTGGTGTTACATTGGCGATCCTCCAGTCTTCAGGTATTACAGATGATTTCAATGATTCTCCAGGAACAAGCAGGAAGTCAGTCCTCACATATGGGTGATGTCGGCGTCGATGGAACCCCCATGCGGAGCATTTCCCCAGCTTTCAAAGAAAGCCTTTGGGAATGCAGGTACGCATGCGCGGTCCCCTTCCCGCCCAAAGGTGCCATCTTGCTCAGTCTTCTTTTTTCCAAGGAGCCCTTCAGACGCCTGTCCTTGTCACCCGCGAAAAAAGTTGATTTTTCTGCGTTGGATCTAGTTTTTTCTTCGGTTCGATGTCAGTTCCTTTCCCGCCTGGACTCGGTACACCGGTGCCGAGCCCGGATCTCTTTTTTCGTTTTTTGTCCTTAAAGATTGCGTTCGCGCCTTTTTCTTTTCCCTGGCAGCTCAATTTTTTGATCTTGCAGGGGCCCTTTTTACCCCGATGGCTGCCAGTGGCTTTAAGAAGTGTGATCGGTGCAAGAAACTGATGTCTCTCACCGACACACGCGACTGCTTCCTCCGGTGCCTAGGGCCAGACCATGATTCTACGGTCTGTAGTCCCTGTGGCAAAATGTCTTCTAAGGCATTACAGAGCCGTCAGCACCAGCGTGAGAGGATCTTTTCCGAATCTGCCTCTGGACGGGTCCAGACTTCGTCAGAGGCCTCAATGTCTCGGGAGTCTGACCCCGAGCATCGTTGGGGCTCCTCTGAAAGGGAATCCCCCTCGAGGGAGCCTCGAAGGAAGAAGAAACCCACGAGGGCAGCATTGGTGGGTGCTCTTGGCTCCTCGAGGGCCAGGTCGCCTAGCCCCGATTGCTGTCCCAGGTCTTTGGAGTTGGAGAGGTCTGCAAAGCATCCTCGTGTGGAGTCGGAGGCCCCGAGTCATGTGAGTACTGTAGTCCTCGTGGACTCTCCAGGGGAGCCGACGTCAGGCCAGATGCCGTCGGGGCCCAAGTCTGAGGCTGCTGGGTCTCCTGAGCTCGGACTCAGGTTGACGGCCTTGGAGAGCAGATTGTCTGCCTTCATGGAGCAGCAGCGGGTGCTGATCGCCGGTCTCACCAGCGCATCTGCCCTGGCCACCGGGACATCGACGTCCAAGTCGACCCCGGAGGCCAAGCCAATCCTTGATACCATGCAAACTCGAGTCGATCCTCGGCCGAGGTCACCCTCGGCCTTCTGTTCGAGACTGAGGTCATCGACGCCGGTTCCCTCGCGTTGGGGCGGATGGTGTCGGTGCCCACCCACTCGGAGCCACTCGATTCCTCCTTGGAGGAATCGGCGTAAGAAACGGAGGAGGAGGAGTCTCCTGACACATTCCGGACTTGGTGCGTCCCTTTGGACTCACCGGGATCTGAGCCTCGGACAAGGCCCCCCCCCCCCCCCGGAGGATACCAGGTTCTCGGATTTCGTAAGGGACATGGCCAAAGCACTGGCATACCCTGCGGACCCCGAGGAGGAGCCTCGAGCTGAGGAGCTCGAGGCTCTGCAGTATGACTCTCCTCCCAAGGAGGCCTTTACTGTCCCGGTTCCTCCGATGCTGGAGCGGTTGCTCTTCCACATGTGGGAGGCACCGGCCTCGATGCCGGTTCTAAGCAAGCGGGTCGATTCCATCTGTCAAGTCCGCAAGAGCCCCGGGTTTCAAAAGGCACAGCTACCGCACCACTCCATGATTGTGGAATCGGCCATGCATCGCCTGAAGAGTCAGAAGATGCACTCCTCGGTGCCTCCCGGCAGGGAAGCCCAGAACCTGGATGCCCTCGGTAGAAAGTGCTTCCAGGGCTCTATGCTTGCTTGCCATGTCCAGACCTACGAGCTGTACATGGGCATGTACCTTCGAGACCTGGCAAAGGAGATTGCTGAGTTCTCTGCTGGTTTGTCCGAGGAACCTTTGCAGAGGTTCAAGGCCTTGTCTTCTGGTATTCGAGAGTGCTCAAAGTTTATATCTCGAGCAGCCTACGATGGATTTGAGGCTTCGGCCCGGGTAGCAGGGGCCGGCATCGGTGCACGCCGGCAGGCCTGGCTACAATCCTCGGACCTCGAGCCAATGGTACAGGACAAGTTGGTCGATGTCCCTTGTCGAGGTGAAAATCTCTTTGGCAAGCCCATGGCTGAAAAGGCTGCGGAACTCGAGACCGAGACTCTTACCCGGACAAGGCTGTCCAGGAAAACCTCTGCCCCTTCTCAGAAGAAGAAGGGCTCGGGGAAAAAGACCTTTTACCCGAGGAAGACCGCTGCCTACAAAACCTACCCTCACTACCAGGCCTCTGCAGCTCCCCAACAGGGCCAGCAGGCCAAGGGGCAGGGTCATGGGCCCCGTAGGCAGAAGGCTCCCAAGCCTCCTACTCTGGCTCCTGCTCAGCAGGGAGGGAGATTTTGACTATGCCAGCATAGCCTCTCCTCCTCTCCAGGGCACAGGAGGCCGGCTGACCCTGTACGCAGACAGGTGGCCAGCCATCACAGGGAATGCTTGGGTGTTAAGCATCATCGAAAGGGGCTATCTGCTCCACTTCACCCAGATGCCCCCTCCTACTTTCCAGGGGAGCCTCCAAGACCCCCTCTGCACAGAAACTTACTCCTTCAGGAGTTGGAAGGTCTGCTAAGGAACCAGGCGGTGGAAGCGGTGCCTCACCATCTGGAAGGGCAAGGCTTCTCCTTGAGGTACTTCCTGGTACCAAAAAGAACAGGAGGCCTCAGACCCATCCTGGACCTGAGAAATCTGAACAAGTTTCTGGAGAGGGAAAAGTTCAAGATGCTTACCCTTGGAATCTTACTGCCCTACCTCCAGCAGGTGGATTGGCTATGCTCCTTAGACCTGAATGATGCTTATACTCACATCCTCATCCATCCAAGTCACAGACAATTCCTCAGATTTGTGGTGGGAGGAAGACACTTCCAGTACAGGGTGCTTCCTTTTGGCCTCACCTCCGCCCCCAGGGTTTTTACAAAATGCCTGGCGGTGGTTGCAGCCTACCTCAGGAACCAGGGGATCTTTGTGTTCCCTTATCTGGATGACTGGCTTATCAGGGGCCAGTCTCCACAAGAGGCCAGGCAAGCCACCTTCAGAACCATATCCCTGCTTCAGCACCTGGGGTTCGTGATAAACTTCCCCAAGTCCACCTTAGTCCCCTCGCAGGACGTGGAGTTCATGGGGCAAGATTGCCTACCATCCATGCAAAGGCCTATTTGCCTGTGGACGGAGCTCATAGGCTGATAAAGTTGGCCGGCCAGTTTCGAGTGAACTCTCTAGTCTCCGCCAGACTCTTCCTCCTGCTCTTAGGCCACATGGCTTCCACGGTGCATGTCACCCCAAATGCCCGTCTGCACATGAGGCCGGCTCAGTGGTGTCTCAGGGCACAGTGGCTACAGGCCACTGGGAAATTGTCAGATAAAATAAAGGTGTCCAAACTCTTGGTGGACTCCTTACGCTGGTGGAGGCATCTCCCAAATCTGGTCCGGGGTGTTCCTTTTCAGGCCTCCCCACACACTCAGGTTCTGACAACCAATGCTTCCCTGCAGGGCTGGGGGGCACACTGCCAGGGGGCCTGCACCAGGGGGCCTATGGTCTCCTTGGGAGGCCGCCCAGCAGATCAACCTGTTGGAATTGAGAGCCATTCGACTAGCCTTACGGACTTTCTCTCAGATGCTGTCTCACCAGTATGTCCTGGTTCAGATGGACAACCAGGTGGCTATGTTCTACGTCAACAAGCAGGGAGGCACAGGATCCAGACTCCTGTGCTTGGAAGCACAAACTCTCTGCTCCTGGGATATCAAGCAGGATATGACCCTCAGGGCGGTCTACCTCCCAGGCCAGGAAAACTACCGGACGGACAGGTTAAGCAGACTCCTGCAGCCTCACGAATGGCAGTTGGATCCTCTGGTGGTTTAGCAGATCTTTCTGAAGTGGGGACTTCCGTCCATGGATCTTTTTGCCAGTCCGCTGAACAAGCAACTACCCAAGTTCTTTTCCAGACAACCACACCCTCTGCGGACGGCGGCAGATGCATTCCTTATCCCCTGGTCAGAAGGCCTGCTGTATGCTTTTCCTCCCACACCTCTGGTGGCCCGGACTCTCTTCAAAATCCAGCAGGACCGGGCCACGGTGATCCTGATAGCCCCCAGGTGGCCCAGGCAGCCGTGGTTCCCTCTTCTTCTGCAGTTGGCGGTGGGTACTCCACTTCCTCTGGGGCTGCAACCCAACCTTCTGACTCAGGATCAGGGGTCCCTCTTGCATCCCAAGCTCAAATCCCTCAATTTGATGGCCTGGCTGCTGAAAGGATAGTCCTTGCTCCTTTGCTCCTACCAAAGGAGGTTGAGGAGGTAGTGTTGGCATCCAGGAAGCATTCCACTAGGAAAACCTATGCTCTGATATGGCGTAGGTTCTCTACTTGGTGTTCTCAACAGCAAGAGGACCCCTTCTCCTGCTCGGTCCAGGTGGTGCTGCAATACCTGCTCCACCTTTCCAACCTAGGACTTCAGTCCAACTCTGTCCGGGTTCACCTTAGTGCCCTCTGAGCTCACCACTTGCTGGTGGATGAGCAATCTCTCTCAGGCCACCTTCTGGTGTCTCGCTTTCTCAGAGGCCTGCTTTTGCTTAAGCCTCCTATTCGTCCACCGGCCACTGAGTGGAATCTTAATGTGGTCTTGCAGCAACTGACTCGTCCACCTTTTGAGCCGATGGCAACCTGCCATTTACGTTTCCTCTCCTGGAAGGTGGTGTTCCTTGTGGCACTCACCTCGGCTAGGCGGGTGAGTGAGCTTCAGGCCCTGGTCTCGGATAGGCCGTATACCAGGTTCTATAAGAACAGGGTGGTCTTGAGGACTTATCCTAAGTTCCTTCCCAAGGTAATGTCCTCCTTCCACCTCAACCAGGAGGTGGTACTTCCGACGTTCTTTCCCAGGCCGCACGCCAGTAGGGCAGAGACTGTCTTGCATACCCTGGATTGTAGAAGGGCGCTGTCTTTTTACCTTAAACGTACGCAGGGGCATAGAAGGGCTTCTCAGCTCTTCATTTCCTTTGACCCTAATAAATTGGGGTTGCCTGTCACTAAGTGTACATTGTCCATCTGGGTGGCAGACTGTATCGCCTGGGCGTACAGGGCAGCTGGCCTCTCCCTGGAGGGTTGAGTCACGGCCCACCGGGTTAGGGCGAAGGCCGCATCAGTAGCTCACTTCCGTTCTGTTCCGTTGGCAGACATCTGCTGGGCTGCTACTTGGTCTTCAAGCCAGACTTTTGCGGACCACTACTGCCTCGAGAGGGAGTCCCGTAGAGACAGTGCTTTCGGGCAAGCGGTACTCCGTAATCTCTTTGAGGTTTAGGCAACTCCTACCCTCCGGCCCTGGTGTTGGGCTACCGTTCAGGTGTGGTCTCGGAGAAGATTCTCTCACGGTTGCTGGGGCTCTAGAGGGAGCTCTTTTTTTCAGCCTGGGTTCCTGGTAGCCTAGAGCTAGGGAGTCACCCATATGTGAGGACTGACTTCCTGCTTGGTCCTGGAGAAAGAGTAGTTACTCACCTGTAACAGGTGTTCTCCAAGAGCAGCAGGAATCAGTCCTCACAACCCTCCCTCCTCCCCTTGGAGTTGCAGTTGTATATAGTTCATTTATTTTTTGTGCTGTCTTTTAGCTATGTCATCAGACTGAGCAAGATGGCACCTTTGGGCAGGAAGGGGACCGCGCATGCGTGCCTGCATTCCCAAAGGCTTTCTTTGAAAGCTGGGGAAATGCTCCGCATGGGGGCTCCGTCGATGCCGACGTCACCCATATGTGAGGACTGATTGCTGCTGCTCCTGGAGAACACCTGTTACAGGTGAGTAACTACTCTTAGTTCACAGATTACTAATAGCAGGTCTGCAAGCTCATATTTCAGTTCTTTCAACACCCTTGGATGTATACCATCCAGTCCAGGTGATTTTGTACTCTTCAGTTTATCAAATAGTTGTAATACATCTTCCCGGTGTAGCGATATTTCTTTCAATTCTTCTTCAGCATCACCTTTAAATACCACCTCAGTCATGGGTAACATCCCTACATCTTCCTCAGTAAAGACTGAAGCAAAGAATTCATTCAGTCTCTCCGCTATAGCCTTGTCCCCTCTTACTGCCCCTTTTACCCCTCTATCATCTAATGGTCCAACTGACTCTCAGAGGTTTTTTGCTACGAATGTACTTGAAAAAGTCTTTATTATGCATTTTTGCTTCCACAGCAAGTTTCTTCTCAAATTCTCTCTTTGCCTTCTTTATCAATGCCTTGCATTTAACTTGCCAGTGCTTGTGCTGTTTCCAATTTCTGTCATTTGGCTCTTTTTTCCATTTCCTGAAAGATGCTTTTTTGGCAACAACAGCCTCTCTGACCTCACCTTTAAACCATGCTGGCAGTTTTTTGGACTTCCTTCCACTTTTCTTAAAGCATGGAATACAGCTGTTCTGGGCTTCCAAGATAGTATTTTTAAACAACGCCCAAGCTTGATGTAATTCTTTGACCTTTGCAACTGCTCCTTTTAGTTTTTTCTTAACTATTTGCCTCATTTTATCAAAGTCTCCCTTTTGAATGTTACAAGGTAGTAATGTGGATTTCCTTACCATTCCTCCTCCATTAATTAAATCAAACGCGATCATGCTATTTTCACTATTGCCAAGTGGCCCCAACACCCTTATCCTCTTGCACCAGAGGTTTCAATAAAGATAAAAGTAACCCAGATCCCCTTAAGTACAGAGAAGGCAGATCTGAAAGGTTCCATATTACCCTATCAACTATTAACCAGATTAATATGAATAAAATACAACCTCTATAATGTCTGTATGCAAATGCTAGAAATAAAAAAAGAAATAAGATGGGCGAATATATAGCACTAAATGAAAGGTTAGTTATAATTGGCATCTCAGAGACCTGGTGGAAGGAGGACAATCAATGGGACACTGTGATACCTGGGTACAAACTATATTGCAATAATAGGGTAGATCAAATTGGTGGAGGGATTGCACTCTGTTAGAGAGAGCATTGAGTCACACAGGATAAAAGTTTTGCAGGAAACAAAATACACTGTAGAATCTCTATGGATAGAAATTGCATGTAAACAGTGGAAGGCGATGGCAGTGGTGGTGTACTACCAACTGCCTGGTCAGAATAAACAGATGGATGATGAAATGCTAAAAGAAATCAGGGAAGCTAAGAAAAGCTACAATACAGTCATAATGAGTGATTTGAATTACTCTATCGACTGGGTCCGTGTCACAGCAGAACACGATAGGGAGATAAAGTTTCTAGATGAAATAAATGACTGCTTCTTGGAGCTACTGGTCCATGAACTGAGAGGAGGGGAAGCTATTCTAGACCTAGTACTTAGTGGAACACAGGATCTGGTGCAAGAGAAAACGGTGTTGAGACCACTTTGCAATAGTGATCATCGCATAATCGCATTTGATTTATGGAAGAAGGAAGGCAAGGAAATCCACAGTACTACCTTTTAACTTTCAAAAGGGAGACTATGATGAAACGAGGAAGAAAAAACTAACAGGAGTAGCTGCAAAGGTTAAAGATTTACATCAAGCATGGGTGTTATTTAAAAATATAGTCTTGGAAGCCCAGACCAGATGTATTCCACACTTTAAGAAAAGTGTAAGGGAGGCCAAAAAATTGTGAGCATGGTTTAAAAACGAGGTCAGAGAGGCTGTTGTAACCATAAAACCATCTTTCAGGAAATGGACAAAGGAGCCAAATGATGAAAACGGGAAACAGCACAAGCACTGGTAAGTTAGATACAAAGCGTTGATAAGTCAGGCAAAGTCAGAATTTGAAAAAAAAAGCTTGCTTTGGAAGCAAAAATGCAGAACAAAAAAATAATTTTCAAGTACATTTATAACAAAAAAAGCTGTAAGTCAGTTTGACCATTTGATGATAATTCCTGCACCTCTGACACTTTTCCTCTTCAATGTGCAGTCCCTCAGGGTTACGTCCTCGTCTCACTCCTTTTTAACATCTTTCTGGTTCCCCTTTCCCTTCTGGTGCAGCAATCTGGAATCTCCACATATTATTATGCGGATGATATCATTCTCCTTCACCACACTTCCTCCACTTCCCTGGACCTTTCACCCCTCAATATCTGTCTATCGCATGTTGCTAATTGGCTGTCCAAAAACCTTCTACATCATAACCCCTCCAAGACATCGGCTATGTGATTCACTTTTGGTGCTCCCTCTCCCGCACTGTCCCCTAACCTTTCTTTTTTTAAATTTATTAATTTTAGTCAAATACAATAACCAAATATAATACAAAGACAATCTCATAATTCAATTATAGGCAAAAAATATATATATGAAAGAAACAAAAAACAACGATAAAGTCCACATCATGAGAATCTGGTTGTAATACTAGAAAAGAATATAAAAAATGAAGCAGAAAACAAGGCAATAAGTCCACAAATTTGGAGGCAATTACATTCAAACATTACCTTCCCCGACTAAACCCTGTCTCTCAAACAAAACTTTTCCAAATGAGTAATATCAACAAAAACATAAGAAGCTCCATCATAATTGATGATGCATTTACAAGGGAATCGTAGAAAAAAGGTGGCACCTAAAGCTAGAACCTGAGGCTTTAAAGATAAAAATTTCCTCCGACGTAGTTGGGTGCCACGAGACACATCAGGAAAAACATTAATTGTCTGTCCACAAAACTTAGCCGACTTTGCCTTAAAAAAAGCCTTTAGAATACGCTGCTTAATCACAACTGATGGAAAAGTGACCAGCAAAGTGGAATGTAAACTGATAATATCTAGAGAATCCTCCAAAAAGGCGGTTAAATTGGACTTAGAAGGAATTACCTCATCCAGCCCACAGCAGAGTTAATCTTTTTAGAGCCTGAGGGAATATAGTAAATCTGTGAAACATCAATAAGATCTGGTATGGCTAAAATCTCTTTCAAATATTTGTCCAACAGAATCTTAGGTGATAAGAGGGAAGATTGAGGAAAATTCAAGAACCGCAAATTACACACATCAGCTATGTGATTCACTTTTGGTGCTCCCTCTCCCGCACTGTCCCCCAACCTTTTTAGTGCTCTCATCTCCCTGGTATCCTCATTTTGCTACCTAGGAGTAACGTTGAACCTGGTTCTTTCCTTTCATGCTCATATCTCTGCTTTCATCAAGTGCTCATTCTTCTTCCTTCATCAAAGTCGAGCCGTAAGTGATGATTTGTCCCTCACCTCCCTCACCACCCTTCTTCTCTCCCTGGTGATGTGGCTAGTCGACTACTGTAATGTTATTTTTGCTGGACTCCCCCATTACCAACTCCAACGTCTACAGTTGATCCATATCACTGCTGCATGGATTCTTATTCACACTGCCCGCTTCAGCCACATTACACCTCACCTTATCCAACTACATTGGTTGTCAGTCCCCTACCATATTACTTTCAAAATTCTAATCCTAACCCTTAAGACTCTCTATACCTTTACCCCACAATACATGGCCGACTCCCTACAGTTCCATTTGCTGCCTCGTATTCTTCGCTCCATGCACATCAAATGTTTAGCTCTCCCTTCCTCAGCTTGTGCATATCTGGAACAAACCTGCCAGTCAGCTTTTTTCTTCCTGACCCCATCCCTCTAGAACTCCCTTCCTCTATCAGGAACAATCATTTCCAAAATTCAAATCTATCCTAAAGGCTCATCTGTTCTGTGCTGCCTATGACCTCCCCACTCCTGACCCCCCCCCCCCCCTAATTTTGTCCTGTTGCACACTGGCCTCTCCTCTCTTTTCTTCATCTTTGGTGTGTTTGTCATCTTTCCTGTCAAGAAATGTAGTTCTTTTCTGTTTCCGGCCTCGTGCCACTAATGATTTTTTTTTACAACATTGTAAACCACCCTGATGGTTCCGAAGGTGTGGTAAATCAAGAAATAAAGATAAGATAATATGTACCTTTTTGGGAACCTGCCATGTACTTGTGCCCTGGATTGGCCACTGTTGGACAGGATACTGGGCTTGATGGACCTTGGTCTGACCCAGTTATGCATTTCTTATTGAAACAAAATAGAATAGAAACATGACAGCAGAAAAAGACCACATGGGCTACCTAATCTGCCCTTCCATAGCAATTACAATAGTCTCCTTTTTTCCTTTGGATATATTCTGTGTTTGTCACATGCTTTCTTGAATTTGGATACGTTACTCCTATTAGACAACTTTTTGGGGGTAGTGAGAATTGAGGAGGAATGTGACAAATTCTATCTACCCTTTTGATGTCTAGGACATCTGTACCTTGCCCACTCACAATCTTAAATGACAGAGGTGTAAGGCAGGGGTCGCCAAATCCAGTCCTGGAGGGCCACAAACCAGTCAGGTTGGCAGGATATCTCTAATTCATATATATCTCATGCATATTCATTAGGGCTATCCCAAAAACCTGCCAGGATTGCGGTCCTCCAGGACAGGGTTGGACACCCTTGCTATAATGTATACATACAAAATTGTCTAAATAAATAAAATATTAAGATCTTTGTCTGTCCTCATATGCTTTATAACTAAGACCACTAACCATTTTAGTAGCCACCCTCTACATCAACTCCATTCTATTTATATCCTTTTGAAGGTGTGGTCTCCAGAATTGCACACAATACTCCAAATGAGGTCATACTAGCTACTTATACAAAGGGCACTATCTCCTCCTTTTTTCTGCTGGCCATTCCTCTCCCTATGCACCCAAGCATCGTTCTGGCTTTCATCATCACCCTTTCTACTTGTTTAGCCACTTTAAGATCATCAGAAACAATCATGCCCAGGTCCCGCTCTTCTTTTGTGGACAGAAGTACTTCACCCCCTACATTGTACCACTCCCTTGGATTTTTGCAGCTGAAGCTTAGCTTGATCTCTCCTCATGTTATCTACTTCTTCCTGGGTGTCTACTCTATTGCATATTTTGGTATCATCTACAAAGAGGCAAACCTTATCTGACAGCCTTTCCACAATATCACTAACAAAGATGTTAAAATGAATCAGACCAAGGAGAGATCCCTGTGACACACCACTGGTAACAACCTTCTCCTCAGAGTGAGCTCTATTTATCTGTACCCTTTGTCATCTCCCACTCAACCAATGTCTAACCCAGTCAATCAGTTTAGGGTCCATCCCTAGCGTGCTCAATTTGTTTATAAGTCACCTGTGCGGAACAGTGTCAAAGGCTATCTCCAGGAACAAGCAGGAATGAGTCCTCACATATGGGTACGTCGGAACCGACGGAGCCTGCGCGGGAAAGCTCCCCAGCTTCCCAGAAAGGAAGCTTTTGGGGCCTCCCACAGCGCATGCGCGCTGCCTTCCCGCCTTCCTGACCAACTCTCTTCAGTTCTTCTTTTTCCGCGGAGCCAGCAGGTCATGTTCCTGTCACCGCTGAAGAAATTGTTATTTTAATTTGTTTCTTTGACCGCGTGTCTGCCTTCCCCGATTCCGGACCGGTACCGCCGGTCGTTTTTTCGTTTATTTTAAAAAAAAAAAAAAAAAACCTTAATTTTTCTTCACTTGGTGTATTTTTTCTGTCAGGCCTCTAGGCCTTCTCAGGTCTCCCTCATGGAAAAACCAGCTTCTGGTTTTAAAAAATGCACTAAGTGTACCGGTACTATTTCAGTTACAGATACCCATGAGTGGTGTCTTAGATGTTTGGGGCCTGACCATTCCATTCCGGATTGTCCATCCTGCTCTCTGATGTCCAAAAGGGGCTTACAGAACAGAGCAGCTAAATTTCATATGCTGTTTTCTACCGATACTCCAGCATCAACATCCTCCAGGTCTTCTTCTCCTGATGGATCTCAGGTAACCAAACATTCTTCAGGCAAGTCCTCAAAAGGCAAATCTCCCTCTAAGCAGCGAGAGAGGCCCTTGCATTTGACCCTGAGGACCCTGCCTCAGCCAAACAACCCCGGCGGGAAGCTCCGGCTTCCAAAGCTCCTCCTATGGGGTTACAGGTAGACATCGATGGCACGGCCTCGACCGATCTCCTGTTAGACTGCTCTGGGGTACCGGCTAATACCGGTACCGACTTCCAGGCAGTTGTGGCGACTATGGGTACTACGGTACAATCCATGCAGCAGGCCATACTGGCTTTCATTAATGCTGCACCGCCATCGGTACCGTGACAATCGGTTCCGATTCCGGTACCGCAACCGATACCGGTACCCAGGGCATCTACTTCCAGTAGCATGCCGGTTCCGGTCTCCGGTTCCGGAGATTTCTTCGGTACCGCTCCGATTCCCGGTACGCCTGATGTCGATACCGATCGGTACACGTATCGATCTCTGGAAGCAAATAGATGATACTTTGAATCCTCTGAAGATTCTGATACATCAGATGATTCTGCTGACGTCTCCTTTACTCTTCCTGAGGAGCCCTCTTCTCCAAAAAGGAGAATGTCTCCTCCAGAGGATTTGTCCTTTCAAGACTTCATCATTGAAGTAGCTAAAGGACTTTCCATATCTGTATCCTCTGAAAAGGATCCTAGAGCAAAAAAATTGGATATTTTAGGATACTCTAAGGTTCCCAAAGAGGCAGCCACCATACCCATACATGAAATTCTTCAAGAACACATGATGGACTTATGGGAGGCTCCTCTCACCCTATCTCCACATTCTCGACGTTTGGACACCATGTATCGGGTTCCTCCTTCTCCTGGTTTTCAAAAGACTCAGCTTCCTCACCACTCTATTGTGGTGAAGTCTGCTATGAAAAAGATAAAGAGTACCAAAAGGCACTCTTCTACCCCTCCAGGAAGAGAATGTAGGACTCTGGATGCTTTTGGGAGAAAAATCTTCCAAGCTAGCATGCTTATTGCCAGAATCAATTCATACAGCCTCTATATGTGCATGTTTTTGAAAGAGATTGCATTAAAGATACGTCAGTTTCTCCCCTTTATCCCAGAGGATAAGCAAGAGGAGTTCCTTCTTTTGCTAAAGCAAACTCAAGATGTTTCAAAGTTCTCCAACAGAGCAGCCTTTGACTCTTTTGAGGGGGCAAGCAGAGCCTCTGGCATTGCCATAGCTGCTCGCAGACTGGCTTGGCTCCAGGCCTCTGATTTGGAACCCTGGGTACAAGAAGGCTTGGGCAATCTGCCCTGTACAGGTGAAAATCTGTTTGGCAAAGAGTGGCAAATCAAAGCCACTCAAATGGATGCAGAGAATGCTGCTTTAGATAGACTTTCTAAGTCTACCTCCACCCCTGCCAAGAAAAAACCTTTTAAGAAAACTTTCTATAAAAAGACCAGATTTTCCACAAATACTGGCCAGCAATCTTCCCAAGTTCGCTTTGCTCCTAAGCGTCAGCAAACTAAACAGGCCAGAACAAAGTCTACAGGGGCTGCTACAGTCCAGCAGTCCCAACCCCCTCAGGGTTTTTGACTTGATTCTAGAGAACTTAACCTTTCTGGTTCTGCAACAACCAGAACCTCTCACCATTCCAGGAAGGTTAGCTCATTTTGCTCCCAGATGGGAACAAATCACATCAGAGCCGTGGACCCTCTCGATCATCAAAGAGGGCTACAAACTACATTTCTCCAGCCTTCCTCCCCATTTCATGGTGAGACAATTCAATTCTCCCCCTTCTCTCCAGTACCTGTTGGGCCAGGAGGTGACCACTCTTCTCGCCCAAAAGGCAATAGAAGAGGTTCCTCTTCCTCAACAAGGGTCAGGTTTTTACTCCCCTTATTTTCTCATTCCCAAGAAAACAGGGGGGTACAGACCCATTCTGGATCTCAGAGAATTGAACAAATTCCTATACAAGGAGAAATTCAAAATGCTTTCTCTAGGCACTCTCCTTCCATACCTACAGAGTCAGGACTGGCTTTGTTCTCTAGATCTCAAGGATGCGTACACACCATATACTCATCCATCCATCCCACAGAAAATTCCTAAGGTTTCTGTTCCAGGGAAAACATTTCCAATACAGAGTCCTTCCCTTCGGTCTAGCCTCTGCTCCAAGGGTATTTACCAAATGCATGGCAATAGTAGCTGCATTTCTACGCACTCTGGGAATCTTTGTCTTCCCATACCTGGACGACTGGCTCATCCGAGCTCCATCTCAGTCCGAGGCTCAGACTTCCCTGGACCACACCAGACGCATACTGCAGTATCTGGGACTTGTCATCAATCTGCCAAAGTCTCAACTCACCCCTACTCAGTCCCTAGAATTCATAGGGGCCTGGCTAGATACCACCACTGCAAGGGCCTATCTTCCTCAGGCCCGTTGCCACCATCTAGTGCACTTGGCCTCTCAAGTTCAGTCCAAAAGCCACTTGACGGCCAGGGAGATGCTACAATTGCTAGGCCACATGGCATCCACAGTTCATGTGGTGCCTTATGCACGCCTACATATGAGAAAAGCTCAATGGACTCTGTCCACCCAGTGGACACAAGCCTCAGGAGCTCTCTCAGACCAAATAGCAACTTCAAAACGTCTTTTTTGGTCTCTCCAATGGTGGATATCCACTCAAAATCTGTTGTTGGTGGCCCCCTTCCAACCTTTGTTACCCCAAGCAACTCTCACTACAGATGCCTCCCAAGCAGGTTAGGGAGCTCATCTCCACGACCTCTCCACTCAGGGCATTTGGTCTCCACAGGAGACCACCCTTCATATCAACCTTTTGGAGCTGCGAGCAATTTTCCTTGCTCTCAAGGTCTTTCATACCCTCCTCATCAACATGACAGTTCTTGTTCATACCGACAATCAAGTAGCCATGTTCTACATAAACAAACAAGGAGGGACTGGCTCTCTGTCGCTTTGCAACGAAGCTCTAAATCTGTGGGCCTTCGCCAGAGAGCATCGGATCCATCTCCTGGCAGTGTACCTCCCAGGAATCCAAAACTCTTGGGCAGACAGACTCAGTCGAGTTCTGCTTCCACACGAATAGTCCCTGCACATGGATCAGGTACTCAGAATCTTTCAGGAATGGGGAACCCCGGACATAGACCTCTTTGCAAGTCCGTACAATGCCAAACTTCCCCGGTTCTGTTCCAGGATTCCGTGTCAGGGAGCTCAGGCCAAGGATGCCTTCCTCCTTCATTGGGGTCAGGCCTTCCTATATGCCTTTCCACCCATTCCCTTGATTCCCAAGACTCTATTCAAACTTCAGAGGGATCAAGGATCTATGATCTTCATAGCTCCACGCTGGCCACGCCAAGTGTGGTACCCTCTACTTCTGCATCTCTCCCAGGCACCCTCCCTGGATCTGGGAGCTGCTCCAGACCTTCTGTCTCAAGAGGAGGGGACTTTGTGGCACCCAAACCCCAAGTCCCTTCACCTCAGAGCTTGGTTACTGAAGGCCTAGACCTTCAAGACTTGAATCTTTCTCAACAGGTGAAGGATGTCCTCCATGCATCTAGGAAACCTTCCACCAGGCGTTCTTATGCTTTTAAATGGAAAAGATTTTCAATTTGGTGTGCTGACAAAGGTCTTAACCCTCTAGCACTACCTTTGAATTCTTTACTCGAATATCTCCTGCATCTTTCCAATGCAGGACTTAAAACCAATTCTGTAAGGGTCCATTTGAGTGCTATTGCAGCATCTCTTCAACCTATCAATGGACAATCTGTTTCCTCTCATCCTCTTATTGCAAGATTCATGAGAGGTCTAACTTTAACTAAGCCTCCCATTCGGCCTCCTCCGGTGGCATGGGACTTAAACGTGGTTCTTGGTCAGCTTATGAAGCCACCCTTTGAACCCTTAGCCACTACCTCCTTAAAAATTCCTTTCCTGGAAAGTCATTTTCCTTATTGCAATCACTTCTGCTCGCCGCATCAGTGAACTACAAGCTTTAATGGCTAATCCACCTTATACAAGGTTCCATCATGATAAGGTAGTCCTTCGGACAAATCCCCACTTTATGCCTAAAGTGGTCTCACCTTTTCATCTTAATCAAGAGGTATATCTACCTGTCTTTTTTCCAGCTCCTCATGCATCCAGTGCAGAGAGGAACCTACATACCTTAGATTGTAAAAGAGCTCTTGCCTTTTACCTCCACAGGACACAGCAACATCGAAAGTCTTCTCAACTTTTTGTTGCTTTTGATCCTTCTCATTTAGGACTTCCAGTCTCAAAAAGAACACTGTCCAATTGGATTGCTCAGTGTATTTCTTTTGCTTACCAGAGTAAGAACCTTTCTCTGGAAGGCCATGTCACAGCTCACAATGTCAGAGCCATGGCCACATCTATGGCTCATCTTCATTCTGTATCCATTGATCAGATCTGTCGAGCAGCCACCTGGGCCTCGGTTCATACCTTCACAGCCCATTACTGCTTGGACAAGGACTCCCGCCGGGATGCCTTGTTTGGTCAGGCTGTCCTCAGACACCTGTTCCATTCTTAAACAACTCCTGCCCACCTTCCCTGAATGGATGCCTGAGATCCATAGGAAGATGAGGAACACTTGAGGGGGGATCTCCCCGGCATCTTAGCTAGGGAGTCCCCATATGTGAGGACTCATTCCTGCTTGTTCCTGGAGATAGCACAGTTACTTACCTGTAACAGATGATCTCTGGGAACAGCAGGAATTAGTCCTCACAACCCACCCACCTCCCCTAGGAGTTGTATCTCTCTCTGTCTCTCTTTCCTTTCCTCTCTCTATTGTCTCAGCTTTAAACTCGAACTGAAGAGAGTTGGTCAGGAAGGCGGGAAGGCAGCGCGCATGCGCTGTGGGAGGCCCCAAAAGCTTCCTTTCTGGGAAGCTGGGGAGCTTTCCCGCGCAGGCTCCGTCGGTTCCGACGTACCCATATGTGAGGACTAATTCCTGCTGTTCCCAGAGATCACCTGTTACAGGTAAGTAACTGTGCTTTACTGAAATCTAAGTACGCCACATCTAGGGCTCTCCCTCTGTCCAACTCACTGGTCACCCACTCAAAGAAATCAATCAGATTTGTCTTAAAAGGTCTGCCTCTGGTAAACCCCTACTGCTTCGGATCTTGCAGTCCATTGGACTCCAGAAAGCTCACTATTCTCTCTTACAGTGCCTTATGAAAATATTCATCACCTCAGTTTTTGTCCTGTTTTGTCGCATTACAACCTGGAATGAAAATGGAGGTTCATTTGGATGTTAGGTAATGGACCTACCAATATGTATAGTCCAAATTGGTGAAGTGGAATGACAATAAAATACCTTGTATATATAAAAAAACAAGTAAAAACTGAAAAATTGTGAGTGTATATGTATTCATCCCTTTTGCTATGAAACCCCTAAATAAGATCTGGTCCAACCAATTAAACTCAGAGTCACATAATTAGTTGATTTAGGGTCCGCTTGTGCAATCAGTGTCACATGATGCCTGTATAAATATACCTGTTCTGAAAGGCCCCTGACTCTGCAACACTACTAAGCAAGCAACATGAAGACCAAGGAGCACTTCAAACAGGTCAGAGTCAAAGTTGTAGAGAAGTATAAATCAGGGTTGGGTTAAAAAAAATAAAAATTCCAAATTCTAAATATCCCACAGAGCACCATTAAATCCATTATAACAGAATGGAAAGAATATGGCACCACTACAGACCTGACAAGAGAAGGCTGCCCACCGAAACTTACAGACCGGGCAAGGAGGACATTAATCAGAGATGTCACAAAGACACCAAGGATAACACTGCAGGAGCTGCAAAGATTCACTGCGGAGACAGGAACATCTGGCCATAGGACCACTTTAAGCCGTACACTCCACAGAGCAGGGCTTTATGGAAGAGTGGCCAGAAAAATGCCATTGCTTAAAGAAAGCGATAAGAAAACATTTTGGAGTCTTCATAACAGCATGTGGCGGACCTCTCAAGACACATGCAAGAAGGTTCTCTGGTCAGATGAGACGAAAATTGAATTTTTTAGCCATCATCCCGAGAACACCATTCTCACAGTAAAATATGGTAGTGGCAGCATCATACTTGGGGGATGTTTTTCATCAGCAGGGACAGGAAAGTTGTTCAGGATTGAAGGAACTATGGATGGCACTAAATATAGGGCAATTCTTGAGGAAACCTGTTTCAGTCTGCCAGAGATTTGAGACTGGAATAAAGGTTCACCTTCCAGCAGGACAATGACCCTAAACATATTGCTAATGCAATACTGGAATAGTTTAAAGGGAAACCTATAAATGTCTTGGAATAGGCTAGTCAAAGCCCAGGCCTCAATTCAATTCATAATCTGTGGCATGACTTGATGATTGCTGTACACCAATGCAACCCATCTAACTTGAAGAAGTTGGAGCAGTTTTGCCTTGAGGAATGGGTGAAATTCCCAGTGGCTAAATGTGCTAAGCTAATAGAGACATATCCAAAGGGACTTGCAGCTGTAATTGCAGCAAAAGATGTCTCTACAAAGTATTGACTAGTTGGGGGGGGGGGGGAATACCTATGCACACTCATGATTTCTGTTGGTTTTTATCTTACTTATTGTTTGTGTCACAATAAAAGATATTTTGCACCTTCAAAGTGGTAGGCATGTTGTGTAAATCACATGGTGCTAACCCTCAAATCTCCATTTTAATTCCAGATTGTAATGCAACAAAACAGGACAAACACCGAGGGTTTGAATACTTTCACAAGGCACTGTAGCAGCGTTTCTAATAATTTATTCACCACAGAGGTTAGACTAACTGGCCTATAGTTTTCTAACTCATCCTTACTTCTGCTTTTGTGTACAGGGATCACTTGTGCCTTTCTCCAATCCTCTGGGTCCACTCTTGACTCTAAATAAGCATTGAAAAGGTCAATCAGTGGAGCCACTAGAATGTCCCCCAAGTTCCTTCAGTATTCTCGGATGTATCCCATCCAGTCTCATCTCTGTCTACTTTTAGTTTAGCTATCTCCTCACGAACACAGTCTTCTGGAAATCATTAAAGATCCCCATCACTTCTGTTCCTATTTGTGGGTGTTTCTGAGGTCCTGCTCCTGGCCCTTCATCTGTGAACACAGAACAGAAATGTATTTTAAGCAATTCCGCTTTTTCCTCATAAGCTTCTACATATTCATCCCTTTCATCCTTTTCCCCTCCTCCCCCTCTCCACTCCCATCTCTCCCCCCCTACCTCTGCTACCCCTCTCTTCCTTTCCTGTGATCTCTGAAGAGGAAACCACATGCCTTCTTTTTCCTCCAAACTCACCACCTGCTCCTTGGATCCTATCCCCACCCATCTCCTAAGCCCCATCTCCTCCACCGTTGTCCCTTCCATCTCTCATATTCTCAATCTATCGCTCTCCACTGCAACAGTTCCTGCAGACTTCAAACATGCTCTGGTCACACCTCTCCTCAAGAAACCCTCACTTGATCCCACCTGTCCTTCTAACTATCTACCCATCTCTTTCCTTCCCTTCATATCTAAACTACTTGAACGTGTGGTTCACCGCTGCTGCCTCGACTTCCTCTCCGCTCATGCCCTCCTGGATCCCTTACAGTCTGGCTTTTGTCCTTTACACTCTACTGAAACGGCTCTTGCCAAAGTCTCCAGTGACTTGTTCCTGGCAACATCCAAGGGCCTTTACTCTGTCCTAATCCTTCTTGACCTCTGTGCTGCTTTTGACACTGTTGACCACAGCCTTCTCCTCGATACCTTGTCCTTGCTTGGTTTTAGTGGCTCTGTACTCTCCTGGTTCTTCTCCTATCTCTCCCATCGCTCTTTCAGTGTGTGTTCTGGTAGCTCCTCCTCCTCTGCTACCCCGCTCCCAGTTGGTGTACCCCAGGGATCTGTCTTGGGTCCGCTACTTTTCTCTCTATATACACAGTCTCTTGGTGTGCTTATCTCTTCCCTTGGCTTTCAGTACCATCTGTATGCCAATGACTCCCAGATCTACCTCTCTACGCCTGAAATCTCTCCGGCAATCCAGACCCGGATCTCTGCCTGCCTTTCTGACATTGCTGTCTGGATGTCTCACCGCCGCTTGAAATTGAACATGGCCAAGACTGAACTTCTTATCTTTCCCCCTAAAACCTCCCCTCCTCTTCCTCCTTTCTCAGTCTCTGGATAACTCTCTAATCCTTCCTGTTTCCTTGGCCCGCAATCTGGGGGTTGTCTTTGACTCCTCTCTCTCTTTCTCCACACATATCCAGCTTGTAACTAAGACCTGCCGTTTCTTTCTCTATAACATTAGCAAAATCCGCCCCTTCCTTTCTGAACACACTACTAAAACGCTTATCCACTCCTTAATCACCTCCCGTCTTGACTACTGTAACCTACTCCTTACTGGTCTCCCTTTGAATCATCTCTCTCCCCTTCAATCTGTTCAAAACTCTGCTGGCGACTAATCTTCCGCCAGCCTCGTCATGCCCATGTTACTCCTCTTCTCGTCACTTCATTGGCTCCCTTTCCGTTTCCACATCCAGCTCAAACTTCTCCTCCTGACCTATAAATGCATTCACTCTGCGGCTCCTCAGTACCTTTCTTCTCTTATCTCTCCTTATAACCCCCCTCGGGAACAACACTCTTCCCAGCAAACTGCTTCTATCTGTGCCCTTCTCTTCTACTGCTAACTCCAGACTTCGCTCCTTTCACATTGCTGCACCTTATGCCTGGAACAAACTACCTGTGTCTGTACGCAGGACACCCTCTCTAACCCTCTTCAAATCCATGTTGAAAACTCACCTCTTCACTGCTGCTTTTGGATCTTGACTCACCTGATCTCCTTTTCTTTCCCCTAGTTGTTATCCCTGGTTACACCTCCTGTGTTTTGTCTTGACTAGATTATAAGCTCTGATGAGCAGGGACTGTCTCTTACATGTCTGTACAGTGCTGCGTACAACTGGTAGCGCTATACAAATGCTCAGTAGTAGTAGTAGTAGTAGTAGTAGTAGTAGTAGTCTTCCAATACCACCTTCGCCATTCTCTTACTAACATATCTGAAAAATGTCTTGTCCCCCCATTTTATTGCATTATCTATTTTTTCTTCTTTTTGTATCTTTGCTTTCTTTACTACATTGTTAGCTTCTTTTCCTCTGTCTGTGATCTCTTGTACTTTATGAAAGCCACCCTTTTTTTCTTTACCTTTTCAGCTACTTCTTTTGAGAACCATAGTGGCCTCCTTTTCCTTTTCCATTTATTTACCTTTCTAACAAAAAAGGTTTGTTGCCCTTAAAATATCCTCTCTGTTTTGTCCATTGCATTTCTACATCCCCCAGCTGTTCCCATTTTGCTAATGACTCCTTGAGGTATGTTTCCATCTTGGCAAAGTTAGTTGTCCTAAGGTCTAAGACCCTCGCTTTTGAATGGTTTTTATCAGCCCTAGTCCTAATACTGAACCACACCATCTGGTGATCACTGGATGCGAGATGATCTCCCACTATGACATCAGAAATGCTTTCCCCATTGGTAAGCTCCAAGTCTAGTATGGCCCCTTCACGTGTGGCTTCTGTTACCAGTTGCTGGAACCATGTGGATATTAAGTGTCAGCTGATATCCTCACTTCACCTCTCATAGGCAGAGGAAGATATGTGATTGCGTCTTGAAAGGCTTTCACTGGAAGATCATATAGATTCAAAAGATCTTGCTGTTGCGCAACAAAAAGAGCCTAAACAGCTTCTGCTGCACCCCATGGATGCTATTGCTTTACCTTTTTAACCTATTTTCCTCTGGCCTTAGCAAATAAAGATTCAACTGGGCACAGTTGAGACATCCCACATGAAATTGGATGGGCGGTTGATTTTTCTTCACCTACTTGTATCCCGATTCATATAGGGCCTCCATCCTACAAAAGCTGCAGTTAAAATCTCCCAGTTCCTTGAATGTGGTGCTCTTTCAACGTATGAAAATCTTGTTTGAACTCCTAGATTTAACAGAGCTGAAACCTGGAAAGTACCGTTTCTTGTAGCTATCAGGTTAACATAGAAAAATGACAACAGAAAAAGACCACATGGCCTATCTAGTCTGTCCTTCCATATCAACAATTACAACAGTCCCCTTTTTTTTCTTTAGAGATCCCCTGTGTTTGTCCCATGCTTTTTTGAAATTAGATACGGTCCTCATCTCTACCACCTCCACTGGGAGACGATTCCACAGATCCACCACTCTTTCCGTAAAGAAATATTTCCGCATATCAATCCTGAATCTATCCCCTTTCACCCTCATCCCATGTCCCCTCGTAGCAGAACTTGCTTTCAATCAAAAGAGACTCTCCCCCTGTGCATTTATGCCATGGAGGTATTTAAACGTCTCAATCTTTTAACTTTTTTCCTGCCTTTCCTCTAAGGTGTACATATTAAGGTCCTTAAGTCTGTCTTCATATGCTTTATAATAAAGACCACTAACCATTTTTGTAGCCACCCTCTGTACTGACTCCATCCTGTTTATATCCTTTTGAAGGTGCGGTCTCCAGAATTGCACACAATACTCCAAATGAGGTCGCACCAAAGACTTATACAGAGGCACTATCACCTCCTTTTTTCTGCTAGCCATTCCTCTCCGTATGCACCCAAGCACCCTTCTAGCTTTTGTTGATGCCTTTTCTACCTGTTTATCTACTTTAAGATCATCTGACACGACCACGCCTAGGTCCCGCTCTTCTTTAGAGGACAAAAGTACTTCACCCCCTATACTATATTGCTCTCTTGGATTGCTGCAGCCCAAATGCATGACCTTGCATTTTTTAACATTAAATCCCAGCTGCCAAATTCTAGACCATTCTTCAAGCTGAGCTAGGTCCCTCCTCATGTTATCTACAGCTTCCTGGGTATCTACTCTATTGCAGATTTTGGTATCATCCACAAAGAGGAAAACTTTACCCAACAGCCCTTCTGCTATATCACTAACAAAGATGCTGAAAAGAATCGGACCAAGGACAGATCCCTGGGGCACACCACTGGTACCTTCCATCTCCTCAGAGTGAGCTCCATTTACCTGTACCCATTGTCGCCTCCCACTTAATCAATTTCTAACCCAAGCAGTAACTTTAGGGTCCATCCCTAGGGTGCTCAGTTTTTTTATAAGGTGTCTGTGAGGATCAGTGTCAAAGGCTTTACTGAAATCTAAATACACCATATCAAGGGCTCTCCCTCGGTCCAACTCCCTGGTTACCCAGTCAAAGAAATCAATCAGATTTGTCTGACAAGACCTGCCTCTGGTGAGTCCATGCTGCCTCGGATCCTGTAATCCACTGGACTCCAGAAACCTCACTATTTTCTCTTTCAGCAGCGTTTCCAATAATTTACTCACCACTGAAGTTTTACTCACCACTGAAGTTAAACTAACTGGCCTTTAGTTTTCAACTACATCCTTACTTCCGCTTTTGTGTAAAGGCACCACAGGAGCCTCTCTCCAGTCCTTTGGCACCACTCCCGATTCCAAGGGGGCATTGAAAAGGTCAGCCAGTGGAGCTGCTAAAATGTCCCCAAGTTCCTTCAGTATTCTAGGGTGTATCCCATCCGGTCCCATCGCTTTGTCTCCTTTAAGTTTATCTAGTTTCTCACAAACACAGTCTTCTGAAAATTCTTCAAGATACCCCTCGCTTCTATTCCTGTTTGTGGGTGTTTTCCGGGGTCCTGCTCCTGTTTCTTCAACTGTGAACACAGAACAGAAATATTTGTTAATCAATTCCGCTTTATCCTCATCAGCTTCTACATATTCCTCCCCTTCACCCTTGACAATTCCACTTTTGCCCTTCCTCTTCTCACTAAAAATCTGAAAAATGTCTTATCTCTCCATTTTATTGCATTGGCTATTTCTTCCTCTTTTTGAATCTTTGCTTTCCTGACTACTTTGCTAGCTTCTCTAAGTTTTTCCAAATATAAATGTCTCTGTGATCTCTTGTATTTCATGAAGGCTTCCATCTTTTTCTTCACCTTTTCAGCTACTTCTTTCGAAAGCCATAGCAGTCTTCTTTTCCTTTTACCTTTATTTACCATTTTTTTTATTGAAAGGCAGCACATAATTACAAGAAACAATAGTCACATGAGCTACATGTAGAATATAATAACAGGGAAAAACAATGGCAAAAGCGCAAGCAGCATTAAATGAAACCATCAAAGCCCCCTCTTTTTTTTTCCCCTCTTTTCCCACCCCCATCTGTCATCTAAAAAACACTCCCAGAACACTCTGCCTACCCCCTCTACCCTCCAACCCCCCGCCCTCCTCCCAGCCTCTCCCTATCCTCCCCCTTCCCCCCACCAAGAACCTCCATGCCAGCTAAAAGTGAAGGGAGTACACCAATGGACCAGACCACACGGGGCAGAAGAGGAACCCAGGGACTCCACCTCATGGGGAAGCACAAGGCCAGTGCCTCCAAAGGATATGTATAACACCCGAGCAATCATGTACCATACTTTAAAACAAAAGCTTCCCACACTCGCTCAAAGTGTGGCAGCCTCAATTTTCCAGCTGCCACCCCACGCTCCATAGTGTACATGTCCCACATCCGTTCCAACCAGTTAGAGAAGGATGGTGGCAGAACCTGCTTCCAAGCAGTAGCCAAGGCCAGCCGAGCAGCATTCAAACCATGACGAATCAGGGCCAACTGAGGGCTTCTGGCTCCAGGAACATTCACACCAAAAAGAAAAATGCCCGGATCCCAAGGAATGTTCAACCCGACCAATTGTTTTAAGCGGTATTGAATCCCCCTCCAAAAAATTTGGACACGAGGACAAAGCCACCAGACATGCGCCAAAGTGCCCTTCTGTCCACATCTCCGCCAACACAGATCCGAAACCCCTGGATATACTCGAACAATCCGCACGGGCGTCATATACCATCTGTAAAATAGTTTATAATTAGTTTCACATGCATTAATCGCCACCGAACCTTTCCACAGCCTACCCTCCACCTGTTCCCACCGCTGCTCGGAATAATGAAGACTCAGGTCGTGATTCCACTGCTCTCTATGCTTGCCTAGTCCCGGCTGCTGTGCTTGCAAATGGGCATACAAGGCAGCAATGAGACCTTTCGTGGTGGTACACCCCTCACAGAAGCGCTCAACATCTGACAAATCACGTCGAACAGCCCGAGCCCGAACCCAGTGAGCCACCTGTGCATACTGGAAAACATGACGGTCGGGAAGATCAAAATCCTCCTGAAGCATACTAAAAGAGCGCAACCTACCCTCATCAAACAATTGACCGGCACGACTAAGTCCCTTATGCCCCCACATCCAAAAAACCGGATCAGTCATCCCGGGGGGAAACAAAATATTGTTCACAATAGGCGCCAGAGGAGTCAGGTCCGCCCCCCGAGGCCGAAAAAATTGGTCCCAGCAATGGAGAGTATGTAGGATATAAGGGTTACATGAACGCAAGCCACCTCGCAGCTTGGAACTGAGCCATAACCGATCTCCCAGTCCCGCCCCCCCCAAAATGTGCATTTCCATTTGTACCCAGCGTTTGACGCTATCAGTATTCATCCATTCCACCCCGGCATGGCACTGCACCGCCGCATAGTACTAATGCAGGTTAGGCGCCCCCATACCCCCAGAGCGCGTACGCATATAAAGAATCCGACGCGCTATGCGAGGACGACGAGACCGCCAGATAAACTTCATGAGCAGTGTTTGCCAAGCGGCCAGGGCTCCCCGAGTTAATGGTATAGGAAGTACCTGAAAGAAATACAAAGACCTCGGAACAACCACCATCTTAACCACCGCTATACGCCCAAACCAAGACAACATCAGACTAGCCCAAGATTCCAGGTCACGCCTAACCTGCTGAAGTAATGGTCCATAATTAGCCTTATAGAGCGCCGTCCGCTCAACCGTCAGGTTCACACCTAAATAACGAAGAGCACCTGTCACCCAACGAAACGGATAAAGAGCCTTCAGTTGTAAGCAGACCGCCTCCGGGACCCCAACATTGAGAATCTCGGATTTAGTATAATTAATTTTAAACCCGGAAACCTGTGAGAAGGCCTCAAAGAGTTGCATGGCAGCTAAAAGGGACACAGCCGGATTCACCAACGATAATATGATATCATCCACAAAGAGTGCAATTCTATAGTCAGTAGGGCCCACTCGAACACCCACAATGTCCGGATGCTCACGAAAGCTTTGCGCCAAAGGTTCCATCACCAGCGCAAACAATAACGGCGACAAAGGACACCCCTGCCGAGTACCCCTTTCCAATGCAAAACTCCCCGACTGACTTATTCTTGGTGACTTTAACATTCATGTTGATAACCCTTCTGACCCCTATGCTTCAAAACTCCTTTTCCTTACCTCCTCATTTAACCTTCAGCTTTGCTGCCCCCCACTCATCAGCACGGCCATTGCCTTGAACTTGCTTTCTTCTCTAATTGTTTACCCTCTAATTTCCGTATCTCAGCTCTTCCCTTATCTGACCATCACCTGGATAGCTTCACTCTTCATCACTCCTCACCTCAATCTCGCCCAGTCTCCTACCTTTTTAGGAATCTTCATGCTATCGATCCATTAGCTCTCTCCACTATTGTTTATTTATTTATTTACATTCTCTTATATACCACGCTATTCTGCATCAGTGCGGTTTACATTGAACAAACTGAAATTACATTGAACAGGGCATTATAACTTGGAGATAACTATTTTACAGGGAACATGGGCTATGGAGGGTTAAGTGGCTTGCCCAAGACCACAAGGAGCACCTGTGGGACTAGAAACCCCAGTTCTTCCAGCCCAAGGTTGCTGTCCTCTAGTGGGATTTGAACCCCCGACCTTCCGGCCTGAAGTACCTTGCCCCAACCACTAGGCTACTCCTCCACTCTCACCACCTCTCTCCTCCACTTTGTCTTTTAACTAGGTTGATGAGACTATAGTTTCCAATAATAATGCTCACTCCTCTGCTCTGGATTCTCTTGCTGTCCCTATCCTACATCCTGTGAGGCACACTGTATCTCAACACTGGCTGTCTCAACAACCTTCGCTCCTGTGCCCATTCAGCTGAGTGCATTTGGCTCAAATCCCACTCCCTTTCTGACTTTCTTCACTTCAAATTCATGCTTCCTTCTTTCCAATCTGCCAAAGCACTCGCCAAGCAAAATTACTATATCCATCTAACTAACCCTCTTGTCTCTGACTGCCATCGTCTCTTCTCTGTTCTCTCCTCAAGGCACCCCTGCCTTCTCTTCCTCCACAAACCCTTGCTGTTTCCATGACAAAGTCCACAAGATTACACTCCAATTCCCCTCAAGATCAGCTTCATCCCCTCTTTCCCATCTTCAATACCAACTTTTTACCTCAATTTCTGTTACCCTTTCTTCCTTTTCTAAGATCTCCGAAAAGGAAACTCTCATCTTTTTTCCCCCTCTAAACTTACTATCTGTCCCTCTGATCCTATCCCCACCCATCTCCTTAACTCCATCTTCTCTTCTGTCATCCTTTCCATCACACACATTCTGAACCTTTCATTCTCTACTGCAATTTTCCCTGCAGCCTTCAAACATACTCTGGTCACACCTCTCCTCAAGAAACCTTCACCTGACCCTACGTGTCCTTCTAATTATCGACCCATCTCCCTTCTTCCCTTCATTTCCAAAATTCTTGAACATGCAGTTCTTTGCTATTGCCTTGATTTTCTCTCCTCTCAAGCCCTCCTAGATCCATTTCAATCTGGCTTTTGTCCCGTACACTCTACTGAAACGGCCCTTGCTAAAGTCTCCAGTGACTTGTTCTGGGCTAAATCCAAAAGCCTTTACTCAGTCCTCATTCTTCTTGACCTTTCTTCTGTTTTTGACACTGTTGACCACCATCTTCTCCTTGATACATTATCATTACTTGGTTTTAGAGGCTAGAACTGTCTTGGTTCTCTTATCATCTCTCCCATCGCTCCTTCAGTGTCTGTTCTGGTGGTTTCTCCTCTACTGCTATCCTTCTCTCAGGTGATATACCCCAAGGGTCTGTTCTATACCCAGTCCCTTGTTGCTGTCATCTTCTCCCATGGCTTTCAATATCATTTTTATGCAAATGACACTCAGATCTATGTGTCTACACCTGATATTTCTCTTACACTCCAAGCTCGTATATCTGCCTGCCTATCTGACATCGCTGCCTGGATATCTCACTGCCGTTTGAAATTCAACATAGCCAAAACTGAACTTCTTATTTTTCCCCCTAAACCCTCTTCCCTCCCCCACTTCCTCCCTTCTCTTTCTCTGTTGATAACACTCTTCTACTTCCTGTTTCCTCAGCCCACAACCTTGGAATCATCTTCAACTCCTCCCTCTCCTTCTCCACACATATCCAACAGATAGCAAAAACCTGTCATTTCTTTCTCTACATTAACAAAATTTGTCGCTTCCTTTCTGAACACACTACTAAAACACACATCCATTCTTTTAGTCAGTACTCGCCTCGACTATTGCAATATTGAAACCTCCTCCTTGTCAGTCTCCCTCTAAGTCATCTTTCTCCTCTTCAGTCTGTTCAAAACTCTGATGTGTGGCTAATCTTTCGCCAGCCCAATATACTCCTATAACCCCTCTTCTCAAATCATTTCATTGGCTTCCCTTCCATTTCCATATCCAATACAAATGTCTCCTTCTGACCTATAAGTACATTCATTCTATTGCTCCTCACTACCTTTCCTCTCTTCTCTCTCCCTACACCCCTCGTGAGCCCCACTCTTTTCCTGGTTTGCATCTCTCTATGCCCTTCTCTTCAACAGCCAATTCCAGACTTTGATTCTTTCACCTTGCTGCTCCGTATGCCTGGAACAAACTACCTGTATCTTTACGTCAGGTTTCATCTCTCCCCCTTTTCAAATCCATGCTAAAGGCTCACCTCCTTCAGGCTTTCTTTGGATCTTAATCTTTTGTTCTCCTTCTGTCTCGTTATTTTTCTGTACTGTACTCTTGTTCTCATCTGTCTCTTGTTCTCATCTGTCATACTGTCTGTCTTGATTAGATTGTAAGCTCTGATGAGCAGGGACCATCTTTTTTCTATGACTGTACAGCGCTGCATACACCTTATAATGCTATATAAATGATTAATAGTATAGTAGTTCGGTATTTTTCCCACAGACATTGAAACAGGCCTTAATTCAGCCAATGTTAGGGGAAAAAATCATTTTTGTCTATAGATAATATGTAAAGTTATAGACTTGTGTCTAATATGCCTGGAATTGCTAAGATTTTGGAATCTATTGTGACCTCTCAATTACAGAGGTATGTGGAAGAGATTGGAGGGTTGGATGAATGCCAATCTGGATTTAGGGCCTCTTTTACTACAGAAACAGTGGTGGTGGCTCTATTGGATGAGATGGAAAGAGTCTGCAAGTTGTGTTTTTTTGGTTTTGTTAGATCATTCGTTAGGTTTTGACACTATTTCACATTATGTGCTTTTAGCTAGGTTGCGTTCGTGAGGAGTACATGGCTTTGCTTTAAAGTGGTGAGAGTCTTTTTGACCAATAGATCATTCAAAGTGGAGTTTAATGGGAAGGTGTCTAAAGTGTTCTCTTGTACGAAAGGGGTGCCTCAGGTGTCACCATTATCTCCTTTATTATTTAATATCTACTTTAGTCCTTTAGCTCATTATATTAGGAAATTGGGGTTTCCTCCATATGTATACGCTGATGATCAATTCTTTACCAAGATCTGGTTGACCATTTGCGATCTGGTCTTCACTGTGTTGCAGGATTGGTTAGAGGAAAATAAATTGAGTTTGAATTTGGAGAAAACTGAGGTCTTATGGGTGGGGAAGGCCAAGATTCTGGATGATACTAAGTTTGTCCAACTTGTGGGACAGAAAGTTGAGATATCATCAGACGTGTGTACTTTGGGAGTAGTTATAGATTCCAATTTGACTTCTGAATCATATGTACAATATATACAAAATAAGACATTGTATAAGCTGAAGCATGTGAGGCATTTACGATCAATGTTAAGGCCACAAAATTTTCAAACGGTAGTATTGAGTCATCTGAATTATTGAAATTCGGTATTATTGAAATTGTAAAAATTGGCATTATGTAAATTACAATGGATTCAAAATATTGCCGCAAAGTTTGATTACAGATAGCAGTTATAAAGAAAGGGTTACTCCTTTATTGTTAAATCTTCATTGGTTTTCAGTTGAAGCTCATGCATTGTTTAAGGTGCTGTGTTTGGCTTTTAACTGCACAGATTTAAACATTACCTACATGTATTTTGCTAGAAATGTATTTGATTTCCCTGATTACTTCCATGTTAATACTCCTGTTATTTGTAAAATAGGTCTGATATATCTGACCAGTGTTATATTGTTCCAATAAGCTGCAGAATCCAATATAAGGCCATCCTTACTACCTTTAGGGCCTTCAATAATATTTCTCCACCTCCATCTCTGACCTCATCACACACACAACAAACATCAGGTCCAGGAGATCTACAGCTGTTGACACCCTACTTATACCAAAGGTTTCCATAAAAGTTAATCAGTCATCCATCAATAGGTCATTTTCAAACTATGCTCCTAGGTGTTGGAACAAACTCCCTCCCAACATCAGAACAATTAAAGACATTAAACAGTTCAAAAAAGCCCTTAAACACCACCTTTTCATCACACACTTTATACACCTAAACACCCCTTCCCCTCCCCCACCCTCTAAACCTCATTCCTACCCTAACTAACTGCACAGATTTAAACATTACCTACATGTATTTTGCTAGAAATGTATTTGATTTCCCTGATTACTTCCATGTTAATACTCCTGTTATTTGTAAAATAGGTCTGATATATCTGACCAGTGTTATATTGTTTCAGTGTAAACCGCACTGATGACAAATAGCGCGGTATAAAAGAAATCTTAAATAAATAAATAAATAAATAAATAAAATAAAGCTATCCATAAGATAACCTATTTATCAAGAAATAGGGCCTATCACCTTGTTCTTAAATTAGGCCCTTACACTCAGACCCATTGTACATTGGCTTTGCCTTCGGTCTCTGCCTTTTGTCAAAAAAGGATCAGAAAGAGATGTTTTTCTGCTGCAGCTCCAGAATGGTGGAATGAGCTACCTGTTGTAATTAGAGATCTCAAGGACTATGTCCACTTTTAAAGACATGGTTGTGGAGGAACTTTTTAAATTGTACTTGATTGAATTATGTATACATTATTTCTCTAATTCACTTTGTACATCTACGGATTGTAAAAGTATTATATAAGTATATTATTAAATTAAATTACCATGTGATACAGGCACACCCACTCTCCGTTCTAATCCAGCTCACTTCCCGCACAGGCCTGCAGCTACCACGCAAAATGTCACAGCAGTAGCTAAGGCGTTTTAGTAAACATACTCCTTAGTGATTGGCAGGATATAAATACAGAAATAATCCCAGGATACCTCTTCTCAACTTCCCTTGTCTTTCTCAATGCCTCTAAGGATCTATTAGCAATGCCTGTCTATCAAGTTCTTCAGGATGTGTAGAAGTGAATAATGGAGACCCTATCCACTCTTCTTATTTAATAAGATCAAACTATTGCACCAGTCTGTGGGGCCAATGTAGTAAAGTGTGCTAGATTAGGTCAGTTTGTGCGCACAGTTTTGTGCATTACCAGTGCAGATAGAACGTTTTTGCAAAAGCTAACTGTGCGCAAAGTCTTGAGCAGACATCAGTGCACAGCACATTTAAATCCATAGTAATGAAGCGATTAATTATTCAGCACAAATGTAGAGAGGTGTGCAGAAGATGAGAAGGCTAAGCTCAATGCTGGGATAGTAATGAAAAATCTGAGAAGGCATAAAGGGTTTGCTCATAGGTTTGTGGTCAATGCCAGTGAGGAATTTATGCCTGTTACTTCTCTATTTTGCATGTACAGAGCCTGCAACTTTTTTCTGACTTTGCTGAAGGGAATAGTGGAAAATATGGCAGGGGAGATGTGCTAGAACAATGTTATGCACATATGCTGGACTGCTATTTGGCATATAAACATCAATATTATTCTGCATAGAATTTTCGTGCAGAATGATATCTGTGGTTTTTAAAATACAGGTGTTATTCTAAACAATATTTTTGTGCAGAAAAATATTGTTTGTGCCAAATTGCATTCCAGCACATACACATGTTCCAAACTTTTTTTTGTGTGTGCAAGATGCTGGTGCTGATAATTCAAACCCGTGTGCGCTCATCTAGCTAGCTCTTCTTGGTTAGCGCAGATTTTTTGTGCATGGCTTATTTGCATGCTGTTTGCTTACATCCGCATTGGCATGCGTGATTGCTAAATCTGCTCTTAAATGTGCTAAAATTATATGAATCATTCCTTGCTGCCACTAGGGTGTCAGCAGAACTAAAACTGGCTGAAGCTGGTTTGTGATTGCATAGAAAACAGGGTAGCTAAGAGATACGTTTACTAAACCATTTTAGCTATTATCATAGCAGTTAACTTGTGCTATTATGTCGCGTTGTCAGCTAATGCAGTCAAAATGCAGATAGTGCAGCAATTTTCCAAGCTATCTGCATTTTGTGTGTTAGATGAGGTGGGAACTGGAGGCAGCCAGCAATATTCATTCACTGAATGCCCAAATTGCTGATAGCGCGGCTGCAGATAATGCTACCTTAAGAAGTGCAACTGAGTTATGGGGATTGACACTGCAGAGCCGTGGGTGAGCAGTGCCCCTCCCATGGCCCACCCTGACAAGATCATTCCCCCCTCCCATGGCACCCCTTGCAAATCTGAAGCCCCCCATGGCCATTCCCAAGACCATAGAATCTGAGCTCCCCCAAAACTCCACTCCTGCCTCTTTTACCTCTGGCCCACCAGAGAAACCCTGGTAAGGACCAGAGATGGTTGTGGGCAATGGAGAGGAGGGCTTCTTTGATCTTGGGAGAGGGAGCTGTTGGGATGAGGATCAGCTTCTGTGGTCTTGGGGGGGGAGATTATGGGGAATCAGCTTTGATAGGGTCTTTGTAGGGAGGATTGGAGGATTCGGCGCCACAGTGAATAAGAAGGGGGAGGACATCATGGCTTCTTCTGCTGTTTTCACTGCATTGGCAGGTAGCGCAGCTGTACCCATGCTGCTTGCTAATGCAGGGAACGCAGGCCAGTGTGGCAGTGGTCTGTCCTATGTGATATCTGCAGGGCAGATGCTTGCCACTTGCCCTGCATACATCACACAGCATTTTGACATATGCCATGCAATAGATGCAAAAAACATTGCCACACTTTAGTAAACAGAACCCCTAAGAGAAATGTTAGTTTAAGCTAAAATCCTTTATAAATTCCCAATTATGCATATATTTATAAAGTAGAACTCTGCAGGTATAAAACGTACCACAACTAATAGCTCAGAAAGTTAAATTTACAAAGAACTCAAAGATAGTAATTTATATTTCCTCTGGGGACAATATTCAGCTGCAGCAGTCAAGAATTTTTTTTTAAACTGCCACAGCTAAATAACATCTGGATATTCAATGACAGTATCTGGATTCAATGGGGACTAACGCCACTATCCAGATATTGGAAATATTCAGCCCATCTGAATTAATTAGATCTGATTTATTGACTTTTTATTCCGCTTACACCAAATGTACGAAAGCAGTTTATAATACATAAATTTACCAAAATGCATAAATACAATAAAATGAAATAATATAGCATAACTTTAATGAAAATAAAAACATAAGAACATAGCAAACACATGATCTTGAACAATTTATAATTAATAATCACTTCAGACAAGCTAAAGAAATCTTAAAACAAAACTTAATGCTGAATGGGCCTCATTCTTCAACAGGCCTCATAATGCTGAGTGAATAGCCAAGTTTTAAGGTTTTTCTGAAAGTGTAATTTCTAATACTACATAAATCATAGGACAGAGTATTCCACAGAGAAGGACCTGCATAACTGAACAAACCACTGATGATGCTGGTACTAGATAAAATGAAACCGTAGAGAGATCATTCTGACCTCTAGAACTGAAGTGTGCCTGTTGATTTCTGTATCGTTACAAGGCCAGAGACTTATCAGCCCTCCCTTGTTAAATCGAACAAAAGCTGCTGAGAGGAGCACAGTTGTCTAGTAGTGACACATTCCACCAGCTTTCTTGACAAATGAGAGATTCCCATATGTTAGGCTGGATAGAAAATTGCATAAAGTTAGAACTGCTTTTTTTTTTTTTGCTTAACTTTAAGCTGTTAGTTATTTAGCTAGTGTACTGAATATCGCTGCTAACTGGATAACCTCTAACTCTTTGCCAGACAGCCACAGCACTCTCCGGATAGAGCTGAGGTGGTCAGAGGGAATAGTCAGTGACAATATCCTGAAAGCACTGCTGAATATCATGCTGGCTAGCACTTATCTGGATACTGGCTTTTGAATATTGGCCCCTCTGTTTATACAAATATCATACCTTGCAAAAGTCTAAATACCATTTTACATTTTTCATAATCTGCTGTCTAAAAAATGTGGTTCAGAATCCAGTAAAGTAGGAGTTGGTATCACTGATCTACTGTACATAGCATACTTTCAGTTTGAAGGAACAGTTGTAGAAATATTAAAAAATATATAAGAATAAGAAACCAAAGAGTGTCAATTGCATAAATCTTCACAACCGTTGATTTAGAGAAGCCCATTTGCAACAGTAAGAATCGTGAGTTATGTACTGTAGGCTGTTTATGAACTTTGTACAGCAGGATGGTGCAGTTTTGCTTAGTTATCTTAGCACAGAATAGCTTAAGCTCACTTTCTGGTTGGTTAGGTACGGTTTGTCTGTGGATTTCAGTCTTCAAGTTTTGCTACGGATTTTTATCGGATTCAGGTCCAAGCTGTGACTGGCCACTCAGGAATCTTCACTTTCTTCCTGCTTAGCCACTCCGCTGTTATTTTTGCTTTGTGTTTAGGATCATTATCTTGCTGAAAAGTGGCTCTTTTCCCCAGTGCCAGGTGTATATAGTATCTGCCTATATTTTTTATCATCTGTCTTTCCCTCACTTATCAGAAATCTTCCTGTCCCTGCTACTGCTGCTGCTGCTGCAAAGCATTCTCTTAACATAACACTACCACCACTGTACTTTACTGTAGGAATGTCTTAGCAGGTGATCACCGAGTTTTACTTCACGTATTTCATATAGCATTGAGAACAAAAAGTACCACTTTGGTCTCATCAGACCATAAAACCACCTACATGCATTCAGTGTTTCTTTGCAAATGATATGTGTTGTGTCATAAATGACTTTTCTCCATCAATGGTGGCAGCCTAGCTACCTACCATATAAGCCATTTTTATGAAGTAATCTTGAAATTGTTGAGCAGTCAATATTTTCTTCAGTCTCAAACAGTAATTTCTGTAGTTCTTTGAAAAGTAATCTTAGGTATCACAGTGACGTTCCTTAGCAGATTCCTTAACCTGCTGCTAGTAACTTTTGGAAGTGCCCTAGAGGCCATATCTTGGTAGTGTCAAACAGTTTCCACTTTGCAGTGATGGATCTGAAAGTGCCACAATGGATATTCAAACACATTGAAGTTTCCTTATCACTTTCTTCAGTTTGTACTTTTGAATAATTTTATTGCAGAGTTTTTTCAGTAGCTACATGTTTGACATATTTAGACCTTTGCTTCCAGTTCACTTCATACAACAGAAACAGCTTGATTCTCCATCCAGGATTATTTAAGTCAGCCCAACCATTGGGCTTGGACACAAGTGGTCTGTATTTAACTTATAATGGGGCTTGTTAAGGCACATTTTAGAAAATGATATAATTTTGGTTTTCTATAACAAAATCAAGGAATATAGTCTTAAAATGTGTCTGCACCTTAATGTTAAGAATACAAAGATCCTGACAACTGGCAAAGTGAATTAAGTTCATCGTTGATGGAGAAGAAAATTGAAATAGTTGACAACTTTAACCTACTTGGATCAACTATCAATAAAGAAGCAACAAGCAGTCAAGAAATCCGATGACACATTATTCTTGGCAGCAGGGCCGGATTTACCTTGAGTGAGGCCCTACGCCAACAAAAATTGTGGGCCCCCAGCAGGGGCGGCCCAAGGGGGGTGCGGACCTCATTTGCATAAGGGGCCTCATTTGCATAAATATTTGCATAATGTTACCATATACTAACTTTTAGTAAACGTGCCTCTTAATGAGTGTATGGATAAAGAAAGACTAAAAGATTTCTACATTACTATAATCCAGTGCCAACTGCTAGACACATTAGGAACTACTACAAACACTGCCCATAGTAAACCCGCCGTATCCTAACAGCACTACCAGGACTCACAAAGCACCATACTCTACCAATCAAAAGGCAACACTGCAAATATTAAACCAATACATTTCAGAGAACAACAATACATGACCTACTGGGGAAAGAGAACAAGTGGCAATGTCAAATAGGAATTATATAAACAGAACACCTCAGCTCAGTTACACATGCAGAACATAGACCATCACCAAACAAGTAATCACAATTTAGAAATAGGAAGACAATAATTAAACTGGGAATCCCAAAAGCCAAACTTGGAATGTACAACACTGTAGAAATAAAACTATACATTAATTTGCTCTTGTACTAAACAAAGCGCAGATGTTAATGACGCACATTTACCAGAGCTGACATATTCCAATTAATAAATTCAAAATAAAGAGATATTTTTCTACCTTTTGTGCATTTTTTTCAGCTGCAATTGCTCCAGCCACTTTCTTCTGGTTTCTTCGTGTCTTCTGCTAACTCTCCATCGTCTGCTGTCCATTTGTCCTTTCTTCTCTCCTAGATTTTTTTCCATTCTCTCTCTCTACATCCGCTTTCACATACTAATCTTTCTCCTTTTGCTCTTTCCTCATTCCTATTTCATCCACTCAAATTTTACCCCTCCATCCTCAATCCCCACTTACTCTCCCAATACCCGGCCAATTGTAGATTTTTTATCCCTCCCACACAAAATATTTTTCCCTTCTCCATTTTACTCTTCCAGCCCCATCCCATTCTAATCCTCCCCCAACATCAGCTCCCTTCTAGTTCCAGCCTCACCCAGCATCCATTCCCTTCTAGTCCCTGCATCAGCCCATTTCCAGTCCTAGCCATCCATCAGCCCATTTCCAGTCCTAGCAACCCCCCAACCCAATACCAGTCCTAGCCCCCCCATCACCCCACTTACAGTCCTTAACCCCCCATCACCCCATTTTCAGTCCTTAACCCCCCATCACCCCATTTTCAGTTTAAGCCCCCCCTATAACCCATTACCAGTCCTAACCCCCCATCAGCCCACTCCCAGTCCTAACCCCATCAACCCATTTCCAGTCAGCCCCCCATAGCCCATTGCGTCCTACCCCCCCCCATCATCCCATTACCAGTCCTAACCCCATCATCCCACCTCCAGTTTTAACCCCCCAGCCCATTTCCAGTCCTAGCCCCCCATAGCCCATTACCAGACAACCCCCATCAGCCCACAGCCCATTACCAGTCTTAACCCCCCCAAAGCCCATTACCAGTTCTAACCCCCCCCCAACAGCCCATTACCAGTCCTAACCCCATCAGCCCACCTCCAGTCTTAACCCCCCAGCCCATTTCCAGTCCTAGCCCCCCCCATAGCCCATTACCAGACAGCCCCCATCAGCCCACAGCCCATTACCAGTCTTAACCCCCCCAAAGCCCATTGCCAGTTCTAAGCCCCCCCAACAGCCCACAGTCCATTACCAGTCCTAACCCCATCAGCCCACCTCTAGCCTTAACCCCCCCCCAGCCCAGCCCAGCCCAGCCCATTTCCAGCCCCAGCCCCCCAATAGCCCATTACCAGCCCTACCCCCCCTCAGTCCATTTCCAGCCCCAGCCCCCCCAATAGCCCATTACCAGTCCTACCCCCCCCCATAGCCCATTACCAGTCCGACCCCCCCCCCATAGCCCATTACCAGTCCTACCCCCCCCCCCGGCCTAAAGTAAAACTCAATTTAAAAAAAAACCTGGTGGCTGCCGCCGCGGGGCCCCCTCTGCTGCCGCGGGGGCCCCGTCTACAAGCTGAAGCGGTCCGGTCTGGTCGGGTCGGGTCTCTCTCCCTCGCTCGCTCGCTGCAGGCTGCAGGCTGCGAGAGACGCGAAGGGAGAGCGTCTCCTCGCGTCTGTGTTAAGCCCGCAGGGGCTGATGGGAAATCCCATCAGCCCCTGCGGGCTTAACACAGACGCGAGGAGACGCTCTATCTTCGCGTCTCTCGCAGCCTGCAGCCTGCAGCGAGCGAGGGAGGGAGGGAGAGAGACCCGACCCGACCGGACCGGACCGCTTCAGCTTGTGGACGGGGCCCCCGCGGCAGCAGAGGGGGCCCCGCGGCGGCAGCCACCAGGTTTTTTTTTTTAATTGAGTTTAAAAAAAAAAAACTGGTTCTTTTTTTGTGGGCCCCTGCCGGCTGTGGGCCCTACGCCATGGCGTACATGGCGTATACGTAAATCCGGCCCTGCTTGGCAGAATGGCTATGAAGAACCTAGACAAGATTCTCAAGAGCAGAGATGTCTCTCAAGAACAGAGATGTCTCTCTCCATACAAAGATTCAGTTCAAGCCATGGCATTTTCAATAACATCATATGGATATGAAAGTTGGACAGTGAAAAAGATAGACAGGAAGAAAATTGATGCCTTTGAATTATGGTGCTGGCGACGAATACTGTGTATACCATGGACTGCCCGAAGAACAAACCAGTCAGTACTAGAGGAGATCAAACCTAAGCTTTCTTTAGAAGCTCAGATGACAAGACTTTGACTTTCATACTTTGGACACATCATGCGTTTAGAGAAAGACATCATGCCTGGCAAGGTAGAAGATCAACACAAAAGAGGAAGGCCAGCAATGAGATGGATCGATACAATAACAGCAGCTACAGGTGCCAGTCTGTCAACAATGAGCCGCCTGACTGAAGACCGAACACAGTTTAGGACAACTATTCAGAGGGTTGTCATGAGTCAACACTGACTTGATGGCACTTAACAACAACAAACAACAACAACAACATAACAAAGAATGACTGAAGGTATTTTGGTTTCTTAAATTACCTTTTGAATATTTCTATATGTTTGTTTATGCAATTTCTTGATATACCACCCAGGCTGAAGGGCATCAGAGCGGTTTACAGTCACTACTAGCAGGTACTGGATATAATCCCTCGTCCCCAAAGAGGTCACAATCTATGTGTACCTATATTTTGGAAATCCTTTCTCCTCCTTCCCTCATTACTTTTAGCACTCCTTCCTCTATTCCCTGATTCTTCCAGCCTTCCCAGTATTGATCATTAAGATTACTCCTCTTTCCCCACCCCCAAAAAAAGACCATGTAAATTAGCTAGACAAAAGAAAAGCCATAACATTTTATTTAAAGTAAAAGAAAAAAATGCTTAACTTAATATTCAAATATATGTTAGTTTGTGCAAATGTGCTTCACCCAAATCCGAGTCAGCCCACATAAAGAATGTTTTTACCCAGTACAGCCTAACATTGAAAGAGTTTGATGCCCTTATTTTAAACAACAGAACATGGAAAATGTACAAGGGTTTGAAGACTTGTGCAAAGCACTATTGATGTAAATTCTCTGCTGAAATGATTGTGCATTGATTGCAGCCTTACCCTGGGTAGGTGAAATGATTTGCATGCTTTTAATTAAGTAGTCACATGTGGTATGTCCCTTTTCATTTATGCCTCTCCTAAAGATGTCTGTTATAAATATCTTTGCACTTACATAAGAATCTTTCATGCAGTGCATGCTTAATAATGGAATAATAAATGATTTTTACACTAAAATTTATTTGAAACATTTTTAAACTACTGCTTCTGTTGGTGTCTGATTTCTACCTGTTGTTTTTTGTTTCAGAAAAAAAAAGAAGAAATTTGGAATTGATACCTCTAACTGCCCGCATGGTAATGACTCACCTAGTAAACCACTTAGGCCACTATCCCTTGAGTGGAGGTCCTGCTGTTCTTCATAGTCTTATCTCTGAGAATCAAGACAACTTTTATGTGGAATCATCAGAGCTTTCTTCAGAAGTTTTCAGAAGTCCAAATTTGCAGCTATTTGTTTTTAATGACAGCACACTTATATCCTACCTTCAGATTCCTGCTGAAAAGACTTTGAAAGAGGATTTAACAGGAGTTGCTTCAGATGTTAGAGTAATTGTGAGAGATATCTCAGGAAAATACTCTTGGGATAGCAGAATATTGTATGGACCTTTGGAAAACCACCAGTTAGATTACAAATATTGCCAAACGCCTGTTAATCCAAGTAGTCATCAACAGCCTTTTGAACAATGTGCAAATTTATGTGAACATGAAGAGGAGGAAGATGTACTTGATATGCTGCTTGAAAACCTTGGCAACATGAGTCCTGAATGCCTTTTATATCCACAGTTTAAGCTAAATGAGCCTGCTCAACCACCATTTGGTATGAGTCGTGATCAAGAATATGAGATTATAGATGCTATTCTTAGACAGAGTACCCAAGAAGAAGAGCACATAGAAAAGTGCAGGACAGATCTTACTATGAATGTTGCCTGTCAAGAAGAGCCAAGTCCTACTGAGCCAGAAGCACCATTTTATTTTTGTAGGCTATTGCTGAATGACTTAGGAATGAATTCTTGGGATAAAAGGTATGAATTTCTTTTGCCGATTTACTGCTCCTCATGTCATTTCTGGCAATTAGAAAAGGTACAGAGAAGAGCAACAGAAATGGTAGAGGGGATCAGGGGCGGCCCAAGGGGGGTGCGGGGCCATGTGCGGAGACTTGGTGCGGGGCCTCATTTGCATAAGTGGCCTTATTTGCATAAATATTTGCATAATGCTAACATTCATTAAGAGACATGTTTACTAAAGGTTAGTGTGTGTATGGATAAAGACAGACTAAAAGATTTCTACATTACTATAATCCAGTGCCAACCGCCAGGCACATTAGGAACTACTACAAACACTGCCCATTTAGAACCCATAGCAAACCCGCCGTATCCTAACAGCACTACCAGGACTCACAAAGCACCATACCCTACCTATCAAAAGGCAACACTGCAAATATTAAACCAATACATTTCAGAGAACAACAATACATGACCTACTGGGGAAAGAGAACAAGTGGCAATGTCAAATAGGAATTACATAAACAGAATACCTCAGCTCAGTTACACATGCAGAACATAGACCATCACCAAACAAGGAATCACAATTTAGAAACAGGAAGGTAATAATTAAACTGGGAACCCCAAAAGCCAAACTTGGAATGTACAACAACACTGTAGAAATAAAACTATAAATTAATTTCCTCTTGTACCAAACAAAGCGCAGACGTTAATGATGCACATTTCCCAGAGCTTTCATATTCCAGTTAATAAATTCAAAATAAAGAGATATCGTTCTACCTTTTGTGCATTTTTTTTCAGTTGCAATTGCTCCAGCCACTTTCTTCTGGTTTCTTCATGTTTTCTGCTAACTCTCCATCATCTGCTGTCCATTTGTCCTTTCTTCTCTCTTCTAGTTTTTTTTTCCATTCTCTCTCTCTACATCTGCTTTAACATACTAATCTTTCTCCTTTTGCTCTTTCCTCATTCCTATTTCATCCACTCAAATTTTTACCCCTCCATCCTCAATCCCCACTTACTCTCCCAATACCCGGCTAATTGTAGATTTTTTATCCCTCCCACACAAAATATTTTTCCCCTCTCCATTTTACTCTCCCAGCCCCATCCCATTCTAATCCTCCCCCAACATCAGCTCCCTTCTAGTTCCAGCCTCACCCAGCATCCATTCCCTTCTAGTCCCTGCATCAGCCCATTTCCAGTCCTAGCCCCCCATCAGCCCATTTCCAGTCCTAGCAACCCCCCAACCCAATACCAGTCCTAGCCCCCCCCATCAGCCCACTTCCAGTCCTAACCCCATCAACCCATTTCCAGTCAGCCCCCCATAGCCCATTGCCAGTCCTAAACCCCCCATCAGCCCACAGTCCATTACCCCATCAGCCCACCTCAAGTCCTAACCCCTCCCCATCAGCCCATTTCCTGTCCTAGCCCCCCATAGCCCATTATCAGTCCTAACCCCCCATAGCCCATTACCAGACAGCCCCCATCAGCCAACAGCCCATTACCAGTCTTAACCCCCCCATAGCCCATTACCAGTCCTAACCCCCCAACAGCCCACACCCCCTAACCCGGCCTAACCCGATCAGCCCACATTAAGTCCTAACCCCTCCGCATCCGCCCATTTCCTGTATTAGCCCCCCCCATAGTCCATTATCAGTCCTAACCCCCCATAGCCCATTACCAGTCCTAACCCCCCCCCAACAGCCCACAGCCCATTACCAGTCCTAACTCCATCAGCCCACCTCCAGTCTTAATCCCCCCAGCCCATTTCCAGTCCTAGCAACCCCCCAACCCATTACCAGTCCTAGCCCCCCATAGCCCACTCCCAGTCCTAATCTCACCAGCCCATTTACAGTCCTAATCCCCATCACCCAATTTTCAGTTTAAGCCCCCCCATAACCCATTACCAGTCCTAACCTCCCCATCAGCCCATTTCCAGTCCTAACCCCCCATCACCCAATTTTTAGTTTAAGCCCCCCCATACCCCATTACCAGTCCTAACCCCATCAACCCACTTTCAGTCCTAATCCCATCAACCCATATACACTTAGCTCCCCCATAGCCCACCACCACTCCTAACCCCCCCACCACCACTCCTAACCCCCCCCCAGCCCATCACCACTCCTAATCCCCCCCAGCCCAGCCCAGCCCAGCCTGGCCTAGGGAAAATTTAAAAAAAAGAAGCTGTCTTCTCCGGATGCCGGGGCCGCCACGGCAGAATCGAGTGTGCCGCGGGGCCCCCCCTGCCCAGCAGAGCCTGCCCTCCCCTTTATCACCTCTGTCTTCGCAGGCAGCTTCAGTCACACGCGCTGGCTTTCAGAGCGCGAAAGGACTAGTTTCCCTTTCGCGGCTCTGTTAAGCCCGCGGGGGCTGATGGGAACTTCCCATCAGCCCCCGCGGGCTTAACAGAGCAGCGAGGGAGAAACTTGCAGGGTATGAGGTCAGGTGAGTACAGAGGCTAACGGACTTGCTCGATTTGATTTTTGGCCAAGAACTGCTGGACAAGATGTAATGCATGAGCTGGGGCATTATCGTGATGATGCAACCAATCGCCATTCCTGTGCAACTCTGGCCTCTTACAACAAACTGCATCTCTCAGTCAGAACTTAGACGGAGTACTCCTTATTTCTCCAGGAACAAGCAGGAAGTCAGTCCTCACTTATGTGACGTCTGCACTGACGGAGCCCACACAGAGCAATTACCCAGCTTTCAAAGAAAACCTTTGGGATTGCTGCCACGCATGTGTGGTCCTCTTCCCGCCCAAGGGTGCCATCTTACTCAGTCTCCCTTTTTCCATGGAGCCCATCGGATGCAAGTCCTCATCCCTCGGAAAAAGTTTAATTTTTTGGGCCTCCAGTCCTTTTGTTTTCCAGTTGCACCGGTCCTCTAACCTGTCCTTCCCCTGCTCTACCTTTTTAGAGCTGTTGGGGATAGTCTTCTCCTTCTCATTTTTTGGTACGGGCTTTGCATCCTTTCTCGCTGGCCGTGTGGATCTTCGACCTCACAGGGGCCATTTTTGCCCCCATAGCCACCGTCTTCAAAAAATGCGATAGATGCTCTAGGAACATGTCGCTTATGGACACTCACGACTGTTGTCTGCAGTGCCTTGGAGCCGACCATGATTCAGAGCTCTGTTCGCTGTGCAAGAAAATGTCCTCTAAGACCCTGCTCAGCCATAAGCAGAAGTCCGAAGACATTTTCCAAAAGACCACCTCGGAATCCCTGGTAGCACCCTCGGTCGTCTCTCCCCCAGAGGGATCCCCCTCTGTGGCCCCATGCTCTTGGCAGCATTCCAAACAGGGATCCCCTGAGGTGGAGCGGCACAAAAAGAAGAAGGCCTCAAAGTCACTTTCGGGGGCTCCTGACAAGCGCAAGCGCTCCCGCATTGTGTCGCTCAACCCCCTTCGGCGTTCCAGAGAGTCGGACAGGGAGCAGCCCCGCAAGGTACCCCACATGGAAACTGAGGCCTCCGGCAAAGGCACCCGGTCTCCTGAGGGCTGTCCCGGTGAGGACCCCCTCTCCTCCTCGATGCCCCCCTCTCCTCCTCGATGCCCCCCTCTCCTCTTCAATGTCCGACCCAGTGACCCCGGGATCGGCATCGCAGGGCCCCATGCCCGCGTGGGAGTCCCGCATGCTGGCGCTTGAACACAGCGTTTCTGCGTTCATTGCTTCCCAGCAGGTGCTCATGGCCAGCTTTGCTGACTCGTGCCCAGAGACCATGGGTCCTTCGCGTGGGACACCGAAATCCGTCCAGGAAAACCCCGAGAGTAACGGGCCTCGTGAGGGTCCTCAATATCGGTCTCGCTCACCCTCCAGTTCCTCGGAGGTGAGATCTTCTAGGACCTCGGCCTCCGCACCCAAGCGGGCACCGGCCATTCGACAGGGCAAACTGCCTGGCTCGGACTCCTCTACTGATTTCTTGGAGTCGGAGTCCGATGGGGACACCTCCCTGGAAACCCATACCCACCGGGATCTTCCATTGGACCCCTCCCCACCCGCGTTCCAGCGGTGCTCGCCACGCGAAGACGACACCTTTCTGGTGTTCGTTCGGGACATGGAACGGGCCCTTAACCTGGCCACTCAGGTCGAGGAGGACCCTCATGCTGAAGAACTCAATATTCTTCAGTACGAGTCCATGCCCAGGGAATTGCCTCACTGTGCCGGTTCCTCCTATTCTATCTCAGCTGCTGCTCCGCATGTGGAAGGCCCCCGCCTCGGTCCCCATCGTGAGCAAGCACCTTGACACTATGTACAAGGTACAACATGGTCCACCAAATGAGCACCACACCACTTTGCTCAAGAGACACCCAGTCAATAATACGTGGTTCAGATTAAGAAGGATACTTTTATTTATAAATCAACAACCTGAGAGCCCGACACAGGCCGTGTTTCGTATTCACTTCCTCAGGGGATTCAGGCGTGCTGCATACAGATAAACATAAATAACACATAAAAATAAAAATAACTCATATAAAACCATCCAAAAATTATGAATCATCATAAATATATAAAGAAATATATAAAAAACAGACCATTAACCGTATATATAAAAAACTTTAAATGTAAACACTTTAAAAATCAAATATATTACAGCCATTAGAAACCAAACGCTAAAAGGCTGTTCATCGTAAATCTAGGTCATTGAAAGGATACTTGAGAAATCAGGTAATTAATATAGAATTCATTACGCTATGTGTAATCACTTCGGTGTTATGATAACAAACTTGATGAACTAATAAAAGCAAAAAGAGTAAGTAAATAAACACAATTGCCAATAATCATAATAAAACTATGAACAAATTACTACATTCATAAAAACATAAATATATAAATAACTAAGACACTAGCGCTAACATTTTAAATTTATTTAGCTGTATTTATATCCCGCTTTTCACCGGGTCAAAGCAGTCAATTGGGGGATACATTTAACACGAGGGGATATGAGACACATATGCTAATACTTACAGGGAACATGGGCAATGGAGGGTTAAGTGGCTTGCCCAAGACCACAAGGAGTGCCTATAGGACTAGAAATTCCAGTCCCTCCGGCCTGAGATTGCTGTCCCCAGGTGGGACTTGAACCCCTGGCCCTCCGGCCTGAAGTACCTTGTCCTAACCACTAGACCATGTCTCCCTACACTATTACACTATATGTGTCCTCAAGGATATTGTTATCATATTCATGTTAAATAAGCAAAGGTGTCATGAAAACACCGTAACAAACAGCTCATAGAAAAATCAATCAGTAAGGTTTTAAACCATAAAATCATAAATATATAGATATACTTAAAATGCTCGTCTTTGTCACCATTTGTAATGGACTCCTAACAATAAGAGTCTTTAATAACCTAAAGAGATGACTGCTATCTGTGCACATAATAAACATCACCATGGATTACATATTGCCCCTTAATAATATAAATACATAAATACCTAAAAATCTAACATATAAATAATTAAAAAGCACCCTCTAAAATGTATTGTAATATAAACACCATACCCGTTACTACGTTCGATATGCTCGGCACAAACAGGATACTTTTGTAAGAGCCTACTGGACGTATTTTCTATAGTTAAAAAACAAGAAAAATTTCATCAGCATAAACCCCTAAACTATAATAAAACTTCCTCATGGGCCAATTTAGCTGTTAAGCTATCTCACATCCTAAGCTGGGATGTATCACGGATCGTCTACTGCTCACATAGCCCAGACGTCAGCAGCATATAGATCGGGAAGAACAGGCAGAAAAGTTAAAAGCCTCTGGTGCATACTGTCGCGTTAAAAAATGATCTTTATCTTATGTTTGAAGCACTCCTTATTCTAAGTTAAATTAAATGTTGATATGGCATACTCAAACAATGAATGTATTATTACATAAAAACTCAATGCATTTGATGATTACCAAGAAAGGGGGGGGGGGGCGGGGGCCAAGAAAGACTTCGTAACTGTTCCCAAATTGAAAATATTCTCTTTTACATAGTCATTGCGACCAAAGATGTGACCACTCTAATATTCCGTTCTGAAACTCTCCTGAGATTTTTCAAACATATCCTACCAGTTTGTTCGTACGGAATTATTAAACAATCGTCCTTCGCTACATTTTATCAGAAAATGTTACCGTCTTCATATGAACGCTGGCCATACGTAAACCAGTTATAAAGGTGTATATCCTCGGTTCATATCTTAAATTCTTCAACTGTAGATGCCCTGCTTAAACCAGCTCATCTATATCTAAAACCTTATACCAACAAAAATTAAACCATCAGCAGTAAATATCTCCCTATAATACTCCCCTCGGTCCATATGTAAAGTTTGCTGAACTACTCTAATAGCACTTACATTGCGAAGATCAGCAAATATTTCACTAGAGAAACCACCATCAATCCGTTCTGAAAATATCTGCATAGAGGACGCCCGCACTTGCGCTCTACTTAAACGCGGGAAATTTGTGGAGTCTAAAGCGTCATCTGTTGCTAGGTGAATCCTCACCAACTTTTCATCGGATCAAAGCACTTCAAAACAAGGGTACTGCTGGCAAACATACCCATTTGATCGCTAATAAAACAAATTTTAATCACTATTAAAATAAATTTTACTTATATAGTATCTCCTTTTTAAACCATTACTATACATGTTGTTTCTAGGGGCGATGCTTACTTCTCAAACCGTTACTAAGTCTTATTCAAGATTGTCCAAAGAAACCACACATGTATTTTCTTATGGTCCTGTAATTACTCTAATGTAGATTACCATTCTCATTTAAATCCTTTAAGAATTTACTATTGTATGCTCCTATTATATATTATTAAAACATAATCTCATATAATCATTGACGTAATCTACCGTACAGGGGACACCACTCTGTGTATGAAAAACATTGCAGAGGACCCTACTCTGTTTATAAAAACACTGACATATTCAGCCCATTGGGTGATAGCGAATCCAATTGAAAAATATAACGTTGTTCTAACCTCTGTATCATTTTGTCAACGTCTCCTCCTCGCCAATTGAGCTTCGCCTTTTTGATTACAAAAAACTTCAAATCACTAATCTGATGTTTCATTTCTTGCCAGTGGGCCACAAGCGGTTTCTCTACTATACCCCTCTTAATACAGCTCTTATGCTCTATTATCCGAACTCTTATACTTCTAACGGTCTTTCCCACATATAATCTTTTACAGGGGCACTGTATGACATACACCACATGAGTGGTTTCACAATTAGAAAAGTCTTCTATTTTAAATTCTTGTTGTGTCAAAGGGTGGACAAACTTATCTCGTACTGGCATCACATGGATGCACACAGAACATCGCCCACATTGGTACTGTCCTTTATGCCTAGATAAAAATTTTCGTTCCGTGAGCGCTGATGGTACTAGCATGTTTTTTAGATTAATATTATGTCTATGAGCCACTGTAACCATAGTGTCTTCGAAACCTGGCAACATTTGAATAAGGTGCCATTCTTTCTTCAAAATTTCAGTAATTTTCTTGGAATAACCAGAATATAGCAATGGGCATACTGATCACGTGATGCAATTTTCGCCCTCTGGTACGCTTGATTAATGTATCGCACAGGATATTTCCTTGCCTTAAATCTCTCTTTCGTCAATGTGGCGTGAATTTCAAAATCTTGTACTGTAGTACACGTCCTCCTAACTCTAAGGAACTGTCCAACTGGCAGATTCCTTTTGAGGGATGGGTTATGGAAACTGTCGAAATGCAACAAATGGTTGCGATCTGTTGGTTTCCTATATAGTGTAGTAGTAAAATACTTATCTTCCTTCTTAATGACCAGATCTAAGTATGGTATTTGTTGTACATCATAAGTTATCTGGAACTTCAAATTTACGTCCAAACTGTTTATCCATAAATTGAATTCTTCAAGACTCTCCATATCTCCTTCCCAAACGATTAAAATGTCATCAATGTAGCGTATCCATAATTTAATATTAACTTTATACATATGTTCCCCCAAAAATCTCTCTTCAAATTGAAACATGTATAAGTTGGCAATGTCTGGCGCCATAGATGACCCCATAGCTACCCCTTTAACTTGTTTAAAAAACACTTCTCTAAAACAAAAATAATTTTCACACAATGCGAATTTTGCTATAGCCATGAGAAAAGCAGTAGGAATACGCTTGGGACCAGTCCTTTTCAATAAACATTCTTCTATAATCTCCAAACTCTGCTTGTGGAATATTAGTATATAATGACTCCACATCTAAAGTGACCAAGATAATGTTATCACTAAGATCCTGAAACTTAGACAAGATTTCAATCACATGAGTGGAGTCTCTAACATAGGACCACATTTGTACAACAAACGGGCGTAACAACACATCCAAAAATTGTGAAATGGGTTCCATCAAGGATCCAATTGCCGATACGATGGGGTGTAGGAGTGCTTCAAACATAAGATAAAGATCATTTTTTAACGCGACAGTATGCACCAGAGGCTTTTAACTTTTCTGCCTGTTCTTCCCGATCTATATGCTGCTGACGTCTTGGCTTTGTGAGCAGTAGACGATCCGTGATACATCCCAGCTTAGGATGTGAGATAGCTTAACAGCTAAATTGGCCCATGAGGAAGTTTTATTATAGTTTAGGGGTTTATGCTGATGAAATTTTTCTTGTTTTTTAACTATAGAAAATACGTCTAGTAGGCTCTTACAAAAGTATCCTGTTTGAGCTGAGCATATCGAACGTAGAAAACGGGTATGGTGTTTATATTACAATACATTTTAGAGGGTGCTTTTTAATTATTTATATGTTAGATTTTTAGGTATTTATGTATTTATATTATTAAGGGGCAATATGTAATCCATGGTGATGTTTATTATGTGCACAGATAGCAGTCATCTCTTTAGGTTATTAAAGACTCTTATTGTTAGGAGTCCATTACAAATGGTGACAAAGACGAGCATTTTACGTATATCTATATATTTATGATTTTATGGTTTAAAACCTTACTGATTGATTTTTCTATGAGCTGTTTGTTACGGTGTTTTCATGACACCTGCATCTACCTACTTCACTCCTTGCGTTTTTTTTGACCTTTGCTTATTTAACATGAATATGATAACAATATCCTTGAGGACACATATAGGGGTATGTTTACTAAACCGCGCACACGTGCGCGCTAATGATGCACTTAAGTGCTCTTAAGTGCCGCGCATGCGTGCGCGTCACATTAACGGGCCGGCGCACGTGTGCGGGGCGCTGATGTGCGATAGAGGCGGGGAAAGGCGTACGGAGGGCGGAAGAAGGCCCCCGAGGGGCGGAGGGATGGGGTCAATGGGTGGAGAGTGGGAGGGGAGAGGCTCCCCGCACAGGAGCGGGGCTGAATTTCGGCAATAAAAATACCGCGAGTAAAACCCTCGCGTTAGAGCCGATTTAAAGGGAAGAGAAACCATTTACGTCAGCAATGTACAGCAAAACCGGGGAAACCTGAAAAACGTGTGCAGTGTGATAAATGTGCACAGAACAAAATAGCAAATATAAATTGAAAATGACCACAACAAATTCCAAATAAATTATAATCCAGCTGGGCAACAGTGATATTAATGGGCAACCATAAAAAACACTCCCAGGAAAGCTCCAAAAAAAAGAAATGATTTTTGGAAGGGTCTACGCTCCGTAGACTCGTTCAAAAAGCACTGCATTTTAATGGAGCTTTCCTGGGAGTGTTTGTCATGTTGCCCATTGATATCACTGTTGCCCAGCTTGGTTTTGTTCTTTTTCCCCTTTTTTGGAGGTAATTTTTGAGGTTTAATTGCACCTTTGTCCCCATACAAGGTAAACGAGCCCACAGTAAAATTGTGCAGAGCAGGGTGTCTGACTCGTGCGGCCAGGTTTCCTATCTCCAGAGACTGCACTGTCTCTGTGGCCACAGTGTGGTGCAGCAGACACAGCCAGTGCCTGTAGGACCAGAGGGTCACAGGTTCAAATCCCAGCTGGGGCTACTGCCAACCCAGTCCCCATAGTTTTACCCACCACTAAACAGTGATAGTACAGACACTCCTTTATGGCAGAGAACATAAGCATGGTTCCAACACCTATATTTTACCCTACACCGCACACAAACCATAACAATGGGCATTACCTACAGCCGAGTCCCCCAAATTCAGTCCTGGAGTGCTACAACTCAATCAGGTCATATGCTTTTTCCCAGATAGGGACATGTCTGCATGTTGGCAGAAGGGTACAGGTGGTGGAGGGGGCAGTGGCTGCAAACCACAGCAGACAGTGGCCTAGGCCTGTGCAGGCTGGCACCGTCCACTGCAACAGACAGGCTCTGTCGGATGTACAGTCATGGACTCCCCAGGGAACGCAGCATATCTGTGGCAACACGGTGGTGCAGTGCACACAGACAGTGTGTGCAGGAACAGAAGGTCACAGGTTCAAAGCCCAGCTGGGGCTACTGCCAATCCATTCCACATATTTTTCCTACAACTAAACCGTGATAGTGCGGACAAACCTTTATTGCTGAGAACATACGCATGGTTCTTACGCCTATATTTTACCACACCAAACACAGACACCATAAACAGCCGCATTACCTAGAGCAGAGTCTCCCAAATGCAGTCCTGGAGGGCCCCACACCATTCAGATCCATGCTGCCTCTACGAAAGATGCCTGTGCTGCATATCTATGCACCACCCCCATGGTATGCTGATGTAGCTCATGCATATCTATGAGGGACAGCATGAAAACCCGAACAGTGGTTGGAACACCAGGACTGGAGTTCGGACACTCTGCCGTAAAGCAGCAGCCAACAGGGGCAGACACACCCACGCCCACACCCACAGGCCCCATTGGCCAATGCCTCCTGGAGAGGCAGGACATTGGGCCCTGCGTGCATCTCCCAATACTAGCACCTGCATACCTTAGCACTGCCACCCTACACCTGGGTATATGGTACACAGCTATCAAACGTTGCCCATGATAACTGGCAGATATCAATTCCTACGTTAAGCACAGTTTGCTCATTGATCTCCACCATAACAATCATTGTGATGTCTGCGGTGTGCGCTGCAAGTCTGGTCTCTGACAGTGTTTACCACCCTGGGGAGTGACCCCCAACAGTAGTGCGTACCATATCCATGCCTGTACTGTGCCCAGGACTGGTGTGGTGGGTATGGCTGCTGGACTCCTCTATAGTAGCACAATGCTGGCATAGGTGTGGGGGTGGCTGCCTGCCTATCCAGTGTGTGGTGGCTGCAAACACCTTCCACAGCCCACACTGCCAGCAATGTTGCCAGTATTGGGCTGCCAATGTGCATAATGAGGAGCAAGGTACCATGGGTATAGGCCGGACAGGGTGGCCTGGCCAGGGTGCATCTGCACAGGGCATAGGGCACTGACTGGGACATTTTAGTGCCTGGCCACCACCTACACAGACAGGGTGCCTCAGTATGTCCTGCTGAGAGATCACTCTCACCCTGACTGTGCAGTGACCACAGCATGGCTAGGCACCCCCATAGTGCTATATAGTATTTCTCTCATGTGATAGATATGGGTTTCCCTTTGGGGCCCAGTCACTGATTTATCTGCTTGCTGTGTATGCTGACATCCCAGTTCTGGGTGCACTCATCTCCACTGGGAACATGCACTGTGGACTAGCTAGCACACTGTTTGCAGCTGGTATGTGTTGTGATGGAGCAGCTTGCAGGGTGCAGCGGCTGATGACTTGCTGCAGGAGAATATCAGATAGTGGTGGGGTGCAGCTCACCATATCCAGGCCTAATATCTGTCTGCTATTGTGTTATGGATGTGTATAGAGCTGCATTGACTGCCCTGTGGGGTGTCTGCACACCTCAGCAGGACCGGGGTTGATGGACCCCTCTACTGCCACCTTTGCAGGGAGGTAGTATGTGAATCTGGAGGAGGGAGGTGGTGGTACATGGCCAGCCTAGGGGTCCATAGGGGCTACACCTGACTGAGTCAGACAGAGATATCCAAGGTGTTTGTGCAGGAACTACCTATCTCACACATTAGCACTGCTTTGGAACTCCGGCATGTCCTCTTTAAGCCATGGAAGGTGTTGTGGACCTGGTCCTGGGCGCCTCATTGCACCCTCAGGGTGAGCACAATACCCGCACAATGTGATGGTGTGTAGCTACTCTGTGCCAGTAGAACACACGGTCAGTACCCCCTACCAGGCCGAGGTGGTGTGTGGGTGCACATGGTCACTTCCCTCTACCGGGCCGAGGTGCTGTGGGGGTGCATTGGCCATCTTGTGTTGATCTGTGGACAGCTGATTTGCATGTGCAGTGCATCATGGGTATGGGTGGGCTAACCCTATCCTGGTGACCACAGCAGACTGTCTGTGTGGTGACGTGCATGCTCTCTGCAGCCAGCCAGGGGCTTGCTAGCAGCTATAGAGCTGTAGCCCAATGGTTACTTCACTGCCTCTGAAGCCAGAGGTCATGGGTTCAAACCCACAGTGGGGTTATTTGATAGGGTTGTCCAATGCATTATTTTTTTTAATGTACATATTTTGATGCCAGCAAAAACACCCTCAGCGTACTGTACCCATAAGGTGCCTCTGAGGGTGCTTTATAGGGCGCCCTATAGGGCACATTATGGTTCCCGTCCATATAAGGTGCACTATACAATATCCTGTGACGCAACCTATAGGGTGCCCTATAGGGGACATTTTAGGGTGCTGTGGCAGACAGTGCAATTTCTAATGTGCCCTATGGAGTGCCTTATAGGGTGCCTTATACGGCACCTTCAATTACGGCACGTGAGGGCGTGTTTGCTGGCAGCAATTAATAACATAAAAATAAAGTGCTGCAGGACAAAATATGTACAGTGCAAAGCTGATGCCACAGCCAGCCTTACGTATTAGGCACACTGGGGAGCAAACTCATGACCCCTGTATCAGCAGTCAGTGCCTTAACCATTGTGCTCCACTGCTGCTCCTGCTTGCCTGTCAGCGCACCTACTTATGCTTTTCATTCCTTAAACTGCACAGTGCTGCCATAAAAAACAGTACACTGACCTTGCGGTACCTCATACGGCACCCTCTAAAGCGCCCTATAAGCAACATTCTAGGGTGCCTTGGGTGACAGTGCACTTTAAAATGTGCCTTATAGGGCGCCTTATGTTAACACGCTTTGTGAGTGCGTTTGCTAGTAGTGATAATTAACATATGAATAAAATGCCTCTTAAAGCAATCTTCCCCATAATATGTTATGCCTCAGCCAGCCTTGTTCATTGGGCACTTTGGGAGATTGAACCCCTGATCCCTGCACCATTGGTCAGTGTCTTAACCATTGTGCTGTGGTTCTGTTCCTGTGATTGCACATCAGCGCGCCGCCTTATGCCGCCCAATATTAAAAAGCCTCCTAAAACATTGTGCCCATCAGCGCGCCGCCTTATGCCGCCCATCATTTAAATGCCTCCTAAAATAATGCCTCAGCCAGCTGTCTCCATTGGGCACTGTGGGGGATTGAACCCCTGATCCCTGCACCATTGGTCAGTGTCTTAAGCATTGTGCTGTGGCTCTGCTCTTCTTCCTGCACATCAGCGCGCCACTTATACCGCCCAGTATTATAATGCCTCCATAAACATCAGCGCGCCGCCTTATGCCGCCCAGTATTAATATGCCGCCAAAAACATTAGCGCTCCGCCTTATGACGCCCAGTATTTCTGCGCCTCATAAATTAACGCCTCAGCCAGCCGTCTTCATTGGGCACTGTGGGGGATCAAACCCCTGATCCCTGCACCGTTGATCAGTGTCTTAACCATTGTGCTGTGGCTCTGCTCTTTTTCTTGCACTTCAGCGCGCCGCTTATGCCTCCCACGCAGCTATCTCATGCGCTAAGGTGCGGGGCGCACATGGGCGCTGCGCACCTTAGCGCATATGTAAATTCCACCTTTCCTTTTTCAGGACGGAACGCCCACTCCTTATATGGCACCCGCACACTACCGGGGCCCGCACTTTACCGGGGTTTTAGTAAACATACCCCATAGTGTAATAGTGTATTTAAAATGTTAGCGCTAGTGTCTTAGTTATTTATATATTTATGTTTTTATGAATGTATTAATTTGTTCATAGTTTTATTATGATTATTGGCAATTGTGTTTATTTACTTACTCTTTTTGCTTTTATTAATTCATTGTTTGTTATCATAACACCGAAGTGATTACACATAGCGTAATGAATTCTATATTAATTACCTGATTCCTCAAGTATCCTTTCAATGACCTAGATTTACGATGAACAGTCTTCTAGCGTTTGATTTCTAATGGCTGTAATATATTTGATTTTTAAAGTGTTTATATTTAAAGCTTTTTATATATATGGTTAATGGTCTATTTTTTTATATATTTCTTTATATATTTATGATGATTCATAATTTTTGGATGGTTTTATATGAGTTATTTTTATTTTTATGTGTTATTTATGTTTATCTGTATGCAGCACGCCTGAATCCCCTGAGGAAGTGAATACGAAACACGGTCTGTGTCGAGATCTCAGGCTGTTGATTTATAAATAAAAGTATCCTCCTTAATCTGAACCACGTAATCTCCAGGAACAAGCAGGAATGAGTCTTCACATATGGGGTTCGTCGGCGCCGACGGAGCTCGCACAGGAATGCTCCCCAGCATCCAATCAGAAGGCTTTTGGGAGCATCCCTTGCGCCTGCGCGGTAGCTTCCCGCCCTTCCCACTGCCTCTCCCCAGTTTTCGTTTTTCCGAGGAGCCGACAGGACATAACTCCTGTCACCGCAGAAACGTTTTCTTCTTTTCTTCTTTTTTGTTCCTGTGGTCGCGGTTTTTCCTCCGCTGACTCTGGCACCGCTAATGCCCCCTTTTTTCCTCTGCGGTAGCCATAGGGGCACGTCGTACAGCCTGGTTGCAGGCTTCCGACTTGTGCAGCTGGGCACAACATAACCTGGGTACTTCCCTGTGCACCGGGGAGAACCTCTTCAATGGCGAGGCTTTGCGTCAGGTCGCTCTGTGCTCCGCCAACCTGTTTGGCACTGGCCGCCCGCGGCCCTCCCCCTCTCCCGGGGGTAGGAAATGTCCTTCCCAACCCTCCTGTCCGAAGAGGAGGAGGTTTCATCCCTCTGCCCGCCTGCCCGGTGTGCCCATGCCAGGGACGTCTCACATCGGTCGGCAGTGCCAGGGCTCGCGCCAGGCTGCCCATGCCAGGCAGCCTTAGGCTACGGTATGCGGCAGTTTGCACTTAACTCCTCTTACATGAAGTTACGGTCCAGTTCTACACTGAGGTTCTTTCAGTGTAACAAGCGGTTCGGCTGCTTAATGGGAGGTATGGAGCCCCCCTCCCCCGGGGGGGGGACCTTCCCACACTAGGTTAGCCTGGCTCCTCACCCCTCTGCCTGGCCCCGGATTGAGGGGATCGCGAACCGAATCTCCTTCTCCCAGTGTAGGCCTTGGCCGCTACTCTCCAAGCGTGGCCGAACCATTCCTCGACAGGGCCGGACCACCCACCCCCCCCCCCCCGGTCTGTGTCTCCGCTCTCGCAGAGAAATCCCTGGGTCCGTCAGGCTACGGTGGACAGGGGCCCTACTGACCCCTGCCGATCCCCCGCTCCGCTCCCTGCACTCTTCGGAGCGGCGGAGGGCATTGGCCCTAACCCCGAGGGTTTTTTTTATATAGGCCGGAGATGGCCCCACGGTCACCCCGTGGCTATAGGGTTTTCTATCCTCCTGCCTTCCCTGTGGCACGGAGGACACGTTTTGGGTGACTGCCAGGTGGACGCCTCAGGGGTCTACGTACTCCTGATGTGCTCCTACCCAACTGATCTGGCGGTCACCCAACCATACTGCTACTCTCGCCGATCTGCCCTGCTCCACGCACATAGGCCCATCACTTGGATGGCCCTTCCTCCTGCCGCCTTCCAGGAAGGCGCCCTCCTGTGGATAAAGGGCCGGTCCGAGTTGGCAGTATCGTTCTCACGTGTCCATACCGGTTGAGTAACCTGGGTGGGCGCTCCCGGGCCCACCTGTAGCCCGATATACATCTATACCTGTTATTGGATATATATCGGTACAGGTGGGCGCTTTTTGGGAAATGTTATAGCGCCCTGTGTCTTACCGACTATCCCCCAATTTTCGGTACTGATGTTTTGTTATTTCCTATGGGGTCCAGCCGGCCCGCTTGCCTGCGTTCTGCGGCTCGGGTGCTCGGACCGGTTATGCTTAAACTTGCTGTGATGTCAACAGCCCCTTGGTTTACGCCTCCTTGTCTGGATGTTTTCGAACCCATTGTCTTCCTATCCCTTGCCGGCTACGGTAGACAGTGTACCCCTCAGTATCCCGGGGTACACTTCTGTTCTTCTTCGGGCTGGGTTCTCCCAGATCGGTCAGTCTTCTGATTAGTCCTCCGGATTGGGGACTCTGCTCCTACTGGAGTTCTCAGCTTCTTAGAGCTCCTCGTGAAGACCTGCCGTCTTTCCGGTGCCGGTTGACACCTGCGTCTCCAGCCCGCCCGGACTGGGAACTTTGTCCTCTCTGCGGTGAAGTTCCCTTGAAGACTTCGCTACTGCATCTACAGTACCCGTCGCAGCTCTGCCTTCTACAATCCAGTAGGTAAGCTCTAGATTGTGCTAGATCATTAACGGTTTAATGATAATTGACGTGGTTTGAAGACTCCCCTGTAGTCTTCGGTTGCTGTGCCTTGGCAACTCTTCTCAACTCCTACCCTCCATCCCTCCGGGGATGCCAGGGATCCAGGTTGGGCGATGCCGCCCTGTCCAGGGGCGCGCATTCTGGGATCTCCCCTGGCACCTTCAGCTAGGGAGTCCCCATATGTGAAGACTCATTCCTGCTTGTTCCTGGAGATAGCACAGTTACTTACCTGTAACAGGTGATCTCCGGAACAGAAGGAATTAGTCTTCACAACCCACCCACCTCCCCTAGGAGTTGTAACTCTCTCTCTCTCTCTCTCTCTTCCTTCCTCTCCTCTCCTTCTGTCTCAGCTATTAAACGCAACTGGGGAGAGGCAGTGGGAAGGGCGGGAAGCTACCGCGCAGGCACGAGGGATGCTCCCAAAAGCCTTCTGATTGGATGCTGGGGAGCATTCCCGTGCGGGCTCCGTCGGCGCCGACGAACCCCATATGTGAAGACTAATTCCTGCTGTTCCGGAGATCACCTGTTACAGGTAAGTAACTGTGCTTTATTGACAAGGTACAACATGGGCCAGGCTTCAGGAAGACCCAACTCCCACACACCTCTATGTTGGTGGAGTTGGCCATGAAGAAGCAAAAGCACCCAAAATTGCACTCGTCGGTACTGCCCGGCCAAGAGTCGCGAGCCCTTGATGCCCTGGAGCTCAGGAGTTTCTCCACGGGCCTCGAGGTAGAGCCCTTCAATAGATTCGGCACTCTGTTGAAGTCTTTCGCAGACTGCTCTAAGTACCTCTCCCGACTTCCTACGATGGGTTAGAGTCATCGGCTTGAGTGGCGGCCACGGGCATTGGGGCTGGCCGCTAGGCATGGCTCCAATCCTCGGATTTGAAGCAATGGGTGCAGGAGAAACTCCTGGACGTGCCCTGCCTCGGCGAGCTGCTCTTCGGCAAGCTGATGGAGGATAAAGTCGCAGAGATAGAGACTGAGTTCGTCACTCAAACCCGTCTCTCATGTAAAACCTCCACTCTGCCCCGAAAGAAACAAACAGCCAAGAAACCCTTCTTTCCTCAGAAGGGCTTCCAGTACCAGGGCTATCCGCCATACCCGGCTACCCCTTCGCCGACCAACCCGGCGCAGGGTTAATCAGGCCAAGGGCATCGTAAGCCGAAAGCCCAAACTCTGGCTCCTCCACAACCCAGTCAGGGGTTTTGATGCCATCGGCATAGCTCCTCGTCCTCCGACAACACAGCAGCCAGTAAAGGGATGCCTGTCCTATTTCACCCTGTCGTGGGTCTGCATCTCCTCAGACATCTCCGTTTGTCCCTGAGCTGGTGGCAAAATCCCCGCAACCTCCTACGGGGATTGCCCTTCCAGGCTCTGCAGCATGATGCGGTGCTGATGACAGACGCTTCCCTGTTAGGGTAGGGAGCCGCTATGCATGCAGGGGCAGTAGTCGTCCGAGGAGTCTCAGCAGCAGATAAACTTACTCGAACTATGGATGATTTGGTGAGCCCTGAGGCCCTTCGAGGTACACCTCAGAGGAAGGTCGGTTCTCGTGCAGACTGACAACCGTGTGGCGATGTTCTACATCAACAAGAAGGAGGGCACGGGATCACGCTCCCTCTGCCAGGAAGCGGTCCTCATCTGCTTTTTCGCTGTCCGACGGAAGATGTCCCTCAAGGCGACCTACTTTCCAGGTCAGGGGAATGTCTTGATGGACAGTCTCAGCAGGATTCTTTACCCCCACAAATGGTGGCTGGATCCAGGAATAACGGACTGGCTGTTTCTCCGCTGGGGGACGCCTGCAATGGACCTCTTCACCAGTCTCCAGAACACACAGCTTCCCGCTTTTGTGGGCCAGTACCGCACCCGAGCAGGGAGAGTCCTGATGCATTCCTTCTGGACTGGTCATCCAGCCTGCTCTATGCATTCCCTCCCTTCCCTCTCATTGCAAGAACCCTTTTGAAGGCTCAGCGGGATCGGGCATCGTTGATCTTCATAGCCCCCTCGTGGCCTCGGCAGCCTTGGTTCCTGCTTCTGCTCTGGCTGTTGACGGAGCCTCCTGTTCCCCTGGGCTCTGCCCTGGGTCTGCTAACACAGGAGGAGGGGCGGGTGCAGCACATGAACCTAGCCTCCTTATCCCTCAAAGCCTGGCGGCTGATCGGGTTTCCCTAGCCTCGCTGGCCCTTCCGGAGGAGGTTGAGGAAGTCGTCCTCGCTTCGAGAAAAGACTCCACTAGACGAGCCTATGCCTTCAAGTGGAAGCGTTTCTCGGTCTGGTGTTCGGAGCTCCAGATCGACCCGTTCTCGAGCTCCATTCAATGGATCCTCCAGTACCACCTCCATCTCTCAAAGGCAGAGCTGAAGTCGAACTCTATCAGGGTCCACTTGAGCGCCATCTCGGCGAACCACCTCCCTATCGAGGGAAAGCCCCTCTCGTGGCAGCCATTAGTTTCCCACTTTATGTGGGGTCTTCTACTTTCTAAGCTGCCCATCCGTCCTCACCCAGCAGAATGGGACCTGAATATGGTGCTCATGCAGCTCACCCATTCATCCTTTGAGCCAATGGTGACGTGTTTGCTCCGGCACCTGTCCTGGAAGGTGGCCTTCCTGGTGGCGCTGACCTCGGCCCGCCAAGTCAGTGAGCTCCAGGCTCTCATGGCTGAAGCCCCTTATACCAGGTTCTATCGCAATAGGGTGGTCCTCTGTACCCACCCGAAATTCCTGCCTAAGGTCATCTCAGACTTCCATCTTAACCAAGAGATAGTCCTGCCGACTTTCTTCCTGAGGCCCCATGCTGACTAGGCATCAGCGGCTCTCCACACCCTCGACTGCAGAAGGGCTCTCGCCTTCTGATGAGTTGCTGGATTTTTGTCCTTCCCTTGCTGTCTTCTTGGTAGGGCTCAAGCTAAGGGACCTGACTGAACAAGATGGCACCCTTGGGCAGGAAGAGGACTACGTGTGCGTGGCAGCAATCCCAAAGGCTTTCTTTGAAAGCTGGGGAATTGCTCCGTGCAGGTTCCGTGGGTGCCGACATCACCCATAAGTGAGGACTGTTTCCTGCTGTCCCTGGAGAACACCTTTACAAGTGAGTAACTACGCTTGATGGTTTGGCCTTTTGGCGCATACTCATGATGAACAATATCCTGGTAATCAAAGAAAACTGTGAGCATGACCTCAACATTGCTCCTTATCTGGCGGGCTTTCTTGAGTCTTGGAGAGTTCGGAGTCTTCTATTATGAGGATTGAGCCTTAGGGGTATGTTTACTAATTGGTGGTAGTGGTTTCTGTGCAATATTGGAGCCGTGGCCCCATTGAAGTCAATGGGGTCACAGCTCTGATATTGCACGGAAGCTGCTACCACCTGTTATTAAACATACCCCTTAGTTTCCGGGTCATATCCATAAACCCATGATGAAAACAGAGTTATTTCAACACATTCCAACAACTCCCTGACTACAGACAGTCAATCTTCTTTTCGATCAGGGGATAGGAGTTTCGGCATGAATTTTGCAAACACATGTCTTCATTCCTGCTTGTGGATGGCCTTCCAGAATGTTCATCATTGTCAACACTTTGGCGGCCCTCTTGGAAACATTTGTACCAGTCATAAACTTGAGCACAAGTCATGCATTCATCGTCATACACGTACTGTAACTTGTCATAAGTCTCTTTGCATGAATCTCCAAGTTTCTATCAGAATTTAATGCAAATTTGCGTTACATTTTTTCACTCATTGTAAATCTGACGAACTGGTTTTACACGATACCAAACATCATGTGATTTAAAAAAAAGTACAGGTGTGCTGCAACCATGCTACACTCTGCACATTTATTTATTCTGTTTTCTATACCTCCTTATCCTTCAATCAAAGCGGTTTGCATTATGTAATCACTTCAAACAGGTACTGGATACATTCCCTTGTCCTCAAAAGACTCACAATCTATGTGTACCTGAGGCAACAGAGGGTTAAGTGGTTTGCCAAAAGCCACAAGGAGTTGCCTATAGGACTAGAAACCCCAGTCCCTCCGGACTGAGATTTCTGTCCCCAGGTGGGACTTGGACCTCTGGCCTAAGGTACTGTGTCCTAACCACTAGGCCACTCCTCTCATGCAGAACACATAACTAGGTCACTGCATGCTTAATAGCATTGTGGTGCTACATATTGTTATATAGCTACACATCAAGTCGCAATACTTTTTGATCACACCTCATACATGTAGGTGTTCTTGGGGACAGGGAATAGCTAGAATTGGGATAGGATTGGCATTTATGCATATGTATTATAAAATATAGCAGTATGCGCCAATTCTTTTTGGCACATACTTCTACAGATTTATACCTGCCTCAGAGAAGGTGTCAATTTGTGCAGGAGCATTTGTGCAATACAGAGGATAGATCTTCGAGCCTACATTATAAGACCGTATACATGTATATGTTGCCTTAATAAAATAGGCTCACTTTTTTCTCCTTTTCCCTAGATACTCTTGTTATGAAATTACCCCCTTAGTACACAGAACTATACAGTTATAGGCCTATTTATTTGATTTGTCCTGCCCTAATGAATTGAACATTAAAAATAAACTGATTTACACTTAGGGTCCTTTTTCAACAGCATTAACTTTAGGGCTAATCTCCGTGATGTAGTCAGTAAGAATATAAGACGTGCTTACCAGGTCAGAGGAATGGGGATTTGGGTTTAGCTCACTCTTTTCAGAGGTAGCTCAATTGAACCACACACATCCTTTCTTAGACAGTGGCCAATCTAGATCACTAGGATATACCTTGCAGATCCCACACCCAGGATATGATAGTTTTCCAAAGTCTAACCAGTTAATAATTGTGGACTATTCCATTTTAAATCCATCAGTGACTAGATACCTTGACCACATCCTCTGGCACTGAAATCCATAGTATTTCTTCATTTGACATACAATGAAGCTTTCTCCAATTTCTTTTAAATATGTTGCTGAATAGTTTAATGGAGTGGCCCCTCCTCCAGATATTTTTTGAAGGAGTAAATAACTGTTCAGAGTTTACCTGTTGCATCCCATTTTTTAATTATAATCTTCTATCATAGCCCCTCTCAGTCTTCTCTTCTCCAGACTTAAGAGCCCTAATCTGTTTAGCCTTTCTTCATAAGGGGATAGGAGTCTCTCTCTGTATGTTTTCTATTTCTATATATATTTTGAGGTGAAATGACCAGGAATGTGCACGGTACTACTTCCTGTTGCAGATGTAGACCATGATGAACTTGTTCATAGACCCACCACAGCAGGAGGTAGACCACAAAAATAATTGACTGTTAACTACAATTAAGTGGATTATTGCAGATAAAGAAGAGAGAGTGAACTTTTATGCTACAAACCCTTTATTTAAATTAAAATGCTATGCAAAGAGAGTTCTCCCAAAACTGGAAGAAAGTGGAATATTGCCACATGAAAAGTTGCGAAAAGCAGCTGATGCAAATTCAAGACCCATACTGCAATTTTAAAAACATCTTAAAACAATTGAGGACTTCTGTAGAAAGAAGAGATCTGGAAGGGAATACTAGAAGAAAGACAGGTACAGTAAAAAAAAAAGGAGGCTCATAAAGGAGCACCAGAAGAGAGGCTGGTGCAGTGGGCCTGAACAAGGGGCATCAGAAGAAAAACTGGTGCAGCGGGAGAAAGGGGATCCATAAGCATCAGAATAAAAAGTTGGCGCAGAGAAAGAGGAAATATGCAGAAAGGAATATTGGAAGAAAAGCTGATGCAGAGATGGAAGAGATCTAGAAAGGAGCATCAGGAGGAGCCAAAATATTTATACCAGCGAGAAATAATGGCATAACACAGGAGGGCAAGATTAAATTAGGGTAGACCAGGAAACTAAGTGAAGGGGAAGAGGGAATGCAGGAGAAAAATCTGGAGGTACAGGAGCTGGCAGTTAAGTTCCTAGTCTATGTGGATGTGGACATGTATGCTGAGTGCAAGAAAGACTTCAAGCAAAAAACATGATAAGTAAGATGAAAAAGACCTGAACAAAGGGTTCACTTTCTGAACTCATGGGTAATAAATTGGCTACAATATTATGCAGATTTTTAACATTTTTGAAAAAGGTTATGAAGCCAGATTATGGACATAGGATTTTGGAGAAGATGCAGAATGAGAGAATTGGTTAATTTATTATAGCTTATATGGTGTTCAGTTATGACTTATACAGTATCCATTTTAAATGATGTATATTTTAATAATTGTTATAAATCACTTTGTGGGTTTTTTATGAAGGCAAATAATAAGTCTATGTAAAATATAATAAATTACTGAAAGAGCATAAAAAGACTGCAAGGAAAAGAGAGAGAAAACACTACTAGTAAAAATTTATATAACAAAAAAATCATTGGGGCTAATATTCAATGCAGTTAGTGCCACTGCATATCCTTGGGTGCCGCCACTGAACACCCTGATGCTAGCCGGCTAGCATCAGGGCGTTCCAGGGGCAGAGTGGAGGCAGCATCCGAGGATAACTGGCCTTGCTTTCGCTGACACAGCTAACCAGTTGACAGCTGAATATCACCTCTGTCTGGTTAGCTTTGGTGAGATCTGCCGACCCTGATATTCAATGCCAGGGCCAGATATGGCCCCAGCATTGAATATCTGGGGTTAAAGTTAAATGGTGGCAGCTAGCTGTTTTACAAGGACTAGCCGCCGCTGCTGAATATCCCCAGCATTATGTTCAGAAGTGTTCCTGATAGATGAGTATCTCAGTAGGTTGAGGATGTCTAAAATAATGAAGAAGATTCAAAAACGTAAGCTGAAGCTGCTAACAGAAGACTTTAACATCAGTAAATTCCTTCCTTCCTTTCGGAACACACTACTAAGACCCTTATAGACTATTGCAACCTGCTGCTTTCCGGTCTCTCTCAGAATCATCTCTCCCCCCTTCAACCTGTTCAAAATTCAGCCGCATGGCTAATCTTCCACCATTCTTGCTATGCTCACATAACCCCTCTTCTCAAGTCATTTCACTTGCTCCCTATCCATTTCCACATTCAATTCAAACTTCTTCTACTGACTTATAAGTGTATTCATTCCGCAGTTCCTCACTACCTTTCCTCTTATTCCTATTCGTCTCTCCGGGCCAGTCCAGGACATTTGGGTGGTCAATCCGCTCCAGCAGCTGGGGACTGAATACTGACAGTTTTTCCTGACAGCCTACCCAGCTCCCCCTGGTGTCAGAGAGTCAGTCTTTCAGTCCTCAGCAGCTAGATAGGACGTCTGTTTGACCAGCTCCCCAGAGAGACAAATAGGGAATTCTTAGTTATTTGACAGACTATATTAAAAAAAAAACAACAAAAAAAACGAAGGCAAAGAAGAGGCTATCCTATGAGTTGGGCAAAGTTTGAGAGGGGTTAACCCTTAAGGTAATTTTCTGTCCTAGAAGGGCAGTTTAAAATTTAAAAAAAAAAAAAAAAACGGCAAGGAGGAAAGAATTGTAGAGAGCTCATAGAGACTGTGCAGCTCGGGTTCTCCTGCCGTCGTCATCAAGCGGATTTTAGGGGCAGAGCTTGCCTCTCTGGAGAATTGTGTATCTGCAGTACAGAAAATAGGCCTGGGAGCCCCAGAGTCCTCTTCCTTACCTCTGATTGACGTTCCTTGCCGGCTTACCGCTAGCAGCGGCAAAGCGATTGGCGGTAGTGTGAGCTCCGGTGGGGTGCTTCAGGTAAGCCTTAGAAAGGGAGCATTTGTGTTGGGCAGACCTCTTGAATACTCTGGAGGTAGATTTGCCGCCGCAAGGTTTGTTTTTTGAGGTTATATTTCCTTCTTCAACGCAGCTGGGAGCAGCAGCAGCACGCGCTTCAGTGTCTCGAGGTCCCGATGGGTTCGGGGAGGGCGCAAGTCTATTGATTTCAGGCTCCTTGTTTTTTTATCTTTAATTTCTGGTTGCTGCGTTGAGGGCATAGTTATGGAAGGCAAGGTTTCAGAGGACCTTTTAGCCCAGTCACAAAGCTCCTTGGAGAGAGCGGGAACGGCGGCCATTTTGTGTGAGCCGGCCGTTTTGCCCGCACTGCAGGGGACAGCACAGAAGAAAAAATCTAAATCGCGGAAAGCTCCTTCAGGGCCAGAAAAGCCTGAGGAGTCAAAGCAGCAGTCTTTTCCTTCATTACAACAGTCTTTGACATTCTCCTTCTCCCCAGATTTCATTTTGACGCTGCATAATGCATATATGTTGAAAAGGTCTCAGTTAACACCCAATACTGCTGCAGACAGCCTTTTTGGGTCCCAGATTGCGATTCCAACAGTGTCAGACCCTGGGGAAGGCAGCTCCTCGGGGGAGAAGGGATTGGAAGTCGGAGTAGATGCAGTTGTGGCGCATAGTATTCTGTCCCAAGTAGCAGAGGAAGGAGAGATTCTCTCAGACACAGGATTGGATACCTGGCCAGGAGAGTTGGAAGAAGGGGAGTTGGGACCAGGGGAGGATCCCAATGTCTTTAGGGTTTTTCGTAAAGAAGAGCTGGGAACTTTGATTTCTCAGTCGCTGGCGGCTCTAAATTTAGTGCCCCCGGCGGTGCAGCAGGAGCCGCTTGAAGATCCATTGTTACAGGGCTTTCGCTCGGAGCAAAAATGTTTCCCGATTCATAGGATCATTAAACAAATGATAGAGTCCGAATGGGAGTGCCCAGAGGCGTCCTTAAGGGGCGGTTGCGCTATTTCTCGGCTATACCCCGTGCCCCAGGACGAGAAGGAATTATTACGTATGCCTAAAGTAGATGCGTTAGTTTCAGCGGTAACTAAGAAGACCACTATTCCCGTAAAAGGGGGCACAGTGCTTAAAGACTTACAGGACCGTAGGTTGGAGGCGCTTCTAAAGTAAGCTTTTGAATCCAGTGCCTTGGCGCTGCAGGCGTCCGTTTGCGGAGCCTATGTGTCCCGGGCCTCTATCCGCTGGCTCCAGGGAGAACAGAATCAGGATAAGGTGGAGAATGATTCAGCGTATGGGGCTAAGTTGGAGTCCGCAGCGGCGTACCTAGTGGATCTCTGCTATGATTTAGTGCGCATTTCTGCGAAATTTATGGCATCGTTAATTGCTGCTAGACGTTTCCTCTGGCTAAGGAATTGGGCGGCAGATGCGTCGTCGAAGGCACGTCTCATTAAGCTTCCTTACAAGGGCAAGTTGCTGTTCGGGGAAGCGTTAGAGAAGATAGTTAAAGATTTAGGAAACTCCAAAGGGGGTCGTCTTCCCGAGGACTGTCCGAGAGCGGCAAAGATGGGGTCTTTGCAGAGAAGTCACGGTAGGGATTTTCGCAGATTCCGGGGATCTCGTTTCTCTCCTTATCAGCGGGGCCGTTTTGTGGCCAGGGGGCAGTCCTTTCGAGGGGCCAGAACGTTCAATAGGGTTTTTTTTCACACCCAGCAGAATTCAGCTAAGAAGCTGCAATGAAGGGAGGCCGGTCCAGGTGGAGATTCCGATAGGGGATCGGTTACAGCAGTTTCTCTCCGCCTGGGTCAGCATAACTACGGACCAGTGGGTTCTGGAAATTATCAGGGACGGATATGCCTGGAGTTCGTGCAGCCCTTACCGGACGCTTTTGTTCTGTCGCCGTGCGGTCCGCAAAACAAAGCGGGCTGCTGTCAACGACACTCTGTTGCGGTTGTTGCATCTTCAAGCAGTAGTGCCGGTGCCTGCAGACCAGTACGGCTTAGGTCGATACTCGATTTATTTTGTGGTTCCCAAGAAGGAAGGTTCTTTTCGGCCTATTCTGGATCTCAAACTCGTGAATTGTTCTTTGAGAGTACCACATTTCTGAATGGAAACTTTGCATTCCGTTATCCGGTCCGTAAGGCAGGGCGAGGTGCTTACGTCCATAGATCTGACGGAGGCATATTTGCACATCCCAATCCGGAGAGAGCATCAAATGTTCTTGCGTTTTGCAGTTCCCATGGGTCACTTTCAGTTCCGAGTTTTGCCTTTTGGTCTGGCTACAGCGCCGTGGACGTTTACCAAGGTAATGGTTGTGGCGGCGGCGGCGCTGCGAAAGGAAGGGATTCAGGTCCATCCCTACCTGGACGACTGGCTAATTCGGGCGGCGTCTCGAGAGGAGTCGGTCGCGGCCACCACTCGAGTGGTGGAGTTCCTCGAGCAGTTAGGCTGGGTCATCAACCATGTGAAGAGTCATTTGGAGCCGGCCATGCAGTTAACCTATCTCTGGGCTTTCTTCGACACAGAGATAGGTTCAGTTTTTCTTCCGCAGAAGAGAGTAAGCAAGCTTTTGGCTCGGGTGTCGGCGTTCCTGCGCGTAAAGGCCCCGACGGCCTGGAGGTACCTGCAGGTGTTAGGGTCGATGGCGGCGGCTTTGGATCTGGTTCCGTGGGCCAGGGCCCATATGCGTCCTCTGCAGCAGGCGTTGTTGTCCCATTGGTCGCCGCAAAATCATCTGCTTTCTCGAAGGCTGGCGTGTCCGGAGGAGGTGTGCGGCAGCCTTCAGTGGTGGTTGGTTCCAGCCCACCTCAACGTGTGAGTTCCGCTGAATCTGCTGGATTGGACCTTGCTCATGACAGATGCGAGTCTCTCCGGCCTGGGGGGGCTCATTGTTTGTCACAAATAGCGCAAGGGACGTAGATGGCGGAGGAGAGAGTTTGGTCGATCAATCACCTAGAGCTGAGAGCGGTGTGCTTAGCACTGTTAGAGTTTGTCGAAGTGCTCGAGGGAAAAGCGGTGCGAGTATTACCTCTGACAATCAAGTAACGGTGTCTTACATAAACAGACAGGGGGGCACCGGCAGTGCAGTGTTACTGGAGGAAAGTCAACAATTGTTTCGCTGGGCAGAATTGTATTTATTTATTATTTATTTTATTTAGCTGTATTTATATCCCGCTTTTCACCGGGTCAAAGCGGTCAATTGGGAGATACATTTAACACGAGGGGATATGACACACATACGCTAATACTTACAGGGAACATGGGCAATGGAGGGTTAAGTGGCTTGCCCAAGACCACAAGGAGTGCCTATAGGACTAGAAATCCCAGTCCCTCCGGTCTGAGATTGCTGTCCCCAGGTGGGACTTGAACCCCCGGCCCTCCGGCCTGAAGTACCTTGTCCTAACCACTAGGCCACTCCTCCCATCTCTTAGCGATTTCAGTGGCGTATGTGGCAGGAAAAGACAACGTTCAAGCCGATTATCTCAGTCGCCATTTCCTAGACCCGCGGGAGTTGAACTGGGACATATTTCAGGAAATTTTGCGGCGTTAGGGTCAGCCGGTCATGGACCTCATGGCTACCCAATCCAATGCCAAAACAGCGCGGTTTTACAGCAGGTGCCGAGAGCACATGTCGGAAGGGCTCGACGGCCTGGTGCAGCCTTGGCTGGAGGATCAGCTTCTTTACGTGTTTCCTCCGTGGCTGCTCTTGGGGCGGATCATTCAGAGGATTGCGAGATACAGGGGAACAGTAATTCTAGTGGCTCCGGATTGGGCCAGACGACCGTGGTATGCCGACCTGGTGAGACTCCTCGTGGCTCCTCCCTGGAGGCTGCCCGTTCGGTTCGATCTTACAGCTTGGCTCTTGAAAGGGAACGATTGCGCCGTAGGGGCTACTTGATGTCAGTGATAGCCACTATGTTTCAGTCCAGGAGGCAGTCCACTTCGTTAGTGTACATTAGGGTATGGCGATTTTTTGAAGCATGGTGTAGCGATCGCCGAGTTACGCCCTGGGGGCGCAGCTGCCCAAAATCTTAGGTTTCCTTCAAGGGGGGCTAGAGAAAGTACTGGCTCTAAGCACGCTAAGGGTACAGCTGGCGGCGCTGGCTTTCTACAGAGGGAGAGTGCAGGGCAGTCCGCTTTCCTCACATCCAGATGTGCTACGTTTTCTGCGGGCGGCCAAGAACATTAAGCCTCCGATGAGACAAGTAATGCCGACTTGGGATTTCAATTTGGTTTTACAGGCGTTGACAGAACCTCCGTTTGTGGCAGGGACGTCGGGGCGCCTTCGAGAGTTGTCCTGGAAGACAGCTTTTTTTGGTGGCTTTGTGCTCTGCGAGACGGATTTCAGATCTACAAGCTCTCTCGTGCAGAGAACCGTACCTTCATTTTTCGGCAGAAAAGGTGGTGTTACGGCTGGTGCCGTCATTCCTGCCTAAGGTGGTTTCCAATTTTCACGTGAACCAGGTCGTTTCGCTTCCCACCTTTAGTGAGCCGACAGACGGTAAGTTGGATCGTTCGCTTCGGCAGCTGGATTTAGGTTGAGTATTGCATAGATATTTGAAAGAAACAGAGTCTTTTTGACAATCCGACAGATTGTTTGTCCTCTTCGGGGGATCGGCTAAAGGTAAGGCCGCTACGAAGGCTTCTATCGCTCGCTGGGTAAAACATGCGAGACAAGCAGCGTATGAGTCCAAGGGCAAGCCTGTTCCATTGGGGCTCGGAGCTCATTCGACTAGGGGGCAAGCTGCCTCTTGGGCGGAGTATGCGTTGGTTCCGCTGGTGGATATCTGTCAGGCAGCGATGTGGTCTTCGCTACATATATTTGTGAAGCATTATAGGTTGGATGTTCAGGCAAGGGATGATGCGAGAGTGGGTGCCTCGGCGATTATTGCAGGGCTCGCAGGGCCCTCCCAGATTTAGGTACTGCTTTGGTACTGCCCAAATGTCCTGGACTGGTCCGGAGAGACGAATAGGAAGAAGAAATTAGGCCTTACCTGCTAATTGTCTTTCCTTGAGTTCTCTCCGGGCCAGTCCAGGGCCCACCCCAGCTGCCTGCGAGCCTTAGAGATGAATGTGGTCTCGGCGGGAGCGTTGGCGGAGTTCGAAAATGTTGTCGAGCTCGTCGCCGGAGATGCAGTGCAGTAGAACATATTGGAAGTGGATTCTGGGGGTTCCTCTATAAGAAAGCAGTGGTTCTTCAGAAAAAAATAAAAATAAATCAAAAGTTAAGAAAGGACTACATAGAATGGTTTTTTTCAGTCTTTGTTCTTTGTTCGGAGGACGACTTTGTCCACAGGTTAAGATTTTTTTTGTTTTTGGTTCCAGTACTAGTTTGAGTTCACTGCTTTGTTACGGTAAGACCTACTCTCTGACACCAGGGGGAGCTGGGTAGGCTGTCATGAAAAACTGTCAGTATTCAGTCCCCTAAGGTTCACATCAAACTAATTTACTCCATCTTAACTTGCGGCTATATTGAGAAGAAACTGTGGTGTTATTTTGCAACAAATTCAACCTTCCCCTATGTAGTCTCAGACCAACATCGCGCTCTTGATCACATATACTAGTGAAAACAAATGGCGCTGCTTAGCATCAATGACTACAGGGAAGCTGTCTTTTTTCGTTTTTGATTTTTGTAAGTAATTTGTTATATACACCACTCGTGTTTCCGACCCATTTATATATTTATAATTTTCTAATAAAACAAGCTTATCTTAATTTCTTGTCCCCGCTGGTATGGGGGTCTCTCCGTTATGTTGAGTCTTCTCTTTATCTCTCTCAACGCCTTACTCGGCGCCGTTACATTTCACTCCGTTATGGAGTTTCATCAGGAGACCTGTCTGTGAAAAGAAGCAACAATGTGAACCACGCTTGTTTAAAAACTAAACCTAAAAGCCTATAAACTATCGTGGGAACTTCAGATTCGGAGTTCAAACATCTTTGAAAACCTGTTAAAACCCATCTAGCAATAAATAGCATACTTCGGTGATCCACCACACTCACTGTTCACTGCTGCCCACGTCTCGCTGTTAAATTCGTTTTGAGTTTCTTTACGAAAACGCCGCGCATGCGGGTCAGGTATTCGCCTTCCTTTTAAACCTGCTGTTAATTAGTTATGGACGTCATTTACAGGCTTGCCACTCAATGGAGGCATTTAAACCTAAGGGTTCGACTGTATTCAATGAGAAAATCCACCTTTGTTCATAAAATAGCAGTGTCTCATCTATAGTTTTTCCTCTTTTCGGTCGCGAGACCTGATCTATACAAAAACATCTCAGTTGGGAAAAAACATGATTGTGTTCTCCGCAGTGTTGGACAATTGGCGCTGAAATGACCTTATTAAGCAATCGGCTTTTATGTTCTTGCATACGCACTCGGAATGCTCGAATCGTCTTCCCTATATAAAGTTTGTTGCAAGGACACCTAATAGCATAAATTACCGCTGTTGTATTGCATGTATATACATACACTCTAAGACATAGAACTACATGCAATACAACAGCGGTAATTTATGCTATTAGGTGTCCTTGCAACAAACTTTATAAAGGGAAGACGATTCGAGCATTCCGAGTGCGTATGCAAGAACATAAAAGCCGATTGCTTAATAAGGTCATTTCAGCGCCAATTGTCCAACACTGCGGAGAACACAATCATGTTTTTTCCCAACTGAGATGTTTTTGTATAGATCAGGTCTCGCGACCGAAAAGAGGAAAAACTATAGATGAGACACTGCTATTTTATGAACAAAGGTGGATTTTCTCATTGAATACAGTCGAACCCTTAGGTTTAAATGCCTCTATTGAGTGGCAAGCCTGTAAATGACGTCCATAACTAATTAACAGCAGGTTTAAAAGGAAGGCGAATACCTGACCCGCATGCGCGGCGTTTTCGTAAAGAAACTCAAAACGAATTTAACAGCGAGACGTGGGCAGCAGTGAACAGTGAGTGTGGTGGCTCACCGAAGTATGCTATTTATTGCTAGATGGGTTTTAACAGGTTTTCAAAGATGTTTGAACTCCGAATCTGAAGTTCCCACGATAGTTTATAGGCTTTTAGGTTTAGTTTTTAAACAAGCGTGGTTCACATTGTTGCTTCTTTTCACAGACAGGTCTCCTGATGAAACTCCATAACGGAGTGAAACGTAACGGCGCCGAGTAAGGCGTTGAGAGAGATAAAGAGAAGACTCAACATAACGGAGAGACCCCCATACCAGCGGGGACAAGAAATTAAGATAAGCTTGTTTTATTAGAAAATTATAAATATATAAATGGGTCGGAAACACGAGTGGTGTATATAACAAATTACTTACAAAAATCAAAAACGAAAAAAGACAGCTTCCCTGTAGTCATTGATGCTAAGCAGCGCCATTTGTTTTCACTAGTATATGTGATCAAGAGCGCGATGTTGGTCTGAGACTACATAGGGGAAGGTTGAATTTGTTGCAAAATAACACCACAGTTTCTTCTCAATATAGCCGCAAGTTAAGATGGAGTAAATTAGTTTGATGTGAACCTTAGGTTACTACTCCAAGAAGACCAATTTAATTTTTGTACGAGTATTCAGTCCCCAGCTGCTGAAGTGGATTGACCACCCAAATGTCCTGGACTGGCCCGGAGAGAACTCAAGGAAAGACAATTAGCAGGTAAGGCCTAATTTCTTCTTACTCACTACACCCCTCCTCGAGAACTCTGCTCCTTTGGCAGATCCCTTTTATCTGTGCCCTTCTCTGCCACTGCCAACTCCAGACTTCACTTCACTCACTCCATCTTGCTGCACTATATGCTTTGAATAAACTACCGAGTTAGTATGCCAGGCTCTTTCTCTGGCCCTATTCAAATCCAGGCTGAAAACCCACCTCTTCAAGGCTGCATTTGGATCCTGATCCCCTTATTCTTATCACTTATCTGTATCTTGCATTTCTCTTTGAATTACCCTAGTCCCCAGTTGCTGTGTGGTGTGTCTTGATTAGATTGTAAGCTCTGATGAGCAGGGACTTTCTTGCTTGGATATTTCGGTGCTGCATTTGCCTTATAGCGCTATAGAAATGATAAGTAGTAGTAGTAATAGAAGAGAGAGATTCCAAAATAAATTACTTAAGTAGAACCCAAGTCATTCTACAAGAGACTGGGGAGGAGTATTAGTACAATTAAAGCACTATCAACTAAAGTTGGAGAAAGTTATGAGGATCCTATAGATTGAAAAAGATAAATTGAATGGATATCCAGCCTAGAGAAAGTATTGCAAAAGGCAAATATCAAAATTATAGAATGATCTGAAGTAACAAATAAAGAACTGAAAACTAGATTGGTAAGAGCAACTTTATGCTCAAATGTTTAACATCCAGCCAACAAGATTTGACATACTATAAAAAAAATCAGTTATTCAAACAGCATTTATATTAAAAAAGGAGACCTAACTGATATTCTCCCCATACTTCCCCAGCCATCGGGGCAATCAGACCAGCGTTGGAGCTTCCCCACTTACCCTCAGCACCGACAATGACGCTGCCACCACCAAGGGAGCCACCACAGGCCGGATGGAGTGATTAGTGCTGCCTGGGGCAAGGAGGTAAGCTCCTCCTCGCTCAACAGCATCATCGCCCATGGGTTTTTAAATTCCACAGCGCCTAAGGTGCACCCTTGCCTAGCAGGCCCATGCCTAAGGGCCATGCCAAAGGGCCCTTGGGTGTGGCAAGCCAACACATCATCCATGCAAGCCCTAGTAGAGTTCATGCCACTGACCTGCAATCATTAGAACCACCTAAATAAAACAGTTACAGCCAAGGTAAGCAATCTCAATCTAACATCCAATTCAAACACAATGTTTCAAATTAAGTGAACTGCATCTTATAAAACCGCTGATCAAGTCTCCAAATATGGACACAAAGTAGTCGAGATCACAGCGTTAGCATTAAAATAAACCTCAAGGAATTCCATTCTTACATAACTAACTCTATTGCAAAAGATTCCCCATTTCAACATTGACAAATCTACCAGACCAGAGTAACATGTCTTGGACAACCACTGGAACAATAATCTTACTCATACTCACCCTCACTTTGTACAGGATATTTAGCTCTACCACCATTCAAGCTAGATTGATATCATTTATAAACAGAGAAACTTCACCCTATGGCACCAAAATCTACAATCACATAGATGACAACCAAGATTAATAACTACCCCTTCAATACCTCAACAAACTCATACACTGCAGTCTCAGCATATGAAATGTGGCCTAGTGAATGCACTTTCCACACGTCATATTCACCTCATTACTGACTACATCAATGACAAAAATCTGGACATCATGTTCGTAACTGAGTCATGATTCACAGAAACTGATAATGTGCAAACAAATCAACTCCATCACATCAACTATGGATCTACACAACTGCCCATGAATAAATAAAAGAGGATGCAGGATATTCATCCTTATCGGCAAACACCTCAATTTTAAGGTATCTACAGCCCTAGCAAATGACATCCTGGAGGCGGAGCTTGACCAGGTGCAAGATGGCTGCTTGATTTTCACTCTCCCTACAATCCTGCCATAAATCCTGCTCTCCCCACGTATTGTGGAAGCAGTTGTACCTCCCCTAAGTAGCATATTGAAGAGGGGATGGCTACAGGTAAACCCGGTCGGTTGGAATTTGGCATTGCCTCAAATACCGGAGTTAAAAGACAGAAACCGGACCCCCCTTCTCCTCAAAAAGCGACGGGCTTGTGAGAGAATGTGGATGCCATACAGGAAGTACTCGCTGAGATCCGTGCGGTAAGAGAGCTCATGGCGGCCAATGGAGAAACATTATCAGGAGTGCAGGCTGATATAATAGAATTAAAAGAGATGAAAGAACAAATCATGGGGCTGTCGGAAAAATTGGCCGGCATTGAAAGCAAAGTCGAGTGTCATGAAGAGCGCTTGAAACTCACTTTAGCTAACAGTAAACGAATTAGTCAACTAGAACGCAGCCTGGAGAGGACCTCAACAACTGAACACGCAGGAGAATGTCCGTCTAGTTGGTATACTTGAGGGCGCTGAAGCTGACAATATGATAGCCTTCCTGGAAGCAAACATACCTAAGATACTTCGGCTGGAATTTGCCCGCTGTTCGAGTTCGAAAGAGCTCATCGTTGTTCCTGCTCAGGCTGGGCCACAAGGACATAACCCAAGACCTATTATTATGCGGCTGCTGAGACACCAACAGGCCATGAAAATTATGGCCGCGGCGAAGGCCATGGCTCCGGTTAGATTTGAAGGACATAATATTGCTTTTTTCCAGGATTTCAACAAATCTATGGTTGAGAAACGAAAACAGATGCTGGCTCTCAGGCCTCGGCTCCAACATCTCCAGGCCCGCTATGGCCTATTCTCTCCCGCTCGATTCAGAGTGACTTTGCATAATCAGACGCGCACATTTGAAGATCGAAAAGCACTGTTAAAGTTCATTGAGGAGCAAAAAGCTACGCTGATGCGGTATAGCCTTATCTCTTTTCCTGTCAGGAATGGCACTGGCCGGGACAGATTCTGTTACAGCCCAGATGTGAACTAGGAGCTTCGTAGTGAATATAGAACTCTCTTTTCTCCAGTAATTTTTATATGTACAGCCCTATTATAGATTTTCTTATGTTATATACAGGGTGGTTAGAATGAGATAAGGGAGGTAATTATATTAGGATATGGCTATCTGTTTGTTGGGTTCTTTACTTTTACACAGCATAGATAGTATTGAGATATATATCCTAAAAAATGTAATATAAAAAAAAAGTGTGTTGGAATGAAGTCAAAGAGGACTGGTTAGAGATAGCTTTCTATGGTGGGGTGGGTTTTCAGAATTGTGTTTAAAGGGGGATGAGGGGAATCAAGGGGTAGCCTTGCTCTGGATGGCTTACCTAGGATCTGGTTTTGGGTTCAGGTTCAGGATCTCTCCATGTGGGAGGGATCGGTACACAATGCTTGATATGTATGTTGTGAGTCATGTTGAAAGTCCTAGTATGATTGCTAAGTTGCTAAGCATGTGCAATGGGTTCACTTAAAATACTTTCCTTGAATGTAAAGGGAATCAACAATCCAATTAAACTGAAAAAAATCCTACTATACTGCAATAAGGAAGGGGCGGATGTTATCCTACTCCAAGAAACTCACTTGGCTTTGCAGTGTGCCTTCGAGTCAGTCCTGACTCCTGGCGACCCAGAAGCTCCTGGGTTTTCTTGGCAGTGTCACCGGAAGTAGATTGCCAGGCCTTTCTTCCGAGGCAATGGAGGGTTAAGTGACTTGCCTAAGGCCACAAGGAGTGCTAGTGGGAATCGAACCCTGGTTGCTTGGTTACCAAGCCAGTGTTCTAACCACTAGGCCTTTAGGAGAAACAAAAAAGATGGGTGCTGGGCAATTTGTGCTGGTTGGGCTAGCTGAGGCCTGCCACAAGAGGAACAGGGTATTAATTTTGGTCAGGAAGTCATTACAGCCGGTTGTCGAAATGGCCCGAGCTGACCCGGGTGGGAGATGGGTAAAGGTACGGATTCAAATTGGTGAACAGAAATTCGGCATAATGAATGTCTATGGCCCAAACTCCGATGATGTGTCCTTTTACCATAAGGTCACGGAGGAAATACAGGAATTAGCAACCTGTGAACTTATACTAGGGGGGGATTTTAACCTGGTGATGGATCCTCTGATAGATCGACAACCCTATAGATCCCTTAGACCTAGCTGTGCTGCCGTAGTGCTTAAAGCCATGGCTCAGGAGATGAATTTGATTGATATTTGGTGATTGTTCTATCCCACCCAGAAGGAGTTTACTTTTTATTCTCTCCCGCATGGGTCGCATTCTAGGATTGACTTCTTCTTAATCTCTAAGTCCCTCGTCACACTGGTTGAGGAGACAAAAATTGGGGCTATCACAGTCTCAGACCATGCTGCTGTCCTTATGACCATTGCAATAGGTACAGTCCCTTCCAGGGGCTCTGGGTGGTTTTTCCAAAGATCGTTGCTAGAAGACCCAATCTTTCGGGAATCCATGAAAAGTGCAATTAAGGAGTATTTCGCGGTAAATCTCCCTGAAGATATGGCTGGATGGGCGTGGTGGGAGGCATTTAAGGCCTCCATCTGCACTAAGATCACAAGTTTTTCTATTAATGCAGCGAGGCAAAGAAAGTCAAAATTGGTGGAGTGTGAGTCTCAAATCTTTACAGGTGAGAGACTTTTGAGATTGAGAGCAGAGCCCTGCATTCTGCTTCGCCTGCAAAAGTTAAGATATCAGTATAATAACATACTAAGCATGGAAGCTGAAAAGCTTTCACATGCAATGAAGGCAAAATATTATTGGGAGCAAAACAAGTCGGGTAGAATTTTGGCATCAACGTTGAAACCCCGAGCTGAGAGAACTAAAATTGCTGCAATTCAGACGGATAAACAAGAATTACTCACCAAGACTGCGGACATAGCTGAGGTCTTCAGGTCCTTTTATTCTGGGTTGTATGCATCCGAGGGTGGGGACAGTGGGGAAGCATGTGATGATTTTCTGGAACACATTCCACATCCTAATCTTTCCGCACAACAAGTTGTGGAGCTGGATGCTCAATTCTCTAAGAGCGAACTTCGTGCCGTCCTTAAATCCGCAAGGAAGGGCAAAGCAGCTGGCCCTGATGGGATCCCTATCAAATTTTATCAGGTGTTTCAGGAGGACCTACTCCCCTATCTGGTCAGATACTATCAACTTCTCTATGAGCAGGCTCCGTCAGTGGGTGGATTTAATGCGGCCACAATTGTGGTCTTAGAGAAACCCGGCAGAGACCCGCTCAAGGTGGAGAATGCAGACTACAAAATATTTGCCTCCGCCATGGCGAGTAGATTGGCAAAGGTTTCTTCGGATTTCATCCACCCCGACCAATGTGGCTTTATGCCAGGAAGGGCAACATCGGACAACGCCTGCTTGTTATTGACCCTCTTGTCTGTAACGGAGCAGTTAGACTCTCCTATCATTGGGATCTCTTTAGATGCTGAAAAGGCCTTTGACAGGCTCGAATGGCTTTTTCTGTTCAGGGTCTTGCGTTGGTTTGGCTTTGGGGAGGGTTTTATTAGATCGATCCAGGTTTTATATGCCGCGCTCCCCAGGCATGCATCCTGGTGGTTGGCTTGCTGTCTGCCCCCTTTTTGCTTCATCGCGGGACTAGGCAGGGCTGCCCCTTGTTGCCGATCCTGTTTAATTTGGCACTGGAGCCCTTGGGGCTCTTGATCAGACACTCAGAGAGGATCCGGGGCATAACGGTTGGGGATCTCTAGATAAAAAGCTATCAGCTCTATCATTACGATATAGTTTGTACCCAGGTATCACAGTGTCCCACTGGTTGTCCTCCTTCCACCATGTCTCTGATACTCCATTCATATCTAACCTTTCATTTAGTGCTATATATTCTAACTCTCCCATCTTATTTTTTAGACTTCTAGCATTTGCATACAAGCATTTTAGAGAATGTATTTTACTCATATTAATTTGGCTCGTTAGACATGGGTAATTTGGGATCTTTAAGCTCAGTCTGCTCCATACTTGAGGGCATTTGGGCTACTTTACTCTTTTGTGGAACCCCTCTGCTTTTGGTAGTATCCTTCAAAGATACATTCTTCCGAACCATCCGCTCTTGGGCGACTGTCGGCTTTCCCCTAGACAAGAGCCCCTAGGGAAAGCCGACAGTCGCCCAAGAGCGGGTGGTTCGGAAGAATGTATCTTTGAAGAGAGGGTGCCCAACCTGTACCAGGGAATCGGAAAAGTTGGGAAGTTCACTTAGGTACTCATACTTCATCTCAGAATTGGGGCATTAATGTGGTCCAAAGTCAGCAGAGTTTCTAAAGCTGCGGGAATAACACAAACCTTATATGTTTTGCTGCATCGCACATATATCACTCCCAATCAGCTTTCCAGGTGGAACCCAGAAGTCATTAATTTATGTTGGTCTTTTTCACTTTACCCAGGAACTTTCAAGCATATGTTTTTTGATTGCCTTTACGTTTAGAATTTTTTGTTTTCAGTCTGGGAAAAAATTCAGAAGATTTTGTGTTTTTGGGCCCCCCTTACTTGGCAGGTAGTGATTCTGCGCTCTACAGCGGGTAACTTCCCAGTTATGAAAGGAAATCAATTCCTATTCGATTTTCTTGTTGCTATAGCTCTAAAATTGATTATGGTTTGTTGGAAAGACTCTAACAAACTGGATGTTCACCAGTGGTGGAACATGGTAAGCCTATATGCCAGCTATGAAAAGGCGCAAGAGCATACATTCAATAAGGGGTGCCCGAGCAGCGTGAAACTGAGAGACTCCCAGTCCAAGAATGAGCAGGGTATTAGATTCGACCAGGGTATATCTTCAAACAAGTGGTTGATGTTGTACGAATATGCTGCAAAAGCAAGCATATGTATGTAATATTTTAAGTTTCTACTACTACTGGGGCTTGAATGTACAATCTTTATCATTTAATAGCTACATTAATGACTCACGTGGAGACGGGACGGTTGGGGGGGGAGGCTGGAGAGTGATGGGAGTTTTCACAATTAACTGTTATTGTTGTATTGTTATATGTATTGTGTGTAGTGTTATGAAATTTAAATAATTTTTAAAAAATGACATCCTGAATGCACTACTAATACAAAATAAGCATTTCTCCATTTGCTTTGCATATAGATCCCAAAGTTCAACATCTGATGACCTATCATCTCTGATAGAGCTGTCATGTTCTCAATCAGCGAGTGGCAAACCATTCATCCTGCTAGGAGACCTAAACCTAAATTCAGCAACTACAAGTCAAATCACATCTTTTCTTGAGGCCACAGATGTAATGGAGCTTTCGCAAATCATAAACTCCCCCACGCACAGTGGGGGAAACACTCTTGACCTCATATTCATACCTAAAAAGATGAGTGCGGAAAACATCCTGATTACAATACCCTGGTCCAATCACCATATGATCACCTTTCAACTATCACTAATCTGCAGCTACAGTACAAGAGAAACTCAACACCAAGGAACATGTAGATTTTGAGAATTCAACAAACACATCACGCCAATAATAGACTCACCCTCAACTGATATCACAGACCTAGTAGATAACTGGAATAACACAATAGCATCAATCACTCTAGTGCCACAGAAAAAGACCTCCAGATTAAGCACCAAGGCACCCTGTATTCTAAGAATATAAAGGAAGAAAAGCTCAAGCTGAGAAAATTAGAACAATGATGGAGAAGAATGAATGACCCAGAACACCAGAAGGAATATGCAACTAAACAAGAAGAATATAACAAGCTGATCAACAGGAGAAAAAGAGAATACCATAGCAACCTTATCCTTAAATCCCTAAATCGTCTCATAGAGTTGTTTGATATAGCCATATCATTCATACGGGCCCCACCAACACAGAAGGACTCAACATTACACCCACAGGACTTCGCATTTTATCTGCAGAGGAAATTCACCGACACCGAAGACATAATAGCAATAGAACTGATGTCAGCCAACACAGCTGGTAACTCATCTAAGTGGACATCCTTCAACACAGTCTCAAGTGAACAGCTGGATCAAATACTATCAGTGCTAAACACCACCACTTGACCCATGCCCAACATCATGGATCAAAATATCCAGAAAAGAACTAACTCCATTACTACTTAAAATAATAAATTTATTTCTTACTCATTGCAAATGCCAACTAATCTGAAAACCTCTTCAATTTGACCCATTTTAAAGAGCCCCTCAGCCCCTCAGAAAACATTAACCTACCTACATCCTACAGACCTATCTCCAGTATCCCCTTCCTAGCTAAAATAATAGAAAAGGTTGGCAAGCTTCAGCTCCAAGACTTCGTAGACACAAATGCATCTCTTGATGATCAACAGCTTGTGCTGTTTCCAGGTTTCCTCATTTGGCTCTTTTTTCCATTTCCTGAAAGATGCTTTTTTGGCAACAGCAGCCTCTCTGACCTCACCTTTAAACCATGCTGGCAGTTTTTTGGACTTCCTTCCACTTTTCTTAAAGCATGGAATACAGCTGGTCTGGGCTTCCAAGAGAGTATTTTTCAACAAGACCCAAGCTTGATGTAAGTCTTTAACCTTTGCAATTGCTCCTTTTAGTTTTTTCTTAACTATTTTCCTCATTTTATCATAGTCTCCCTTTCGAAAGTTAAAAGGTAGTACTGTGGATTTCCTTACTATCCCTCCTCCATTAATTAAGTCAAATGCGATCATGCTATGATCACTATTGCCAAGTGGCCCCAACACCCTTATCTCTTGCACTAGATCTGGTGTTCCACTAAGGACTAGGTCTAATATGGCTTCGCTTCTGGTCGGTTCATGAACCGGCTGCTCCAAAAAGCAGTCATTTATTTCATCTAGGAACTTTATCTCCCTAGCATGTCCTGCTGTGACACTGACCCAGTCGATACCGGGGTAATTGAAATTACCCATTATTATTACTACGCTGTAACGTTTGTTAGCTTCCTTGATTTCTTTGAGCATTTCATCATCCATTTGTTCATTCTGGCCAGGCGGTCGATAGTACACCCCCACTGCCATTGCCTTCCCCTTTTTACATGGAATTTCAATCCATAGAGATTCTACAGCAAATTTTGTTTCCTGCAAAACTTTCTGACTCAATGCCCTCTCTAACATAGAGCGCAACCCCTCCACCAATTTGATCAGCTCTATCATTACGATATAGTATGTACCCAGGTATCAGTGTCCCACTGGTTGTCCTCCTTCCACCATGTCTCTGTTATTCCAATCATATCTAACCTCTCATTTAGTGCTATATATTCTAACTCTCCCATCTTATTTTTTAGACTTCTAACATTTGTCCACAAGCATTTTAGAGACTGTATTTTATTCATATTAATCTGGCTATTGGTAGGCATGGGTAATTTGGGATCTTTAAGCTCTGTCTGCTCCATACTTGAGGGCATTTGGGCTACTTTACTCTTTTTTGGAACCTCTCTGCTTTTGGTATTATCCTTCAAGGATACATTCTTCTGAACCATGCACTCTTGGGCGACTGTTGGCTTTTCTCTTTTATCTAGTTTAAAAGCTGCTCTATCTCCTTTTTAAAGGTTAATGCCAGCAGCCTGGTTCCATCCCAGTTAAGGTGAAGCCCATCCCTTCAGAAGAGCCCCTCCTTTCCCCAGAATGTTCCCCAGTTCCTGACAAATCCGAAACCCTCATCTCTGCACCATTGTCTCATCCACGCATTGAGACTCCGGAGCTCTGCCTGCCTTTTGGGTCCTGCACGTGGAACGGGAAGCATTTCGGAGAACGCTACCCTAGAAGTTCTGGATTTCAACTTCCTACCTAAAAGCTTAAATTTAGCCTCTAGAACCTCCCTACCACATTGTCCTATGTCATTGGTACCGACATGTACCAAGATAACAGACTCCTCCCCAGCACTATCTAAGACCTTATCTAGGTGGCGCGTGAGGTCCGCTACCTTCGCACCAGGCAGGCATGTTACCAGGTGATCTTCACAGGGCATTAACAGCAACAAGCTTGGTTAGCATGCACTCAAAACTCCCATACTAACTGTTGCACCATCAGTGCCTACATTATGCCCCTAACCCACCCAATCACGTGTTAGCTTGTTTAGCACAGGAGTTTTAGTGCAGGGTCCTGTGCTAACTGTTAGTGTGGCACCCTTGGCATATATCAAACCTGCACTACCAGTTAGCGTACTTTAATAAACATGCCCTTAAATGACCAGAGTCAATCTTCATCCTTAAATTCAAACAAGTGTTCCAGCAAATAGAAGGAATGAGTGAGCTGATCAGCACACAGATGAAAAAAAGCCATCGCATTTGTGAAAAGGAAAATAACTCTTTAAGGACTAAAAACAACTTCCTAAAACACAAATACAGCGGGTAGAGCAGAGAATTATTTCAGAAACCACAAAGGATCAAAACCTAATGCAAGAGCAGCTAAGAAGAGGTAAATTCAAACCCAAAGACCAGAAACTGTTAATGTAGCACCAGATAAAGGACTGCAGACAAGATGTTTGAGAGTCATCATTAAAATTAGTGATAAAGCAGACAATTGCAGTTTTTGTAGCACTAAACTGGAAACTGTCACACATCATCACTGAGTATGGCATGGTGATGTCAGAAAAATGGTATATGGGAAAGACATAATAAAGTAGCACGTCTTATCCACAATAAGTTGTGTAAATACTATTACATCGCTATGCTTCAAGTACCAACAAATGCAATCAGAGACCATATGGAGGAGAAATACAGAAATATTTTCAGTTGTATTAGTTGCCACTGGCGTAATTAAAAAGAATTTTCATGCACCCTTCGATTAGTCTTAAATATGCTATGTTGTAGCTTCTTTGCTTGTCCCCTAGTCTTTCTACTTTTAAAAGGAGTAAACAACCGATCTATGTTTATCCGTTCCACTCCATTCATTTTTTATAGACCTCTATCATTTCTTCCCTCAGTCATCTTTTTTCCAAAGTTGAAGAACCCTAGCTTTTTAGCCTTTCCTTGTAGGAGTATCCTTTATTATTTTGGTGGCTTTTTTCTGTATCTTTTCTAATTCTGCTATATCCTTTTTAAGATATGGTGACCAGCATTGTACACAATATTCAAGGTGTGGTTGCACCATGGAGCAATACAGAGGCATTATAATATCCTTGATTGTATTCTCCATTCCTTCCCTTATGATTCCTAGCATTCTGTTTGCTTTCTTGGCAGCCGCTGCACAATAGCACAGGGTTTCAATGTATTTTCCATGATGACGCCTGGATCCTTTTCCTGGGTGGTGGTCCCTAATATGAAACTTTGCATCGTGCAACCATAGTTTGGGATGTTCTTCCCTAAGTGCATAACTTTGCATTTGTCCATGTTAAATTTCATGTTGTCTATACATATTAAACCTTATGAAGTCCAAGAAGAAGCTCTTCATTGAACAGTGCAAGTATTCAGATGAGCATTAACAGCGAATCTGAGAAATTAAAACCATATTTAACATATCCTGACATAAGAGCAAGGTTTAATTCAGTAATGATATGCACAAACTTAGATAAATTCCAGAAGCTTTTGAGAAGCTTGCGCATCGCTTCTGCTTTCTGCTGTCACTTGGGACTGTCCCATTGTTCATCTTTGCACTGAGCTGAGAGGTTGTGTCACCACTAGCTCTCATGAAGACTGCAGTTGGTAAGAGAAAGTTTGGTATGTACTTTCTTTTTTGGTGTTTTTTTTTCTATCACAGTTATGTGGAGCCGGTTCCCATTAGTGCCTTAGGTTTTCAGTCATTTCCTTTCTGTTTTCATGTTTTTATTTATTTAACTAGGCTTATATACCGTTTTTCTACAAGTCAAAGCAGTGTACGTTCAGTTACTGTGTATATATTTCCCTTGTCCTCGAAAGGCTCACAATCTGTTTTTGAACCTGAGGCAATGGAAGGTTAAGTGGCTTGCCCAAGGCCACAAGGAGTTCACCCCAAGTTCGGGAGCACCCAGATCAGGAGCATTTTTCAAATCAAGTTATTTGATTTCACTGGGACTATTAGGAAAAAAGTCCACAGCAGCTTTGAAAAATGCTTCTGGTGCAGAAAGACCATATCCATTATGGATATTCACAATTGGTGCTTAAAGTGCCTGTGCTTCAACCATGATCCTTCTCGATACATGAGTTGAGAGAAGCAGCACAAGTGTATTTTTGGTACCAATACATCCAGACCATCAATGTCTGCACTGGAGCTGCACTGGACACTGGGGATGTATCTCCACCAGGAAGGAAACAGCAAACTGCCACGTGGTTGTGCGCAGAAAACCAATATAGCGACGTGGACAGTGTTTAAAACTCACAACTTTTATTGGTCCATATGTAAAGGGGGCCAAACACAGGTCGTGTTTCATACTGTACTTCTTCAGGGGTTGAGGCACACCATAAAAACTTGGGACCGTAAAGGAACTGCCAACTGTTGAAAGAGGACACTGTAACTCTAGGTGAATATCCCAGTTTTGCTGTTTCGATCGGAACAAACAATGGTAGGAAACCAACCATATATAAAGTATAATAGCCGTGAAAGTCCAAAAGACCAAATTACAGGCAAAGGGTCCGTACCACATCAGGAGCCATGTTAAGACATTTTTTAGATCAATTGTATTATGACCTATATCACAGATGTTTCATTTGTATTTTATGATCCGTGGTTGGTTTAAATTAAAGCAAGCTTCTTTGGTCCCCTTATGTTTCTGTTCTCATCAGTTTTTTATTGGATCCAACAGAAACTGGGATATTCACCTAGAGTTACAGTGTCCTCTTTCAACAGTTGGCAGTTCCTTTACGGTCCCAAGGTAACTGTCCCCCTTGTTTTCATTCCTGCTCTCTTGTGTCCATAAGTTATTTTTTATTTAATTGTTTGTTTTAAATATCATCCTTTTGATTTCTCTTTTTTTTAATGTTTATGGATATATTAGGATATCATTTATATCAGGTTATGTTTTTTTATTACAATCATTTATAATTGCATTAGTTTTTTTATTTGTTTATGATCTACATGTTCTTTTTATCACACACACTCATTGTTTATATAGTATTTGTATTATTACAAAGTTTTTTGTTTATTATTTATATGACTTCACAGAACATGTTTTATGCTTTATTCACATGTATTTATTACATTATTTATTGTCTTTTTATGTGGTTAACATATATAGTATATTCATTAGATTTATTTTAACCTTTTATGTTTTATTTTCTGGTTTCTTATTCATTTTTTAGATTTCTTTAGTAAACTTTTAATGTTTCTTATTTTTAGTAAATTTATATGTTGTTATTTATCTGTTTCACTGGGGATGTATCGGCATCACCCTCCACATCGAGCATCAATAAACAGCATAGAGATTGTTCACCCACTGAATCCCATACAAAATTGAGGAAGGATTCAACTTTCTGAGACCTTGACAGCAATGAAGACAATCATGAGCACCTGGTGTGGAGGCTGAGGTGCACTAAAATTTCAGGTCTTCGAGAGCTTCAAGACACTGAGAGAGCCAATGTCTTTGAAGCATTACCACTATGAGGATCACTCATCCTCTTCAGTGACAGAGGGGACGCAGCAATCAAACCCCTACAGTCTTAGGAGGAATTGGCACTTCCACTGTACCCCCTACACCCTTTGTTGATATCAGCCTAAGGAGCAGCTCATGAGAAGATTCATAGAAACATCGAAAATGATAGCAGATAAAGACCATACAGCCTATCCAGTCTGCCCATCCATAAGTATTATTAAGTTCTCTAATTCCTTCCTCTCCCTCAAAGATCCTCTGTACTTGTCCCATGTTTTCTTGAATTCAGGTACAGTTCTTGTCTCTGCCACCTCCACTGGGAGACTGTTCCATGCATCCACAACCCTTTCTATAAAGAAATATTTCCTTGGATTATTCCTCAGGTGTATCCTCCTTTCACCTTCATCCTATAACCCCTTGTTCCGGAACTTCCTTTCAGCTGGAAGAGAACCACAGAGGTATTTAAATATCTCTATCATATCTCTCCTCTCCCACCTTTTCTCCAAAGTATACATATTGAGATCTTTGTCTAGTCTCATATGCCTTATGACAAAGACCACTGACCATTTTAGTAGCTGTCATCTGGACCGACTCCATCTTGCTGATACCCTTTTACGTAGATAGATTGTTTACACCATAAAAATATAGAAAGACTAGGGGACATGCAATAAAGCTACAGTGTAATCTATTTAAGACTAATAAGAGAAAATATTTTTTCACTCAATATGTAATCAAACTCTGGAATTCATTACCGGAGGATGTAGTAAAAGCTTGTTAGTGTATCCAGATATAAAAAAGGTTTGGACAAGTTCCTGGAGGAAAGGTCCATAAACCATTATTAAAGGGGACCCAGGAAATCCACTGCTTGCCCCAGTACAAGCATTGTGGAACCTGTGTCTTTTGGGGAAAATGCTAGGTACTTGTGACCTAGATCGGCAACTGTTGGAAACAGGATACTGGGCTTGATGGACCTTGGTCTGACCCAGTATGGCATACCTTATGTTCTTATGTTTTGAAGGTGCGGTCTCTAGACTTGTACATGTATTCCAAATGAAGTCTCACTAGAGAATTATACAAAGGCATTATCAACTCCTTTTTCCTGGCTTGGCCTTGCTTGGCTCAATGCTATGACTCCATCATCAATCTCAATATAAGAGCCATCCAGCCAAGACTGTAAATGCACGCTTTACCTGCTGAGGAGACATCGATGCTGAGGTCACAAAAGGCATAGACGTTGGTGACTATCAACAGTTCTCCATCTCCAGTGTGTTTGGAGGGAGAAAGTTCATCAAGGCATTGGAGACCATCGGTATCTCGATGCACCCACTCGAGAACCACACATTGGGAGGAGTGTTCATTGAGACAGGCAATGGCCTAGACATCTCCAGTTGAGTATTCCTCTAGATGAAACTCTGAGAGCACTTGGGACTCTGATTATAAACCAGAGATCTTTTCAGAAGAGAGGAAATCAGGTGGCTTACCATCAGACACATCTGCCTACCATGAATGGGGAAACGTCCCACCAGGGGAGCTCTCCTTCAATGATTTTGTTAGGGAAATAGAAGCCATTCCATTTAAGTTAGAGATGGAGGAGGTGCCCAGGCTAGAAACACTGTATATCCTGCAGTACCACAACTCATCAAAGGAAGCTGCGACAGTGCCCGTTCACAGTTTACAGAGTTCTCAAGGAATGGGACATATCCTTGATCTGTTTGCAGCACTTTACAACAGGAGTGGGGCATCTCCTTGATAGATCTCATTGCAGCACTTCACAACAGAAAAATGCCTCCATTCTATTTAAAGATACAAACATTGTTGGTCACCCTGCTGCTCCTCTGGCCTGGAACAGGTTCACTCTGCTGCTCCTCTGGCCTGGAACAGGTATCCCGGAGTCAGCTCTGTTACCGCAATTTCTCTGTGCAGTTGTTCTATCTCCAGAAAGTCCTCTTCTGGTCCTCTACTTCTCCATACCAGTCCACTTGACATTTCTAGGAAAGGCTGAGGAACTCCATCCTAAGTCTCCAAGATCTGAGAGTCTATGGGGGATAGTCTCTGTACGCTCAGGGTGAACAAGACAAACTGATAAGTACATTCCCCAATACAGTTTTAAAAAGAGCTCCATCACTTTTCTCCCCAGAACCAGAATCTGTACCTTCCTGGCTTCCTTCAAGTCCGGGGAAGCCCTCTTATAGTAGTCCAGTGATTATATGTAAATGAAGTTGTCCCTCTTCACTGCCATGCTTCGCCAACAGGTGGCTCTCTCCAAAGCCCCTTAAACACAGTCTCCATGATCTTTAACAGTTACAAATCTCTCCAGGTAATTGACTCAGGCCTCCAGGTGCCTGGTCGGCCTGCCATCTCCCACATAGTGATCAAAGCCACCCCACTCCCTGGCAGGCCCCACTTGGTGTCAGCCACAGAGACATCCATGGCCTCAGACATCAAGTCCTCTCCAGGACATGGGCCTTCTCACTCCTACTCCATCTCACTAGAGTTCTCTGTAGGAAAGTCCATTTCTATGACCTCCTTGAAGGCAGGGGTACCCTCCCATACTGCCGGTTCCATAGGGCTTATTTCTCCAGGACCAAGCAGGAAGTCAGTCCTCACATATGGGTGACATCGACGTTGATGGAGCCCCCATGCGGAGCATTTCCCCAGCTTTCTAAGAAAGCCTTAGGGAATACACCCACGCATGCGCGGTCCCCTTCCTGCCCAAAGGTGCCATCTTGCTCAGTCTTTCTTTTTCCGTGGAGCCCAACGGACGTCTGTCCTTGTCACCCGGAAAAGTTGGATTTTTTCTGCGATTCTCGTGCCTCTTTTTGTCCGGTTCGACGCCAGTTCCCCTTCCCGCCCGGGTTCGGTATGCTGGTATCGACCTAATCTCTATTTTTCATTTTTTTGCTCTTTGTGGCACACGTTCGCGCTCTTTTTTCTTTTCCCTGGAGGGCCGGTCCTTTGACCTCGCGGGGGCCCTTTTTTCCCCGATGGCCTCCAGTGGTTTTAAGAAGTGTGATCGTTGTAAGAAACTCGTGTCTCTTACCGACACACACGACTGCTGCCTGCGTTGCCTCGGGCCTGACCATGATCCCAAGGTCTGTGTCCCATGTGGCAAAATGTCCACCAAGGCACTCAGGAGCCGGCAGCATCAGAAGGAGAGGATTTTCTCGGACTTGGCCTCCGGACGGGCCCGGACCTCGTCAGAGGCCTCGACGTCTCAGGAGTCGGACCCCGAGCTTCATCGGGGTTCCTCTGAAAGGGGGTCCCCCAGTCGGGAGCATAAGAGGAAGAGAAAGCTCGTGAGGGCAGCGTCGGAGGAAGCTTCTGGTTCCTCGAAGGCCAGATCTCGGACCCCTGACCGCTGCCCTGGGCCCTTGGAGCTGGAGAAGCCAACTAAGGTATCCCGTGTAGAGCCAGAGTCTGTCGAGCACGTAAGTCCTGTTGTCCTCGAGGACTCTCCTCCTAGGGAGCCGATGTCGGGCCCGGCGCCACCGGGGCCCGAGTCGGTGGCTGCTGAGTCTCCTGAGCTTGGACTCAGGCTGACAGCCTTGGAGTGCAGATTGTCTGCCTTCATGGATCAGCAACGGGTGCTGATGGCCAGCCTGACTGATGCATCTGCCCCAACCACCGGGACATCGACGTCTAAGTTGACCCTGGAGACAGAGCCGGTTCTCGAAGCCATGAAGGCCCGAGTCCGGTCTCGGTCACGGTCTCCCTCGACCTCCCATTCGGGACCAAGGGCGTCAACGCCGATGGCCACGGCGTCAGGGCGGGTGTTGTCGGAACCTGCGTGGTCGGAGCCCCTCGACTCTTCTTCAGATGAGTCTGCATGGGAGACGGAGGACGAGGAGTCCCCCGATACTTTTCGGACTCGGTGTGTCCCTTCGGACTCGCCGCAGTCCGAACCCCGGAGTAGGTCCCCTCCGGAGGATACCCGGTTCTCGGAGTTTGTTAAAGACATGGCCAAGGTTTTGAATGTTCCTGCGGACCCTGAGGAGGAGCCGAAGAGCTTGATGCCCTCCAGTATGCCTTTACTGTGCCGGTTCCTCCGATGCTGGAACGGCTCCTCTTCCGAATGTGGGAAGCACCAACCTCGGCGCCGGTTTTGAGCAAGCGTATCGATTCCATGTATCGAGTCTGGAAGAGCCCTGATTTTCAGAAGGCGCAGCTGCCGCACCATTCTATGGTTGTGGAATCGGCCATGCATCGTCTGAAGAGCCAGAAGATGCACTCCGTGGTGCCCCCCAGCAGGGAGGCCCTAAGCCTAGATGCTATCAGCAGAAAGTGCTTCCAGGGCTCGATGCTTGCTTGCTGTGTCCAAGCCTACCAGCTGTACATGGGCATGTACTTGCGGGACCTGGCTAAAGAGGTAGCCGGGTTTTCGGCTGGTCTCTCCGGGGAACCTTTGCAGAGGTTCCAATCCTTGTCCTCGGGGGTCCAGGAATGTTCTAAATTCATCTCCCGGGCGGCCTACGATGGCTTCGAGGCTTCGGCCCGTGTAGCGACGGCCAGCATCGCTGCTCGACGCCAGGCATGGCTACAGTCATCGGACCTCGAGCCATGGGTGCAGGACAAGTTGGTCGATGTCCCATGCCGGGGTGAAAACCTCTTCGGCAAGCCCATGGCCGAAAAGGCCACTGAGCTCGAGACTGAGACTCTGACTAGGACAAGATTGTCCAGGAAAACTTCTGCCCCTTCTCATAAGAAGAAGGGCTTGGGGAAAAAGGCTTTTTACCCGAGGAAGCCGCCTGCCTACAAACCTTTCCCTCATTATCAGGCCGCCCCAGCTCCCCAGCAGGGTCAGCAGACCAAGGGGCAGGGACATGTGCCCCGTAGGCAGAAAGCCCCCAAGCCTCCAGCTCCTGCTCCTGCTCCTACTCAGCAGGGAGGGGGCTTTTGACTTCCTCTGCATAGCCTCTCCACCCCTGCTGGCCCACCTCAGCACGGGGGGTCACTTGGCCCTGTTTGCCCACCAGTGGCCACCCATCACAAGGGATGCTTGGGTACTGAGCATAATCCAAAAGGGCTATCTGCTCCATTTCAATCAGGTACCCCCTACCTACTTCCCAGGGGAGCCTCCAAGGCCTCCTCTGCATCAGGAACTCCTTCTCCAAGAACTGCTAGGTCTGCTTCAAGATAGGGCAGTAGAGCCTGTACCTCCATACTTGTGGGGACAGGACTTCTACTCCCAGTACTTTCTTGTGCCAAAGTGGACTGGAGGTCTCTGGCCCATTCTGGACCTGAGAAATCTCAACAAGTTCTTGGAAAAGGAGAAGTTCAAGATGCTAACTCTTGGAACACTGCTGCCCTACCTCCAGCAGGGAGATTGGCTATGCTCCTTAGATCTAAAGGATGTGTACACTCACATCCTCATTTATCCAGACCACAGAAAGTACCTCAGGTTCGTGGTGGCAGGAAGCCATTTTCAGTACAGGGTACTGCCCTTTGGCCTAACCTCCGCCCCACGAGTTTTCACAAAGTGCCTAGCTGTGGTAGCGGCCTACTTGAGAAACCAGGGTATATTTGTCTTCCCCTACCTGGACGACTGGCTCATCAGGGGTCAGACTCTCCAGGAGGCCAGGCAAGCCACCCTCCATACTGTCTCTCCCTTCAGCAACTAGGCTTTGTCATAAACTTCGCAAAGTCCACTTTGCTCCCCTCCCAGAACCTGGAGTTCATAGGGGCAAGGTTGGACTCCCTGCAAGCGAAGGCTTACTTGCCAGAGGACAGGGCTGAAAGGCTGATGAGCTTGGCCAGCCGGTTCATAAGCAACCCACTGGTTTCCACCAGGCTTTGCCTACGGCTCCTAGGCCATATGGCATCAACAGTGCATGTGACCCCCAATGCTCGCCTGAATATGCGACCTGCACAGTGGTGTCTCAGAACTCAGTGGAGGCAGGCCACAGGAAACCTCAGAGACAAAGTAAGGGTGTCCAAACCCTTCCTGAACTCCCTGCAGTGGCGGCTACACTCCCCCAACCTGCTACAGGGTATTCCTTTTCAGGTACCTGTTCCCACATTGGTACTCACAACCGATGCCTCCTTGCAGGGCTGGTGTGCACTTTGCCTGGACAAGTGCACACAGGGCCTGTGGTCCCCATGGGAGGCCACTCAGCAGATCAACCTGCTAGAACTCAGGGCGATAAGTTTAGCCCTCAATGCCTTCGCCCATACCCTGGCCCACCAGACTGTCTTGGTGCAGACAGACAACCAATTGGCAATGTTTTATGTCAACAAGCAGGGGGCACAGGATCAAGGCTCCTGTGTCGAGAGACACAGGCCCTCTGCTCCTTTGCACTTCAACACAATATGCTGCTCAGGGCTGTCTATCTTCCTGGCCAGGAAAACTTTCTAGCAGACAGACTGAGCAGGGTCCTACAACTTCACGAGTGGCAACTGCACCCTTTAGTGGTCCAGACCATTTTTCTGAGATGGGGACTTCCGTCTATCGACCTCTTTGCCAGTCCCCTGAACCGGCAGCTGCCCCAGTTCTGCTCCAGGCATCCGCATCCCAAAAGATTGGCGGCGGATGCCTTCCTGGTCTCATGGTCCCAGGGCCTACTGTATGCGTTCCCTCCCACGCCCCTGGTGGCTCGAGTCTTGTTCAAGATTCTAAGGGACAGGGCCTCGGTCATCCTGGTGGTCCCCAGATGGCCAAGGCAACCCTGGTTCCCCCTCCTGTTACAGCTGGCGGTGGATACCCCTCTTCCTCTGGGGTTTCAACCCGATCTTCTTTCTCAGGATCAGGGATCCCTTCTGCACCCCAATCTCAAAGCTCTCAATTTTATGGCCTGGAGGCTGCAAGGGTAGTGCTGGCTCCCTGGGGCTTGCCTCAGGAAGTCAAGGAGGTTGTCTTAGCTTCAAGGAAGCAATACACCCGAAAGACCTATGCCCTGAAATGGAGGCGGTTCTCCCTGTAGTGTGATCAGCGCCAGGAAAACCTCTTCTCCTGTCCTGTGCCAGTGGTGCTTCAGTACGTACTGCACTTGTCTAATCAGGGTCTTAAGTTCAATTCGGTTAGGTACATCTCTCTGCTCTGGCAGCCCACCACTCAATGGTGGAGGGGCACTCTTTGTCGGTTCACCCCCTGGTGGCCAGGTTCCTCAGAGGCTTGCTCTTGCTAAAGCCTCCTCTCCGTCCAACTGCCCCTGAGTGGGAGTTGAATGTGGTTTTGCAACAGCTTACTCGCCCACCCTTTGAGCCGATGGCTATGTGCCCTTTTCGCTTCCTTTCTTGGAAGACTCTCTTCCTAGTGGCACTGACTTCGGCCAGGAGAGTGAGTGAACTTCAGGCCCTGGTCTGTGACCGGTCATACACCCGTTTCTATAAGAACAGAGTGGTCCTTAGGACTCATCCTAAGTTCCTACCGAAGGTGGTCTCCTCCTTCCACCTCAACCAGGAGGTGGTTCTTCCAATGTTCTTCCCTAGGCCCCATGCAAGCAGGGCTGAAGAAGTCCTCCACACCCTGGACTGTAGAAGGGCCTTGTCTTTCTACCTTGCGCGTACTAAGAGTCATAGAAGGGCTACTCAGCTCTTCATCTCCTTTGACCCAAACAACTTGGGGGTTCCTGTCTCCAAGCGTACCTTGTCCATATGGGTGGCGGACTGTATCACCTGGGCTTACAGGGTGGCAGACCTTCCCTTGCGGGGTCGAGTTACAGCCCACCGTGTCCGGGCCATGGCTGCATCAGTAGCTCATCTCTGCTCTGTACCGTTGGCAGACATATGTAGGGCTGCAACTTGGTCCTCAAGCCAGACCTTTGCAGCCCATTACTGCCTGGAGAGGGAGTCCCATAGGGACAGTGCTTTTGGTCAGGCAGTACTCCGGAATCTCTTTGAGGTTTAGGCAACTCCTACCCTCCTGCCCTCTTGTTGGGCTACCGAGGGGTTCTGCTGTCAGTGAAATTCTTTCCTTCATGCTACAACTTCACAGAGGGAGTTTCTTTTTCAGCCTGGGTTCCTGGTAGCCCAGAGCTAGGGAGTCACCCATATGTGAGGACTGACTTCCTGCTTGGTCCTGGAGAAAGAGTAGTTACTCACCTGTAACAGGTGTTCTCCAGGAGCAGCAGCAATCAGTCCTCACAACCCTCCCTCCTCCCCTGGAAGTTGCAGTTGTACGTAGTTCATTTTGTTTTTGTGCTGTCTTTTAGCTATGTCATCTGACTGAGCAAGATGGCACCTTTGGGCGGGAAGGGGACCGCGCATGCGTGGGTGTATTCCCAAAGACTTTCTTAGAAAGCTGGGGAAATGCTCCGCATGGGGGGCACCATCAACATCGATGTCACCCATACGTGAGGACTGATTCCTGCTGGTCCTGGAGAAAGAGTAGTTACTCACCTGTAACAGGTGTTCTCCAGGAGCAGGCTGTTGTTGCCAAAAAAGCATCTTTCAGGAAATGGAAAAAAGAGCCAAACGACGAAACCTGGAAACAGCACAAGCACTGGCAAGTCAAATGCAAGGCATTGATAAGGCAGGCAAAGGGAGAGTTTGAGAAGAAGCTTGCTGCGGAAGCAAAAACGCGAAGTAAAGACCTTTTCAAGTACATTCGTAGCAAAAAACCTGTGAGAGAGTCAGTTGGTCCATTAGATGATAAAGGGGTTAAAGGAGCAGTAAGAGGCGACAAGGCGATAGCGGAGAGACTGAATGAATTCTTTGCTTCAGTCTTTACTGAGGAAGATGTAGGGATGTTACCCATGGCTGAAGTGGTATTTAAAGGTGCGGAAGAATTGAAGGAAATATCGATACATCGGGAAGATATATTACAACTATTAGATAAACTGAAGAGTAGCAAATCACCTGGGCCGGATGGTATACATCCAAGGGTGTTGAAAGAACTGAAATATGAGATTGCAGACCTGCTATTAGTAATCTGTGAACTATCATTAAAATCATCTCTAATACCTGAAGATTGGAGGATCGCCAATGTAACACCAATTTTTAAAAAGGTTTCCAGGGGTGATCCGGGAAACTACAGACCGGTGAGCCTGACATCGGTACCAGGAAAAATGGTAGAAACCATCATAAAGAATAAAATTATTCAGCATGTAGATAGTCATGACCTAATGGGAGACAGCCAACATGACTTTAGACAAGGAAGATCTTGTCTTATTAATCTGTTATGTTTTTTTGAAGGAGTGAATAATCAGGTGGACAAAGGTGAGTCGGTTGATATTGTGTATCTGGGCTTTCAGAAAGCCTTTGACAAGGTCCCTCATGAGAGACTTTTGGCAAAACTAAAGAGTCATGGGATAGGAGGCAGTGTACTATTGTGGATCAGGAACTGGTTAAAAGATAGAAAGCAGAGGGTAGGGCTAAATGGCCAATTTTCCCAATGGAGAAAGGTGAATAGTGGTGTACCCCAGGGATCTGTGCTGGGTCCGCTGCTTTTTGACATATTCATAAATGACCTGGAAAGTGGAATAACGAGTGAGGTTATCAAATTTGCAGATGACACAAAACTATTTAAAGTTGTTAAAACCCAAGAGGATTGTGGAAAATTGCAAGAGGATATTGATAAATTGGAAGACTGGGCATCAAAATGGCAGATGAAATTTAATGTGGACAAGTGCAAGGTTATGCATCTAGGGAAGAACAACCCAAACTATGGTTACACGATGCAAGGTTCCACATTAGGAACTACCACCCAGGAAAAAGATTTAGGCGTCATTGTGGATACCATGTTAAAACTCTCGGCTCAGTGTGCAGCAGCGGCCAAGAGAGCAAATAGAATGCTAGGTATGATAAGGAAAGGAATGGAAAATAAAACAAAAGATATTATAATGCCTCTATATCGTTCCATGGTGAGAGCGCACCTTGAATATTGTGTGCAATTCTGGTCGCCGTATCTTAAAAAGGATATAGCGATTTTAGAAAAGGTTCAGAGAAGAGCCACTAAAATGGTAAAGGGGATGGAAGGATACTCCTATGAAGAAAGGCTAAAAAGGTTAGGGCTCTTTAACCTGGAAAAGAGACGGCTGAGGGGAGATATGATAGAAGTCTATAAATTGATGAACGGAGTGGAACGGGTAAACGTAGATCGATTGTTTACTTTATCAGAATATAGAAAGACTAGGGGATATGCAATGAAGCTACAGGGTAAACTATTTAAGACTAATAAAAGAAAATATTTTTTCACTCAACGTGTAATCAAACTCTGGAATTTGTTACCGGAGGATATAGTAAAGGCTGTTAGTGTAGCTGGGTTTAAAAAAGGTTTGGACACGTTCCTGGAGGAAAGGTCCATAAACCATTATTAAGAAGGGACCCAGGATATCAATGCTTGAACCAATACAAGCATTGTGGAACCTGTGTCCCTTGGGGAAACTGCTAGGTACATATGGCCTAGATTGGCCACTGTTGGAAACAGAATACTGGACTTGATGGACCTTGGTCTGACCCAGTATGGCATATCTTATGTTCTTAACCTGGGGCTTTAGGGTTTCCCCCCTGTGATGGGACATATACCCTGTCACAGCAAAGTAGCCTCAGATGCTTTCCCTAAATTGGAGGGAGGGACTTATGTGTGTACATCTTCTTATTCCCCTAATAGCGAAAACTCTTCTAAAACTCAAAAAGGACCAGGGAACCATGATTCTCAGGCTTCCCTATTAGCCAAGACAAGTGTGATTCACTCTTCTGAAATTTTTAATGAGAAGTTCCATAAAATCGGGAAACCTTCCCAACATTGATCACACAGGATCGCAGAGATAATTTTGAAAAACACTGTAAGGCAGGTTTGGAGAAGCCAAATTATTCTGGCTTCCAAGAGAGGTTCCATTAGAAGATCAAATGCTTTTAAATTGGAAGAGGTTAGCCATCTGGTATGACTGAAAGGCTTCAAATTCCTTTACCTTTCCAACAGAAAAACCTCTTGAATAACTTCTACATCTTTCTGAGTCAGGTTGAAAAACCAACTGTGTTAAGGTACGTCTTAATGCAATTGGCACTTATCACTAAGGTAAACCCATCTTTGTTCAACCTTTAATTGTTTGGTTTATGTGGGACTTGCTTTTTTTTTAAGCCTCTCATCAAGCCCACAGTGTCATGGAACCTCAGTATTGTTTTAACCCAGCTGATAAAACTCCTTTCGAATTGCTTAATACCTTTGAACTGAAGTAACCTGCAAGGTCTTGTTTTTGGTGGCAGTAACTTTAGCGCGCAGAGTTCCAAGCTCTAGTAATTAATGCACATTATACTAAATTTTGCAATGATGGAGGGGAGGGGGGGTTCTGCGCACCCATCTGAAGTTCCAGCCTAAGGTTGTTTTGGACTTCCTATCTTAATCTTCCTGCCAACATTTTTCCCTAGATCTCACACGCACAAGGATGAAAGTGTTTTCCACACATTGGATGGACTTCAAGAGAGCCTTAGCTTTCTGTTTGGAACAGCCTTCTATTAGGAGTCCACCCAACCTTTTATTTCTTTTGACACAAACAAACAGAGTGTTGCGGTCAATAACTCACACTCCCCATTGGCTAGCAGGCTGCACTTCAATTATACTCAGACAGGATTGACTCTTGGAGGTCATGTCACAGCTCATAATGTCAGAGCTATTGGTAGCCCAATTGAAATCAGCCTTCATGGAAGTGATTTGCAAGGCATCCTACTACTATCTGGAACAAGATTCTGGATGCAGCTGTAAGTTTGCCTACTATCCTCCAAAATCTCTTTACCTTCCAAAAAAACCCGGAAAAATATCCTAAAAGACTAGTTGCCACCAAAAGTAATGATGGTGTGTGCCTATTGCAGTACTGTCCATGTTCATGTTTCCTTCTTTGTACAGTTGAAGGTAGCGTTAACTAGAGAATCCCATATTTAAGGACTTGCTAGCCTGCTTGTCCTCAGAGAAAAACAAATTATTTACCTCTAGCAGGTGTTCTCCATGAACAGCGGGATACAAGTCCTCACATACCCTCCCATTTCCCCAAGGAGTTGTATTCTAAACTCATCTTTAATATTGGACTGGGGCGGTTACACAAATGTGATGGGGCTTCTCAAAAGCTTCTGAAACTTATCTAAGCTGGAAAAGCTTTTCCCATGCCAAGTTCCATTACTGATGTCTTCCATCTGTGAGGACTCATATGCTGCTGGCCACAGAAAACATCTGCTACAGGTGAGTAACTTGGTTTTATCTGGGCTTCAAAGATGAAGTTCTTTTAAACAGTTTCTATACCTCATGTAGGCTTTTAACCACCTTAGCTGTTCCTTTTAGTTTTTGTCTAATTATTGTCCTCTTCTTATCATGGCATTCATTTTTAAAGCCAGATATTACTGCATTAGTTGTATTTATTCTTCCTTCTGTAACTGTCTCAAACTTAATGGAATCATCATTACTACCTAAATGCTTCCATTTTTGTTGATCTCTTGCACCAGATCCCACATTCCAGTGATATCTAGATATAGAGTAGCTCCCCTTCCTTTTCATTTCTAAGACCAGCTGCTTCATGAAGCAGTTGTCTGTCATCTAAAACCTTGACCTGCCTGACATGTATTGATGAGACATTCACACAATCGTTACCGGGGTACCTGAAATCTCCCATTATTATGTTTCAGTGTCTGGTAGCCTGCCTGATCGATTATGTAGCATTTCGCAACAATTTTCATCATCCTGATCAGGTAGACTTTATGTTTATTGACTTGCTTGACCGCCCTTCAGTAGTAAGCAGAGCGGTTTACAAATAAAAATAAATTCATCATTACAGCAAGGCACAAGGCCGGAAGAAGAAAAGGAAGTTACAATTTAAAAAAAGGATAGAAAGACAGAAACGAGAGGGGGACAGGCAGCACGGGGAGAGGATAGGGCTAGGAGGGAGGGGGATTGAAGGCAAGGGAGAAGAGGTGGGTCTTCAGGGCATGTTTAAAGGTGGGGTGATGGGGCTCCAGGCGGAGAGCAGAGGGTAGGGAGTTCCAAAGAGCAGGGCCTATGAAGAAGAAGGCTGAGGAACGGGTGGATTGGAGATGAGCAAGTGAGGGGGGAGGTAGTGCGAGACGTTTGAGATGGAAGGAGCGGGGTGTGTGCCTAGGGGTGTGAAAGTGAATGAGATCGGCCAGGTATTGTGGTGTAGTGGTATGGAGGACTTTATGAACAAGCGTGAGAAGTTTGAAGTGGATACGAGAGGAAATGGGAAGCCAATGAAGACGGAAAAGAAGAGGAGTAACGTGGTCTCTAGGGGAGGAGTAAGACACAAGACGGGCGGCAGTGTTCTGGATTCGCTGAAATCGTGATAATTGGAGTTTAGAAATGCCAGAGAAAACAGAATTAGCAAAGTCGATACGGGAGATGACGAGAACCAGCAGCAGGGTGGCAAGAGCGGGGGGAGGGAGGAAGGGGCGAATGGCACGGATTTGTCTGAGATAGAAAAAAGAGGTTTTGGAGACATAAGAAACATGGGCAGAGAAGGAGAGATCCGAGTCGAAGAGCACCCCGAGATACCGAAAGGTGGAGACCAATGAGATAGGAAGACCAGAGAAAGAGGGGGCCACGGGGGTGGGGGTGGGGGTGACCATGTGGAAACCAAATAGCTGTGGTTTTCGAGAGGTTAAGGTGCAGGCAGTTTTGAGTCATCCAAACAGAAACAGCGGCCAGGCAGGAGTTAAGCGGGGCAAGCAGGGGAGGTATAGTAAACCTCCACTGTTGTACACCACCTTGTAACACATGGAAATCTTGTATCATCCACTGGAATTTCCAGAATTTCTTCCCTATTTTATAAAAAGCCTTTTCTACACGTAAAACTGACTGCGTGCAGAGAGAAACCTTTACAAAATTGTCTGCATACACCTAGATTAAATAAAGTGTGATACTGCTTTAGCATGTGCTAATGCATTAACAGGCATCATTAGTAAATTGATTCCATTTCATAAAGTGGGAGCTGCAGTAAAGTTCATTAACATGTGCTAACGCACAGTAACATGGTAGTGCCTTTTAGTAAATCTAGCTCATAGTAGATGAATGTTGCGTTCATTGTGTAACTTTTAGCTCTGACCTAAAATGACCTAAATCCTGCCCTAATTAAAACCACATAACTATGGCTGTGTTAGTAAATTATATGGCCAAATATTATGCACGTATTTCTTTTTTAAGATGGGCTTATGTAATCTCCAGGAACAAGCAGGAATGAAGTCTTCATGTATGGGTAATGTTGGCACTAACAGAGCCCGCACGGGAATGCTCCCTAGCGTCCAATAGGAAAGTTTTGGGGAGCATCCCACTGCGCCTGCGTAGCTGCCTTCCCGCTTTTCCAGATCTCCCTCCTCAGTTCTTCATTTTCCGTGGAGCCGACAAGAAGCAATTCCTGTCACCGCAGAAAATTTGTCCTTATTTTTCTGTGGTCGCGTCGGCCTTCCCATCAACACTGGTACTGACTCCCGTCTGTACTTCCTTTTCTTCTGTCTTTCTTTTAAAAAAAATAAAATAAAATCTGTGAGGGATGGAATTTTTTTTCTTCCTTCAGGCACATCGACGCCATCTTAGGCCTAGGCCTCACCTTTTGTCACAGACAAAATGGAAAAACCATCCAGTGGTTTTAAAAAGTGTTCTAAATGTAGCAGTACCATTTCGGCCACAGACACCCACGACTGGTGCCTAAAATGCTTAGGTCCGAATCATCTACCGTCAGAATGTCTTCTTAGTAGAAAGATGATAAAGAGAGGCCTACAGAACCGAGCTGCAAAACTAGGCACCCTCTTTGCCTCCGATGCAGTTTCTTTAGCATCAACGTCATCGAGAGCTTCATCTTCCTCCCAGGGATCTCAGGTATCGAAACCTAGGTCTTCTTCGAAGACTGGCCGGCCCTCTAAGGATAGATCTCCTTCTAAGCATCGAGATGCCTCGGGCATTGCCCTGGAGGGGGTCACACTGGCCAAACAACCCCAGAGGGAGGACCTTGCCTCCAAAGCCTTAGTGGGGTCCCAGGATGCTCCCGAGGCCTCCACCTCCGGAGAGCTCCTGGTGCCATGCTCAGGGATCGTGGCTCACAATTCCAGTACCGATACCCAAGCATCGGCAAGCTACGGCATGGATCAATGTATCCTGGCTATTGAGCATAGCTTAACGGCCTTACTGGCAGCCTCCGTACCGGTAAAGCCTTTACAGTCGATCCCTCAGGCATCGGTACTGGCTCCAATACTGACGCAGCCCGCATCTACTTTTTTTCTGCTTACCACGCTACCACCCATGCCAGCCCTCGAATCCATTTCCAGTACCGAGGTTCTGGTACCACCAGCTTCAGCTACCGATTTTGATCGGTATCGGGTATGAGTACAGTGGGAACATCCTGCCCGTCGGTACTTTGAATCTTCGGACTCCGAGTCGTCAGACAATGAATCGGCCAATACCCGAGACATAAGAACTCTCCCCGAAGACCCATCTCCGTCTCCACAACGTCTCCCTACGGAGTACATCTCTTTCCAAGACTTTATTTTCATGTTACTCGGGGTCTGTCAATAACAATGACCTTGGAGAAAGAGCCTAGGGCTGAAGAACTTGAAATTCTTCAGTACCATGCAGCCCCAAAGGAAGCTGCTACTCTCCTCATTCATCGCATACTTCATGACATTATGCTTCTTATGTGGGAAATGCCCCTTACCATTTCTCCACGTACTCGACGACTCGATACCATGTACCGGGTATTGGAGTGTCCCAATTTCCGAAAGACGCAATTACTATACCATTCCATGGTGGTGGAATTGGCAATTTGTCGAATAAAGGGTGCTAAGATTCCTCGAACCCTCCAGGTAGGGAATCAAGAACCCTCGACATCTTTGGTTGACGTTGTTTTCAGGCCTCCATGTTATCAGCCAGGATCAGTTCCTACATACTCTATATGTGTATGTTCTTCAGAGAGGTGGCTAGGGATTGAGAGTTAATGGCATCCTCTTCTCCCTGATGACAGAGGGCAGATTATCTCAGCCTCGTAAAACATGCTCAAAATGTTTCAAAGTTTGTTAACAGGGCAACGTTTGACTGATTTGAGTGCATGAGCAGAACTTCATCTATCTGCATCAGGGCACGCAGAATTGCTTGGCTTCAAGCATTGGATCTTCAGCAGTGGGTTCAAGACAAACCTGGTAATATCCCTTGCACAGGTGAAAACCTTTTTTGGCAAGGATTGACAGGACAAGGCCTCTCAGTTAGAATCTGCGAATACCACTCTTAATAGACTATCTAGGTCAACTGCTAACCCAGCTAGGAAAAAAAGCTTTTTTCAATAAGAAAAAGAAATACTATCCTTCTTACATCCTTGCTGTACAGCGTCAACACCATGCTCCTCAGAAGGGGCAGCAGCCACCAAAACAGCAAAAGAAGGCTCAGACTCCTAGGTCACAGTCACCTCAACAGACCCAGCCTCCTCAGGGTCTTTGACTCCTTTCTGGAGAACATAGCCGCTCTGCCTCTGCAGATTCCAAATCCCACCCTCATCCCCGGCAGACTTTGTCACTTTGCCCACAGGTGGCATCTTATCACATCAGAGCAGTGGACACTGTCCATAGTACGGGAGGTGTACAAGCTTCAACTACAAAGTCTACCCCCCCCCCCCCCCCGGACTCCTTCAAGAGAGTTCTGCTCTCAGCCCCCCCTCTCTGCTGTGATATTCATAGAGGTCACTTAACCCCTTCTCAGCTCCGGTGGATGCATTACTTGAGTATCTTCTCCACCTGTCTTCTTCTGGACATAAAAACAATTTGATAAGAGTACACCTTAGTGCAATTGCGGCCTCTCACATGCCCTTAGATGGTCAACCCATCTTTTCTCAGCTGCTTGTAGCATGCTTCATAAGGGGTCTTCTATTAACCAAACCTCCCATTAAGCCCCCTCCAGTGGCATGGGATCTCAGTGTTGTTCTAGCCACTCCTTCTCTGAAGTTTCTCATGTGGAAGGTCACCTTCCTTATTGCTCTCACTTCAGCAAGACGCATTAGTGAGCTGCAAGCCTTGGTGGCTGACCCTCCTTATACATGATTCCACCATGATAAGGTAGTCTTTAGGACTCATCCTCACTTTATGCCAAAAGTGGTCTCACCCTTCCATTTAAACCAGTCAGTCTACCTTCCTGTCTTTTTCCCTAGACCTCATTCCTCTAGGGCAGAGGCAACCCTTCACACTCTGGATTGCAAGCGTGCCTTGGCTTTTTATCTCCAGAGAACTCATGGCAAATCTAAGCTCTATTGCGATTGATGAGATATGCAAAGCAGAAACTTGGTCTTCTTTCAACACTTTTGCTACTTACTATTGCCTGGACAAGGACTCCTGCTGGGATGCCTTGTTTAGCCAAGCTGTTCTCCAGCATGTCTTTCAGACTTAGATCAACTCCTACCCTCCATACCGGGTTTCGATATCAGACATTCTTGGAGGATACCTGACCTACTTATTTGTGCCTGTGATCCACAGCTCACCCTGAGGTCATCTCTCTGGCATCTTCGAGCTAGGGAGTCCAATATGTGAAGACTACATTCCTGCTTGTTCCTGGAGATAGCGCAGTTACTTCCCTGTAACAGGTGATCTCCAGGAAAGCAGGAATTTAGTCTTCACAACCCGCCCTCCTTCCCTAGGAGTTGTAGGTCGTCGTCTTCTTCTTCTTCTCTTCTCCTTTTATCTCAGCTACAAACTCAACTGCGGAGGGAGACCTGGAAAGGCGGGAAGGCAGCTCTGCAGTTGTAGTGGGATGCTCCCAAAAGCTTTCCTATTGGACACTGGGGAACGTTCCCACGCAGGCTCCATCTGTGCCGATGATCTCCAGGAACAAGCAGGAATCTAGTCTTCACATATGGGTATCATCGGTACCGACGGAGCCTGCGCGGGAACGCTCCCCAGCGTCCAATACGAACGCTTTTGGGAGCATCCCTCAGCACATGCGCGCTGCCTTCCCGCCTTTCCAACTGTCCCTCTTCAGTTCTTCGTTTTCCGTGAAGCCGACAGGATCCATAGCCTGTCACCGCAGAAAATTCCGTCTTTAAAATTACTTTCTTGTGGTCGTGTTAGCCTCCACACGACGCTTACCGGTACCACCGGTTCCTTTCTTTTCTTTTCTAAAAAAAAAAAAAACCCTTATACTTTGAACTGTTTCTCTTCAGAAACCTTTGTTTTTCGGTGCTAGGCGCCATTTTGGGCACTAGGCCCCATATTCCTAAAATATGGAAAAACCAACTAGTGGTTTTAAAAAATGTAGTAAGTGTGGCGGTACCATTTCCGTCACTGACACCCATGATTGGTGTCTTAAATGTTTAGGGCCTGAACATTCTCCATCTGAATGTCTCTCCTGTATGGGGATGACTAAAAGAGGAAGACAGAACCGGGCTGCAAAGCTCGGTACCCTCTTTTCTTCGGATGCCAGATCCATTGCATTGACATCTTCAAGGGCTTCCTCTTCCTCCCATGGATCTCAGGTAATTAAACATAAAAGCCGGTCCTCAAAGGGTAGCTCTCCTGCTAAGCATCGAGAGGCCATTGGCATTGCCCTTGAGGGAACCACACCGGCAAAGCAGCCCCGGTGGGAGGCTTCGGCTTCCAAAGCATCAATGGGGCTCCAGGATGTTCTCAAGGCCTCGATCTCGCAAGAACTACCTGTGCCATGCTCAGGGGTCCCGGCCGTTTTCATCGGTACCGACACCCAGGCATCAGCAGCGTCGATAGACCAGAGGTTCCTCGCTATCGAACGCAGCATCGCAGGTCTTCTCTCAGCTGTGGTACCATTGGTCCAACGGGCACCGGCACCGACATCGGCACTGATGCCGGTACCTACACCGGTACCGGTACCAACGGTACGGCCACGGTGGAAATTCTTCCCACGCCATCTTTGGCTGGAATCAACAGATCGATCAACTCGGTACCGACTTCGATCGATACCGGGACCGTGCTTTGCATGAGCACCGTGGTCAGGAATACTTTGAATCCTCCGATTCCGAAGACTCTAACAATTCTGCTGGTACTAGAGGGTTTCTCCCAGAAGATCCCTCTTCTCTCCAACGCAGAATGTCACCTCCAGAGGACATGTCTTTTCAGGATTTTATTCGTGATATGGCCAAGGGCCTTTCAATCACAGTGGCTCCTGAAGAGGAAACTAGAGCAAAGGAATTGGAAATTCTCCAATATCCTAAAGCTCCAAAGGAGGCAGCCACTCTGCCCATCCATGAAATTCTGCATAACTTGATGTTGAGAATGTGGGAGACACCTCTGACCAAATCTCCTCACTCTAGGAGACTTGATACTATGTATCGAGTTCCGTCATGTCCTGGATTTCAAAAGACTCAGCTGCCACACCATTCAATGGTGGTGGAGTCAGCCATGCGTAGGATGAAAAGTGCAAAGAGGCATGCATCCAATCCTCCAGGCCGTGAATGCAGGACTCTGGACGCTTTTGGGCGCCGAACGTTTCAGGCTTCCATGCTTTCAGCTAGGATCAGTTCATATATACTATATATGGGAATGTTCCTCAAGGAAGTTACAGGAGACTTGGAGCTTATGAGCCCATTTCTCCTAGATGACAAGAGACAAGACTTTCTTGCTCTAGTTAAGCATGCTCAAGATTTCTCCAAGTTTGTAAATCGTGCAGCCTTTGGCTGCTTTGAATGCATCAGCAGAACCTCTGCTATTGCCATTGGCGCACGACGGATTGCCTGGCTTCAAGCATCGGACTTGGAGACTTGGGTACAGGACAAGATAGGCAACATTCCTTGCACGGGAGAAAATCTCTTTGGCAAGAACTGGCAGGAAAAGGCTAACGAGTTAGATGCTGACAATACTACTCTAGATAGATTGTTGAAATCTCCAGCCAAAAAGAAGCCTTATAAAAAACCCTCTTTCAGCAAAAAGGAAATTTTATCCTTCCTATACCCAGCAGAGTCAAACTCAGGGTCAGGTTGCCGAAAAGGGACAAACTAGACAGCAAAAGAAGCCAAAAGGCCCGAGAGCCCAATAAGCTCTGCAGGTTCAGCCCCCTCAAGGGCTTTGACTCCTTCCTAGAGAGATTATCCTTCCTGCCTCTGAGGGGTCCCCAACCCCCCAATATCCCAGGCAGGTTATGCCACTTTGCCAACAGATGGCATCAGATAACAGCAGAAGATTGGACTCTGTCCATTGTAGGAGAGAGGTACAAGCTCCATTTTCACAGCATGCCCCCTCCTACAATTCTAAAACAATTCAATTCTCCAACCTCCGCAGATGATCTGCTAGATCACGAGGTCTCAACACTTCTTGCCGAAGGGGCAATAGAGGAGGTACCCGTTCTTCAATGGGGTGCAGGGTTCTACTCCCTCTATTTTTTTATTCCAAAGAAAACAGGAGGACACAGACCCATTTTAGACCTTAGAGAATTGAACAAATACCTGTTTCGAGAGAAGTTCAAAATGATTTTTCTAGGAACTCTTCTGCCATACCTTCAAAGCCAGGATCGGCTTTGCTCTCTAGACTTAAAGAAT